>OW121744.1:114174945-116574945 GCA_933228675.1 Stomorhina lunata
AGGAAAAAGAACAACTTTGACCTTAGTGGTGAAGGGTAACGTATGGTCGGCCTTGACCGACTATAGCACTTTCTTACTTGTTTTATATTACTCTGAAATTTTTTACAAATAACCTAGTCAAAGTACTCATAACTATTATTTATTTCGTTTAGTTTTTACTTTGTTATAATTTTCTAATATCTATGCCCATCATTTGTTAAAAATTTATAACATTTTATTGTTGATTTGGAAGTTGACGTACATACGCAGTCTCTAAAGAAAATTTCCTAAAATTTTATGCAAATAAATTTTATAAAAATATTTTCATTTTTGTGCTTTCATACATTTAAACTACTCAAAATAAATTAAAAAATATGAAAGAAATTCCATCTAACCAGGCCATAGAATACCCTAAAAAAATTCTTAGATAGAAAATTTTCTTATCTATGGAATTTTTTTTTTACAAAATTTTCTTACAAAAATGTTTCTATAAAAAATTTTATTTTCAAAAATTTTTCCATAAAAAAATTTTTCTATAGAAATTTTTTTATCCAAAATTTTTCTATAGAATTTTTTTTTTATCAAAACTTTTCTATAGAAATTTTTTTATCAAAAATTTTTCTATAGAAAATTTTCTTACAAAATTTTTTTATGGAAAATTGTTTATCAAAATTTTTTCTATGGAAAATTTTTTATCAAAAATTTTTCTATAGAAAATTTTTTTATCAAAAATTTTTTTATAGAAATTTTTTTTTTCAAAAATTTTTCTATTTTTTTTTATCAAAAATTTTTCTATCAAAAATTTTTTTATCAAAAATTTTTCTATAAAAAATTTTTTTTATCAAAAATTTTTCTATAAAAAATTCTTTTATCAAAAATTTTTCTATAAAAAATTTTTTAAACAAAAATTTTTCTATAGAAGATTTGTTTAAACAAAAATTTTTCTATAGAAAATTTGTTTATCAAAAAATTTTCTATAGAAATTTTTTTATCAAAAATTTTTCTCTAAGAAATTTTTTCTATAAAAATTAGTTTACCAATAATTTTTCTATAGAAATTTTTTTATCAAAAATTTTTCAATAAAAATTTTTTTTCAAAAATTTTTCCATATATTTTTTTATCAAAAATTTTTTTAAAATTGTTTATCAAAAATGTTTCTATAGAAATTTTTTTATCAAAAATTTTTCTATAGAAAATTTTCTTACAAAAATTTTTCTATAGAAAATTTTCTTACAAAAATTTTTCTATAGAAAATTTTCTTACAAAATTTGGCTATGAAAAATTATCAAAAATTTTTCTATAGAAAATTTTTTTATCAAAAATTTTTCTGTAGAAAATTTTTCTATAGAAAATTTTTTTATAAAAAATTTTTCTATAGAAAATTTTTTTATCAAAAATGTTTCTATCGAAAATTTGTTTATGAAAAATTGTTCTATAAAAATTTTTTATGAAAAATTTTCTATAGAAAATTTTTCATAAAAAAATTTTTTATCAAAAATTCTTCTATAGAAATTTTTTTATCAAAAATTTTTCTTTAGAAAATTTTCTTACAAAAATTTTTCTATAGAAATTTTTTTTACAAAATTTTTTCTATAGAAAATTTTCTTACAAAAATTTATTATTGAAAATTTTTATCAAAAATTTTGCTATAAAAAATTTTTCTATGGAAAATTTTTTATCAAAAATTTTTCTATAGAAAATTTTCTTACAAAAATTTTTCTATAGAAAATTTGTTCGGATGATAATCTGCGCTTTATGTTGATATTTGTTGGACACAATAATAATAATTCGTATTTATTCAGTCCCTCAAATTATACATAATGTGAGGTTTTCGCTCTGTCTAGAATTAGGGATAATCCTCCTGATGAGATGGTCTAACCAACCATTGAAACGCGTCGAGGAAAGGTTTTCCCACCAACATTTTTTGGTTTTATCAAAAAACTATTTATTACAATAATAAATAATTGTAATAAATTGGGATTCTTAGTGCAATACACTACAGTAAAACTTTTTAATTAAATGTTTGATGTCCCAAATTTTGATAAACCTTTTTGAAAATTTTCTTATTTCTCATTTTTCTATGGAAAATTTTTTTATCAAAAATTTTTCAATAGAAATTTTTTTTATCAAAAATTTTTCTATAAAAAATTTTTTGTTCAGTCGATAATCTACGCTTTTACTTTTGGTTTATGAACATAATTCTTAATAGTTATGTTTGTAAATTTAGTAATAATGCGAGGTTTTCGATCTGTCTAAATTGGGGATAATCCTCCTGAAGAGATGGCTTAACCAACCATCGAAACGCGTCGAGGAATTTGGTTTCTCCGCAAACATTTTTTGGCTTTTTATCAATAAATTGGTCTGTTACATTAATAAATAAATGTAACAGATTTGGGATCAAATGCAAATACACTTCTTTTTGAAAAATTTTTTCATCAAAATTTTTTCTATAGAAAATTTTTTTATCAAAAATGTTTCTATAAAAAAAATTTTTATCAACATTTTGTCTATTGTAAATTTTCTTACAAAAATTTATCTTTGGAAAATTTTTTATCAAAAACTTTTCTATGGAAACTTTTTTATCAAAAATTTTTCTAGAGAAAATTTTTTTATCAAAAAATTTTCTATAAAAAAATTTTGATAAAAATATCAAAAATTTGTCTAAAAAAATTTTTTTATCATTAATTTTCTCACAAAATTTTTTCTATGGTAAATTTTCTTACAAAAATTTTTCTATGAAAATTTTTTATCAGAAATTTTCTATAGAAGATTTCTTATCCTAAATTTTTCTATGCATAATTTTTTCCAACAAAAATTTTCTCACAAAATTTTTTCTATAGTAAATTATCTTAAAAAAATTTTCTATGGAAAATTTTTTATCAAAAATTTTGCTATAAAAAAATTGTTATCAAAATTTTTCTATAAAAAATTTTTTTATCAAAAACTTTTCTATAAAAATTTTTTTATCAAAATTTTTTCTATAAAAAACTTTTTATCAAAAATTTTTCTATAGAAAATTTTCTTACAAAAAATTTTTTTAAAAAAATTTTCTTACAAAATTTTTTTTATAGAAAATTTTCTTACAAAATTTTTTCTAGTGAAAATTTTTTGTCAAAAATTTTTCTATGGAAAGTTCCGTAGAAAATTTTATCAAAAATTTTTCGATAGAAAAATGTTTTATCAAAATTTTTACCATAAAAAATTTTTTGGATCCAAAATATATATATGACAATAATTTCTTAAATTTTTATATAATTTATTAGATTACCTTCAATCTTTAACTTTCATCTGTCTAGAAGATACTTAAGAATTCCATTAAAAAAAGGACAACAAAAACACTTGTTATCCTTAAACATGCATATTCCCTTAAACTCTTCAAAAAGATGTTAAAGTTTTCAAAAATCTGCCAAAAATCATAATTTATTAAACCTGATGTTATGGCTGGTTTATGCCATTGATACGTGACCATACTCAAGGATACAAGTGTAAAATTACTCATACTATTAACAATTTTAATTTGTATCCTTTTGTGATTTCTCTATGATTTAACAAGGTCTGTCTCTCGCTTTCCCTCATAGTTTGGGTCCGGAAGGATGTAGGATTTTGAGGCACTACATGGGATGCTTTCACTAACTTAACTGATATTAAGCTGTTCACCTATGTTGGGTTTTGGGTGTTGGTATGAGTATGAGTTGGTTTAAGTTTGATGTTGCTATTGTTATTGTTGTTTGTTATAAAGTTGTTACCTCTAGTTACAAACATTGATTCCTGACAAAACATTATTTCCCTGTTTTAATGAAGATTGATGAATAGAGAGTCTGCCTTTCTGTGGGTTTTTGTTATTGTTGGTTTATTTTGTAACTGGAAAAGGATAGAAGTAAGAAAAAAAAACATTAAAATGGATTTAACGCGTAAATTGATGATACGGTTGGAATTAGTTCAAACCAACATCATCATCCTCTACCAGAAGCGCCTATGTATCCAAAAAACTTTGTATTCTTCGAAATTTGATGTTAGTGTATAAGTGATTGGGTGAGAATGTGTTTAACATCGGATGTTGATGGTCGGATGGAAGGAAGAAAGGATGGATGGATGCGTGAAAGGAGTAACTTTTGATACCTTAACACTAAATATTCTTAAGGAACAGAATTCGTAAAATTTTTTTAGGATAAAATATCTAAATTGATGTCTTACAGACTAAAAAGAAAAACCTTAAAAATTAAAGTCTTTTCACAAAAATTCTGAACATTTTTGGAAAAATAACACAACAAGATAAAATCTTTAGATTTTTTCTCAATATAAAATTTCCTAAAAATAGTAAATTTTCGAAAAATTGTCTATAAAAAGTCAATTTTCAAAAAAATTTCTTATAAAAAGTCAATCTTCAAAAAATTTCCTATAAAAAGTCAATTTTTAGAAAAATAACAAATAACGTAAAATCTTTAGATTTTTTCTCAATATAAAATATGGCCATTTCTGGAGTCTCTGGTGTAATAAATGCCTAAAAGGCGAAATCAAGTCTTGTAAATATATAAAAGATTACAAAACTCTTTCTACAAACCTTAACCAAGTCTAGATTGTTTTTGTTATTAGCGAATTTTAGTTTAACTATTTCCAGGAAAAGTCATGGCAACATATCATCTGTCGGAAAACCGATTAATTTAGACTTCACAGATTCATTCCCAACATCGCAACAAAAATTAAGCTATAAGAAACTTTTAAAAGTAAAGAGAAAATTTCATTCCACAAAAAATTTAAAGTTTGAGTTCGAAGAATGAAATATCGTTTGAAATGGGTTAGAAATGGGTTTGCTGCAAATCGCTGCATCTAAGTTTGAGATTTTCCAATACTTTGTATTCCAAGAAATTATTTCTTAAGTAACTCTACCGAATATGTACGAATGAAGAAAACATGAGCTGCCGAAAATCACTAATCACCTGTAACCAAAAATATAACAAGCCCTCACAAGAAAACCTCAAAACGACCGCTTGCTGCAAACAGCTGCAGCTAAGATAAAATTTAACTGATTTTATACAATTAAGATAACCTTTTCCAGAAATACTTTTTCCAAATACTTAAGTATAAAACATTCTTTGAACACCTCAACCTAACCCATGTATAAGAGCACCGCTCATTTTCGCTTTAAGTCCTCAAGCAATTGATTGAGCTGCTTTTAATTCATGCCACAATGAAATAGCACAAACGCTAAATAGGACAACACATTGACGGAGAGACAGACAGATAGTAATGCACATCAAAAGGACATGATTGACTTAGAAGAGAGTGAGTGCATTCAGTGAATTTAATTAAGGAATGGTCAACTCATATAAAATTGAATTGTATTGTTTAAAGCTCATAAATTTCTAGGAACTATTTGTGTGAAATGCTGTGAATCTTAAACATTAAATTTAATTAAAAAGAACCTTGAAAAGTAGGGGATTTTAAATTCATTCCAGAAAACCCTCTGAAAAAAAGAATTACTTAACTAAAACAAAAATTGAGTAAAGATAGAAGAGAAAAATTTTCAAAGCTTTTAAATCCCTAGAACCTCACTAAGACCCTTCCTGGCACATATATGCAGTTAATTTTCACTTCATCTTGTAGCTTAGACTTAGAACTATGTTCCTTTAATAAATCTTTCCAAGCGGATTCTTATAAACGATGAAACAATTTTTTGAAATTGAATAGAGGTAGAAGAAACACATTTTCGAAGCCTTAAAATCTCTACAGCCTCATTTTGACACTTCTTGGCACATATATGCAGCTAATTTTAATTTTATCTAGTAGCATAGACCTAGAACTATGTTCCTCCAACAAATCTTTTTAAGTGGTTGCCTATAAATGAAGAAATAATTTTTTGAAATCTTTTTATAGTCTTTAAAACTTTTGAACCAAACATTTAACATATTTAAACATTTATCACTAACTAAGAGAATAAATGTCTTAAAAAAAATTTCCTATAAATATTAAATATTCGAAGAATTCCCTATAAATAGGCAATTTTCGAAAAATTTCCTATAAAAAGTAAACTTTCGAAAAATTTCCTATTAAATAGTCAATTTTCGAAATTTTCCTATAAAATAGTCAATTTTCGAAAATTTCCTATAAAATAGTCAATTTTCGAAAATTTCCTATAAAATAGTCAATTTTCGAAAATTTCCTATAAAATAGTCAATTTTCGAAAATTTCCTATAAAATAGTCAATTTTCGAAAATTTCCTATAAAATAGTCAATTTTCGAAAATTTCCTATAAAATAGTCAATTTTCGAAAATTTCCTATAAAATAGTCAATTTTCGAAAATTTCCTATTAAATAGTAAATTTTCGAAAATTTCCTATAAAATAGTCAATTTTCGAAAATTTCCTATTAAATAGTCAATTTTCGAAAATTTGCTATTAAATAGTCAATTTTCGAAAATTTGCTATTAAATAGTCAATTTTCGAAAATTTGCTATTAAATAGTCAATTTTCGAAAATTTGCTATTAAATAGTCAATTTTCGAAAATTTGCTATTAAATAGTCAATTTTCGAAAATTTCCTATTAAATAGTCAATTTTCGAAAATTTCCTATTAAATAGTCAATTTTCGAAAATTTCCTATTAAATAGTCAATTTTCGAAAATTTCCTATTAAATAGTCAATTTTCGAAAATTTCCTATTAAATAGTCAATTTTCGAAAATTTCCTATTAAATAGTCAATTTTCGAAAATTTCCTATTAAATAGTCAATTTTCGAAAATTTCCTATTAAATAGTCAATTTTCGAAAATTTCCTATTAAATAGTCAATTTTCGAAAATTTCCTTTAAATAGTCAATTTTCGAAAATTTCCTATTAAATAGTCAATTTTCGAAAATTTCCTATTAAATAGTCAATTTTCGAAAATTTCCTATTAAATAGTCAATTTTCGAAAATTTCCTATTAAATAGTCAATTTTCGAAAATTTCCTATTAAATAGTCAATTTTCGAAAATTTCCTATAAAATAGTCAATTTTCGAAAATTTCCTATAAAATAGTCAATTTTCGAAAATTTCCTATAAAATAGTCAATTTTCGAAAATTTCCTATAAAATAGTCAATTTTCGAAAATTTCCTATAAAATAGTCAATTTTCGAAAATTTCCTATAAAATAGTCAATTTTCGAAAATTTCCTATAAAATAGTCAATTTTCGAAAATTTCCTATAAAATAGTCAATTTTCGAAAATTAGCTATAAATAGTAAATTTTCGAAAAATTTCCTTTAAAAAAAGTAAATTTTTGAAAAATTTCCTTAAAATCTCTACAGCCTCATTTGGACCCTTTTGGCACATATAAGCAGTTAGTTTTATTTTTATCTTGAAGCTTAGACCTAGATCTATGTTCCTCTAACAAATCTTTTCAAGCGAATGCTTATAAATGATGAAATAGTTTTTTTTTTAAATCTTCTTATAGTCTTTAAAACTTTTGAACCCAACATTAAACATATTTAAACGTTTATCACTAACTAATAGAATAAATGGCTTAAAAACTTTACAAAAGTTTTTATTTAAGACAAGACAAAACTAAAACTAAATGAAATAGACAGACACTGGGAATAAATTTGCCCCAACAAGTTTCGTCTCTTCGCTTCAGTTTGGATTTTTCTTATTCACACTTTCGCTTAACAGACAATTTATCTAGTCAGAAAACTAAGTCGTGCGCTAAAACTAAAGACTATTTTTCTTGATTCAATGCAAATAGTTTTTTCCTTTCCATAACTATAGTTTCTGTATATTCTTGGGTTTTGTACCAGTAACGCATTTCTCTACTATGTTAGATGCGAGCTTGTTCAAAAAAGTTTTTAAATATTTTTCTTTCTTTTGCAAGTTTTTGCATTTTCATTTGATTTATGCTTTTGGCCTGTCAAAATTGGCAACAAACTGACACAGTCAGTAACAGAGAAAGATATGTTAGTTCCAAACATAATATTATGTATCTTTTAGTTACAATTTTTCACTTGGAAGTTTCTTTAATGGGAAATTCTTAGGCAAACAGTAAAGTCAAGTAACGTTTTCTTCATTTTTCCATTTTACTTGCTTTTGAGTCATGAGAAATTTGGCAGATTTGGTGGGATTTTTGGTATCAGGGGGGCCATGTCCAAAAGATAATCTGAAAAAATTTTATATATGAGGTCCCAAAAACTTTAACATTGTACTAAAAGGAAAAAAACTGAATGGCTTATTTTAAGTTGATCTTAAAATTTTACTCTGATATATTCAGATAATATATTTCAGAAAATTGTTACCCTAAGTCTACGTTATGTAAAGCATTTAAATCCAGCTGCATCGATCTGCGCTATATTTTGAGTTGAGCAATCATGTCCAAAATAAAAGAAAGCTCAAAACTTGCACTTCAAAGAAGAAAGATGATCAAAAAAAAGTTTTTCAGTAAATGATCTATTTTAGATTGGTCTAGAAAATCTGCGCTGACATATTCGTAAAGGAAATTTCGGTAAATGATTACACCAGGTCCATGTAATAAGAAGCATTAAAATTTAGCTGCAGCCATCTGCGCTATGCATGAATTAGTGGGACCGTATCCAAGTGAAATAAATCAAAATTTTGTAAAAAAGAAAAAAAAATAATATTTTTTTTGAACATGGTCCAAAAAAAATTGATCTGGAAAATTTGTTCTGAAATATTCGATAAACAAATTTCGAGAAATGATTACCAAAAGTATACATAATAATAAGCATTTAAATTTAGCTGCAGCCATCTGCGCTATACATGAAATAGAGGGACCATGTCGAAGTGAAATAAATCAAAATTTTATAAAAAAGAGAAAAAATAATAAAAAATTTTTTAATACATGGTTGTAAAAAATTAGTCTAGAAAATTTGTTCTGAAATATTTGGATAACAGATTTCAAAAACTTATTATCCTAAGTCTATGTAATAAGAAGCATTTAAATTTAGCTGCAGCCATCTGCGCTATGCATGAAATAGAAGGATCATTTTCAAGTTAAATAAATCAAAATTTTGTAATAAAAAAAAATTTGTTAGTACAAGTTCAAATTGGTTTAGAAAATTTGTTCTGAAATATTCGGAAAACAGATTTCGAGGAATAGTTGCTCCAAGTGTTAGTAATTAGAAACATTTTAATTTAACTGCATCCATTTGCGTTATGCAGGGAATCAGGGGGTCATATCTGAGTGAAAAAAAAACTAAAATCTTTCATTATTTAGAAAAAAGAACAAAATTTTTTTAGCGAGTTGTCCATTTAAATTGGTCTAAAAATTAACTTTTACAAATAATTACCCTTAGTATACATTTTAAAATCTCTTTATCCTAACTGCATTCATCTTCAAAAATTTTACAAATCAATTTTCATCATCTCCCTATAAATCGGTTAAGTTCATTTTGAAACTCCAATTATACAAAGATAAGGAGGATTAAGCTTAAGTTTGGATTAAAAAAATACAATAAATTCCTCTTTTAAGAAAAAACACGAATTTACTTTGCCAACAACCTAATATTTAATACGTAAAATACAAATTTTTAACAAAAAGAAATTAGCAAAAAATAGTTTTTTTATAAAAATGTAGAACTTTCGATAGGTCTAGGAAAACAATTCTGGTACATTCCGCATTCAAATTTTGAATTAATATTTCTCCAAGTACAGGAACTCAGAAAAATTTAAAATTATCTGCATCTATTAGCGGTACATGTTATTATTATTATGAAAAAACCCCTGCATATACAATAAAATATTTCTAGAAAATGATTGTCCGAAGTCTGTAAAATAAAACAAATTAAAATTTGATTGCATATATTTGCTTTGTTTAGTGTTGAGAAAAAATATATGAAAAAATCACTTTTTAAAAATTTACATTTTCTAAAAAATTTAGAAAATTTATGGTTGTACATCAAGGTTCTATTTTTTGGGCAATGATTAAACGTTTTGTATGGGTTAAGAAAAATTTTAATTGAGCTGCATATAACTGCTTGTAAGCCTAATTTTAAAGATTTAAGTAAAATTAAATTTTTTTTGAAAATTTAAAAAAATTTATATCGAAAGAAAACTACCTCATTAAATATTCAAAAATGTTCCAAGACTTAAGAAATCTCTAATTTGGAACCAAAATCAATTGAGTTCTTATCCAGTAGCTTCAATTAAGGATGACTTTGGGAGAAAATTCCCACTTTTTTATTCATTTTTCTTCATTGATTAAAGAAATTTCTGCCCACTCTTTATATAAGATTGTTTCTTTCTGAATTTTAAGTCCTCAAAACTTTTCTCCAATGTGTGACTACATAAATAAGTGTCCATCTATGACATAAATATTCTTAATGTTTTCTTTTCTTTGACTCTTACGAATTCTATTTCTTTGTTTGTTGGCCTTAAAACAATAAAGCCAAAGTTTATGCCATAAACTATTGGCTAAATAACGGCTTGAAAATTTTGAAAATTCATAAAGGAATACAAAAAAAAAAACTACATAATTCAAGACAACTTATAAATAAAAAAGACAGACAGACAGTCCAACGGACAGGCAGACAGACAGACGGACAGTCATATCCAAAATCTCAAACATAAAAAAAACAAGGAACAACTTTAGGTCATATTCGTACTCATATGAAAAGACAAAGTCTTTCCTATTTATAACTTAAACAAATAAATAGTTTTCAAAATTTAATTTATAGAATTTCCACTAGACTTGAACAACATTGGTCAGATTTGTTTTTTATTGCTATTGTCTTCTTAGTTTTAGATAAAATAATAAAATTAATTAGAAATTTTTTATACAAACATATATACTTTCATGATTTTGTTATATGATAAAGTTAGGTTTTATACAATTTTTAGTTTTGAAATTGAAAAATCTTTACCTATAACTCGGTTGGTTCTTGTTTAGAGTGAATACATATTTCGATTTTGGCCAGATTTCAATTGTCATTTTACACATCACTTGACACTTGATGTGACCACAAAAACCATATATTGACTTTATTTCAATGAACTGCAGTTTTTTTTTAAGATTTTTATCAATATAAAGATACCCTATACATAGTAGGTTTAATATGTTCAGCCAACAAAGTTTTAAAGCATTTTTCAAAAATTTTATATAAATAGTCAATTTTTCAGAAATTTCCTGTAAAAAGTCAATTTTCGAAAAATTTCCTTTAAAAAGTCAATTTTCGAAAAATTTTCTTTAAAAAGTCAATTTTCGAAAAATTTCCTACAAATAGTCAATTTTCGAAAAATTTCTTTTAAATATACCATTTTCGAAAAATTTCCTTTAAAGAGTCAATTTTCGAAAAATTCCCTTTAAAAATAGACAATTTTCACAAATTCCCTATAAAAATAGGCAATTTTTGAAAAAAATCCCTATCAAAATAGACAATTTTTTACAAATTACCTATAAAAATAGACAATTTTCGAAAAATTCCCTATAAAAATAGACAATTTTCGAAAAATCCCTATAAAAATGGACAATTTTAGAAAATTCCCCATAAAAAAGGCAATTTTCGAAAAATTCCCTATAAAAATAGACAATTTTCGAAAAATTCCCGATTAATATAGTCAATTTTCGAAAAATTCCTTATTAAAATAGTAAATTTTCGAAAAATTTCCTATAAATAGTCAATTTTCGAAAAATTTCCTATAAATATTCAATTTTCGAAAAATTTCCTATAAATATTCAACTTTCGAAAAATTTCATATTAATAGTCAATTTTCAAAAAAAATTTCCTATAAATAGTCAATTTTCGAAAATTTCCTATAAAATAGTCAATTTTCGAAAATTTCCTATTAAATAGTCAATTTTCGAAGATATCCTATAAAATAGTCAATTTTCGAAAATTTCCTATAAAATAGTAAATTTTCGAAAATTTTCTATAAAATAGTCAATTTTCAAAAATTTCCTATAAAATAGTCAATTTTCAAAAATTTCCTATCAAATAGTCAATTTTCGAAAATTTCCTATAAAATAGTCAATTTTCGAAAATTTCCTATAAAATAGTCAATTTTCGAAAATTTCCTATAAAATAGTCAATTTTCGAAAATTTCCTATAAAATAGTCAATTTTCGAAAATTTCCTATAAAATAGTCAATTTTCGAAAATTTCCTATAAAATAGTCAATTTTCGAAAATTTCCTATAAAATAGTCAATTTTCGAAAATTTCCTATAAAATAGTCAATTTTCGAAAATTTCCTATAAAATAGTCAATTTTCGAAAATTTCCTATAAAATAGTCAATTTTCGAAAATTTCCTATAAAATAGTCAATTTTCGAAAATTTCCTATAAAATAGTCAATTTTCGAAAATTTCCTATAAAATAGTCAATTTTCGAAAATTTCCTATAAAATAGTCAATTTTCGAAAATTTCCTATAAAATAGTCAATTTTCGAAAAATTCCTATAAAATAGTAAATTTTCGAAAAATTCCTATAAAATAGTCAATTTTCGAAAATTTCCTATAAAATAGTCAATTTTCGAAAATTTCCTATAAAATAGTCAATTATCGAAAATTTCCTATAAAATAGTCAATTTTCGAAAATTTCCTATAAAATAGTCAATTTTCGAAAATTTCCTATAAAATAGTCAATTTTCGAAAATTTCCTATAAAATAGTCAATTCCTATAAAATAGTCAATTTTCGAAAATTTCCTATAAAATAGTCAATTTTCGAAAATTTCCTAGAAAAAGTAAATTTTTTAAAAATTTCTTATAAAAAGTAAAATTTCCTTAAAAAGTAAATTTTCGAATATTTCCTATGAAATAGTCAATTTTCGAATATTTCCTATGAAATAGTCAATTTTCGAAAATTTCCTATAAAATAGTCAATTTTCGAAAATTTCCTATAAAATAGTCAATTTTCGAAAATTTCCTATAAAATAGTCAATTTTCGAAAATTTCCTATAAAATAGTCAATTTTCGAAAATTTCCTATAAAATAGTCAATTTTCGAAAATTTCCTATAAAATAGTCAATTTTCGAAAATTTCCTATAAAATAGTCAATTTTCGAAAATTTCCTATAAAATAGTCAATTTTCGAAAATTTCCTATAAAATAGTCAATTTTCGAAAATTTCCTATAAAATAGTCAATTTTCGAAAATTTCCTATAAAATAGTCAATTTTCGAAAATTTCCTATAAAATAGTCAATTTTCGAAAATTTCCTATAAAATAGTCAATTTTCGAAAATTTCCTATAAAATAGTCAATTTTCGAAAATTTCCTATAAAAATAGTCAATTTTCGAAAATTTCCTATAAAATAGTCAATTTTCGAAAATTTCCTATAAAATAGTCAATTTTCGAAAATTTCCTATAAAATAGTCAATTTTCGAAAATTTCCTATAAAATAGTCAATTTTCGAAAATTTCCTATAAAATAGTCAATTTTCGAAAATTTCCTATAAAATAGTCAATTTTCGAAAATTTCCTATAAAATAGTCAATTTTCGAAAATTTCCTATAAAATAGTCAATTTTCGAAAATTTCCTATAAAATAGTCAATTTTCGAAAATTTCCTATAAAATAGTCAATTTTCGAAAATTTCCTATAAAATAGTTAATTTTCGAAAATTTCCTATAAAATAGTCAATTTTCGAAAATTTCCTATAAAATAGTCAATTTTCGAAAATTTCCTATAAAATAGTCAATTTTCGAAAATTTCCTATAAAATAGTCAATTTTCGAAAATTTCCTATAAAATAGTCAATTTTCGAAAATTTCCTATAAAATAGTCAATTTTCGAAAATTTCCTATAAAATAGTCAATTTTCGAAAATTTCCTATAAAAAAGTCAGTTTTCGAAAATTTCCTATAAAATAGTAAATTTTCGAAAATTTCCTATATAATAGTAAATTTTCGAAAATTTCCTATAAAATAGTAAATTTTCGAAAATTTCCTATAAAATAGTCAATTTTCGAAAATTTCCTATAAAATAGTCAATTTTCAAAAATTTCCTATAAAATAGTCAATTATCGAAAATTTCCTATAAAATAGTCAATTTTCGAAAATTTCCTATAAAATAGTCAATTTTCGAAAATTTCCTATAAAATAGTCAATTTTCGAAAATTTCCTATAAAATAGTCAATTTTCGAAAATTTCCTATAAAATAGTCAATTTTCGAAAATTTCCTATAAAATAGTCAATTTTCGAAAATTTCCTATAAAATAGTCAATTTTCGAAAATGTCCTATAAAATAGTCAATTTTCGAAAATTTCCTATAAAATAGTCAATTTTCGAAAATTTCCTATAAAATAGTAAATTTTCGAAAATTTCCTATAAAATAGTAAATTTTCGAAAATTTCCTATAAAATAGTCAATTTTCGAAAATTTCCTATAAAATAGTCAATTTTCGAAAATTTCCTATAAAATAGTCAATTTTCGAAAATTTCCTATAAAATAGTCAATTTTCGAAAATTTCCTATAAAATAGTCAATTTTCGAAAATTTCCTATAAAATAGACAATTTTCGAAAATTTCCTATAAAATAGTCAATTATCGAAAATTTCCTATAAAATAGTCAATTATCGAAAATTTCCTATAAAATAGTCAATTATCGAAAATTTCCTATTAAATAGTCAATTTTCGAAAATTTCCTATAAAATAGTCAATTATCGAAAATTTCCTATAAAATAGTCAATTTTCGAAAATTTCCTATAAAATAGTCAATTTTCGAAAATTTCCTATAAAATAGTCAATTTTCGAAAATTTCCTATAAAATAGTCAATTTTCGAAAATTTCCTATAAAATAGTCAATTTTCGAAAATTTCCTATAAAATAGTCAATTTTCGAAAATTTCCTATAAAATAGTCAATTTTCGAAAATTTCCTATAAAATAGTCAATTTTCGAAAATTTCCTATAAAATAGTCAATTTTCGAAAATTTCCTATAAAATAGTCAATTTTCGAAAATTTCCTATAAAATAGTCAATTTTCGAAAATTTCCTATAAAATAGTCAATTTTCGAAAATTTCCTATAAAATAGTCAGTTTTCGAAAATTTCCTATAAAATAGTAAATTTTCGAAAATTTCCTATATAATAGTAAATTTTCGAAAATTTCCTATAAAATAGTAAATTTTCGAAAATTTCCTATAAAATAGTCAATTTTCGAAAATTTCCTATAAAATAGTCAATTTTCAAAAATTTCCTATAAAATAGTCAATTATCGAAAATTTCCTATAAAATAGTCAATTTTCGAAAATTTCCTATGAAATAGTCAATTTTCGAAAATTTCCTATAAAATAGTCAATTTTCGAAAATTTCCTATAAAATAGTCAATTTTCGAAAATTTCCTATAAAATAGTCAATTTTCGAAAATTTCCTATAAAATAGTCAATTTTCGAAAATTTCCTATAAAATAGTCAATTTTCGAAAATTTCCTATAAAATAGTAAATTTTCGAAAATTTCCTATAAAATAGTAAATTTTCGAAAATTTCCTATAAAATAGTCAATTTTCGAAAATTTCCTATAAAATAGTCAATTTTCGAAAATTTCCTATAAAATAGTCAATTTTCGAAAATTTCCTATAAAATAGTCAATTATCGAAAATTTCCTATAAAATAGTCAATTATCGAAAATTTCCTATAAAATAGTCAATTATCGAAAATTTCCTATTAAATAGTCAATTTTCGAAAATTTCCTATAAAATAGTCAATTATCGAAAATTTCCTATAAAATAGTCAATTTTCGAAAATTTCCTATAAAATAGTCAATTTTCGAAAATTTCCTATAAAATAGTCAATTTTCGAAAATTTCCTATAAAATAGTCAATTTTCGAAAATTTCCTATAAAATAGTCAATTTTCGAAAATTTCCTATAAAATAGTCAATTTTCGAAAATTTCCTATAAAATAGTCAATTTTCGAAAATTTCCTATAAAATAGTCAATTTTCGAAAATTTCCTATAAAATAGTCAATTTTCGAAAATTTCCTATAAAATAGTCAATTTTCGAAAATTTCCTATAAAATAGTCAATTTTCGAAAATTTCCTATAAAATAGTCAGTTTTCGAAAATTTCCTATAAAATAGTAAATTTTCGAAAATTTCCTATATAATAGTAAATTTTCGAAAATTTTCTATAAAATAGTAAATTTTCGAAAATTTCCTATAAAATAGTCAATTTTCGAAAATTTCCTATAAAATAGTCAATTTTCAAAAAATTTCCTATAAAATAGTCAATTATCGAAAATTTCCTATAAAATAGTCAATTTTCGAAAATTTCCTATAAAATAGTCAATTTTCGAAAATTTCCTATAAAATAGTCAATTTTCGAAAATTTCCTATAAAATAGTCAATTTTCGAAAATTTCCTATAAAATAGTCAATTTTCGAAAATTTCCTATAAAATAGTCAATTTTCGAAAATTTCCTATAAAATAGTCAATTTTCGAAAATTTCCTATAAAATAGTCAATTTTCGAAAATTTCCTATAAAATAGTCAATTTTCGAAAATTTCCTATAAAATAGTCAATTTTCGAAAATTTCCTATAAAATAGTCAATTTTCGAAAATTTCCTATAAAATAGTCAATTTTCGAAAATTTCCTATAAAATAGTCAATTTTCGAAAATTTCCTATAAAATAGTCAATTTTCGAAAATTTCCTATAAAATAGTAAATTTTCGAAAATTTCCTATAAAATAGTCAATTTTCGAAAATTTCCTATAAAATAGTCAATTATCGAAAATTTCCTATAAAATAGTCAATTATCGAAAATTTCCTATAAAATAGTCAATTATCGAAAATTTCCTATTAAATAGTCAATTTTCGAAAATTTCCTATAAAATAGTCAATTATCGAAAATTTCCTATAAAATAGTCAATTTTCGAAAATTTCCTATAAAATAGTCAATTTTCGAAAATTTCCTATAAAATAGTCAATTTTCGAAAATTTCCTATAAAATAGTCAATTTTCGAAAATTTCCTATAAAATAGTCAATTTTCGAAAATTTCCTATAAAATAGTCAATTTTCAAAAATTTCCTATAAAATAGACAATTTTCGAAAATTTCCTATAAAATAGTCAATTTTCGAAAATTTCCTATAAAATAGTCAATTTTAGAAAATTTCCTATAAAATAGTCAATTTTCGAAAATTTCCTATAAAATAGTCAATTTTCGAAAATTTCCTATAAAATAGTCAATTTTCGAAAATTTCCTATAAAATAGTCAATTTTCGAAAATTTCCTATAAAATAGTCAATTTTCGAAAATTTCCTATAAAATAGTCAATTTTCGAAAATTTCCTATAAAATAGTCAATTTTCGAAAATTTCCTATAAAATAGTCAATTTTCGAAAATTTCCTATAAAATAGTCAATTATCGAAAATTTCCTATAAAATAGTCAATTATCGAAAATTTCCTATAAAATAGTCAATTATCGAAAATTTCCTATTAAATAGTCAATTTTCGAAAATTTCCTATAAAATAGTCAATTATCGAAAATTTCCTATAAAATAGTCAATTTTCGAAAATTTCCTATAAAATAGTCAATTTTCGAAAATTTCCTATAAAATAGTCAATTTTCGAAAATTTCCTATAAAATAGTCAATTTTCGAAAATTTCCTATAAAATAGTCAATTTTCGAAAATTTTCTATAAAATAGTCAATTTTCGAAAATTTCCTATAAAATAGTCAATTTTCGAAAATTTCCTATAAAATAGTCAATTTTCGAAAATTTCCTATAAAATAGTCAATTTTCGAAAATTTCCTATAAAATAGTCAATTTTCGAAAATTTCCTATAAAATAGTCAGTTTTCGAAAATTTCCTATAAAATAGTAAATTTTCGAAAATTTCCTATATAATAGTAAATTTTCGAAAATTTTCTATAAAATAGTAAATTTTCGAAAATTTCCTATAAAATAGTCAATTTTCGAAAATTTCCTATAAAATAGTCAATTTTCAAAAAATTTCCTATAAAATAGTCAATTATCGAAAATTTCCTATAAAATAGTCAATTTTCGAAAATTTCCTATAAAATAGTCAATTTTCGAAAATTTCCTATAAAATAGTCAATTTTCGAAAATTTCCTATAAAATAGTCAATTTTCGAAAATTTCCTATAAAATAGTCAATTTTCGAAAATTTCCTATAAAATAGTCAATTTTCGAAAATTTCCTATAAAATAGTCAATTTTCGAAAATTTCCTATAAAATAGTCAATTTTCGAAAATTTCCTATAAAATAGTCAATTTTCGAAAATTTCCTATAAAATAGTCAATTTTCGAAAATTTCCTATAAAATAGTCAATTTTCGAAAATTTCCTATAAAATAGTCAATTTTCGAAAATTTCCTATAAAATAGTCAATTTTCGAAAATTTCCTATAAAATAGTCAATTTTCGAAAATTTCCTATAAAATAGTCAATTTTCGAAAATTTCCTATAAAATAGTCAATTTTCGAAAATTTCCTATAAAATAGTAAATTTTCGAAAATTTCCTATAAAATAGTCAATTTTCGAAAATTTCCTATAAAATAGTCAATTATCGAAAATTTCCTATAAAATAGTCAATTATCGAAAATTTCCTATAAAATAGTCAATTATCGAAAATTTCCTATTAAATAGTCAATTTTCGAAAATTTCCTATAAAATAGTCAATTTTCGAAAATTTCCTATAAAATAGTCAATTTTCGAAAATTTCCTATAAAATAGTCAATTTTCGAAAATTTCCTATAAAATAGTCAATTTTCGAAAATTTCCTATAAAATAGTCAATTTTCGAAAATTTCCTATAAAATAGTCAATTTTCGAAAATTTCCTATAAAATAGTCAATTTTCGAAAATTTCCTATTAAATAGTCAGTTTTCGAAAATTTCCTATAAAATAGTAAATTTTCGAAAATTTCCTATAAAATAGTAAATTTTCGAAAGTTTCCTATAAAATAGTCAATTTTCGAAAATTTCCTATAAAATAGTCAATTTTCGAAAATTTCCTATAAAATAGTCAATTTTCGAAAATTTCCTACAAAATAGTCAATTTTCGAAAATTTCCTATAAAATAGTCAATTTTCGAAAAATTTCCTTTAAATAGGAAATTTTCTAAAAATCTCCTTTAAAAAGTCAATTTTGGAAAAATTTCCCTTAAAAAGTCAATTTCCGAAATAGTTCCTTTAAAAAGTCAATTTTTGAAAAATTTCCTATAAATAGTCAATTTTCGAAAAATTTTCTTTAAAAAGTCAATTTTCGAAAAATTTCCTTTAAAAGGTAAATTTTCGAAAAATTTCCTTTAAAAAAAAATATCGAAAAATTTTCTTTAAAACGTCAATTATCGAAAAATTTCCTATAAATAGTAAATTTTCGGAAATTTTTCTATAAATAGAGGATATCCCAAATTTATCATTGCCTTAACTTATTTTCAGTTATTGTCCAGAAATTTTAAAGTTTTCTATTTATTTTTTACACATACTTATAAACTAAGAAAAGACAATAGAATTTACAGATTTTTCTTATATTTTTTGGTACATTGCCAAGTTAAGTTTACTTTCCATACAAATAAGTTTTTTCATTCGTCTTACAATGCATCATATTCTTAGGGATATTCAAACATAGCTTGGACATAAACATTTTCATAAATACGTACATAGTTCTTGGTCTTTAAAACTCAACAGTTCCAGGCAATTCTAAGATAATTTTATATGTTAAATCTTATTAGGAAGTTTTTTTTTGCAAAATATGTATTGCAATATATTTACCTAAAGATTTACATATGACTAGAAATGGTATTAGGGGTATTCAGGCTTATATTTACTACAATGCAGAAATGTCAAAGTTAAATACTTTCTACCGTAAATCATATAATCCTGGAAAAATATCAGATTATACCAAAAACATTATCTCGAATATATTTATTGACTACCCAAGATCAAGTTTATACAAAAGGTATCCCCCTAATCTCGAACAATCAGACAAATTCGAATATGTAAATAGCCTTCATGTTATAGAGTCATATTTACGTATTCCTTTTCCATTTACATACGTAAGTACATACTTATTACATGAATTGCATTACATTCCATTTTATCAATTCCATTTCATTGGAATTGTTTTCGACTGGCAAAAAATCTGCTGCTGCTCCCAACTGGACAATATTATATCAAATTGTATGTCAACTTAATGTCAATATGAGTATCATTGTGGTATTAAAATAAATGTGCATATGTATTAAGAGAGTTCGGGTGTTAGAGTAAATGATGTTGCAAACGTGCAAAAAATCATTGAAAATAATCTAAACAACAAAGACAAGTTAAGTCATCCCCTTTTTTTACATTAAAACTATTTTTGTTATCATTATGAATATTTGTTTTATCCACTGCTTTAAAAGCTGAATACCCCTAATGTATGAAATTGCAATTTTCCTGCTACTTGCCATAAGTAACTTCATTTAATTTATTTTAACAAAATCGAATTATTTAGAAGGTATGATATGTTGTAATTTGTGCAAATAGGTTAGAAATTCAAATTAAATTTTCAAATCATTGAAATTTGCATTTAGACGATGATGAAGAATTTTAATTTACATGAACAAATAGGGCAGAAAATAAAGGAAAATCGTAAAATATCTTAAATTTATAAAAAAAACTAGTAAAAATAAGTTTTTAGTCCATCAAACTTTTTGATTTGCCCTCATATACTTGTTAACAAATATTTATTTTTTCAAAATTATTATTTTTGGGGTCCTTTAAAAAATTAATCCTTTTGTATCCTGAAGAGATCTTCTAGAAATCATTACCTGAATAGGTTAAGAATAAGAAACATTTTCATCTAGCTGCGGCTAACTGCCACAAAGGTATCTTTTGTGTTAAATACTTAATAATCCTTAATAAATATTTTTTTCAAAATTCTTATTTTTGGGGCCCTTTCAAAAATGAATCCTTTTGTATCCCGAAGAGATCTTCTAGAAGTGCCTACTTAAAAGGGTTAAGTATAAAACAAAATAAAATACAGCCGCGGTTAACTGCAGCAAAGACAGTTTTTTGCAAAAATTTGATAAACTCAATTATTGACAAAATATCTTAAATTTGTTAAAATCGTAATTTTATTGATCTCTAAAAATTTGAACCTTTTAAGTTCGGATTTTTTATTAAGTTAACTTTCGATTTAAAATTTTTGATATAAAAGTTTTTTTATGAAAATTTTCGATATAAAATTTTTTTAAAGAAAATTTTCTTAAAAAAAGAAAATTTTCAATATCACATTTTTTTTAAGAAAATTTTCGATACAAAATTTTTTTATAAAAATTTTTCGAATATAATTTTTTTAGAAAATTTTCGTTATAAAATTTTTTTTGAAAAATTTTTGATATACATTTTTTTTAGAAAATTTTATTTAAGAATTTTTTTTTAGAAAATTTTATTTAAGAAATTTTTCGATGTAAATTTTTTTAAGAAAATTTTCGATATAAAATTTGTTTAAAGAAATTTTTTTTAAGAAAATTTTCAATATAAATTTTTTAAGGAAAATTTCGATATAAATAAAATTTGCGATAAAAAATTTTTGGTATAAATTTTTTTTTTGTTATAATTTTTTTTAGAAAATTTTATTTAAGAAATTTTTCGATGTAAATTTTTTTAAGAAAATTTTTGATATAAAATTTGTTTAAAGAAAATTTTCGATATAAAATATTTTTAAGAAAATTTTCGATATTATATTTTTTTAGGAAAATTTTCGATATAAAATTTTTTAAGAAAATGTTTGATATAAAATTTTATTAAGAAAATTTTCGATATAACATTTTTTTTAAGAAAATTTTCGATATAAATTTTTTTAGAAAATTGTCAATATAAAATTATTTTTAAGAAAATTTTTAATACTAAATTTTTTAAGAAAATTTCCGATTTAAAATTTTTCTTAAGAAAATTTTCGATCTAAAATTTTTTAAGATATACATTTTTTTAAGAAAATTTTCAATATAAAATTTTTTTTAAGAAAATTTTCAATATAACATTTTTTTTATGAAAATTTTTTAAGAAAATTTTCGATTAAAACTTTTTTAGGAAAACTTTCAATATTAAGTTTTTTAAGAAAATTTTCGATATAAAATTTTTGATTAATTTTTTTTTTGGAAAATTTTTGATATAAATTTTTTGTAGAATATTTTCGATATAAAAATTTTTAAAGAAAATTTTCAATATAAAACATTTTTTAAGAAATTTGAATATCAAATTTTTTTACGAAAGTTTTCGATGTAAATAATTTTTAGAAAATTTTTGATATAAATTTGTTTTTCTGTTACGAAAATTTTCGATATAAAATTTTTCTTAAAAAAATATTTTTTTTTTTTTTTATAAAATGTTCGATATAAAATTCTTTTTAAGAAAATTTTCAATATTAAATTTTTTTAAGAAAACTTTCGATATAAAATGTTTCTTAAGAAAATATACGATCTAAAGTTTTTTCAAAAAAATTTGTTTATGTAAATTTTTGTAAGAAAATTTTCGATATAAAATTTTTGTAAAGAAATTTTTTGATATAAAATTTTTTTAGGAAAATTTTCAATATACATTTTTTAATAATATTTTCGATATAACATTTTTTAAGAAAATTGTCGATATAAAATTTGATTAAAAAATTTCATATAAAATTTTTTTTAAGAAAATTTTTTATATAAATTTTTTAAAGAAAATTTCCGTTTTAATTTTTTTTTTCATCGAAAATTTTCGATATAAATTTTTTTTTTTTTTTGAAAATTTTCGATATAAATTTTTTTTTAAGAAAATTTTCATTATTTAACTTTTTTTGATATATAAAAAATTTTTGTTATAAGTTTTTTTCGAAAAATTTTTGATATAATTTTTTTTTAGAAATTTTTAATAGAAGATGTTCTCTATATATGTTTTTTAGAAAATTTTCGCTATATATATATATATTTTTTTTTTTTTGAAATTTGTCAATATAAATTTTTTTTAATTCATAGATTTAATGGATCCTTTAAAATAAAATCCCTTTTTGTTCGGTACAAATTTTCTAGTAATAATTGACTTAATGAGTTAAGAATAAGAAGAAATAAAAATTAGCTGCTATTAACTGCAACTTTTAACTTTCTTTGTGGTTTATCTTAAAAATGTCATATACAGAAAAAACATTTAAAAAATTTTGATTTTGACAAAAAAAAATTCTTAATCCTTGTTGGTCTCATCAAAACAGATTTTCTAGGTCTAATTACCTTCATAAGACAATAATAATTTAACAGGCTGCCATATAACTTTTTGTAGCTTTTTTAAAATAATAAATAAGAAAATATTTTCTTAAAAACAAATTATTTCTTAAAAATTTTTTAATTTTGTTCATTTTTAAAAAATCAGATCCTTTATATTCGGAGCAGATTTTTTAGGAGTCAGTACCCTAAATTGTTTGCTATCAGAAAACTATTAGTTTAGTTGCAGCCGCCTGCATTTAAGCTTTTTGATTGATTTTACCTCAAAAAGCTAAAATTTATGAAGAATTTAGATTTTTTTATAAAATCATAATTTAAGTCAAATTTTCAAAATTAATCCTTATTTATTTGAAAAACAGTTTTAAGGAATCACTTTCACAATTGATAAGGAATCAGAATTTTTAAACTTAAATGCAGCGATTTGCGCAGGAAAGTTTTCTATAGATTTTCTTTCAAATAAGCATAAGTTTCGTATTAAAATTCTTAGTTTTCCTAAAATCAAAATTACAGTAACTTATTTAATAGACTTTTTAATTCAAAACTAAATTTGTTCAAATTCACATGAGCCTCTTATGTACATTTTCCCCCACTTACAACTTGTTAATTTAGTTTATGATTATAAATAACTAAATTAATGCATAAAATTATTATTATGTCTGCACAAAAGTGAGATTTTCACACTTTATTACATTAATATTTTTTCTTCGACCAGTTTTACTTGACAGCCCAAGCACAATTTTCTCTGGTGACAATTTCATAAAAAGTCTCCATTACCAATCGACTCATAATGTTTAATATTAAAAAAAAATTATTGACTTTATAAAAATTTCACGCCTTTTTATGCAAAGAAAATCTTATGTTTGTTTAAAATTTATGAAAAAATATAATAATTAAAGTCAAGACTGGTAGCAATGAAGACATGTATGAGACAGCAAGACAGTCAATAGAGCTGATGACAGGTTTATAAGCCCGAAGTTTATTAGCCATTAATCATGAGAGGTGGTGACAAAATATGACAGTTTGTAATTCAGGTGACAAATGAATAAAGTAGACGATAGTGAGAAGAGTTGAAATGAAATCTTATTATTAACATAATGAAGTTTGGAGTCAAATAGAAAACAATATAGCAAAATTGTATATCACTAGAAAGGAAATAAGCAGACTGTCTATATACAGATAAATCTGTCTATATATAGAAAAATCTGTCTATATATAGACAAATATGCCTATATATAGACAAATCTGCCTATATATATAGACAAATCTGTCTATATATAAACAAATCTGTCTACATATAGACAAATCTGTCTATATATAGACAAATCTGTCTATATATAGACAAATCTGTCTATATATAGACAAATCTGTCTATATATAAACAAATCTGTCTACATATAGACAAATCTTTCTATATATAGACAAATCTGTCTATATATAGACAAATCTGTCTATATATATAGACAAATCTGTCTCTATATAAACAAATCTGTCTACATATAGACAAATCTGTCTATGTATAGACAAATCTGTCTATATATAGACAAATCTGTCTATATATAGACAAATCTGTCTATATATAGACAAATCTGTCTATATATAAACAAATCTGTCTATGTTTAGACAAACCTGGTATATTTAGACAAATCTGTCTATATATAGACAAATCTGTCTATATATAGACAAATATGCCTATATATAGACAAATCTGCCTATATATATAGACAAATCTGTCTATATATAAACAAATCTGTCTACATATAGACAAATCTGTCTATATATAGACAAATCTGTCTATATATAGAAAAATTTGTCTATACATAGACAAATCTGTCTATATATAGACAAATCTGTCTATATATAGACAAATCTGTCTATATATAGACAAATCTGTCTATATATAGACAAATCTGTCTATATATAGACAAATCTGCCTATATATATAGACAAATATGTCTATATATAAACAAATCTGTCTACATATAGACAAATCTTTCTACATATAGACAAATCTGTCTATATATAGACAAATTTGTCTATACATAGACAAATCTGTCTATATATAGACAAATCTGTCTATATATAGACAAATCTGCCTATATATATAGACAAATCTGTCTATATATAAACAAATCTGTCTACATATAGACAAATCTGTCCATATATAGACAAATATGTCTATATATATATAGACAAATCTCTCAATATATAGACAAATCTGTCTATATATAGACAAATCTATAGAAAATTTTTTGTCATAAATTTCTATAGAAAATTTTTTGCCATAAATAAAATTTTCTATAAAAATTTTTTTGCCAGAAATAAAATTATCTATAGAAAATTTTTTGCCATAAAAGAAATTTTCTATAAAAATTTTTTTGCCAAAAATAAAATTTTCTACAGAAAATTTTTTGCCATAATTAAAATTTTCTATAAAAATTTTTTTGTCGTAAATAAAATTTTCTATAGAAAATTTTTTGCCATAATTAAAATTTTCTATAAAAATTTTTGTGTCGTAAATAAAATTTTCTATAGAAAATTTTTTGTCATAAATAAAATAAAATTTTGTACAGAAATTTTTTTGCCAGAAATAAAATTTTCTATAGAAAATTTTTTGCCAAAAAAAAAAAAAATTTAGCCATAAAAAAAATTTTTTGCCATAAAAAAAATGTATATAAAAAACTTTTGGCATAAAAAAAAAATTTATATAGAAAAATTTTTTGTCATTAATAAAATTTTCTATAGAAACTTTTTTGCCATAAATAAAATTTTCTATAGAAAATTTTTTGTCATAAATAAAATTTTCTATAAAAATTTTTTTGCCATAAATAAAATTTTCTGCAAAAATTTTTTTGTCGTAAATAAAATTCTTTATAAAAATTTTTTGCCTTAATAATTTATCTTTAATATAAAATTTTTTGGTATAAATAAATTTTTTTATAGAAAAGTTTTTGTCATAAATAAAATTTTCTGTAAAAATTTTTTTGTCGTAAATAAAATTTTCTATAGAAACTTTTTTGCCATAAATAAAATTTTCTATAGAAAATTTTTTGTCATAAATAAAATTTTCTGTAAAAATTTTTTGTCGTAAATAAAATTTTCTATAGAAAATTTTTGGTCATAAATAAAATTTTTTATAGAAAAATTTTTGCCATAAATAAAATTTTTTATAGAAAATTTTTTTGCCATAAATAAAATTTTCTTTAGGAAATTATTGTCATAAATAAAATTTTCTATAAAAAATTGTTTGTCATAAACAAAATTTTCTATCGGAAATTTTTTGCAATAAATAGAATTTTTTATAGAAAATTTTTTATAAAATTTAAAAAAAAAAATTAATACAAAATTTTGTTAAGTAAATTTTTTATAAGACTTTCGATAAAATTTTTGTTTTTAAATTATTAATATAAAAATTTTAGATATACATTTTTTTTAAATTTTTCAACATAAAATTTTTTAAAAAATTTCTAATATAAATTTTTTTACAAAATGTTGAATTTAGAATTTTTTTTAGAAAACTTTGAATTTTGTTCTTACATTATTTTTATTTCCTTTATATAACCTTTTACTATCTTAATTTAAACGAAAAACAAAAATTTAGTTTTTCCCTTTAGAGCCACAAGGATCTCATTAAAGGATTTTTCTCACATTATTTTCCATTTTTCCATTATTTACCCAAAAAAAAGAAAGTAAGTCCGTGTTTAATTCCCTACTAAAAGGTATTTAGTAGTTTAGAGTGAAAGAAAAAAAAAGACGAGCATATCTCATTAGTCTCCAAGGATATAACAAAAAGTAGAAAAGGATTGTAAAAGGAATATTAAATGATAAAAGGAAATGAACATGAAAAGGGAGAGGATAAAGTGTAATAAACGAATTTCGAGGGCACTTTAGGAGATGAGGTATAAAGCAAAAAATGTGAGTAGTTTTTTTTCTTATCAACTGATTCTGAATAAAGAATTCAATAAATTTTAAAATATGTTATGATATATTGCACTAGATTTCCCATTTATCTTAATTACTTGTTGTGTTACAAATCCATCCTACAATTGTATGATATTCCCTTATAACTGTAATACCACCCCTCCTAAATCCTTCTAAGAATACTCCCAGCAAATAAATATTAGGTGGTTTGGTCTTTGGACTTTGGTCTTAGTGTTAAATTGCCACCTCTCCTGGGAGCACAAAACGATGATAGTTGGCTATAATGTGGAACTGCAATGAATGATATTTCCTCTTTATTCATTTAAACACAAAATAGTGGAATAATATCAAACCCTTCGAGAATAAGGTCAATCAATGGCTGAGGAGTGGTGGATTTAGGAGGATAGAAAAACCAGGAACTTCTAATATGAAGGGAAGGACAGACATATGCAATGAAAGCTTACAATTGAAAAGTTTAGTGATAACAAGGAGTTGGGGGAATAACAGCATTAGATTAATGGAGTAAATAGGAAATGGATGTTAATGATTATGAACATTTTCGTAGGAGTAAAGAAAATATTTTGACAAACTAAAAACATGACTTAAGAACATTTAAGCTTTTAAAAAGATTTCTAATAAAAAATTTTTATTAGAAATTTTTTTGGCATAAATAAAATTTTCTATAGAAAATTTTGTGTCATAAATAAAATTTTCTATAGAAAATTTTTTGCCATAAATAAAATTTTTTATAGAAAATTTGTTGACATAAATAAAATTTTGCCTAGAAAAATTTTTGCCATAAATAAAATTTTTTGCCATAAATAAAATTTTTTATAGAAAATTTGTTGACATAAATAAAATTTTTTATAGAAAATTTGTTGACATAAATAAAATTTTGCCTAGAAAAATTTTTGCCATAAATAAAATTTTCTATAGAAAATTTTTTGCAATAAATAAAATTTTCAATAGATGACATTTTGATATAAATACAATTTTCTATAGAAAATTTTTTGCCATGAATAAAATTTTCAATAGAAATTTTTGCTATAAATAAAATTTTTTGCTTCAAATAAAATTTCCTATAGACATTTTTGGCAAAAAAAAAAATTTTCTATAATTTTTTTTTTTTTTGCCATAAATAAAATTTTCTATATAAAATTTTTTGCCATAAATAAAATTTTTCATAGAAAATTTTTTGCCATAAATAAAATTTTAAATCGAAAATTTTTTGCCATAAGTAAAATTTTTAACACTTTTTGATGTAAAATTATTTATAAAAATTGTTGATTTAAAATTTTATTATAAAAATTTTCGAGGTAACATTTTTTTATAAGAATTTTCGCTGTAATATTTTTTTTTTAATTAAATTTTCTATAAAAAATATTTATCAAAAATGTTTTTACAGTATTTTTTTTATTGGAAATTATCGAATAAAATTTTATTTGAAAATTTTGTTTCAAAATTTTTTTCTTTAAATTTTTGATACAAAACTTTTTTCAAAAAATTTTTGATAAATTTTTTTTTCTAGAAAACAATTTTTTTCTTTTAAATTATTGATATAAAATTTTTAAAAAAATTTTCGATATAAAATTTTTATAATAAATTTTCGACATAATTTTTTTTAGAAAATTTTTGAAATAAATTTTTGACATAATTTTTTTTAGAAAATTTTTGAAATAAATTTTTTTTAGAAAATATTCGAAATAAATTTTTCTTACAAAATAAAAAATATATAAATTTTATAAAAATATATATATAAAAATATAAAATTTTTTATAAAAATTTTTAGTGTCAATATGTTTTTTCGATATATTTTTTTAACTATGGATATACATTTTTTTTTAAATTTTCGTTATCAAATTTTTTTTTTGTAAATTTTTAATATAAATTTTTTTTTTTTTAATTTTCAATATAATTTTTTTTTTTAGAAAATTTTCAATATATATTTTTTTATATATAAATTTTTTGTAAATGTAAATTTAAGTATATTGATGATTTTTCTTTGTAGAAAATTTTCGATATTATTTTTTTTATAGAAAATTTTCGATATTAATTTCGTTTATAGAAAATTTTCATTATAATTTTTATTTAAATGTATGTACATAAACATTTTTTGTGTAGATTTTTTTTTATAAAAAATGTTCGATATAAAATGTTTTTAAAAACATTTTCAATATAAATTTTTTTTTTTTCAGAAAATTTTTGATATAAATTTTTTTTAAAATTAAAAAATATAAAAAATATCAATATAAAATTTTCTATAAAAAATTATATTAAGAAAATTTCCATTAAAGTTTTTTTAAACAAAAAAAAATTTCCTTATAATTTTTTTTTAGAAAATTTTCGGTGTAAATTTTTTTTTATAAAATTTTCGTTATAAAATTTTTTTTAGAAAATTTTCGATATAAAACAAAATTTTTCGTTTTGATTTTTTTTTTTTTTAATTTTTGATATTAATTTTTGATAGAAAAATTTAGATAAAAAAAATTTTTAAGGATATTTTTAATAAAAATATATTTTATTTGGTAAGTTTAAAAAAAATGTTCAAAACTTTTTTTTTGAAAATTGTGTCTTTTTATAAAAAATGTTCGATATAAAATATTTTTCAAAAAACTTCCAATATAAAATTTTTTTAGAAAATTTTTGATAAAAAACTTGTTGATAAAATATTTTTTTTTTTTAAGAAATTTTCCATTAAACTTAAGAAAAATTCAATATAAATTTTTTTGGAACATTTTCGATACACAATTTTTTTGTATTAACTTTTTTTAAAATTTTTAATATTAATTTTTTTTAGAGAAAAAATTTTTAATATTAATTTTTTTCAGAGAAAAAAATTTAGATACAAAAATTTTTTTTAAATAATTTTTAATACAAATATTTTTATTTAATAAAATTTAATATTTAATAAATTTTTTTTTATAGGAAATTTTTGATATAACTTTACTTTTTTTTTTTTGCGAAAATTGTTTATATACAAATTTTATTTTTTCAAAGAGTTTTCGATTCAATTTTTTTTTTTTTGAAAATGTTTCTATATATTTAAAAAAAATAGAAAAATTTAGAAACAAACATTTTTTAAAGAAAATTTTCGATATTATTATTTTTATTTGATATACAACTTTTACTTAATTTTTATTTTATAAAAAATTTTCAATATCAATTTTATTTTTTGAAAATTATATACAATTTTGTAAAGAACATTTTTTTTATAAAAAATATTACAAAAATTTTTTCAATAATTTTCGCTATACATTTTTGTTGCCAAAAAATATATTATATATTTTTTTTTAATTTCGATATACATTTTTTAGAAAATTCTCATATAATTTTTTTTTTAAGAAAATTGTAGATCGAAACTTTTTTTTTTTTTTTGATAATTTTTGATACAATTTTTTTCTTTTGTAGAAGATTTTCGATCTAATTTTTTGAAATATTTTTTATAGAAAATTTTGAATATGATACAAATTATTTTAAAAGAAAATTTTCGACATTCAATTTTTTAATATAGAATTTCTTTTTAGAAAATATTAAACTTACAATTTTTATAGAAAATTTATCATACAAAATTTTTATTTCGAAAGTTTTTTATACAAAATTGTTGTCCTTTTTTATACAAATATTTTCTAATAAAAATTCTTCGATATAAGAATAATATCATTGATATTTTTCGATAAAATTAGCTCTTTGCAAGCAAAAATAGATTTCAAATATAACGGCTCTCTTATAACAGCAAATTTGTTTACATACTACAAAAAGAACCGTTCGTTTACCAACACTACCAAAACAGTGTTGTATTTTTAAGTACTTTTTCTTATCATTAAACATACTTCGCTGTGAATTTTTTATTAAATAAACAAAACAAAATCAACAGATGTTAGCAAAAGCGCAATAAATTTTCTTTTCATTCATAAATTCTAAAATAAACTTCTAGTTTCAAACATTTGATTGTCAAAACTTCATATATAAACAAACTACAGCCAAAGTTCTCCCTGAGATGCTAACACCTCATGAATTCGACTTGATTAAAGAATAAATAAAACAATAAAAAACACATGTCATTACGCATTTTAAGTAAACGTTTCTCTTTGTGCGTAAGCCGGCGCTTATCAGACTATTCGTTCCAGAAAACACGTGAATTCACCTTGTCTCGAAGACATCTCGCACATTTCAGAAAAATGTCTTTAAACGAAGCCAAACGTATTGCTGCTTTTCAAGCTGTCGATGAGTGGGTCAAGACCAACACAGCCGTGGGCATTGGTAGTGGTTCCACAGTTGTATTTGCTGTTGAACGTCTGGCTGAACGTGTTAAGAATGAAGGTCTACAAGTAGTATGTGTACCCACTAGCTTTCAGGCACAACAACTAATTGTTGAAAATAATCTGACCTTGGGTGATTTAGATCGCAATCCCCAATTGTCGGTAGCCATCGATGGTGCCGATGAGGTGGACAAGGATATGGTTCTGATCAAAGGCGGTGGCGGCTGCTTGTTGCAAGAGAAAATTGTAGCCTCTTGTGCTGAAAAGCTAATCATCATTGCCGACTACACTAAGAACTCCCAGAGATTAGGTGAACAATACAAAAAGGGTATACCCATTGAAGTAGTGCCCATGGCCTATGTTCCTATCAAAGAAAAGATACAAAAGAGCTTTGGTGGTGAGTTAAAGCTGCGTATGGCCGTCGCCAAGGCTGGCCCCTGTGTTACCGACAATGGTAATTTCATTTTAGACTGGCATTTCCCTCAGGCCGAACAATTCAACTGGGCGGATGTTAATAGAGAATTGGTGCTGATACCCGGCGTAGTAGAGACGGGTTTATTTGTTAATATGGCCACAAAGGCTTATTTCGGTATGGCTAATGGCGAAGTAAAGACTCAAGAGAAATTATATTTTTAAGAATTTATTATTAAGTCGAAACAGGGAACTTAGAATTTCAATTTTAAAAGACTTGCCTTTTTGTTGTTATGGAATAAAAAGTAAGGCTAATTATTAAGCATTTGTTAATTAAACTCAAGGAATAAACTATTTAAAAGGTTTTTTAATAAATTTTAATATTTAATTATTCTTTATATTTTATTTGCCCTCTGGCTAGCTATCCATGCAAAATAGGGGTCAGTTACTAAGCGTTATTCTTATTGAATTTCAGTCAAATTTATTTAAATATGAGGGACAAAAACGACGATTGCTAGGTGTTACTCTAAATCACTTTGCAAAAGAAAATAATAAAGGTATTCATGATGTAGAGTTCATACCCTAGTAAAAGTAGCAGAGTTTGGCCTGTTCTTTCAATTTGTTGCTATTAAATTTTTCATTCAAAATTGTTAAAAAGAATTCATACAAATGATTTTCCATAAATTTCTGTATAGAATGATGATATTATTTTTTACAAAAAAAGTCTTTTAAATCAAAACAAACCTATTGCTTATTAAAATAACTAATTCACTCTGAGCTGGACTTCATACGCTCATCATTTCTGCTAATCAACTTTTCAAAACGACTTTTTATTTCGCCCCGGCATAATAGAGTCTTTGACATAGTTGAATAACGATAAAAGACCCTGCTTCTTGCCCCGCGAGAAGTAGTTGCTTACAACATCTTGACCCATATGTGGATCATTCACTGTAGTGGGCAGAACATTATCGTTAGCACTTAAGGAAACAAAGAGAGCAAAAGGAACCATCCACAGGCAAATGGTGAAATAAGCTAAAATCTGTAGGAAACAAAAATTATTAATTTAAAATTCTAAAGATTTTTTTAACCAAAGTAAAAACTAACCTGAGTAAATGGATAATACACTGAGGTAAAATGTTGGAAAGCCAGCAAATGATTGGCTATTAGGCACACCACTGTGCCAATGAAGGATAAAGAAAAGAATTTGATAAAAGGAAAATTGCTCATTATGGCTAAATGAAGGAATTGAGTAACAAAACCCATGACCAGCATACTCCAGGGTAAGTCATCACAGAATATAAACATGGTGTAAACAAACATGGTAAAGCTGATCATCATCATGATAACTTTACGAGCAGCACTGGTATATTCCTCCACCAGTTCAGCAATATAATATAAACCGGCGGCTGAAAGACAAGACACCAGAGACTTAAGGGGTTGATCATTGTTTTAAAATTGTAAAGCCTCACCTATTGATATTGTTACAAATATTATTTGTAATATTAAAGCTATCCAACTTAATATGTACATGAAACCCATTTTAATTCCTCCTCCACTAATTTTGTCTCTTGATTTCTTAAATTTTTGTTGTTGCTATCAATGTTTTGTTTGGGTTTTCTTTCACCTGCCCAATTTATGTCACACCAGAATTAGTGTGTTTAGATTGTTGTGATGTTGCCAAATATGATGTTATAGATTTATATAATAATTATTTATTCGAATTTCTAATATGTTTTCATATTATCCTAATATTTAATTTATTTCGATATTAATAAATAAATGTTATATTTTATGCGGTAAAAAAAATTACTACTGGGTATAAATTAGTAAACGTCATCGTCAGCTGTTTTTGCTTATGGAAAGAAAAACAATTACATACCAAGGAGATTTTGTATATAACAAATACTTAAAAAGTGTTGGAAAACGAAAGCTGTGTTATTTTATTTAAGCGTTGTATTTTTAAGTTCCTCAAATCAAACACACAACAACAATTTACAAGTGTTTGATTAAATATCAAACACCAAATGTCGGAGTTCTTCTATCTTCAAGCCCATTTAAGAACCGACTGTTTTGCATACAAGCACATTTGAAGAGAGTTTGAGCGCGAAAAAGAATGCGAATAAACAAAAAATGCCAAAAAATACATCCATGATTTTTTTTGTTATTGTAACAAGACTTCAGTTTAACAAATTGAAGCGCGTGCGTTTGGTGGAAATTTAAGAAAAATAATTGAAAAAGGCCAAAAAGAAAAAATTTTGTAATTAATTTTCTGAAATTACTAATAAAGAAAGAACACGCAAATCTGGTATTTCATTTGAAATAATTTCTGCAAAGTGTTGTAACAAATAAAGAGTGATAACAATTTGCGAAAGAACATACAAAGAAAACGGTAGAATTGCATTGGAATATACAAAATTTCACAACTAAAACGTGTCGTCTGCAGTAAGAAGTGGAAAAGAACGGGGAAATCTTCCTCTAAAAGGGGAGAAAAAACTAGAAATATTAATAATTTTATTCCTAGGAATTGTTATTCCTGAACTCTAGAATTTTCAAAATTGTTGAAATTATTAAACAGGCAAAGGCCCAGAAAAAGAAAAAAAGAGTGGAAATTTTACTATACAAGTGTTAGGTTAGAAACGAATTATCAAAGAGGAATTGAAAAGAAAAAAGTGTTTAGTAATTAAAAAAAAATAACAGCAACAACAAGAGAAACAATGACAAACAATACAGAAGACTTGCCGATACAACAACAACAAAACGATAATAATGAACTACAACAACGAGAAGCAGGAGAAGAAGAAGATCAACAGCAGCAACCAAATGCGGAACAGCAACAGGAGGACGAGGATGTAAATATGGAAGAGGAACAACCCGCAGCAAACGCAAACAATGCAAATGAAAATCCATCCCCAGCAGCTGTTGGCCCAGCAGAACAACCGGCCGAAGAGGCCAATAATGATAATCACAATTCAGATGATGAAAATGGTCAGGAAGGGGCTGCAGCACCTTTTTATGGTTTTGAAGAATCTGAACCTAATTTGGAGGAAAAAGACATGTCCCAAGTTTTACAATTTTGGGAATCAAAACATACCACGTCAGGATTCGATCCTGTTAATATACTAAAAAGGTAAATACCTATATCTGCAAATTCTTTAAGATCTAAACTATTATATGAGCGTAGTATATTAGCATTTTAATGACGTTTGCATTTAAAAGTGATGAAATGGCTAATAAAAAAAAAGTTTTTTTATATCTACAATGTTGGTATGTATTCGCAAAAGTGGGTTTATGTATATGTGGGATGGAGGGTAGGACGCTTTTGATGAAGAATTTTGTTTTAATTTTTATTGTTTGCTGTAGGTACATACTTTTAAATAAATAAAGAGTTAAGCGAATATTAATTTAAAGATTAAGCAAGAAGAATGTAGTTATAGAGGGTCAAGACTGATCATAATACCCTACACTACATGTCAAATATGTTCCAATAGCCAACAAGATGAAAAGTTTATTGTATATTAGCTAAAGTGTTTCTTTATTAAATTAAATAATTCCAATATATTTAGGTCATTGCCGTGGGTATACAACATTTAACTGAAGCTAAATACAAAAGACACCAAAATTAAATTTTAAAATAAAATAAGAATTCGCTGGTCTAACCAACACGTGTCTTGTAATACCCTTTCCACCTATGGTGGAAAGTGATTTGTAGTGATTTATGTAACGCATTGAAATATTGGTATTAGACCACCCTTTAAGTATACCAATATACTTGGAATTGCTCCCTGAGTCGATTTAACGATGTCAGTACATCCGTCCTTCTGGCTAGACCCCCATGTAAACTCATAAAAGTACAGGTCTCAATTCTAAAGTGGGACCATTGGATTGTCGATATCGATTCATTATTTATGGTACCTCTTATAGGTCCCACTTCCCGGAATTGATATTTTGGCAACAAATATCTATATTTTTATGAAAAATTAAAACATACTGCTGCTATCAGTATTAGAGTTTGTAGTAATACCCTCGTACCCTTGTAGTAATACCCCTCTTCGACGGTATACAAAAAGAAGCTATTGTCTTTGTTACATTTAGAGAGCTTTGGCACTTCCTGAATATCACGAGACGTTATGTCCTTGCAAAACATTCTATTAAAAATTATTCTGCAAAATTTTCTTCGTCACATATTCTAAAGTCCACTTTTACAAATAGATATACATATTATAATAGGAGCCAACATCATCTATTATAAGAACTTATTATTTATTAAAAGTTTACATAATATATTTCCTTTATTCTAGATTGGCTGAAATATTCGAAAAAGAAAAGGAAATCTATATGCGTAAAGATCCTGATCCATTCGATGAACGTCATCCTTATCGTACCGATCCCAGCTGTCAGTTTGGTTTTCTACTCAAGCAACTCTTCAGAAAAGATAATTTTATGAAAAAGGTATTAACAAATTTTCACAATTTTATATTCTAAACTATAACTACTTTTTATTTCTTCCAGTTGGTAAACGATTACCTGCGCGACAACTATTTCACACGTCAAAATATCCAAAAAAGTTCTTATGGCTTAAATATTTTAGCATTACGTTTAATTTTGGTTATCATGCCCGGCCTTGAAACCACCGCCGTTTTTCAAGTTGAATTTGATAATCTAATTAATCGTATCTATGGTTGGGCCGAAGACAGTATTGAGCCTTTACAAAGTTATGCCACAGGCCTATTGGCTGCCGCTATGGAAGTAACAGATATAGCTATAACATTTCGTGATATGAATACACGTCTAGTACCCAAAATGATAAAACGTTTGCACATGTTACAGGCGGCCTATAAATGTAAGTTTTGATTTTTAATAAAATAAAACAAAATTTTTGTCAATTCCTTCGTTTATTTCAGTGATACTACAGCCTTACTCTTCCTCTGATACCGCTTCTGCCAACAATTCTATAGATAGCTCTTTAGGTGGATCAACGAATGTAGAACGTATACTGCCTTCATGGATGGCTGGTTCAGCACCACAATCACCCCAACGTTTAGATGAAAGTGCATCCGCTAGTCGTGTTAATGAGAGCAGCGCTTTGGACACTTTTGTTAACACCTCCAATTTGTCTACATTATTGGAAAATAGTCGTGATGCTTTTACGGGCAACAATGCTGGTCGTTACTATAAGAAAATGTACATTTCCATACATCCACCCTCAGCGGAAAACAGTCAAATGCTAATTTTACGTTATCTTACCACAATGGGAGAGTATCAAGAATTTTTGGGTTTGGTATTTGAAAATAATGCCATGCAATTGATATTTGGCTATATAGAAAATTTGGATAGACGTGATACTTGTTTGGCATTCGAGGCCCTCAAATATTTGGCTTCTCTGTTGTGTCATAAGAAATTTGCCCTGGAATTTATATCACATGGTGGTTTAGAGGTATGTAAGAGCTTATTTTTGAGTAACTTTACATTAATAATAAGTTTTTTTTAATAACTTTTTAGCGCATTTTAAAAGTTCCTCGTCCTAGTATTGCCGCTACTGGAGTTTCTATTACTTTGTATTATTTGGCCTATTCGGAAGATGCTATGGAACGTATTTGTACAATGCCAAAACCTATAATCACAGAATTAGTAAAATATGCTTTATGGATTTTGGGTCACTCATACGATTCAGGAAAATGTCATGCCACTATGTTCTTTGGTTTAAGTTTTCAATTTAAGGTGATGCTAGATGAATTTGATGCTCAAGATGGTCTAAGAAAACTATACAATGTGGTAAGTAAAAATTCTATTCTGATAATTTAAAATACCATTAATTTTGCTTTTTTTTTTCTCAGATTTCGGTTTTGAAAATTCTTAATCCCTCTAACAACGATGATGATGACAACAATGAACTCAACGAAGATGTTGAATGCGCTTCACGTCAAATGGTGCGTCATGTCTGTGTAGCCCTTAAACGCTATATGGAATCTCATCTTTTCTATAAATACAACAATTTTATGTGCCAGCAATATCCGGTTTCAAGTGAATTTAATCGCAACATTACAAAAGCTGCCAAATCCACGGTGGAGCAAATAAACGAACAGATTCGCACCCTACAGGAAAATACCTCTGTGAGAGCCCATTGGGCGCCAGTAGATCAACTCTTAAAACTCGGAGGTATTACTTTATTACTGAAAATTGTAGCATTTTCTTACGATTGGAATAACGGAGGACGTTCGGAAACTGTACGCACTGCCTTAGATGTTTTGTCTATATGCTGTGTTATTCCTCGGGTTTTTGTGGCCTATTGTGATTTATTAGAGTTACCCGATCATGCTGCCACCTCTGGTGTTTATTCTATATTAGGAGCTGCTGCTGGAGATATAGTACCAGATGCTGATGTTCAGAAATCCGCTTTGGCGGTATTGTGTAACTGTGTATGCTCCCCCATAGCGAGGGTAAGTAGGCTTGTGCAAACATAACAAAATACATATTAAATTTTCTTTTCCCTCTTTACAGAAAGAACCTAATAGCATAATCAAATGCTTTGGCTCCTCCAAAAAGAACAAACACAATAACAAATACAGCGAGGAGCTGGTGGAAAAAGTTTGGGAGTCTGTCTGCTCAAATAATGGCATTATTGTTTTACTTTCTCTAATGCAAATTAAGACTCCTATTACTGATGCTGATTGCATACGTGGTATGGCCTGTCGTGCTTTAGCCGGTCTAGCACGTTCGGAACGTGTCAAACAGATAGTGGGCAAATTGCCGCTCTTTGCCAGTGGTCAGATACAATCCTTAATGCGTGATCCTATACTACAAGAGAAACGTTCTGAGCATGTTATTTTCCAAAAATATGCTTTAGAATTACTGGAACTAGTGTCGGGAAAAACAAAATCATTTAGTCATCAGCTGGATCCCACCTTGGCCAATATACACAAAGCCAATATTATAGCACAAACCAAGATACAATATAATGAACAGCAGTTATATCAATTGATTTATGATCATTTAGAATCCAAAGGCCTAGGACAGACCGCTCAAATGTTGCAAAAGGAAGCCAATCTACAATTGCCCTCAACAACGACCAAGAATTTCCATCAATCACCATTTGATTACAAAGTCTTGTCCACAAATTCTGGCGCTCGCAATCGTCTTCGTAATCGCATGCAGGATGTTAATCAAGCTATAAACAGTGCTACCAATCAAACACCGCCCAGTAGCACAACAACAACTACAACAAATGGATCGGCTGATTTACTAAATGGCAGTTTTAGTGATGATATAGTCATGAGTACTGTAACACCCATTAAGCTAGTGAAGAAGGGTGAGAAATCTACGGCACCCAGTAGTGCCTCATTAAATACGGCTATCAGTTCTGTTCCAAAATCTACTTTAAACAGTAACAATCAACAGAGATCCTTGCAAAAGCAAATCTCAGTGGTAGATCCTAATAGTGTTATGGAAATGGGTTCACCTCCTAGCTCTACGGGCATATCTTTGGGTACCATTGTCACCGAGTATTTGACCAATCAACATGCTTTGTGTAACAATCCCATGACCACCTGTCCCCAATTCGATTTGTTAACACCCCACAAATGTCCTGATCCAAAACCCAATCGTGTTTTGGGTGATAACCGCAATGTGACCAATCGTTTCTTCAGAGCTCAAGCCGGCTATAATACACGCAAAATGAATCGTCGTTTTGTGCATTCGTACTTTGCTCCCTGGCGTACAATACGTACCACAGATAGTAGTGAAATCAACTTTTCCTCCTGTCACATTGTACAAAGCTCTGATCTTCTCTTGGTGGGCACACATCAGGGTGAAGCCAAGGCATTCAATATAAATCATGGCACTGAAGAATTTTCATCACGTTGTCATAGTTACATCATAGATTCTATTGAATCGAATCGTACGGGAGATTTGGTCTTGACATCAGCCAGTTGGCGTTCACCCATGAGTGTTTTATGGTCGATTAAGGATAATGATTTTGTGTCCAAAATACAATTCAATGATGAGTTCTATTGTGAATTTAGTAGATTGTCTCAGGATAAAGTCATTGGCACACAACATGATGTAAGTTTTTAGTGACAAAATTGTATATTTCTTTTACATATTTGAATTTTATTTTTAGTCTTGTACCATTTACGATATTGCCAAGGGTCAATTGATATCAACATTTACACCCACATTGGGTAATCAGTATAATAAAAATCGTGCAACATTCTGTCCCACCGATGAATTGGTATTATCAGGTTGGTATTTTTATTATGTATAACAAGGATTTGATTGAATTTTTATTTAATTTTGTTAATTTTTTTTCGAAACATTTTAGATGGTGTCCTTTGGGATGTTAGATCTGGCAAAGAAATACACAAATTTGATAAATTAAATCAAACCCTATCAGGTGTCTTCCATCCAAATGGTTTAGAGGTAAGATTTAGAGTACGATTTCTACACATACTATAACTCTTTAACATTCTTCGTGTCTTTCTAGATAATATCCAATACTGAAGTATGGGATTTGCGAACATTCCATTTGCTGCAAACGGTGCCGGTATTGGATCAATGTCTCCTGAAATTCTCTCCCATGCACACTATCTATGGCATACGCTTGGAAACGGAATATCGCAATGATTTTGATGATACCTCAAACTACGATACGAGCTTTAAGGTCCTGGATGCATACGACTACTCATCAATATCTACCATAGATGTTAAGCGCAGTCTTTTCGATTTGAGCGTCAATGGTAATGGCAGCTTGATCGCTTTGGTAGAGGATCAGCCTTCGTATGAAACGAAATCGGAAACATTTGTGAAAATTTATTGTGTGGGCATGAAGAAAACGGAACACGACGAAGAGGTGTGTGGTGAAATGAATACAGAAAATCTTGTTAACAACAGTGGTTCTAACCAATTGCCAAACTTGACACGTCTGTATGAAAATGCGGGTGCAAGTGATGGTGGTATGGGTAGGACAACTGGTAGAGATGAGGCTAGTGTTAGTCTCTTCGGTACGACGGCTGCCAGTGGCAATGGCGGCGTCGGTGGTAATGCTGCGCCGCGCCCCAGGGCTGCTGGCGGCGTTAACGATGCTGGTGGTGGGGGTGGCGTTAATGGTGGTGGCAATGTGGGTAACGTTAACGGCGCTGAGCCAAGAAATAATCAATTTGCCATTAGATGGCATGGCAATAATATTGAAATAATACCGCCCCATATGGTAAATCGGAGACAACGTCAACAACCACAGCCACGTAATCATAATCAACAAAACCGCACCATTAATCATAGCAATAACAATCGTGACGCTGGCCTAAGAGCAGCAGCACTAGAGCCAGATCCCCCTGTGGGGGGAGCTGGTGGTGGTGGTGGCGGCGGCGTCGGTGGCAGAAATGCAGCTGGTGGCAATGGCGGCGCGGGCGCAGCACAGGCCAATATTAATAATGATCTCAATGATGATTTGTTTGATTTGGATGATATAGCAATAAATTTATTGTCTCTGCTTGTAGGAAGATGAAGAGGAGTGTGAGTCCGACGAGGACAACTCAGACAGTGATGCCTCAGCCAATGGTAAATGCAAATTTATAAATAAGGTGTTATTTATAAATTTATTAATTGTTTTGTTGTTATCTTTGTTTCAGTATTTGGTATACAATCGGATGATCATGATGATGATGACGACGACGACGATGATGACGATGACGACGATGATGACAATGATGATGATGATGACAATGACGATGATGAGGATGGCTGGATAGATATTGATATGGATGATGATGATGGAGACTTACCTATAGATGGTTTTCGTTTTATTGATTAAATTTAGTTATATCTAAACAAAATGCAATTTTCTCCTTACTTTTCTTCTCCCTATTTATATATATTCCCCTTATTAAAAGCCTCGAAAGCATTGTCTGTCCTCTAAAATCTCCTGTTGCCGTGTGTATAGTAAAAACTTTAATCACAAAATATGAAATTTAAAACAAAAAACTTCATTGGTCGTTCTCATTTGTTAAGTGTCAACAAAATTGTTTAACATTAAAAAATATACTTTTTTCTAGCCTTTTCTCCCTTTCAGAAAAGTTTACACGTTTGTTGTTTGTTCTTTTCAAAAAATAAAACAAATCATATCTTATTTTTTTTTTTAACTTTTCCCCAAAAATTATTTTAGCCCTAAGTATTGTTTAATTATAAAACCTTTACAATATATTCATTTTTTTTCTCTGCTTTACAACATTAAAATTTTTATACATTTTTGTTAAATAATTTAATAATAAAAAAAATTATATATTAATTTGCATAAATATTTTATATCCTAAAAAAATATGTACAAACCAGAAACAAGAAAAAAAAGGCAAAAACGATATTTAGTTTCGAATTATTAGAACAGTTTACAATACTTTACAAATAGTCTGGCATCACTGCATTTTTGCAACGGTATTCTAAATGAAAATCTTTCCCTAGAAATTATAGGCAAGGTTCACAATCCTTTGGAGATAGTCTAGTATTTGGTAAGTCGGTATAGCAAATGGAAAAATTGGTATAGGAAAATTATGTAAAGTTCTTCAATTGTTATACCGATTGGCAAATGCTAGACTTTTTGCAAATGATTCTGAACTGGGCTTCTATACACCCATGTCACAGAACCCAATTCCGTTCGGAAGTGGAATGAATTCCGTATTTTACTACTACAGAAAAAGTAAAACTAATTTTTTTTTCGGAATGAAAACACTTTCTATTTTAAAAGTGGAATTGGATTTGTATGTTTTTCTTTGTTTATTCAATATTTGAACAATTTCATTAATTAATCACGGTTATATGTTAAAACAAAGATAGAATTTCTGATTTCAATTGAAAAAAATGTTTTTTGAAATGTTTTCGGGCATTAAAAATTTTTCGGAATCTATAGAATCTAAAACCATTTCGATCGGAATTCAACTACGGAATGTTTTCAATTCCGAACGGAAATTGTGACATGCCTGATATAAAAGTGTTAATTTTCTATACTGATTTGCAAATACTAAACTATTTGCAATGGCTTGTAAACTGTGCTATTGTTTTATCATTTCCTTGCAAGTTTATTGTTAATTTTCTTTGTGAAACAAAAAATTATATGTAAAATTATGGAACTTTATTATTTTGTTTGTAAAAAATTGCAAAAATTTGCAAAAAAAAAAAAATATTAAATAAATATAATTAAAAAAAAATAAATTTTAATACAAAGAAAAAAATATCTATATTTAATTACATAATGTCTAACAAAAAAATTAAAAAAATAAAAAAAAAAACATGAAGAATATAAGAATAATATTAAAAAAAAAAACATAATAGCAGTTATATGTAATTTTTAAGTTAATATTTGAAATTAAAATTTTGAAAACAAATAAATTGTACAACAATTTACTTGCATTTTTTATAAGCAAATAAAATAAAAATATTAAAGAAAAGAAGTTAATTGAAATTTTTGTTTGAAATCAGTAAAAGAAGTACAAAAAGAAGCCGAATAAGGATAGATTTGATTACTTCAGAGTCCATCTCGATATTTAATACGATAATACAATGCGACATCCGATGAAATGAACATGGTTTTAAAGTGCTTAGGTTTTATGGGAGATTATAAATATCATCCCACCGACTTCTATGGAAAATTGGTCAGGTCATGTACACGAGTCATTGACATGAGTTTAATAAACAGAGCTCACTCTTTCTAATTGGAATATGAGTCATACAACACTTCTTAGAAATATTCGTTTGGAATACACTTTCCAAATCAAAACAATTATCTAACAATTTAAATCAAAGATTCATAAAAAATACAAGTTCCTCTCACAACACGATTCCCCGAGCAAATAATCTATAATATTAAGATGCTGCACTTCAATACATTGATTTGCCGTATGGTCGTTTTGAAAACTCCATAAAAATAAGAGTATACCGCGCTTTTACTCTATGTCGGAAACAACTAATGGAGACGTTTAAAAACACGTGCTCATGAAATGTATGTTTGCCCTGAGTGTTGGTACAATTAAAAAAAAAAACAAAAGGATTACATTCTTTTAAGACGCTGTCTCCTCATTAAAATAATCATTTTCTAATGTAACTTGGCTAAGGTAAATCCCAACTAAAGCAAAGTAGTTGTTTGTCATACTTAAAGGTATTTAAATAAAAAGAATCGATTTATCTTATCTTTATTAATAATGTAAATATAAACTAATAAACTCAATTGGTTTATATTCTTCAGCTATAACGAATCTTATGTACCCTTTCTTTATAAAACGCAAAATTTTTTATATAAAAACTTTAGAAACTTATTTTTGTCTAACGAAATAATTAAATACTGTAAATTTTTATATTAAAAATTCAATATCGTAAATTTTCTATAGAAAAATTTCAATAACAGGAAATTTTCGATAGAAAAATCTCCAATTTCAATGTTTCTATAGAAAATTGTCGATAACGAAAATTTTTCTATAGAAAAATTTCAATACCGTAAATTTTTTTATAGGAAAATTTCAATATCATAAATTTTTCCTTAGAAAATTTCAATATCGTAAATTTTTCCTTAGAAAATTTAAATATCTATAGAAAAATTTCAATATCGTAAATTTTTCTATAGAAAAATTTCAATATCTTAAAATTTTCTGTAGAAAAATTTCAATATCGCAAATTTTTCTATAGAAAAATTTCAATATCGTTAACTTTTCCAATAAAAATTTTCAATATCCTAAAATTTTATATAGAAAAGTTTTAATATTGTAAAATTTGCTATAGAAAAATATCAATATCGTAAGATTTTCTATAGAAAAATTTTAATATCGTAAAATTTTCTATAGAAAAATTTTAATATCGTAAAATTTTCTATAGAAAAATTTCAATATCGTAAATTTTTCTATAGAAAAATTTCAATATCGAAAAATTTTCCATAAAAAATATCGTAAATTTTTATATAGAAAAATTTCAATATCGTAAATTTTTCTATTGAAAAATTTTAATATCGTAAATTTTTCTGTAGAAAAATTTCAATATTGCCAATATTTCTATAGAAAAATTTTAATATCGAAAATTTTTCTATAGAAAAATTTCAATATCGTAAAATTTTCCATAAAAAAGTTTCAATATCGTAAATTTTTCTATAGAAAAATATCAATATCGTAAAATTTTCTATAGAAAAATTTCAATGTCGTAAATATTTCATATTTAAAAAAAATATTCGATTACTTAAAAATTGACTTCTTTTCAAAATTTCTAAGTTTGTATGAAAAATTTCGTCATGCAATGTAAAGTGTTTGCAATAAAACTGAGATTTCCATTAAAATAAATAGAATTTAAATAAAATTCAAGAACATTTTTTTGAAATCGAATAAAATTTGTTTGTTTTCTTTAATGAAGTCACAAACATGTTTTAGCAAATTTTAACCAAATTAGGTAAGAAAGTATGGATGGGCAATAACGACCTCACAACAAGCTTTACGAAATAGGGGTATATCTCAGGTTAATTTTCAAATCGATTTCAATAGTATTTGTTTTCAAATTATTTTAAATCTAGAGATTTTGTATACAAAATTTACTTTTTCGTTTCTAAAAGATACTTTTTCCTTTTTGACCTATGACCTTTAAAAGAGTAAAAGTTATATAGTTAACAGCTGAGGTGTTAAAATTCAATACAAAGTAGAATTAGTATCAATCCTTTTTTAAATAATTAGTTTGTGGGCAAAAATGTTAGTGGATGAGAAAGGCACTGTTACAAATTACGTTACGAATCTAAGATCCCTTCATAGTTATGTAGGGTACTCATATAATAAATTAGAAAATCTATTTCTTATATATGAATGAATAGCGTTTTTTTTTTGCTTTTGAATTTGTAAATTCGTTTAAATTTCGTCGCAAAGTCTATAAAACTTTATAAAGTTTTTGTTTGTAATTTTGTCTTTGCAATTTTGGGACTATTAATTAAATTTTCCACAAAAATAAATCAATTCAGTTGCGCGCAAACATTGCAACGTAAAGCACGGGTTAATTGGCTAAACGGATTTACCCTCATTTTATCTTTAACTGCAAAAAACTTAACGGATAACGTTTAATAAAGTTATTAAAATAACAACAAAATGTTAAATTATTCTTTATTAGTTTTTATTTCATTTGTAATCTTTTGTCTATTGCCTCAAGTCCTAACGCTGGAAGAAAATTCAAAATTTTGCATACGCACTGAACCGATACTTTTGGCGGATATTGAAAAGCATAAAAATCTCATAGAAGATAATGCACAATGTGAAATTGTGGCCACGACCTTGACCGTTAACGAAAAGGTAAACTTTACAATTTAAAAATTTTCAACATCAAAAATGGTTAAAAAAATTTTCAAAACAAAATTTCACAATTTGGTATTAAAATTTTTTCTATAGAAATTTTTGGTATTAAAATTTTTCTATAGAAAATTTTCAGTATCAAAATTTTTCTATAGAAAATTTTCAGTATCAAAATTTTTCTATAGAAAATTTTTGGTATCAAAATTTTTCTATAAAAAATTTTAGGTATCAACATTTTTCTATAAAAAATTTTTGGTATCAAAATTTTTTCTATAGAAAATTTTTCGTATTAAAATTTTTTCTATAGAAAATTTTTCGTATTAAAATTTTTTCTATAGAAAATTTTTCGTATTAAAATTTTTTCTATAGAAAATTTTTCGTATTAAAATTTTTTCTATAGAAAATTTTTCGTATTAAAATTTTTTCTATAAAAAATTTTCGGTATCTAAATTTTTCTATAGAAAACTTTCGGTATCAAAATTTGTCTATAGACAATTTTCGGTATAAACATTTTTTCTATGGAAAATTTTCGGTATCAAATTTTTTCTATTGAAAATTTTTGTTATGAAAATTTTTGTATAGAAAATTTTCGGTATCAAAATTTTTTCTACAGAAAATTTTCGGTATCAAATTTTTTTCTATAGAAACTTTTTAGTATCAAAATTTTTCTATAGAAAATTTTCGGTATCAATATATGTATATACCAAATTCAATACCAAACATTTTTTATTGAAAATTTGACATTTCAGGAAAAAAATTTTGAGATTTTAACAAAAATTAGTTTTTACACATTATTGTAAATATTTGAAAACTGTTTAAATATTTTGTCAAAAATTTATAGTTTACTAATTGAATCATCATAGTCATCAACTATCAATTGTTGCACGACTTTATACCATATTTGTCTTAAATCGCTGGAGGTTACTTTGACATAATAGCCAGAATAAAAATGTTTTACACACCCGACATGTGTAATAGATATAGTCTGACAACAGGTTGACTTTGAAGCTCCAAATTATGGAGGTGATGACAAAAATTAAGATTAAACACTAAAGCATTTAAAAACAGAGTTTTAAAAATGTTTACATGAAGTTTTACAGTCATATTTGAGATTTTTTCAATCATCATTGTTCATATCAAAAATTTGGATATTAATATTTTAGATCTAAAATATCCTCTGTTATATAATTAACTCTTTAAAGGCTTTACTGTTTTATTTAATATCATATTTTTCCATTTCTAGGAAAGTTTTATTAATACCATGTGCAAAGAACATGGCGGATCGCATAAGGATATATTTTATTATTTCAAATTGCATAATGGGGATTTGACAGGAAGAGCCGAGTATCATGAGATATGCAATAGTAAAACTAATCCCTTATTGGCCTGGATACCTTATGAACAAATGCGGAAACGTTATGCTCCCGAACTGAATCCAAAGGAAGTACGATCTCAAAAATTAAAAAAGATTTTTTCAATTTCTATATTATTTTAAAAACTTGATTTAAAATAGCGTCAAAATTATGTAGCCAAAGCTACTGATGTTCAACGTGAAAAAACCGAGTTGTGTCATTTTCGTCACACCGATTTGGTATATAGTTCATCCGATAATTTATTCACCTGCGTGGTTATGATATTTGAGGACAATTTTGTAAGTAACAGTAACTTCCGGTATTTGATGGAAATCGATCGATTTCAGATATATTTTTGATATAATTTTCGGTAATTTTTCCAACACTTGGACTTCCTTTTGACTGATATCTTTTCTTTCATTTGGCTTAAATTTTTTTTATGCAAATGGGGAAAATTATCTCAAAAATATATCTGAAATCGTTAGATTTCCATCACACACCGGATTATTTTAAAAACTATATTCGTTCAAATATTTTTACTTAAAGTACGGTTTGGATTCGAATATTAATGTTTTGGTCGAGATTATGCCTTTAATGTATGAATTACGAAATATTACCTATATGCCTTGGGTAAACTCGACCCTCAACTATAAAATGCTAGTGGGCAAAAAGGAACTGAATAATCCCAGCCATGAAAAGAAACAAATTTTTGGTAATTTAGATTATTCATATGTTGAAAAGATTGAGGTTGATTTAGAAACCATCTACAAAGAGGATCTAAAGAAATTGCCCCTACTTTTCGAATATAAAAATGCGGTTTTGGAATTGGATGATAAAGGTATAGGAGGCATGGAGGTTAAAGAGGTAAGCCAAAGGCTACAATATAGTTATCTTAAATCTTAGTTATCTACTTATTTCCAGAAATCCTATTTCGGTCGCAAAATGGAACCACTTACCAAAATCAAAGTCGATATTATCGGTCAATGGGCTGAACATTTGCAACAATTTTCCGCCGATATTTACGAATATTTCGGCTATGGCATTAAACGTTTTCGCAGCGAAATGCAAAATGGTGAGGTAACATTTGTGCGTATTGAAAGTACTGAACCGGTTTATGAAATTCCCGAATCTGATGATATTGTTGTGGCAAAAATACACTCTTTGGGTGATGGTAAGAAGCTGGAACGTATTTCCAACGAAGAGGACATTTTTATTTTAGGTCATAATGACTCAATCATTACAAATGATTTAGATGATGATTGGGAAGAAGTGGAGTTGGAAAATAATCATCATCCTTATCCGGGATTTTATCCTTGGTTTATCGTAGCAGTTCTGGTAGTGGCTGGTATTATATTGGCCGCCATTTATGGTGTAGTGCGTAATTTCAGCAAGAAGACGGAGAGACGAAATTATAAATTTACTGGGATTTAAGCAGGATAAAATCTATTGTAAAAATATTTTTTAAATTTTTAAATAAAAATATTAGTTTTGAAAATTGTCTCTAAAAATGTTAATGTAGCTAAATTTTCGATCAAATAATTTTGAAATTTTTATAAATCAATAAATTTTCTATACTAAAAAATGTCTATCTAAATTTGAGGCAAACATTTTTATTATGAAAAGCTTTTTATAGAAATTTTTTATATAAAATTTTTAGTATCAATATTTTTCCATAGAAAATTTTCAGTATCAAATTTTTTCTTAAAAATTTTCAGTGTTAATATCATTTAAAAAAATTTTTAGTATCGATATTTTTCTAAAGAAAAATTTCGGTATACAAATTTTTCTATAGAAAATTTTCGTTATAAAAATTTTTCTATAGAAAATTTTCGTTATAAAAATTTTTCTATAGAAAATTTTCGGCATAAAAATTTTTCTATAGAAAATTTTCGGCATAAAAATTTTTCTATAGAAAATTTTCGGCATAAAAATTTTTCTATAGAAAATTTTCGGCATAAAACTTTTGTTTTTTTTTAATTTTCAGTATCAATATTTTTCTAAAGAATACTTTCAGTATTGATATTTTTTGATGGAAAATTTTTGTTGAAAAAATGTTTCTATAAAAAATTTTCAATGTCAAAATTTTTCTGAAAAAAAATTTATTGTAAATTTTTTCTATAGAAATGTTTTTTTGTGTCAAAATTTTTTTTAGAGAAAACTTTTATTGCAAAATTTTTCTACAAATATAAATATTATAAATATTTTTTTTGGTTAACAAAATCACTGTTCACCCAAAAATCTGGCTACCCTGTTCTTGTAAATTCTAATAAGAGTTTATTTTTTTGAGTGTTGCTATCTCTTTCATGTTTTTCTTTTACATACAAAAACAAAAATTCTCTTACTAGAATCCATTGGAAAAAAAGAAGGAGAAAGAGTTAATGATAACACGAGCTCAGTTTAGTTACACGGTTCTTAATAAACATTAGGTTCGTAAACGATATTTAGGCCAAAAAATTAACAAAACTAGAAAATAAAACAATAAATTGAATAAAGTGTTTGAAAATTGTGTAAAGAAGAATTGAAACGTTAGAATTTCAAGTAAAGAAATCTATGAAGTTTATAATACAAGGAAAGTGAAATAAAAATTGTAACAAAAATCAATTTCTTAAAAGGCGAAGAGGGAGAAAAAGAATTGAAAAAAATTTAATTTGTAAAAAGAGTGTGTCTTCGTGTTTTTAATATAAAACAGACAGGAAAAATAAGTGAAAGTTTGATAGGAGTTTCAGTTAAATTTTAATATTTTCCAACAGACAATTGTTTATTTTAGCTCAAAATATTTAAACAAGGTAAGTTTTAATAATTTGTTGTACAATTCTAGGCATTGCAATTATTTGTGAATCTAACATCTGGCATCCTTAGCAAACCACCAGCTGTTTGCATTGACCCTCTTTGTCTTATCTCTTTTGCCTTGTCTTCATTAAAGAGTAAAAGAGATGACTATTCCATAACATAACAGAGTGTATTTCATTTTTTCTTTTTCTCTTGTTTGTCGCAAAACGAAACAACTTCGTTTTCATTTTGCTGGCAGCCATTGTGTTTTACCGACGTCAGAAGAAGACAAAAGGTCGTGTGTGTGTAAAAATTTCTACCAAAAATTTTTCAGCTTCAATTTCATTTTTCCCTCAACAAAATTCCTTAAAGTTTTAAGGAAAAATCTAGTTATTTCGTTCATGTAAATTATAAAAAAGTGTCTTTTTTGCAAACTCTTCTAACGGTTTAAGAGTTTGTTATTGTTTTGAAAAAATAAAAACTAAACAAAAACGTCGAAAAATTAAACAGAAAATTTTGCCCAGAAAAATGTGAAAATCAATTGTTGGCTTGAATAAAAAAAAAAAGAAAAATATTCAACGTAAAGTTTAAAGAACTTAACATAAGTTTAAAAAGATTTGCCTAAAACTATTAAAAGTTTTACTTCTCGTCAAATTCTACCAGGTAAGTGTAATTTCTTAAGATTTCTTACTTCCTAGTCGAATTTTCATTAAATGCTTTGGTTTTCTTTTACTTTTGTCACAATTTATTCAATTTTAATTTTTCTTTTTCTCTTTATTTTTGTGTATTTTCTTTTAAAAAAGCATTACCAAATCCGGAATTTTTGTTTCATTTGTGTTGGTTTTTTTTCGTGTTTTTATTTCTTTTTAAAATGCTCTTCTCTGTTTTATCTTTTATCTGTTTTACTTTGATTTTATTTTGCTTGGAAATATTTTTGTTTTGTCTTCAAACCTGGGCGCCAGCTTGTAGGTTTGACGATAAGTGATTACACGTGTTTGTGTGCTGTTTAAGCAGATTTGTCAAATTTTATTTGGTGCTCGAATAGGGTGACTCATGTATTTATATATTTTGTTTAAGATTAATATAAGGGGCTCATGTATTTATTTATTTTTTTAAGAGTAATATTTTGACCGTTACTTTTGAAGAAACTTAAATGGACAATTTTTACAGAAATTGGGATATTTAGTTTATTTTAACTAAAGGGCTAGAATTAAATATTATGGCTATGTATGAAAGAGTACATGCTTGTAGTCCTGAAAATAGATAATTTGGCCTTAATTAATGCTAGGATTGATTACACTTTTCTAGTTGAAAAAAAAAACCGACAAAAGGGAGACCTAGTGGGTAAATATAATTCGAATACGCTAAATTCAATTTAAAAAATGGAGGAGATTAGTAAGGCGATGGTGAATATCGTCCACGAGGGTATGACTTCATTTATTGCTAAACCTCTTCAGAATAGAATGAAGCTCACTACGTATTCGACGAATGTTAGAGTCTCTGGGATCAATCAGGCCACTTCTGAGGGATCAAACTATGCCCCTTGATAGTTAGTTCTCCATTAAATCACTCTCTAGTCTTAGAAACGGTTGCTTTAGTCCTTCCGTATATTTCGGGTAACTTACCATCGTTTCATATCACTTCTGAAGTTCATTTCTAGGGACTCTATTGTATTTCTTAGTAAGATACAAGTTATACATCCCTTGAGCTGTTAACAAAATTAAAACTTTTATTAAATTTTAATTATTTCATTGGAACTTCAAACTTTTCTTCTCCCAACCTTAAAAACATTTTCCTCTTAATTCTTATTAATTTCAAAATTTAAAAGTTTTTATTTTTTATGAATGAATTCCCGGAAATTTAATTTGTGTTTATTTAATATTAAGACGTGCAAAGAATTTGTCCTATCCCAATTTATTTTATATTCATTTGAAAAACTAAAGACAAAATACGCATGCCTGGAAAAAATGAAAGTATTACCGGTTCCATAACAAAATTCAAAGAATAAATCTCATGAGCTACTAAGAAAAACAAGATAATGGTGATGAAACTTTATATAATTAAAATTAAAACAAAATTATAAGGAATTTTAAATGAGATTTCTTCTTTATTCCCTTCATAGATCCCTCCTCTTAAAGCCGATTATGTAGTAGTCAGGTTAGGTTAGGTTAGGTTGAAAAGGTAATGGGAAGTGGCATCTTCACTCGGAGTCCTTCGGGTCCATTGTGATCCTTTCTGAAAGTAAAAAAACAATAGCGGAAAGAAAAAAATTAAGGAATGAAGGGAGATGTTTCTAGATAGTATAAGAGATAGAAAAAGGGAGTTGTAGGGAAGAGAATTGTTGTCCAAAACGCTACCCTAGAAAAAGAGACCCGTCTAACTAAGCCATCTGAGTCCTAGTATAAAATCTGCAACGTCAGTCAGTTCGCACTGCTGTATGTCGCCCAGTTCCTCGTGGAATCTATTACCTAGAAATTTAAATCTCTGGTTTTAGAGCATAGGACAATGGCAGAGGATGTGCTCGACCGTTTCAGATGAATCCGCGTTCGAGCATAGTCTGCAAATGTCCTGAATTGCTCCATCCTATCGATTTAGCCTGGAATTCAGTGCGCAGTGGCCAGTTAGAAAACCTATACATTTTCTAAGACTGGTTATGCTAAGACCTAGCAAGAGCTTGGTCTTGCGTGTATTTAAGTCGGGCCATAAGGTTCTAGATATTGTGCAAGTGTTTAAGTTATGCTAGTAAAAAGGCCCATAAAAAGGTGACATATAGGAGGTGCTATCTCTGTCTTGCGATTTCGTCAGCAGTTTCATTGCCTTCGATGTCGCAATGACCAGGAACCCAGTAAAGTCTTACCCTATATGTATCTGACAAGCTGATGATAGCTAACCTACATGACTTTTGACTAGTTTCGAGGTGATACTACATCCTTCCTGGGCTTTAAGAGCAGCCTGATTGTCAACATAGATTGTCACCTCGCTGTCCACAGGAATGCTGTATGAAATGTAGTAGTCAACTTTGTTGTAATCCATTATAGCTTTTCCATAAAATCCAATACCCAGTAATGAAGCCTTTAAAATTTTCCAAACTTTACTCTGTTATATTTTTCTAAAGAAAGTTGGAAAGGATTACAAATCTAACGATCGAAATGCGAACCTATTTTTGTCTCGTAAACTTTAATAGTCTGAATTTTTTTTCTGGAAAACTTCAAGTGAATTACAAATCTTTGATTAGTTATCTATTAATATATAATCTCTTATCCCGTTTTTTTTTTACCAAATTTCATTTCTAACAAAATTTAGAACCAAAGCATTTTTTTTAAATCATCAAATTTAAAAATTTTAAATTAAAATAAATTTTAATTTCCTCCTATTTTTTTTCAGAAACTTTTAGCTTATCTTCCAGAGGTGTGTGACAAACTCCACATCCCTTAGGCAATCATGGAGCGGAAGAAAGCTTTAGAATTGGATAAAATATGTCGAGTTTGCCTTTGTGAACGCAAAGATATGAGGCCGTTATTCAGTGAAAAAGTTGCCGACATGCTAATGGAATGCGCCAGTGTAAGTGTGGAACCTACCGAAGGTTGGCCTGATAAGATTTGTGTACAATGCGTTCATGCTGTTTCACGCTGTCATGCCTTTAAAATGCAGGCGGAACGTACAGACAAAGAACTGAGGGAATATATTAAGTCCCTAACGGTGCGTGTTGTCATAGAAGATTCTCCACCACCGGTGTCTGGGTCGTCGTCGGGCTCTGCTATTACTCAACAAAGTGAAATGAAAATACACCAGACTAGTACCCGGGTGGTGTTGGATGAGGCTCAAGGCTTGAAATTGCAACAAAGTCAGGCCAAGTTGATTGCCTTGCAGCAACAACAGCAGTTGTTATTGCAGCAGCAACAGGAACAACAGCAGCAAAAGCAACAGAAGTTGTTGCAAAAGCAATTAAAACAACAACTCCAGCAGCAGCAACAACAGGAGCAGGAGGAGAAACAACAGCAGCAGTTGTTGTTGCAGCAACAACAACAGCAGCAGCAACAAATTGCTATGCAAAACAAAAAGAAAACTTTGGCCTTAAATAAACAAAAACAGCAACAACAACAAAATCTATTTAAAAAGCAACAGCAACAACAAACTATTGTCGTTCAACAGCAGCAGCAGCAACAACAGCAATTGCAGACACTTCATACCCAACAAAACCAGCACTTGTTGCAACAACAAATTCTCTCGGATACTATAACCCTACAAAATCCCCGCCTTCAAACTAATCCTACGCTCATACATTCACCTCCCCTATTACCTATTTCCTCCACAGCCTCCTCTACCACAAACACTTTAGTACCACACACACAAAACACCACCACCTCCCTGCCACAGCAATTAGTCCTGCCCAATGGTCAGATAATAACCACAACTCAAATATTAACCACCAATAGCAATGGGCAACCTCAACTAGCGCAATTGATTAACCCCCAACCAGCAGCACCACCCCAACAACAAACCCAGTTTGCTCCCCAGTTAATACAAACCACCAGTGGTCAGACCTTGCAGTTAATACAACAGCCAAATGGTCAACAGATTTTACAGCTCGTACAGATAGTGCCTCATCGTTCTGTGGGTGGGCCAGGAGGTAATTCAAATACCACTACCACCATATTGGATGATGAGCATATCACCATGGTGGATGAAGAAACTTTAATGGAACAGACTGAGCAACACCTGATAGATGATGACGATGGAACAGATGATCCCTCTGGCAATGACCGGGAACAAATTTGTGAAACTATTGTAGTGGATGAAGATCAAATGCAGGTTCATCATGGTCATCATCATCATCAATTGCTGCAACAAAATGAAGATTTGGAATATCTAGATGATATTACTGTTACCACTTCTCAGCAGCATCAACATCATTCCCAACATCAGCAGCTGATATTGCAAGATGTTACTGTTGTCCACGAAGTAATCGATGAAGATGATCCTGATGATGAACGGGAACATGATGATATTATTGAGGAGATTCATATGGAAGAAGAAATGCTGGATGATGACAATACCGCTGCTGTTCTCTTAGAGACTTCCTCGGGATCTGAATTTATTACAGACGATCAACTGGGACAGCATCATCAACAAATGCTGGCCAGCGTAGAGGAAGATGATGAATTGTGTCAGCATCAACAGGACTTGGGTGATCATGAAAATACCTTAGCCCAATATACCATCGTTGAGCATTGTGTAGCCGATGAAGATGATCCAGATGCTTTAGAGGAAGCCGAGGTAAATGCTGTAATACATGCTGCCTGTGGGGGTAATATAATGGATGAAAATGATGGTAATATGCAAAATGAGGGTACACAAACAAAAGCCGGGAATAATACTATGACAAACTCAAACACAAATACCACGCCCTCCAAGAAGCCTAGACGCATAACCTCAAATCCGCATCCTAACAAATCTTTGGCCTCCTCGCGCTTATTACAGGCCACAGCCAACGAAATAGCTGCAGCAGCCGCTTTAGATGATTTTACCGAAATTGATTCTAAAGTCATAGCCGAATTTATCAATCAACAAACTTCGGTCTTGGGTACCGGACGCTACAAATGCAATCTCTGCCAACAGGAGTTCAAACAATACCGGGGTCTACCCAATCACATGCATTCACACTCCAACTGGATACGAGCGAATTGCAAGAAACAGCCACAATGTGAAACTTGCCACAAGACCTTTAAGGGCCCCGGTATGCTGCGTATGCACATGAAAACCCATCAATCAGCCTCCAAGGTGCCCACTTGTCATATATGTGGCAAGACATTCAAGTCCAAGGCCATACTCTATCGTCACAGACATATACATCAACAGCGTTCCTATGCCTGTGCCATAGACAATTGTCGCAAACAATTCACCAGTGCCAGTACCCTCAAGGCTCATGCTGAACGCAAACATCCCCAAAATATGAATGTGCCCCGCTTCAAATGTAACGAGTGCAATAATCTTTTCTTTGATGTAGAAGACTTGCAGGAGCATGTTCAGATTACTGGACATGGAGGTGGTGGTGGTGTGGGCAACCATGATCTAAATACATCCGGCAATTCTCATGATTTAAATCTTTCGAATGACCAAAATGATGGCGATTCAGCGGGTTCGGCCACTCAAACCGTGACCATGCATGAGGTAGTCAATAGCAATGGTGATGTTTTTATAGTTACGCAGGCGTAGTTTTAAACTCGTTAACTTACAAATCTTGTAGTTTTAAATTTTGCTACAATTCTTATGTGTAATATAGTATTTTAGGTTCTTTTTCACTATTTCCTAGGACAACCACGAATTAATTGTTAATATTTTAATTTTATTTTAATTTCATAGAGATAATTAACAGAAACTGTATAAAAAAGAAGAATTTTTATATTTAAAACAAAATGTAAATAGTTAATTATACTTAGTTATTTTAAGGAGGTATTATAATAATTATTTATAATTCTTTTCGGCAATAAATCAAATAAAGAAATTATTTTTTTATATAATAAATACAAGAAATTTAGTTCTTTTCCAGAAAATGTTGGGGTTTTTGATAGTCCCACACCTTCTATCGGGGAGTCCTAATCTGGTATAGCAGATTAGTCATCCGCCTAACGTTGACGTGGCGGTTGGTGGTTTTCTAAACCCGTGCCAATCTGCGTTTTTCTAGTTGATGTATGTACGGCGTTTAAAGACGATGAAATATATCGCTCTAGGGATTGGTTTCTCACGGGGGAACCTAATCCCTAGAGGCCGCGTCCTCAGATGGCGGATAGGGGAATGTCTCCTATTTATGGGTGGGAATCTGGAGGGACGACTTAGACGTACTAAAACTAAGTGACATTAATGAGGACATACTCCAACAGGAAAAGCTTCTAATGACGGATTTAGTGAAGAGTGATGGGTTTTTGGATGACCTAGACTCATCTCATACCACTGGAGCCACTCAGATCCTGGCGGAGTTCTCGATTGAGTCGGATTCGGAACATGAGGTCACTGTTATCTCTAGTATCTGCAGATCCCAGTCGGGATCTCCTTCAAGATCTGTGGCTTCAGTGGGTGAGGCTAGTCAGACAGATCGGTTTGATGCCATCTGCGTCACTTAAGCTACTCAGACCTCGGCGTTTGTCTCGCTGGACTCTGACTCGTAGAGTTTGAACACTGTGATCTCAACTTCGGGTCAAGCCAAAGAGGGTCAACCTCTGAGATGTCATGTCTTCTGTGGGCAAGGAGAGTCAGATTCCGGAAACCTCTCGAACAGATCGGCCTGACTCTTCTAACACCACCGACGACACTCACATATCCGCTGCTATATCGCTGAATTTCGCCCGGAGAATGCGATCGATGAGATCTCTACTCTGGGCAGGGTAAAACGAGATTTCGTCTGGGAAAGTTGAGTCGGACCGACCTGATTCTGGAAACCTCTCGGACAGATCGTCCTGACCCTTCCAATAGCACTGGTGCCACTCAGCGGCTATCTCGCTGGACTCTGTCTCGGAGAATGCGATCGATGGGATCTCGACTCTGGGATCTCTGGCCTTTGTGGTTAAGGAGAATCAGGCTGACCTGACCCCGGTTGTTTCTCTACCTCCCAGGGAACCTTTTGTTCGCCACCTAAAAAGCTAAAAACTGGCCGAACTAAATTTTACAAGGCGAAGAGCTGCACAAAGAACTAATAGGACTATCTCAAAAAGATGACTAATAGGGATCATACGCCGCTTGATATTAACAAAAGTAGGAAACTCATGAATCACAGGCAGAGCGTTTCGTAGTTCGAAAGAATTTATGGCTTGACCAAGGACATGTTGGGCATCTCCTCTAGTTTTATCGAGCGGGGAGAATCTGATAGCTCTTTAGTACCCATCAAAGAACTATAGAGAAATCTGTGGAAGCTGGTAGCTCGCAAAGCACCTATTAAGGACCCTGTGGAGAAAGCAGTGGAAGCTTGTAGCTCTACAGCACCTAAAAGGGACCCTGTGGAGAAACCAGAGGATCCCCGCAAGATGGCGTGCATAGAGCCTGTTACCATTACACCCAAAGTTGAGGCTGTAAAGGGTAACAAGGGAGTTGCTGGTTGTGGGTCTTCAGCGTCGCATAGGCGTCCCGGAAAGGAGAGCGTAAAGAGGGCAAGGTCTGGAGACGAACGATCTTCGACTTCCAAATAGATCAAAAAGTCGGTAAGCTAATATATGGATCAGGCAGCTGTCATAGATCACAATGATCCTTATACTATAACTAATTTTTTTTTTTCAAGATTTGAGTACCTTCCTTAGTTTTCTAGAGTCTAAACGGTAGCCAGTAGTGAAAGTGTCTTAGGAAGGAACATACCAATAATATAGTACTTACTCCATTTGGCCTAATTAAGCTACTCGTCTCTGGTTCCGAGATTCGGGGATTGTGGATTTTAAGATTAAAGATGCTCTTGGCCCAACCAAGATCCCAGATCTTCTGTGAAATATGACCAGATCTTCTGTGAAATATGACGTCTTAACTTCATGCACATATTTACAGATTTGTTAACCACTTCGATATTCTTTGAAAATTTCTTATCTGCGGCAACGGCCGTACTCCTTTCCACTACATTCTCCTTTGAACAAATTATAAATACCCATCAATACATTTTTATTCATAAATTCAAAAATTGGGGTCATTGTTTTATATAAAGTAGCGCCAAATAGCAACAAGCAAAAAAAAGAAAATCAACGCAATTTGATAATTCATTCGCAAACAAATTGATTGAAATTTCTGATATAACGCTGAAGTGTTTCCATAGGTACTATTGCCATCAGCACCTCCTTTTAATAAACAAAACATCTGGTTGGGAAATACTACGAACGTTTAGCCAACAGAGCTTTAAGAGAATGATTATTTTTTGAACGAATCTATAAATTTAATATAAAAAGCGCCCATGGGTGCGTTTTTGCCGAAGACTGTTCTAAACTGTTCCTTCGCTGTTATAAATCGATCAATTTCATCAGTTAATTGGTCCAAAATTTAAGTCAATTATACAGGCATGTCACGAACTCCGTTCGGAATTGAAACCATTCCGTAGTTGAATTCCGATCGAAATGGTTTTAGGTTCTATAGATTCCGAAAAATTTTAAATGTGAAAAATCAGTACAAAATAAGATTTTTTCAATTGAAATTTTCAACTCTATCTTTGTTTTAACAACAAACACTGATTAATTGAGGAAATTGTTCAAATATTGAATAAACAACTAAAAACATATGAATTCAATTCCACTTTGAAAATAGAAAGTGGTTTCATTCCGAAAAATTTTTTCGTTTTACTTTTTCAATAGAAGCAAAGTGCGGAATTCATTCCACTTCCGAACGGTATTGAGTTCTGTGACATGGCTGATAAATTTGGTTATTTAAAAAACCACTAGGTATACCTGCTTTTTTCCTCTATTTAGAACAGTAAAGGGCACTAACACATATATAAATTTACGATTGTACTGGTAGGAGTTTTATAGAGAATTTGTAGCGAAAAAAAACGACAAAAGGGATCCTAGTGGGTAAAGATAAATCGAGTACCCTGAATTCAATGGTATAGCATTATAAAAAAATGTAAATATTCGCGTAACTCGAAAACTGTTTACTTTCTTGAAATAATTAAAAAAGCTAAATTCGACAACAAAATTATCTTTCAGGGACATTAATTATTTCTTTAATCCGAGCAGTCATTTTGGAAATAAATTTTTTTGTTTGCAAAAAAATATTTTTGAAAATGGAAATTTTTGTGATTTTTCAAAAAAAAAAAAAAAAAAAATATTGTTTTTGCGGAACGACTGCTCGGATTAAAAAAATAATTAGTGTTTCTGATAGATAATTTTGTTGCCGAATTTCGATTTCTTTACTTAGTTCAAGAAAATAAAAAGTTTTCGAGTTACGCGAATTTTTATTGGGCAATGGAAGAGGCTCCATTTTTTAAATAACGTTATATCTCGAAAACTAGAGCTAACCTAAAAAAACGGTTAGCACAATTAAATACAGCGTACTCGATTTATATTAACCCACTATGTCTCTCTTTTGTCGGTAAAAAAGGTTGTCAAAATCGAGCACAGTGTAATTCAATGTGAATTGAAAATGGGATCATTCAATCAAAGCTCTGATATCTACATAATCAAATATGAATAAAAAAAGTATTTATGAGCCATATAAAAAAAATTTAACATAAAACAGATTTCGTTTTTTTTTTTTAGCAATTTATAGGAATTTTCCAAAAAAAAAAGATAAAAATTGAAACGCATAAAACAAGTTCTAAGAGTTCTAAGTAAATTTCAAAACATTTCATACAATTTTAAGTGGCAAGACAATGAAAAGTGCGTAATTTTCAAAATTTACTTTATGGGAATATAATGAGGCATATGATTTTATCAAAAAATTTGAATGGGGATTTAAGGAAAGGAGGGGAGCACAAGTTTGTAAATATTTTAGGTCTTATTATACAAATGTTTAAGAATACGTAGAAAACTGTAAGACGTCGTAGGTAAATAGACTCGTAATTATGTTTTAGCACTCTAGGTGTTTTATTTGTAAGGATTCGAAAATAAATATTCAATTTATTAAATGCGTAACAGATTTCTTTGTTAAGATTGCAAATGATTTAGCAAAATGTGTAAAGAACAATTATTATTATTATTCTACTGTGAAGCAATGACTTTTGAAACCGAGCGAACTTCAAGAAGGGGATATCCTAAACACAGAAAAAATTGCAAAGTAAAATCAACCTGGAACAAGTCAAAGTCTTACCTAAGTTTCCAAAAATGTTGATATCTATTTGATATCTATGTCAATAAATCAATATTCTAATCATTCAAAAATAGCTAATCATTCATAAATAACTATCAATATCTATTTAGCTAATTTATTATCCCTGGACTGACAAAGCATTTACTTTCATTTCGAAAAGTGTTGAGTCGCCTGGTTTGGCCAATAACACTAGTCAACAGCCAAAATTACATTCCCTAAATACAAAAACATCAGAAGTTTTAAATATTTTCATCGATTTTTTTTAAGTTTGGGATTTTTTAAAAGGTTGTAATAGTATCTGTTTACAACGGTATCTTGAAAACGAATTTCACAATTTTGTTGAAAATTACGTCAATAGATTAAAAACAAAATTGCCCTCAATACATGCTAACACGAAATTTTTGTATGATCAACGGTTTTAAAGTTATTTACAAAACAACATAAAAAATAACATTTTTTTGCAAAATTTAAATTTTTATATATTTCAATTTCATTAAATATTCTTCTTCTTCTGTTATCCTTGACTCCCAGTGGAGCATAGGGCTCCACTATTATTATTTTTTAATTTTTCAAAACAGAAATAAATTCTAATATTAAACAATTTTATATTTTTTAGATAAAAAAAAATATTTTTCAAATATTTTTTTTATAGAAAAATATTTTTCAAATATTTTTTTATAGAAAAATTTTTGATCAAAATATTTTTCTTTGGAAAATTTTTCGATAAAAATTATTTTTTAAAAATTTTCTAAAAAACAAAATTCTAAAGAAAAATTTTCGATAAAAAAAATTCTATAGAAAAATTTTTGATAAAAAATTTCTATCGAAAAATTTTTGATAAATAATTTTCTTGTTTTATAAAAAATGTCTATAGAAAAATTTTTTATAAAAAAATTTTCTATAGAAAAATTTTAATAAAAAAAATTTTCTATAGAAACATTTTAATAACAACAATTTTTGATAAAAAATTTCTCTATAGAAAAATTTTTGATCAAAAAAATTTCTATAGAAAAATTTCCAATAAAAAAAATTTCTCTAGAAACATTTTTGATAAAAAAATTTTCTATAGAAAAATTTTTGATAAAAAAATTTTCTATAGAAAAATTTTTGATAAAAAAATTTTCTATAGAAAAATTTTTGATAAAAAAATTTTCTATAGAAAAATTTTTGATAAAAAAATTTTCTATAGAAAAATTTTTGATAAAAAAATTTTCTATAGAAAAATTTTTGATAAAAAAATTTTCTATAGAAAAATTTTTGATAAAAAAATTTTCTATAGAAAAATTTTTGATAAAAAAATTTTCTATAGAAAAATTTTTGATAAAAAAAAAAATTTTCTATAGAAAAATTTTTACTAAAACAAATTTCTATAGAAAAATTTTTGATAAAAAAATTTTTTATAGAAAAATTTTTAATAAAAAAATTTTCTATAGAAAAATGATTGATAAAAAAAAAATTTACTATAGAAAAATTTTTAATAAAAAAATTTTATATAAAAAAATTTTCTACAGAAAAATTTTTGATTAAAAAATTTTCTATAGAAAAGTTTTTTATAAAATTATTTTCTATAGAAAACTTTTAAATAATTTTCTATAGCAAATTTTTGATACATAAAATTTTCTATAGAAAAATAAAAAAAAATTTTATCGAAAAGTTTTTGATAAAAAAAAATTTTATAGCTAAATTTTTAATAAAAAAAAATTTCTATAGAAAAATTTTTGCTAAAAAATTTCTTTAGAAAAATTTTTCATAAAAAAATTATTAATAGAAAAATTTTTGTTAAAAACATTTTTTTATAGAAAAATTTTTGATAAAAAAATTTTCTATAGAAAAATTTTTAATGAAAAAATTTTCTATACAAAAATTTTTGTTAAAAAAATTTTTTATCGAAAAATTTTCTATAGAAAAAAACTTTTGATAAAAAAATTTTCTATTGAAAAGTTTTTGATAAAAAAATTTTCTATAGAAAAATTTTTAATAAACAATTTTTTCATAGAAAAATTTTTGATAAAAATATTTTTGATAAAAAAATTTTTGATAAAAAAATTTTTGATAAAAAAAAATTTTAAAGAAAAATTTTAGAGAAAAAAAAAATTTCTATAGAAAAATGTTTGATAAAAAAAATTTTATATAGAAAATTTTTTGATAAAAAAACTTTTTATCGAAAAATTTTTGATGAAAAAATTTTCTATTGAAAAATTTTCAATTAGAAATTTTTCTACAGAAAAATAAAATAAAAAAATTTTCTATAGAAAAATTTTTGATAAAAGAATTTTCTTTAGAAAATTTTTGATAAAAAAATTTTATTCGAAAAATTTTCGATAAAAAAATTTTCTTTAGAAAATAGAAAAAAATGTTGATAATTGAAATTTCTACAGAAAAATTTTCTATAGAAAAATTCTTGATGAAAAAAATTGTCTGTAGAAAAATTTTTGATAACAAAATTTTCTGTAAAACAATAAAAAAAAATTTCTATAGAAAAATTTTTCATAAAAAAATGATCTATAGCTAAATTTTTGATAAAAAGATTTTCTTTATATAGAAAATTTTTTGATAAAAAAATTTTTTATCGAAAAATTTTTGATGAAAAAATTTTCTATTGAAAAATTTTCAATTAGAAATTTTTCTACAGAAAAATAAAATAAAAAAAATTTTCTATAGAAAAATTTTTGATAAAAGAATTTTCTTTAGAAAATTTTTGATAAAAAAATTTTATTCGAAAAATTTTCGATAAAAAAATTTTCTTTAGAAAATAGAAAAAAATGTTGATAATTGAAATTTCTACAGAAAAATTTTCTATAGAAAAATTCTTGATAAAAAAAATTGTCTATAGAAAAATGTTTGATAAAAAAATTTTCTCTAAAAAAATAAAAAAAAATTTCTATAGAAAATTTTTTTATAAAAAAATGATCTATAGCTAAATTTTTGACAAAAAGATTTTCTTTTGAAAAATTTTTATCGAAAAATTTTCTTTAGAAAAATTTGTATCGAAAAATTTTCTATTAAAAAATTTGTATCGAAAAATTTTCTATAGAAAAATTTTTATCGAAAAATTTTCTATAGAAAATTTTTTATCGAAAAATTTTCTATAGAAAAATTTTGGTTAAGAAAATTTTTATAGAAAAATTTTTGATAAAAAATTTTTTATAAGAAAAATTTTTAATAAAAAAATTTTCATAAAGAGAAAAAAAATTGTAAAGAAAAGTTTTTGATAAAATAATTTTTTATAAAAAAAATTTTTCCATTGAAATTTTCTAAAGAAAATTTTTTGATTAAAAATTTTCTATAGAAAAATTTTTGATAAAAGAATTTTCTATGGAAAATTTTTTGATAAAAAAATTTTCTATGGAAAATTTTTTGATAAAAACATTTTCTATAGAAAAATTTTAATAAAAAAAATTTTGATAAAAAATGTTTCTATAGAAAAATTTTTGATCAAAAAAATGTCTATAGCTAAATTTTTTATAAAAAATTTTCTATAGAAAAATTTTCAATAAAAAAATTTTCTATAGAGGAATTTTTGATAATAAAAATTTTGGATAAAAAATTTTTTGATAAAAAAAATTTTCTATCGAAAAATTTTTCATAAAAAATTTTCTATAGAAAATTTTTTGATAAAAAATTTTTGATATAAAAACTTTCTATAGAAAAATTTTTGATGAAAAAATTTTGTTCAAAAATTGTGAACTAGTGTAATTCATGATCATAATTAATTGTAGCGGCCTTTGTCTATAACCAGTATAACTATCTTTTCAAATCCATCATTATTCAATTTTTTTGTTTTCGATTTCATTTTTCCTAAAGCAAAACGATACTTAGCAAATAATCGCGGTCACAAAATAAATTTGACTAATTACTCAAAAAAAAAAGGCAAATATAAATGATTTATGACCAAAGCCCAAAACCACAAATATTATATAAGAAAAATGAGCGATTTAACAAGTGAAACAAGTTTTGAAATGCTAGAATATAGACAAATTAATTAAGCAAAAAAAAAAATCTAGAAATTTTGTTTAAATAATTATAACAAATTCCTCTTGATGACAAATAATTTATCATAAATTACCTTTTTTACATGATAATTTATATATTAGATATTTTCTTTGAGTAGATAAAAGCGAAAATTAACTTTGTTTTAAGGTTGAAAACGAGCTATACAGTCCCATGATCTGTGGCATACCACCAAGCCTTTCTACACCTGTTTCGATCACCTTTGATTCATAGATACGTGATGATACAGCTATTTAGCCTAACCCTACGTAATCAATAGAATGTCATCATATTTTATTAAACAGTAAAATTTGAAATTATTTAAAAAAAAACAAGCAAGAACTAAGACTAATTACAAATATAATTTTTTCAATTATTTCGGATATTATGTCAGATATCTCTAAAACTATACAACCAGGATGGAATCAATCGAATATAGCCGAACTTCTCTAATTTGAATTTCTATTACTTCAATTTTCCATAAAAATTTCGTTTTTAAATTTGACGTTTCTATATTTGATTCGGGATAATGGTGATTCATTTATAAAAGTTCGACTGTAATTCGGTCACATTGTTAAAGAGATATTTCAAAATACAAGCAAGTTTTAGAACCTGTTGTAAAATTTTCTTTGTGATGAACACATTGAGGTTAGGAAATATCTATGTCGGTCACATGGTTAAAGAGATATATACCAAGTATTTCTAAATTTACATAATTTTAAGAAATATTTCATTAATGTTCCTCCCTATTCTCCAGATATTAAAACGCAATTTAAATATTTAAGTTTTATAATTATTATTTATACATACGTGTTATAGGTACTATCTATCTTATTTGTTTTAGTTCATTATCTTCTAGTAAAATTCAAATTTATTGTGTGAATAAAGTCATTGATAAACTTTTGTGAACTTTTTTAAAAGGCCCAACAAAAACTTAAATGTTCTGAAACTAATTCCGAGAAAGTTGACAAAAAAAATCAGCGACAGTCCTAACAGCAGAACTAGTTTTGTAATGTCAATGTTGAACTATTATTACCAGCATCGTTTTTGAAATGGGTTCCAGTTTGTTCTGAATAAATCACACCTACTATGAGAGATGAAGTCGTAACATAGACTCCCACTGTTTCGTACAATTACTCCTAAATCTTCTCTAGAACCCGAAAATGTTTTCATAGAATACGAATAAAAATTGTCTGAATTTGTGAGTTAATTTGAATAAAACTCTTCAATATGAAGAAATTTTTCAAAATGAACAAAAGGTTGTAAAATTAAAAATTTTGAATAAGCCTCGATTTTTTTTATTGGTTAAGTTAATGATGGGGAAAGGTTCTGTAATTTTGGATCTTACTACGCGAAAAATAATTTATTCTAACAAATTTTTTCAAAAATTTACTTTTTATAGGAAATTTTTTAAAAATTTACTTTTTAAAGGAAAATTTTTAAAAATTTACTTTTTATAGGAAATTTTTCAAAAATTTACTTTTTATAGGAAATTTTTCAAAAAATTACTTTTTAAAGGAAATTTTTCAAAAGTTTACTTTTTATAGGAAATTTTTCAAAAATTTACTTTTTATAGGAAAATTTTCAAAAATTTACTTTTAATAGGAAATTTTTCAAAAATTTACTTTTTATAGGAAATTTTTCAAAAGTTTACTTTTTAAAGGAAATTTTTCAAAAATTTATTTTTAAAGAAAATTTTTCAAAAATTTACTTTTTAAAGGAAATTTTTCAAAAATTTACTTTTTAAAGGAAATTTTTCAAAAATTTACTTTTTATAGGACATTTTTCAAAAATTTACTTTTTGTAGGAAATTTTTCAAAAATTTACTTTTTATAGGAAATTTTTCAAAAATTTACTTTTCATAAGAAAATTTATCAAAAGTTTACTTTTTAAAGGAAATTTTTCAAAAATTTACTTTTTATTGGAAATTTTTCAAAAATTTACTTTTTATAGGAAATTTTTCAAAAATTTACTTTTTAAAGGAAATTTTTCAAAAATTTACTTTTTAAAGGAAATTTTTCAAAAATTTACTTTTTAAAGGAAATTTTTTAAAAATTACTTTTTATAGGAAATTTTTCAAAAATTTACTTTTTAAAGGAAATTTTTCAAAAATTTACTTTTTATAGGACATTTTTCAAAAATTTACTTTTTATATGAAAATTTTTCAAAAATTTACTTTTTATAGGAAATTTTTCAAAAATTTACTTTTTATAGGAATTTTTTCAAAAATTTACTTTTTATAGGAAATTTTTCAAAAATTTACTTTTTATAGAAAATTTTTCAAAAATTTACTTTTTATAGGAAATTTTTCAAAAGTTTACTTTTTAAAGGAAATTTTTCAAAAATTTACTTTTTATAGCAAATTTTTCAAAAGTGTACTTTTTAAAGGAAATTTTTTAAAAAATTACTTTTTATAGGAAATTTTTCAAAAATTTACTTTTTAAAGGAAATTTTTCATAAATTTACTTTTTAAAGGAAATTTTTCAAAAATTTACTTTTTATAGGACATTTTTCAAAAATTTACTTTTTAAAGGAAATTTTTCAAAAACTTACTTTTTAAAGGAAATTTTTCAAAAATTTACTTTTTAAAGGAAATTTTTCAAAAATTTACTTCTTATAGGAAATTTTTCAAAAAATTACTTTTTATAGGAAATTTTTCAAAAATTTACTTTTTATTGGAAATTTTTCAAAAATTTACTTTTTAAAGGAAATTTTTCAAAAATTTACTTTTTAAAGGAAATTTTTCAAAAATTTACTTTTTAAAGGAAATTTTTCAAAAATTTACTTTTTATAGGAAATATTTCAAAAATTTACTTTTTATAGGAAATTTTTCAAAAATCTACTTTTTATAGGAAATTTTTCAAAAATTTAATTTTTAAGAAATATTTTTCAAAAATTTACTTTTTAAAGGAAATTTTTCAAAAATTTACTTCTTATAGGAAGTTTTTCAAAAAATTACTTTTTATAGGAAATTTTTCAAAAATTTACTTTTTATAGGAAATTTTTCAAAAATTTACTTTTTATAGGAAATTTTTCAAAAATTTACTTTTTAAAGGAAATTTTTCAAAAATTTACTTTTTAAAGGAAATTTTTCAAAAATTTACTTTTTAAAGGAAAATTTTCAAAAATTTACTTTTTATAGGAAATTTTTCAAAAATTTACTTTTTATAGGACATTTTTCAAAAATTTACTTTTTATAGGAAATTTTTCAAAAATTTACTTTTTATAAGATATTTTTTTTTAATTTACTTTTTATAGGAATATTTTTAAATTTACTTTTTATAGGAAATTTTTCAAAAATTTACTTTTTATTGTAAGTTTTTCAAAAATTTACTTTTTATTGAAAATTTTTCAAAAATTTACTTTTTAAAGGAAATTTTTCAAAAATTTACTTTTTATTGAAAATTTTTCAAAAATTTACTTTTTATTGAAAATTTTTCAAAAATTTAGTTTTTAATGGAAATTTTTCAAAAATTTACTTTTTTATAGGAAATATTTCAAAAATTTACTTTTTAAAGGAAATTTTTCATGTGTATATTTTTACTAAAATTTATTATTTAAAGCCTTTCCTTGTGTTTTATAACAAAAATCATATAAATACATAAAATATGCAAAATATTACAGATTATTTAGGTTTTTGTTTTGTATTACATTTGTTTATACCAGAAAAAAACAACAAGAACAAAGACTTCTTAAAATAAACTGGATACAAAAACTACCCAATGGGAAAAATACCCAATGCTTAACTTTCTTAAAGTCCTTTTTTAGATGCATATATGACTTCTTTGTATAGGAATATAATGAAAATAAGCAATATAATATAAAATCTCTACAATTTCCTACTGGGTAACCTTTGGTTCAACACTTTGAGAACTAATGTGTTGATTTGCTCAACAATGAAAGGAAAAGATGTGCGGAAACAAATGTAATGGATTTATACTAAAAACGAGAATGTTGTTAAAATTTTACACAAGGTTATTCCAGAATCAAATATTTAAAATAAATTTAAAAGTATAAAGCAAAATGACAAAAACCAACTAAGCCAAACAGCTACTATAATATTATGTTGCATACTTTTAAGGCGTTTGAAAAGGTTTAGCATATACCAAAGGGAAATTTTGTGTATTAAAAGAACAATAAATATTTAAGGGATTTTTGGAGGAGGATTTTATATAAATTGTTTACCTAAAGCTTAGTAAAAGCTTTATTTTAAAAACATGTTTCATATAAAGAGCTTTAGTTAACGAAAATATATAAAAAAGTTTTAAAGCAAAAGTTTGTATTGGGGAATGGTTTTGTTAAAAATTTTAAAGCATATTTTAGGGATTACTTTTGTTAAGTCGTTTGAAGATTATATTTAGACTATAATCTTTAACTTGGATTGTAGTCTTTATACATAGAATGCCAATCATCAGTCGTGGGTTCTTTAAAGAGATTAATCTTCCATCAAGGCTTCTTTCAGATACCAATCATCAATCGTAGGTTCTTTAAAGAGATCAATCTTCCATCGTGGTTTATTTTTAGATACTAATCATCAGTCGTGGGTTCTTTAAAGAGATCAATCATCTTTCGAGGCTTCTTTCAGATACTAATCGTCAGTCGTGGGTTCTTTAAAGAGATCAATCTTTTTTCGAGGTTTTTTTTCAGATGCCAATCATCAGTCGTGGATTCTTTAAAGAGACCAATCTTCTTTCGTGTCTTCTTTCAGATACCAAAAATCAGTCGTGGGTTCTTTAAAGAGACCAATCTTCTTTCGTGTCTTCTTTCAGATACCAAAAATCAGTCGTGGGTTCTTTAAAGAGACCAATCTTCTTTCGATGCTTCTTTAAGATACCAGTCTCACGTAGATTCTTTAAAGAGATCAATCTTCTTTCATGGCTTCCTGCTGATACCAATCATCAGTTGTGGGTTCTTTAAAGAGACCGATCTTCTTTCGAGCTTCTTTCAGATCCAATCATCTTTAAAGAGATCAATATTCTTTCGTGACTTCTTTCAGATTCCAATCATCAGCCGTGGATTCTTTAAAGAGACCCATATTCTTTTGTGGCTTCGTTTAGATAACAATTATCCGTCGTGGGTTCTAAAAAAAGATCAATCTTCTTTTGTGGCTTTTTTTAGATTCCAATCATCAGCCGTGGATTCTTTAAAGATACCAATTTTCTTTTGTGGCTTCTTTCGGATACCAAAAATCAGTCGTGGGTTCTTTAAAGAGACCAATCTTCTTTCGAGGCTTCTTTCAGATACCAATCATCAGTCGTAGGTTCTTTAAAAATATCAATCTTCTTTCGTGACTTTTTTCAGATACCAATCATTAGTCGTGGGTTCTTTAAAGAGATCAATCTTCCATCGTGGTTTCTTTTAGATACCAATCATCAGTTGTGGTTTCCTTTAAGTGATCAATCTTCCATCATCTTTCAGATACTAACCATCAGTCGTGGGTTCTTTAAAGAGATCAATCATCTTTCGAGGCTTCTTTCAGATACTAATCGTCAGTCGTGGGTTCTTTAAAGAGATCAATCTTTTTTCGAGGTTTTTTTTTCAGATGCCAATCATCAGTCGTGGATTCTTTAAAGAGACCAATCTTCTTTCGTGTCTTCTTTCAGATACCAAAAATCAGTCGTGGGTTCTTTAAAAAGATCAATCTTCTTTCGTGGCTTCGTGGGTCCTTTAAAGAGACCAATCTTCTTTTGTGGCTTCTTTTAGATAACGATCATCAGTCGTGGGTTCTTTTAAAAGATCAATCTTCTTTAGTGACTTTTTTCAGATTCCAATCATCAGCCGTGGATTATTTAAAGATACCAATTTTCTGTTGTGGCTTCTTTTGGATACCAATCATCAGTCGTGGGTTCTTTAAAGGGATCAATCTTCTTTCGAGGCTTCTTTCAGATGTCAATCATCAGTCGTGGGTTCTTTAAAGAGACCAATCTTCTTTCGAGGCTTCTTTCAGATACCAATCATCAGTAGGTTCTTTAAAAAGATCAATATTCTCGTGACTTCTTTCAGATACCAATCATTAGTCGTGGGTTCTTTAAAAAGATCAATATTCTCGTGACTTCTTTCAGATACCAATCATTAGTCGTGGGTTCTTTAAAGAGATCAATCTTCCATCGTGGTTTCTTTTAGATACCAATCATCAGTTGTGGTTTCCTTTAAGTGATCAATCTTCCATCAGTCCTTCTTTCAGATAAAAATCATCAGTCGTAAGTTCTTTAAAAAGATCAATCTTCTTCAGATTCCCATTTTCAGTCGTGGATTTCTTAAAGAGACCAATCTTCTTTCGGGGTTTCTTTAAGATACCAATCATCAGTCGTGGGTTCTTTAAAGAGATCAATTTTCTTTCGAGGCTTCTTTCAGATACCAATCATCAGTCGTGGGTTCTTTAAAGAGATCAATCTTCTTTCGGGGTTTCTTTCAGATGCCAATCATCAGTCGTGGGTTATTTAAAGAGATCAATCTTCTTTCGGGGTTTCTTTCAGATGCCAATCATCAGTCGTCGACTCCTTAAAGAGAGCAATCTTCTTTCGTGGCTTCTTTTAGATACCAACCATAATATTTGCCAGATTTTGGCATCAAGTTATTATTTTTTGCGCTTTCAAGAAATCATCACTTATTTTCAAAAATTTTCCATAATTTTGCAGTTCAATAAATTTGTGCATAAATTAATTTTCTATGTATACAATAACAAAATAAATTGTTCAAGGAATTTTATTTAAAAAAAATATGTTTACAATAATTTGGAGCGAAAATATGCCTTCCTTCTACCACTTAAAGGTTTTTAATCTTCTTATTATTGTTTATTTACGATGTTATTTTTAATAAGGGAATTCACAAGGTGTTCTATGTTATGTTATCATAAAGTCATATTTTAAAATCGTTACAAAAATCACATTAAGTCTTGTTAGCATATTTTGAACTGATGGTATAACAAGAGTTGTAACATGTTACCACACTTTATGAATCCTCTAAATGTTTTGATATTTTCATATGCTAATTTGCAAATTAAGTTTTTCAAAAATTATAATAACAATTGGCAATCATTGAAGAGTTTTTTAATAGTTCCAAAATTCATTGCAATTTATTCAATTCATTCATAAAAAGTCACAAGTTTCTAATTCACCTGATGATTTCTTAAAAAAAAAAATCTTCCATTGATTTTGTTTTGAATTTACCAATTTTATTTTATTCACGCATTTTCTTTAGTTTAACCTTCTAATGGAATTGTTTATGACTTTAATTATTTTCTTTTTCTCCCCAAAAAAAATTTGTTTATTTATTTCAAAATTACCATTTTTTTAGGAAATAATTTCTGCCCTGCCTTTATTGAAACTAAACTATTTCCACTATTTTTTTTTATTTTATTTCTATTTTAGTTGAGAAAAGAATTTGAAATGTTTGGAAAATAAACAAATATTTTTAGAAATCAACAAAAATTATTCGTTTGATAAAGAAAATAAATAAAATAATTAGGAAATCGTAAAATAAACTGAATGTTGAAATAATTTTTTGTTAAGGAAATTTTGCAGATTTTCAGTTCTTAAGATCTTTTACCAAAAAATCGATTTTTTTTGTATAAGGAGAGATTCCAAATTAAGTTTCTTTTCTTAATTTGTGGCCTAATAAGGAATGATGCCCCTTTTGATATCCTTCACCAATAGATGAAAGGGCATTCTAAGTTTGTCATTAGGTTTGTATTTTTTTCATTATTCGTCTTAGATTCCATATACCGATCGACTCAGAATCGCTAACAGAGTCGATTTAACCATGTCTGTCTGTCTGTGTCTGTCTGTTTCTGTCTGTGTCTGTCTGTGTCTGTCTGTGTCTGTCTGTGTCTGTCTGTGTCTGTCTGTGTCTGTCTGTGTCTGTCTGTGTCTGTCTGTGTCTGTCTGTGTCTGTCTGTGTCTGTCTGTGTCTGTCTGTGTCTGTCTGTGTCTGTCTGTGTCTGTCTGTGTCTGTCTGTGTCTGTCTGTGTCTGTCTGTGTCTGTCTGTATCTGTCTGTATCTGTCTGTATCTGTCTGTCTGTGTCTGTCTGTGTCTGTCTGTGTCTGTCTGTGTCTGTCTGTGTCTGTCTGTGTCTGTCTGTGTCTGTCTGTATCTGTCTGTATCTGTCTGTCTGTGTCTGTCTGTGTCTGTCTGTGTCTGTCTGTGTCTGTCTGTGTCTGTCTGTGTCTGTCTGTGTCTGTGTCTGTCTGTGTCTGTCTGTGTCTGCCTGTGTCTGTCTGTGTCTGTCTGTGTCTGTCTGTGTCTGTCTGTGTCTGTCTGTGTCTGTCTGTGTCTGTCTGTGTCTGTCTGTGTCTGTCTGTGTCTGTCTGTGTCTGTCTGTGTCTGTCTGTGTCTGTCTGTGTCTGTCTGTGTCTGTCTGTGTCTGTCTGTATCTGTCTGTATCTGTCTGTATCTGTCTGTCTGTGTCTGTCTGTGTCTGTCTGTGTCTGTCTGTGTCTGTCTGTGTCTGTCTGTGTCTGTCTGTATCTGTCTGTCTGTGTCTGTCTGTGTCTGTCTGTGTCTGTCTGTGTCTGTCTGTGTCTGTCTGTGTCTGTCTGTGTCTGTCTGTGTCTGTCTGTGTCTGTCTGTGTCTGTCTGTGTCTGTGTCTGTGTCTGTCTGTGTCTGTCTGTGTCTGTCTGTGTCTGTCTGTGTCTGTCTGTGTCTGTCTGTGTCTGTCTGTGTCTGTCTGTGTCTGTCTGTGTCTATCTGTGTCTATCTGTGTCTGTCTGTGTCTGTCTGTGTCTGTCTGTGTCTGTCTGTGTCTGTCTGTGTATGTTTGTGTCTGTCTGTGTCTGTCTGTGTCTGTCTGTGTCTGTCTGTGCTGTCTGTGTCTGTCTGTGTCTGTCTGTGTCTGTCTGTGTCTGTCTGTATCTGTCTGTATCTGTCTGTGTCTGTCTGTGTCTGTCTGTGCCTGTCTTTGTCTGTCTGTGTCTGTCTTTGTCTGTCTGTCTGTCTGTCTTTGTCTGTCTGTGTCTGTCTGTGTCTGCCTGTGTCTGTATCAATCTGTGTCTGTATCAATCTGTGTCTGTCTGTGTTTATCTGTGGGAAATCTGTGTCTGTTTGTGTCTGTCTGTATATCCTTCTGTCTGTGTATGTCCGTCCGTGTATGTCCGTCTGTCTGTGTCTGTGTCTGTATATGTCCGACCGTCTGTGTATGTCCGTTTGTCTGTGTATGTCCGTCTGTCTGTGTATGTCCGTCCGTCTGTGTATATACGTCTGTCTGTATGTCCGTCTGTCTGTGTATGTCCGTCCGTCTGTGTATGTCCGTCCGTCTGTGTGTATCCGTCCGTCTGTCTGTATGTCCGTCCGTCTGTCTGTCTGTCTGTCTGTCTGCCTGCCTGTAAATTTAAACAAGTTTTTATATATTTAATTTTTTTTTTTTAACTAAAAATCTGTTTTTATTAATATTATGTGCGATTCCAAATGGGAAATTTGTGATTTTTTAGCTTTTATTCTATCTATTGTATCTTAAAATTGTACTCGAAATTAATTTTTACAGCAATTATCTAAAATTTCTTTTTTTGTTGCTGCTCTTAACATATAAAACATTTTAATAGTCAATATTTGTTTAATGGATTCAATAGGGGTATTCAGAATTCAAAGCATTTTGGTAGCAAAATCTTAAATTATGAAAAGATGTCTAAAATTTTTAAGATTTTATAGCACTATTGAAATGGAAAAAAATAAAAAAAATCAAGTGCCTATAAATTTAATTTGCATCTTTGCACTTTTGCATTAAATGTTGCACCAAACTCTGAACACTCTTAATAGCTTATCAGCCTGAAGCAAAACAAAGTAAAAAGTACTAGCATTTCGCTTCACCCGCAAAATAGCTTGCACAATGGTTCGTGTAAATGTGCAAAAGTAGTCAATATTTTATCAGCGGCTTTTTTTTGGGTCTTTGTACTTGGCGTGTGCTTTTGTTATGGGAAAAATATTCTTTTTATGACTGTTTTTTTTTTTAAAGCAGGGAAAGCATTTTTTGCTGATAAAATAAACATTCTATATGACATCATTCATTTTTAATTAATAACTTTTTTTTTTATTTTTTGCCTCGATATAAATTAAACAGGAAAACTGAAAGATTAACAAAAATATTTATTATTTTATTTATTAAATATTTTGTTTGAATTAACAATAAAATTTAATTAATTAAGTCCTTGTTTGTTAAAGAATTTTTTAAAAAAAATTTTCTACAAATATTTTTTTCCCCCTCAAATATTTATTTCTTTACATTAAATCGATTTCTTTCCACGCGAGCAAATATTTTTGTAGTACATAATTTTTTTAGAATTTTCATTTAGAAAAACCTTGAACTTTTTCTTGTTATTTTATAGTGTAAATTTTATTGTTTGTTGTTGTTTTTTTTTGTTGTTAAAAAACAATAACAAAGCCATAGCATAATTTATGAAAAAAGTACTTAATATTATACAAAAAAAGAACCAACATTTTGCAACAAGTTTAGCTTGTGTACTGAACTGTTTGCAGCATAGCACAGTGGGGCAGTTGGGGAAAAAGGTGTTAAACTTGTATATACTTTGGTCTTATAATCAGCCATTTGCAGAAGAAAGATAAAATATAAAAAAAATTCTTAAGAAATTTTTTATTTCCAAAAAATTCCTAATTTTGCTGATCCCTTAGAAAAGAAACCCCTTTATATTCCGAGTAGATCTTTTAGAAATCATTACCCCAAAGGGTTTAGAATAAGAAACAATTAAATTTAAATGCAGCCAAGTGCAGAAAAGTTATTTTTTGAAGTTTAACTAAAAAAAGTCAATTATAGAAAAAATTTCTTTAGAAATATTTTTTTTCTTAAAAATTCTTAATTTAGTGGTCACTTAGAAAACTAAACCTTTTGTGTCACGAGCAGAAATTTTAGGTATCATCACCCCAATGGGTTTAGAGTAAGAAGGAATTAAATTTAAATGCAGCCAAGTGCAGAAAAGTTATTTTTTGAAGTTTAACTAAAAAAAAGTCAATTATAGAAAAAATTTCTTTAGAAATATTTTATTTCTTAAAAATTCTTAATTTTGGTGGTCTCTTAGAAAATTAAACCTTTTGTGTCCCGAGCAGATATTTTAGGTATCATTACCCCAATGGGTTTAGAGTAAGAAGAAATTAAATTTAAATGCAGCGAACTGCAGCAAAGAACTTTTTTAAAGTTCAACTAAAAAAAGTAAAATATAGAAAAAAATTCTTTAAAAAAATGTTATTTCTAAAAAATTCTTAATTTTGGAGATCCCTTAAAAAACAAAACCTTTTGTGTCCCGAGCTGATTTTTCCAAAATCTATTGCCTCAATGGGTTAAAAATAAGAAACAATCAATTTTAGATGCAGCCAACTGCGGAAAAGTGTATTTTGAAGTTTAACTAGCTCGGCGGTTTTTACGCAAAATATTAAAGGGAATTTTACATCTTTTCACATACAAGGTGCAGTTAGTGCAAGAACTAAAGCCATGAGATTCCCAAGAACGATTAATTTATGCAGTTTGCTTTCCCCCCTTCGGCCTTTTTGGGCCACCCTATAGAAAACAATTTTTTATAAATATTTTATTTTTTAAAAATTTCTAATTTTTGTGGTCCCTTAGAAAAGAAACCCCTTTATATCCCGAGTAGATCTTTTAGATGTTATTACCTCAATGGGTTTAGAATAAGTATAATATAAATTTAAATGCAGCCAATTGCCGAAAAGTTTATTTTTTAGGTTTAACTAAAAAAGTTCAAAATATAGAAAAAATTTCTTTAAAAAAATTGTATTTCTTAAAAATTTATAATTTTGGTGGTCCCTTAGAAATGGAACCCCTTAGTGCACCGAGCAGACGTTTTAGATGACATTACCCCAATGGGTTTAGAATAAGTAAGATCTAAATTTAAATGCAGCCAATTGAAAAAAAGTTTTTTTATTAAGTTTCACAAAAAAAGCTCAAATATAGAAAAATTTCTTTAAAACTGTTTTATTTTTGAGAAATTCCTAATTTTTATGGTCCCTTAAAAAATATAACCTATTGTGCTCTGAGCAGATCTTTTAGATGTCGATACCCCAATGGGTTAAGAGAGGGAAACGATTAAATTTAAATGCAGCCAACTGCAGCAAAGACCTTTTTTTAAGTTTCTCCAAAAAAGTTCAAATAACAAAAAAATTTTTTTTTTTCTAAAAAAATTCTAATTTTGGAGGTCCCTTAAAAATGAAACCTATTGAGTCCTGAACAGACCTTTTGGTAATTATTATCCCAATGGGTTTGGAATAAGAAACAATTAAATTTAAATGCAGCCAATTGCGGAAAAGTATTTTTTGAAGTTAAACTAAAAAAGTTCATATATAGAAAAAATTTCTTTAAAAAAAATGTATTTCTAAAAATTTCCTAATTTTGGTAGTCCCTAAAAAAATTAATCCTTTTGTATCCTAAGTAACTTTTTTAGTTAATAGTACCTGAATAGGTTTAGAATAAGAAGCATTTGAATTTAGCTGCTGCCAAGTGCCAGAAAAGGTAAAAAATAGAAAATTTTACCTTATCAAAAAATTATGTTTTTAGAGTCTGATCCTGATAAGTTTTTATGTCATTTGTCTAATGCTCGGTTTTTTATATAATGTTCGGACTTTAGTCTTTTATTGAGCTTATGGTCTGACTTTGATATGTTTTTTTGGCCTTTTGTACATTATTATGAACATTAGAATTTGTATTATTTAAGCAGCTTTTTTATGCTTCTGTTTTTGTCATTTAAATAAATATGTTTTTTTTTTCTATTATTACATAAATATTTTTTTCTATTTGGGTGATTTTATAGAAGTTTTGAATGAATTATATCTATTATATAGTTTGTATAATGATATAATTATAAGAAAATCTTCGTCTAGTTTACAATTAACAAATTTAACAAATTGAAAGAGCTGTCAGTGAATTCAAAGAAAAGCTAATTATGAAGAACATTTGTTGAATATATTAAAAAAAATACTCGAAATTTTGAAAAATTTGTTGAAAAATGTAAAAAGAGTATTTGTAGTATGATCTTTTAATAGGTCAAGGTTTTCGAGATCAAATGTTTGGGCGTGAAAAGGAAATGAGTGATCTTGATATTTTGGGATTGAAATAAAAAGTTTGTGCCGTTTTTTTACTTATCTCAAAAATATTCTAAACTAAATGGGAATTATATGAGTATACTAATTTTTAGGATAGACTATACTCCAGCCTCTTTAAAAACTCGAAATTTGTTTGTTTACTAAAGTAAGACACGTGTCATCTAGATTTAAATAAATTCATTTATTTGCCCAACTAGTTTCCATATCTGAAGTGTTAAAAAAACACCCGTTTTGAAAGCCTAAAACAAATAAACAATCAAAATCGAAAATCTTTAACAAAATTTCAACATTATCATTTTTAATGTTTTTCAATCAAGTTTTTTGTTTGTTAAATATTTGGTTTATTTGCTTCGTTTCTTTTTTTATAAATCATTTGCACTTTATTTTAAACTATTATTTGTTTGTTTTGCTAAATTTTTTTGGGGAGAAACAAGTTCATGATAACAAAATATATATTTTTTTATGTTAATTCAAAATTTTCAAAACATAAATTTAAGCCTTTAACTTACGTATTTGAGTAAATAAATAACATTTAAATAAATTTACCAGTCATGTTATTGTCTGGCAACTTTTTTTTGTTTAATCTTTGCATTATAATTTCAATTTTTTGCCAGTTTAAAATATCAAAATGTTGTCAAATTTAGCATTAAAGTTAGTTTAACATAACAAAAATGGCTTACTTTTGGCATATTTGATTAGAATTGATTTTGACAAATTTTTTTGGCATTTTTTTAGTTAAATATTTTAGTAAATCTTTATGTAATCGAGAACTATTTTTAAGCAATCTAAAGACCAAAGGGTCTACAAAATAAGTTACAAAAATTTAACTGCAGCCGACTGCAGCAAAGAATTTTTTTGAAGTTTAACTAAAAAAAGTCAAAGAAAAATGTTCTTTACAAATATTTTATTTCTTGAAAATTTCTAATTTTAGAGGTTCCTTAAAAATAAATCCCTTTGTTTCCTGAGGAGATCTTTTAGAAATCATTACCTCAATGGGTTAAGAATAAGAAACAATTGAATTTAAATGCAGCCGAATGCAGCAAAGGACTTTTATAAAGGTTATCTTAGAAAAGTGAAATATAGAAAAATTTTCTTAACAAATATTTTATTTCTTAAAAATCCCAGATGTAAGAGGTCTCTTGACAGCTTAACCCTTTTGTGTCCTGAGGAGATCGTTTAGAAAGCATTACCTCAATGGGTTAAGTGTAAGAAATAATGAAATTTAAATGCAGCCGAATGCAGCAAAGAATGTTTTTAAAGTTTAACTAAAAAAAGTCAAATATAGAAAAATGTTCTTGACAAATATTTTATTTCTTAAAAATTTCTAATTTTAGAGGTTCCTTAAAAATAAATCCCTTTGCTTCCTGAGAAGATCTTTTAGAAATCATTACCTCAATGGGTTAAGAATAAGAAACAATTGAATTTAAATGCAGCCGAATGCAGCAAAGGACTTTTATAAAGGTTATCTTAGAAAAGTGAAATATAGAAAAATTTTCTTAACAAATATTTTATTTCTTAAAAATCCCAGATGTAAGAGGTCTCTTGACAGCTTAACCCTTTTGTGTCCTGAGGAGATCTTTTAGAAAGCATTACCTCAATGGGTTAAGTGTAAGAAATAATGAAATTTAAATGCAGCCGAATGCAGCAAAGAATGTTTTTAAAGTTTAACTAAAAAAAGTCAAATATAGAAAAATGTTCTTGACAAATATTTTATTTCTTAAAAATTTCTAATTTTAGAGGTTCCTTAAAAATAAATCCCTTTGCTTCCTGAGAAGATCTTTTAGAAATTATTACCTCAATGGGTTAAGAATAAGAAACAATTGAATTTAAATGCAGCCGAATGCAGCAAAGGAATTTTATTAAGTTTATCTTAGAAAAGTGAAATATAGAAAAAACTTCTTAACAAATATTGTATTTCTTAAAAATCCCACATATTAGAGGTCTCTTGACAGCTAAACCCTTTTATGTCCTGAGGAGATCTTTTAGAAATTATTACCTCAATGGGTTAAGTGTTGGAAATAATGAAATTTAAATGCAGCCGAATGCAGCAAAGAATGTTTTTAAAGTTTAACTAAAAAAATTCAAACATAGAAAAATGTTCTTTACAAATATTTTATTTCTTAAAAATTTCTAATTTTCGAGGTTCCTTAAAAAATAAATTCCTTTGTTTCCTGAAAAGATCTTTTAGAAAGCATTACCTCAATGGGTTAACTGCAAGAAATAATGAAATTTAAATGCAGCAGAATGCAGCAAAGATTTTTTTTGAGGTTTAACTAAAAAAGTCGAATATAGAAAGATAATTATTTACAAATATTTGTTTTCTCAAAAATTCCTAATTTTTAAGGTCTCTTAAAAGTTAATCCTGAGGAGATCTTTTAGAAATCATTACCTCAATGGGTTAAGTTTAAGAAATAATAAAATTTAAATGCAGCCAACTGCAGCAAAGAACTTTTTGAAGTTCGACTCAAAAAAGTCAAATATAGAAAAATTTTTTTACAAATATTTTATTTTTTAAAAATGCCTAATTTTAGACGTCTCTTAAAAGATAAACCCTTTTGTATACTGAGGAGATCTTTTAGAAATCATTACCTCAATGGGTTTAGAATAATAAACAGTTTTATTTAAATGCAGCCGAATGCAGCCAAGAATTTTTTTGAGGTTCAACTAAAAAATTAAAATATAGAAAAATTTCTTTAAATTTAGCTAAAAATGTCAATATTAAAAAAACTCACTTTACAAACATCAAAAAAATTTTTTGAAGTTCTCTAGAAAGCAAGCCCTATTATGCACAGATCCCCCTGTTAAGATATCAGTACCTCTATGGGTTAACAAAAACAATAACCAAAATTTAGTTGCGTTCAACTGCGACAAATTTGTTTTTTCTAAAATAACTTCAAATGGTAAAATTTTGAACAAATTATTTTTTAGAAAATTGTTTGTCCCTTAAAAATTTTCCTTTTTATATTCGGAGTAGATTTTCTTGATGGCAATTCCCTAATGTGTTTGGTATAAGAAACAATTATATTTAGCTGCAGCAAAGCTTAATTAAAAAAAATATATAAAAAAGTTATTTGCAAAATTTTAGTTTTCTTAAAATTATTCATTTTTGTTTATCTCTAAAAAATTAATCCTTTTGAGTTCGGGACAGATTTTCTGGGATTAATTAGATCAATTAGTATAGAATAAGAATCAATTAAATTTTGTTGCTGCCAACTGCAATAAAGCTAGTTTTTTTGGAAAAATCCCTCGAACGAGAAAATATTTCTTTTAAAAATTAATTTTTAAAAACTTACACTTATAAGCTCTTAACTAGGCCGTTATTTATCATATTTTTTTATCAAATATTTTCCTAATTCAACCTGAAACTAATTAATGTTAAAATTTGCTTATCTATCACAATTCTTAAATAATTCCATCACCATTTATTATTGTATTATACAGTTTTGAAAAGCTTGTATGGATTTTTTGTTTTGGTTTTTTTCCCCTAAACATTTTTCTAATCAATTGATAAGTAATTCAAAACAGAAAAGAAAAAAATGGGTGTGTCTGGTGTCTGTTATAAAGACAAACAATGTGTTTTGCTAAATTTTATAAAAACCAGATACCTATTGTTTATAGACTATGGCTTAATATTATTATAAAATAGGCTAATTATGTATAACGTTTCTATTTTTGTTGAGAATAAATTAATTTATTTAAAATTCTTTTTTTTCTTTTCAGAAAGTTTTTTTTAAAGAAAAGGTAAGATTATGGAATTTTTTAAAAGGAATTACAATAAAAGATTTATTGAAGTCATGGAATGGATTTTAAATCGTTTGATGTCTCTTAAACTCTAGATCTTTATACATAAGCCGTTGATGACAACTTCTTCCAAAATTTTCCATATTTTGTCATTATTTGTCCCTATTTGATCATAAAAGCCAGACAAGAAATCCACTTTCAAAAAATTTGTAAATTCTCTTAGAGCTATTGTTTGAAAAACTCTGATGACCGCAGCCGAATTAATACTAGGATCGATGATTCTTAAAGCAAATCTGTTGCAAACATTAAGAAATCAATTAAAAAGTTTTACTGTAGTGTATTGCACTAAGATCCCAATTCATTACAATTATTTATTATTGTAACAAATAATACAATAATAAATAATTGTAATAAATTGGGATCTTAGTGCAATACACTACAGTAAAACTTTTTAAATAAATGTTTGATGTCCCAAAATTTTGATAAACCTTTTTAATTAGGAAATCAATTTTTCCAAAGCCCCCAAAAAATTTGTTATTTCAAAATTGTTTTTTTACTTTATTAAAATTTTGTTAAAAATGCTTCTGCGCATTTGTCTGCAGCTGGAATTTGGATTTTCTGATTGTAAACACTTCAGAGAATGATTCTTGGAAAAATTAAAATAGGATATTACGGGATTAAGTTTTCCTGGACCCTTTTTTATCAACAAAAAAAAAAAAAAAATAAAAAGCCCAAAAATCTTAGAAACGCTTTTAAATTTAAAGAAACGTCTTCTGTAAATATAAATTGATCAGCCAAATTTACCGTCAATTAAATCGGTCCACATTTCACCCTAGCAGCCATATAAAACCTCAAGCTGGAAATAACAAAAAATACACGTATATCTCGAGAAATTGTTGATGTGGCAAGAAAATTAAAAGCAGATATTTTTCTTAGAATTTCTTAAAGAATTAATTTGTTGGCCTAAAAAGAGAAGGGAATTAGATAGGAAGACGGGGCCGGTTATTGAACGGTTTTTATCTATTTATTTCACATTTTTGTATAAACAAACTAAATTTTTTTCTAAATTTTTATTTCTTAGAGTCCCTCGGGATTCTATTCTTACTCTTCTAGTCTAATTTTTAAGGAGACATTTTTATAAGGGACTTAGAATGATAAAAGCTTAAATTAAGCTGCAGCCACCTGCATTTTTTTTATAGTTTTTCGTGGTTTAAGAGTCAAATATGGAAAAGCAAAAAAATTCATAGAAAAATCTTCTATTTCAAAAATTTTACTATACCGTAAAAAATTAATCCTTTCATGTTCAGACCAGATATTTTAGATATATATAAGCCAAAGGATTAGAAACTAGATAAACATAAATAAAGCTGCAGCCAAATGCTATAAAGCTTTTTTAAGGCAATTTTTATTAATAAGGTCAAATATATTAGAAATTGTATACAAAATTTTTGTTTTGAAAAAAATTCTAATTTTTGTTGTTTGCTGAAAAGTTAATCCTTTCATTATCTAAGCTCATATTTTCAAAAAATGTTACTCAATATGTCTTTAATAGAAAAACATAAATTTAGCTGCAGCCAACTGCCATAAAGCTTTTTTGGGCAGTTTATATAAAAAAAGTCAAATGTATTAGAAATTTTATACAATTTTTTTTTAAATCCTAATTTTTGTTGTTTCCTAAAAAGTTAATCCTTTCATTATCTAAGCTCATTTTTACAGAAAATGTTAATCAATATGTCTTCAATAGAAAAACATAAACTTAGCTGCAGCCAACTGCCATAAAGCTTTTTTGGGCAGTTTATATAAGAAATGTAAAATGTCAAATGTATTAGAATTTTTATACAAGATTTAGTTCTTTTTAAAAAATCTAAATTTTTGTTTTTCCCTAAAAAGTTAATCCTTTCATTATCTAAGCTCATTTTTTCAGAGAATGTTATTTAATATGTCTTTAATAGAAAAACATAAATTTAGCTGCAGCCAACTGCCATAAAGCTTTTTTATGCAGTTTAAATAAATAAGGTCAAATATATAGAAATAAGTTGCATAGAAAATTTTGGTTTTTTTAAAATTATAATTTTTGTTGGTACCTAAAATGATAAACCTTTTATTCTTCAAGCTGATTTTTTTTAGAAAATATTACTTAATGTGTCTATAACAAAATACTAAAAATTTAGCTGCATTAACCTTCCTTAAATATGTTTTTTAAGCATTCTCCAAAAATTTTAAATATTGAAAAAAATTGCATATAAAAATTTTTTTCTTACAATATTATCAATTTTGTTGCTTTGTTAAAAAATAAATCCTGTCATGTCCGAAATATAATTTTAAGACATTTTTTCCCCAAAGGGTTTAGAATAAGAACAAGTTAAATTTAGCTGCAGCCAGCTGCAATAAAGTAAGTTTTTGTGGTTAACCTTAAAATGGTTAAAAATAGAAAAAAAAAATGGAATTTTTTTTTTGCTTTTTTTTAAACCTAAGTTTTGTTTCTCTCTAAAAAAGTAAATCCTTTGATTTTCGAAGTAGATTTTTTAGGATTTATTGTTTCAAGTGTTTAGTATAAAATGATTGGAAAACTAACTGCAGCCATTTGCAACTTTTTATGAAATTTCCCTTAATATAAAAATTCCAAGTGAATACCCCTACTACTCTACCAGCATGTTTGTTTTAACACATGCCTTTGTTTTTGTTGTTGTTGTCGTTGCTGTTGCATCTATTGTCTTCTTTAATTTTACCAAGTCATATAATATACTAAGCATTTTCTAAACATTTTGATCTTTTTTACTGCTGTTGCTTGCCGCTGCTGACTATTTGTCTGGCATGTGCCTGCCATAGAGAAAAAGTTCAGGTTCGTTTGATGTCAAACTTAACAAATGCATCTTTTTTCTATTGTTTACACATGAACTGCATGAATTGTTTTATTTTTCTTTTATTTTATTATTCAAGCTTTTATATTTTTCTATTTAAATTTATGTTTTTTTTTCGTTGTTGATTGTTTAAAGCTAGAGGCGTAAAATAATATATAAAAACAAGTTGTAATTTCAACAAAGGTCTATGTATAAATGTAAATGGGCTGGAAGGGTAAGAGGCAGGAGTAATGGGCAAATGAGTAAAGCCAAATATGTATAAGGGGAGCTATAATGGGTTTTAAGGGTTTATATAACCGTATAACTGGATTCCTTCAAATAGGCTTAGATCTGTAGGCATTTGTATAAATTGTTTTTAAATATGAAAAATTTTTTAAATTTTCCTATGAGCACCTTTAGTCAGAACCTGTAACAGAGTGAGTTACTAGGAGTTTCATTCAAAACTGGCTTTATTTTAACAAAGGTTTAGTTGAAGCTTTTTTACATTTTTCTTACACCAATCGACGCGTCGGAACATCCAAAGTGTAGGGTCCCTCTGTAATCTATTAAACTTTCATTCAAAACAGGTTTAAATAAAAAGTATTTTCTTTAGCTTTTCCAAATTTTTTTTGTTTTTAGCAATTTCCCTGTTTCCTTTTGCAACAGCAACTACAATAGCAATAATAGTTAACAATGGCAATTCCTAATGTTGTCACAGTCCAATGCTGCCCCTTTGGCTGTTGGTTGTTGTTGCTGCTGCTGCTGCTGCTGTTCGTGTAAAATTTTTATTGTTGCATAATAATTTGTTGTTTGTCGCTGTTGACAATTGTCGCAAGCCAAGAAAATCAACTAAACGTTATACAAATTTATTAACATAATATTAAACAAAAAAAGATTTTCCTTTCAAAATTTTAATTTTTTTTGGGAAGTAGACTTTGGTCTGGAATATGGACTAGATTTAAGTTTATTATTTGAAATCAAGTGACTCTTTGATCAAAGACTATTATATAAAGATGTTGCACTTCCACACATTGATTTGCTGTATGGTCCTTTTGATAAGTCCCATTTTTGCTCTAATTTGGAAACAACTAATGGAGACGATTATCCAATGAGAGAAAGCTAAGGCACATACACGTACTCATATATATTTAAGAGTACTTTCGCAAAAGATTTTACTTTTGAAAATGTTTATGTTGTTTGAAAAATAGACTTTGGTATCTAGTCCATGATTATAAAACATTCTTTTAAGAAAAACCGACTAAAGGGAGACCCAAATTGTAAAGATGTTTCGAGTACGCTGAATTCAATGGTGCTAACAGTTTTTTTTTAGGTTAGCTCTCGTTTTCGAGATAAAGCGTTTTTCAAGAAACGAAGAAGGTTGCCCAATAAATATTTGCGTAACTCGAAAACTGTTTATTTTCTTGAACTAAGTAAAAAAAAACGAAATTCGGCAACAAAACACTTATTATTTTTTTTTTTAATCCGAGCAGTCGTAATTTGCAAAAAAAAAATTGATTTTTTTTGCAAACAAAAAAATTTATTGCTAAAATAACTGCTCGAATTAAAAAAATAATTAGTGTATCTTAAAGATAATTTTGTTGGCGAATTTCGATTTTGTTACTTAGTTCAAGAAAATAAAAAGTTTTTGAGTTATGCGAATATTTACTTCGCAACCTCCTCCATTTTTTTTATAACGCTATATCTCGAAAACTAGAGCTAACCTAAAAAAAACGTTTAGCAACATTGAATTCAGCGTAATCAAATTATCTTTTTCCACTAGGTCTCCTTTTTGTTGGTTTTTTCAACTGGAACAGTGTTATTTACGAAAACTTTTAGTAAATTTTACGCAATTTCTTCAATATAACAAATTTGAAAAAATTATAAAACAAACTGGTTTGGTTCCCTAAAATGACTCATTTTTTTAATTTTATAGCAAAAGTTTTCAAAAACCTATGTTTTCGCCCATTTGTCTGGACAATCGCCAACTGGGCACTTGAGAATATTTGCATGAATTTCTGGACTGAGATAAGATACGATTTATTAGATAACATTACCCACAATTTATTTGTACTCCATAAAAATTGTATCATTAGAATTTCAAATGACAGATTAAAAACCAATAAAAAAAAATTGTATTATTTAATTAATTGTTTGATTTAAGTACTTTTTTATGTTTCATTATCTAGGGGAAATTTGTTTTGGTTAAAAGAAGAAAATAAATCAAATTAAATTGAATTGAATAAAATTTAAATGTTTTCTAAAAGGAAATAAGACTGTACATTGCACAATGGGGGCAAAACATGCAAGTTTTGGAAATAAAATTGAAACTTCGAGAACGAAAGGAGCGACTTGAGTCAAAACGCGTCGACTATAGTTCCGTCGACTATAGTAACGTCGACTTTAGTCCCGTCGAATATAGTCCCGTCGAATATAGTCCCGTCGAATATAGTCCCGTCGAATATAGTCCCGTCGACTATAGTCCAATCGACTATAGTCCCGTCGACTATAGTCCCGTTGAATATAGTCCCGTCGAATATAGTTCCGTCGACTATAGTCCCATCGATTATAGTCCCGTCAAATATATCCCGTCGACCATAGTCCCCTCGACTATAGTCCTGTCGACTACAGTCCCAGTCCCATCGACTACAGTCCCGACGACTACAGTCCCGTCGACTGTAGTCCCGTAGCCTATAGTCCCGTCGACTATAGTACCGTCGACTATAGTCCCGTAGACTATAGTCCCGTCGACTATAGTCCTGTAGACTATAGTCCCGTCGACTATAGTCATGTCGACTATAGTCCCGTCTACTATAGTCCCATCGGCTATAGTCCCGTCGACTATAGTCCCGTCGACTATAGTCCCGTCGACTACAGTCCCGTCGACTACAGTCCCGTCGACTACAGTCCCGTCGACTACAGTCCCGTCGACTATAGTCCCGTCGACTATAGTCCCTTCGACTATAGTCCCTTCGACTATAGTCCCTTCGACTATAGTCCCTTCGACTATAGTCCCTTCGACTATAGTCCCTTCGACTATAGTCCCTTCGACTATAGTCCCGTCGACTATAGTCCTGTCGACTATAGTCCCATCGACTATAGTCCCGTCGACTATAGTCCCGTCGACTATTGTCCCTTCGACTATAGTCCCTTCGACTATAGTCTCGTCGACTATAGTCCCGTCGACTACAGTCCCGTCGACTACAGTCCCGTCGACTACAGTCCCGTCGACTACAGTCCCGTCGACTATAGTCCTGTCGACTATAGTCCTGTCGACTATAGTCCTGTCGACTATAGTCCCATCGACTATAGTCCCGTCGACTATAGTCCCGTCGACTATAGTCCTGTCGACTATAATCCCATCGACTATAGTCCCGTCGACTATAGTCCTATCGACTATAGTCCCATCGACTATAGTCCCGTCGACTATAGTCCCATCGACTATAGTCCCGTCGACTATAGTCCCTTCGACTATAGTCCCTTCGACTATAGTCCATTCGACTATAGTCCCTTTGACTATAGTCCCTTCGACTATAGTCTCGTTGACTATAGTCCCTTCGACTATAGTCTCGTTGACTATAGTCCCTTCGACTATATTCTCGTCGACTATAGTCCCTTCGACTATAGTCCCTTCGACTATAGTCCCGTCGAATATAGTCCCGTCGACTATAATCCTATCAACTATAGTCCCATCGACTATAGTCCCGTCGACTATAGTCCCGTCGACTATAGTCCTGTCGACTATAGTCCCATCGACTATAGTCCCGTCGACTATAGTCCTATCGACTATAGTCCCATCGACTATAGTCCCTTCGACTATAGTCCATTCGACTATAGTCCCTTTGACTATAGTCCCCTCGACTATATATTATATATTGACTTTGCTTCAACGTTTGAATACCCCTATTTAAATAAAATATTGCCAAAATGAAGCAACTTTGTTGCTTAGTTGATGAAAAATTTTAATTAAATTCTCAAATTTGTTAAAAGGTTAAAAGGGTTAGATTTGTACCGATTTCGAAACTTTAGAAAAAAAACTACGTATAAGATTTGGTCAACAAAATTCGATTTGAGTCCCAAGTATCGAACAAAAACTGTATAGAAATTTGTCAAAAATTTCCTAAGAACTGCAAGAAAATTTTGAAATTTTCAATTAATTTTTAAAATTTTAACAATAATTTTTTTTATATATAATTAAATACATATTTCTATTAAAAATATGAATCACAATCAATTACCTAAAGTTCAAATATCATGTGCATTTTGTTACCTAATAGAAAAATTTATTAATTAAAATTTTGCCAACGGGTATTATTAAAACTGACCACGTCAAGTTGAAAGAAATAAGAGAAAAAAAATGAAATTTTGCAATTTGTAGGAATAATAGGAATAATATTTTTTCAAAAAAAATTCTAATTAAAAGTATTAACAAGTTTGCTCGACATCTATAAACAGCTGTCAGTCGAGAGGAAAAAAATGTTAAAAATAAATACAATTATTTATGCCAAAAAATAAAATATTACAAATCCATACAAGCAACTAATTCGCAAGTGACATTTAAGCAGCATCAACAAAAGGCAGCTGCTGCTGAATACAAAAATCTCGCACATTTTTTTGACTGAATCATAGAAAATGTTCAAATAGATCAGCCATGTTCAAATATTGGTTTAGCTGCCACAAGTGTTAGGAAAATAGATTCTGTCGGCTGTAAACTAATAACTAGATTCGACTATAAACGAGATTATTTATGTCAAGCTAGACTATAGAAGATACTATTGACTCGGTAATGGACTAGACTAGATTAGGAATTGGATTATGGACAAGATTAGCTTGATTATGAACTAAACTAATGATTAGACTAGGAAAAATACTTAGTATAAGAAATTGATACCCAAACTTTTTTAATTTTCCCTATTTTCTTGTATTTTTTATATATATTCGATACAATTAATGCATTTTACATTTGTTTAACAAATCGAAAGATTTTCGTAATCAATTAAGATTTTTTTCCTCCTAAAGCTTTTGGCGCCACTTGTCAATTTTTCTTGCCGAAATAATTTGCGTTTTTTTTTTTAATTTCGATGTCAATTACGAAAACGTATTGATATTTTTGTTATTTTTCATTGCGATTTAAAATTTTTAAAAACATATTTTACATGTGATTAAATAAGATTTCAATTTGTTTATTTTTAGTTGAAAATATTTAAAAGAAAACACGAAATAGTTGAGGCATCATTCAATTAATTTGTATAATAATTGCGTTTTAATAAAATATTTGGAAAAATTATAAATAATTTTGAAAAAATTTTAGAAATGACCTTCATTGAAATATAATTGAAATAATACTTTTAGATTGATTTTATAGTTATATTGTTAGAAAGAATATTTTATAGTCTAGTTTAACCCATAGTCCCGTCGACTATATTCCCGTCGACTATTGCCCAGTAGACTATAGTCCCGTTGACTAAAGTCCTGTCGACTATAGTCCCGTTGACTAAAGTCCCGTCGACTATAGTCTAGTCGTCTATAGTCCCGTTGGCTATAGTCCCTCGACTATAGTCCCCTCGACTATAGTCCCGTCGACTATAGTCCCCTCGACTATAGTCCCCTCGACTATAGTCCCCTCGACTATAGTCCCCTCGACTATAGTCCCCTCGACTATAGTCCCCTCGACTATAGTCCCCTCGACTATAGTCCTCTCGACTATAGTCCCCTCGACTATAGTCGCCTCGACTATAGTCGCCTCGACTATAGTCGCCTCGACTATAGTCGCCTCGACTATAGTCCCCTCGACTATAGTCCCCTCGACTATAGTCCCCTCGACTATAGTCCCCTCGACTATAGTCCCCTCGACTATAGTCCCCTCGACTATAGTCCCCTCGACTATAGTCCCCTCGACTATAGTCCCCTCGACTATAGTCTCCTCGACTATAGTCCTCTCGACTATAGTCCCCTCGACTATAGTCCCCTCGACTATAGTCCCCTCGACTATAGTCTCCTCGACTATAGTCTCCTCGACTATAGTCCTCTCGACTATAGTCCCCTCGACTATAGTCCCCTCGACTATAGTCCCCTCGACTATAGTCCCCTCGACTATAGTCTCCTCGACTATAGTCCCCTCGCCTATAGTCCCCTCGACTATAGTCCCCTCGACTATAGTCCCCTCGACTATAGCCCCCTCGACTATAGCCCCCTCGACTATAGCCCCCTCGACTATAGTCCCCTCGACTATAGTCCCCTCGACTATAGTCCCCTCGACTATAGTCCCCTCGACTATAGTCCCCTTGACTATAGTCCCCTCGACTATAATCCCCTCGACTATAGTCCCTTCGACTATAGTCCTTTCGACTATAGTCCCCTCGACTATAATCCCTTCGACTATAGTCCCTTCGACTATAGTCCCCTCGACTATAGTCCCCTCGACTATAGTCTCCTCGACTATAGTCTCCTCGACTATAGTCCTCTCGACTATAGTCCCCTCGACTATAGTCCCCTCGACTATAGTCCCCTCGACTATAGTCCCCTCGACTATAGTCCCCTCGACTATAGTCTCCTCGACTATAGTCCCCTCGCCTATAGTCCCCTCGACTATAGTCCCGTCGACTATAGTCCCCTCGACTATAGCCCGCTCGACTATAGCCCCCTCGACTATAGTCCCCTCGACTATAGTCCCCTCGACTATAGTCCCCTCGACTATAGTCCCCTCGACTATAGTCCCCTTGACTATAGTCCCCTCGACTATAATCCCCTCGACTATAGTCCCTTCGACTATAGTCCTTTCGACTATAGTCCCCTCGACTATAGTCCCTTCGACTATAGTCCCCTCGACTATAATCCCTTCGACTATAGTCCCTTCGACTATAGTCCCATCGACTAATGTCCCATCGACTAATGTCCCATCGACTATAGTCCCCTCGACTATAGTCCCCTCATCTGTAGTCCCGTCGACTATAGTCCCTTCGACTATAGTCCTTTCGACTATAGTCCCCTCGAATATAGTCCTTTCGACTATAGTCCCTTCGACTATGGTCCCCTCGACTACAGTCCCTTCTACTATAGTTCCCTCGACTATAGTCGCCTCGACGTTAGTCCCCTCGACGTTAGTCCCTTGGCTATAGTCCCTTCGACTATAGTTCTTTCGACTATAGTCCCTTCGACTATAGTCCCCTCGACTATAGTCCCCTCGACTATAGTTCTAAAATCTATCACGTTAACAAATTGCATTTTCGCTAACCTTTTTTGAATCGTCCAAATTTATAACCTGTTGACAATTTGTTTACTTATTTGAATTTATATCTAAATTTTTTGAATTTCTTTTTATTTTAGAAATAGGCTTGTGTCACGATAAGCGAAAAAAGTTTTTGTTTATAGGGGGAATCTCTAAAGACATCAAATATTTAAGATAAATATAGAAACCATCTTAAGCGTTACAGTAATAACAATTAATTCATTTTAGTTTAAGGCCAATGCAAGTAAAATATATATATAGGCGACCGAACGGTCCCCGGTAAACAAACCTTGTCAGTGATCTTTGCCAACGAAAAAAAGTGCTAAATTCAAATATTTTTCGTAATTCCTATTTAAGTAGAATATATCTGAAAATTTAATGAACTTTATACATTTAAGCATATTTTGTATAGATTCTATATAATTCAGAAACAGCTGCAGTTTCATTTATTTTGTTTCGAAAATAAAAATAAAGCTCGTAAATATTCGCCTTTCTCTGCCCGGCAAAGACAGACGAGACAGATCGAGAAAATCCTCTATTAGATTTCCCGCATTGAATGAAAATTATTTGCTTGTTTTTGTCTTTTTTGTTTTTTTGCTCAGTTTTATTTTGATCTTGTTAAGATCTTATTCAATCACTTCAGACATTTCAGTTAGACAACGGCCGGCTGTTGAATTCTTTGCTAAAAATTTTCAGAACTTAACGGAAGTGATTTTAAATTGTTCGTAACGCAAATCATTTATTCGCTTAAAAGAAAAAAAATCAAATAAAAATCAATGAAAACGCGTAAAAAATTTATTACAAATTTCATTAACGTTAAATTAACACAATTAACGTTACTAAGGCGAATTGGCCAAGGCGACAACGGCGTCGACTACAAAGCGACAAAGTCACCAGGTGCAAAATATCGCTCAGTTTTTGAACAGCGACATCTCACATTATCTAGCAAATTTTCAAAATTTATGGAAAATTCAATTAATAGTTGGAAAATTGTAAAGCAACGTAAATGTAAAAGACGGCGCAGTTGTGATCGCAAACGAAGGCGAATACAAAATACGCAGAAAATTACGTGAATCATACAAAAAGATTTAAATAAGAAAATTTAAGAAAAATTAAAAAAAAAATTATATAAAAAGATTTTAAGAAAGAAATAAAAATGTTAAAATAATAAAATTTAATACAAAAAATAAAACGTCTCAAAAGCTTAAAATTAAAATTTTGAATATCTTAAAGTGTAACAAACTCTTAAGCTTTTTCACTAAGGAAAGTTTTGTAAAGAAAATCACAGTGTAACTATAGAAGTGAAAAAGCTTTATAAAAGCTTAACTAAGTTCTAAACTTACCTCTATAAAAAGTTCGATAAAGGAGTTAGAGCTAACAAAAGTATAACAAGCCCTTAAGCTTTTTTTTAATGAAAGTTTAATAAAGAAGACCACAGTGTAAAAATATAAAAAAGCTATAAAAAATATAAAAAATCTATAATATAATACAAAAGCACAACAAGCTCAAAGCTTTTCTCTACTTAAAGTATAATAAAGGAATTCAAGCTACAATAACTTGAAGCTTTTTTCCGAGTGTTAACTAAAAAAGAAACAAATTTCAAGCTTTAATCAAATAACTAATGTTTGAGCAATATCAAAGAGAATAAAGCTTTATGCTTTAAAAAAAAAGTGTTATATAAACATTAAATAATATTAAGAAGAGCAGAGCTAAATATATGAAAACAGAAAGCTTTATATTAAAATTGTGATAGAAAAAGTGTAACAAAGCTTTTAAAAGTTTAATAAACGAGTTCAAGCTACTAAAACTTGAAGCTATTATTTAAAAGCTATCGGTAAAATTATAAACTTAGTGATTTTCTCCATTAACTAAAGTTTGAAAAGAAAAGCTTTTTATTGAAATTTTGAAACTGTAGCAATATATAAAGCTTTTCTTTAAAAAAAAAAGTTTAAAGTGTTTCAAAAAATGAGCTTTTGTTAAAAAAAAGCTTTAAAAAGGTGCTAATAGGAAATTTATCAAAAGCTATTAAGATAAATAAAAAGCTTTACCAAATAATATTTAAATAAAAAAAAAACTTGACAAGAACATAATTAAATTAAATAACTAAAACAGATTTCAATCAAAATTCTTAAAGCTTTCTTTTAAAAACTGTAAATGAAAAAAGTTGGAAAGCTTTCTCTCTTGAAAGTTTCATTGAAGTGTGTGCAATTGTATTTCAACAATAAAGCTTCTATCAAATACAACTTTAAGCTGCATCCAACTTGAAGAGTCTTTTAAAAAGTTGATAAAAAATACCATCAATTAAGATTCTATTAAACACAACTTTAAGCTCATCTAAGATTTGTGGAAAAGTTTATTGAAAATTTAAAAAATCAAACTACTACTTCTTTAAAATCAAAAGATTTCTTAATTGAAATTTATTCAGAAGAAGGTATAATAATAAATTTGTAACAATATTTATACAGAGCAAAGCTTTAAGCTTTCATTATAAAAAAGCTTTTCTTTGTAAAAAGTTTAAAGTGTTTCAACAAAGTGAAATTTTGTTCAAAAAAAGCTTTATAGGTAATTACTAAAAAAGCTTTAAAGGTGATTACTAGAAAATTCAAAAAGCTTTATGAAGGTAAATAAAAAAGCTTAACTAAAATAGTAAGATTTTGTAAAAAAAATTTTAAATAAAGTTACTAAAATATACTAAAAATCGTTAATTTAAATACGATTAAATTGAAGTTTATTAAAAGTTTAACGAAGCTTTATAAGCTTTAAGCTTACCTCTTGTAAAAGTTTTCGAAAGAAAAAAGCTTTGATATTTTAATTCTAAAATTATTTAACTTGAAAGTAAGAAGTTTCTTTTTTGGAAGCTTAAGCAAAGTAAAGCTTTAAGCTCTTCGTAACTTAAAGTTATTACAACGTGAATTTGCTTGTTAAAAGTTTAGTAAAAGCTTGCTTGGACATCTAAAGTCTTTAAAGGTAAATATAGTACATAAATAATTAAATGCTTTTTGTGAGATCAAAGGTTTTGAAGTTATTTACACCACAATTAAAAAATTTTGTTGTTTTGCTAAATTGAAAAAAAAATTTATTCTAGAGGTTGTCCTAGTCATATTACCATACATTAAGAGCGACTTAACCAATTTTGTTGGAAAATACATTAATGAATAAAAAACTGAATTGTTCTCAATACGTGCTAACACAAGTTTTTTGTGTGATCAATGGTTTTGGAGTTATATACATCGAAATTTAAGAAATTTTTTTTTGCAAAATTAAAAAAAATTATTGTAGAGGTTATATTACCATATATATTGAAAACGACTTATCCAATTTTATTGAAAAACACATTTATGGATAAAGTACAGGATTGCCCTTAATTCGTGTTAACACATATTTTTTGTGTGATCAATTTTGGAGTTATATACATCACAATTTAAGATTTTTTTTTTGCAAAATCAAAAAATTTCTATTTTTAAAAAATTCATAAAAAAATTAAAATTGCAAAAACTTTGAATTATTTCTTAAAAAATATATATTTTTTATCCAATGGAAAACGAAAAAGCTTTTTATTGTAAAAGCTTTAATTTTGACCTTAAGGTTTTACATACATTTTAATCGGTTGGATAGTTTAGGAGATAAATTAAACTGGAACTGAACTGCTTAACCTGATAAAATATTATCTTTTTTAATAAAAATAGAAAAGTTAAAATAAAAAAGTTCACTTTTCCTATTTAAAGCTACCATTTGCGTCGTTTTCTGATTGAGAAATTAAAAATTTGAATTACTTTTTGTTTAATGTGCTTATCTTGAACAAAGACACTTTTTTAATAAAATTTATCGAATCTTTATATTGAATGAACTTTTTTGCGACAAGAAATAGGGGGAATCACACAAATCACACCTACTATTTTGCCATAATTTTCAAGAATTGCAGCAAATTTTTATATAGTTTTTTTGTTCTTCTCAAGGTCAATGAAATTGTTAATAAATTGCGTGTAACTTTATGTGACATAAATTAAAAGCTATAATTTTTTATAAATTTAATGTGCAAGTGCATTTTTGCAGAAAATTGCACTTGAAAATTTTGAGACCGCAAAAAGTGTTTAAAAAATTTGAACTCAGGGAAGTCTAAAGTCGCGGTTTGCCCCATAGCCGAAACCACGATAATTCTTGGCCTTTAAGCTATCATCCGCAAACTAGAAGGAAGATCTTGAAAACGCTTGATAAGTTTCCAGCTATAGATTATGGTTTAAAACTCAAATTGTAGTAGGAACTAGATTATAAACACGTGTCGGCGCAAAGAGAACAGAATAAAAAAATAGTCGGCAGTGTTGCCGTTTTTTTTTTGTACTTTTAACTAACGTTTTGAAAAGAAAAAATTTTCTACTCCATTTTTTTTTTAATAATTTTATCAAAAATTTTTCCATAGAAAACTTTTTTATCAAAAATTTTTCCATAGAAGACTTTTATATCAAAAAAATAATGTTTTTTTATCAAAAATTTTTCTATAGAAAATTTTTTTATCAAAAATTTTTCTGTTTATTATCAAAAATTTTTCTATAGAAATTTTTTTTTAAATTTTTCTATAGAAAATTTTTTTATCAAAAATTTTTCTATAGAAAATTTTTTTTATCAAAAATTTCTATAGAAAATTTTTTTATCAAACATTTTTCTATAGAAAATTTTTTATCAAAATTTTTTCTATAGAAAATTTTTTTAAATTTTTTTTATAGAAAAAATTCTTACAAAAAATTTAGATACAAAAATTTTTCTATAGAAAATTTTTCTATAGAAAATTTTTTTATCAAAAATTTTTCTATAGAAAATTTTTTTATTAAAATTTTTCTACAGAAATTTTTTTATAAAAAATTTTTCTATAAAAATTTTTTTATCAAAAATTTTCTATTGAAAATTTTTTTATCAAAAATTTTCTATTGAAAATTTTTTTATCAAAAATTTTTCTATAGAAAACTTTTTGAACAAAAATTTTTCTATAGTAATTTTTTTTATCAAAAATTTTTTATCAAATCTATAGATAATTTTTTTATCAAAAATTTTTTAATATAAAATTTTTTAAACAAAAATTTTTTTATCAAAAATTTTTTAATTTTTGTAAAAATTTTTTTATATAGAAAATTTTTCTATAGAAAATTTTTTTATCAAAAATTTTTCTATAGAAAATTTTTTTTATCAAAAATTTTTCTATAGAAAATTTTTTTTTAAATTTTTCTACAGAAATTTTTTTATAAAAAATTTTTCTATAGAAATTTTTTTATCAAAAATTTTCTATTGAAAATTTTTTTATAAAAATTTTTCTATAAAAAATTTTTTGAACAAAAATTTTTCTATAGAAATTTTTTTTATCAAAATTTTTTTATCAAATCTATAGATAATTTTTGTAAAAATTTTTTTATCAAAATTTTCTTACAAAAAAATTTTGTGATAAAAAAATTTTCTATAGAAAAATTTTTTCTAAGAAAATTTTTTTTAGAAAATTTTTTTATTAAAAATTTTTCTATAGAAAATTTTCTTACAAAAAATTTTGACACAAAATTTTTCTATAGAAAAAAATTTTCTATTGAAAATTTTTTTATAAAAATTTTTCTATAGAAAATATTTTGAACAAAAATGTTTCTATAGAAATTTTTTTTATCAAAAATTTTTTATCAAATCTATAGATAATTTTTTTATCAAAAATTGTTCAATATAAAATTTTATAAACAAAATTTTTTTTATCAAAAATTTTTTAATTTTTGTAAAAATTTTTTTATCAAAATTTTCTTACAAAAAAATTTTGTGATAAAAAAATTTTTTCTAAGAAAATTTTTTTTAGAAAATTTTTTTATTAAAAATTTTTCTATAGAAAATTTTCTTACAAAAAATTTTGATACAAAATTTTTCTATAGAAAAAAATTTTCTATTGAAAATTTTTTTATAAAAATTTTTCTATAGAAAATTTTTTGAACAAAAATTTTTCTATAGAAATTTTTTTTATCAAAAATTTTTTATCAAATCTATAGATAATTTTTTTATCAAAAATTGTTCAATATAAAATTTTATAAACAAAAATTTTTTTATCAAAAATTTTTTAATTTTTGTAAAAATTTTATCAAAATTTTCTTACAAAAAAATTTTGTGATAAAAAAATTTTCTATAGAAAAATTTTTTCTAAGAAAATTTTTTTTAGAAAATTTTTTTATAAAAATTTTTCTATAGAAAATTTTCTTACAAAAAATTTTGATACAAAATTTTTCTATAGAAAAATTTTTGATACAAAATTTTTCTATAGAAAAATTTTTGATACAAAATTTTTCTATAGAAAAATTTTTGATACAAAATTTTTCTATAGAAAAATTTTTGATACAAAATTTTTCTATAGAAAAATTTTTGATACAAAATTTTTCTATAGAAAAATTTTTGATACAAAAATTTTCTATGGAAAAATTTTTGATAAAAAAATTTTCTATGGAAAAATTTTTGATAATAAAATTTTTTAGAAAATTTTTTTATCAAAAATTTTTCTATGGCTTTTATCAATAAATTATCTGTTACATTAATAAATAAATGTAACAAATTGGGATCAAATGCGAATAATTTTTCTTTTTGAATTATATCCTAATTAATAGTAATTTGTTATATCGGTAAAAAAAATTTGTCTAAGATTTACATGAAAAGTTCTTTTTGACCCAAATTCTCTACAAATCTCATAATTAGGGTAATGACCCTTCGATTGTGCGATATTTAGAATAATTCTTAAGATAAATTATGTAGAATCAATATATGATAAAAACATGACAACTAAAAATTTTCAAGGTCTATTATAGCTTAAAGAAATTTGTGGTTTATAGATATAAGACATATGGCAACAAGAATTTTATAGTTGCTAGGAGATAGAACTAAGCAGCTATAGATACTCGAAAAGATACATATACAAATTTGTACATCTAGAAAAGAATGTTTAGAGAAAATTGGGGAATACTTTTCATTAAAGCTTTTCATAAATATGTACATTAGAGACCAAAGAAATAGGTCTATTTGTCATATATTTCAATAACAAATTTCATTTCTATGCTAATTTGTTTATTTCTCTATAACAAAATCAATATTTATTTTTAATATCACGTTTTCTTAACATTATTTCAAACCCATTTACTAGTTCAAGACATAATTATTCCACGTGCCTTTCAATAATTGAAAAACTATTAGAAGCCGTTAATGTCTAAAACTGGATTCTAATGGTTAAAAGACATTAAAAAGTGATTTAGATAAATAGTAGAAGAAAAAAAACTACGTCATTATCTGTTTTAATAAGATTTAAATATTTACGGTCTTATGCAAAAAAATTTAACAACGATTGGTAAACTAAAATTAAGCAAAATTCCTTAAAGTATTATCCTAAAACGATTGTTAGCTTAACAAACCGATGTTAATCTTTTGTTAACATCAAATAATTTAAAGTACCTGTCTACATAATTTAAAGCTACGTTAAATATTTTATTGTTTTGACAAATAATATTTTGTGAAAACTTTTAAAGAAAATATTTAAGTTTTCAGACTTTTCTGATAAAAAATAACATTTTTGTTAAATTTAGTTATCATGTTTTTTCTAATTTGCTATTTTTTTTATCATATAAAAGGTTTCCTGGATGGGGAATTTATGAAATATAATTTCCATGATATTTCATACTCTATTTTACATATTTCATACTAAAATCAAACTTTTCAAAGAAATTGATAATACAAATTCTAATTTTTAACAAAAAAATTCGTGTTTTCAAACAAAAAACAGACATCGGTCAATGAAATTTACAAAAAACATTATAGTGATGTATATATACTCAACATGAGTTAAAAGTACTCGATTTTTAAATAATCGGTTTAAACCCTTAGTAAAAATTTGTGTATTTATTAGTTTACTGTATTATAAATATGTTTAGATTATGCTTTTATATAACATAAACATAATTTTACATTAAGAAAAGAAGAAAAATGTTATTTTATATTAAAAACATACAAAACATTATTTAGAAATTCGACTACCCGGAGGAAACAATGAATAATTAATTCGTTGTTTTGTATATTTAACTATAAAGAGACAAGAGAGAATGACGATGTTGCCAGCATTAATATGTAAAATTGACTTGACGTATTCATTAGTTAAAGAACTGTTTTTGGATACTATTTTTTAACAATCGTTTGTTAGCCTTAAAGTATTTGGTAACTAACGTGTTCTTTAAGCAATAATTAAGATTTTTTTAACATAAGACCGTTAATGTTCAGTTAACAGCAAAAAGGCCTTTTAACAGTACCAGAGCAAGAAAGACAGAGAGTGAGAGGGAAGAATTTTGAAAATAAACTGTTTAAACAAACAAAACATTAATGACGACATAATTTGATGAAAACGTGCAGACGAAAGAATTAAATGTTTCGTCAATTTTTCTTTGTTTTGGTTAAAAAAAATATAATTTAAAGGGAGACACACGTTTTTGTGTCAGCTTTTTTCGATGATTCTTACAAAGTATTGACAATAGTTTTCTTTCATGTTAACAAAAATTAACAAAAACGAGTAAATTTAAGAAAAAACTAATTATTCATTTTGAAATTTTTGAGAAATTTTTGACCCCCTCTCCGTAAACGAAAATTTTAGCTATGAAAAACTTATAAATAAAAATTTCCTTTCATAACTCCAGTCAACACCCAAAATAAAATTTTAGCTAAAATATTTTTTTGTATGTGTTATGGCCCCCTAAATACAGAAACACCCAATTTAAAAAAATATTTTTTTTTTTGTCCAAAATTTTGAATTTTTGAAGAGGTTGTCCTAGTTATATTACCTTATATTGAAAACGACTTAACCAATTTTGTTGAAAAACACATCAATGAATAAAGAACAGAATTGCCCTTAACTCGAGCAAATAAAAGTTTTTTGTGTGACCAAAGGTTTTGGAGTTATTAACATTACAATAAATTTTTTTTTTTTTGCAAAATCTCAAAATTTTTTTTTGATAAGGTTGTACTAGTTATATTACCATATTTTGAAAACTACTTATCCATTTTTTTTGGAAAATACATTAATGATTAAAAAACGGAATTGCCCTTAATTCGTGCTAACACATATTTTTGGTGTGACCAAGGGTTTTGAAGTTATCTACAATTAAAAACAAAAAATATTGATTAAAAATTTTTATTTCACTTCATAAAATTTTTACCACCTCCTTCGCTTGAAGATTTCACATGAAATTGAAATAGAAAACGTCAAAAATGAATCACTTTTTTATCATAATTATATTAATATCAAGAAAATGTGTTTAAACTTATTTGAGACAAAAATGGTGAACAAATTAATCATCAATAGGTTTTATAGCTCTAGATTTAAAAAAGCGTAGGATAGCTCGTCATAGTCAGGTATGACGATAAAGAAAAGACTACGTATTAGTAGATAGACTGGGCAATAATAATATAAATTAACAAAACTATAGACTAAATATTAGAAATACTTGCGATAAATACTCGATAAAAAAATTTTCTATAGAAAAATTTTTGATAAAAAAATTTTTTATAGAAGAATTTTTGATAAAAAAACATTTTCTATAGAATTATTTTTAATAAAATTTGCTATTGATAAAATTTTCTAAAAAAAAATTTTTAATAAAATTTTCTAAAGAAAAATTTTTGATAAAATTTTCTAAAGAAAAATTTTTGAAAAAATTTTCTAAAGAAAAATTTTTGATAAAATTTTCTAAAGAAAAATTTTTGATAAAATTTTCTAAAGAAAAATTTTCTTTAGAATTTTTCTATAAAAAATATGTTTGATAAAAATAATTTTCGATAAAAAAATTTTCTATAGAAACATTTTTGATACAAAATTTTCTATTGAAATATTTTCGATAAAAAATTTTCTGTTGAAAAATTTTCGATAAAAAAATGTTTCTATTAAAAAATTTTCTATAGAAAAATTTTCGTTTAAAAAAATTTTCTATAGAAAAAATGTCGATAAAAAATTTTTGATAAAAAATTTCTACAGAAAAATTTTTCATAAAAAAAATTTCTATAAAAAAATTTTTACAGAAAAATTTTCTATAGAAAAATTTTTGATAAAAAAGAAGAAATACTTGCGATCTAGGCTATGGATATTTCTTTAGAAAATTTTTCGATCAAAAATTTTCTATAGAAAAATTTGTGGTAAAAAAATTTTTTATAGAAAAATTTTTGGCAAAAAAATTTTTTATAAAAAAATTTTTGGTAAAAAATTTTTTTATAGAAAAATTTTTGGTAAAAAAATTTTTTATAGAAAAATTTTTGGTAAAAAAATTTTTTATAGAAAAATTTTTGGTAAAAAAAATTTTTTATAGAAAAATTTTTGGTAAAAAAATTTTTTATAGAAAAATTTTTGGTAAAAATATTTTTATAGAAACATTTTCTATAGAAAAATTTTTATTAAAATTTGAAAAATTTTTGATAAAATTTTCTAAAGAAAAATTTTTGATAAAATATTCTAAAAAAAATTTTCTATATAATTTTCTATAAAAAAATGTTTAATAATAAAATTTTTCTATAGAAAAATTTTCGATAAAAAAAATTTCTATAGAAAACTTTTCAAACATAATATTCTATTGAAATATTTTCGATAAACAATTTTCTATTGAAAAATTTTCGATAAAAAAATGTTTCTATTGAAAAATTTTCTATCGAAAAATTTTCGATAAAAAAATTTTCCTATGGAAAAATTTTCGTTTAAAAAAATTTTCTATAGAAAAATTTTCGTTTAAAAAAATTTTCTATAGAAAAATTTTCGTTTGAAAAAATTTTCTATAGAAAAATTTTCGTTTGAAAAAATTTTCTATAGAAAAAATGTCGATAAAAAATGTTTGATAAAAAAAAATTTCTATAGAAAAATTTTTGATAAAAAAAATTTTACAGAAAAAATTTCGATAAAAAAAATTTTACAGAAAAAATTTCGATAAAAACATTTTTGATAAAAAAGATTTTCCATAAAAAATTTTTCTTAGAAAAAATTTTCATTACAAAAATTTTTGATAAAATAATTTTGATAAAAAAAAGTTATTAAAAAATTTTTCATTAAGAAAATTTTCTATAGAAAAAATTTCTATAGAAAAATTCTGGATAAATAATTTTCTATAGAAACATTTTTGACAAAAAAATGTTTCTGTATAAAAATTATTGATAAAAAAAATGTTCTACATAAAAATTTTTGATAAAAAAATTTTCTATATAAAAAATTTTTGATAAAAAAAATTTCTATAGAAACCTTTTGATAAAAAAAAATTTTATAGAAAAATTTTTGATAAAAAAATTTCTATTGAAAAAATTTTTGAAAAAAGAAATTCCAAAGAAAATTTTTGATAAAAAAAAAATTGAAGCAATTATTTCCTGATCTTGTCTATCTTAAACTGGAATTTCCTTTTATTAAGAAAAATCGTAGTTGTTATTTACAAATTTGTCCATCTTATAGTGGACTTCCCCTTTATTTAGCTGCATTTTAAGGCACACTTTTGTGTTGAAATACTTAAATGTTCTAATAAATGATTTAGTTATCATATGATTAAATAAATATTTAAGTCTAGAGACAAATTAAATATTTATTTAAATGCAATCACGATTTTTAATAATAAAAAAGTATTGACTTTCAATTCAGTTGTCAAAGTCAATTTTAAGTTTACTAAGAAAGTTGTGAATACTTTTTGTTATTAAATAAAATAAATTAACAGATCGGAACTCAACTAATATTAGAAACCTCCAACACTTTAAATTGAAGATACTTTGATAAAAAAATTTCAACACTTTTTAATTTAAAAAAAAGTTTCGGTCGTATACTTAATATCCATTATAATTATTAATTTGTCATACGTCTCTTGCGATAACAACTTTTTTGCAATATTTTTTCTATCATTGTTACAAATTCCTTACATTTTGTCATTTATTATTTTTTTTTTTTTCTATTTAAAAGAAATGTATCCCTTCAATTTTATGACGCAAATTCTTAAAAAAATTAATTGTTTACTATTAAATTATAGTCTTCTTAATTTCCTTAAAGTTTATTGCATCGTAACTTTTAAAATTTTAGCAAAAAAATAAATTCTTAAATCTTTTTCAAATAAAAACAAGACAAAAACCGAAATAAATACAAAAATTCTTAAGCATTTGCTCACTAAACATCAACATTAAGAGATTTAGTCAAATTGAAATACCGCAGTCTATACTAGATACAGTGTGACACACAATTGCCCATACACTAACATTTTCAACCAAACGAGAGCGAACGACGTCAACAACATCATCAACATTTCGGATAATGTAAAATGTCATTGTCATGGTCAATAAGTGAATGTTTTAGAAAATTTATCTATTTTCTTTTTTAGATTTTTCTTCTATTTTCTTTTAAACACTTTTATTTATTATATTAAAAACGAACATTGTACCGCCCTCAAGAAAATGTAGGTAAAGGCTAAGAGCACACTTTCTAGTTCAGTTCTAGTTCAGTTCTAGTTCAGTTCTAGTTCAGTTCTAGTTCAGTTCTAGTTCAGTTCTAGTTCAGTTCTAGTTCAGTTCTAGTTCAGTTCTAGTTCAGTTCTAGTTCAGTTCTAGTTCAGTTCTAGTTCAGTTCTAGTTCAGTTCTAGTTCAGTTCTAGTTCAGTTCTAGTTCAGTTCTAGTTCAGTTCTAGTTCAGTTCTAGTTCAGTTCTAGTTCAGTTCTAGTTCAGTTCTAGTTCAGTTCTAGTTCAGTTCAGTTCTAGTTCTAGTTCAGTTCTAGTTCAGTTCAGTTCTAGTTCAGTTCTAGTTCAGTTCTAGTTCAGTTCTAGTTCAGTTCTAGTTCAGTTCTAGTTCAGTTCTAGTTCAGTTCTAGTTCAGTTCTAGTTCAGTTCTAGTTCAGTTCTAGTTCAGTTCTAGTTCAGTTCTAGTTCAGTTCTAGTTCAGTTCTAGTTCAGTTCTAGTTCAGTTCTAGTTCAGTTCTAGTTCAGTTCTAGTTCAGTTCTAGTTCAGTTCTAGTTCAGTTCTAGTTCAGTTCTAGTTCAGTTCTAGTTCAGTTCTAGTTCAGTTCTAGTTCAGTTCTAGTTCAGTTCTAGTCCAGTTCTAGTTCAGTTCTAGTTCAGTTCTAGTTCAGTTCTAGTTCAGTTCTAGTTCAGTTCTAGTTCAGTTCTAGTTCAGTTCTAGTTCAGTTCTAGTTCAGTTCTAGTTCAGTTCTAGTTCAGTTCTAGTTTAGTTCTAGTTCAGTTCTAGTTCAGTTCTAGTTCAGTTCTAGTTCAGTTCTAGTTCAGTTCTAGTTCAGTTCTAGTTCAGTTCTAGTTCAGTTCTAGTTCAGTTCTAGTTCAGTTCTATCTAGGTTGAGAACTAGATTCAATAGTAGATACATTGTATATTCAGTACCAGGTTAAATTCTAGTTTTTTTTCTTTATCATATAAATGATTGTGATTTATACAACATTTCCTGCTTTCAATCGAAATTTGTTCTCATTCATAAATTATTTAATATTTGAAACAATTTTCAAACCATTCATAGGAATCGTGGGTATTTTTATGTCATTTGCGTTTATTATTTAAGTGTTTTCATGTAATATCAAAATTAGTTTTCAAATTATTACCTCATTGGCGTCAACAAGTAGCAAATACGAGGTGGCATATTTCATACACATTTTGAGTCTGCGATTCAATATCAGATTTTGTTTCCCTCATTTACAAGCAAAATTATTAAACATTTCTGAGTTAAATTACTTGTAAATCCAGAGGCACGTCGAGTCGAAACAGCGAGAGAAACCTGACAAATTATCTTGATTTACTTCCACAATTATCGTTAACATGATCATCATCATAATGATCATGTTGTGTCATTACGAGTGATCGTATTTCATGTATTAACGACAATTTGAATTTAAATGTTTGTAATCTTGAAGTCTCGATAGAGAGGGCGACTGTCAGACACAGACTTAGGGGCGTCAAATGTGAAGTATTTGATGTGAATTGTATTGAATAATTTGAAATTAAGTTCCGCTTTTTAAAATAGTTTCATTTTTGCTGTTGTTGGGGGCAAAAGATGTAAATAAACGTACTTGAACTTATTTTTTATGTTTTAACAAAAAAATGTAACCTTGACTTGTCGAAACTAAATTTTTGAATCAAACCGAAGTGGTGGGAGCGGTCAGTGTTTTAAGAAAACTAATAATGAACTTTCAACTTGTTTGAAATATAGAAGGAAATATTAGATTTATGACTTTGTATAAGCAATAAATAACTCACGCAATCTTTACCTTTAAGGGGGGAAAAAAAGGCAAAAAGTACCAAAACATGTTTTTACCTTATTACATGATAAAAAATGCTATGTAAACTTTTCAAGTTTACAGTTAAAGCTAAAAAGTACCAAAAATATTTTTTCTATTTTTGTCCCCTTTTTTCGAAAAGTACTTACCACTTGTACTGTTATTTTTTATTATTTTTGTAACTGATCCAAACTCGATTTCAATTTTAGTTCTAATGTTTTTAGTTTGGGAATTATAGCGTTATTGAATTTCCCCTTTTTTATCCCCCATAGGGCCAAATTTTCAAAAATCTGTTCTTAGTGGATCTTTAAATCGAAAAAGGCACCAGTTGGCCAGTAACGCCTTTGTTTTAAATTGATAGACCAATTTTGAAATGAAATCTGTTAACTGTAAGTTGCTTTTTTTATTTCCAATACTAAACCAATAATATTATTTTATGTGACACATAAAACCAGTACAAAATGTAGCTCGAACATTTATATTGGAATTCATGACAGCAATTTAATTTTTTTGTCGTTTTCAAAACCAATACCAATGAAATTGGTTTCTATGACACCCCTGATTACTTGGATTATAACAGAGAAAAAAAATGGATCTTAGATTGTACTTAAAACTGAACCCGAATTGAACAGAAACTAACCTACAACTAAACTAGAACTGAACCTAGAACAGAAAATAGAACTGAACCTAGAACTGAACCTAGAACTGAAACTAGAGCTGAACCTAGAATTGAACCTAGAACTGAACCCATAACTGAACCTAGAACTGAACCTAAAACTGAACCTAGAACTGAACCTAGAGCTGAACCTAGAATTGAACCTAGAACTGAACCCATAACTGAATCTAGAACTGAACCTAGAACTGAACCTAGAACTAAACCTAGAATTGAACCTAGAATTGAACCAAGAACTGAACCTAGAACTGAACCTAGAACTGAACTAGAACTAAACCTAAAACTGAACCTAGAACTGCACCTAAAACTGAACCCAGAACTGAGCCTAGAACTAGAACTGAACAATTCCGACTATTCTTTCTTATTCAAACCAATTTTCAATATTTTGTTTCAATTAATAAAAATAGATTTTAAATTCTAATTAAAATCCCTCTTCATTTCCTCGATAATCAATCTTCACTTTTTGTCGATTAATTTGCCAAAAATTTTCTTTCACACCATTAAAATGAAAACAAAAAGTTGGAAAAACCGTCAAGAAAAATATTCAAATTCTTTCAACAAATTTTAACACACACACACACATGAACATTTTCCATGATTTATGATTGTGTGTGTTTGTGTTGATTGACATTTCCTCGAATGTCCTTAACCATGACAAAGTAATCATAATGATAGAAAGAGATGGAGGAAGATGACTGTCGTATCGACAGTGTCAATGATGTTGGCGATGATGGGCCCATAATGATGTTTGTTCAAAAATGGTTGGATGGTTAGATGGATGTTTGTCGTTACAAGGACTTTCTGTAATGGGCTAGAAAAAGGAAGAAAACAAACAAAAAATTAGAAAAGCTTTAAAGAAGACCAAATACAATGTAATACCTCTAAATCTAAAACTACATGCAAGAAATTTCAATCTAAAGTGTTATAAGGAAAGAATGAGCTCATAAGAAAATTCAAACCATTAGAAAAGGTAAAGACTGGGTTTAATTAAGGTGGTACAGAAAAGTTACTGTCTACATATATTATACGTATTATAAAATTTATGGTAGGTTTTTTATATATATAGTCTAATTTTTTAAGTTTTAAATCATCGAAATCGTATTTGAAGGAAACAATTGCCTAAATTTTAATTTTAGGTTTTATATGGTCAACATTTTCTATCTTTTTTTTCTTTGTTAATAAGTATATATTAATAGGGTGTAACTTTTCTCATAAACTATGACTTCGATGTTCTTAGAAAATGAAGGGAGTAAAAATCTTTTTTACTAAAAAAACATTGTATCTTGCAAGACCAAACTTGGATATCTTAAATCAAATAAGTATACCACATTTCCCGCATTTCCTCTTTAGTCCTCATAATAATTTAGATAATAATCAAACAAAGTCAAAATGTTATTTGTTCCCCATATTTGTTCTTATTACATGTCATCTTCAAGTTTTAAACGATTTTCATAGTATTTAAGGGTGATCGTAAGTTGTGCTCGTAGGTCCCATATGTACTCGCAATTCTAATTCTAGGTCCTATATGTACTAGAGCTTCTAATTGTAAGTCCTATATGTACCTAAAGTTCCAATTGTAGGTCCTTTATATACTCGAAGTTCTAATCGTGGGTCCTATATGTACCCGGAATTCTAATCGGAGGTCCTATATATATACTCGGAACTCTAATCGTTGGTCCTATATGTACTATAACATGTAATCGTAGGTCCTATATATACTCGGAACTCTAACCGTAGGTCCTGTATGTGCTAAAATATATAATCGTAGGTCCTATATATACTCAGAACTCTAATCGTAGGTCCCATATGTACTAGAACATCTAATCGTACGTCCTATATATACTCGAAACTGTAATCGTAGGTCGGAATTCTAATCTTAGGTCCTATTTGTACTCGAATTTATTATCTTAGGTCCTCAATGTACTCGGAATTCTAATCGTAGGTTACGTATGTACTCGGAATTCTAATCAAAGGTGCTATAGTACTCGAATTTCTAATCGTGGGTCCCATATGTACTCGGAATTCTAATCCCAGGTCCTATATGTACTCGAATTTCTAATGTAGGTCCTATATGTACTCAGAATTATAATCGTAGGTCCTATATGTACTCGAATTTCTAATCGTGGGTCCCATATGTACTCGGAATTCTAATCCCAGGTCCTATATGTACTCGAATTTCTAATGTAGGTCCTATATGTACTCGGAATTCTAATCGTAGGTCCCATATGTACTCGCAACTCTAATCGTAGGTCCCATATGTGCTCGGAATTATAATCGTAGGTCCGATATGTACCCGAATTTCTATTGAAGGTTCTATATGTACTCGGATTTCTAATCGTAGGTCCCATATGTACTCGGAATTCTAATCGTAGGTCCCATATGTACTCGAAGTTCTAATCGTAGGTCTAATATGTACTAGAACTTCTAATCGTAGGACCTATATGTACTTGAATTTCTAATCGTAGGTCCTATATGTACTTGAATTTCTAATCGTAGGTCCTATATGTACTATATCTTCTAATCACAGGTCCTATATGTACTATATCTTCTAATCACAGGTCCTATATGTACTCGGAATTGTAATCGTAGATCCTATATGTACTCGGAATTCTGATCGTAGATCCTATATGTGCTCGGAATTCTAATCGCAGGTCCTATATGTACTCGGAATTCTAATCGTTGGTCCTATATGTACTCGGAATTCTAATCGTAGGTCCCATATGTACTCGGAATTCTAATCGTAGGTCCCATATGTACTCGAAGTTCTAATCGTAGGTCTAATATGTACTAGAACTTCTAATCGTAGGACCTATATGTACTTGAATTTCTAATCGTAGGTCCTATATGTACTTGAATTTCTAATCGTAGATCCTATATGTACTCGGAATTCTGATCGTAGATCCTATATGTGCTCGGAATTCTAATCGTAGGTCCTATATGTACTCGAAATTCTAATCGTTGGTCCTATATGTACTCGGAATTCTAATCGTAGGTCCCATATGTACTCGAAGTTCTAATCGTAGGTCAAATATGTACTAGAACTTCTAATCGTATGACCTATATGTACTTGAATTTCTAATCGTAGGTCCTATATGTACTTGAATTTCTAATCGTAGGTCCCATATGTACTATATCTTCTAATCACAGGTCCTATATGTACTTGGAATTGTAATCGTAGATCCTATATGTACTATATCTTCTAATTACAGGTCCTATATGTACTCGGAATTCTAATCGTTGGTCCTATATGTACTCGGAATTCTAATCGTATGACCTATATGTACTTGAATTTCTAATCGTAGGTCCTATATGTACTTGAATTTCTAATCGTAGGTCCCATATGTACTATATCTTCTAATCACAGGTCCTATATGTACTCGGAATTGTAATCGTAGATCCTATATGTACTATATCTTCTAATTACAGGTCCTATATGTACACGGAATTGTAATCGTAGATCCTATATGTACTATATCTTCTAATTACAGGTCCTATATGTACTTGGAATTCTAATCGTAGGTCCTATATGTACTCGGAATTCTAATCGTTGGTCCAATATGTACTCGGAATTCTAATCGTAGGTCCCATATGCACTCGGAATTCTAATCATAGGTCCTATATGTACTTGAATTTTTAATCGTAGGTCCTATATGCACTATATATTCTAATCACAGGTCCTATATGTGCTCGGAATTGTAATCGTAGATCCTATATGTACTTGAAGTTCTTATTGTAGGTCCTATATGTATTCGAAATTCTTATCGTTGGTTCTATATGTACTCGAAATTCTAATCGTAGGTCCTATATGTACCAGAATTTCTAATTGTAGGTCCTATAGGACATAAGGATTTAAAAAAGTCTTTTATTCCTGAGTCCATTTTATGGTTCTAATTTTATTCATAACTCTTAATGTAGTAAAAATACTTTTGACTTAGTCAAGACCAAAACAAATTTATAATACTTTTTATAAATTTGTTACCAGTTTACAGACCTCATTCATTTCCAATTACATCCCAAACAAACCCCTATAATTTAATTAAATTCAAACAAGTTTTTTCCCCTTTAAAAACATATTCAACCATGAACTCCACTTTTTAGCAAAAAATTCTTCTACTTGACTGTGGGTTCCTTCTCTCCGTAACACAGTTACACACATTTATCTTGTGAAAGATTGTGACCTGCACTTAAAACTAAAGCACAAGTTCTTTTCCACTTAAGCTTTATTCCTCTAAAACAGCCAAGGGCAAAAAATCATTTGCTAAAACTAGTTATAGGCAAACAAATTTAGTCGACACACACACACAACAATTTTATTGAACATAAAAATACTTAAACGCTCTAGATTTTTTACAAACTCTTAACAACCAATTCAATCATTTTTTATGAAACCTGCTACCAATTCTATCTCAAATTTACATATGTTAGTGTCCTTTACGGCTCTAAAACAGTGGCGGGCATTAATATATGAGCACCTTTAAACTTGTGTACGTGATTGTATATTTGTCTCTTTTTTTGTGTGAAACAATTTGCTATTTATAGTGTACGAGTATCTGTGACGAATTAACGTTGATCAGATTTCTTTTCCTATCACACGTTCTAGCAAAATCAAATAGTGAACATGACTGCTCCAAATATACTAAATCCTCTATCTTAATAGTATTTTCTAGTAAATTTTTAAACCTGCACATAAAAACTTTATTGAATATTTAATGGATGTATAAAGAAGTTTGTGTCATAGTCGCTTTAACATTATTATCATGATGTTGCAGTTAGTTATAGTCAATTGTTAAGTTATGATGTTTGAATTTTCTACTTTTATAGTTTTCCAAGGTTTTTTTTTTCTTCTAAGTTTTACATAAAAAACAAAGAATAGTATTTTTTCTAGTTATATAGAGGCTTTGCACGAGAGCCCCCATTAAGTGCAAGTATCAAGGAAATTTCAAATGATAAATTTTAAAATTCTAAAGAAAGCCAAAAGATTGTTAATAAATTATTCAATATATTGTATTATGCAGTTCCATTAAAGTGAAGAATTAGACTAGAATATACAAATTAATCTTATGTAGAAAATGAATAAATTTTGAAAATAGTGCACAATGGAATGGATTAGAAAAATTTGGGTATATGTGAAATATCCAACAATTACTTGTATCCGAATTTTCATAGTATTTAAGAGTCGTTTTAACGTTTATTAAGGTATTATGTTCGGGTCCTATATTTACTGTTAGGGCTAATCGTAGGTCCTATATGTACTCGAACTTCTAATCGTGGGTTTTATATGTACTCGAACTTCGAATCGTGGGTCCTATATGTACTTGAACTTCTAATCGTAGGTCCTACATGTACTCCAACTTCTTATCGTAGGTCCTAAATGTACTCGAACTTCTAATCGTGAGTCCTATATATACTTGATCTTCTAATCGTAGGTCATATATGTACTAGAACTTCTAACCGTAGGTCATTTATGTGATCGAACTTCTAATCGTAGGTCCAATATGTGCTTGTAGTACTAATCGTAGGTCCTATATGTACTAGAACTTCTTATAATGGGTCCTATATGTACTCGAACTTCTAATCGTAGGTCCTATATGTACCAGAACTTCTAATTGTAGGTCCTATATGTACTCGAACTTTTAATCGTAGGTCCAATATGTGCTTGTAGTACTAATCGTAGGTCCTATATGTACTAGAACTTCTAATCGTGGGTCCTATATGTACTAGAACTTCTAACCGTAGGTCCTATATGTACTCGAACTTTTAATCTTGAGTCCTATATGTACTCGAACTTCTAATCTTGGGTCCTATATGTACTCGAACTTTATATCGTAGGTCTATATGAACTCGCAATTCTAATCGTAGGTCCTATATGTACTAGAACTTCTAATCGTGGGTCCTATATGTACTAGAACTTCTAACCGTAGGTCCTATATGTACTCGAACTTTTAATCTTGAGTCCTATATGTACTCGAACTTCTAATCTTTGGTCCTATATGTACTCGAACTTTATATCGTAGGTTTATATGAACTCGCAATTCTAATCGTAGGTCCTATATGTACTAGAACTTCTAATCGTGGGTCCTATATGTACTAGAACTTCTAACCGTAGGTCCTATATGTACTCGAACTTTTAATCTTGAGTCCTATATGTACTCGAACTTCTAATCTTAGGTCCTATATGTACTCGAACTTCTAATCCTGGGTCCAATATGTACTCGAACTTTAAACCGTAGGTCCATTATGTACCTGAAGTAACAATCGTAGTCCATATTTGAACTCGAACTTCTAATCGTGGGTCCAATATGAACCTGAAATACTAATCGTAGGTCCTATATGTACTCGATCTTTAAACCGTAGGTCCTTTATGTACCTGAAGTACCAATCGTAGTCCATATTTGAACTCGAACTTCTAATCGTGGGTCCAATATGTACCTGAAATACTAATCGTAGGTCCTATATGTACTCGAACTTTAAACCGTAGGTCCTTTATGTACCTGAAGTACCAATCGTAGTCCATATTTGAACTCGAACTTCTAATCGTGGGTCCAATATGTACCTGAAATACTAATCGTAGGTCCTATATGTACTCGAACTTTTAACCGTAGGTCCTTTATGTACCTGAAGTACCAATCGTAGTCCATATTTGAACTCGAACTTCTAATCGTGGGTCCAATATGTACCTGAAATACTAATCGTAGGTCCTATATGTACTCGAACTTTAAACCGTAGGTCCTTTATGTACCTGAAGTACCAATCGTAGTCCATATTTGAACTCGAACTTCTAATCGTGGGTCCAATATGTACCTGAAATACTAATCGTAGGTCCTATATGTACTCGAACTTCTTATCGTGGGCCCTATATGTACTCGAACTTCATATCGTAGGTCCTATATGTACTCGCAATTCTAATCGTAGGTCCTATATGTACTCGAACTTCTAATTGTAGTTCCTATATGTTCTCGAACTTCTAATCGTGGGTCCTGTGTGTGCTCGAACTTCTAATCGTAGGGTTTATATGTACTCGAACTTCTAATCATAGGTCCTATATGCACTCGAACTTCTAATCGTGGGTCCTATATGTACTCGAACTTCTAATCGTGGGTCCTATATGTACTCGAACTTCTAATCGTAGGTCCTATATGTACTCGAACTTCTAATCGTAGGTCTTATATGTACCTGAAGTGCTAATCGTAGGTCTTATATGTGCTCGAACTTCTAATCGTAGGTCTTATATGTACTCGAACTTCTAATCGTGGGTTCTAAATGTACTATAACTTCTAATCGTGGGTCCCATATGTACTAGAACTCCTAATTGTATGTCCTTTATATCGTGGGTTCTATATGTACTCTAACTTCTAACTGTAGGTCCACATATACTCTTACTTCTAATCGTAGGTCCGATATGTACTAAAACTTCTAATCGTGAGTCCTATATGTACTCGAACTTCTAATCGTAAACCGTATTTATATTCAAATTGGATTACATTGCACAAATTTAAGTAATAGCTTCTCCTTATAGTCCAAATTTTTAATTAAATTATAGATCTTAATAAGTCCATATTTCGATCGACGCACAATGGGGACTGTTTACGAAAATGGACAAAATTGTATACTTTTTCATAATTTTTATTAATTTTTAAAATTTCAAAATTTTTAATATAAATATTTTTCTTTTTTCTTACAGGTAATTGATCTAAATATTTGTTTACTCCTCCTTATCTTGAGTAAGTCTATGTCTTCTATAAGTTATTGACTTCTTTAAAGAGCAACAAAAAATTATCTAAAAATTTCACCATAAAATTCAACAAAAACAGGAAATTCTTAATTAAATTTTGAATGAAAAGAAAAGCAAACAATTTAATAAAAAATATTAAAAATAAACAAAAATATTAAAAATAATTTTTTCTAAATATTTTTTTTTTATTTTCAAAATTGTCGCCAAAAATAGGCGCGAAAATCCCTGATACTAGAAATACGTTTTTATTTGTTTAATTTCAAATGAAAATCATAAAAAGCCCAATTTTTCTTTTTTGTACTGACTCATATTTATGATTTCCTTATATTTTCATTCAGTTTTCTTTTAAATTTTTTTTATTTCTTTTTTGGTTCTCAAATTTTTTTTTTTCAAAATTAAAATTTTATGTTTCTAAAACCACACAAAAATGTCATCAGTTTTGTTTGTTCACGCCAATGATTTGCGTATAAGTTAACCCATTTGGTGACTTTGAAAAGAATTTTTATTATACAATAAATTTCAAATAAGTTTAGAATATTTAGAAAAAACAGCAACATTTCAAAAATAAAAAAATTTATTTTAGGATTTTGTTGTTAAAATAAAATGCAATTTTTGTATATCCCATATATTTTAAACTTTACGTTTGGGATGACAAACTTATTATACCAAAGAAAACACTATAAATTTAAATTTTGTCTGACGTGGCCCATAACGAAACTCGGCCAAATGGCATTGGATACATTATCGGTCCATATATCATATATGAAACAAAAACAACTTTCATGTGATTTTGTATCTAATAATTTCTAATAATAAATTGCACATTTTTGCAACAGGTGAGAAAAAAATTTTATTAAGACCCATTTAATTTTAGGAAAAATAAAATTTCAGAAAAAAATAACATAAATTTAGTAAATTATAAAATAAACTTAACTTTGCTTTAATTTAATTTAATTTTTTTTTAATGGAAAATTTTCGTTGAAACATAACCTTAAATGGTCATGTTTTTGTGTCATGGCTAATGAAGAAAATATTTCAAAATGTTCCTTTTTTCTTGCGAAATTTTTGTGGGTGTGTGTTTCTCTGTATGTATCCGAAAATCTTGTGAATTTTGGCAGAAAAATTTATGAATGTAATTAATTTTTGCGTAGCAAAGGAAAATATATAAATTTTGAAAGTCATAAAATTATTAAGAGTTGAATCATGAAGAAAATGAAATATTTCTGGGAAAAGTCACATTCTTGACATACATTTTTTTCATAATTTCTTAATGAAATGCTCGAAAACAGAATAGAAAAGGATATTCTAAAGAAAAGTTGACGATAGGAAGTCTTTTCTTAAAAAAAGTTGACGATAGGAAGACTTTTCTTAAGAAAAGTTGACGATAGGAAGACTTTTCTAAAGAAAAGTTGACGATAGGAAGACTTTTCTTAAGAAAAGTTGACGATAGGAAGACTTTTCCTAAGAAAAGTTGACGATAGGAAGACTTTTCCTAAGAAAAGTTGACGATAGGAAGACTTTTCCTAAGAAAAGTTGACGATAGGAAGACTTTTCTTAAGAAAAGTTGACGATAGGAAGACTTTTCTTAAGAAAAGTTGACGATAGGAAGACTTTTCTTAAGAAAAGTTGACGATAGGAAGACTTTTCTTAAGAAAAGTTGACGATAGGAAGACTTTTCTTAAGAAAAGTTGACGATAGAAAGACTTTTCTTAAGAAAATTTGACGATAGGAAGACTTTTCTTAAGAAAAGTTGACGATATGAAGACTTTTCTTAAGAAAAGTTGACGATAGGAAGACTTTTCTTAAGAAAAGTTGACGATAGGAAGACTTTTCTTAAGAAAAGTTGACGATAGGAAGACTTTTCTTAAGAAAAGTTGACGATAGGAAGACTTTTCTTAAGAAAAGTTGACGATAGGAAGACTTTTCTTAAGAAAAGTTGACGATAGGAAGACTTTTCTTAAGAAAAGCTAATGATAGGAAGACTTTTCTTAAGAAAAGTTGACGATAGGAAGATTTTTCTTAAGAAAAGTTGACGATAGGAAGACTTTTCTTAAGAAAAGTTGACGATAGGAAGACTTTTCTTAAGAAAAGTTGACGATAGGAAGACTTTTCTTAAGAAAAGTTGACGATAGGAAGACTTTTCTTAAGAAAAGTTGACGATAGGAAGACTTTTCTTAAGAAAAGTTGACGATAGGAAGACTTTTCTTAAGAAAAGTTGACGATGGGAAGACTTTTCTTAAGAAAAGTTGACGATAGGAAGACTTTTCTTAAGAAAAGTTGACGATAGGAAGACTTTTCTTAAGAAAAGTTGACGATAGGAAGACTTTTCTTAAGAAAAGTTGACGATAGGAAGACTTTTCCTAAGAAAAGTTGACGATAGGAAGACTTTTCCTAAGAAAAGTTGACGATAGGAAGACTTTTCCTAAGAAAAGTTGACGATAGGAAGACTTTTCTTAAGAAAAGTTGACGATAGGAAGACTTTTCTTAAGAAAAGTTGACGATAGGAAGACTTTTCTTAAGAAAAGTTGACGATAGGAAGACTTTTACTAAGAAAAGTTGACGATAGGAAGACTTTTCCTAAGAAAAGTTGACGATAGGAAGACTTTTCTCAAGAAAAGTTGACGATAGGAAGACTTTTCTTATCTTCCACTTTTCTTTAGAAATGTCTTCCTATATTCAACTTTCCTTTAGAAATGTCTTCCTATCTTCCACTTTTCTATAGAAATGTCTTCCTATCGTCAACTTTTCTTAAGAAAAGTCTTCCTATCGTCAACTTTTCTTAAGAAAAGTCTTCCTATCGTCAACTTTTCTTAAGAAAAGTCTTCCTATCGTCAACTTTTCTTAAGAAAAGTCTTCCTATCGTCAACTTTTCTTAAGAAAAGTCTTCCTATCGTCAATTTTTTCTTAAGAAAAGTCTTCCTATCATCAACTTTTCTTAAGAAAAGTCTTCCTATCGTCAACTTTTCTTAAGAAAAGTCTATCCTAAAGTTTTTTCCAAAGATTTAGAAAAGTTGCCATTTCTATAACAGATTTTTTTATTTCTAATCAATTGAATATGTTGACATACTATCAATATTCTCAAATGGAATTAGAAAAACGTTTATTAGAATCTAATTGAATGTCTTAAAACAAATCATTTAGAAAACATCCAAACATTTCATTCAATTTTCGTTCAAACCTAAAAGTGGTGATGTCGCTATTTGTTCTTTTATGTGAAATAAAAATAAACCAGACAAAAAAAAATTGAGCTATCGCGTGTCTTTTTGCAAAAACAGACCTAAAACTGTTTGAAGTCTAATAGAAAGTGTCAATTTCCCAAAGAATACAAGAACTAGAAAATGCTATTAAATAATTTAAAATTGAATGAAATGTAAAAAAATACTTCTACATTCTACAGTTATAAAATGCGTCATTAGACAAGGGAAATTGGATTCTTTTTTGTTCGGCAATCAAAACCTTTTGAAGCATTTGTTAGGGGAATGAAAGTAGGTACTTACTTTAAAAAAGGTACGTATGTATGTACCAGTTCTTGGGGTATTAAAAGTCTTAAATTTTATAGATAAAAGTTAATATTTTAATAAGGAGTACTTGAAAATGGCAATAACTGTAGGAAAAATTTTTAATGCCAATATTAAGAAATTGATTAGAAAAAAACTTTAAAAAGTTCATACAAAATCAATGAAAAACCCTTAAGTAAATATTATAATAAATTCTTAAGTATTCTTACAAAACTGATAAAATGCTCATGTTCTTAAGTTTATTTTTAAACAAAATTTATTTATTCATTAGCAATTATTGTTTAAAAATAAAACGTATTTTTCTGTTCGAAATTTTCTTTCTTCATTTTTCCTCTAATAGGCAAAAATCATTAAATATTTGCCAATTTGTTCCTTATATTTGAGTATCAATTTCTTGTTTTATTTTATAGGAAATTTTTTTAGAACCACCTAAATAGAAAATATATTAAGCTACTTTGTAGTGCGAGTACTAGACGTCATGGTCAAGGTTAAAAATCTTTGGAAATAAAAACTTGAACAATTCTATAGAGGCTCGAATGTATGGAAAATAATATGAAGAAGAACATGCAAAGTCAATAAATAGTTTATCAAAAGAAATTTATTTAAATTGGAAAGAAAAATCTTCATATAAAAATCAATTGGGAAAAATTTCTATGCATTTGAAAAAAAAAACATATTTCAATATTTATAAAAAGATTTTTCGAATTTAATCGCATAAATAGACTTTTCTAAAAAAAGTTGATGATATGAAGATTTTTCTTATGAAAAGTTGACGATAGGAAGACTTTTCTTAAGAAAAGTTGATAATAGGAAAAATTTGATAGGAAGACTTTTCTTAACAAAAGTTGACGACAGGAAGACTTTTCATAAGAAAAGTTGACGATAGAAAGATTTTTCTTAAGAAAAGTTGACGATAGGAAGACTTTTCTTAAGAAAAGTTGACGATAAGAAGACTTTTTTTAAAAAAAGTTGATGATAGGAAGATTTTTCTTAAGAAAAGTTGACGATAGGAAGACTTTTCTTAAGAAAAGTTGACGTTAGGAAGACTTTTCTTAAGAAAAGTTGACGATAAGAAGACTTTTTTTAAAAAAAGTTGATGATAGGAAGATTTTTCTTAAGAAAAGTTGACGTTAGGAAGACTTTTCTTAAGAAAAGTTGACGATGGGAAGACTTTTCTTAAGAAAAGTTGACGTTAGGAAGACTTTTCTTAAGAAAAGTTGACGATAAGAAGACTTTTTTTAAAAAAAAGTTGATGATAGGAAGATTTTTCTTAAGAAAAGTTGACGTTAGGAAGACTTTTCTTAAGAAAAGTTGACGAAATGAAGACTTTTCTTAAGAAAAGTTAACGATAGGAAGACTTTTCTTAAGAAAAGTTGACGACAGGAAGAATTTTCTTAAGAAAAGTTGACGATAGGAAGACTTTTCTTAAGAAAAGTTGACGATAGGAAGACTTTTCTTAAGAAAAGTTGACGATAGGAAGACTTTTTTTAAAAAAAAGTTGATGATAGGAAGATTTTTCTTAAGAAAAGTTGACGTTAGGAAGACTTTTCTTAAGAAAAGTTGACGAAATGAAGACTTTTCTTAAGAAAAGTTAACGATAGGAAGACTTTTCTTAAGAAAAGTTGACGACAGGAAGAATTTTCTTAAGAAAAGTTGACGATAGGAAGACTTTTCTTAAGAAAAGTTGACGATAGGAAGACTTTTCTTAAGAAAAGTTGACGATAGGAAGACTTTTCTTAAGAAAAGTTGACGATAGGAAGACTTTTCTTAAGAAAAGTTGACGATAGGTAGACTTTTCTTAAGAAAAGTTGACGATAGGAAGACTTTTCTTAAGAAAAGTTGACGATAGGAAGACTTTTCTTAAGAAAAGTTGACGATAGGAAGACTTTTCTTTAGAAAAGTTGACGATAGGAAGACTTTTCTTAAGAAATGTTGACGATAGGAAGACTTTTCTTAAGAAAAGTTGACGATAGGAAGACTTTTCTTAAGAAAAGTTGACGATAGGAAGACTTTTCTTAAGAAAAGTTGACGATAGGAAGACTTTTCTTAAGAAAAGTTGACGATAGGAAGACTTTTCTTAAGAAAAGTTGACGATAGGAAGACTTTTCTTAAGAAAAGTTGACGATAGGAAGACTTTTCTTTAACAAAAGTTGACGATAGGAAGACTTTTCTTAAGAAAGGTTGACGATAGAAAGACTTTTCTTAAGAAATGTTGACGATAGAAAGACTTTTCTTAAGAAAAGTTGACGATAGAAAGACTTTTCTTAAGAAAAGTTGACGATAGGAAGACTTTTCTTAAGAAAAGTTGACGATAGGAAGACTTTTCTTAAGAAAAGTTGACGATAGGAAGACTTTTCTTAAGAAAAGTTGACGATAGGAAGACTTTTCTTAAGAAAAGTTGACGATAGGAAGACTTTTCTTAAGAAAAGTTGACGATAGGAAGACTTTTCTTAAGAAAAGTTGACGATAGGAAGACTTTTCTTAAGAAAAGTTGACAATAGTAAGACTTTCCTTAAGAAAAGTTGGCGATAGGAAACTTTTCTTAAGAAAAGTTGGCGATAGGAAACTTTTCTTAAGAAAAGTTGGCGATAGGAAACTTTTCTTAAGAAAAGTTGGGGATAGGAAACTTTTCTTAAGAAAAGTTGACGATAGGAAGACTTTTCTTAAGAAAAGTTGGCGATAGGAAGACTTTTCTTAAGAAAAGTTGGCGATAGGAAGACTTTTCTTAAAAAAGGTTGTCAATAGGCAAGTTAACACAATTTTTCATGTTTGCAAAAGCTAAGAATTCCAAGAATTTTACTAAAATTTTCCCAGATAATTTGAAACTAAATCAATAAAGTATATCCAAAAAAATGTTTATTAACAAATTAAGAAAGTGATAAAAAAAATCTTAGAACGCAAAAAATTGGTTTATTAAAAATTGTTAACTATTTAATGAAAACAACGTTTCTCCCTCTATAAAACGGAAATTAAAATTTCTATGAATTCTGGGAAATCGTTAATGTAAAGTTAAGGCCATAAATAATTCACAAAAAATTAAGCAATATTTTTTATTTGCAATAACAAAAAATGGAAGGAAATTTACTTTAGATTTACTTATTTAGAAATCGGAAATTTAAACAATTTTTAATTAAGTTAAATGTAAAGTTTGCCTAAGAATTTTTAAAATAAATATTTGTCTTGAAATTTTGCTAAGAATTTATTTGCTAAATAAAAATCTGTAACGTAAAACCAGTAGTAATTAGGCTTTATTTTGGTTTTATAAATAATCCGTAATATAGGCCTTAATTGCTTATTAGTTTTTTTTTTTGTTTTTGTTATTTTTTATTACGATTTTGGTTTCTGTTAATTCATTTAATTTTATTATGTCATAGAAAATATTCCACTCCAAAAGTATTCAAATCACTTCAATTTATTCGTATAGTCATTTTTTTCGGAATCTTTTATTTATTACATTTTTGTTCGCTTGAAAATTGTTTTGTGTGTTTTTTGTTTAATTGAATTATTTACTTTTTTACTTTAAACAATTAAACACTTAAAAACGAGAGTGACACATGATATAGAAAAAATATTGAAGCAAACATTTTCGTCAAAGTCAGCTAAAATTGTTAGGGATTCCCATAAAAAAGGGATTCCCTATAAATAGTAAATTTTTGAAAAATTTCCTATAAATAAAAAAGGTTTCAAAAAATTTCCCATAAATAAAAAATTTTTTAAAAATTAAAAAGTAAATTTTTGAAAAATTTTCCTTTTTGAAAAATTTCCTTTAAAAAGTAAATTTTTGAAAAATTTCCTTTAAAAAGTAAATTTTTGAAAAATTTCCTTTAAAAAGTAAATTTTTGAATAATTTCCTTTAAAAAGTAAATTTTTGAAAAATTTATTTTAAAAAGTAAATTTTTGAAAAATTTCCTTTAAAAAGTAAATTTTTGAAAAATTTCCTTTAAAAAGTAAATTTTTGAAAAATTTCCTTTAAAAAGTAAATTTTTAAAAAATTTCCTTTAAAAAGTAAATTTTTAAAAAATGTCCTTTAAAAAGTAAATTTTTGAAAAATTTCCTTTAAAAAGTAAATTTTTGAAAAATTTCCTTTAAAAAGTAATTTTTTGAAAAATTTCCTTTAAAAAGTAAATTTTTGAAAAATTTCTTTTAAAATGTAAATTTTTGAAAAATTTCCTTTAAAAAGTAAATTTTTGAAAAATTTCCTTTAAAAAGTAAATTTTTGAAAAATTTCCTTTAAAAAGTAAATTTTTGAAAAATTTCCTTTAAAAAGTAATTTTTTGAAAAATTTCCTTTAAAAAGTAAATTTTTGAAAAATTTCCTTTAAAATGTAAATTTTTGAAAAATTTCCTTTAAAAAGTAAATTTTTGAAAAATTTCCTTTAAAAAGTAAATTTTTGAAAAATTTCCTTTAAAAAGTAAATTTTTGAAAAATTTCCTTTAAAAAGTAAATTTTTTAAAAATTTCCTTTAAAAAGTAAATTTTTTAAAAATTTCCTTTAAAAAGTACATTTTTTAAAAATTTCCTTTAAAAAGTAAATTTTTTAAAAATTTCCTTTAAAAAGTAAATTTTTTAAAAATTTCCTTTAAAAAGTAAATTTTTGAAAAATCTCCTTTAAAAAGTAAATTTTTGAAAAATTTCCTTTAAAAAGTAAATTTTTGAAAAATTTCCTTTAAAAAGTAAATTTTTGAAAAATTTCTTTTGTTGGTCACTAACAAAAGGAACAAAAAAAAACTTTACGATCTTCAAATTAAATGTAACTTAAGATCTTCGATGATCCTCAACAAAGCAGAGACAAATGTGGTACGAGCCATTTAGCACGTACTCCAAACAAACTCGTTGTATCTTCGGAGTTTGGAATGATGATTGAGAGCGTCCAAACAAAATTTTAAGTAGGTAAACTTCACCACTATCAGTTCTTCATATAACCTTTTTGATAGTTATGTACAATATGAGGGTTAGTGATAAGATCTTCCCAAAAGTAACCGAATGTTGTTATTCTTCAAAAACTATTTTGTTAAAAATATGGAACCTCCTACCATCTAAAAAAAGAACATGAGATCTTATATTCTCAAATTATTGATTACAAAATCCCATGGATTTTCGGGTATTGTCTTTTCATTCGTTTTTGATTGATTTCTCGAATTGAGATCATTTTATATTATTTGTACTTTTATTAGTATTTTACAATTTTGTTAATTATTTACCGTTTTCTTTAAAATTTTAATACAATCTTTCGCATTTTCTATGCAATCTTATTTAAAAATGTAAATTTCTTAAATAAGAGTTGCATTGTTGACATTGATTACACAGTGTTGACACGATATCTTACGTATGTACCTCCTCAAATCTGACGTCAGGTCTCAGACAATGTAACGGTTTTAAATCTTAAAATTCGAAGATAAAAATTTACATTTTATTTAAGTTAAATCATGGTAAAGTTAGATAAGGTTCAAAAATCGTGTACCGATCTCGGAAGTAAAACAGATCCATTCTAACAAAAACATCCTTAACCCCTTGACGTATTTCCACTAGTCTGACTCGAGGTATAATTTCTGTGCCAAACATGATTATCACGAGTCTTACTCGTGGTACAATTTCTGTGCCCAACATGATTATCTCGAGTCTGACTCGTTTTGCGACTGTTCTCAAGCATCAAAACTGGTTTGTTTAGTGCAAATTGTGTGCGAACAGTTTAAAGCGAACTTCGTTGCGCTAATTGATACGTCAAGGGGTTAAGGCCTGTGCATCATCGTTTCGCTCGTTCCACTGAAAATATCGCTGCTGTAAGTGAAAGTGTTGCCGAAGACCCGATTGTGGGTTTTCCTCGTCGTTCTCATTAATTAGGACTGTCTTACGGCACATTATGGCGTATTTTGCATTTTGATCTACACCTACAGTCCAGCTCACACAATAACTGAAGCAAACGTCGTAGATACGTGAAATGGGTGCTTGAACAACAGGCGCTGGACGCGAATTCTCGAAAAAAAAATTTCTTCAGCGTTGAAGCACAATTCTCATTCGGTGGGTATATTAATAAACAAAATTGTAGTATTTGGGGTTCTGAGAAGAGAGGCCACTATATCCAGAAAAAGTCATTGTTTGGTGCGCTCTTTAGTCGGAAGGTGTTAAAGAAAATGTAGAAAAATTTTTGATAAAAAAATGTAGAAAAATTTTTGATAAAAAAAATTTTCTATGGAAAATTTTTAATAAAAACATTTTCTATAGAAAAATTTTTGATATAAAAATTTTCTATAGAAAAATTTTTGATAAGAAAATTTTCTATAGAAAAACTTTTGATATAAAGATTTTCTATAGAAAAATTTGTGATACAAAATTTTTCTATAGAAAAATTTTTGATAAATAAATTGTATATAGAAACACTTTTGATAAAAAATTTCTATAGAAAAATTTTTGATAAGAAAATTTTCATTATTTGGGAATTAATTATTCGAACTTTAAATTGAATTAATTGAAACATTAGGATACGATAGAAAAATTTTTGATAAGAAAATTTTCTATAGAAAAATTTTTGATAAGAAAATTTTCTATAGAAAAATTTTTGACAAGAAAATTTTCTATAGAAAAATTTTTGATAAAAAATTTTCTATAGAAAAAATTTTAAAAAGAATATTTTCTGTAGAAATACTTTTGATATAAAAATTTTCTAAAGAAAAATTTTTGATGAAAAAATTTTCTATAGAAAAATGTTTGATAAGAAAATTTTCTATAGAAAAATTTGTGATAAAATAAAATATAGAAAAATTTTTGATAAAAAAAATTTTCTATAGAAAAATTTTTGATAATAAAATTTTCTATATAAAAATTTTTGATAAGAAAATTTTGTAATAAAAAAATTTTCTATAGAAAAATTTTTTATTACAAAATTTTCTATAGAAAAATTTGTGATAAAAAAATTTTCTATAGAAAAATTTTTGATAAAAAAATTTTCTATAGAAAAATTTTTGATAAGAAAATTTGCTATAGAAAAATTTTTGATAAAAAGAATTTTTGAAAATTTTTGTAGAAAATTTTTTTATGAAAAATTTTTCTATACTTTTTTTATCACAAATTTTTCTATATTTTATATTTTTATAAAAAAAATTTTCTCTAGAAAAATTTTTGATAAGAAAACTTTCTTTAGAAAAATTTTTATTAAAAAAAAATTTTGATAAAAAATTTTTCTATAAAAAAAATTTTTGATAAAAAAAATTTCTATAAAAAAAATTTTGTAAAAAAATTTTCTACAGAAAAATTTGTGATAAAAAAATTTTCTATCGAAAAATTTTTGATAAGAAAGTTTTCTTTAGAAAAATTGTTGATAAAAAAAATGTCTATAGAAAAATTTTTGATAAGAAAATTTGCTATAGAAAAATTTTTGATAAAAAAATATAGAAGAATTTTTGAAAATTTTCTATAGAAAATTTTTTTATGAAAAATTTTTCTATACTGTTTTTTATCACAAACTTTTCTATAGAAAATTTTTTTATCACAAATTTTTCTATATTTTATATTTTTATAAAAAAAATTTTCTCTAGAAAAATTTTTGATAAGAAAATTTTCTTTAGAAAATTTTTGATAAAAATTCTTTCTATAAATAAATTTTTGATAAAAAAATTTTTCTATAGAAAAATTTTTGATAAAAAAAAATTTTCCATGGAAAAATTTTTGATAAAAAAAGTTTTCTATAGAAAAATTTTTGATAAATAAAATATAGAAAAATTTTTGATAAAAAAATTTTCTATAGAAAAGTTTTTGATAAAAAATTTTCTATAGAAACATTTTTGATAAAAAATTTTTTTATAGAATAATTTTTATAGCAAAATTTTCTATAGAAAAATTTTTGATAAAAAAATTTTCTATAGAAAAATTTTTGATAGCAAAATTTTCTATAGAAAAATTTTTGATAGCAAAATTTTTGATGAAAAAATTTTCTATAGAAAATTTTTTGATAAAAATATTAAAAAAAAGTATATTTTATATTTTTATAAAAAAAATTTCTCTAGAAAAATTTTTGATAAGAAAATTTTCTTTAGAAAAATTTTTGATAAAAATTTTTTCTATAAATAAATTTTTGATAAAAAAAATTTTCTATAGAAAAATTTTTGATAAAAAAAAATTTTTATAGAAAAATTTTTGATAAAAAAATTTTCTATAGAAACATTTTTGATAAAAAAATTTTCTATAGAAAAATTTTTGATAAATAAAATATAGAAAAATTTTTGATAAAAAATTTTCTATAGAAACATTTTTGATAAAAAAATTTTTTATAGAATAATTTTTATAGCAAAATTTTCTATAAAAAAATTTTTGATAAAAAAATTTTCTATAGAAAAAATGTTGATAAAAAAAATTTTCTATAGAAAAATTTTTGATAGCAAAATTTTTGATGAAAAAATTTTCTATAGAAAATTTGTTGATAAAAATATTAAAAAAAAAGTAGAAATTTTTTTCTTTTTAAAACGTTAGAACTACACATTGAAAAAATACCTATTTTTGTTAAAAGTATAAAAAATGGCAACTCTGGCGCCTATTTTTTGTTCTGACTTTGGTTGTTTTGAAAAGAAAACGATTTTAATTGTTAATATTTTCCTATTGTCAACAAATAAATTACAGGTAACATTAGCTTTACAAGAAACAAAGCCAAGTCAAGTCTAATCAGGGATTTGAACCTAGTTACCTGTTGTCCTAATGAATTTTTAATATCTTGAGATGAAAGGATTATTCTAGAAATCCCTTTGTCCGCCTTAAATGACCTGTACAAGATTTTATTCGTAAACATTACTAATTAGCAAAGCATGGCTGTAAAAAAAAACAGGAAAACCGATTTTTTGCAACAAACAGAGAGAATTCACCTCACTTTTACGGTATGAAAATCACGAAATGCGCAGGGAATGAGAGAGTGATTTTAACACACCACTCTCTCTGCCCCTCTCTTATCTCTTGATTTTCTGTGATTTTTAGAGAGTGAGAGAGATAATTCATTGAAAAACCCCATAAGATAGAGAATAAAGAACATGTGTGTGAAAAAAAGGTTCAGAGCTCTAAAACAGAACAGCTGATTAAAGAACTGAGCAGATAAGAACTTAAAAAAAAGTATCTATGAAATAGAAAATTTACACTGAGAAAATTTTTGCCTCCGGAGAGGGAGAGTGGGAAAAGAGAGTTAGTGACTTTAGTGGGGAGAGTAAAATTTATATAAATCTTTAGAAATTTAGTTAAAAGTAGCTTATGAATTTGCTCTTTTCACTCAGTCTAGCCAGGCAACTCGTTTCAAGCGAACGTATTCAACGGATAACAGAAAAAAATAAACTACAAAAATTTCTAAAGATTATCATACAAAATTTCTAAAGCGTGTGAGCAAGAAAAAATATATTTTGTATTATATACATATATACTAAAAAAATTAAGCAGAGAAGAAGGAAAAAATTATATGTATAATATAGAAAAGAAAAAGCTTGTGAAAAAATTTTGAAAAAAAAGAAAAATTTTATAACAAAATTTCAATAAAAATTACAAAATTAAACAGAAATATTAAAGAAAAAGTTATAAAATTTATTAAATAATTTGAAAAAAAGAGAGTTTTTATTCAAATTTATAAGAAAAAATTTCCATTGTTCAAGTTACTCAAAGTAACTTCGAGATAAAATATAAAAAAAAATCTGAAAAAGGTAAAAAATTTATTTAAATAAAAAAACCAAAAAATTTAAAATTGCAAACAAGTTTTTATGTTTTTTTTTCTTAAAATTAATAAGATTTGTTTTTTACTGAAGAAAAAAAAAACTGAAATAAAATGAGAAATAAAAGAAAATTAAAAGAAGCGAAAAAATCGTATTTAAAGAAAACGAAATGTGCATATGAATTGTTGGTGTTTCGTCGTCGTCATCTCATCGTCATTGTGGTTAATATGTAGTCGTCGTCGACAACGACAACGTTGAATTTTTAAATATTTTTTTGTTGTTGGTCTATAAAACTAAAACTAGTGAAGAGGTCGTCAGACAAGACAAAATCCCCCAAACTAAAAAAAAGTAATAAAAAAAATCCCAACACTGTAAAAATCGTAAAACTGAAATTTGTGCGCGAGTGTCTGGGTTTTTGCTAAAGATTTGTCAGTGTTTTTGTGGGGAATTTCTGTTCTAAGTTTTAAACGTGAAATATTTAAAATACTCATACTCTTTCCAAAAAAAAACACACCCATACTTTTGAACTTCACCTTTTTTAACTAAAGTGTTCTTAATTCAAACTTAAACAAATTTTAAAAACCTTTTTATATATAAAAAAATATTCCAAAACCCACATAAAATAAAATTAATTTGAATGTATAATTCAATTTTAAAAGAAATGTCCTCAACAATTTTTCTTATTTAGCTAAAAATCTCAAGTGTTTTCCAAAAATAATTTTATTTCCTAAAACTAAACAAATTTCCTAACATTTATTTCAAACTACAATTTCTTTAAGTGTTTGTTTTTATCTCTAGCTCTCTCCTTCGCAAATACAATCTCTCCCTCTTGCAGGCCTGCCAGATTTGACGATTTATCGTCATTTTGGCGATTTTTGAAATGAAAAATAGTATAGTGCAGATTTTGGTTAGAAAATTGACGATTTTTAAGATGATATCGAAAATCAAATTAACTAACAAATCTAGTAAAAAAAACGCTATAATTCCGATACATTGGAGTTTACAGAGTCAAAATTTGGGAACGAAAAAATAACAATAAATAATTGTGCTATATAAAATTTTTTCTACTGAAAAATTTTCAAAATAAATATTTTTTCTATGGAAAAATTTTTCGTTTCAAATTTTCAATTAAACTTTGTTTCCGCCGAAAAATTTTCAAAATAATTTTTTTTTCTACAGAAAAATTTTAAATTTAATTTTTTTTCTGTAGTGAAATTTTCCATTTAAAATTTTTTCAATCGAAAAAGACAAATTTTCAATATAAAATTTTTTGTATAGAAAAATTTTCAATATAAAATTTTTTTCAATACAAAAATTTTCAATATAAAATTTTTTTCAATAGAAAAATTTTCCACATATTCCATATTTTTTGTATGGAAAATTTTACATATTAAATTTTTTTATAGAAAAAATTTTCAATTTAAAATTTTTTTATAGAAAAAAATTTCAATTTAAAATTTTTTTGTATAGAAAAATTTTCTATATAAAATTTTTTGTATAGAAAAATTTTCCATACACAATTTTTTGTACAGAAGAATTTTCTACATAAATTTTTTTTGTATAGAAAATATTTCCATATATTCTATGTTTTTTGTATGAAAAAATTTTACACATAAAATTTGTTTATGGAAAAATTTTCAATAACAAATCTTTTGTATACAAAAATTTTCCATATAAAATTTTTTTGTATAGAAAAATTTTCCATAAACATTTTTAGTATAGAAGAATTTTTAATATAAATTTTTTTGTATACAAGAATTTTTAATAAAAAATTTTTTGTCTAGAGAAATTTTTAATATGATTTTTTTTCTTTTAGAAAAATTTTCAATATGAAATTTGTTCTATAGAAAAATTTTCATAAAAAGTTTGTGCTATAAAAAAAATTTTCAATGAACATTTTTTTAATTCTCGGATATATATGTAATATAGTTTTGACAATTCAGATTTTTTGCAGATAATGCCGATTTTTTATGAAAAATTTCTGGCAACTCTGAACTCTTGTATCTTTTAACTCGTCTGTAGTTTGTTTTGTAGTTGTTGTTTTTTTTTTGTCATGTATTTTTCCGTGTGTTCCTATTTCGTGAGTCTGTGTTTTTGTATTGTTTTTGCTGTTGTTGTTGTAATTATTTATTCATACATGATTTTTAAGTTAATGTTTGTTATTGTTGTTGGCGAAACAGTGTTGCCAAAATAGAAATTTAATTTCAAAACAGAAAAATTCTATGAAATAAGGCAAAATATAAAGAGGTTAACAAATAAAAAATTGAATTGAAAACAATAATAAATCTGTGATTAAAATAAACTGTCAAAGGAAGTGAGTGGTAAAATTACAATATTAAAATATATTTAAGAGGTTTTATAGAAAAGTTGACCTTAGGAAGAGATTTTTATAGAAAAGTTGACCTTAGGAAGAGATTTCTATAGAATAGTTGACATTAGGAAGACATTTTTATAGAAAAGTTGACGTTAGGAATATATTTCTATAGAAAAGTTGATAGGAAGACATTTCTATAGAAAAGTTAACGATAGGAAGACATTTCTATAGATAAGTTAACGATAGGAAGTCATTTCTATAGAAACGTTGTACAAAGGAAGAAATTTCTATAGAACATTTGACCTAAGGAAGTATGTTCTATAGAAAAGTTGACCTTAGAAAGAGATTTCTATAGAAAAGTTGACCTAAGGAAGAGGTTTCTATAGAAAAGTTGACCTTAGAAAGAAATTTCTATAGAAAAGTTGACCTTAGGAAGAGATTCCTATAGAAAAGTTCACATAAGAAAGAGATTCCTTTAGAAAAGTTGTTGTTACGAAGACATTTCTATAGAAAAGTTAACGTTAGAAAGACATTTCTATAGAGAAGTTGTCATTAGGAAGACATTTTTATAGAAAAATTTGCCTTAGGAAGACATTTCTATAGAAAAGTTGACCTTAGCAAGATATTTCTATAGAAAAGTTGACCTTAGGAAAATATTTCTATAGAAAATTTGAACTTAGGAAAAGATTTCTATAGAAAAGTTGACCTTTGGAAGACATTTCTATAGAAAACTTGACCTTAGGAAGATATTTCTATAGAAAAGTTGACCTAAGGAAGATATTCTATAGAAATGTTAACCTTAGGAAGTGATTTCTATAGACAAGTTGACCTTAGGAAGAGATTTCTATAGAAAAGTTGACCTTAGGAGTAGATTTCTATAGAAAAGATGACTTTAGGAGGAGATTTCTATAAAAAAAAATTAGGAAGACATTTATATAGCAAAGTTGAAGTTAAGATGACTTTTCTACAGAAAAGTTGAAGTTAGGAGGACTTTTCTATAGAAAAATTGACGTTAGGAAGACATTTCTTTAAAATAGTTGGCCTTAGGAAGACATTTCTTTAGAAAAGTAGACGTTAGGAAGACATTTTTATAGAAAAGTTGACTTTTGGAAGACATTTCTATACCAGATTACCAGCACTTTAAATATATCAAGTATGATGACTCCATGTGATTTATTAAAGTTTTGAAATTCATTTCTGAAAGAGAATTGAATTCATTTTATCAGATAACAATTTTTGTAACAAAGAATATTTTTTTATTGCGGAAATTGATTTTCAGTTTCATAAAAAAAAAAATTTGTTTACAAAACAATTTTTTTTTTTAAATCTATTGTAAACAATTAAAAAAAAACTTACTAGGACAAGGTAAAATACAAAAAACCCTCGTTTTGCTATATCTATAACGTCATTTTCAAGCTAAAAGCAAACAAAGATTAGAGTAAATCTTCTGAAAACATGATAAGAAAATACATACAATATTCCTGTTTCTAATCGTATAAGTAGTAAAATGAAACATTGTTCTTGAATTATATAATACTAGATTATTTTGTTTTTTGTTATAATAAACCTCTAAATTATGCAAATCATAGTTGGAATACTAACTTACATTTTTCAGAACTCTGGCAACTCTTAAGCTTTTTTGTTGGTTTTTCAATAATTGTAAATGCTAATTAAATAATTTACACAAAAAACTTGATTAGCAGTTTTATCTCTTAGTCACGACAGCTGTTGGTAATTAAAGTCAATTTTAAATTTTCAAAAAAAGTTGAGTAAAAAATAAATCTTGTATTTTTAATTTAGCAAGAAAACGAAAACATATGCTTTGCAACAGATTGTCTTAAATAAAACAGCTGATATGTTAAATGCAACTCTGGGACAGGGATGTTAACATTTGTTTGTTATGAGTTTGTTCGTTTTCGATACACAATTTGTGTTAGCGATTTATTTAATATATTGGACAATTAAAGTTTTAATTAATTACTTTTTTTATTATAGAGCAATAAAGCTATTAAAAGCTTTCATTTGTCTGTTTTTGTATTGTTTTATTTAATTAGAAATTAAACACGAGCCAGTTTTTTTTCAATGCAATTTTTCTTTGTACATTTTCTGTATTTGAAAAACAAATTCCATTTAAATAATTGACATTTTGAAAACGTAATCAGGAAGAATTATTTGTGAATTTTTAGTTTAAGATTTTAAAAACCAACAAAAAATTTCCTATGTTTTAAAAAAGAAAACTAGAATATGCGTTATCTATTCATCGCCCCAGACTTCCTATATATTTGCCATTTTTAGTGCAAATTGTTTATAGTTTTTTGTAAAACATTTAAATTTTTGTTTTGTCAAAATTTTGTTTATATTTTTAATTGTTTTCATTTTTAGAAAATAAGCTCAAAGTATCAAAATATTTGAGATAATTTGGCCATATTTTGCTTTTAATTATCAGTTTTTTTTTTGTTATAAATTATCTAAAACAATAAAACTTAAATAAGTTTTAAAAAATATAACAAAATATAACACTTTATGCTAAAGGTATTTACATAGATATGCCTTGATATGGCGTGATTGTTCCCCTTAGTAATTTGCAAAAACTGTTGATATCAGCTTTAATTCAATTTTAAAACGCAAAATATACAAAAACTGTTATAATTTAATACTTTTATTGGTGCTATGGACTTTGGTATAGCAAAATTTTCATTATCAATTCAAAATAAATATCTCTAGAAAGATCAGTTAGGTCATTATAACACTTTCTCAAAAATTATTAGATCGCAAAAACCGGTATTTTTATATTTTCCTGAGAAGCTAAGTCAAAATTTGGAACGATTCTACAAATTTTGTTAGAATAGTTGAAAACTTTTTAACCAGTTAAAATAGATTTTAATAGGTCTCTGTCACTTAAGTTATACCTATAGTAAAATATTGGGACCAGCCAAAACTTTTTCTGAGATTAAAATTTGTTTTACTAGAGTAGTCATGAATCATCTATGTAGTATAATATAAAAGCACTTTTTTATTTCATACAAAATTCTTAATAATGTTCTAATGATTTTTAACAAAGGAATTCGATTTTATATAAAAATGTGAAAAAATCGATTTAATGAAAATTTTACAAATTCTATTGTTAGTTTCTATTAAAACTAAGTTCATTATGAAAAATACGTCAAAAAAACTGAAACTTTTTAAATAGATCTTAATTGTTTTTTGTAATTTATTTTCAATACATGATTTTGTTATAAATTTAATTTGTTTCTACATCTGCTCTTTAAAAGTTTACGAATCTTAAACGTATTTGTAAAGTCAATTCTTAATGACGGGACGTGACAAAATGCCTGTTCATTATTTTCAATTATTTGTTTGTTTAAACTCGTATTACAAATGTTTGTTAAAAAAAAAACTGCTGACAGAGTTCCTACTCTTGGAATTGGATACACATAAAATATAAATTTGATATTGAAAATTTAAGTTTTAAGTGTTTTTTTTAATTTTAGATACATACTATTTAAGCATTTCAATTCCCTAGATTTGTGTTTTTCCATAACATCAAATCTTGGCTGATTTAGTTTTAAGATTTGTCATCACTTGTTTTTTTTTTTGCATGGCAATGCTTAACAAAATTTTCGTATGGCAACTTATTTAGGCTTATTTTCTCTTAATTTGCATAACGTGTTAAATTTGTTAACAATAATAAGATTTATTTCACAAGAAAACTTCATAACTTTCTCCCAAAAACGTTAGTTTTTTTACATCAGAAAGACTTAAAATTAGATTATAACTTCTTTGAATGAATGGAAGTAGAACAGAACTAGAACAGAACTAGAACAGAACAGAACTAGAACAGAACTAGAACAGAACTAGAACAGAACTAGAACAGAACTAGAACAGAACTAGAACAGAACTAGAACAGAACTAGAACAGAACTAGAACAGAACTAGAACAGAACTAGAACAGAACTAGAACAGAACTAGAACAGAACTAGAACAGAACTAGAACAGAACTAGAACAGAACTAGAACAGAACTAGAACAGAACTAGAACAGAACTAGAACAGAACTAGAACAGAACTAGAACAGAACTAGAACAGAACTAGAACAGAACTAGAACAGAACTAGAACAGAACTAGAACAGAACTAGAACAGAACTAGAACAGAACTAGAACAGAACTAGAACAGAACTAGAACAGAACTAGAACAGAACTAGAACAGAACTAGAACAGAACTAGAACAGAACTAGAACAGAACTAGAACAGAACTAGAACAGAACTAGAACAGAACTAGAACAGAACTAGAACAGAACTAGAACAGAACTAGAACAGAACTAGAACAGAACTAGAACAGAACTAGAACAGAACTAGAACAGAACTAGAACAGAACTAGAACAGAACTAGAACAGAACTAGAACAGAACTAGAACAGAACTAGAACAGAACTAGAACAGAACTAGAACAGAACTAGAACAGAACTAGAACAGAACTAGAACAGAACTAGAACAGAACTAGAACAGAACTAGAACAGAACTAGAACAGAACTAGAACAGAACTAGAACAGAACTAGAACAGAACTAGAACAGAACTAGAACAGAACTAGAACAGAACTAGAACAGAACTAGAACAGAACTAGAACAGAACTAGAACAGAACTAGAACAGAACTAGAACAGAACTAGAACAGAACTAGAACAGAACAGAACTAGAACAGAACTAGAACAGAACTAGAACAGAACTAGAACAGAACTAGAACAGAACTAGAACAGAACTAGAACAGAACTAGAACAGAACTAGAACAGAACTAGAACAGAACTAGAACAGAACTAGAACAGAACTAGAACAGAACTAGAACAGAACTAGAACAGAACTAGAACAGAACTAGAACAGAACTAGAACAGAACTAGAACAGAACTAGAACAGAACTAGAACAGAACTAGAACAGAACTAGAACAGAACTAGAACAGAACTAGAACAGAACTAGAACAGAACTAGAACAGAACTAGAACAGAACTAGAACAGAACTAGAACAGAACTAGAACAGAACTAGAACAGAACTAGAACAGAACTAGAACAGAACTAGAACAGAACTAGAACAGAACTAGAACAGAACTAGAACAGAACTAGAACAGAACTAGAACAGAACTAGAACAGAACTAGAACAGAACTAGAACAGAACTAGAACAGAACTAGAACAGAACTAGAACAGAACTAGAACAGAACTAGAACAGAACTAGAACAGAACTAGAACAGAACTAGAACAGAACTAGAACAGAACTAGAACAGAACTAGAACAGAACTAGAACAGAACTAGAACAGAACTAGAACAGAACTAGAACAGAACTAGAACAGAACTAGAACAGAACTAGAACAGAACTAGAACAGAACTAGAACAGAACTAGAACAGAACTAGAACAGAACTAGAAAGAACTAGAACAGAATTTGAAATTGCTGAGCATTTCAAAATTACTCAGCAGTTTAAGATTAAGATGACTCAGCAGTTTTAAATTACTGAGCATTTCAAAATCACTCAGCAGTTTTAAATTACTGAGAATTTCGAGATGACTCAGCAGTTTGAAATTACTCTTCGTTTCTGGATGACTCAGCATTTTGAAATTGCTGAGCATTTCGAGATGACTCAGCAGTTTAAGATTAAGATGACTCAGCATTTTGAAATTACTGAGCATTTCGAGATGACTCAGCAGTTTACAATTACTCAGTAGTTTAAGATGTCTCAGCATTTTCAAATTGCTGAGCATTTCGAAATGACTCAGCATTTTCATATTACTGAGCATTTCGAGATGACTCAGCAGTTTAAGATAAGTCAGTAGTTTAAGATGACTCAGCATTTTCAAATTACTGAGCATTTCGAGATGACTCATCAGTTTAAGACTACTCAGCAGTTTAAGATGACTCAGCAATTCGAGATGACTCAGTAGTCAAGATGACCCAACAGTTTGAGATTATTCAGGATTCGAGATGACTCACTAGTTTAAGTCAGAAGCTCGGGATAAGTCATCAAGATAAGAATCAACAACCAACAGCGTCAAAACTAGAATAAATAATATAATCAAGAACAGAATCAAGAACATAACCAGGAACTGAATCCAGAACTAGAACAGAACTAGAGCAGAACTAGAGGAGAACTAGAACATAACTAGAACAGAACTAGAGCAGAACTAGAACAGAATTAGAACTGAACTAGAACTAAATAACAACTGAACTAGAACAGAACTAAAACTTCTTCTTCAGTTATCCTTAACTCCCAGTGGAGCATAAGGCCTCAATTATACTTTTATATCGGACTCTATAGCAAGATGTTAGGCATTCCATGAATAGTTTGCTGTTTGCAACTCCGCATCAATTGATCTTATCCACGTTCTAAAAGGTGCACCAACATGTAGGCCTCTTCCCTGTGGATTCCAACTAAGCGCTTAACGTGCAATGTTTGTATTTGGCCATTTCCATTGACATACCTCTGTGGAAGCAGGGATTTGATTTGTCGCGTTAAGTAGATATTAATATCTTATGCGATTCGGCCACCATATATTAAGGATTTTCCTTTAAGCATTTGTTTGTAAAGGTTAGCAGTCGTTTATTGATGCCATTTGTACGTTTCCATGTTTCGCAGTCGTTTATTGATGCCATTTGTGCGTTTCCATGTTTCGCAGCCGTAAAACAGGATGGACTTAACATTTAAGTTGTATATTCATGACTTAGTTGTTGTTGATTTCCAAATAGCTCGGAGAATGCCGAAAGCAGATTTGACCTTATTAATACGCGTTTCAATATCCTTGTCGGCGCCACCTTTTGTAAAGAAAAACTTCCAAGAGAATTAAAGGTATCTACTCATCCAATAACTACGTTATGATGTGTTTCAACGGGTTTGCGCCATAGCCTCCGGGCATTATCTTTGTCTTGGAAATATTGATTTCCAGCCCAGCTGCCGAGATTCAACAGTAATAGCCTTAGTATTCTCTTGAAGGTGGCCTGAGCTTTGGCTTAGAAGACATACATCATCGTTATATTCCAAGTCCTCGAGTTGTTTAAGGGGCCCATTGAATACCGTGTCTACCATTTAGAGTCGTGCGCATTATGTTGTCCATGACGATGATAAAAAGTATAGGTGACAAGATACATCCTTGCCTTACTCTTGTAGTAACATCGAACGGATCTGATAACTTGCCCTTGTGTAGGAAACTGAACTGAAATACACTATAACTTTTTTCAGTCCAAGTTCAGTTCTACTTTAACTTTATCACAACTAAACTTGGGCTGAAACAAGAACTGAACCTAGGACTAGATCTGAACAACCAACATTAATGCCTAAAATTTTAATTTGTAAAACAAACTTAATTATATCTGCATTAAAAACAACCTTTATGTTAATTAACTGAAATCTATTATAAATGAATAATAACAATTTAGATATTATGTCTGTTAATTTTTATGCTAATTAAATTGTTTTCCTATTTCGAGCAAAACATAAAGTTTTTTCCTTAAAAAGTTACTCGAATATGACTAATATAAAATATTTTTTTCTTCGCCTTGTTGTTCAAAGATTATATTTATTATTTAAAGAAAATGTTTGTTATTTAAGTTGAATGTTTTTTAATTGACAAATATTATTAAATTATGTATATGGTCTCTGGTTTCTTATCGTTTTTGTTTTTCTTCCGAATAATTCTTAACTAAACATATACTTATAAGCAAACAAAAAAACGTCATTTAGTCGTATGTTTTGATAAACAATCTGGTTAGATTTTCGTGTGTTGTCAAGAAGAAGAAGAATAAAGCAAAATGAAATAATAACAAACTCTGCTTCTTCCTCTTCTTGAATTATTATGATTTTTTGTTTTCATAATAAAAAGTGTTTTTGTTGTTACTATGCGCTATTTCTCAGTTGTTTTCATTGTGTTTGTTTTTGTTTTGTTTGATTGTATGAGATTTTCTCACACATTAAGTAATTCCCATAAATTATATCAATTACAAAATTTGTACAACAACAACAATAAGAAAAATCGAAAATTAAATTTAAATTGAAGCGTTAAATTTTTAACACTTTAATAACAATAATAATAATGCTCCAGTATTAGATAGTCGGAATCTAAATAAATAAATAAATCAATTTATTAAGGCCAACTTTGATGAATTTGTCATTGTGTAAAAATTCGAAAATTTTGCAAATATTTTGGATAAATAAACAAATTAATTTGAAAAAAAGTTTCCATTATTTTCGGAATAAACAAGAAATTAAATCAATATGATAGGAATATTTTTGTTTGTGATCAGTTAAGAACCGGTTATCACTTGAAGTTTGTTAAAAGTTATGGAGAACTAGATTTAAACTCGGAAATGAATCTAGAAATTAATCTAAAACGGTATCTCAAATAAAAACAGAATCTAAAACACAAATCTAGAACCAAGTTGTAGACTCAACTGAACCTAGAACGGAACTAAAACTTAAAGTAGAAGACTAATACACGCGGCATGCGGTTGGGGGCGGTCGTAGTATTGCCTATGCATAAAATGTGTGTTTCTTTACAAAAATATTCATATAAAAAATATCTGAGTGGGATATAATTAAATCTGGCAGCACTGGAAAAGTCATTATGTCTGATATACTTCTTCATAGGGCCTCAACCATCCTTTTATATCGAACTCTATTGCGAGATGTTAGGCATACATCATTCCATGAATAGTTTGCTGCTTGTAACTCCGCATCAATTAACCTTCTCCACGTTCTAGCAGGAGCACCAACACGACGGACGCTCCCTTGTGTATTCCAACAAAGTGCTTGTCGAGCAATGTTGGTATTTGGCCTTCGAAGTGTTTGGCCTATCCTCCACTATTTCCGTTGACATACCTCTATAGAAGAAGGGATTTGGTTTGTAGCGTTTAGTCGATCTTCATTTCTTATGCGATTTCGCCAACATATATTAAGGATTTGCCGCAAGCATTTGTTTGCAAAGGTTTGTAGGCGCTTATCGATGGCATTTGTGCGTTTCCAAGTTTCGCAGCCGTAATACAAGATGGACTTGACGTTCGAATTATATATTCGTAACTTAGTTGTTGCTGATATTTGCCGAGATTTCCAAATAGCTCGGAGAATGCCGAATGCAGATATTTCCTTATTAATATGCGATTCAATATCCTCGTCGGCGCCACCTTTTGTTGTTACCATACTACCAAGATAATTAAAGGTACCTACACATCTAATAACCTCGTTATCCAGACTGATGTGTGGCGACGGGTTTGCGCCATAGCCTCCAGGCATAATTTTTGTCTTGGAAATATTGATTTCCAGTCCAGCTGCCCGAGATTCAACAGTAATAGCGCTAGTGTATGTAGTATGTTTTGATAATTTTTGATAATTTCCAGCGATGAAAGTCAGACTTTCAACTGAAAAGAAAATAATGGTTTAACGACTTAATTTGACAGATGTCGAATTCCAGTCTTATACTTTTGAAACCACGAATTTGGTAACCCGATACATTTTCTATTGCGATTATCTTTACAATTTTAAGTTATAAGGAACAAAGGGACAAAATAAGATCCAGATCAAATAAGATGTAATGTATAGATTCGTTTTTAATACCCATTAAATGAGTTATTTTTAACACAATATATTTTATATACAAAGTGGTATACCTTCCTTGTCTAAAAAGTACATTTTGTTTTTATAATTGACACAAAATCTAAAAAGCCATTTTCCATCTCTGGTGTAAGTGTAACATTGGTACAATGTTGCCAGAAAAAATTTATGTTATTAAAAGGTATATCTAATATAGACGGTAGTTTAATGTAAATTCAAGGTAAATTTCAAAACAAGGTAGGGTTTTATTTTGTAATCAATAATAAATAATAATTTAAGAACTTTCCATATAACTACTGTCATTATTTGAATTGAATTTATTTGATTGAACAATTATTTTTAATATTAATCAATCTTCTATAAATATTCAAGTAAGTCAATTATTTTTGTAAGTATGTATATAATTTTTGAAGACATGAGCTTATGGCGTGTGCTATAAAAACTAAACAAATCAATTTATTTCTAAACAACTACAAATTGAACTAATTTATTTGTGTTTGTTGTCATAATAAAATTCGACCTTAGATAGTTGTCATCTTTAAAAATTTTTACTGTTTTTAATGAGTGACATAGTTTTTTTTCTTGTTCCATTTTTTTTTTTTTTTTTTATAAAACTTTTCTTGTTTACTGACATTAAATCTCTTCCAAAGATTAAAATTACAAGTTTTTACACTTGATATTTATGAGTTTCAATGGAAATTACGTGTAAATATTAATAAATTTAGAGCGAAGTAAAGAAGCTTTGGAAATGTCACAACATTTAACAGTGAAAATGTCATAAATTAAACGTCAAATGGTTTTCAAATGCAGCAAAACAATAGAAATTTAACAGTTTTTTATTCTTTCAAATAAAAGCGGTTTAGAGCGGTAAATACTAAAGTTTATTGCAGGGAAATTGTAAAAATTCAACAAATAAAAATTTTAAATTTTTTAAATTTCAGATAAGAAATGCAAATTAGAGATTATTTTGGGCAATAAATGTCAGTTGGGTATTAGACTTTTTAGAAATAATTAATCAATCATTCGATCAATGTGTGTTAATGAAGACATGCCTAGTGTAAACGTCCCCCTATTGACAAGTCAAAAAAATAAACCTAAAATAAAAATCTTATCATTGTTCTTTCAAGTCTTATTATTGGCTAAAAAAATAAAACACTACCTTGTTTTAAAATTTACCTTGAATAGCGGTTAAACTGCCGTCTACATTAGATATACCTTTTAATAACATAAACTAATTCTGGCAACATTGAATGTAACATTTACACCAGGGATGGAAAATGGCTTTTAAAATTTTATATCAATTATAAAAACAAAATGTACTTTTTAGACTAGGAAGGTACCACCCACTTTGTCGATATGCAGAAAATCGACCAAAATTTTAAATATTTGGTAAACAAATATGCTTTTTGAAATTTTTTAAAAAATTTGCTATTAAATAATTTATAGGTACTTCTATCATCCAATTGAGATGTAAAATTGTAAAATGATAAGATTATATTGATAAAAAATTGTATATCCAGGATTGAATATTCTTCAAAAAAAAAAAAGTAATTAATCAGTGTGAACTTACCACTCTTTAGTAAAACTTTTTATCCCATATCCTGTATTTAAAACAAAAAGAAACAATACCTGCCTGTAAAAAATCTATTTTTTTTCTTCTTTTTTATAAAAATTAATCCATTTACGTATTATTTTGCTTCTTTTCCCATTTATTTATTGTTTATCTTTGACTGTCACTTTGACTTCCTGTAAACAAAACTCTCAACACTCATACCAATCGTCCATTTATCCATCCAACCATCCTTTGTACAAACCGACATATTTAAAAAAAGAATTCATTGGTATTTTTAAAAAGTAAATACCCATTACAATCGAGTAAATAGAAAATAGTACAAAAATAAAAAAATTAACATATTTATGTATACATTAAAGAGTAAACATGAAAAAGAGTTTACATTTTACTTTGAATTTTCAGGCTAAACTTAAAAACAATGAAGTTATAAAATCTTCAGATTTTTTCTTAACCAAAATAACTTAAAATCTTTAAAATTATATGAACGTTGTATGTTTTATTGAATTTTAAAATCGTCCATTTTTCTCTGTGTCCTTTCTTTATTTTGTATGTTATTTTATTCATCTGCATTATTTAGCAAAGTTCACAGTACTTTATTTATAAAATTGTTATTTTTTATTTATTTATAGATAAAAATAAATACGAAATACGAAAAAAATTGTGAGAAAAGACATTTCAGTGACAATAAGTCTACAACAATGTTACTCGAAAGACCCATAATATACTCCGCTAATACCATATATTACTTAAGTACTTGAGGGGAATGAGTGATTGCGTTAAATGTATTTTACAAAAAAGTTCATAGAATTTAAAGGGGATTTTAATTTAAAAGCTTTAAATCGCTTAAAAAAGTTGACACTGTGCTTGAAAATTCGATTTTTAAGGAAATTGAGGGCTTAAAAGTATGATTTTTTTGAAAAATTTCTGGAATTATGACAGAAAATTTAAATCAGTTATAAGACTTTCTTTAACAAAATTTGCTAAAGAAATCTTTAAAATCGGTTTATAAATTTTCGAGATATAGACATCGAAACCATAGATTTCCGCGTAATTTAGAGATATGTACATAAATTTCGGAAGTTATGGCAGAAAACTTAAGGCTGTTAACAGAATTTCTATAACAAAATTTGCTGAAGAAATCTTTGAAATCGGTTTATAAGCTTTCGAGATATAGACAAATAGATGTTAATACTTTTTAATCGAAATTATAGATTTTCGACCACTTTTTGACGCATATTGGGCGGTATTTATAACTTGACGAATGTTGGTTTTTAAGTGCGCAAGAGTTTAAGGTTTATCTGCATAAACACGGCCATTCGCGTAGCCCCACAAAAAAAGGTCTAATGGTGTCAAATCGTAAGATCTTGGTGGAAATGTCTCTTGCAATAAAGCCATATTCGCTCGAGTTATGTACCGTCTTGTTGAAACAACATATTCTCCAAGTCGTATTCTTAAATAGCAGGCAAAAAAAATCGGTTATCATATGATCATAACGCTCCGAATTCACGGTGACAGTCGTTCCATCGTCGTTTTCCATGAAGTAAGGTCCAATAACACCTTCGGACATATAATGGCCTCTCTTCAATTACTTGAGGATTCTCAGAACCCCAAATACGATAGTTTTGTTTATTAACATAACCTCCGAGTAACAAATGTACTTCATCGCTGAAGAAAATTTTGTTCTAAAAATCGCCGTCCCAAGCACCCATTCCACGTATCTACGACGTTGTGAATGGTCAGCTGACTTCAGTTCTTGTGTGAGCTGGACTTTATATGGATGTAGGTTTACATCTAAATGCAAAATACTCCATAATATACCGTAAGACAGTCCTAATTCCTAAAACCGACAAGGAATCGACACATTCGGTTCTTCGGCAACACTTTCACTTACAGCAGCAATATTTTCAGCGGAACAAGCGAAACGATGATGCACAGGCCTTACAATATTTGTAACCGCTCCAGTCTCTTCAAATTTCTTTACAAATTTGCCAATTGCTTACATAGTTAGACGATTGTGTAAACCATAATCTCCTCATAAAGCACAATTTGTAGCTGTTTCAGAATCACCATTTTTTGTAGTATGTTTTGATAATTTTTATGCGCTGTGTGATACTTAAGTGATCCATTTTCGTCAATGTCAGACTTTCAAGCGAAAAGAAAAAAATTGGTTTAACAACTTAGTTTGACAGATGTCGAGTTCCAGTCCTATACTTTTGAAATCACGAAATGGATAACCCGGTATTCTTCTCCTTCTGTTATCCTTGGCTCCCAGTGGAGCATAGAGCCTCAATATAACCCGGTATAATGACTTTTAATAAAAATTCGGTGATTTATAGTTTAAAAATAGCAGAGGTCAATCGCTCATATCTCGTTAACTACTGAAACGATTTTTATGATTCTTTCAAAAAGAGAATTTGGCCCCTCTTTTTGTCTGACAAACTGCAAAACTTTTCTTATGCTATATGTATATAGCTGGGATATGAACCAATATTATACATCATTACTATTATAATTTGTATAACTATATACTAAATTATTTGGCAAATAATATTAATTACTATAATATTGCAATTACGCTTCTGTTCAAAATTATTTGTTTTAAGAAAATTTTGCAAAATCATTTGAAATATAAAATCTTTAAATATTTACTTAATATTGTTGCTAATTTTTGCCCCAAAAGCTCTAATTATTTATACCTATATTCTTTCAAAAATAAATCTATATCTATAAAATGTTTACCAGATCTACATATATACTTAGTCTAGATTTTGTTTTTATTATAGCAAACATTTCTTGACGAAAGCCATTGACCCATAAAATGCAGCTAGACGTTTTTAGTCAGAGTAATTAGGTTTTCTTGATTTGTTTAAAAAAAATAATTTATCAAAAAAAAAATTTTAAGAAGATTTCAAATCGTTTTTTTCGGATTAATAAAAATATCTCATAAAAATTTCTTTGTTAACAAAAAAATTTTTGTGTGTCATAAATAATTGATTTATTCGTTTGTTTTTCAATTGGTTAAAACATGTTTGATGACTTTTGGTGACATTTGATATTCAACTGTTTAATTAATTATCAGAATTGCTAAATAGATTATAAATATGTATAACCAAAAAAAAAAAAAATGATATAAATAATGATAAAATTGGAAATGTTGACAAATTTGGAAATTATTGAATAAACAAGTCATATCAGAATGATATAAAAAATTGTTGAAAATAAAAATAGTTCTAAAAACTGGGGAGTAGGATAACCCTTGTAGTCTAACATAATTTTTTTTTTCTAATTTTTTCATTATTAGAAAGATTTCTTTAATATTTTTCAAAAGTATCTTAAGCAATGAAATTTTCCTTTAATATTCCTTTTTTACAAATCTGGCAACTCATTTTCTTATTTAGGTTATATTTTCTTTTGTTTACACTTTTTTATTTTTTTTAGTCTCAAAAAAAAAAATAGATTGCATACTTTGGGGAGTTAGTAAAACAAAAATTGAAAATGAGACAATAGTTTTTTAGGTTAAAGTTTGAAAACTAAAAATAAATTACAAATTTAAATGTAAATGTCAAAGGTCATATTTACGCTTCTTAAAAAATGTTATGCCTTTCAGATTCTATGAATTCTGTAGTAGTGTATAAGGCCAGTGTTTATGGTTGATAGATAACTCAGGGCCGTACTAGACCACTGGGGGCGGATTAAAAAATAATTAATGTTCCTGAAAGATAATTTTGTTGCCGAATTTCGGTTTTTTAACTTAGTTCAAGAAAATTCATATTCCTCCATTTAAAAAAAAAAAAAACGCTATATCTCGAAAACTAGAGCTAACCTAAAAAATGGTTAGCACCATTGAATTCGGCGTACTCGAATCGTTGACGATAGGAGGACTTTACTATAGAAAAGTTGACGATAGGAGGGCTTTTCTATAAAAAAGTTGACGATAGGAGGACTTTTCTGCAAAAAAGTTAACGATAGGAGGACTTTTCTATAAAAAAAAGTTGACGATAGGAGGACTTTTCTATAGAAAAGTTGACGATAGGAGGACTTTTCTATAGATAGGAGGACTTTTCTATAGAAAAGTTGACGATAGGAGGACTTTTCTATAGAAAAGTTGACGATAGGAGGACTTTTCTATAGAAAAGTTGACGATAGGAGGACTTTTCTATAGAAAAGTTGACGATAGGAGGACTTTTCTATAGAAAAGTTGACGATAGGAGGACTCTTCTATAGAAAAGTTGACGAAAGGAGGACCTTTCTACAGAATAGTTGACGATAGGAGGACTTTTCTATAGAAAAGTTGACGATAGGAGGACTTTTCTATAGAAAAGTTGACGATACGAGGACTTTTCTATAGAAAAGTTGGCGATAGGAGGTCTTTTCTATAGAAAAGTTGACGATAGGAGGTCTTTTCTATAGAAAAGTTGACGATAGGAGAACTTTTCTATAAAAAAGATGACGATAGGAGAACTTTTCTATAGAAAAGATGACGATAGGAGTATTTTTACAAAAATCTTTTTTAAAACTATACCTATCATTTAGAACTTATCAAATTCTAAATCCTAAATACGCAAAAATATGATTTTTCGTATAAAACGTCACACATCATTTTGAACCTCCTAAGAGTAGACAATACGATTTTCACAAAAATCTTATTGAACTCGATTTTTGATATAGAATGTCGTTATTCAGTTCCCGACATTTGCTTTATTATACTTTAGGATTTAGCTATACAAATTTTCTAAATTCGCACAAGTTGTTAGTTCCTTAGAAAAGGTCACACATCATTTTGAACCGCCTAAGAGTAGGCAATACGGGTTCCACAAAAATCTTAGAGATCTCGATTGTTGATATAGAATATCGCAATTCAGTTCCCGATATTTGTTATAATTTTGGAAATATCAATACAAATAACCCAAATTCGCAAAAGTTTATAGTTTCATTCATATAAAAGGTCACACATCTGCTGTCATTGTGCCAAGTTTATAGAAGAGACCCCACCACTTTTGCCATTTTATATTTTAAGTAGACTTGTCTATCTATACGAGTTTATTCATAGCCCATTACATTTGTCTCTCATCAATTATTTGTAGGCCATTTTTAATATGTTCCAAAGACAGGATAGAAGACATATGAGACATGTTGTTAAAATTGTGCGTGAGCGATATTGTGGGAATTTTTTATTTGCAATTTATATTAATAGACACGTTCATTTATATAAAAACAAGTCGTCTTTACTTGGATAATAGTATGAAAAATGAGCTTAGGCATTAGCCCAACGGTTTCAAATTGGGGCATTCTTCGCAAACTAAAGAAGATGTAAAGTTTTTTGATATTATGTGTAGGCTTGTCATTGAAGGTTGAGTGTAAAACGACCACTTGAATTCCAAGTGTACATTTTTAAGTCCATTTGAATTCCAAAAGCTTTTTCAAGTATTTGGAGTAAAGTCTTTCTGTCTTGTCCACAAATTTCAGTTTTAATGCTAATGCCTTGTTGATATCTCTTATTAATTGCCTTGTTTCAGTGACTAGTCTTTACTCGGGAACTACTGGGCTTTTACCGAAACATGTATGAAAAGTATATAAACTAGAAATGTGTGTAATTTCCATTTCAGTTGACCTACTTAAATTATTTTATGATATATAAATATTCTATATAAAAAGGTAGTCACAGTTAGAATTCATTTAATTTCGAGAGTGATAAAAAATTAGAACATAAAAACGAGACTTTTAACGGTTAAATTTCAGGTAGAAAAAGCATTTGTTTCGTAAATTTCGTTATTTATATTAAATAAATAACGAACAATTTAATTTCTCTTTCTTACTTTCTGAATTACATAACTTTTGAGGCAAATCAATCGTCGACCATTCCAATTTTGTATGGTCAATGTGAATTTACATCTATTGAGATGGGGGGATGTGCCATTGAATGGAACTACTGAAGTAGTCAGAAGAAGCGATGTCGGCAGATTAGATCGGTCAGGAAGAAATTGCCAAAGTCTCTTGACAACGTTGAGTCTTTCTTTCTAACACCTCCAACTTTGCGTTTTGAAGTGTTCTTCATCACTGTTCGGTCGGTCTAAGCTGGTACCAAGGCAGAAAAGTTGAGCTTAAATGCGTTTTCAGTTCCTGTTTAATACGGTGTGAAAAGCTTGTAGTAAGTAGGTTACAAAGTAGGTCAAAGTTGGTCACAAAGAAACGTCCCGTCATTGTTAATGATAGGTTGGCGTCTCTGCAAAAAAAAAATATATTCCTTTCAGATGTGGCCCCTATGGATTAAAACGTTTATATCCGGCAAATCTTATTATCTTGTATCTTTAATGTAATGTTAAATGTTAAAGATTTTTACAACCTCCGGTATGCAAGGCGGTCAATGCGATTAGTGTGTAGTAAATTTGGCAAAATAGGGGCTGGGGTGCTCACAACCTCAACAATAGAAGGTGGTAGAGGTGAGGTAGTATATATTATCATAAAGCACAAAATTTAACCTTAATTCCAACACAAACAATCAAAACGCCTTTACAAAGAAACAAAGCAAATATGGAAAAACACCTGAGATATTAAATTAAAAAGAAAATTAAAACAAAACAAACAAAAAAATCCCTAAAAAAAAAGAAAAACTTTGCAATTGAATAAAAAATATAAAAAAAAAACATATTTCTTAAAAATTCCAACAATTAAACCATATTTTAAAAACAACTATTTCTTTCTTTACAGATCTATTTTCGGACTAACCTCAAAAGGAAATCTCGTAGCTGCCCAGAGTTCTACACACCCCCACACATTCCAATTTAGGAAGTTTTGTTTTTCATTTAAACCGAAAAACGTCGGACAATTGTTTAAACTGTTTTACGTGGAAGGGAATGGTATATTTTTTGGGGGACTGGGGCATGGGAGATTCTGACTGTGCGTCATATCATCAACATGTACCAAATACAATACAACAGCAGTTTCATCAACAGCATCATCAGCAACAACAACATCATCAGCATGAGCAACAACAGCTTCAACAGCAACAACAAAACCAACAACAACAACACAATGTTGGACAAATTGCTCCTAATTTAAATCAATTGTCTCCCATACAATTTGGCAGCACAACTAATACAGCTTCATTACTTGGCCACTCTGTTGACTTGCCGCTTCCAACAGCTGGTAGCAATTCATCAGTATCGTCATCATCATTAGCCACAACACCAACACAACAACAAAATGTTGCCTCAAGCTCTTTGGTCACTGCCAATTTGCAACAGTTGTCTGTAAGCAGCAACAACTTAAGCCATTGTGTTGTTGATGGCAATCCCTTGAAAGCAACAGCAACACCAACAACACCAACCACCAACAATCAGCAGCCCCAACACCAGCAATCACATCCCTTGGCTAGTGCCGCTGCTGCTCTACATCAGTATTTGGGTGTTCAACGACAACGCTCGGAATCGTGTGCTAACTTTACAGCCGTTAGTGGAGGCCTTAGTAAAAATGTTGACCTCACTGTCGGCCCTAACAATGCCTTTGCGGGTAAAAATATCAAGAACCATTTGGGAGCTATAACAGCGTCGCAGCAGCAACAATTGCAACCACAATTGAGTAAGGATCATTTGGAGAGCGAAGATGAAGTTGCTCTGCAGCCCTTATCTAATCAGGTTAGTTTAGGAAATATTATAGTAAAATTATAGCATGATATAATGATTTTTAATTTATTATTAGCACATTATAATTTGCATTATAATGCATTATAATAACATTATAATGCCTTATAATGCTTTATAATATATTTAAATTACATTATATTGACTTATAATGCATTAGATTTGCATTGTAATTCATTATAATCAAATAATAATGGTTAATAATTTACTCTTATATTAGTATAACGCTTCATAGTTCATTATAATTCGGTTATAATGAATTATAACGCATTATAATGCAATTATAACGTATTATAATGCAATTATAATAAATTATAACGCAATATAATTCAATTGTAATGCAGTATAATGATTTATAATGAGATTATAATGCGTTATAACGCATTATAAAGCGATTATAATGTGTTATATTGCAGTATAATGCTATTATAATGCGTTATAACGCATTATAATAAGATTATACTGTGATATAATGAATTATAATGCGATTTTAATTTGTAATAAAGCATTAACTTTCTATTATAATTTGTCATAATGCATTAAAATGCGATTATAATATGTTATAACTTATTGTAATGCGATTATAATGTGTTATAACTCATTATAATGTGATTATAATATTGGTATAATGATTTATAACGCATTATAATGAACTGTAACGCGTTATAATACAATTATGATGTATTACAACGCATTATAATGCAATTATAATATCTTATAACGCATTATAATGCGATTCTAAAGAATTATAACCCATTATAATGCAATTATAATGACTATAATTAATTATGTTACGATGTCTAATGCTGATATAGTGATTTTTATCGCATTATAATGAATAATAAGTGATTATAATGCGATTATAATATGTCATAACGCATTATAATTCGATTATAATGTGTTGTATTGCATTATAATAAGATTATACTGTGTTATAACGCATTATAATGAGATTATAATGTGTTATAACGCTTTATAACGCAGTATAATGCGTTATAACGCATTATAATAATTATAATAACGCATTATAATTCGATTATAATTTGTTATAATGCATTAAAATTCAATTATAATGTGTCATAATGCATTATAATGCGATTATAATGTATTATAACACATTATAACGCAGTATAATTCGATTATAATGCGTTATAACGCATTGTAATAAGATTATACTGTAATATAACGTATTATAATACGATTTTAATTTGTAATAACGCATTAACTTCCTCTTATAATTTGTTATAAAGCATTAAATTTCTATTATAATTTGTTATAATGAATTATAAAGCGATTATAATGTGTTATAACTTATTGTAATGCGATAATAATGTGTTATAACGCATTATAATGCTATTATAATGTGTTATAACGCATTATAATTCGATTATAATGTCTTATAACGCATTATAATGCCATTATAATGTGTTATAACGCATTATAATGTGTTATAACGCATTATAACGCAGTTTAATGCGATTATAATGCGTTATAACGTATCATAATAAGATTATACTGTGATATAACGAATCATAATCCGATTTTATTTTGTAATAACGCATTAACTTCCTCTTACAAATTGTTATAAAGCATTAACTTTCTATTATAATTTGTTATAATGAATTATAATGTGATAAAAATGTGTTATAACTTATTGTAATGCGATTATAATGTGTTATAACTTATTGTAATGCGATTATAATGTGTTATAACTTATTATAATGCGTTATAACGCATTCTAATGCGTTATAACGCATTATAATGCGATTATAATGTGTTATAACTCATTATAATGCGATTATAATGAATTATAACGCATTATAATACAATTATAATGTATAACAACGCATTTTAATACAATTATAATGCATTATAATGAATTATTACCCATTAGAATACAATTATACTTATATATAACGCAAGACTTTAGTAACGAAACTTTTCTTTTTCGATTTCCAGGTTGGAGGCCATACCCGCCTATTATTGCTTAACCAATCGACTGTTATAAAACCGCTGAATTTGCGCGAATTGGATTTCTATCAAAACATTCCGCAGGATATACAGAAGTTTGTTCCCAAATACAAAGGTAAGCTCAGTTATCAATTATTTACGATAATATAATACTTTTTTCTTTGTTTCAAAAAAAAAAAAACATTTTACTACTACCATAAAAATATTGTTTAATAAAAAATATAAAAAGAAATAATAAAATTATAAAACAATAAAAAAAATGTGAGAAAAAATTAAATTTCCTCCTATATTTTTTACAACTTAGACTAACACAAAATTTATTTTATTATTAAAAAATAAAAAAAATATTACAAAAAAAAAACAAAAATTTCATTTGTAAATAATTAAAAAAAAACTTTATAATTTGTGTATGTGAGTGTCTTCTTCTTTATTATTTGAAAATCGTTAAAAATTTCGAACATTTTGAACTAACATTGTGACTCTGTCTGCAACATATTGAAATCATTATTTTCATACATTTTTTTTTTTTTTTGCTTGAAAAAAATAAGACCAAATTTTGAAAACATTTTGAAAAAATTATATAAAATTATAACATTTAACCTTATTTATTTAAAAAATTATTATTACACTTTTTGTAAACAAGTAATATATTAGTAACAAAAAAACTCTGTGTTAGTATTTTAAAAAAAATTTTTTGTTTATTCGAAAGATTTAGAAAAAAACTTGTATTCTTTAAAAAAAATGTTATGAAATTTCTTTCGTTTACTTTTAGCTACTTTTTTGATAACAAAAACTATAATATTTATAATATTATAACAAATAGTACAAATTTTTTTATAAACAAACTGTGATATATCTATTTTTTTATTATTTTTTAAGTAAAACTCTGGTTTTGAAATAAATATTGAAAAAAAAATCCAATAAAAAAAGAAAAAAAACTGATATTTGAAAATTTATAAAAATTATAAAAAAAAAGAAAAAATGTGTTATACAAGTTTAAAATTTAATTTAAACTTATATTTAAAATAGAAAATATTTTATACAAATTTTCCTTTCTTACTATAAAATTAGTTATAAAAAATTGTTGAAAAGAATAAAATTGAAAAAACTCTTCACATGTTTTGTCTAAAACATTTTAGTTGAAACTTTTTATACAAATTTTTTAAATAAAGAACTTCCTTCGGTTTTTAGAAACGAGTGTGCAAAGATGATGATTACCAAGTATTATAAAGGCTTTATAAATCTATTATAAAATGCTAAAAAATTATAAGGATTACAATGCGTTTAAAATGTGTTGTAATGCTTTGTTGTAATGCTTTATAATGCGATTATAATGTGCTATAATTTAGCATAATGCGAGTGTAATGAGCAATAAAGTCTTATAATGTGCCATAATACTATTATAAAGGATAATAACACATTATAATGGAGTTATAATGTAATTATAATGTGCTATAATTTAGCATAATGCTAGTGTAATGAGCTATAAAGCATTATAATGCGATCATAATGTGCGATAATACCTTGTATTACGATTATACGCATTATAATATACTATAATTCAGCATAATGCGATTATAATGTGCCATAATGCCTTGTAATACGATTGTAAAGGAAAATAACACATTATAATTAAATTATAATGTATTATAACGCATTATAATGTGATTATAATGTACTATAATTCAGCATAATGCGAGTATAATGAGCTACAAAGCATTATAATGCTATTATAGTGTTCCATAATAAGTTGTAATACTAGTATAAGGGATAACACATTATATTAAATTAAAATGCGATTATAATGTACCATAATAAGTTGTAATACTGGTATAAGGGATAATAACATATTATAATTCCATTATAACGCATTATAATGTGCTATAATTTAGCATAATGCGATTATAATGGGCCATTACACATTGTAACACAATTATAAAGAATACTAACACATTATAACTCCATTACCACGTATTATAACATATCATAAAGTGCTATAATTCAGCACAATTCGATTATAATGTGCCATAATACCTTGAATTACGATTATAAAGGATAATAACACATTATAATTCAATTATAATATATTATAATGCATTATAATGTGATTATAATATGCTATAATTCAGCATAATGTGAGTATAATGGGTTATAAAGCATTAGAATGCGATTATAATGTGCCATAATAAGTTGTAATACTTGTATAAAGGATAATAACACATTATAATTCCATTATAACACATTATAATGTGCTATAATTCAGTATAATGCGATTATAATGTGTCATAATACCTTGTTATGCGATTATTAAGGATAATAACACATTATAATTCAATTATAATGTATTATAACGTATTATAATGTGATTATAACGTGCTACAGTTCAGCATAATGCGAGTATAATGAGCTATAAAGCATAAAAATGCGATTATAATGTGCCATAATAAGCGTTAATACGATTATAAGGGATAATAACACACTATAATTCCATTTTAATGTGCTATAATTTAGCATAATGCGATTATAATGTGCCATTACACATTGTAATACGATTATAAAGAATACTAACACATTATAACTCCATTATAATGTAGTATAACACATCATAAAGTGCTATAATTCATCATAATGCGATTATAATATGCCATAATACCTTGTAATACTATTATAAAGGACAATAACACATTATAGTTCCATTATAATCTATTATAACGTACTATAATGTGCTATAATTTAGTATAATGAAAGTATAATATCCTATAAAGCATTGTAATGCGATTATAATATGCCATAATACGGTTTAATATGATAATTAAGGATAATAACACATTACAATTCCATTATAACGCATTATAATGTGTTATAATTCAGAATAATGCGGTTGTAATGTGTCATAATACCTTGTAATACGATTATTATGGACAATAACACATTATAAGGTTGTATAACTCATTATAATGTGATTATAATGTGCTATAATTCAGCATAATGCGAGTATAATGAGCTATAAAGCATTATAATGTGCCATATTAAGTTGTAATACAATTATTGAGGATAAAAACACACTATAATTCCATTATAACGCATTATATTGTGCTATAATTCAGCATAATGCGGTTATAATGTGCCATTACACCTTGTAATACGATTATAATTTCATTAACATGTATTATAACGCATTATAATGTGCTATAATTCAGCATAATGTGAGTATAATGAGCTATAAAGCATTATAATGCTATTAAAATGTGACAAAATACTTTGTTATACGATTATAAAAGATAGTAACACATTATAATTCCATTATAATGTATTATAACGCATTAGAATGTAAATATAATGTGCTATAATTCAGCATAATGCGAGTATAATGAGCTATAAAGCATTATAATGCGATTATAATGTGTCATAACACGTTGTAATATGATTTTAAAGGATAGTAACACATTATAATATAATTATAATGATTTATATCGCTTTATAATGTACTATAATTCAGCTTAATGCGAGTATAATGAGTTATAAAAGATTAAAACGCGATATCAACGCATTATAACTTCATTATAATGTGTTATATCGATTATTATGTGTTATATCGTACTATAATACGATTATAGAGCAATTTAATACGATTCAAATACATTATAGCGCATTATAATGCCATAATAATATATTATAGAGCATTATAATGCGATTATAATGTATTATGAGCTATTACAATGCTATTATAATGTATTATGACCCATTATAATATAATTATAATGTTTTATAACCCATTATAATGGAATTATAATAGATTTAAATCCATGGTAATGGGATTAATACTATTATAATTGTACTATAATGTTACATAATGCGTTATAGTTCGTTTATAATGAGTTATAACACATTGTAATGTGTTATAATTTAGTTAGGATATTTTAATAATTTTTTTTAATAAATCTTTGTACACTCTAAAAAAATTTTGAAAAAGCTCTATTATTTGCAATTTAAAAAGCTGAATATATGTTAAAGCAAATTTTAATTTATAGCAAAAAATTTGTTCTAATTTCTATATTTACAGCTTCATTAATTTGGGAATAATCTAAAGAGTCCAGATTTACCATAACAAAAGCCAAATTTATTTTAAACTTAATAATTTTGTCTTATTTTATAGTAAATCTGTTTTAAAACGTCAAGAAACTCGAGAGAATTTTAGAAAGTGAATATGAAAGTGTTAATGAAATTTAAAAAATTATTTTATAACAAAGAGGGGTAAGTGCCTAAACGTTTAAAAAAGCCACTTAAATATCACAAAAAATCCTATAAAAAAAAAAATATATATATATATATCAAAACATATATCAAAAAAACCAACTAGGGTATATTTTAGTTTAAAACAAATATTTTATTTTTTTCTTTTACAAAAAAAAAATAAATATTTTTTGTAAAGAAATCCTCGCTGCTTAAAGAGAACAGAGAAAATTTAAGAAGACGGGTTCTAAAGCGTGCTGTGTTCCTTCCTAACAAGGCGCTGAGGACTTTAAGTGTTTAGAATGAAATGAGTTATAAACTGGAGCCTGATTTCCCCCCAAAAAAGGAAAGACTTTTGAGAACCCCCGTTATAGTGGGTAAAACATATATACAAAAAACAAAATCGTAAAGAAAAAAAAGTTTATTTTTTTTAAAATTTATTCTACACAAAAAACCAAATATCTTTTATTATATATCTTGTATTGTATATAATACAGAATCGAAACGAATTAGCGAATTAGCACGTCTCAACGTTCGACAACCAAAATAAAAAAGTCTTCTACTTTTCTTCTCCTTCCCCCCTGAGCAACACCAGCGAGCGAGGACTAAACTGAATGACTCTCGTTAAGTTTTGTGACAAAACCTCTCTCTCGTAGGGAATATTATAGCAAATTATTCACTTATGAACATATGAACATGAACTTGAACATGAACTTGAACATGAACTTGATCATTGATGATCATGATCTCTGAAACTTTCGCTCTCATCCTCTAAATGAAAAAATGAGTGTGATTGAGATGTTAAAACTAACACGTATCCAAAAAACGGGTTTGTATAATATTTCAATTATTTTTATAATAATTATATAACAATAACAATTTTTTATTATTATTTTATAATTATTTTTATATATATACAAAAATTTATATATCTTATATATCTTACAACTTAAGTATTAAAATTCTCTTAAAAGTATAACGAATTTAAATTTTTTTAAAAAAATAATTTACTTTTTGTTATAAAAATTCTCATTTTAGAAATTAGGTTTTAAAAACGTCTCTAATTAATTTATGATTATATTGAAAAGTTTTAATAGAAAATGAAACTTTTATTTATTTCAATAACAAAAATTTTGAACTAAATGATTTCTTTATTTTTTTGGATAAAAATCATATAAATTAAATACAAAATTTTGAAATTTATAAAATTGTTAAAAACTAAAAAACTTTCTTTTTCAAAATTGTCTTTAAAAGAAAATTTAAAATGCTTTTGGTTGCATATTTTTTGTAAAATTCATCTAATAAATGTATCATTTTCTATTCATCTTCTCATTCATAAATTCGTCTTTATAAAACGATCCTAAATATCATTCAAACTTCAAAACTAGTCTCTCTGTTGCCATCTCAAAATCGAGTTTTGTCTTAAATGTCCTATCAACCATTTCTTTTTTTGTTTAAATTGCTTTTACATTTAATTCATTTTAATTTTGAGAAATTTTGACCCTAGAAACAATTTTAAGAAAAATCCCTCAAACTTAAAAGAAACATTAAAATTTTATAAAAGGAATCCACCTAACCTCAATTTCTTAAAAAACAAAATATTCTCTGAATTAAAAAAAAAAACTTTAAACTCAAAATATTTTAATTTCAAAACCCTTAACATGAAACTAATCCCTTTGCCCTATTTCATTTTAGGTGTTATGCAAGCAACGACCATGGGCGGCTGTAAATTGGAGAAACGCTATTCACCCAGTTTTCGCGAGGAACCCCAACGCAAGATGAGTGCCTCCAAACGTAAAAGGGATGATATTTTAAGGTGGGTTTTATTTACTATTTAAGTACAATTTTCAAAATTTTTTGCAATAGCTTTTACTGTTAGATCTTTTCCAGATCATTAAAATTAAATATAAAATATTTTCAATATTTTTTTAGATATTTTGTGGTTATGTTTGAGAATGAATAGTTGTTTCATTAATTTTAAAAGAAATGGGTATGAAACCTCTTAATTTTTAATGTAATTTATTGGTTATAATCGAAAATCATGGCCCTACACCCAAAATTGTTAATAAAAGAGTTTTGAAATTTTAGGTTAGGTTTTTTTTTTCAAATTTTAAAACTAATGAAAAATATCTTAAAAGCTCTTAAGTAGTTTATAAAAGTCTTCAGTAATCTAGTTAATTTTATTTAATCAATTCTACTTTTCTATATAGCTTGAAATGATTTTGAAATTGAAGTTAGAATTGAAAAATGTAGAGGTTAGAATATATAATAAAATTAATTAGGAAAACCTTTTTATATAAAAAATGTTTGTCTAAAAAAATTGTATATCAAATATTTTCTATAAAAAATTTATACCAGAAATTTCTTATGAATAAGTTTTTTATAAAATATTTTTATATCAACAATTTTCTATAAAAAATTTCCTATGGAAAAATTTTTATATCAAAAATTTTCTACGATAATTTTTTTATGAAAAATTTCCTATGAAAAAAATATCTATCAAAAATTTTCTTTCAAAATTTTTGTCAAAAATTTTCTTTTCAAATTTTATGTCAATAATTTTTATATCAAAAATTTTCCATGAAAAAAATTGTTGTATCAAAAATTTCCTATAAAAAATTTTCTATACAAAATTTTTATATCAAAAATTTTGATATCAAAAATTTTTTATGAAAAAATTTTTATATCAAATATTTTCTATACAAAATTTTTATATCAAAAATTTTATATTAAAAATATCCTACGAAAAATTTTTTAATAAAAAATTTTCTATGGAAAAATGTTTATATAAAAAATTTTCTATACAAAAGTTTTATATAAAAAATTTTCTATACAAAATTTTTATATCAAAAATTTCCTAAGGAAAAATTTTTATATCAATAATTTTCTATGAAAAAATTTTTGTATCCAAAATTTTATAAAAATGTATATAAAAAATTTTTGGTACAAAATTTTAAATCCAAAATTTTCTTTGAAAAAATTTTTATATCAAAAATTTTTTATGAAAAAATTTTTATTTCAAAAATTTCCTATAAAAAAAATTTTATATAAAAAATTTTCTTTGGAAAAATTTTTATATAAAAAATTTTATTTGAAAAAATTTTTATAAAAAATTTTCTAGACAAAATTTTTAAATCAAAAATTTCCTATGAAAAAATTTTTATATACAAAAGTTTCTTTGGAAAAATTTTTATATAAAAAAAACAAAATTTTTATATCAAAAATTTTCTATGAAAAAATTTTGTATGAACAAATTTTTATATAAAAAAATTTTTATGTCAAAAATTTGCTTTTAAAAAAAATTGTTATAAAAAATTGTAATTTCTAAAATTTTCTATAAAAAATGTTTATATCAAAAATTTTATAAAATTTTGTATATCAAAAATTTTCTATATAACATCAAAATTTTTTTTACAAAAAAATTTTATACAAAAATTATTCGTAAAAAAATTTTATATCAAAATTTTTTAATAAAAATATTTTATATTTTAAATTTTCTATAAAAAAAATTTTATTAAAAGTTTTCTCTGAAAAGATTTTATATAAAAAATGTTTGGTATAAAATCTATAAAAAATTGTCATATAAAAAATGTTTATTTCAAAAAAAAATTTTATATCAAAAATTTTCTTTAAAAAATTTTTATATCAAAAATTTTCTATAAAAAATTTCTATCAAAAATTCTATAAAAATTTTCTGTAAAAAAATTTTCTATCAAAATTTTTTCTGTAAAAAAATTGTATATCAAAATTTTTTCTATAAAAAAGTTTTATATCGAAAAATTTTCTATAAAAAAAATTTATTTTAAAAATTTTTCTATAACAAAATTTTTTATTAAAAATTTTCTATTGAAAATTTGTATATCAAAAATATTCTATGAAAAATTATATCAAATGTTGTCCTTTAAAAATTTGTATACGAAAAATTTTCCATAAAAAATTATCAAAAATTTTATATTAAGAATTTCTTTATAAAAAATTGTCTACTATAAATTATTTTAATAAAAAAATTTCGAACCGAATAGATTCGTATTAATCAGGGCCTGACTTAGTTTTCTGTGAGAAAAACTTCTAACCATGTTTTAGGTTAGACTTAATTTTTGAGGTTAGAATCCGAAAATAATTCTTAAAATGTAATGAGAAACTAATTTGTATGATTATAGCAATAGACATTAATATAAGTGGGTGTAGGGTTTTGTATTTAATCAAAATCTATATATTAAAACTACTTATTTTAGACTAAACTATTGGCCCCCGCCCCTGACCCTCTCAACCGAATTGGCTGAAAACTGCCCTCTCTTCGATAAAGCCAAACATAAACCAAATAAAATATTCCAATTGGAACAGAACTAGTAATGGTTTTTATAATCTTCTATATATAACCCCTAAGAATCAAAATCCACTAATTTCCTAAACGTTTCTCTTGCAGAATGAAGGTGCACAAAAATGGCAATGCGGCAGATGTTATTAAGAGCATAGCCCAACTGGACAACACCAATAAACAATGTAAGTTCTCTAATAATAAAATCTAAAAAGATCATTTTAATAACTTCCTTCCAATCTTATAGATTTCCTAATGCTAGAGAATATAACATCACAATTTCGCAATCCCTGTATATTGGACTTGAAAATGGGTACACGCCAACACGGTGACGATGCTTCGGCTGAGAAGCGCACCAAACAAATGGCCAAATGCGCAGCCAGCACCTCGGCTTCTTTGGGGGTACGTTTGTGTGGCATGCAAACCTATCAGGCTCATTTAGATCAATATGCCAAAAAGGATAAATATTGGGGTCGTGAACTAAATGAGTTGGGTTTTAAACAGGCTTTACATGATTTCTTTTACAATGGCTATCGTTTACGAACACGTGTTATCAAGAAGATTGTCCAGCGTTTATTACAGCTACATCGTGTTATTGAAAAGCAATCGAGTTATAGATTTTATTCCTGGTAGGTTCCAAATTTTTGTTTATAATATGAATTAAATTACTTATAATATTTTTTATTTCATTATTTTAGCTCACTTTTAATTGTCTACGAGGGTTATGAAGATAATCCCATGCAACATCCCATGGACTTTGATGAATGGGCCACACCGGCCACCCCTTTAACGACAAAGAATACCAAGAAATCTGCCACTTTTGATTATCATCCCGATAATAGCATTGATGACGACGATGATGAGGATGATATTGTCGATGAAGATGATCGCGATGGGGATCATTATGAAGATGGTCATGAGGGAGGCGATGAATTGGAGCCTCATGACACCGATGATGATCTACATTTGCAGGCGGCAGACAGTGGTAATGCTTCGGCTACTAATAGCAGCACTGGAGGCGATCAATGTTGCTATGATGCAGATGCTTCTAATGATTCTAATACAAATGAAATGAATCTCAGAACCCGCATAAGACACTTGAATAGTAACTCCAACAGATTGGCGGAATCTGCGGCAAACACAACATTGATTACAAACAATTCTTCTCAACTCTCACGACACCAGGCAGCTTTGGGTTTTGGTGATGAAATGGTTAGCGGGACTACTACTAGTAAACATCATAATAACTCTTCTTCCTCGGAAAATGAGGAGGATCATGATAGTAGATCTATGCCACCTCCACCACCATTAGCCGGTTCTAATGTTATGGGCTTTAAGTCTTCTGACCTATCAAGGCCCTCGGCTTCCTCTACACCCACTACACCTGCTCCCTTCATTCCCATATCCGAAGAAACAGTATTCCTTGATCCGGAGCCACCCATGCCCAGTATAGCCACTTCTTCGCCTCATTCTGGAGACTCCTGGATGAATTATAGCAGCAATAGCAGTGACGACTTTTCGGGCCTGTCAGAACAAATTAAGGCCGTGACTAGTGGTCGCCAAACGGGTAACAATAGCTCGGATGAGGCTTCTTCGGACTATGACAGCAGCATTATAAGTCAGACAGAGGTAATGCTAAAACGTTACAAATCCCAGCAGGATGCATTTGAAACAGCAGTTGCTGCAGCAGCTGTAGCAAAAACAAACACACCGCCACTTACCCCCAAAACTTTGATAAACAAAAAACTCAATTCCTCGGCGGTTACTACAACAAACTCCACTGTATCACCGGTCTCTTCGACCAACTCTTCGTTGAAATCGGTTAAGGGTGCTGTCAAGCGTTTGCGTTGCAAAGATGATGATGATGACGATGATGAGGATGAAGATCATCACCATCATCATACACATCATCACCACCACAGTGGAGATAAAACGGAAACGCGAGATTTGAAAGACTTGGCTAAAAAATCCTCAAGTTCAAATGTCAAAAAATCTATTTCATCATCGACTCCCGTTTCCATAATGAGTTCACCTGCAAAAACACAAACAATACCTGCCACAACTCCTAATGCAACAAAGCCATTAAAACAAGCACAAATCAAAACAAACTCCTTGGAAGTTACGGTTATGCCAATGGATACCACAACAGAAGTAGCCAAGACAAAACCCCCAACAGCAACGGCAACAACGATAATACCAGCGCCACTTCTTAACAGAAACGCCGCTACCACAGAATTACAACAGCAACACCAGCAGCAACAGGAAATCAAGGAAATTTCAAAATCCAAGAAATTCCTACAACATGCCTCCAAGTCCCTGGATATAGATACAAAAATACAACTCTGCGATGATATGCATTGTTTGGTGGATGTAAGACTCATAGATTTTGCCCACACAGCCTTTGTGCCGCGCAATGGTTCAGCCTTATTTCCCACACCGCCAACAACCATACACCATGGACCCGATAATGGTTTCCTTACCGGCCTTAACAGTCTAAATCGTTTGCTAACGGATATTTTAAATGAGGAAGTCATGTGTTGAGTCTAAAAAAAAGAATCTAGGACATTTAAAAAGAAAAATGCTTAAAAGCTTTTAAAGCTTTTCGTGAGCCTATGAAGAAAATTGAGAATTGAAATGTTTTAATTAAAAGGTGAAAATAGAGTTTTGAAATTGAAATTAAAATCATTTTCTTAATTTGTTTATGTTTAACCTAAAAAAAACTGAAACTCTTAATAGAAATGCAAACCTGCCAGTACCCAAAATTGAAAAACAAAAAATAGGAAATCATACTTTAAAGGTTTATATTTATAATTTTTCAAAGAATTCTTAAATGTAAACGTTAAACCTAACCTATAACTTTGATTTTTAAAACCCAAAATCTCTCGAAACTTCAGAGTGAAATTCATAGAAATGTGATACTATTCAAAACCAACAACAACAACAACAGAAACCACAAAAATATAAATACAAAAATTCCCAGATATTTTTTAATTATTATTAAGACATAATTACTTACATATTTGCATAATTATTATTATTATTATATATTTTTTAACAAAAAAAGAAAACTATTTTTGAAAATAAAAACTAAAAAATCTTTATTAAAAATAAACAAAAAAAAACAACAAGATTTTAAACAAAATATTTTTAAATTATAAATTTTTTGATCTCTTAACTTTACAAAAGTATGAATGATGATAATAAAGTAAATGATGATGATGATTATGATGTAATTAAATGAAAACAATAATGACTACTCAAATCTGAGGTTAGATTCCCGCAGACGATTAGAATCGAAATTAATTAGAATTCGTAGAAGATTTAATTGCATACTTTTAGGAGTTTCGAAATAAGTTAATATTCTCAATAAAAACCTCTTATCGCTGAATTTTGCTAAATAAAATAGACGATTTCAAACAATAAATTAAGAGATTCATAGAAATTGTCAATTCAAAGAACAGAATCCGATAGTCTAGCATCATAGCATTTGAAAATCATTATAGCAAATGAAAAGCATCATAGCGAATGAAAAGCATCATAGCATTTGAAAATCTTTATAACAAATTGGAAATGTTTCTATTGATATAGTATGAAAATTTTATTTTGCAACGATGCTGTTAAGGGATTTTGAACAGGGATTATATACATTATTTTGCACCTCCTAAAAGTATACTACTGGATAGTCATCGAGATCTTAATAATTTCTTTTCTAATCCAAAGTGGGAATTTGATGCCTGGTTTTTTTTTAGGAAATATATCTTTAACAATTTCCTAAACTAAAAAGTACATACCTGACTTAATTGTATAAACAAATTTTAAATAAGATAAGCAAAAACAACTGGACACGCATCTAAAGAAATTTTTAAATATTTAACTTGTATTTTAAGCAACTTATTTAGAAATAAAAGATATGAATTAAATGAAATGTTTAAACTTTGATGGATAGAAAAATGATTGGTATTATTTTGGAATCATTTTTCAGCATCTGCGTCAGTTCTTCGTTTAATTTTAGCTTTAGAATATTTTTTTATCAAAATTTAAACTTTCGAACCAAGGTTAGATTAAAATCATATCGAGTTCTAACACCAATATATCAAAAATTTCCAAGGCAGTAGGTTCTTCGCTCCGGTACGACTCGAAAATCGTAAAATTCTGCTAGTTCTGCTGCAGTTACAACAACAAACAATTGTGTATGTGAAAATGACGATTTAAAAACATTTAACTTTTTTCTATAAAATTTCGAAATTTTGCCCATAACTCTCGATTCATAATATTAAGGAATTATTCAGGAATGTCGCAAATTAAGTTCGGAATTGAAACCATTCCGTTGTTGAATTCCGATCGGAATGGTTTTAGTTTCTATAGATTCTGAAAAATTTTGAATATCCATGTTCAATTGAAATCAGAAACTCGATCTTTGTTTTAACAAATAAAACCGATTAATTAATGAAATTGTTAAAATATTGAATAAACAAAGAAAAACATACAAGTTCAATTCCACTTTTGAAATAAAAAGTGGTTTCCTGAAATATATACTCCATAGGGACTTGAGCGAATGTGTTGAAAATTTAAAAGATAATTACTGACTCATAATTCAGAAAAGGGATAAAAGCTTTCGCAATGTAAAGCAAAGTAATTCCCAAGATTCGAACTCGCCTATATATCTTCTATGACTGTTTAAATCTCAGATTTTTTAGATCAGTAAATCAAAATTTTAGAACTTTTGGATCGCTCTGATATACTCTACATCATTATGGAACTAACTTAATTTAATTGGCCTATATTGACAACCTGTTAAGGTCAAAGGCCGAGTACATTTTATAATTCCAAGCTATTCGATTCTGTGCTTATATTCTTCGATTTCGAAGGTCAAGTTTTAAAACATTTTCTTTTACTAGGTCTTTCCATCAAAGTCGCCCTCTTCTAAGAGTTCCCTAGGGATCATTTTCGAACACTTTTCTTATGGTGGGATACAAAAATAACTAACCCGTGAATGGGTTTTAGTCATCGATAGTAATGATAGCTGGCCAAGCGTTCCCACGGCAGTCGGTTCTTCGTACCGGAACGACTCGGAAATCTTAGGATTCCGATCAAGGACTGCCACTTCTGCGATATTAACAATAATATCTCAGTTACAACAGCATAGCTGTCCAAGACTGTTTTAAACAGTCAAAGCTATTTAGTATCGATTATGGACGATATCGGTTGAGATGAGCCAAACTATGCGAGATCTTTTGTATTACAAACGAGTGATTCCCGCGACAGCCAGTTCTACATATTGTACCGCCAACCCTACTTTACTTAGTTCTGAGGATTTGTCGACTCATCCAGTAGAAGTAGCACAATTTCTTAGACTTGATCTCCAAACATATCCCCCATAAAAACAAAATGGGGGATATGTTAATAACGTTTTAGAACCTTGGTATCGGATCTAAAACCACTCGGCTTTCAGTAAATTAACAAATATGTATATAGTTTTTTTTTCGAGACATCTAAAACTATACAACTTTTCAAATTTTAGGCAGGGAATTATTCACGATTTGAAAGTTTAAATATTTGAATTTGTATACCAAAATCATTGAATTTCGAATACATGGTATCTTTCGAACCAGTATTCAAAACAAAAATCTTGTTGCCTACTTTATGGAGCTTCTTAATAATTCTAATTGATCATATCTTTTAATATTTAAATAACTTGAAACAAAACTTTGATTCAAAAAATGTTGCAAATACAAGTTAAATTTTGATTTAAGGTTTTCTAAACTACTTGACATTTTTTTATATATAATTTAGGCCAGCTTTAGAAACAATTTAACTATTGTATATATAAACAAAATAAATACATAATTATAAAAATTTGCAAAAGAAAAGTCTAGATTAAAAATGTAAGATAAGAATTTAAAAAATAATGAAAAAATATTTGAAAAATAAAATGAATACCCTAAAAATTATCACCCCTATCACGGTTATCATCTACCATGGGAAACATGTTCCCAAAACTTTTTTACACTGTTTAACATATAAGAAAAAAGTTTTGGGAACATCATTCCCATGGGAGATGATATTCGCTATAGATGAGTATATAAGCCCAGTTTACAAACTGTTGCAAATAGTTTGGCATCGTAGCATTTGCACATGCTACGATGCAAGACTATTTGAAGGGATTTTGAACTGGGGCCTTATAGCAGCATTAGATATCGATCGAAAACTCAGGCTTTTAAGCAAATATTGTGTAACATACCTTAGGGATTTTTAGGGATTTTCAAAATAATTTATTATGCAAAAAGTTTAAAAAAATTTGAAAACTAAACATATCCGTTTGTTTGTCCAAACATTTAGTTTAAATGAAATTCTTTTACTATCAGGGAATTTTTGACAAATAAATCCCAATGTAGTGAACCTTATTATTATACATATATTATTTCGATTATCCTAAAAGTATGCTATACAAATGTTTCTGAAATATCTTACATTTCAATCACTATCGAATGCGACGACTTGGCCCCAGTTTTGTATAACCTTTTCGACTTAAAATTGAGTAAATTTTCTTTATTGCCCTTATCCTTTTTTAATATTTCTGAACTGTGCCCCAAAAAAAATCCTAAAACTATCTAGAAAATATGTAATTGGTAAATTATGATAAAACTACTACAAGTTCGTTCTTAGCACTTTTAATATTAGATTAGTTATATGTTATTGGCAAAAACTATTGACATAAAAAACAAAAATAATTATGTAATTAGGTCTTAAGAAAAAGTTTAAGATGTTTTTTAGAAAAACCTTAACATGCTTCCATTTTGAATTGTATTAGACATCAAAGAACACACAAACATTAAACAAATCAACACTTTTAATTAACTCTAATTTCTTTAAAATAATTCTAAAGAACTTAAAAATGACATTCGACACTGAAGGGCTTTATCCTTTAAATATTTTCATTGAAATTAAGAATTGTAAATTTTCAGTTTTCATTTTCAGAAATTTGAAATATTCTGTAAAAAAAATTACTAACATTACAAAACAAAAACCTCTTTAAACCTACAAAGAAAAAAACTACCGAAAAATATATTTGAAATATTCGGCCCTATTCCAGTTGGCATTGTCGTTTGTAGATAGCATAAACACGAGAATTTGGTAAACATTGCTTTGACATGAAAATTAATCGTCTTCATTTTAGGTGTCAAATTTTGTAGCATACTTTAGGGATTAATTTAATATTATCTTTTTATTTGATTCCTAAAGTATGCTATACAAATTTATCACAGTTTTTGAACATAATTCTTGTTCATTATAATATTTCTCAGTTTTGAAATTAAAAGCTAATAATATCCTCAAAAACTATAAAATTTGTCTAAAAACATCATTATAGCTGTGTTCCAGAACTACCAATACTGTACAATATTGTACAATTTTTAACCAGAAATTACAATTAAGTCATTTTTTTCAGTACAGGAACACTTTCCTATAGTTTCTGATTAAAACTTGTACAATATTGTACAGTATTGGTAGTTCTGGAACACAGCTTATGATGGAATTCGAATATGTAACCTTTATCTTTAAAGATCCTGAAATTTAGTTCAGTTTTATCGTTTTATGTGCTCCCTAAAATATGCTAAAAAAATTATCAAGATTTTCTTAAAAACGGCAACAAAATAAAAACGATAAAGACAATGGGGGGATGAGGCCGTTTAAATTTTATTCATTTTATTTAAACAAAATGTAAACACAACCTCTGTATTTTACTATAACTACAATATATAATTATTTTAACTTAAAATATATATAATTTTTTTTTAAATATTTCCTAAATATACCTTTTCTGTTTTAATTATAATATAATTACACAATAATTATAAATACAAAGAAAAATATAACATATAATTAAATACTTAAAACAACAAATGTAAACTTTTCATTTCAAGGCACATTATAACCGAAATATTTAAACAAAAAAAGTATATAAACAACACAACATAAGTACATCCATTAAATAAATATTATAAAAAGAAATTAATAGACGTTTTCTGAAACATCTTAGGATTTTAAGTTCAATTTTCTTTGGTGTTTCTGAAAACGTTTTTAAGTATTAAATTTAAAACAAAAAACAAATTACATGTGTAGTAGTTATAAATAATTCATAATGTAATGATTAAATATAAAATGATTAAATATTAAAAACAACTACAAATTATTATTAATTAAATGCAATAAAAATATACTTACATGTTTCAAAAATATTAATAAATAAAAAAAATGATGTTTTATTTGAGTATTGATTTCATTTATCCTCTAAATACATTGTTTACCTCATGTAAACAATCTTAGTACATTATTTACCACATGTAAGTCATACTAATATATTGTTTACCTCATGCAAACAAGTAAATACAGCATGTAAATAATGCTAATGCATTGCTTACCTCATGTAAACAGTGTTGTTGCATAGTTTACCTAATGTAAACAGTGTTAGTGCATTCTTTACCTCATGTAAACAATGTTAGTACATTATTTACAACATGTAAGCCATGCTAATACATTGTTTACCTTAAATAATCAAGTAAATACAACATGTTAATAATGTTAATATATAGCTTACCTCATGTAAACAGTGTTGTTGCTTTGTTTACCTAATGTCAACAGTGTTAGCGCATTCTTTACCTCATATAAATAATGTTAGTATACTATTTACCACATGTTAGCCACGCTAATACATTGTTTACCTTATGTAAACAAGTAAATACAACATGTAAATTATGGTAATACATTGCTTACCTCATGTAAACAGTGTTAGCGCATTGTTTATCTCATGTAAACAGTGTTCGTGTTCTGTTTACCTCCTATAAACACCTTATATAAATAATATAAACACGTAGTTTTTCCCATGTAAACGATGTTAAAGTGCTTACCTCATGTGAACAACGTAAATACATTGTTTACCTTATGTAAACTATTTTTGTTTGTTGTTTTATTAGAGAATTGATTTCATTTATCCTATACATACATTGTTTACCTCGTGTAAACAATATTAATAGACTGTTTACCTCATGTAAACAATGTTAGTACATAATTTACCACATGTGAGCCATGCTAATACATTGTTTACCTTATGTAAACAAGTAAATACAACATGTAAACAGTGTTGGTGCATTGTTTACCAAATGTTGCTGTTATTGTAACTGCGATATTATTGGTAATATCGTAGAAGTGACAGTCCTTGGTCGGAATCCTAAGAATTCCGAGTCGTTCCGGTACGAAGAACCGACTGCCGTGGGAGCATTATACATTGTTTACCTTATGTAAACTATTTTTATTTATTGTATTGTTTGAGAATTGATTTCATTTATACTACAAATACATTGTTTACCTTGTATAAACATTGTTAATAGATTGTTTGCCTCATGTAAACAATATTCGTACATTATTTGCTACATGTAAACCATGTTAACACATTGTTTACCTCATGTAAATAAGTAAATACAGCATGTAAATAATGTTAATATATCGTTTACCTCATGTAAACGGTGTTTTGTGCATTTTTTACCTAATATTAACAATGTTAAAGCATTATTTACCTCATGTAAACAGTGTTAGTGCACTGTTTACCTCGTATAAACACCTCATATAAATAATATAAACAAGTAGTTTTCCCATGTTAACAATGTTAATGTGCTTACCTCATGTGAACAACGTAAATACATTGTGTAAACTATTTTTATTTATTGTTTTATTTGGGAATTTATTTCCTTTATCCTATAAATACATTGTTTACCTCCTGCAAACAATGTAAATATACCACATGTTAGCTGTAACTTGCTTGCTTTATATTAGGTTTTGTAAACAATGAAAAAGTTTAAAAATTGTATACTCCGTTTTAAAAAGTTGAATACACTTTTTATATGTCGTAAACAATGTTATCTTATGTATTGTTTACTCCAAAAAATCTGTGTAAATTATTTTTAAGCAAGGTATCGATATTATTATTGTTTAACATCCCTGTATTAATACCTTAACATAATTAACCGCTTTATCAACCGCTGGTACATCAGCTGTTGTGTGTATCAAACTGACAGCTCTCTGCTAACGGTGTGTGTGGTGCTGGACAAATTTTTGTGATAACTTTTTGCAAATAGAAAACAGGTAAATTTTCTTAACTAGAAGCAAAATTAATTAATTAAAACTTAAAACAAGTAAATTTAAGAACAAAAAATCAACCCCATCACAAATTTTATTTAAATAAAAGTAAAGAACTTGAAGTTTCAACAAAAATTACTTCACAAAACCTTATGTAATCTCTCCGGAAAGTGAGAGAGAGCAATTATAAACAAAATTCTTATTAAAATTCCAATCCGCTATTGCAGCAATAATGGGCGGTCATGGACACGGTGAACCCTACAAAGTACCAGATGCTTCTATTTACAAGGTGGAAAATGTTAAGAAGCTAGTGGAAGTAAAAGAGGCTTTGGGCAGACAAGGTCTAAAGGATCCATGGTTGCGGTAAGTAATGTCTTGTTAATGTACAAATGTCAAGTGGTTGATGGTATATGTAATTTTTTAGCAATGAAGTCTGGCGCTATGATGCCACTCAATTTGGAACACATGCCACACGTTTGAGAGCTTTTATGTTGCGTGGTTTTGTTATTGGTTTGGGTCTTACTGCCATCACCGTTGGCATTGAAACCGCCTTAGGTGGCGATGATCATCATCATGGACATCACGATGATCATTAGAAAATTTATCTTTAATTAAGTAAATATCTTTATAAATATATTATGCTTTTAAAATAAACGTAAGGAAACCTTACAAATTGAGTGATTTGAGTTTTGGGAGGATTTTTGTTTTTATTATTAATATGGTACATCTAAATGGGAATTACAAAATCTAATCAAGACAATAAATGATACGTAATTTGTATTCAGAGCATTTAGTTAATCTAAGTGGAACGTGGTTTCAGCTCCTCATAACACGATCTCAGGAAAATCTGTGGCTTCTTAGCAGGATTAAAGTACTCATGACCCTTAGACCAATCGTAACCCACAGCATAGGCAAAGATATGACCGGAAGCATTGAAACCGCATTTTGTTATTGACTGATCCATAGTTTCGGAAGACTTAAGTTTAGTACGAGCATCTTTATCCCAAAAGCTGAAGGTACCATCTGAACCGACTGTTACTAAAGTGCCATGAATGGGATGAAAGGAAATATCATTAACAGCATAGATGTCTTGATAGCCGGTAGTGCCTGAAGAACGATGACATTTAAAGGTGAAATTATCCTTGGGATTGACGGGATTAACATATTGTATGGCGACACGTCCTTCAATGCTGCCCAAAGCGTAGCCTGAAAAATAAAAAAAAACTCGGAAAATATTAAAGTTGTCTTAAAACTATTTGGAGTATTATTCCATGATAAATATCACTTGTTTACTTTAATGAAAATTTATTTATTACCATTATTGTGTAATTAATAAAAATTTTTAAAATTTCACAATTTTATGAAAAATCTTAATACTCACCCGTGGCTTTTTTATTCTTGTCCCGGAATATAGAAATAGTTCTGTGTTGATATTTTAAAGGACTCTCTTGCCGCTTAAACTCCGTAGGACTATTCTCTAGAGAATAAACAATTAGTCCTCTTCCAGCCGTACCCACCACAGCCATGGGATAATCCACATCAGCACAATAACAACGTTCGGGCAAATTAATGGTCATCATGGGATTTTGTGAACGTGTATCCCAAAATTTCAAGGTCTTATCCCAGGAACCAGTCATCAGACATGAATAATTGGTACCCTTAACCCAGTGACATACTTTGACGGGGCCATCATGAGCCGCCACCTGTATTTGTTGATCTGAGGCCAAATCCCATACCTTAACCTGTTTTTCACTAGCTATAAACACTTTAGAGCCATCATCGGCCCAGCTGACATCCAATACAGGTCCACCCATAGTTTTCATTGATTTTGGCACCGTCTTGCCTGACTGCTCTACCTCCCAGCAGCGCACACTACAATCCCAACTGCCGGCAATGAGAAAATTCTGTTGCATTGTGGCCGGACTGAATTCTAGAGCTGAAACGGAGTCCTCAGGCGGAGAGACAACTTCAAAGTCATTCATACGATTGGTGGAGGCTGTGGTTGTGGCAGCACCAAAGGTACTGGTGCCACCTAAGGTTGATTGACCAAACATGTTGTTGCTGCTTTTGCAAAACTATTCAGTCTCAATTTGCTTTTATTTCCAGCAGTTTGTTTAGTTATTTAGACAGTCTTGAATTCACTTTTAAATTTGTCTTATTAATTTTCTAGAATATAACTTTTATTCTTTCCAGACTTTTTGTTGATTGTTGTTTATTTTTTAGTGCCGAAATGCCGCAGTTTTTAGCAAAGTTGAAAGATTTGTTTGATTGATTTCAAACAATATATGTAAATTGTTGTTGTTTGTTTGACAGCATGCCATAGTTATTAGCAAGTTTTTGTTTTTCAATGTTGGCAGCAGTTGTTTGAGAGATAAAATACAAGTCTGTTTATAAAATATGTTAAGACTTTACAGCGGTTGATTTGTGGCTATGTTATTTATGACCGTTAACAAACTTTGTAAGTTAAAATGCAAGTCTGTTAAAAAATATGTTAAAACTTTACAATAGTTGATTTTTGGGTATGTTATTTATGACCGTTAACATTTAAACATGCTTTTCAAAAGATTTTATTTAATGAAATACTTTATTTTTTTAAATCGAGTTTTTGAACCTATGGATAATGACATAGAAAACGTTTTACTGATTCGGGCTCTATTTCGTAGCTTTATTTATTTGCCATTGTCTTGGTAAAACTAACTTTTTTCCAGGCCAAGTGCGGTCATTTTTTTTATTCACTTTTTGAATCGACCCAATAAGTTGGTATAATATTTGCATTTCCTAATAATGGTCGCCATTATTTCCAAAAAAGTCAAGTACTTTTTAACCCATTCTTTACTTACTTAATTTTGATTAAATTTTTTTTTTAAACCTATTAATAGAATGTAACGATTACTAAAAGTGAAAGCTTACAAAAATACGATAAACTTAACATAGGCACTATCATTTCAAGTTGACCATGGTTTTTTGTGTGTGTTAATTTTAAACGAAAATCATTGAAGAAATTCTTCGGAAGATGAATAATGTTATTGTTTTTTTTTTATCAAAAAGTACCTACACTCACTCGTATAAATATGTATCTAAATGTTAACTTATATAATTAAATTTCATTTACTACATTGGAGTACCAGAATTTTTTACCAATTTCGAAAATTAACTTTTTTAAAACATCATGAACTTTTAACCCCATTTCTTTCCTTGAAAAATTTTCGGAAATTTAGAGTGTTTGGATATATATTTATGGTAGTGAGTGTAGGTACTTTTTGATAAAAACACAATAAAATCATTCATCTTCCAAAGAATTCATTGAATGATTTCCGTTTAACATTTACACACACACACAAAAAACATGGTCATCTTGAAATGATCGTGCGTATGGTGACATGATCACGTTTACCGAATAGCCATTAACAAAAAACACTCAAACATACATTCAATTGAGTAAAATATATGAATGTATATCTGAGTGTTTTGTACGTAACACTAACAAAATAGTACTCAAACTCATTAAGCCACCAAAAAAAAAAATCCCCTAATAATTGTTAATGTTTCTTGAAACATCATGAATCGTTAACATTTTATTTATTTAACAATAAATCACTAATATATTTAGTATTAAAGGAATTTCTTTTTTTTTAGTTTACATATTTAATTTTTGGTAATTTATCATAAATGTAGGTCAAAGCTTAGGAAAATTGAACGTAATACTTATAGTAACATTGAATCGGATTGCATCAGATATTTTGAACTTTTTCGAATAAAATTAACGCACATTGAATTGCGTTTTTTAGAGATGTGTCATGCACATTTGTTTAGAAATTAATGGTTAACGCAAATTCAATTTTGATGTAAATTTTAGTTCAAAAATCAAAATATTGATTATATAGACATAAGTTCCTTCTATAGTTCTTAAAAGATCTTAAACTATGTAGTAATGACTTGTTATCAAAATCGAAAAAGAGTCTTTACTTTCTGATCATTCTTAATTCGTAAATGTGGATCTGGTTACCTAATAGTTTCCTATATAGACAAAAACTTCAATTTCGCTCATATCTGACACTTATGCGGAAATGGAAAATTATAGTATTTATACCTTTGAACAAATTTAAAATATTTAGGCATTTTTAAATGAATAATTAGAAATTAAGCTTTAGAAAAGAACTCTTATCATCAATAATGATAAATTCAGTTTAAAAAAATATGTGCTGTCACTTTTCCAAATCTACTCAATTTTATCAGTCAGACAGATAATTTTAAAAACATTTGATTAATTTGCGCGTGTAAAATACAATTACATAGTATGAAAAGTATTCAATACACGTGTCATGCAAGGTCGGTGATTTTTTTGAATTATCAATATTTTTTGGTGAAAAAAAATAATATTAGGGTGAGACTCATTTATTCGAGTTCCGACAAAAATTACCATAATGCACTTTTGGTCCCAAATTCAAAACCTAAACTCGACCTTTTGTATCGATTATTTTAAATTATGATTTACCAAAATTTTTGTAGAGGAAAAACTTCAACGAAATTTTTTCGACAGAAAATTTTTTCTCTAGAAAAAATTTCGTTAGAAAATTTTTTCTCTAGAAAAAATTTCGTTAGAAATTTTTTTCTCTAGAAAAAATTTCGTTAGAAAATTTTTTCTCTAGAAAAAATTTCGTTAGAAAATTTTTTCTCTAGAAAAAATTTCGTAAGAAAATTTTTTCTATAGAAAAAATTTCGTTAGAAAATTTTTTCTCTAGAAAAAATTTCGTTAGAAAATTTTTTCTCTAGAAAAAATTTCGTTAGAAAATTTTTTCTCTAGAAAAAATTTCGTTAGAAAATTTTTTCTCTAGAAAAAATTTCGTTAGAAAATTTTTTCTCTAGAAAAAATTTCGTTAGAAAATTTTTTCTCTAGAAAAAATTTCGTTAGAAAATTTTTTCTCTAGAAAAAATTTCGTTAGAAAATTTTTTCTCTAGAAAAAATTTCGTTAGAAAATTTTTTCTCTAGAAAAAATTTCGTTAGAAAATTTTTTCTCTAGAAAAAATTTCGTTAGAAAATTTTTTCTCTAGAAAAAATTTCGTTAGAAAATTTTTTCTCTAGAAAAAATTTCGTTAGAAAATTTTTTCTCTAGAAAAAATTTCGTTAGAAAATTTTTTCTCTAGAAAAAATTTCGTTAGAAAATTTTTTCTCTAGAAAAAATTTCGTTAGAAAATTTTTTCTCTAGAAAAAATTTCGTTAGAAAATTTTTTCTCTAGAAAAAATTTCGTTAGAAAATTTTTTCTCTAGAAAAAATTTCGTTAGAAAATTTTTTCTCTAGAAAAAATTTCGTTAGAAAATTTTTTCTCTAGAAAAAATTTCGTTAGAAAATTTTTTCTCTAGAAAAAATTTCGTTAGAAAATTTTTTCTCTAGAAAAAATTTCGTTAGAAAATTTTTTCTCTAGAAAAAATTTCGTTAGAAAATTTTTTCTCTAGAAAAAATTTCGTTAGAAAATTTTTTCTCTAGAAAAAATTTCGTTAGAAAATTTTTTCTCTAGAAAAAATTTCGTTAGAAAATTTTTTCTCTAGAAAAAATTTCGTTAGAAAATTTTTTCTCTAGAAAAAATTTCGTTAGAAAATTTTTTCTCTAGATAAAATTTCGTTAGAAAATTTTTTCTCTAGAAAAAATTTCGTTAGAAAATTTTTTCTCTAGAAAAAATTTCGTTAGAAAATTTTTTCTCTAGAAAAAATTTCGTTAGAAAATTTTTTCTCTAGAAAAAATTTCGTTAGAAAATTTTTTCTCTAGAAAAAATTTCGTTAGAAAATTTTTTCTCTAGAAAAAATTTCGTTAGAAAATTTTTTCTCTAGAAAAAATTTCGTTAGAAAATTTTTTCTCTAGAAAAAATTTCGTTAGAAAATTTTTTCTCTAGAAATAATTTCGTTAGAAAATTTTTTCTCTAGAAAAAATTTCGTTAGAAAATTTTTTCTCTAGAAAAAATTTCGTTAGAAAATTTTTTCTCAAGAAAAAAAATTTATTAGAAAATTTTTTCTTTAGGAAAAAATTCGTTCGAAATTTTTTTCTCTAGAAAAAATTTCGTTAGAAAATTTGTTCTCTGGAAAAAAATTCGTTAGAAAATTTTTTCTCTGAAAAAAAATTCGTTAGAAAATTTTTTCTCTAGAAACAATTTGTTTTGAAAATTTTTTCTTTAGAAATAATTTTGTTAAAAAATTTTTCTTTAGAAATAATTTTGTTAAAAATTTTTTCTTTAGAAATAATTTTGTTAAAAATTTTTTCTTTAGAAATAATTTTGTTAAACATTTTTTTCTTTCTTTAGAAAAAATTTCGTTAGAAAATTTAGAAAAAATCTGGTTTGAAAAGTTTTTCTCTAGAAAAAATTTCGTTAGATAATTTTTCTCTAGAAAAAATTTTGTTATAAAATTTTTTCTCTAGAAAAAATTTCGTTAGAAAATTTATTCTATAGAAAAAATTTTGTTAAAAATTTTTAGATCAAAAATCGATTTGTCATCATGTTAAAATTATTTAAAAATTTATGAGAGCATTTGAAATTTCACTCAAATTACTGAGTTTATTTTGAGTGAATAAAAATATTTTTGGGATTTTTTTTTATTAAAAAACCTTCTTTTATTAAAGCTTTTAATAAACAATCAGTCATATTGTTATAAATAAATAATTTGTTAATATTACTAAAATTATGAATTTACTAAACAATTGTACTAATTAGTAAAATAATTTTACAATAATAATAATAATACTATATAGGAGGTACCCAGAGGTTTAAACATAGGTAGTTGTTGGTTTTTTTTTTTGTAATAATGTTTAATAAATAACTAAATAAATAAAGAAAAATCTTGATGACATATTAATAAGGAACATTAATTTGAGTAGATTTCTCTCGAGGCAAGTTACGAGCAATAAATACTTTCAGTAGTTTTGAACTACATGGTAGTTGATTAGTAGATCAGGTCATGGTGTAAAGTTTCTGGTGTTTTTAGGGTTAATAGGTGTATGATGTGGGTGTTATGCAAATATTTGAGGAATTGGCTATAACTATATTACCAAAATTGTGCACTATCTTCTTGGGCTGTTGAAGATTTGAAAGATTTTCTCCAAAATGTTTTTTGTTGGAATTTTTATGATTGAAAATATTTTGATGGCATTTAAAGACTTCACTTGGCTGTGATGAGGAGCAGCAGGAGGAATCATAAAATTTAGAGGAATTTGATTTTGGTTTTTTACTTTTAAATTTCTCCTTATTTTTAAACGATGTATTTCCCTGATCAAGATTATTTAAAATTTCATTATCAACTTCATCATCTACTGCTTCATTCGCGTCATCAGTTGCTGCATTATTGACTTGACTAGAATTCCTAGAATTTTGAACTTTCAAAACACCATTACAACCGCTATATTCAACAAGCTGCTCGCTTGAATCTTTGCCCAAGCAAATGCGACCATCATTTCCGGTATATTTTAGAAGACCATGATTGGTTTTTATTTTCAGTCTTGTATTATTACCAATAATTGTGATGTCACCCACATTAATGCTAATGCGTATGCGATTATTATTGCCCACTATCCTTAAGTTGTGGTTATTATCATCGATTCTCACTTCTTTGCCGTTACCAATGATTTCTCTTAGAATACCAGACTTTTGAAAGTTATTTGGGTTAACGGAAGTCTGCGTTGCCGTTGAGGTAGTTGCTGCTGTGGTTCTGGCTGCAATGCAGGCATTGCAGTTGCAAATTGTGGGAGGTATGGAGCTGGTGGTGGTGTTAGCGGTGTAAGCATCTCGATTCATTATATTTTCCTGATCGTCATAAAATCTTACTCCCATTTTAACTTAGTTCTCAAATTTGTAGAAAGAAAGGTTTTTTTAAATTCTTTTTCATAAAGTTCTTATTTTCATTCTTAATTTTCTTTTTAATTTGTTTTCATTTTCATCACAAGTATTTTGTTATTGTTTTAATAATTTTAATTGATATGTTTATTTCAACGGGGGGATTCACTTCTTGTCAATTTACGCGATCTTTTTCTCTCTCTCAATTTAAATTTTGAAAGTGCCTCGCTTTCAAGTTCGTGTTTTCAATATTTTTATTAAAAATCTTTTTTTTCGGTATATCTTTCCCGTTGTTATTCTAGCATTAGTTAATTTAGCACTGAACTGTTTCCTCGTTTCTTGATTTGGTTTTATACGAATTGACTTTACGAATTGGCTTTGAGTGTGTTTTGCGGTAGTTTTTTTTCGTGGTTCACTTTTTCTTGTTCCAACTGGCTGGTGTTGTTATTGTTTATGACCAGATTGTTCGGAGATTGTTAAATACTACTCGAAAGCATGAGTTTTTTCGTGCGGGTACTTTTTATTTTATTTTGTTTATTTACAATCTGTGCGATAATTTCTAATAACAGGCGGGATTTTATGTTTGAACTTCGTGTACACATTACAGTGGTAATCAAAACTAATGTCACTTACTTTGTTGAATTACAAAATTTTGATACTTTGCAGTTTGGATTTGAATATGACTTTCTTTCAAGTTGATTAAAGTAATCTGTGAATTTAATTCTTAGTTCAATGGAATGTCTTTCAAAAGCCTTTTTGTTCATAAGCTAAAAAATCTCCAAATCATTAATGAGCAGTCATCAACGCAGTCTAACGGAAACAATCGAATTTCTGGGGTAATGATTTTACATCATAAAACTGTCAGTAAGAAAACTGGGCATACTGATCATCCTAACCTATAAATCACGGAAAAACGCAAATTAAGCCCTAAAAATCTTTCTTTACATTAAACCTGCCATTCAGAAGTCTGGATATACCCAATGCCTGAAAATAGGCCAGGATCATCTGCAAAAGATACAATACAATCTCATTTTTCTTCAGTCGATTGCCGCTAGGGCTTCTTCTATGCTCTCCGAGGTGATACCCACAATCGGATTTCCGTGCTCATAAGTAGATCATAGTATATCTGACATCATACACTTATTCAGGGGATGACCGCTACTTATGCTATTCATTGCGTCGGAACTTGAAAACAGGTTATGGGAAGGAGCATATTAAAAGTAGTGATGGATGTGATTTTTACATACAGACTGTACGTCTAGGCTAAAGAACGAATTTTCTCTTTATAGTGTGTTGTTCGCCCCAATGACTAATCAACCACAAATGGATATAATAAACGAAATGAAGCCTGTTGCGCAATAATGTTCGGGTTTCGGGAACGAGATCCCTAATTTCGTTAGAACACATTCTCAAGTAGTACCGATAAAACAGTATGACAAAATCCATATTGCGACAATGCAATCAATAAAGTTGAAACCCTACTGTCATCGATGAGCACTTTCGCCATCTTCTAAAGGAGGCCGAGGAGCTTCAAAATAGACTTTAAGCACCGGCTCATACATGGTAGTTGTATTCCATTTTCGGTCGGATATAGGTGGTGTAGATATTTAGAATATCAACTGGAGTAAAGTAATTATTACACCGTTTTAAGAAACCAAGACACTTGAATGCTTCTCTCAACATTTGTAAAATGTTTTTAGTCCAACGAACATTAGATTGAATTTTCCTGCTCAGAACATCAAGTGCTTTTATTCCTGAGTGTTTTTTACGCCATTCATGAATACAGATGAAGTAACATTATTAGTTTATGCATAAGCTTACAATACTGACTAACATGAATGTCCGTCAATAGTCCAAGTTGCGGAAAATATATATAAAAGTAGAAAATACCAACGTCGTTGCACTGGATATGTCGAGATAGAGGTCATCCTGGTGACCACAAACCCATGGAACAAAACAAGGATTTCCTTGAGACATAAATAGCAAATATTTAATTTCAAACTAACAAAGCTTCCAAGTGTGATGTAAGGTATGTTAGATTTGTTGGAAAGCAAGCAACGGTTCTAATTGGTCTTAACTTGGGTAGCCTAGACTTATCTTGGTTATTCTTCATCTCAACTGTGAACACTGACCTCCTCGTGGTATCACCCAGATAACTACGTTAACTCCCGTTAATGTAGTGAGCAAACATGTGCCGCAAGTCCTCCCATTAAAAGGATAAAAATATGGGTTAGGATGTCGGGCTAGTCACCCACTCCTGGAAAAAACAGTTACTATGAAAAAGCTAAATTTAGCTTTTTCTACTAAAATTTAGTAGAGGACGTCCGTAACTTCGACGGAAGTAGAGGAAATCTTTTAAAGCTTGGCCAAAGAAATTGGAGAATATGCATGCGTACAAGATCAAAGCGCATGGAATTTTAAAATATGCTCGGCCTTTGACCTTAATATAGGCTATTTAAGTGATAGCAGTCATGACGATAAGACCTTTAAATAACAAGTTTTCAGAGAAATTTTCTTCTTTTTTTCTCTAATCTCACCACAAACGATCAGAAGGCTTGAAAAATCATCATATCTTTGGATGTTTTGAAGTTACAGACATTTTTACCAAAATCTTTTCATAGTTAACTAAATTTTGCTTCTCACTGTATGTATTATGAGAGAATAGACACTCTTCATTGAGATAAATAGAACACAAACGTAGCACTTTAAAAATGTTAATAAATGTAATTAAACAGAGGGGGTCAATTAAATAATAACTATAATAAACTAAATGTATTAAACATTAAGCTAAAAGATTAATGTTTGAGGCCATTTAAGAAAACATTTCCTGTAAACTATGAATTTTTTTTTTTAAATATTGTAGGGTAATATGAGTGTTTCGAGAATACAAGAGAAGTCATCTTTATATGGTAATTAGATCGTGGATAAACAAGAAAGCTTCCAAAACCTTTAACAAAATGGCCACCTATTATAGGGTTTTATGCGAAAAGAATCACAATGAACGTTTTAAACATTAAATATGAGAGGAATTAGTTTTTGAAGAACAGAGTCACAATGAACGCTTTAAACATAGACTATTGTGGGGTTTATACCTATAACTCAAACGGCTGAAGATTAAACGGAATTTATGTGTTTTGTTATTGTAACAAAAACAAAATTTAGTAAATTTCACTTAGTCGTCAGTCGTTTAAGTTATATAAGCCACACATATAAACTGAGAACATATGGTCTACTAAGGAACCAAAAAAAATGTACCATGATTCTAATATGTATAATGACGTTTCCAAAATGTACTTTGACAGTTCGCACTCAATCTAGTTATAATCTATAGCTACAAACGCTAATACGAAAAGAATTTGTTTTCGATGAAAGCTGATACTGATCTGTGTTCTAGTAAGATTAAAAATGATTTTAATAGCTTATTATCACTAATAATGTTCTCACAAAATTATTAATGGTAATATAATCATCTTCAATAAATGCAAAATAAATAGCTCATTGATATAAAACAGATATTTTTATATATCACTTCGAAATGTCATTACATCTTCACGTGATTCCCAATTATTCAGTTTATCTAAAAAACTATTTTTACATTTTCAAGATAGTCTAAAAATACCCATATATTTGCTACCCTATAACATCGATATTTAATTTAATTGGGCATGTTCTGCAAATCACTTCCACATGATTTTGAAATCACATACATTTTCTAAGTCGAATTATTCATTGTTCATAAATTATTTTGACACATTTATAACTCAGTGCACTTAAGATGAAGAAGGTCTAGAAGGTTATTGATAAATGCTCTGAAAATTTCAACAATTATAGAAATTGCAGCCTTTTTGAATTTCATGTGATTTCAAAATCATGTGGAAGTGATTTGCAGAACATGGCCGAATATTTTATATTTAAACAAAATAAGTTTTTATGTTTAATTTTAGGTTTGTTTTGTAAAAAGTACACGATTTTCTTACAAATTTCTTAGAAGAAAAAGTGAATAATTTGTACAAAAATATTTTTATAGTTCTGACATTCTTGAGACTTGAACTGCAAGTTTCAAATACTTACATTCATGTGTATATAGGTACCAATGATAAATCAAGGAACTAGTAAAGAACACAGGTCAGATTGGTTTAAAAATGAAAGGAAGTTATATATTTAATTTGATAAACGTTTCCTCCACTTCAGCTCCAAAATGTTCACAAAATTTGTATATTTCATTGAACAAATTCGCATTGAAATACATTCTAACAAAATCTTGTTTGCTAGTGTAATTATTAAAGCGTATCAAATTTGTCATGTGAATAACTTTCCTTTTAATAATATAAATATAAAAAGTTTGTTACTTGTAAATTAATTACTAATTAATTGATAAAATGTTGCCACAGGTGTCGATTCAATCAACTGAAAATAATTTGGCCTTTCTACTTTCAATTGAGCTATTCATTTTTCTAAGTTATTTGAAATAGGACGTTAAGGCAGATAATAACCCTAAAGCTGTTATAGGGTTTGCGAAATAGCTAATCGACAGATGATCTTTACTGAAAATATATTTTCAGACTACACTTTTCTATCAATGAAGGATCACAATGGAACTAATGGGTCTCCGAGTAAAATTGTCATTCTGACACCACCTTTTCTAACCTAACCTTATAAATATTTTTTTCGATTAAAAGTAGTATTAGGTTTTCAAAAAAAATATGTCCACTCCATATCTAGCATGTTCTGGGACATCTGACAGGGAGACCAATATCTTTTTACAAGCTGGATTTACTTCTTTTGGTACAAAGATTACATTACTTTTTGAATGCCACTGGTTCTAAGTAAATACCGAAAATAACTCTAATATTGAAAATTTATAGGAAAAATTGAAAACCCTTAATCAAAATTATTTCTACATTAGTTAATAATGATAATTTTAACTGCTCCCATTATTAATTTGTAAATGTTTTCAAATTGGTATTTTACAATTTATACTAAATTCTTTCGGGGGATTTTTACTATAACTTACTAATCGATATTATTTTTATAGTAAATTCGAAAACAATAATAACTTAATCTATGGAATTAAAAGAGAACTTTTTATGGTACCATTTACGCAAATGTACAGCAATTTCAGTGCAATAAATTCTTGGGCGATAAGTTAAACATTTAATTTGGTCGAATATTTCCAACAATCTCGGGAATATATTTTTAAGTGGCTTTAAAATGTGGGAAATTAAAATTAATTATATAGATTAGAAAATGTCAAAACTAAAACCAAAATTATTTGAATAGACTAAATTGTTATTCTAGATATAAGTAAAATTTTGCTTTTACTATGAGATATTTAGGGGACTCACATGATGGGTTACTATATCATTTGGTCAAAAAGTCATAAGGTCTTAAAAGTTTAAAATAGTTTGTACATTTTTTAATGTTCAGGACTGACTAGCGATAATACTCACGCCCTAAAACGGGAAAAAATTAGACAACTGAAAAAAGGCAGAAACGGTAACGTTATATTTCTTAAAATAAAATGAGGTAAAAAGAAAAATTTTTGCTATGCCAAATTTAAATAAAAATGCCTGTCATTTTGACAATGACTTGCACTTTGGCTATGACTTGTTTTTTTAACAATGACTTGCACTTTGAGAGTGACTTGCACTTTGAGAATAACTAGCAATTTGACAATGACTTGTTTTTACCTTAGCAGTGACTTCCACTTTACAATGACTTACATTTTAAGAATGACTTGTTGTTGTAACAGCTCTAACATTTACAATTTTATAATTTTGTTTTATGGGGGATCTGTTTGGAGACAAAGGCCAAGAAATTGTGCCACTTCTACTGGATGAGTCCACAAATAATCAGGACTAAGTAAAGTAGGGTTGGCGGTACAGTTGAAAATGTGTGCGCGAAGATCTTTTCTGACATGCCTCGGGGAAGATGCTAACTGTGTGATGTTAAACACACCTTTTATATATTTAATATAATTTTAATTGGCGGGGCTATATGGGAGTTATCATCGAATGTCTCTCCAAATTTAAATAACACTTTTATACTTCCAAGATTGAATAAGGTAGAACTTGTGCTCACTGTCCATGTCAAATACCTTGGGATCATTCTGGACTCAAAACTATTCTGGATTCTTAGCACCCAATTCAGGGTGTCTAAAGCATTCATTGTGCTCTACTCATGTGGTCATAAGCAAAACTTAACTTAACCCTACCATCACTTCAAGGCTTTTCGACATAGGGAAGGAAATTTATTTCAGGCTTCCTGATCTATGTAGTATTCTTCATGCCGAGATATCGGTCATTTACAAGGTAATTAATTAGTTAAGATACCACTTATTACACGGCAGGGATATTCGTTTCAAAATCGACAGTCAGACTGCCATAAAATCCCTATCTGTTCTTACTAGCGAATTCCGGACATCTATTAACGGGATGGCGAGACATTGCAACATTGAACTTCTCTTGGTACCGGGGCATCACAACATACCTTTTAACTCCACTGCAGACAAACTAGAGCACAGGCTCCCCTTAGTCAGGAAAAAGTCGTTCAATTTACGGGCTTAAAGCAAATCAGTAATTAGGCAATCTATTTATGGGTCAGCCCATAAAACTTGGTCCACTGAAACTACATATTTAATCTCCAGGTAAAAATGGCCCATTTATAACTACAAACGTTGAAAATGATTGTTTTTTCTACCTCGCCCCCGACTCTGAAACTTGATGTCAACCTTAACTGGCATTGCGCATTTGGGTTGCATGCCAGAAAACTTAACCTTTAACATTGGCACTACTGTCGCAGATGTCACAACGTCGAAGATTTGACAGCTACTCATCTTCTCTGTCAGTGCCCGCTCTTTCAAATGACGAGCTTTTTCTAATGATATGTATATCTGATCTAAAGAGTATAGATATTCGTAAAATAGACTAATTTATCAAAGCTGTCGTGTTTTTTTTTAGTCTATTCCTTACAGGTACCACAAAGGGACAGTTTTTAGGACCCAAGTGAAGCTGACCTATCATCGGCCGCCTGCCTTATCTAACCTAGAATATTGTATAAGTTATGACTTTATAACACATTATCATACCTTCACTTTGCACGTTATCATACCTTGTGAATCCCCTAATTATGACCCTAAAAATAACACTTTAACTAAAAATCAATAAATTTATTCCGTTAATGATAATTTTGACCCTAAACAGAAATTCCTAAAATAGCTTAGCTCTAAAAGTTAGAGTTTAAATTTAGCTTTAAATTTCTAGTATTTCTTTTTAATTATTTAAGCAATTTTTCATACAAAAAAACACAATAAAACTCACAAACAAATCAAAGGTCATTAAAAACGAAACCAGTAATATTAATATGTATTATAAACTGTATAAATTTACTAAAATTCCCCCTTTTTAGGATCATTATCAGACAGTTGGACGGTCGTTCGGTCATTGAGTTGATTTGTTTAAAATTTTTGTATTTGCTTTCGATTCTTTCTGTTTTTTCGATATTTAATCTAAACAAAATATTGATAAATTTACTTAAATGGTATCTTCTTCTTTTGTGTTTTGTTAAACTCTGTTCGTTTTTGTTTTTATTGTTATTTATTTATAACAAATTAATTTGATTATTTATTTAGTCAGTGTGTGTCTAGAGGTTTTGTATTTCAAGGGGATTTTTCGCAAATAATCAAAAGTTATTTCAAATTTAATGGGTGTGAAAAAGTAAATAAAGGCATTCGTTTGTATCTAATAACTACTAATTTTGTAAAATTAACAAATTTTTTTTTCAAAGAGATAGTTTTTGAAAAATTAGTTTAGCATAGCAACAATTTTTTTTAAATAAAAAAATTTTAATAGATAAATTTGTGTAAAAAAGTTTTACATAAAGTCTTTATCATAAATATTTTTTATAAAAAATTTATTGATTTAAATAAAAAAATATGATAGAGGTTACCGACGAAGATGACTAGTTAGATCATCTTCGTCCGTAGGAGTTTTCCTTATTCTAGAACAATCTAAAACCTCACATTATACCCAAGTTTGAAAACAGAATAAACACGAATTATATTGTTTTGAAAATCATAAAATCGATTGGAAGTTTTTAATCTTTTTTACGATGTTGGATGATCTAGACACAAACGACATGTGGTTTTAATAGAAAAATTTTCTATAGAAAAATTTTGTTATAACAAAAAATTTTGTATAAAAAATTTTGTTACAACAAAAAATTTTCTATAGAAAAATTTTGTTAAAATAAAAAATTTTGTATAGAAAAAATTTTGTTATAACGAAAAAATGTCTAAACAAAATTTTTCTTATAACAAAAAATTTTGTATAAAAAAATTTTGTTACAACAAAAAATTTTCTATAGAAAAATTTTGTTAAAATAAAAAATTTTGTATAGAAAAATTTTGTTGTAACGAAAAATTTTCTATAGAAAAATTTTGTTATAACAAAAAATTTTCTATAGAAAAATTTTGTTATAATAAAAAATTTTTTTATAGAAAAATTTTGTTTAACGAAAAATTTTCTATAAAAAAATTTTGTTTTAACAAAAAAATTTCTATAGAAAACTTTGGCTATAACGAAAAACTTTCTTTAGAAATATTTTGTTATAACGAAAAATTTTCTGTAGAAAAATTTTGTTATAACGAAATTTTGTATAGAAAAATTTTGTTATAACAAAAAATTTTGTATAGAAAAATATTGTTATAACGAATAATTGTCTATACAAAAATTTTGTAATAACGAAAAATTTTCTATACAAATAATTTTGTGATAAAGAAAAATTTTCTATAGAAAAATTTTGTTATAACAAAAAATTTTCTATTAAAAAATTTTGTTATAACAAAAAATTTGAGAAATGTTTAATATTTTTATAAAGCCTATTTTCTTTTAGAAAATTTTTATATTCGAAAAGAAATTTAAATTTGAAATCATTCCCCTGTAAATAGAAACTGTTAGAAGAACTTAAAATTTTATTAAAAAAAAATATGTATTTTATTTTAAAATAGAATATGTATTTATTTAAAAGATATATTGAGAATCGAGTTATATATTATATAGAGTATATATGTAAATAATTATGAGTGAATATATTGCTTAATTAAATCACAATTTTAAGATTAACTACTATTGATACTAAAGTTATAACAATGATATTCGATTTTGATAAGATTACAATTTTACTACAGCCAATTTTTCAATATGTAAATTTACATAACAACTAATTATACAATAAAAATTTTAAATGTTAGTGGTTTGATTTAAGTTTATGGACATCTATTACTTTTCGTGAGGTAGATTATAAAATCATTTGCACAGAACATGTAACACTTGCAAGGATGAATTTTGAGTAATAGAATTATAAAAAAGGATAAAAAAACAAAAACAAGGATTAAATAAAATGAGGATTAGTAAAAAGAATTGAATGTGAGTTCGGGGAAGAAAAGTTGAATTGTATATTAAGAAGTATGTGTTTAAAAAGTGAGCAAGATTTCTTTAATAAATATTTAATTAAAGAATGAAATTGGTTTTTTGAACGGCTTAAGATTAGGAGATTCAAAATACTTAATTTTACTAATAAACAAGTTAATTTAAACACTTTGTACTTATGTTTATTTTATAAATTCGAAGAAAACAAATTTGTATCGATATTAAAGGAAATTTGGATAAAAAGGTCAGAAATGTAAATAAGGGGCTTTCGAGAATACGACACTAAGGCCAATAGTCGTACATTGAATTTACACAACTACAGTCAAATCCGTTCTTACGAATGGAGGGAAGTGGTAAACTAAGTCTCTTATATGAGTCATCTCTATCAGATCTAGCTGTGTGTATTGGTATAACGTGAGCCTTGATAAGCACTCCACAGTCAGTCCTTGATATTATGTTAATTTTATTTCTTTTGGATCTTTTTAAAGATGAAATGGAGACTAAAAGTCTGCTTAAGCTGAACGAGTAAGTTATACTCAAACACAGACAAATGGGACAAATGGGATCTCGTATAAGAGATATTTAAATCAAAATCAGTTTTGACAGGCTACTTAGTTAAGTACCAGAAGTAGTAGCTTCTGACAGGACTAAGTTTGTGAAATGTACTTTGTTCTTTAATCTTCACAGATGTTGGCCTCACTAACATCTAAAGGTCATATAGATCTCCGGATGAGTGTAGTCTCTTCCAGGCAGAAAATGATGTAATATTGATGGCAAGGGAGTAAGTTCTAAATAGCATTCATGTGATGTCTATCTATGTCGACAGTCAGGCTGCACTTAAAGCCCCACAAAAACAAATCATCACATTTAAGCTAGTTAGGTAAGTTCTAATAGACTTATAACTAAGTTGTAAGATCAAGCCGTGTTGGGTTCCTGTTTATAGTGACCTATACCTAATAGGTAAGACCTTTTTCTCTCTACTTTGAAAGGATCACAAAGAACCCATCGCGTCTCCGACTGAGGATGTCATAATGTCACCACCTTTCTAACCTAAACGCTGTTTGCAGAAGCATAATAGATGATGATTCAATACATTATAAGTTATACTATTTTTTAAATCTAGCCGTTCTATTAAACAGATTCATGCATTAGTAAACGAAATAGTGATTATTATTAAACAATATTGATGGCCACATAACAAACTAATAAGTATTAATAACAACCCAGGCAGATCTTAATAGAAATTTTAAACATGTATGTACTATCATAAAAGTACTTAACTTTAAAACACAAATCTAAAAATCAGATCCAGAAAAGCCAAGATCGAACAATTTTTTAAATTCTTACTGAAAATATTTTAAGAATTTATTAAAAATCGACCTCAATTTCTTAGGGATTTGATTTCCAAAACAAAGTGTTAAATTTTGCCTTTAAATGTAGGTTTAAATGTTAAATAACTTAGAACTTATTCCCACTACTTACAAAGAATAGAGAGGAAAGCCAATCAATATTAAGTAGGAGAAAGCCAAAATGTGTTAAGAAAACAAAAAGTAAAAAAAAAACGAAAAAGAAATAATAAAATTAAAATAGTGTTAGATATAAGGAAAACAAAAGGATAATTACACTTGAAAGCGGGGTCTCACTGCCACCATGAGTCATGAGGTAAATGTCTTCGGTATTAGGTGTGGTGGCCTTAATGGTATACAAAAATTCTGCTGTTACCGGCTTGTGATCAGATAAAGTATATTGAGGATGAGATTTGTAGGAGAGTTGATTTAAAGACAATTCAATATCAGGATATTTATCTTTAACAACACGATACAAAATACGATCACACCAGGCGGGACGTCTCTTAAGATCATAGTCAGAAGAGCCTTCGATGAATTTAAAGGTGGGTGGAAATTTGGGTTGTTGTTCATCCATTAAAGCAAAAGCATTACCAGCCTCTCTGACCATAGACAATTGATCGCGAGTAAATAGATCATCCAATTTATTATTTTCCACCTCTGTTCTGACATCCCAGGCCGAGTCATGGCCATTTAAGCGGAAATTTAAATCACCAAACCAGAAAACAACATCATGATCGAAGATGGTGCGATATCTCTTGGCCTTGTAATGATGATTATCCACAATTTGATTGTAATCTATAACACGTTCCTTCAAGTGTTCATCATGAGCAGCCAAATGGGCTACAACAAATGAGACTCCAGTGCCATAAAGACTCAAACGTACACTGACGGCTCCCTTATTACCCCACAGACCTCCCAAGCCTGTTTTTGTCTTTTCCGCTTCTATATCCTGCATATGGTTAACATGCTCTGGACGTGCCCAAACATTAATTAAAATGCCCTGCATTTGCTCAGTCTCCAGTTTTATAAAATCATGATCAATTAAATGTTCTCGTATCTTTAAAGTCCATTGATCATCTTGGAATATATTGATAAATTGATTTTTTGGTTTGCTATTAACCTCCTGGAAGCCCATGACATAAATATCAGGTATTTTATTATTAGGACAATTGGTAGTACCGTTTAAGGATAACATATCGCTTAAGGAAATGTCAGCAGGTTGATGGGTGCCCACATTCCATGTGAGTATGTAAATGCAGAGCTCTGCTATAAGGGAAGTATTGACCATTGTTGATGTTATTTAAATCACTTTGATGATTAGTCAACACTTTAAAAGGTTTGGTCACGTTCTAAAATAAAGTTATTAAGCATTTATAAACATTTTACGTATTAAACTTGTTTTTTCAGCATTTCCTAATATATAGTGATTATGTTGTTGTTGTTGGCTTACCTCAAACGTCTAGTAATGAATTCTATTTTGAGAGATGAGATTCCAGCGTTCGTTTTCCTTGGGATTTAGATTTTATACAATTTATTTCTTTTTTAACCTCTGCTTCTCCAAACACATCGGCAGAGTATGAATTTTATTTTCCCAAAAACCCTTTTCCAATTGCTAATTGGATTAAATATTTTTTTATTTTTGTCTTTTACTTCTGGAATTTTATTAGATATTATTTGCTAATGCCTTTGTTGTTGATTTATCATCAAAACACACTTGTTGTTTGTGTTTGCATACGTATTGTCAAAGAGAATAAACAAGATTTGCATATTTGTACAGCTGGCTTTGGTTTTGTTGTTTTTATGTATGTGTTTCGACAGTTAAAGTAAACAAACAATAAGAAATTTTCTATATTGTTTTTGTAGTTAGTGTATTAGTGTTGACATCTATTATCGTTTGTGATCTATTGTATAACAGTTTGTAATGTCATTTGATTTGGATTTGAAGGCAGGTCTGTATTTTCCTATTACTTGCAACACTCGAAGAAATTAATGGGCAAACTATAGGAAATTTGTTAAGGCAAAACAATATTAACTTCCCAGCAAAACTTTTCATTACCAAACGTTGGGATTAGCAATTGAATTGAAAAAAGAGTTTTAAAGAAATTTGACTCAAGTATTTTTTAATTTTCTTTATGATTTTGTACTAAAAGTGAGATTTATATATTTTTAATTCAAAAGAAGAAAAATTTGAAAAACACGAAACAAAATTAACGTAGTCTTGGTAAGATTAAAACACGGGCATTCATATTTAAATTACCATTCGAATTACAAATACATACATACATACGTATGTACATAATTCCCACGACATTCAAATTGAAACAAGGGATACTTCTCTTAGACAATGAGCTGCATCCGATGCATTAGTTAGAGAAGTTTTACATAGCCTAATACTCAATAACCAATGGCTAGCTGAGTTATGAGGTGAATTATGAGGTATGTTAGGCGGATGAATAGCCTGCTATACAACGGTAAGTACAAATAGGTACTTACTCAAATAAGTTATAAGTAATTTGGTAGGTATGATGTAGCTACTACAATGTAATATGTGACCAAAGTACATCTTATACCAAAGTTATTGGTGTAATTGTCATACTTTTCACCACCATAGGTGCGAAATTTCTATGTTTTAATGCAAAATCTCTTGAATACTCAATTTGTCCAACGTGATTCTTATAAAATAAAGGAAACAGGGATAGAGTGAAGGAAACGGTAGAAATTATTAAGAGCCTAAAAAAGAAATAGATATAAGCCAACTGATTCCAACTGTAAAGCCCAAAACAAACGTTTTGCTTGCACTGTTTTAAGTCTTAAAGTTCTTGGTATAATCTGCTATCTAGTATCTTAGTCTTCTGATTCTAGAGCATAGGCCAGTGGCAGAGGATACTAATGTTCAAGCGGTTTGAAATTGTCAAAATATTGTCTGCATATGTCCGGAAATCCGATCCATCTCACTAGACTTTGCACAAAGTTTCCAGTTAGTATTCCTATACATTTTCTCAATTTGATAATACTAAGGGCTCCATGTTACACTACGTATTTGTGTTTTCCTGTCTAATTCCGGACCTGACACCCTTATAAGTGGATTTAAAATTTATTTATAAAAAAATATGTAAATACAAATTTAAGTTTTCACAAAATGAGTAAAATTAAAAATTCAAAATTTTACTAAAAATAACTTATGGAAAATTATATTACTATGGGTCTCAAAATGTATGACAAACTTTATATATAAGTGAATTTACTATAGAGAACCCTTTAGTAAACAGCTGATGGTTAGTGATAACATTAAGTAAACAAAAATTATAAACAATTAACGTTAACAAAATATTTAGCTTAAATTAATTTTAAAATATGATTTTAACACGATTTATAACGAAATACAAGCTCAGCACTAGTAAATTTCCCAGCAAATATCGTTATGTCAGCTATATACAAGGTCAGGAACCGGAACCAAAAATACGAGAGTATTTCTACTATATAGATCACGAAGGAATGGTATTCAAATTTAGTATTTAAAATATGTATATTAAAATACACATAACTTTCATTCCAGTTGTTTTTAGATGATGCCAAAATGAAAAACTTCACTTCGTGTTTTAAAGAGAAAAAGTTTTTAAAATTTTTCTTCGATCGCGTTAAGCTGAATGAAACAAAACGTTACCGAGAAGATTTTCCCTATTTATCGCTCTGCGGCCGTGAACGTAATTTTATACAATGTGATGATACACCAATTGTATTTACACATGTTATTGAAAATACCTCAGGTCCTGATAAACTACAGTACAACCATGCTGGTGATGTATTACAAGTTGACTTTGAGCCCACCAAAATTTATATGAACCCGGAAACGGGACGTGTTTATCATCCCGCATGGCCTAAAGTTGGTAATATTGGTTTGATAAGATCAAAATTGTCCATAGAATTAAGTAAATATTTTGAATTTGAAGAAGGTGAACATAATGCACCTTCGCACATATGGTGGAAAGGGAAAAAACTTTTATTACAAAATAATTGGATCGTCAATACACAACGTTATGGAATAAACTCTAATAAAGAAATACAATAATTAATTGATATTAACTAAACTAAAATAAATATACATATTAGATATGTATACAATATATTAGAACAGTTTACAATACATTTTAAATAGTCTAGCATCGTAGCATTCGAATATTTATATTATTTCAACATATTTTTTTCATTTGATATACCGATTTGCAATTGCTTCTTCGCTAGATTATTTGCAAGGGCTTGCAAACTGGACTATTGTACATTTAAATTACGAAAAACATAATTAAAAATTGTTAATAAATAAAATGGATACTATTCTGAACTTAAAGGTATATATTCTCCTTCTTTCACCCATGAGAGTCCTTTAGCTTGCGTAGTAGTGGTCTTAGCAGCTGGCTCTTTGCCTTCTCTTATACGTTCCCTAACAGCCCCATGGATTTCATCATTATATTCCTCAAATGTTATATAATGAGGATCATCGGTTGGTGACGCATCGTAAATATGTTCCTTACTATTTGCTACACATTCTTTTGCCCGTGCTATATAACCAGCACGATTTTGATTTAATAACTCTACTGCTTCATTATTTTGCCATTTCACTGAGCTTTGGGCACTGATTCGTACACATTCCAAAGGATCGTTAAATATGGATTGTATATATTTTAAAAGCTGCCAGACATGATCTTCAACGCAACGCCAGTGGGGAAAGGCATTTGAAAGATCCAAAGTGCCAGTAAAGGGACATATTAAGGGATGGAATATTTCAGTTTGAAAAATAACGGTCTAAAAGAAATGGAAAAAGTATAATTTAATAAAAATATATGAAGTCTTTATCTTATGTGAAAGCTATTTTATTTGGAATAATTAGTTTGTGGTAAAAAAATAGATTCGGTTTTGTGTTTTTTTTTTTTATTTATTGAGAAAAATATTGATCGCTAGTTGCATTTTTAAGGACTTACCGGTACTATTTTATCTTCGGGAAATTTGTCAGGTAATAATATATTAAAACGAAAAACACCTTCCTCATAAAAGCCTTGTCTTAGAAACATTACACCATACCATACTGTAAAAAAGAAAAGAAATGTATGTAAAAATTTATGCTATATAGTACAGAATTTTTTGAACTGAATACGAAGTTTAAGCTCTGAAAAAATGGATCGTTTAAAATTTAATGTCTACAACAAAGGGCATTAGCAATTGCTTGTTAGAAATTACGACTTTCGGTGCAGAACTAAACAACATTTTTAAAACTGATACTGTTATATTAATTATAATAGCGCATTTTATCCTATACCTCACTCAATTAGCCTTTGTAGACATCTAGTTGAAACTCCTTTTAAGGCATTATTCAAAGGGTATAAGCAACAAGGCTCCTATAATATCAATGCCGCAAAACAATTCTTAAGAACATGTACGACTACAGTTGTTTCTAATACCCGACTGTTTGTCTTAGTCCGCACGTTTTGTCTATAATAGTTCCTGCGGAAGTAGTATGGGTTCTCTATTGCTAGCTTCTACTCTACAACTCTAACTCTGAGAATAACTCTGTTATGTCCGGATTAACGCCCAGCCCTTAATTTTCCTAAAGCAGACTGTAAAGTCTCACAGATTTGGGGAAGCATCGAGTAGTATGTCATTAGCGTAGGTCGGATTTTTCTGCCAATTTGGTCAAATCATCTAAGTATGACATTGACCGCTAGTAACCATAGAAGTAAACATAATTTGGCCCGATCTTGTAGGGCAATGTGTCAACTTGGTGACCTACATCCGAGAAATTCGAATAAATACTAATAAATTGTTCTACTTACACAGTGAATTTCCGAAAGAAGGTATTACATACATGCCGCCTATTTTCTCAGATTCAACCATTTTACTGTAATTTATTAAATAATAGCAATTTTAATTCTTTCCAAGATAATGATAGCCAAAACTTACTATTCAGCTAGTATTTTATATTCCTGTTGGATGTTGGTTAACATCTTTTCATCGCTCTTTGTAGACTCAGTCATTTTGTGGAATATTTACAGCAGAACAATAGGTAAAAAGTTCTATTACTTTTAAATAAATTACGATTAAAAAATATAAAAACTTGTTATTTTATCTAAAAAGCAACAAAACAAAAAAGAAAACAAATACAATGAAAACAGATGATAGCTGTGATGTCAAAATAATTATAACTGTTATACTGGGGACACTGTAGAATTAAAGGCTTCGAAGTCGTTAGACTGTTGTAATTTACAGGCGTTGAGAGAAATGTTTACAATATGTATAAATCAAATTGAAGAAAAATTTTCAAAATATTACAAAGTGTAATATATACATAAAATATGGATTTTATTTTAGATTTTCATAAAAACTTAGTAGACAAAGGCTATAAAACACAAAAACTTTAGGTCTGAAATTTGACGCCGTTTCCATTAAATGAAACGGCGTCTATATAGTAAAACAACGGCCCAGAATTGTATCAATAAAAGGGAAAAGTAAACAAACAAATAAACTAAAAAATATAATAAAATTATTAATTAAAAATGTCCGGTATGTTAAAACTAAACATATATTTATAATTAAGGAATACTAATATTAAAATTTACTAGAAAAACCTACAAACTCTAATCTCTCAACGAAAACCGGCAATGAGTTTGCAAACGCAGAGGAAAGCAAAACTGAGGCTCCCCTTTTTCCTCCAGCTAAACCAGGTAAAAAACCTAATTATGGCACCAACAATACCCTGGAGCTATTAGAGCAAATCCCCAGCCAAGTGGTGGAAATGAAATTAGATGACGTCCTCACGGCCGTTAAAGATGTTGATAACCTGTGTGATTTTGTCCGTTGCAAAACCAAGACCAGCCTAATAGGACAAAATTGTGATTATTGTCGTAAGAGATTTTGTTTAAAACATTGCCTGCCCGAGGTTCATGGCTGTGGAGAGGCCGCTAAGAAAGGCGAACGTAAAGAGTTCTTACACCCCAAACCGGCGAAGACAATACGTCAGGAAGAGGAGCTGGTCAAAGCCAAAAAGAAGCTACAATCGAAACTTAAAGATATGCAGGTTGGAAGAATGCAAAAGACCGGAGGTGGTGGAGCTGAAGGTGCAAAAAGCAGTGGAGGCGGTAAAAAGAAAAAAGGAAAATAGTTTGTTGAATTGTGGAAATCATGTTTATATTGAAATGAAATAAAAATCAAGTTTATGAGGTATGTAAAGATCTTTTATAACATTGTAGAAAAGTTACTAGTTCCAGCCAGAACTTAGAACACGAATTTGAAAAAAAAAAACTCATATAGCAAAAAAAAAGTTAGATTTAAAGTTTAGTAAATATGTTCCTAAGTTCCACATTGTACATAAGTGGTTTGTCGGAATAGGGCGACTGTAACACTTACTTGTTTTATTAAGAACAAAAAGAGATTACTGTTTTTATAAAATAAAAACTTACCTTTTCGCCCTTTTAATTAATGATTTTTTCACATAGTTTTTCAAAACAGTCATCTATTTACAGAAAATACATTACAAACATTTTAATAACTTTTTTTTTATAAAAATGGGAAGAGTATTCATACAAAACTAAAATGAAATTTTTTAAATAAATAATATAAATACACGTTAGTTTGAATTAAAAAAAATATATATTTTCAATTCAACAAACAAACGCAAAGAATTAGCATCATTATAACTCTAAGCTTAAAGCAGTAGAAAACAAACGTTTCTTTATCAAAGGAAAATTAGACCAAATTGGAATTAAGTAGTAGTATACATAAAAATATTATTGAGTATAGCTTAAAGAATTTCCAAATCACAGTGGCGTATTTCGGGGAATTTTTTCTGAAAGTGAAAATTAAACAAATTTAATTAAAAGCAAAATTAATTTAATGATATTTACCCTAAGTTTCATTTCAATGCGATCAATTTCACCGCCCATTAAATCGACAATATTTTCGCCATGATTTAAAAGAAATTGTTCCAATTCATCGGTATTTTGGAATGATTTCACCACCTAAAATTTATGAAATTTTAATTGTTTCCTTAATTGTTATAAAAAGTAAACAAAAACCTTTAACAGCTCATTAAGATCTTGTTTGTCCAAATAAGACCTAGCCAATTCACGGCCATCAAAATCCATTTCAGCCTTATAACGTACTAGAGAATTGCCTATATCAATACCTTTAACATCGTGAATGGCTCTAATCATAACATCACTTTCTAGCTCAGAGTTAATGCGATCTAATTGCTCACGCGGTATAGATCTAGAAAAGAAGAAATTTTTAAAACAACCTTGGTATTTTATTTTCATAATAATTATTAAACTTACTGTCCCACTAAAGCAGCTACATTTGTATAGATAATAAATGAAGCCACACATCCTAAAATACTTCCTACTAATAAGGAGCCTACTGCATCATAAACTGGAGAACCAGTTAAAGTTGATAAACCCATGCAACCGGCTGCTACAGCCACACTTGTAACAGCAGCAGCATCTTCCATTAATACCACATTAACACAGGGATCTTTGCCTTGAACCACTAAAATTTTATATAATTTTATGGTAAATTAGTTTTTGTTTAAAAATGTATAACTTAAATTATTTAACTTACCATAATCCTTAAAGGATATGCCCTTTATTTTGGCCGATCTTCTAACTTCATTTACAGCCACCAGAAGGGTAGCTCCTTCTGATACCAAAGATCCACCCAAAATGAAAAAGGCCCAAAAGAAATTTTCCATAGGTTCTGGATGCATTAACCCGGTGATGCCATGATAGAAAGACAAACCTGTGCCTACGCAGAAAATACCAACACCCGATATTAGTGAGGAAACATATTTCATATTTGTATAACCATAAGGATGATCTGAATCAGCCATTTGTGTAGATTTGTGTATGCCATAGGCCAAAATACATTGATTGATGGTATCGGCTAGAGAGTGTATAGATTCTGCAAACATACTGTGAGAACCGGAAAATAGCCAACCACCAACTTTGAACAAAAAATTTAAGCCATTGCTGGGAATTGAGAAAACAAACTAAGAAAATTGATAGCATTCAACAGAAAACAAACTTACATGGCAATGGCTATTAAGACAACTTTGCCAGACTTTCCTCTTAAACCTGGTTCATCATCTAAAACAGCCGCTCTGGAACCAATTTCTCTTCGATAATCCCTAAGTCTTCTCTTGACCGTAAAAATATCTAAAACAAGAAATAAATTAATTACTTGGTTGTTAGAAAAAAAAAAATCGGAAAAATTTACTTTGTTGATGAGTTTTACGCTCGATTTCCCTTTTAAGAATCTCCTTAATGAGATTTTCTTTGGATCCCCAAATTTTTATGGCTTTAGCCTCTACATCTTTTCGCCAAAACACAGTTATGGGTGGTTCTTGTTCATAGGGTGAACGACGTTTAATTTTTGGTAATGTTTCCAAATCGGAAGCTTTGAGCAAAAAGTCACTCATTGCTCGAGCTGGGGTAATGAAGTTACGCTCCAACGAAGAACGATTTAAATCGACTTTAGCACGTTTCTTTGGAAAGATATAAGATCGTTAAGTATTATAAAATTGTCTAAGGTAATGTATTGCTCTAGGTTCTCTAGTTACACCATTATAGATTAAAAATCTAGTGCAATATATTCAGTTTTCTTGTTCGACTTACTGGCTTTGGTTTGATTTCTGGAGGTGCTACGACAGCAGCTTTAGCTTCCTTACTCACTGAAGGTTTCTTTGCCATATCTATAACGACGGTTTTCGAAGCCTCATCTATTTTAATACCCTGTTTGGTTGCCTCTTCTGTAGCACCTTCTAGCTTAGCCGCTATTGCCTTACTCGATGCCACTTTTACCGCTTTTGCTGCCACTGGTTTTGTTGTACTTTTTTCAGATGCCTCCTCGGCTTTAGCCTTTTTTGTTGATCCACCTTTTGTCTTCTCAAATACAATATCATTGATTTTAGAATCCTCAATTGTTGTTGTGATCGAAAGAATACCCTTTGAAGTTTCAATTTCAAATTTTTTAGTTTCTTTTACACCTTCGACTTTCGGATTCTCATCAAGAGAAGCATTTTCGTTTATCGTTTTCTTCGGTTCAGTAGCAGTTTTCTTAGTGGTTTTCGTTTGGGTAGTAGAGGTTTCGCTGCGGGTGCTTGATGCTGTTTGTACTGGTGGTGAGGCTACGATCTATTCAAATATTTTTATTCGAAAATTTTGATATGAAAAAAAATTATATTGAAAATTTTTTATAGAAAATTTTTATATCAAAAAATTTATATAGAAAAATTTTTATATCAACAAATTATCTGAAGAAACATTTTCATATCGAATATAGAAAAATTTTTGTATCGAAAAATTTTTAATAGAAAAATTTTTATATCAAAAAATTTTCTATAGAAAAATTTTTATATCAAAAAATTTTCTATAGAAAAATGTTTATATCGAAAAATTTTCTATAAAAAATTTTTTATATCGAAAATTCGTCCAAAAATTTTCTATAGAAATATTTTTGTATCGAAAAATTTTCTATAGAAAAATTTTTATATTGAACAATTTTTTAAAGAAAAATTTGTATATCGAACAATTTTTTATAGAAAAATTTGTATATCGAAAAATTTTTATATCGAAAAATTTTTATATCGAAACATTTTCTTTAGAAAAATTTTTATATCGAAAAAATTTCTACAGAAAAATTTTTATATCGAAAAATTTTCTATAGAAACATTTTTATATCGAACAATTTTTTATAGAAAAATTTTTATACCGAAAAATTTTCTTTTATAGCGAACAATTTTCTATAAAAAATTTTTATATCGAAAAATTTTCTTTAGAAAAATTTTTATATCTAAAAATTTTATTTAGAAAAATTTGTATATAAAAAAATTTTCTATAGAAAAATTTTTATATTGAAAAATTTTCTATATAAAAAATTTTATGTCGAAATATTTTCTATGCTTTTCTTAATTTTTTATAGAAAAACTTTTATATAATTTTTCTTTAGAATTTTTTTTTTTTTTTATTTTAGAAAAACTTTTTAGTTCTGAAATCTTTCTAGGGCTGGTTTAGCCAAACCCAGAACTGTTTTTAATAGCTTACAGGCTTAAAGCTCAATATTACCTTATCCTTGGTGGTATAAAGTCTTTGCAGCACCAAAACATTCTTGTTAACTTTATCTCCCACATTGGTCTGACATGTAAGAAAAGGCAACTGATTCCTAAATTGACTCACAGCACGTTTACTTATAATACGTTGTTTTAATTGTAGTATCTTAACCAATTCCACACCTCTTGGCAACATGATTTCGCCTAAATTTTTTTAAACTCTAGAAACTAAATCAATTGAAGCCGCTAAGCCTTTAGTGCCATAAATATCTGAAATTAAATACTGTAAACAAATTTGCAATAAATAACAAAATAAAAACAATATTGACAATAAATTTTGTATATGTTTACCTAAGACCGACCCGGTGTCTTCTCCCCTTGTCCAAATGATTAACAAACGAACGGCAGCTTCTTGCGGCTCTTCTGACGTATTGGGGCTAAAAATAAAATTGTCTTTGCAGTACAAAAGTTCAATTTTTTGTTGGTTTTTTCCGCTCAATCTGCTTTAGGTTATTTCTTAGCAAACAATGTCTTTGTTTTTATTTCAATTGAATTGTTACAAAATAGTCAAAAATTAATACAAAATTAAGATTTACTGAAAAAATATTAGGACTACGTCATCCGCTTTAGAAACCACACATTGCAAATGCTGTAAATTCTCCGTATTTTGCACTTATTCACGTTGTTTTTATCTCAATTTGTTGAAATTATTTTCATCAGATTATTTTTAATTCAAATAGTCAAATTTTCTTGTGAAAAAGTTTGATTTTTCCCCAAAGTCTTTAAAACAAAATGACAAAATTTCACTTTTTTTCCTCCTGTTTGCACTATAAACAAAAACAACAAGTCAAAAAAAATTCTTTTGCAAAATGTCAAAACAAAGTAAACAGCAAGTGCTGATAACATTTCCTTTTCTAAAAGATGTTTTTAACCGTGTTTTTGGAAGAAATTTTTGAATGATGGCATCACCACAATTAAGTGAGAAAGATGTTGCCATTTTGTTGCAAACTTAAGGTTGGCAACTATTTAAGAAAAAAACGTTATTTTGAATATAAAATTATTTCAACCAAATATAACAAAACTTCAAAACATTTTCTGTTGAAAATTTTAACAACAAAATGATGATAATTTTTTATAAAGAAACATTTTCTATAAAAAAATCTATGTAACTAAAAATTTTCCATAGAAAAAGTTTTATGACGAACTTTAAAAAATTATTATTGCAAAAATTTTCTACAGAAAAATTTTCCGTACACAAATATTTATAACAAAAAGTTTTATAACGAAAAATTTGTATGACAAAAAATAAATAAATAAATTTTCAATAGACAAATTTTTTTAACCAAAAATTTTATTATGATCAATTTTTATAGCGAAAAATTTTTATTATCAACATTTTTTTTTTATTGTTTTTTTTTTAAGAAAATTTTTTATTTTTGTTTAAATTTTTACAAACATTTTAATATCTCAAATCTCATTTCAAAATCATATGACTATTTGATATAATAAATATTCTACTCTTGTTTCCTTAAATTGATAAATTAAATACAAATTATTTTGGTTGAATTTTAAAAAGTTCTGATATAATATGGGAATTTAAAGAACCGTTTTAATATCACGTCCTGCTTAATGTTAACGAATGGAATTTTTTTTTTTGAATTTCGTCAGAATTTCATTTAGTTTTATTATCATGTGACGGAATCAAAATTTTGTGATACACAATAATTTTTTTTAATAAAATTTTAGAAAATTTTCAAAACAAATATTTTTTCGAAAACGAAAAATTTTCTATAGAAATTTTTATAACGAAAAATTATTGACTATATCGAATATATTTACAAAAATTTTCGATAAAGAAATTTTTATATAGAAACATTTTCGAAAGAAAAATTTTTATATCGAAAAATTTATAAAAGAAAAAATTTTTTTGGAAAAATTTTCTATAGAAAAATTTTTATATCGAAAAATTTTCTATAGAAAAATTTTTATATCGAAAAATTTTATATAGAAAAATTTTTATATAGAAAAATTTTCTATAGAAAAATTTTTATATAGAAAAATTTTCTATAGAAAAATTTTTATATCGAAAAATTTTCTATAGAAAAATTTTTATATCGAAAAATTTTCTATAGAAAAATTTTTATATCGAAAAATTTTCTATAGAAAAATTTTTATATCGAATAATTTTTATATCGAAAAATTTTTATATCGAAAAATTTTCTATAGAAAAATTTTTATATCGAAAAATTTTTATATCGAAAAATTTTCTATAGAAAAATTTTTATATCGAAAAATTTTTATATCGAAAAATTTTCTATAGAAAAGTTTTTATATCGAAAAATATTCTATAGAAAAAATTTTTAAATCGAAAAATGTTCTATAAAAAAATTTTTATATCGAAAAATTTTTAAATCGAAAATTTTTCTATAAAAAATTTTTATTTCAAGAGATTTCTGTAGACAAATGTTTTGCAACGAAAAATTTTCTATAGAAAAATTTTTACAACGAAAAATTTTGTATAGAAAAATTTTTACAACGAAAAATTTTCTATAAAACAATTTTTACAACTAAACATTTTCTATAGAAAAATTTTTAATAGAGAAATTTTTATATCGAAAAATTTTCTATAGAAAAATTTTTATATCGAAAAATTTTCTATGGAAAAATGTTTATATCGAAAAATTTTCAATAGAAAAATTTGGGTATCAAAAAATTTTCAATAGAAACAATTTTATACCGAAATATTTTCTATTATAAAAATTTTTTTATAGAAAATATTTAGTTACAAAAATTTTTTGTTTAAAAAATTTTTCTATAGAAAATTTTTCGTTAAGAAAATTTTTCTATAGAAAATTTTTCTTTAAAAAAATTTTTCTATAGAGAATTTTTCTTTTTAAAAATGTTTCTATAGAAAATTTTTTGTTGTAAAATTTTTCTTATAGAATATTTTTCGTTATAAAATTTTTTTATAAAAAATTTTTCGTTACAAAAATTTTTCTATTGAAAAGTTTTATTATAAAAATTTTTCGTTATAAAAATGTTTCTATAGAAAATTTTTTGTTATAAAAATTTTGCATAAAAATTTTCGTTATAAAAATTTTTCTATAGAAAATTTTTCATTATAAAAATTTTCTATAGAAAATTTTGCGTTATAAAAATTTTTCTATACAAAATTTTTCGTTATAAAAATATTTTTATAGAAAATTTGTCGTTATACAAATTTTTATAAAGAAAATTGTTTGTTTTTTTTTTTATAGAAAATATTTCGGTTTTAAAAATTTTTCTGTGGAAAATTTTTCGATTTTAAAATTTTTTATTTTAAAAATTTTTCTTTACACAATTTTTCGAAACAAAAATTTTTTTATAGAAAATTTAAATTCACTTTGATGTGAATACCCTTAATATATTGAATTTAGAGTAAGTTAAACAAGAAAAATAAAATGAAAAACTTGCAATATTTCAGATGTTTAAATTGTATCTTCTCTTAATGATTTGTTTGTCTGTAATTTGACTAATTGTCATTAATTTATAACGAAATAATTAAGTGCTAACAATATCAATTTTAAATGCAATCTGTTCCCGATTTTTGAAAGTTATTTTGAAATTATATATTAAATATTTTTAAACTCTCTTAATGCATAAATTAAAAATGTAAAACGTAAATTGAATCATAATTAAGAATTATTTTTTTTACATCAGCGGAATAAAAATAAAATTTGAAACAAATATTGCGGAAGTGAAACATTGATGACATTTAATTACAGAGACGGTTATAAAAATAAGGTCATTGTGTGAAATCGAGGAATTTGCATGACAGTTGAGGAATATACATGTAATTAAAATCAATTTTAGATTTAGAAAATTAGATAACATTTAAGATTTTTGTCAGGTTCTAAAATTATTATTGAAATTTCTAAATAAGCAAAGGATAATTTCAATTATGGTTATGTAATAGAAAAAGGTTATGACAAATAGAAATATTGTAGAAAAATTTTTTGCCTACAAAAAATTTTCTAAAATAATGAAAATAATCTTCATGTAATCTCCTATTATCACGTATTAATTTACTAAAACATTTAATAGATTTAAACAATTTTTTCCATTAAAATGTCAAAAATATTTTTAAGCTATTTTAAACTAATTGAAACGTGTTTTAATCACGAGTTAACCAGATTCCAAATAAATACTCCAAAACAACTCGAAAAGTACAATACACCTCACTCTACGGACATGTTTGAAATATTTAATCACATGTTTTTTTTTACAATAAATAAAACAATAAACAAATTTTATTTTTTTTTAAATTAAAATGCCACAAACGTTTCATTATTTTGAAAAAGAGTGAACAAAAATTCTAAAGAATTTTTTGGTTCATAAAACCAATAAATTATTGCAAACATTATTTTATTTAGACAACCTAAAGTTAATATTTGGAAAAATTTTGGTTCCGGTTGGTTTAATATAAAAATAGTTTCTAATTAAAATGCGTGAAATGCAATTAATTTATAAAAATTAAGTATTTGCCAAAAAAAGACAAAATTTCCATGTAATTTTTTACATTGAAAAATATTCTAAAAAAAAATTTTAACAACGAAAAATTTTCTAAAAAAATTTTTAGATCGAAACATTTTCTATAAAAAAACTAAAAATTTTCTAAAGAAAAATTTTTAAAACAAAAAATTTTTTTTGGAAAAATTTTATACGGCACAAATTTTAAAACGATAAATTTTCTATAAAATTTTTGTTTTAAAGAAAAATTTTCTATAGAAAATTTTTTTTTAAGAAAAATTTTATATAGAAAAATTTTTTACGAAAAATTTTCTATTTTTTAACCCAAAATTTTCTATAGAAAAATTTTTCAGAAAATTTTTTCACGAAAAATTTTCTATAGAAACATTTTTTTAACGAAAAACTTTCTATACAAAAAAATTTTTAACGAAAAATTTTCTATAACAAATTTTATAACGAAAAATTTTCTATAAAAAAATTTTTATACGAAAAGTTTTCTATAGAAACATTTTTAAAACAAAAAATTTTTTTTAGAAAAATTTTTTTAACGAAAAATTTTCTATAAAAACATTTTTTTAACGAATAATTTTCTATAGAAAAATTTTTTTACAAAAAATTTTCTGTAGAAAAATTTTTTTAATGAAAAAATTTCTATAGAAAAAATTTTTTTAACGAAAAGTTTTCTATATAAAAATTTTCTATAAAATTTTTTTTTAACGAAAAATTTTGTCTAGAAAAATTTTTTTAACGAAAAATTTTCTACAGAAATATTTTTTTAGCGAACAATTTTTTATAGAAAAATAGAAAAATTTTTCTATAGAAAATTTTTCTATAGAAAAGTTTTTTATAAAATTTTTTTTTAATGAAAAATGTTCTATATTTTTTTTTTAACGAAAAAATTTCTATAGAAACATTTTTTAACGAAAATTTTTTTACAATAATAAATAATTGTAATAAATTGGGATCTTAGCAATACGCTACAGTAAAATTTTTTAATGAAAAATTTTTTAATGAAAAATTTTTTAATGAAAAATTTTCTAAAGAAAAATTTTCTATAGAAAAAATTTTTTAATGAAAAATTTTTTATAGAAAAATTTTTTAATGAAAAATTTTCTATAGTAACATTTTTTTAATGACAAATTTTCTATAGAAACATTTTTTTGAAAAATTTTCTATAGAAAATTTTTCTTAAAAAAAAATTTTTTTACGAAAAATTTTAGATAGAAAATTTTTCGTTATAAAATTTTTGCTGTAGAAAATTTTTTGTTATAAAATTTTTTCTATGTTTCTTAAACCAAATTTTTTTTATAGAAAATTTTTTGTTTTTTGTATTTTATAAGTACCCTTTGGTACTATAACAGTACCCTTTAGTACTATATAAGTACCCTTTAGTACTATATAAGTACCCTTTAGTACTATATAAGTACCCTTTAGTACTATATAAGTACCCTTTGGTACTATAACGGTAACCTTTAGTACTATATAAGTACCCTTTGGTACTATATAAGTACCCTTTGGTACTATATAAGTACCCTTTGGTACTATATATGTACCCTTTGGTACTATATAAGTACCCTTTGGTACTATATAAGTACCCTTTGGTACTATATAAGTACCCTTTGTTACTTTTTAAGTACCCTTTGGTACTATATAAGTACCCTTTGGTACTATATAAGTACCCTTTGGTATTATATAAGTACCCTTTGGTACTATATAAGTACCCTAAACCCAAGTAACCTTGGGTTTAGTACCTTTGGTACTATGTAATTACCCTTGGTACTATACTGGCTAGTGGTTGTTTTACTTTAAAAATCTGTAGAAAAATTTTTTATAGAAAATTTTTCTATTAAATTTTATTTTTATAAAAAATTTTGCATACAAAACTTTTCCTTAAAGAAAAATTTCTATAGAAATTTTTTATAGAAAATTTTTTGTTATGAAATTTTTGCTATAGAAAATTTTTCTTTATAAAATTTTTTCTATTAAAAATTTTCTGTAAAAAAAATTATTCTACTGAAAAATTTTCGTAAAAAAAAAATTTCTATAGAAAATTTTTCGTTTTTGGTATTTTATAAGTACACTTTGGTACTATTATAAGTATCCTTTGGTACTATTATAAGTAATCTTTGGTACTATTATAAGTATCCTTTGGTACTATTATAAGTAACCTTTGGTACAATTATAAGTACCCTTTGGTACTATTATAAATAACCTTTGGTACTATATAAGTACCCTTTGATACTAAATAAGTATCTTTTGGTACTATATAAGTACCCTTTGGTACTATATAGACCCCTTTGGTACTTTTATAAGTAACCTTTAGTGCTTTTGGTACTATATAAGTACTATACTGGCAAGTGCTTGCTTTACTTTAAAAACTTGTTGTGGCTAACTTTCATAAAATTTTAAAACGTAATAAATAATTTGAAACATTTTGAACAAGTTCTTATAAATTTAATTTTTTTTTTAACAAACGCCCATTAATTTTAATTTGTTGATATATTTATTCTCATTTTCAACTTTTTCTATAAATTAAAAAATTTATTCAATTAAAAAACCGCTAAATTGCCGGAATTCATTGCGTTTTTGTTATTTTTAAAAAGAATTGACAAAATAACTGAAACTGTTTTAAATAAACTCTGATCTATGTAAAAAAACACTTGCTAAATTACTAAAGTATAATAAAAAAATCCCAGCCGCTCCCTAACCTTAACGAGGAGAAATTTTGTAAAAAATTAATGCAAATAAATGTAAAGAAAAAACAATAAATTTTTCAACTAATGAAACAATTAACTGTCATTTTAAATTTAATTTCAATTTTAAATCATTTAAAATGCAAACAATGTGTGAAGGTCATATTTTGAGCGAAATTAAAAATGAATTTTATTTATTTAGATACGATAAAAAGTTTTGAATTTTAAAAGTTTAATTAAAATTTCATACGCATTTTTAAAATATTCAAAATTATTGTTTATTTTTATAGTTTGTGAGACATAATTATGGCTTTAATGTAAAAGTAGGTGTTATGTAAATTTTTTGTCTGTCAAAAATTATGGTTTAAATTTTACATCCTGATTTTGAATGGCTGTCAAATATTGTAATATTGAAAGAAACGTCAATGTTTAGTTAGGAATTTTTTATGTTGGATAGTTTTTCAAGATTAATGAACAAGAATTTAGGAAAAATTGTATTTAGTACAAGCAAGTACTAGTTTAGTACAAAAGGTACTAATTTAGTAGCAAAAGGTACTAATTTAGTACCAAAAGTTACTCATTAATTACTAAACGTTAGTAATTTATCATCATATAAACCATATCTAGACTCTAATTAATAGTTTTATATCTTAAATGAATAAACTCTATAAATGATTAATCCATACAATTTTAAATTGTTTTAATTTTCTTGTAATTAATTATATTCAAAATATAAATATCCTCTGATATATAAAGATTAGTAATTTATTATCATTTTTTGTTGTAATTTGAATTTAATTTTCTCATTTGTTTATATTTGTTTTATTAATTAGGCGATTGAAATTTATTTGATATCTTTCGAAAGGTTCATTGCCTTTGAAAGTCTGCCTAGAAAACTGCATTTAACCGGTTTGTTAACTTAACATTTTATAAATATTTTTAGGAAAAAAAACTATGTTTAAATATAAGATTTTAGAATCAAAACTCATAAATTATTGGCAATATTTTATATTTGCCATAGAGCGATAAAATTTCAACTGCTTTTCCATGATATTAACCTTGGATTTTTTACTGACTGGTACAAAGCTAAAAGATTGATGAAGGCAACATTTTTTTGACAAATTATAGAAAAATTTATTTTTGGTTTTATTCTTCCGGTTAAACGCCTACATAGATTAGTATCTATGTATCTGCTGAATTACAATTTTAAAAGGCCCCCTATATTTGACTAGAAGAGTGAGAAAAAGATTTGATTTGATAACGCTTATCACTTATTTAAATCGGTTTGATAGTTTCTGAGATATAGACCTAAGATTATATTTTGAAATGTAAGGAATCATAGTTGAAATAGTTTTGATAAAGCTTATCACTTATTTAAATCGGTTTGATAGTTTCTGAGATATAGACCGAAGATTGGGAAATGTGAGGAATCATAGTTTCTGAGTTATAGGCTAAAGTTAATACTAGAAAATGTGAGGAATTAAAGATTTGCTACCAAAAAACATTTATTTATCATAAATTCTACTTTTTCTTTGAGAGAAATTTTTACATCGACAAATTTTTTGTAGAAAAAAATTTTTATTGCGAAAAATGTATATAAAAAATTTTATTGAGCAAAATTTTCTATTTCTATAAAATTTCTTTATAAAAGAATTTTTAAATCGAAAAATTTTCTATAAACAAATATTGAACCGAAAAATTTTCTAAAAAAAAAAATTTTGAATCGAAAATTTTTCTCCAAAAAATTTTTTTCACTGAAAAATTTTCTATAGAAAAATTTTAAAATCCAAAAATTTTCTATAGAAAAGTTTTTAAATCGAAAAATTTTGTATAGAAAAAGTTTAAAACGAAAAATTTTCTATATAAAAATTTGTATATCAAATTTTATACCGAAAAATTTTTATTGTAAAAAAAATTTATCCGAAAACTTTTATTGAGAAAAATTTTCTATAGAATAATTTTTTTAGCGAAAAATTTCTAATTAAAAAAATCTATTTTTAAATCGAAAAATTTTCTATAAAAAATTTTTAAATCGAAAAATTTTCTATAAAAAATTTTTAAATCGAAAAATTTTCTATAAAAAATTTTTAAATCGAAAAATTTTCTATAAAAAATTTTTAAATCGAAAAATTTTCTATAGAAAAATTTTTAAATCAAAAATTTTTTTATAAAAAAAATTAAATCGAAAAATTTTCTACAAAAAAATTTTTCTAAACGAAAAATTTTAAATAGAAAAATTTTTAAATCGAAAAATTTTAAATACAAAAATTTTTAAATCGAAAAATTTTCTATAGTGAAATTTCTTAATCAAAAAATTTTAAATCGAAAAATTTTCTATAGTAAAATTTCTTAATCAAAAAATTTTCTATAGTAAAATTTCTTAATCAAAAAATTTTCTATAAAAATTTTTAAATCGAAAATTTTTTATAAAAAAATTTTAATCGAAAAATTTTCTCAAAAAAAAAAATTTTAACCGAAAAATTTTCTAAATCAAAATATGTATTTTCGATAGAAAATTTTTTAAATCGAACAATTTTTATAGAAAAATTTCTAAATTAAAAAAATTTTCTATAGAGAAAATCTTTAAATCGAACAATTTTCTATAGAAAATTTTTTAAAACGAAAAATTTTTAAATCGAAGAATTTTTTACAAAAAAAATTGAATTCCAAAAATTTGAAATCGAAATATTTTCCATAAGAATTTTAAAATCGAAAAATTTTCTATAAAAAAATTTTAAATCGAAAAATTTTTAAATAAAATTTTTTTAAATAAAATATTTTTAAATAAAAAATTTTGTATAGAAAGATTTTTATATCAAATTTTATACTGAAAAATTTTTATTGTGAAAAATTAAAAAAAATCTATAGAATAATTTTTATTGTGAAAAAATTATATATTAAACAATTTTCTATTTTTTAAATCAAAAAATTTTCTAAAAAAAAGTTGTTAAAAAATTTTTTTATTCAAAAAATTTTCTACAGAAAAATTTTTAAATCAAAAGTTTTTCTATAAAAAATTTTTAAATCGAAACATTTTCTAAAAATTTTATTAATTAAAAAATTTTCATATCGAAAAATTTTCTATAGAAAAATTTAAAATCGAAAAAGTTTCTATAAAAAATGTTTAAACCAAAAAAATTGTTTATAGAAAAATTTTTAAATCGAAAAATTTTTTTATAGAAAATCTTAAAATCGAAAAATTTTCTGTGAAAAATTTTTTATAGAAAAATTTTCTGTGAAAAATTTTTTATAGAAAAATTTTTAAATCGAAAAATTTTCTACAGAAAAATTTTTAAATCGAAAAATTTTCTTTAGAAAATTTTTTTTTTATTGTGAAAAATTTTCTATTTTTAAATCTTAAAATTTTCTATAGAAAAATTCTCTAAAGAAATATTTTTATACCAAAAAATATTCTAAAGAAAAATTTTTAAATTGAAAAATTTTCTAAAGAGAAATTTTTAAATCAAAAAATTTTCTAAAGCAAAAATTTTAAGTCGAAAAATTTTCTCTGGGAAAATTTTTAAATCAAAAAAATGTTTCGGTCGAAAAATTCTTAAATCGAAAAAATTAAAAAAAAAAAATTTGACTCGAAAAATTTTCTAAAGCAAAATTTTGAAATCAAAAAATTTTTTTGATTCGAAAAATTTTCTATAGAAAAATTTTTAAACCGAAAAATTTTTTATACGGAGAATATTTTGTTAAAAATTTTTATATGAAAAATATTCGATAGAAAAAATTTCTATGAAAATATCTTTAAGCTCAAAAATTTTCTTGGAAAATTTGTATATCCAACAATTTTCTTTAATAAACACTTTTAATTGAATTGACAAATATCGAAAGGCTTGACTCTAGATTGAACTGGTTTCTTGTAGCTATGAATGGTGCGCTCGCCTTGATTGAAAACTTATGTTGTTTTGTACTGAAAAAACATTAACAATTACTAAAAATTCTGTTAGTCTTAAATATAGCTAGAGATTTTAGTACAATACAGCGAAATTTCGAGACATAAATAATGGGACCAACTATAAGTGATACAAAAAAAATATCATTCCATTTGCTGATCATAAAACCAGACATAATTGAGACAATATTTAATTTCTTAACTGCAGACTACCTCGATCTAATATTAAAAAACGAGGACAGATCGCTAGATTTTGGATGTTATTTTATTTTCAGGATGTTTGGATTGGTGCATGTTTTCCGGAATTTATACATAGATTTAACGTTAAGTCTACTGATCAAATGATTTTTGAGATTGTTTGACTTGTTATATCCCAATGTTTATACTGCTTTCCTAACACCGGCGATGCAGAGTTAACGTTAAGTCTACACCTGTAAATTTTTTTGTTTTAACAAAATTTTTGTTTTAACAAAATTATGTTAGTTGTAGACGTGGTGTAATTGCAGACGAGGTGTAATTGTAGAGGGTCTAGCTTGAGGTACTATGCTCCACTGGGAGCCAAGGATAGCAGAAGAATAAGTTGTTTACATGCTGCAAATGATCAAGTGTAAATTAAAGGGTCTGCACGTAAGCTAATATTAGACATTTTCTCATAACGAATCTAATCATTCTATACAATTGTTCCGTGTAGAAACTGTGTGTTATAGTTGGCCACATTATTATTTTTATGTTTAATAATTGTTTCAATCTTTGTCATATAACAATTTATGGTGATGTTAATCAATCTTAACAAACTACTAGTATTTTGTGCCCTGTTTACAAGTTACCTTAGACGACAGTGTCTGATTGTGGTCACTACTTGATTGAGCATTAGATGGATTTAATAATGCCCAGAAGTTTCAAATTAAAGGATTGTCTACAGAGCTAGGGAAATGATTAGCGATTGTAACGTCAGCTTAACATTAGAGATAGGCTCTAACGAAAGAGAGAGGATGCAGTCAGCAAGTAATACATGCCCAAAAATCTATTAATTTCAGATAAGGCTCAATTTGGATAGAACATTTTTTCGAGGATTGCTGTCACTGGCAAGCTCATTTAAGTAACTTTCCGAGACATTTTTCATTTTGAAACTAATGGGTGGCTATTGCGTTTGAGACATGTAACCATTTAAAGTTGTCTACCGTCGTCAGTCTGTCTGTGCCTATCTTCGTTCACACAAATCTTGTTTAAACTCTTTTAAACGTTTGCTTTAGCGGGGGGTGCAAAAATGCAATGGAAATTTTTTGAATGGAAATCTCTGTTTTGATTTGTTGTTGTTGCCAATCAAGACCCCTTGCACACCTCCCCCACACGTAGAGTTATCAAGGCATTTTAGCCTTTTATCATTATGGAGAGACCAAACTCTTAAACTCTTATCAGGTTTATTGTTTCTTTTTTTTCACAATGTATTTTCGATAGCCAAGATATTGTGCCTAGTCAGTTCAAAATTGCAAAAATGTGAGCGATTAAAGAAAAACATTACTTTATCATCCATGTGTTATTGATGGCGTTGTCTAGTTTTTTGAGTGGCATCTCATTCAAATAATGTCATTTTGAACATTTGTTTTATTAAATAGTTAATACATTTTAGTTTTTGTACTAAAAACACAAATGGATAAGATATCAGGGGGTATCAGGTGTACAGGACTATATAATATACATATAAATATTCCAAATTCTTATGCTTAATCCCCTAATTCATAAAAGAAAGTTAATGATATGGCAAATTTACCAAATTTTACATACAAATTTCCTACTTTTGATAATTGTATTATCTTTGATAATTGTATCAATTAGGTGTAAATATTTTTCTACTCTAAAAACATTTAAAAGGATTTGATTTATGTAAGAGATTTTAAAATGTTGCAAAAAAAAATATCATATCCATGTTAGTAATAAGTGTAGACCGACTTCTCATGTTAAGTTAACATAGTATTTACATTACGATTATCAACATTTCATATGCTATTTCCATTTTTGCCAAAGAATTTCCTGACAGTTTAATATCAACCCTTTAATTGCTCTAAATATTTTTAACATGTTTTAAATTGTCACTGAATACCCTTACTATTTATTTTTTCTTAATTATTTCTAATTAGAATTCAATCTTAGTAAAATGCATAAAAAACATACGAGTTTCCTTAAAAAGTTTATAGCAAATGACAACTTATTTCCTAACATTTTTCTATAGAAATTAGTAAAATGTGTAAAATGATTCGACATCTTTGTCCCAAGCGAAAAAAAACAAAACTTAAAAAAAATTTTAATAGCTATTATCATGATTTTATGGATCCAATTAATGCGAGCATTACTTACTGAGATATTGCTCATAATTGCTACTCTTTGAAAGAGTACTTAAATAATTAATGTTATTTGGCTTTGAAACCGACATTTAGTCTCTAAATTTTGACTTCCTTAAGTCAACAACAGAACTCTCAGCATTTCAGAACTCTCAGCGTTTCAGTATCTCCCTTACGTGGGTGCCGGACCCTAGGTACTTACCATGAAACTGTAGCACAGATGAGTCCGTTGAACTAAAGAATGACTACCTAAAGCATGTCTTGTGTGTCTCGATATTTGTAGCTTAATACTTGGATCCATTTTCTTCAGTAATTTTAAAAGTGATGAAAATCCCGTTCCATACTTCACGCTCTTGGTTGTTTTCTTAAGAGAAGCTACAACCCGTAACTCTCTTGATGATCAATAAAAAAACTTATTCGTTTCTTGACGAGTAAAATGTCGTCTTCTGATGCCGCAAGAACATCCATATTTCTTTATTTTGGACAATTACTAATTGCTGTCACTATCAAGACCCGAGTTTCCTCTTAATTGTGACTGTCAAAACATAAACTGATCATACAGTTTATGCAGTCAAAGTGCAAGATCTGGTCAAAGTGAAAGTGATTCTCAAAATATAAGTCATTGTCCAGGTTAAGTCATTCTCTAACTGGCAGTCATTCTCAATGTGCGAATCGTTATCAAAGTGTAAGTCATAGTCGGCGTGCAAATCATTCGTAAAGTGCAAGTCATTTTAAAAGGGCAAGCTATCCTAAAAGTGCAAGTCATTCTCAAAATGCAAATTATTGTCAAAGTGCAAGTCATTCTCAAAGGCCAAGTCATCCTAAAAGTGCAAGTCATTTTCAAAATGTAAATTATTGTCAAAGTTCATATCATTCTCAAAGGCCAAGTCATCCTGAAAGTGCAAATCATTCTCAAAATGCAAATCATCCGAAAAGTGCAAGTCATTCTCAAAGATCAAATCATTCTAAAAGTGCAAGTCATTCTCAAAAAGCAAATTATTGCCAAAGTACAAGTCATTCTCAAAGAGCAAATTTTTTGCCAAAGTGCAAGTCATTCTCAAAGTGTAAATTATCCTAAAAGTGCAAGTCATACTTAATGGCTAAATCATCCTGAATGTGCAAGTCATTCTCAAAGGGCAAAATATCCTAAAAGTGCAAATCATTCTCAAACAGCAAATTATTGTTAAAGTGCAAGTCATTCTCAAAGAGCAAATTTTTCGCCAAAGTGCAAATTATCTCAAAGAGCAAATCATTCACCACGTTTAGATGGGAAAAGTTCAAACCTCGATGTATTCTTAATCGTGGCAGTCACGAGCTGAGCATAACACATTACGCCGTGCTGGTCCCACCCAAATACAGAGCAAGGCCTTGACTTCAAAATCACCGTTCTTAAAGCTTTGAAACCACTCTCGGTACGTTCTTTCACTAATAACGGCCTCACCATAGCTATTGGGAGCATTCGATGAGCCTCAGCAGCAGATTTTTTCTAATTAAAGCAGAAAATTAAAACCTCCCGCAAGTGACGAGAATTTGGCTTGACGCAGGCACAAATCGACTAATATTTCCATGGCGTTATGCTTACAAATACCTTATCTTATTGTATATCATCTTCTTCTTCTGTTATCCCTGAATCCCAGTAGAGTACAAGGCCTCAGCTTTAGTCTTAAGTTTTATTGCCATTAGCCTATCATTAATAGGATACCATGGCCTTAGCTATTTTTTTAGTTATCAGAAAGCCCACTCCCCTACTTTTCTCATTGTCCTCCGGGCGACCGGAGTAAATAAAAACATCTTGCTTCTTGCACCGTCAGCAAATCAATTTTATAACGCAACATTTCACGCCTTAGCTGTTCGGATTTACCAGTTTAACTTACCTCATCTTATAGATAGGATACGATGCTATCATGGACTTAGTTATTCTTTTAGTTATCAAAAAGACCACACCTCTACTTTGCTCATCTTCCTCCCGGTGACCGGAGGTAATAAACTCATCTTGCTTTTTGCACCGCCGCAAATCAATTTTATAACGCAAAATTTCTCGTCTTAGCAGTTCCAATTCACCAGTTTCTTATAACGTGCGCAGTACGTACGTTCCATGTCGCAAACTTCAAACTTTCCTTCATGCCTATTATAGTTTTAGAGTCCGATATCTTTGGATAAAATTGGTTTAAGTAATCAGAATGTTCTTGCATAGATTATTCACCTCCAAAATTCTTGTGCCAGCTGCCATAGCAGGGGGACTTCTTGCATGATTACCCCTTGACGTAGTATATAATGTTGTTTCTTTCCTTGCTTAAAACATTGTAAGTGCTAAGTCGATGGGTGATGAGTTTAAAAGCACGAGCCACGTTTGTTTAGCCACCCGCTCGATACGAGACAGACGGCTGCTTACAGCCGCAACTAACATGTTGAACAGACGCTGCAGTTTCGTACTTTACCAAGTACAATTATCTTAGACGCTCACGATAAATACGTTAGAAAGGCTCTAAGATAACTCCCTCCATATTAGAACCGACCTAGAATCCTACACGGGTTGTTTACCGCATCTTCAACTAGGTTACTCAGGTTATCGGGATGTAACACGAGTAGGAATTTGAGTAGTAATTTGAAACAGTTCTTACCTGAAGCTGGAGACGCCAGGCAATAGCTACATCCCACTAAATCCCGACATGGCATCTTACGTGAGTACGTAATACCCACGACATTCCAATTGGAACAAGGGGTACTTCTCTTAGACAATGAGTTGCATGCGATTCTCTTTTTAGACTCATTGAAAGGGACCTATGTTTTAACGCCGGCTCCGAACGGCAAATGCATTAGAGAAGTTTTACATAGCCTAATACTCAATAACCCGTGGCTAGCTGAGTTATGAGGTGAACCGTTTTTTTTTTAAATTTATTATTTCAAGTGGGTCTGGCCGGGGACTAACCTGCTATACCACGGCGGTTCCGTACTTTACCAAGTACAATTATCTTAGGCTCTTAGAACAAATAAGTTAGAATGACTCTAAGATAACTCCCACTTATATTAGACCCGACCTAGAATCCCACCCGGGTTGTTTTCCGCATCTTCAACAAGATTGCTCAGGTTACCAGGATGTAATCCGAGAAGGTTAGAGTAGGAATTTTAAACAGTTTTTACTTCGTAGCTGAAGACGCCAGACAACAGCTACATCCCATTACATCCCGGCATGAAATCTACGATCTATTTATTTCGACTACCACTTATATATACATACATATGACATGTGAATACCCCTAATACAAACAATAGTTCCCCCTCTATCAGGGAGAAATAACACCTCTTTTTGAAAAATCTCCCAATCAAAGCAATTATTTTCTAAATCTGACTAAAACTTCGCACATTCATTTGATAGGAAAAGAGCGCAAGTGCGACTGTTTCGGAGACTTTGCGCCAAACGATTTTTTTAAATGTTTGTTAAATTGTTAGAGATCTTTTATGTTTTAGCTGAGATAAAACGAAATTCTGCGTTTGTCTGACTACCGGACAGAGGGACGATGTTTGTTAACTTCTCAAAACATTTTGTATTCATATTTTTTTTATACAATATTTTATTATTTATTTACTTTATTTCAGTGTTTTTATTTTATTATGAACGCCATACAATGATCTTTTAATATCAGTCACTAAATAAACGCGCAACAGGTAACAACACAATAAATTTTGAAAACAATTGATACAAACGCGAATTTCCAAAAAAAAAAATAATAAAAATACGAAAAGTTTAAAAACATTTTAGAAATAAGAAATATAATTAAGTAAAGACTAAAAAGTATTTTAAATAGTTAATCAAAATAAAATCCAAAAACAAAACAAAGTGATTGTTAATTTCCCCAATACAAATTTAAATTTTTTCTATAACAACTGAAGCTATTAATGGTGACAAATGAAATAATTCTAAATTAGTATTCAAAGTCTTAACCAGCTTTTATTTAAATTCCTCCAAATAAAACAAAAAAGTGCAATAAATTAAAAAAAATGAAATAATCTTTAAATTTATTTCAAATTTAATTTCAAACTTTAAATAGTAAACGTGTTTTTAATTCTATTTTTTAAAATATCTATTTCGTTTCTCAAATATCAAGTGTTTTAAAATTAAAAAAAAGTTAATTTAACAAAATTTAAAATTTTTTACGATTCTAGTGCTAATGAATTTATTTAAACTGCCATAAAATCTGATTTCAAGATCCGCCTATAAATTGCTTAAAAACTCCCTCAAGTTGCAGAAAGATTGAAAAGATTTTGGAAAAAATTTCGGGGAATTCTCAGAAAGGTAAATATTTAAAAGTGCTAAAATGTAAAAAAAATATTTCCATTATTAAAGACAAGTGACGTATATCACATTTTTTTTTTATAAAAAAAAACTTTTGTTACAAAATTATTTTGAAGAAATTAGTTTTGAAGCGTAAAATTTAATATAATTGAATTTTGCATACATTAAATCTGTGGCTTGGTGCTAAAAGGGCCAATGTCAATTTTCGGATGTTTTGAGTTAGTCCTTGCATTAAGTTCCTCTTTTTACTCTCTTTTATTTAAAGGCCAATGTCACTCTAAACTCCACTACAATTGTTAAGGCCAATGTTGACATTGGCCCTTTTATGGCTAATTTTGTTTTTATTTTTAAATAAAATCTAAATGCTAGAAGGGCCAATGTCAACAATTTATGAATTTTGAATTTTTTCAAAAAACTGATTTTACCATGCCCTCTATTAGATCATAATACATGTCAAATCCAAATTTTATTAGCGAAACTTGGAAATTGGCTGAGCTGTAATAAAAAAAAACTTATAAAAATTTAATTTCTAATTTTCTCAAAACTGATTTTTTTGACATTGGCCTTTTTATCACCAAGCCACAGAAAAATTAACAGAAAATATCGAAAAAGCTTAAAATATTTGGAATGTGGAAAAATTCTTATTTTTTTTTTAATAAAAAAAAAAGAGTCGACAAAAACTAGAGTCGGTCAAGACCTACAAGTTACAATGTGGACTTATTAACAACTTCTAACAGCCACCATTTTTCGACATTTAAGTATTAGGTGTACATCTTTGCTTCTGCCAATCCTTTGGTTTTTAATGCTCCACTTAAACCATTATTTGCGTTCAACAACGATCGCCTGTGATTGTTTCACTCATAATACACTACGACGAGTTGGTCCCACCAAATACAGAATATGGCCTAGGAAAAGTAAATATTTGGTTTAACAGTCGACATGGAAGCATGACCGCGACATTCCCACAATATTCTGCTCTGGGGACTATCGTTATGATCTCAAGTGCAGTCACAATGCGATACAGAAATCCCTTCCGTCTCTGCCTTGCAAGCAGCTGTTCACAACGCCGTTCAACATATTTCGACCTTAACTCGTACGGCACCCAATTTTCTTGTTGTCTTGTCGCGTTTCACACGAGTTTAGATCAAGTAGAGTCTCCAAATTCTGCATTTTCAAAAATGCGTGAATCAGGCTACCCTCACCCGCATATATTCTCTAGATTTAGCTCCGAGTGACTATTTCTTGTTCCCAAACTTAAGAAAATGACTCGTCGGAAAGGAATTAATCTCCAAGGATGAAATCATCTTACAAAAAATGCATATTTCGATAAATTCGACAAATCGTACTTTTGAAAGGGATAACAAATATTGGAGAAACGTAGGTCTAGGTATATAGAACTTAAAGGAGATTTTGTTGAAAAATAAATTTACTTTTTGTATAGAAACCTGCGTTTCATTAACGGACACACAAGGACTTATTGGCCCGCCCCCATTATAAACAGTTTACTTACTCAAATGGCCTATATTTACAACCTATTAAGGTCAAAGGCCGAGCATATTTTAGAAATCCATGCGCTACGATCTTGTGCGCATATTCTTCAATTGAGTAGGCCAAGCTTTGAAAGATTTTCCTCTACTTGGTCTTTCCATCGAAGTTTCGGGCCGTTTTTATTTTAAATTTAGCTTTTTTATAGTAATTGTTTTTTCAGAATAAACCCGAATAAACATTCCTTAATGTACGTTTCGATGGTTGGTGAGGCAACTTCATCAGGAGAAAAATCGGTAATTCTATACAGATAGAAAATCATGCATATCAAAGTTTCAAAGCAGAATAATACGAGTTATCGCCTAAACAGAATTACACACAAATTAAAATAAACAAAAGGATATTGAATTAAGGAAGAGAATTTTATATAAAAAAAATTATTTCTAAGGTTGTCATAACATTAGTTTTCGTTTATGAATTAGTAGGTAAATATTTAATACTTAAATTATTTTTAGCAGAGTTTTTGAAGATATTCGTCATTCCCCTGGTAAAATTTGCACCAGCACGATGGGAATAATATATGACCGATACATTCTTTATTAATGAAACTAATAAATAAACTGACCACATTTATTACAAAAATATCAATTTTCTTAGTAAAATTACTTTAATATTATGAGAATGCATGATTCAGACTTTAAGTTTTTTTTAATAGAATGATCAGTTTCCCACGAAATATGTATCATTATTTTGAATCAAATTAAATTAACTAAGGAAAATTTATTTATTAAATTAAATATTAGCGCAACAAATACTATATATTTAAGTTTTGAATTCAAACAATCGATATTATTAAGACAGCTGTTGTTTTACTTAGAACCAATTGTCTGGTTGTATATAAAATTTTATTCGAATCGCAAATATTTTATAATTTCCATTATAAAAAACCTATTTAGAACGTTATAGAACTTTCACAGATGTCCACAGTGGTTTAAAAATGTTTTATATCGGATATGAGCAGATATTGGGAGGGCTACCAGAAAAAGTAAGCTATTTATCCAAAAACTCTTTTGTTCCAAAAGTTTTTATCCAAGAAACCAATTAAAATTGTTGTTCCAAAACATCTGATGAGTAAACAATTTACCTATATCTTACTGCAAATTTAATAACAATAACGTGATTGTAATTAACACTTTTTTTCATTATTTTTTGGCCAATATTTTTATTTATGTTTTTTTTTTTTGTTTGGTAAAAATTTCAATTTTTCGATAGGAAAGGAATTTGTTAATGACCACTAATATAAAAGAATCATAAATAATAAAACATATAAATAATTTGTAATAAATTTTACCATAAACTCCATAACTTTGGGTTTATTCATTATCACACAGATCCAACACAGCGATTATTTTCGCTTTGGTCATAATGACATCGAAGGGTTATAGCGGAAATCATTTATGGGTTATTAGGTTAGAGTTTTTGTTATTTCCGATATAATGTATGATGAGACAAAAATACCCCCAACCTGTAGTTTTTTTGATATCTTGGTGATTTATGGAGGATTTTGAATGACGAAATGCTTATTTTATGTTAGCTCTTGATACTTATAAATCTATCAATATAAATTATGTAGTTTATTCTAATACTTATCTTTAACTGGTTTTTACCGAAAATCGCATTATCGCCATAATTAATCTTGTTGAATAAGGTCACATGTCCGAAACTATATAGAACTCTTTAACAGCGATTATCTTAAAAGTTCCAAGAAATTATAGATATGGGAAAATTGTGAATCTTGTATATAGTCTATTTAAAATCGTGGATCTGGTATGTAGTCTAGTTTTAGTCGTTAATTTTGTATGTAGTCTTTTTTCAATCGTGGGTCTTGTATGTGGTCTATTTTCAATCGTGGGTCTTGTATGTAGACTATTTTCAATCGTGGATCTGGTATGTAGTCTATTTTCAATCGTGGATCTTGTATGTAGTATATTTTCAATCGTGGATCTGTTTTGTAGTCTATTTCCAATAGTGGATCTTGTATGTAGTCTATTTTCAATCGTGGATCTGGTATGTAGTCTATTTTTAATCGTGGGTCTTGTATGTAGTCTATTTTTAATCGTGGGTCTAGTATTTACAAAATTTTCAACCGTGGGTCTAGTATTTAAAAAATTTTCAATCGTGGGTTTAGTTTTTGTTACATTTTCAATCGTGGGTCTAGTATTTGTTAAATTTTCAATCGTGGGTATAGTATTTGTTAAATTTTCAATCGTGGGTCTAGTATTTGTTAAATTTTCAATCGTGGGTATAGTATTTGTTAAATTTTCAATCGTGGGTCTAGTATTTGGTAAATTTTTAATCGTGGGTCTAATATTTTGTATTAAGTTTAATTAAACTTTAACCGAGCAATATAAAAATTCATAAAAGAATTTTTCGTTTTTTTGAATATCTAAACTAACCCTCGTATATTTGCCAAAAAAGAAAACTTATCATAATTTTTGATATGCACAATTTTTTTCTTTCGCTTAGAAAGTGATTGATTGATTGACAACATTATCCTTATCACCTGGGAAACGAGATTGTTTTATTGAAATGCGAAATATTAAATAATATCAAAATTGCTGTAAATATGTACTTAAAATTGTTTATATAGTATGGAAATTTTAGATTATTTGTTTATGAACATGATTCTTAAAAAAAAACTTGTATTTGACATTTATTGCAAAACACTTTGGAATAAAAAACTTTATCTTATATTATCTACGATTAGCGAAGAAAAGATCTTCAACCTTAAAGTTATAAACAAAAAAATCCATATAATCTAAGAATTGACCATGTGACCATTATCTGCTTCAAAAATCGATTAGTCAATGGGAAGGAAAAGGAATTTATAGCTTTAATCAGATTCTGACGTATTTGAATTTCCTAAAATCAAATTGATAAAGATTTCATTGCATTAAGAGTTGCCATGTTTTAGAGGTTAGGAAAAAAGGTAATGGTTAATTTAACAGCTCTGGATAAATAAGTCTGGTAATGTTTTAGAAAGTTTTTTTTTAATAGTTCGTATTCGTTTATTGTTACCCTTCTTTATATTTGTGGGAAATCTTTTGTAAGATTTATATAAACTTCATGATTTCATACTTCAGTTAAATACTTTTACATTCATGTAAATTTAATGCGTAAATAAAAAAGTAATGAAATATTTTGCACAAATTATAACGATAAAATGTTGCGTCAATATTACAGCATTTAGGGTTTCCAAAACTGCAAAAGAAATGTTTAACAATCAGGAATATAGGGAATTAGTGTTTTTGAAGAGATTTTAATATGTAGTTCAATGTTTGATCGTGGGTCTAGTTTTTCATAAATTTTCAATCGTGGTTCTTTTATGCAGCCCAACATTTCACCGTGAACTTCTGTATGGTGCGATATTTGATCGCGGGTCTAGTATTTGGTAAATTTTCAATCATGGATCTTGTATGTAGGATACATTTCGGATCGTGGATCTATGTAGCCTAATTTTTCATCGTGGGTCTCGTATGTAGCCCAATTTGTCATTGTGGGTCTTGTATGTAGTGCAATGTTTGATCGTATGTCTGGTATTTCATCGTGGGTCTTGTATGAAGCCTAATTTTTCGTCGTGGGTCTTCCATGTAGCCCATTTTTCATCGTGGGTCTTCTATGTAGCCCATTTTTCAACGTGGGTCTTCTATGTAGCCCATTTTTCAACGTGGGTCTTCTATGTAGCCCAATTTTTCGTCGAGGATTTTGCATGTGGCCTAATATTTCATAGCGGGTTTTGTATGTAGCTTTTCATTGAAGGTCATGTGTGTAGTGCAATATTTGATCCTGGTTCTATTGTTTGGTAAATTTTTAATAGTCGATCTTATATTTAGCCCAATTTCATCATGGGTCTTGTATGAAGCCCAATTTTGATAGTGTCCGAGATCGAGATCCCCGATTTCGTTAGTACAAATTCCAAAGTAGTACCGATAGAACAGTGTGACATAACTCACATTGTGATGATGCTCCAGTGAATCAATAAATTTTGATACCCGGTCGAGAAGCTCCAAATTCCATTTTCAGTCAGAGTGATGTATCTCTTATATCGTTAAAAAAAAAAACTTAAATGTTCGTTAGAAATCAAATTGAATTCTCATGCCCAAAACATCAATAGAAGGTCTTGTATTAAGTCTTATTCAGTGGTTGGTCTTATATCTAGTCCAACATTTACTCTTAAGTCCAATATCTAGTCCAACATTTAGTTTTAAAGGTTGTACCTAGCCTCATTTTTAGTCGATAAACTTCCGCTAGTTCAATTTTTAATAATGAGTCAGATCCTTTTTAACGTAATTCTTGTACCCAATCCAATTTTCAATTATCTATCTCTTATGTAGCCCCAATTGTTTTTTACATTCCACATTTAACTACTTTCCTGGAAACCCTTAAAAATCAGACCATCTTCATACATTTTTAACTTTTTTTGTCATAATTCCTTTTAAGGTTAAATTCCCGTAAAAAAATCTGCACGTGCAGGAAAGAAAAAAACAAAATGTAGGGTATACGAATTTATTATGTATTATTTATGGACAGACTCTGTCTGTCCATTACACTAATAAAACCAACTCCCAAGAAGCAAAAAAAAAACCGGCAATAAATCGTGGTACATTAATTGTGGCTGTAAGTAGGCATGTGATAAAAAGGAAACTTGTTTTCTTCTTGTTTCAACAAGATGAGACATTACCGAGGAACAACAAAATAAATTTCACTTGAAGAAGAAATAAATGATTAACAAGAGACATAAGATCTTGTGTCATATTTTGGGAAAAAGTCAGGGGAGGCAGGAGAGTTTTATTAGTGAAAAGTGCTGGCAAGGGCTTAAGTAATGGGTTTAATGAAAGATTTCAGAAAAAGCAGGTAATTTTAATTGTTTTAAAATTATTTAAAGTAGTAAAGAAGAATGATTTATTTCTGATTTTGTATTTTAAATTAGTAAAAAAAATGTGGCAATACTCTACTTAACCCTAAGCCGTTAACAATTATAGCGGCGTTAGAAATTGATATACAAGTGGCGGCGCTGGTGCATTATCTTAAAGAATTGACGTTTTTCCTAGATTTAGATTAAAATTTATATTAGCCTTAAATCTTTTAATATTAAAAGTCCATAAATAATGCCAATATCATATCTCATAAATCAACACTTGTTTATTATCTCAAATTTAATAATTTAATGAAATTTGGACTTTAAAAAACTTTTATTACGTAGATTTTAATTAAAATAAAAATGCATACAAATCATTTTTCCTTTTAATTAAAGTCGCAATTTATGACCACTCAAATATATTGAAAAAAAAAATATATTTAAAAAATTTGATACACATTTAAAATAAGAGCTAAAAAGTATTTGAACATTCCTTAAAACTTCTATTACGGCTGGTGTAGTTTTACGTGCATTTTTTATATATATATTATTTTAAATTAAGTTGTTTTGTTTTGTTTTTTAATTTTAAAATTTGCATAACGTGTCTAAAATTAAGCAAAAAAGAATTAGAATACATTTTTCAGGTCATTAGTACCACGTGTTTTACTCTTTCGGAGACATCTCCGATAACTTTTTTATTTTAGATTTGAGGGGTGTAGAATAAGTTAAATTATGTATTGTTTTTTTTAAGATTTTTAATTTCTAATACACAGCCCTATCACAGAACTCTATTTCTTTCAAAAGTGGAATGAATTCCTTATTTTAATTGTTTTAAAAAAAGTTATACTAATTTTTTTCAGAATAAACCAATTTCTTTTTTCTAAGAGGAATTAAATTCGTATGTATTTCTTTGTTTATTCAATATTATTCGAGATATTTTTAGATCTCTATAATTTGTTGAAAATTCCAAAAGTTTGCTTTGCTGCGTTCGCTTTTTGGTGTTAAATCGCATTGACTTTCTCCATTTTTATTTGGATTTAATTCGCATAGACTTAGTTTTCTTGATGTTAATCTGAGGACCAGCTAAAGCACGGTTTGAAATTTGGATTGCAAGCTAGAGAACCGGTGAGAAATAAATTTCATCTAGTTTTTCGTGAAGACTTCACGATATGCCATGTTGCCTAGGCATCGAAAGATTCAACACAACATCGAAAACTATAATTTATAGCAGTGGAGACAACTGAATTCCGACCTATCTACAATATCCAATTGGGGTTGTCTGAATAGGGTCGACTTCAATGCTCGAAACACTCAATATTGTGTGTTAACTCACAAACGCGTTACGAACAATGTTGCATCATCTGTAATTATGGGTGGTATAAATATTGAGAAATCAGAAACTCTTGATGTTCTAGGCATAAGAATTCAGTTTGATGTCCATTGGACAAAGCACGTTTTTCAAGTGTCGAAAGAAGCATTCAAGTGTCTGGGCTTTCTAAAGCGGTGTAAGATATACTTCACTCCAACTGATCTCCTTAATATATATAACACTTATATCCGACCGAAAATGGTTTACAACTCTCATGTATGGGCCCGTGCTTCAAAGTCTATTTTGGAACTTCTGGACCGTGTACAAGAGAGTGTGAGGGCGCTTATCGGTGACAGTAGGGTAGTCAACTCTATTGCCTCATTGGAGCATCGTCGTAATGTGGGTTGCGTTTCACTGTTCTATCGCTACTATAATGGCATGTACTCAAACGAAATTAGGGATCTTTTTCCTGAAACACGCAACTCAACAAGGACTCATTCCTTTGTAGTCGATTTTCCAGTGGATCGCACCACGAGAAAACTCGTTTTTTATCCGCACGAATGTGGAATAAACTTCCTGCATCCGTCTTCCCCTCTAATTATGATATCCAAAGGTTCAAATCGAATATCCACAAACACTACTTCCTCTATTCTCGTTTTTAGCCGCACAGCACGAATTTGGAATAAACTTCCTGCATCAGTCTTCCCCTCTAATTAATACATTTAAAGGTTCAAATCGAATATCCACAAACACTACTCTCTCTATCCTCCTTCCCACAACGTTTTTCCTAGTTCCATCACAAAGCATATGTAGGGGTCATCCCTTGAGTGTTGGTCCAATACAAAAAAAAATCTGCTTGTTCGAGTCTTAGCTGTGGTTCGACAATGGTCGCTTTAAGACTGTGCAGAATATGAGGCCAATATAATTCCTATGATTTAATTTACAAAAACAATAATTGGAAATAAAACTTTCTTGAATCGTTCCCATAGCCATTGAATATAAGATACCATTGAAAATTATATAATAAGGTAATCAAAAATTACACTGGCAGTAAAGCTACGATTGCAAAGACTACAAGATCTGGCACTTGAAATTTGACTTCATACAAGATTTATAATTATAAATTGGACTGGATATCAGCGCTAATATTGAATAAGATAAAAGATCTGAGATTAGAAGTTGGACTGGAAATTAGAGCTAAGATTGGAAATTGTCATGGAAAGACCTTAAAAAATTTGACCAACATAAAATCACTACAATTGGAAATTATACTACATGCAAGAGCTCGAATTAGAAATTGGGAATTAGACGGCGGTCCTATTATTGGAAATTTGAAAAGATATAGGTAAGACATATGATTTAAAGATCTACTTTTTAAAATGGGAAGCACAAGAGACATGATATATGCTAAAGGAACAACAATATTTCAAAGATGACCCAAATAATCTCTCTATACATTATTTCCAACAGGTTCTCGTGCTCAACTGCATTGACTATAAGTGGTTACTTAACAACTTACAGTTCAATTTTCCCACCCGACGCCGATATTGATAAACAATGCAAATACTAAGTACTCAAGTTTTCTTCGCATTAGCCAGAAAAATGAGAAGTTACAAGACAATAAGTGGAGAACTGTTTTAATTAAAAACTAATGATTGATTAAATAAAAGCAAATAATTATCACAATAACATAATCATTATCGACCAATAACAACAATAAAATTTGCAACAAGTAATCAAACGTCTACGTAGTACTAATTTACGTACTTACGTATATATTTATGTATGTATGAGGTTGGTACTTTAAAACGATTATCAATTTGTTGGTAGTAACTGTTAAAGTATAGCAACTGTTGTTGCTGCTGCTTAACAGTTAACAAGGCTTCAGTCATATCGATCCACAGCGATCGATCGATTGATAGTCCAGTCGTATGCGACTGTTCCACTTAACGACTGACGAACGAAAATATATTGTACGAATGAGTTAAAAAAAAATTTTAGCAAAAGTGCTAAATTATTTTCCGAATGATCAGTTATTGGCGGTCAATCATCAAGAACGGTTGACTTTTCACTTAAAATAAATATTTTGATACGTTTAAAAGAAATTTGAAAACAAAAAGTATTGAGAGTTGCAAAAAAAGGTAATGAAAGAGGGTCCTTAATCCCGAACAAACTTGAAAAAGATAAACACTAAAGTTTTGAATTAATTTAATTTCAATATAATAAAACATAAATATACATAATTGTTATGAAGTGTAATAATTTTAAAAGAATGCGCGTATTTTAAAAAGTTTTTAGATTCTAATGTCGGCTACTCTGTAACGTTTATGGAACATATGATTTTCAACAAGTTTTCATAATTTTCTTTAAATTTTTTCTTTTTGTATATTTCGGAACCCGCGCATTTTAAAAATATTTCGCTCTTTTTCGAAAAGTGTTTTGACGTTTTTCCGCAACATTTATAGCATTTAACCCTCTTATTCATAAACGAAAAATTAAGTTATGACAAAATTATAAATCGGTACTTTCCATATAAAATTCGTACAATAATAGACCTTTGATAACTTTATAAATCGTTTATGAATAAGGTTGTAAAATTTTCAAAAAGTTTTAAAATTTTTATTGAATTTAAATTTTTTTTTTGTGATTTTAAAAAGTTTTTGGAAAATTTATTAAGAATAAGTGCTTTGAAATAAGCTCTTCAACGGAAATAATTTTGAAATTTGAAATAAAAATTTATTGATTACTAACCTGATAAGAGCTATCATTTGAAATTGGTGTTTATAAACCCTTTGGATAGGAAATTGGCCCATATAAGGGACCTACAGCTGTAAATTTGCTTTTAAAAACCCTAAATTGATAATTGGCATTTATTAAGTCGACGGATTGAAATTGGCCTTGGTAATGACCTACTATTAAAGATAAGACTTTATCTCAATAAATTCCTATTGTACAATTCGAATGTAGGCTTTATAAACTACGATTGGAAATTGAGCATTATAAATCCCTTAAATGTGAAATTAGACTTGACAAGGTAACCATTAAAAATTGGACTTGGTGCAATACCTAAGATTAAACATTCACGTCTGCATTCTTGTCAGTGTCTATTAGAAGCTCTTCTTCACAAAGCCCTTTGCTTGGTTTTGTAGCAAAGAGATTCCCCAAACACACAAGTGCATTAGAACGGAATATTATCTTCCATTAGCTCTTTAGGCTCCTCACAAAGTTCTTTCATTGCTTTTGCGATAGAGATGAAAGTGTCTGAAAAGTACTAGAACTTATCTTCATCGGACCTTCTCCATGAACTATTTTCAAGTTACTCCTTTCTACAGATGAAACATTAGAGTTACCTGTTATTCACAGCTCTTGTCGCACTCCTAGACTTTTAATTGGCCTTAAAATCAAGCCTTTCTAATTGACACAACACGAAAGGCATATGGTTTAAATACTGTGTGCCTATTATCTCCATGAGCATCATCTAATCGACTTAAATTACAATTGGAAATTAGGAAAATGGATACTACGTTTTTGATAATTGATGGAATTCACTCACTGCCCTAGATCTGATCGGGATGTCAACTAGATCCGATCGGGATATCAGAGCTGCGCAATAGCATTCAACAGAACTATGTGTTTAATTTGGCCCTGGGACCATCATGCGCTGCTAAGGTGAAGGTATTCCCTTCATCGCCATGAGGACATGAAAATACTCTGAAAATTTGTATATTCAATGATACTCAACCTGTTCTTAGAAATAGCACCGACTGCCTCTCCTCTGTTAGTAATTGTCATTCTCGAATCGATAAGATAAAGTAAATCTCTTAATGATTCGTAGATCCATATGTTCTTAGAAATAGTACCGACTGCCTCTCCTCTGTTAGCAATTGTCATTTTCGAATCAATAAGATAAAGTAAATCTCTTAATGATTCGTAGATCATTTCATTCAGGACCTTCTTCAAAGGTCCTGAATTTTGGCAAGGAAATTCTACTTAACCTTTTCAATAAATATTATGTTTGTTCTCGTACTCTAACGAAAGTACCTAAAACAGTCCGAAGTTGTCAGAAATCAAAAAACAACGGGAAGTTTGGGTTGTTACGTTAAAGTAAAGGAAAACACATCAGACTGTTTTGGGTTCGTAAGACTACTGGAACAAACATATTGTGAACCTATTTCAAGTCAGCCTTAATTCAATTATAATAAATTTTTGAAAAAGTTTTTAAAAATAAATCATAAAAAATTCAATATTGACGTCATAATTTTGGTATTTAAGATATCGTATCATATCAGTTGCATTAAGTTAACAAGCAGTCAATATAAAACAATATTTAATCCAAATATTTCCAATTATGTAGTTATTAATTAATTGACAAGAAAAAATAAATTTATTAACTAATAAAGATTAAATTTAAACAATAAAGTAAAACAGTAAGATAACTAACAACGACATTTATTTATTGGAACAAACAAATTAAATGTACTGACATTGTTATTTCAAAGAATTCTTCGGAAATACTGTGAAGATTTAAAGAAATTGCTAAGTATAGTTATATTTTGAAGAGATTTCTATACTTTTAAAGGAATTATCTATAGAAAGCTTAAATACTTATGATAACACAAAAAAATTAAGTCTGGTAGCTCACTGTAATGCAACCGAATACTTCTACCGTTTAAATGCAACACTGCATTGACATGTTGACAAACACTTAACGGTAAATAAATTATACTACAATCATTGAAAACTTCATTACCCTTTTAATACAACACTGCTTTGACATGTTGCTACACATTAGAAGGTAAACAAAAAATGTTGCTCATCATTACTGTAATAAATTGTTGACAAACATTTAACGGTAAATAAATCATGTTGTATATCAACCAGTAATGCCACATATACTATAATTTATCGTTTGATCAATGATTTTGCCAACATTTGATTATAATATAATTTAAGTTAATTGTGAAATACTTTGTAATACTGTTTTGTCAATATAATTTTATAAAACTAATCAATTTTATTATTGATTAAAGTTCTTGAAAGGATTTTAATAGTAGAAAACTTGTTTATCATTGATAAGAATTAATTGCTTTTTTAAATTCTTACATCTAAAACTTGTGCCAGATTTTCAAAAGTCTTGTTGACTTAAAGATATGAAATACTTATTAAACATTTAATTGCTTTTATTTAATTAAAAAAATATTAAAAATCTATAATAACCTTTAAGCGCTTATCATACATTAACACTAATATTGTATGTTCCCATTCTGGAATAAATGAAAAATGTTAAAGCTTTTTTTAAATATGTAACACAATTTATAAATTTTCCCCCTAATTCATAAACAATTTTTAAAATAATTAAATTCATATAATTTGAAATTTCTATGGAAAATTTGAATTATAAGCTTGCTATAGCTTTATTTTTGATTACGAATTGGGTGGTTTATATATAACAAAAAAAATGGAATATTTATAGCCTGTTTCACGATTTCGAAAGAAAATCTACTCGAAAGAAAGTGAGTAACTCGAATTCGAATTAATTTTGGTTTCACTATTTCGAAGCCTTTCGTTCGTTTCTATTCGAAAGCAAAATATCAAGTAACTCATTTTGACATTTGTTTTCGTATTGCTGGTAACTAGTTCGAAATAGTGAAATAGAAATTTGTATGAAAATACTTACATTTTCTTTCGACTTGTTTTTCGACTTATCTTTCGCATAAAATAAAGTTAGTGAAACGAAAAACAAATTTATTTCGTATAGGATAAGAAAGAAAACATTCTTTCGAGATCGTGGAACAAGACATTAATTCCAACTACTTTTAGCTGCCAAATCAATAATATTCGTGTCATTTAATGATTATCAATTTACCTTATTACATTGAAAAGTAATAAATATAAAATAATAAATATAAAATAATAAAGATTTATAGTATGTACAACAATTTTCAATATAAAAATGTTAACCGATATTTCTTTGAAAAATCTATAAATTTTTGTAGACAAAAGTACATATAATAAATAAAATGTCCAAGATTGTAAAACAAATAAGTGCGAACTTTATAATTATTATTTCTGATTAGATAAAAGGCGCTTTAAAAGTGATTTTCATTAAAAATTTAAACTTATTGCCACTACTACAATTTCAAAATCTTCTGTTTTTTTTTTAAAGAGCAAGCGCATTTTTTTTATTTTGTTTTAGATTATTAAATATTTGATTTATAATTTTGACATTTCCCATAGATTTGAGACAAGGATAGATTAACTAAAAATCTGGTGATAAAGAAGTAATAAAAATGTGGGGGGAATTTAATCATAAAAATTAAATACTTCGTTTTCAAAATGAATTTCCATAGTTAAACAAATTTTAACATAATATTAATTTAAATAAAAAGAAAACTGAAAAATATTTCAAGCTAATGGGCTTCAAAATATAAATGCAAAATGACATGAAATATTCAATTAATTTCAAAAAAAGTCAGAACCTGCCCCCAAAATTTATCAGTAAATTATGATTTATTACCTAGAAGATATCAGTTACTTTGTTCAATCTATAATATGGCGCTAAATCAATTTCACATTTTTAAAATTTTCTAAAGAAATTTAATATTCCTTAAGAATAATTAATGTTCTTTTAGGTAATTAATATAAAACTGAAAGATAAAATTTTGTTATGGACAATTGTTTTTCCCTTTTCAATATTTTATAAAATATGATTTTTATAAGAGAAAATTTAAATTTGTAATATTCAAAGGTTTTTGTTAAATTTGGGATTTTGCAAATATTTCATTTTAATAAATATAGATATAAGACTCTTATAACTTAATCAAAGAAATAAAACAATACATATTTGCTTATTATTCAGTCTCTTAGTCGCCTTTAGAGAATTTTGAACTAGGTTTTAAGAACTGGTTTTTCAAATCGTTGCATTATAATCAGGAGTAGGCAGACCATACCACCAGTAGCCGATCAATATTTTTAATTTTCGTAAATACCACGATCATTAACAAAACTCGTGAAAATGGGTATTAAAATCATTTAGTTGGAATTTGGATGTTAACATCCAAAAGACAAAAACAAAATAGGGAAGAAACAAATCAAAATCCAATTTATAGCAACAAAATACATGGTTCGAGAGAACAAAGAAATGTAATCTCGAACATTGTTACCACGCTGCTATTATTTTTGTAAACATTGCAAATACTTTTGTAAATATTGGGAATATTTTTCAAAACAGAAATAAATTCTAATATTAAACAATTTTAGATTTTTATATATTCTAGATATTTTCGATCTAAACATAAAAACTAGATTTTATAGAAAATTTTTCGATAAAAATATTTTTCTGTAAAAATATTTTTATATCAAAAACTTTTCAAATCTTCTATAGAAAAATTTAAAAAATAAAAAAATATAAAAATATTTTTCTGTAAAAATATTTTTATATCAAAAACTTTTCAAATCTTCTATAGAAAAATTTTTCATGAAAAAAATTTTCTATAGAAACATTTTTGATGAAAATATTTTCTATAGAAAAATTTTTGTTAAAAAAATTTTTGTTAAAAAAAAATTCCATAGAAAAATTGTTGATAAAAAAATTTTTGCAAGAAAATTTTTTATAGAAAAATTTTGTACAGAAAAATTGTTGATAAAAAAATTTTCTATAAAAAATTTTTGATAAAAAAATTCTCTATAGAAAATTTTTGATAAAAAAATTCTCTATAGAAAATTTTTTGACAAAAATATTTAAAAAAAATGGAGTAGAAAGCTTTTTCTTTTTAGAAACTTCTAACTACACATTGAAAAAACACCTATTTTAGTTAAAAGTATTAAAGAACGGCAACTCTCCGACTATTTTTTTGTTCTGTTCTCTTTGCGCCGACCCGTGATTATAATTATGATAATTTTTAATAATTTATATTTTTTTTTTTAATTTTTTCTTTCAGATGACCGACACAAATCCTACATCAAAAGATAGTAAATCTACGAGTAATTCGGTGGTTTCCTTAACCGATTTTCACTCAAGGTAAACCAAAAACAATTAAATACAAATCAAATTAAATATCTTTATACAAAAATTTATTGAATGAAATATTTTGATAGCAAATTAAATTCTTCTACTGAAATTTTTTATACCTACATTATTTTAAAAAATATAAGTACAGAATTTTTTTAATTTAAATTTTTTAACTAAAAATTTTTTCTATAAAAAAATGGATTCTTAAAATAAAATTTGTTCTTAATATAAAAAAGTTTTAATAAATAAAAAAACTCAAACAATTTCCTAAGAAAAAGGGGCTGTTAAATATTTTGGCAAACAATTTTTTTAAAGAAAATTTTTTAGAATATTTTTTTTAATTTCTAATGAAATATTTTCTTACATAAAATTTTTCTGTCAAGAATTTGCAAAAAAAAAATTAACAACCATTTTTCTATTATTTAAAAGGTTTCTATCATGATTGATGATTGAAAAAGGTCTCTCCCTCCATTTTCTTGATATTTTTTGATTTGAAAATTTTAATTTTTTATAAAATTTTAATTTGGTGCTTTTCAAAAGCACTAATATGTAACATGTTTACATAAATCCTTGGCAACATGTCCTGTTAATCGAAAGTTTAACAAAGTGTTGCCATAATTTTAAGATTTACTTATCGTCCATTTGTAGAAAAATTAACATAACTCAAAAAACTCGGTTTCAAAATAAATTCTTTCAATTTAGTTTTCGGAACTCTATTGTTCGATTTCTGTAACATCTTTAATTTCAATCTTATTTTTTAAAGAATCTTTCAAAATTGTAAAATAAAAAGCTTAAATTCTCTTTTTTGATTCAAAAAATTCAATTTAGTCGAAAATAATCAAATTTTGTAAAACGTGTCTACACAAAATTTAAAGGTTGAGTTAAGAGTGACATGTAAAACTCATTTTTTGGGATTTCAAATAACATTTTAGTTATAATTATTTTAATTTTTTGCTTTTTCTTTTTTAATATAATTTTTTACAAAACAAATTTTTTTTACTTTAACTTAACTTTTTTAAAATATTTTTTATAGAACAAATCTAACAGAAAAGGGACAAATATACGATGAATATGATCCATTTGCTCATCGTGATCAAGAGAATGGGTCATCCACAGGCGGTGCATTGGCACATTTATTAAAAAGTTCTTTAGGTACAGGCATTTTGGCCATGCCCATGGCTTTCTATAACTCTGGTCTAGTATTTGGTATGATCGGTACTATAGTCGTGGGTATCCTGTGTACTTATTGTGTGCATATATTGGTAAGTAATTAAAATGAAGTAATTTCAAAAAAAAAATTATGTAATAAATCCTATTAATGATAACAAGCATTAGAATTAATTAAGAAATATTTATAAATTTATCAAAATTAAACAAAATCTTCAGTTCTTAAATATTAAAAATGACAATTTGATAGGATTTTCCTTAAATACCAAGTCCAAAAACTAGTCTTAACTGGACAAAACTTGCAACCCCATAAATGTATTTAGGCTTTGTTTATTTAAGAATTTAACATTTCAAGTATTTGTTTAAACTTGTTAATAATAAATACTTAAATTAAAGTGTTTTTTTTTAGTTTATAATTTGTTTTATTATAATATTTCAATAAACACTTTTCAAATGACGTATGTAGACGCTGAAACATAGTGTGACTTTTAAAAACTTTTAAGTGTAAAAAATCATAAGTAGTTCAAGGTTCAATTAAATACAATTTTTACATTTATTAAATTTTTTCTCAATACTAGTTTTTTTACTAAATGTAACCCATAAGTAATTAATTTCTATTAGAAATTCTAAACGAAAATTAACACTTTATCTTAACATTATATTCAAAGTCGGTTATCTTGGCACTAAATGACTAACCAAATTCTGCTAACTCGTTCTTATCTTGCCAATAAATCTAAAATAACCGATTGAACTACTGATTATTTGATAGTTAGTCATTTTATGGGGGTATTGTAAGTGAAAATGTTATACAGAGATCACGTTTTTTTAGTTTAATTGTTTGCTAAATAAATATTTATTTCGGCAAACATTCTATGTTTATATATTTTTCACGAGAGTTGATTTAAAAAAAAAATTAAAAATGTGTCATCATGTATTTATTTTATTTGTTTAAAAGCTTCCGCTTTTAATTCATAAATTGATTTTTTGCAAGTGCTAATTACATTTTTTTTAAAACATATAATTAGCAAATAAAATAATGGCTTTAAATCAAGGTTTAAAAAAGATACCTTGTTTAAGACACTTTATTGGATGCTAAGTAGGTGTGGTATGAATCAAAATAAATTATATGCTTGAAATATCTTTTCAAGGAATTGTTTCAAATTGTAAACTCTTAATATTTGTTTAAGCTTAAACATTTTATAACTATGTTTCATTGTTTATTATTTTCAGGTCAAGACTTCCCACAATATTTGCCGAGATGCTCGTGTGCCATTTCTAAGTTTTTCCGAAACTGCCGAAAAAGTCTTCGAATATGGACCAAAACCTCTAAGGCCGTGGTCTAACTTTGCAAAGTAAGTAGTACAAAGAAAATAAAGTCTATATGGAAGCCGATGAAAAAATTTCAAACCTTTTGATGAAAAAATTTTCTATAGAAAAATTTTTGATGAAAAAATTGTCTATAGAAAAATTTTTGATGAAAAAATTTTCTATAGAAAAATTTTTGACGAAAAAATTTTCTATAGAAAAATTTTTGTTGAAAAAATTTTCTAAAGAAAAATTTATGATGAAAAAATTTTCTATAGAAAATTTTTTGATAAAAAAAATTTTCTAAGAAAAATTTTTGATAAAAAAATTTTCTATAGAAAAATTTTTGACAAAAAAATTTTCTATAGAAAAATTTTTGACAAAAAAATTTTCTATGGAAAAATTTTTGATAAAAAATGTTTCTATAGAAAATTTTTTTATAAAAAATTTTTTCATTAAAAAGAATTGAATGATGAAAAAAATTTGTTTAGAAAAATTTTTGATAAAAAGTTTTCTATAGTAAAATTTTTGATAAAAAAATTCTATTGAAAAATTTTTGATAAAAAAATTTCTATAGAAAAATTTTTGACAAAAAATTTTCTATAGAAAAATTTTTGATAAAAAAAATTTCTATAGCAAAATTTTTGATAAAAAAATTTTCTATGGAAAAATTTTCGATAAAAAAATTTTTGATAAAAAAATTTTGTACAGAAAAATTTTTAATAAAAAATTTTCTATAGAAAAATTTTTATTAAAAAATTTTCCATAGAAAATTTGTTGATAAAAAATTTCTATAGAAAAATTTTTGATAAAAAAATTTTCTATAAAAAAATTTTCTATACAAAAATTTTTGGTAAAAAATTTTCTTTAGAAAAACTTTTGATAAAAACAGATATTGGTATTGGAACTTTTTTCTACTCGATTCAGCTTTGGTAACATTGTTTGTTGCAGTTCCATTGGTAACATTGTTTTGTATTTTGTTAACTATATCTTAGCAACATTGTTGCAGGCATTGTTTATGTATTTTTGTAACAGTTATTTTAAAAAATAACAGTGAAGCCACCCCTTTATAAAAAAAATAAAAACGCCAATTTGAAATAAAACAACATATAACGTCTTAAATCGATATTAATTACAAACTTTTAATTTCTTCCCTTTCAGACAATTTGTGGATGGCTCTTTGATGGCCACCTACTATGCAGCTGCCTGTGTTTATATAGTCTTTATAGCCACCTCATTCCATGATGTCATCAACTATGATTTCGGTCTTAAGTGGGATGTCAGAATTTACATTGCCATGACTCTGGTGCCATGTCTGTTCATTGGTCAAATACGCAATCTTAAATGGCTGGTTCCATTTTCGGCAATTGCCAATGTTTTTATTGTTGTGACTTTTGGTATTACCCTGTATTATATGTTCAATCAGCCTTTGGTGGTCAGTGATAAACCCTATATTGCCAAAGTATCACAGATACCCTTGTTCTTTGCCACCGTTATCTTTGCCATGGAAGGTATTGGTGTAGTGATGCCTGTAGAGAATTCCATGAAAAAACCTCAGCAGTTCTTGGGTTGTCCTGGTGTCTTGAATACGGCTATGATCACTGTGGTCTCGCTGTATGCCATTATTGGTTTCTTTGGTTATATACGTTTTGGCAAAGAAGTAAGAGGCAGTATAACCTTGAATTTACCCGATGGAGCACCGTAAGTTTAAATTTGTTTATTTAACGTTAAGTTTTTAATATATATGTTTTTTTTTTTTTCAATATTATCCTTATAGATTGGCTGATACCGCTAAACTTTTAATGGCCGTTGCTATACTTTTCACCTATGGCCTGCAATTCTATGTGCCCAATGAAATTTTATGGAAAAAGATCAGTCACAAATTCGATCCCAAAAATCACAATATTTCTCAAATTCTTTTAAGAACTGGTATCATTTTGATCAGTGGCGGTGTTGCTGCCGCCATACCCGATTTGGAACCTTTCATCAGTTTGGTGGGAGCTGTATTCTTCTCTTTACTGGGTAAGTTTTAACTTAAATGTCTTTTTAATTTTTTCTTTAATAATTTTTTTTCTTCCATAAATTTCAGGCATCTTTGTACCCAGTTTTGTGGAAGCCGTTTACATGTGGCCTAACATGGGTTGCGGCTATTGGAAATTAATTAAAAATGTTTTATTGTGTGTATTGGCCCTTTGTGCTTTGGTAGCTGGTGCTGCTGTCAGTATTGAAGAAATTATTAATTTGTACAAATAATTTCAGAACTTAGTTTTAAAACTCCCCCCCCCTCCCCTTTCTTTCCCTCCACCTAATCCTGTTTAATTTAGTTTATATCGTTAAAGACATTCGAAAGTAAGCTGGTCTTGCCAGTAAGTTGGAATTGAGTATTGTTAATAATAAGCTTTAAGTATTTAAGAAATATCTAATTTTAAAATTTCAAAACTTAAATTGTGTAATTTTGAATTTCTTTAGTTCAAAATCTTTAACTTCTTATATCTTTTTAACCTTTGGAGACTGCATGTAAATTTATGTTAAAGGTATTCACGTTTCGAACTTAAAACTTGTGAAAAGTAAACTTATGAGCAATTTTGCAAAACATTAGACTTAAAATCGGAGTTTAGTTCAAAATATTTGCCTTTTCCCAGGTCATAAGTTTGTGATATGCATTCCAATTTTTAATTTATTTTAAGTTTAATTAAAAGTTAATAGAAAATTTTTGTATTATTAAGATTTGATAAAAAAAAATGTATTTTTATATCATTATTTTGCAATTTAAAGACGAAGTACTTAAGAATTTACTATTTAAGTATTTATTTATAAGATTCATTGAAAAAGATAAAATATAAAATTTTATACAAATAACAAAATAAAAAAAACTTTTAAAGTGAAGTAAAAATATTTGTTTTTTTCTTATTTTAGTCTCAATTTTTAAGACGTAGTTTGGAATTTACTTGAGTTTATGCACGTTTTCGAGTATACATATACCAGTTAAAATTGTGATAACTTTATTTCAAATTAAATCAAGTAAAAGCTTTGGAGTGTTCCATATTGCCCGCGCATATTAAAAATATTGAAAGATTTAAGTTAAAATTTTGACTCTGGTAACGGATATTATTTGATTTCAGGTCAATTATTTTAAATACTTAGAAAACTTTCGGCGTCAAAAATGGTCTTCAAAGGTCTTTGCAAGACTAATTGTGATCAACTAAACTAGAACTGAACTAGAACAGAACTATAATTGAACTGGAACTAAACTAGAACTAAACTAGAACTGAACTAGAACTGAACTCGAACTGAACTAGAACTGAACTAGAACAGAACTAGAACTGAACTAGAACGGAACTAGAACTGAACTAGAACTAAACTAGAACTGAACTAAAACTGAACTAAAACTGAACTAGAACTGAACTAGAACCGAACTAGAACTGAACTAGAACGGAACTAGAACAGAACTAGAACTGAACTAGAACTGGACTAGAACTGAACTAGAACTGAACTAGAACTGAACTAAAACTGAACTAGAACTGAACTGAACTAGAACTGAACTAGAACTAAACTAGAACTAAACTAGAACTAAACTAGAACTGATTTAATCTTTAATTTTAATCAATAACATTCCATAGCATGTGATTGTTATTATTTTAAATTAAAAACGTTCAAAGTCTCGTGTGTAAAAACCAATAAACTTTTGTAAAATACTTAAAATCCTAAAGACTTTAATAACCTGCAACCGCTACCAACAAAACCTGGTACAAAGTACTACAAAGACAGACAAAATGCAAAAGATATCAACCCAAAATTGATATGAAAATACTTCAAATACAATATATTACATATTATACTTTAGAAATTGCTTTAAGTCTTATCAAAATTTATTGAAAATTTAATGAAACTTTACATTAATGTAGGGTTCATATAACTCAAGCGACTGACGATTGAGTGAAATTTGCATGTATTTTGTTTTTGTTACAATAACAAAACACATACAAATTTCACTCAATCGTCAGCCGCTTGAGTTATATAAACCCCACATAAGAAAAAATGCCAAGTAAACTATTTAAATAATACAATAATGTTTAAAAGTGTTTATTAATTAATATATTTTCATAAATATTGAAGGGTAAAATAAGATTAATTGTGGATTTGCCAAACAAACCCCTAAAATTGGGGTTATTTTCAATAATGCCCAACAATAGGTTTAAATTGAAATATTAAAAAGCCACGATTTGTTTAAATGTTAAAATACAATTGCTGTTAATTTATATATTTATAGGAAAATATGTTTGTTTTTTCAAATTTGTTAAACAAAGATTTTTAAACGATTAGATAAAATATATGAAATTTTAAACAACTTATCGTTAAAAATCAACACAAAAAATTTGATTCATGAAATAAATAAGTTTATATGTATTAAAGTTAGAGAAATGACGTACTGTGTGCGTTCAGATTGTTAATTAGATGATAATTAAAATCTATTGAAAATATTTCCATTAATTTAAAAAAGTTATTAAGTGTTTACTTGTATTGATTTTTAGTCTGGGTTTTCGCAAGTTTGTTTTTTTCTTCTTCTATTATATTAAGGAAATGTTTATTTTCTTTATATCTTCATTTTGTTAAAGAGTTTTTATAAATTTTTTTTTAATGTAAAACTTAGTTAATAAAAATATAATTAATCTCATTATAAACTATAATTGATAACTTAGAAAAATATGTAGGTTTAGATGTAAATATGTATGTTTTCTCTTTATAACTAATTATCCGTCTTAATTTATTTATAATCATTAAATTTACTTTTTCTTTTTCTTGGCATTTTTCTCATTTGGAACCACTTCAGATTTACGCTTCTGATTGGTTTTAGCTTGTGGTGTGGTGGCTGGTGTATTGGAGTTCTTGGTAGCTTTTTTCTTCTTTTCCTGGCGCTCCTTTTCTTCCAATTCAAGATTTTCTCTTTCGATTAAGGTGATCAAAGTGTTGCAGCGTCTTTGTAATTCCAAAGCGGTACGAGATTTAATGAACCAATCAAAACGGAATTGAGGTGAAGCTCTGGAAATTTAAAACCAATTTTTATTCTAATTTGTTGATATACTGAATGACATAGAAGGGTATCGGTTGGATTGTGCTCACCCTACTAGGAGAACTTTATCCTAAATTTTGTTATTTAAAAAAATCTCACCTGATAGCTGCCCTTAACTCTTCATAAACATTTTCCTTATCAAAGCCCAATTTATGCAGCATACACACCAAAAATCTATCCTCGATTTCAGTATAGTTTTTGCCCTTGTTGTTGCCATACTGTAGACGCAATTGATGAAAGGGGGCTCTATAGCGAGACATCTAAAAATAATAAAATATTTATGAATAACAATATAATAGAAATACCCTTCTACCAATATCTTACCTTTTGATCCAAAGCTTTTTTAATAGACAAACGTCTTTGTATTTTAGCCTCGCCCCTTTCAATTTGTCCCATAATACGTTCAATGTCCTGCAATTCATGGCATCTTTCCCAAAATATGGCATTATATTCAATAACTTCTTCCGGTGTTTTACCCTCAACATCTTTAGCTATATTTTCGATATCATCACGACCATATTTCTCATTGGCCTTGATAAATTGATTGAAATCACGTTTGGTCCAGTTTGTAAAACCCTGAGTAAGTAAAGACTCCTTTTCAGCCAATTCTTCCTCAGACAAAGGTTCGGCCTCATCTATTTTACGTTGTTCCTCACGTTGAACCTTGGTAGCCTCCGAGCCAAGTTCCGGATTTTTGGGTACTTTATAGCCCACCGTTTTTCGGAAGTAATAGATTTCCTGATCCAAAATCTCAAACAAGCGTGGTGGAAAGAATTGAAAATCTTGTACAATAGGCTGTTTAGGTGGTCTTGGAGCCTTGGGTGCTTTGGGTTCGGAAACTCGCAAAGCCTCTCGAAAATAGGCATCAACAGCATAATTAGCTTTACGTTCTCTCTTGGGTGGTTCAATCCAATTACCCAAAGCATTCATTTTTTGTTTCTCACGATAATCCTCTCCCTCGAATTGGTAAACAGAAGAAGGAGCTCCCTCAGCATTCGGTGTATCCATAGTGAAAGTACGCAAAGAACCCTCGCCCAAAGAATCAAGTTTGGCTTTCTCTTCGTTTGTCTTGGCCTCACCCCTTTCGAGTATAGTATCAATATCTTCATCAGTTAATTCTGAATCCTTTGAGGCAAACACATGATTGGCACCAAAACGAATAATATTCAACATTTCGTCTTTGTTCAATTGAGCGCCGGTATTGTTAGTCAAACGTCCTTGCTGTATAACCAACTTATCCAATCTCAATTTCACCTCAGCTCTTTCAACAATTTTCTCTTCTACTGTATTTTCGGTAATAAAACGGAAAACACGTACTTGTTTCTTTTGACCGATACGATGGGCACGATCCATAGCCTGCAAATCCATTTGTGGATTCCAATCGGAATCATAAATAATAACCACATCGGCAGTGGCCAAATTAATACCCAAACCACCAGCTCTGGTAGATAACATGAAAATAAACTTGGAACTGTTGTCCATGTTGTATTCTTGAATCTGTCTGTTACGATCTTCGTGAGGGGTATTACCATCCAAACGACAATACTGATAGGAACGCCACAAACAATAATCCTCCAGAATATCCAACATTCTGGTCATTTGAGAGAATATCAATACCCGAGACCCTTGAGCCTGTAATTTTGGCAAAAGCTTGTCTAAAATAACCATTTTACCGGAATTAAACACCAAGTGAGTGTCAGTAGTATAGGGTGGACCAGGTTCGGCACCATCAAACAAATAGGGATGATTGGTGCATTTACGCAATTGCATGAGAATATTTTGCAAACGCATCTTTTCCACTTTACCAGCCCCATTGACAATATCAATATCTTTCATCAAGACCTTGGTGTACCATTCACGCTGCATTTTTGAAAGACCCACAAAAATTTTTATTTCCTTTTTAGGCTTTAAACGTTTTTCTACTTCCGCCTTAAGACGTCTCAACAAGAATGGTTTCAAGACGGCATGTAATCTCTGTATAAGCGCATCATCGCCTAGACAGGTGTTGGTATTGAACCATTCATCGAAATCTTCTGAAGAATTGAAAACATCAGGCAACAAGAAATTCAATAAAGCCCACAATTCATGCAAATTATTCTGCAATGGGGTACCGGTGATCAATAAACGATTTGATGTTTTAAATTCACGCAAAATTTCGGATAATTTTGATTTTTCATTTTTAATACGATGAGCCTCATCGATGACCATGTAACGCCAATTGAATTTCTTAAAGACCGACTTTTCGCGAATACACATTTCATATGAAGTAACGCAAACGTCCCATTCACCGGGTAAAAGAACATCGCGAATAAAGGTATTACGAGCGTCGGCATCGCCAATTAGACAGACAGCTCTCAATGAGGGGCACCATTTCTGGAATTCGTTAACCCAATTTTGAAGAGTTGATTTGGGTACAATAACAATATGGGGTCCAGAGGCGTTTCTAGGAAAAGAAACGAGGAGAAAGTTTTAAATGAAATTAAAAGATTATTTTATAAATTTATTTAGATAAACTTACTTGAAATGCTTGAGATAACCCAACAGCGAAATGGTTTGTAGAGTTTTACCCAAACCCATTTCATCGGCCAAAATACCATTGATGCCGTTTTCGTGCAACGAAATCATCCAGTTCAGACCGCGTATTTGATAGTCACGCATTTCACCATTTTTAATATAAGTGGGAGAACTTTCAAAGCGAAAGATTTCCTTATTTTGCGTATCTTCCGCCAAGAGTTCCTCATCTTCTTCCTGTTCAGTTTTACGATGACGATGGCTGAGGAGAGAAAAATTAAAAATAATTAATGTTGAGATCGTAGTAAAATTCTTTTAAATATGTAAAAATAGAAAATATAGTTTAGTTCTAACAGACTTATTAGTTAAGTATAGGTTTAGACAATGGCTTCCTAGTCGTTGTAATAATAACGTTGTAATAATAACGAAATTGCTGATGAAGTTGCAAGGTAGGGCTTTGTGATGACAGATATAAATCTTTCCATTTGCCACTTACAAATGGTTATTAGGTTTTGGATTAGTATGTCAACCAACTTGGAGGATTGTAGAATGTGTGGAAACTACAACTAAATTTAAGTAAGACCAAATGTTTAATCGGAATTATTAGGACCAATTTGAGAAAATGTGTTGACATACTAAACAGCTACTGTGAGATAAACTCTAAGTAGATGGAATAATAGACAGTTCTCAAACATATGAGGACTATGCTCAGAGAAGAACACGTGCGAATTGTTTAAATTTTCAATGTGCAATTGTCTTGAAGCTCCACAATCAGAGTTGTTAGTTTGTAGGTATAGGATTCCACAAGGAACTGCAATATATCTAACAGTAAGCAACGTTGAGGGACTGATATTCGAATTCAAAGGCTATTACATCTATTTTTTCTAAACATAATTTTTTGCTATTGTCTATATCTCCTTCTTATCCTATCTATTTTGGAAGAATCAAACTGTACCAACCGGGTCTACGATTGAAGTGAAGGTTGCATGATGGGACCACCTTTCGAAAGTAGCCTAAGAATACCAGCTTATATGTAAGCGTTGAAGACTCCAAGTCTAGATGGACAAGCTGAATTAACAATTCAAGTATGGGCTCTCAAATGCCGTACTCCATAACGTGACCAATCTTTTTATCTTACAACTTTAGCTTTTATAAAGAACTTACTCAGCATTACCACCGGAATCTTTGTCTTTATCCTTGTCCTTATCCTTATCTTTTCCTTTCTTAGGTCTTCCTTTGGGTTTTGTGGGGCTCTTTGTGCTGTTACTCATGAAATGTGTGAAAATTTCGGTTTGTTTTAACAAGAAATCAAAACGTTTGGTACGATCCGCCTGAACTTTATTGTCAAACTCCACCTCCTTCTCGCCTGAAGAGGACGTGGTCTCCGAATTGGTTTCATTCTAGAAAGGAAATTTTGTATTGAAAATAAAAAAACTTGCTAATAAATGTTATAAAAAAGAAACAGCTTTTTGTTTGATTTAACCCAGAGGTAATTCGCTTTTTCTTTGTTACTTTTGTGCTACCGTTCTTTGGCAGAATAAAAATTTGCGTGTAAAAATGTTGCAAAAAAATTCTTACCGAATTCTCTTCAGTTGCATCCATCTCCTCAACTTTTGTTTCCTCTTTCGACATTTTGTAGTAAGCAAAACTCTTTTAACACAAATTTATTAATTCAAATTTAGTTTTTAATTGTAAAAAAATATGTTTAAAATCTTTTTCTTCACGACGCTTAAATTTTTTTAGCAGCCAGCTATCCGCTTGCTTGGTAAGAAGAAGCACAAATAAAAGTGTGAAGAAGAAACAGCAACAGAAGAAGCAGCGGCATAAAAAAATAGCGGCAAATGTGCAGTAATGTTCGTATAGCGAGTTTTTTTGTTATTTCAGCGTTTTTTATTAAATTGAAACTAATACATTTTAAAGACTTTTTAAAGTTTTTAAGTAACTTTGTAACATTATTTGGTTAATAATACCATATAGGTTTAAAATACATTTAAAATTTCATAGTTTGTCTTCATTATATTAACAAACACACAAAACAGCGGAAATGTTTATGTTTTTGTTAAGACTCAGTTGGCCTTACTGGTGCGATAAGCGAACAGAGTTGCATATTTTGTAGGAAAGTTAACGAGGGTGGCACAAAAGAAATACATACTATTTATTAAAATACTTTTTATATCCTACATCATCAAAGGTGCGGAAGTTATTAAGGAATCACTACCCGAGTCAATTTACCGATGTCCATGCTGATGTTTGGAATGCATCGGATACTTCCCATAAGAACTGAGATTTTTGTTTTTCTGTTTAGCTTAACGAAAGTTAGGAGAAACGTTGCTTAAATAAACAGAATCGGATCATATTTAACCATAGCTCCGATACAAGCCGCAATACTGAAATGTTCTAAATAAATATAAATATCCAGAAAATCTTTTTATAATAACAAAATTCAACCAATTATTTCACCATTAGTGGTTGCCCGTAAAAATAAATTCAAAGACAAAAATTGTACTAAATAAGTATCTATTTTATTTTCTCTTAGAATATATAAAATATACATAAAGTTTATGTTAATTTATGTTTTTGTTTTGATTACAAATAGTTAAAAATAATTCAACAGTTATAATTTTTTACATTACAAATTAATATAATTTTTCATTTTACCGAGATGAAACCAAAAAGGAAAAGGTACGACTCACAAACAAATACGAAGAACGCCGGCCGGGTATAAAGGGGACAAAATTGTGATAAGGGATTATAAAAGGGAGGAGATTTTGTAATAATTGGAATGAAATATATTTTGATTCTCTGTTCATCATACACAAAGATTCGATCAAAATCAAATTATTTAACGTTAAAGAATCGTTAAAAATTTAATATTTCGTTTATTTTCGTTAAACAGAAAGATAATCCTTTATTACAGTATAAGTAAATATAAAACTTAGCTCAAATATTTTGTGTAAAGCTCGATAATGACTGTACTTTTGGAATTATGTAAGACGGAAAACTGCCATGGAATTGCGGCAGTTTTTTACTTTACTGCAAACAAAGCATTGCAAAGGTCGTTCAAAGAAATTACCCTATTAGTCGGTTTTAAATTCGTAATTTGTTTTTAATACCTTTGCAATTTATTCGTCTTTGTATTTTAGTAGTCTTGTACTTGGTTTTTGTGACTTAATAAAATCTTATGCTTAAACATAATTACCACTAAACTACTAATATAATATGACGATCTTTTTAACGATAAACAGCATGTTCATAATGGCTGATCATCTAACTTACTAACTTTAAAAAAAAACCTTTACCTTCATTTAAAACTATACTCCTTGCATTCATTTTTGACCTATTATTGGCCCATGGGTGTTAAGGATCTTGAAGGTTTTCTTGTTTCGTTTTTTGTTGTTTTTTTAAATTTCAATTTTTTACCGAAAACATTTGAGCCACCTTAATAGCTTGATTTTTCAAAAATTCATAGCTGTTTTTGCATCCCTTTTTAAATGTCTCAGTTTTACTTTGTGAATGATTATGATGGTGATCATATGAAGACGTTGCGGACGTTATTGATTTTGTGATCATCATATTTGAATTTGTTGTATCCTTTTCTGTAGTTCTGGTAATTTGTTTCTGATTGGGAAACATACGCGTTAGTACATAATTAAAACCACTGGCAGCTTTTTGACAATTTGATTTAAAACGTTCGATGCCAAAAGCTCGAATAGCTCTAGAAAATCCAAAAACTTGTGAGCTTATGTAGGCTCGCCGTACCGCCACTGTACGGCCATCATTTTGTTCTTTGTATTCGACAATTTCATCGACTTGCTGAAATTATATATAAAAGAAATGGATTATTGAAATATTTCTCGATATTAAGTTTATTAATATTTTTTATGAAATTTTTGGCAATATTAAAATTTTTATAGAAATTTTTTTAGTTGAAAAATTTTTATAGAAATTTTTTTAGTTGAAAAATTTTTATAGAAAATTTTTCATTAAAAAATTTTTACAGAAAATTTTTCATTGAAAAATTTTTATAGAAAATATTTCATTGAAAAATTTTTATAGAATATTTTTCATTGAAAAATTTTTATAAAAAATTTTCCATTGAAAAATTTTTATAGAAAATTTTTCATTGAAAAATTTTGATAGAAAATTTTTCGTTGAAAAATTTTGATAGAATTTCTTTCGTTGAAAATTTTTGATAGAAAATTTTTCGTTGAAAAATTTTGGTAGAAAATTTTGCGTTGAAAAATTTTGGTAGAAAATTTTTCGATGAAAAATTTTAATAGAAAATTTTTCGATAAAAAATTTTGATAGAAAATTTTTCGATGAAAAATTTTGATATAAAATTTTTAGTTGAAAAATTTTGATATAAAATTTTTAGTTGAAAAATTTTGATATAAAATTTTTAGTTGAAAAAATATATTTTATATTTTTACGGAATAGTCTATAGTGAATATTTTCACTATAGCCTATTTTGTAAAAAAAAACAGTCCATTCGGCAACTCCAATACATCCTGGTACAATCTGCATTAAACAAAAAACAAAATTTACCGTAAGCCGTCAAAAAGATTATGCATGTTCTAAAGCTGACCATTCACAGTGAATGCATACAACAATAACACAGAAAGCACCGAACATTGTAGTTAGGTGCAAAGTCCGCTGATATCATATATTCATGAATATATTCAACCTTCTCAATAATGCATATTAATGACAATAAACTCACCATAATTTTTTTAAATCCAATATTCCTTGTAAATGTTATTAATGTTTTCTTTTTAGGATCTAAAACAGAGTCTTCTATGATTTTAATGGGTGTATTTTTGTAGAAACGTTCACCCCATTTGGGAACATGATTTGTTTTGGACAAAATACGGCGAGTGTATAATTTTCCATCACGCACTTCTCGCGAAATGGTATCCTCCGTTAAAACATGAGTGCTAGAATGTTAATTATATAATTGGTAAATTTTTAAGTCTTTAATGCAATGACCAAATACCTGGAAGGATTGGGATAACGATTCCAATAGGCTTGCACCACTTGTTTCCAGTTATAGTCAAATACGGTTTCTGTGCTGTACTGTGAAGCCATTATAATAAATTTAGGTGTGATTTTATAACTTTTGCTCTAGCTGCGTTTACTTTAAACTCTCCACAATTGATTAAGTTGAAACTGAAATAATAAAGACTTTTTAATGTAAAGCTTAATAATACATAATCAATATGTTATTTATGTTTTCTGTATAAATTTTTTGCCAGATGTTTTCACATCAAACTAACAACCCTGATCTGATTCGACTATGGTTAAATGTTAAAAATAGACCGGTAATGTTTTTGCTTGTTTGTTAATTTAATAAAACAATCTATTTACTCATCTACATGTGTATTATTAAGTCTGTATATTCAATAAAGAAAATGCATTGAACTAATAGAATAAATGGTCACGTTGTGCCCCTTAGCGACAGCTGATTTGTTGTTTCATTTTCTTTAATGTTCGCATATTTTGAAAACAATCATTGAAAGTAAAACTGAACGAGAAAATTATTTTTAGGAACTCACCCCACTCTCCGCTGCTTTGATGATGATAACAATCCTTTTATTTCTTTTAACTATTTGCTTATTTTCAAGTATTATTTTTCTATGCACCTCGACCTCTATATTATCGACTATCCAGAAATTTCGTTTCGTAATCGCAATGATTCCATGCGAACCAAACCTCTATACAAATTTAATATTTTCTAATATTTAATCGCATATCTTTTCTTAATTTTGATATTATAATAGTTTAATAATTGTGGCCAATTTTTCTAATTTCCAAATGAATTTTCCCTTGAACTGCGGTTTTTCAATTTTTTTTAATTATATTTCTTTGTTTTTTTTAGTGATAGAATTCCCGCATTCACTTTAAACTAATACCACGTGTCAAATCTCACGTAGTTTTCTATTGAACGGTTGTATTTTTTGGCATTAAGACTTAAAAATAGTTGGTAACGCTTAACAGATGACTGTTAAGAAGATTTTTCAAAAATTTGTAATATAGAACGAAAATTGTCTTTAGAATTGAACGAAAAATTATATATAAAAAAAATTTGCTATAGAAAAAACCCTTCAATGAAAAATTTTCTATAGGAACATTTTTTTTAACAAAAAATTTTCTATAGAAAGATTTTTTTTAACGAAAAATTTTCTATGGAAAAATTTTTTAAGGAAAAATTTTCTATGGAAAAATTTTTTAACGAAAAATTTTCTATGGAAAAAATTTTTTACGAAAAATTTTCTATGGAAAAAATTTTTAACGAAAAATTTTCTATGGAAAAAATTTTTAACGAAAAATTTTCTATGGAAAAAATTTTTAACGAAAAATTTTCTATGGAAAAAATTTTTAACGAAAAATTTTCTTTGGAAAAAATTTTTAACGAAAAATTTTCTATAGAAAAAATTTTTAACGAAAAATTTTCTATGGAAAAAATTTTTAACGAAAAATTTTCTATGGAAAAAATTTTTAACGAAAAATTGTTGATGGAAAAATTTTTTTTAATGAAAAATTTTCTATAGAAATTTTTTTTACGAAAAATTTTCCATATAAATATTTTTTAACGAAAAATTTTCTATAGAAAATTTTTTTAACGAAAGTTTTTTTATAGAAAAATTTTTTAACGAAAAATCTATTTCCTATTTTTTTAACGAAAAATTAAAATTTATTGAGCAAAAAATTTTGTAACATAAAAGTTTGTTTATCAAAAAATCATGTGAATTTTTACCCCTATGTTATACAATACTCTTGATACCGCTCAAAAATCATTCGATTGTTACGAAAAGAGGAAATTTGTAGTAAGCCCTATTTACATACATTTTATTAGTTTAAAAGTTAAATAATCTCAACGTTATTAAAGCAAAAACCTTTGAATTTTGTTATTTCTTTACTCGTATTGAGGTACTTTGTTACAACCTATTATGTATTATGTCAAGAACAGCGATGCCCATCAAACTGTGTTCCTACTACTTGTCGCAGGTGATGTTGTAACCTTTTGTTGTACTGAACATCTCTGATCTAAAACGATTAGGGAAGTAGTGTCTTGTGAAAACATCTGATGTTTAAAATAAATAAAAAAAGATGTAGGGCCAATGTTTGCGTTCGTATTGATTATTGATTATTTAATTAAATATTTAAATAAAAGAAAAAAATAGTGTAAAAAGCAATGCTAAAGTGTGACACTGACAATGAAAGTGTAAAACGGAACGGAAGGAAAAACATAAGTATTCTAGTGCATTCACACTAGCAGTAAAAAAATTTACTAGATAAAGTTGTAAGATGGGAAAATGTAAAAAATAACCTTTCGATATTTTCGATCACATTAAGACTACTTTTATCTAGTTTTAGTACATTTTTTAGGTATGGACTAACAGCATCGCTTTATAGCAGAGATGGCCACAATAACAGCTTTCCTACCACTTGTGATATAAGTTTTTGTTATTGTAATACCTGTAAATTGTTATTGTTCTAAGCATTACTCCTCTAGAGTTAAGTGATTTGAAATTTAAATATTTATATCTAAACTTTCTAATAAAAACAAGTGAGAAAGTGCTATAGTCGGTCAAGCCCGACCATACGATGACCTTCACCACTAAGGTCAAAGGTGTTATTTTTCCTGTATAATGACAAATATTTGCTAAATTTTGTCACAAACATTTTCTTAAAACTTATATATTTAAGCAGTTTCCGTCATTTGGACTTATATGAGAGCTAGGGTCAAATGTGGACCGATTATCTCGAAATTTAGCAAATTGATAACAGCTTTTAAAAAAATTATTTGCGCAAAAAATAAACTCAAAATTGGTATTATCTTCAGACCTACGAGCGTTTTAGTGATTTTTGTGTCATTTAGTGCCTTTTGACAGAAGAGTTTGTATGGGAGCTATGGTCAACTGTGGACCCATTTCAACAAAATTTGGTACAGTGATTTTTGTTTACATAAGCAGTATTTGTTTTAAATTTCATGAAAAAATATTTATATTTGTGGCCAATATACCAATTCCGGGAAGTGGGACCTATGGGAGGTACCATAAATAATGGACCGATTTTGACGAATTTCAATAACCATGGTTCCATGCTCAAAGAAATGATCTGTGCCACATTTCATCAAATTATCTTTAGAATTGCGACCTGTAGTTTGATTACAAGGTTTATATGGAGGGTCCAGCCAGCCAGACAGACGGACGGACATCGCTAAATCGCCTCAGAAAGTGATTCTAAGCCTATAGGTATACTAAAAGTTGGGTATAAGACAAATATTTCTATGCGTTACATACATCAGCACAAACTTATACCACCTATGGCGGTGAAGGGTTTAACGTCTGGATCGTTTTTTTTTTAAGTTTCTACTTTTTTGGTTGTAGCATCTCTAGTGTAAACACATCATTAATTACATATATGAATTTTCTATAACATTATTAACACTTAAATAATTCCCCATGTTTAAAAAAATACTTTGTTAACAATTTTACACAGATTTGATGTCGATATATATAAAATACAGTCAAAACTCTCATAACCAGATGACCCACAGTCCCAGCGACCCCACTTCTTATAACCAGACAAAAATGGTTATAAGACGTGTCTGTTTAAAAGAGACCCGGTTATTGGAGGGGTTCGGTTATGGGAGTTGTCCGTTAGCAGAGGCTTCACTGTTTATGTATCAGAACAATCTATAGATAATCTTACATACACATTTTCAATATATTACTAATATTCTTATACTAACATTCTTACATATATAGCAAAAAACGCAAAATTGTCATATAAAAGCAGAAAGACTATTTATGACCAAGGAAAAGGTTAAATAAAATAACAATAGAGTCCAAAATTATTTGGAAAGGTTCGAAATAAACTTAATGTGTAGTAACATTTACAGATTTGACCTCTAACATTAACGATATAAGTCCAGATATTTGTTACCGAAATATTTGATATACACTTTCCTTAAAAAAGTTACTTAAATCAGGTTGTCCTAACCCATATTTGTATCGTTCTTATGGGAGAACTCGCAGCACTTATTCGCTCACTACTTTAACGGATATTGTTTGTTGTTGTAACTGCGATATTATTGTTAATATCGCAGAAGTGGCATTCCTTGGTCGGAATTCTAAGATTTCCGAGTCGCTCCGGTACAAAGAACCGGCTGCCGTGGGAACGGCATGTTAACGAATGTTAACATAGTTCAACAGGTAATACCACGTGTAAGTCAGTGTCCACATTTGAGGTGAAGAATAGACCAGATTAAGTCTGGGCTTTCCAAGTTAAGACCAATCCGAATCGTTGCTTGTTATCCAACATTCCCGACAAAAAGTAATTTCTTGGGTATGAGAAAGATGTCGCAAATTGTGTGTCGAATTTACTCATGCAGGAATGTTTGAAGTTATTCCAAAGCAATATAGAGTTTTTGTGCGGTATTTTAACCCTAAACGAAACGTGGATCCACCACAACACACCGAAGACCCAAGAGCAGTTAAAACAGTGGGTTTCTCAATGTAAATCGGCGCCAAAGAAGGCATGGAAAAGAGACGAAAACTATCAAACTACTGTTAGGCTCAAGGTTTTGACGATTGACTTTCGGAAAGCTGTGTGAAGGAGGTGGAAGCTATCAAACATCGATAGGATAGAACAGTTACCAATCAAAAATGAAATTTAACTACATAGGAGATACCCATCTATATAGAAGATCTTAGTTATATCCTTCACCACCATATGTGAAAAGGGTACATTGGGTTTGTGCTGATGTTTGTAATGCATAGAAATATTGGTCTGAGACCCCACCTTTTAGTATACCAATCGACTCAGAATTACTCCCTGAGTTGTTTTAACGATGTCCGCCCGGCAGGCTGGCCGGTTATCCATGAAAGCTTGTTATCATTCTACAGTTCGTAACTTTAAAGATAATTTGATGATAATAATTTGGCACAGGCTCATATTTTGGTCCAAGGACAATCCCTATTCTTTTTGGGCTAAATCAGATTACTATTTCGGGTACCTGCCATAGGGATGCCTTCCCGGAATAGGGTTTTTGGTCCTTTACAGCCACAACATTTAGTTGTATTTTAATAATATTCAGCACAAGTATTGCTTATCATAACCTTAATTAGTGTTCTTAAATTTGTGGAAATCGGGCAGTTTTTAATCATGCCTCCCATGCAAGACTCAAAAGACGTTTATATACACATAAAAGCACAAAAACGTTAATAACTCTAAAGATAAATGCATTTGATTACTTAAACTTTGCACAGATAAATATTTTATAAATATGAACCAATTACCAAAATTTGGTAACAATCGGTCCACAATTGACCCTAGCTCCCATATTAGGCCCTTAGCCGGAAATTATATAAATCTCGAAATTTTGAAAAAATAGCATATAGTATATGTATGTCTCTAAGACTTAAGGAAAACTTGTTTAATTGTTGATCCATATTGGACCTTAGTAGTGAAGGGTATGATATAGTCGGGCTTGACCGACTATAGCTTTTCTTACTTGTTGAATATTGAACTAGATAGAAGACATTCAACTGGATACTGAAATAGATGTAAAGCTTTTAATGGTTTTAGAGTACGAAGAAGAATAAAGTTTGAGATATCCGTTGAAATAACTTTGAAAACATTTGATGAAATCTTTTTCTTTGCAATCTGTATAATGTCATTCTTGAGAAACCTCAACATTAATCGAATGGAGTTCTTAAAGATAACAAAGGTCAATTCAGACAAATAAAAATACTTGATTATAACTTATTATTGGAACTTTTTTCAAGGACAAAGAAATTATCAATTTATAATTATGGGAAAAGTTTGTTGTGGAATGAGGTCTTTAAAAATGTATGTATGGAAACAATACCTTATGTATTGTTTCTCAAACATATCACCATGGTGAAGTGTACAAAAAAAAAAAAAAAGACAAGGATTTGACTTATTATTGCCATACACTGTATTTTTGACAAATTAGGAAATGTTATAATAAAACAAAAACTTTTACTTTTATGCGCTGGCTAATGACAAGCAGGGAGACAGACATAGTGACACCCCAGTTTTGGATATGACCATATGTACCCGGTAAGTATGTAAATAGAATTGTATTTGTATGTTGTATTTGTAGGCCTTTAAAATACTGTATTAACTTTTATTTAACAAACATTTCTTTTAAGTAGAATTTTTAGTTTTACACAGAGAACGAAACGGAAAGCATCGTTAAATCGGTTATAGGCTACAAGAAATACCCGTTTCATATTTCAGGATATTGAAAGCATAATTCATTCTAATTCGTTGGATCAAGAAAACTAAACATAAAAAACTTTGTGTGTAAGTTCAAAAAAAAAAAAAAAAAAAAAAATAAAAGACAAGGACTAAAAGGAATTTGGCTATAAATATTGTATTACATAGTTACATATAAGTATATTCTTGAATTGATGTAAATTATAGATAAATGAACTAAAACATGATTTTCTATCACTCCGAACAATTTAAAAATAACTATTCTAAGTTTTATTGTTTACAAACATTTGTCGTTTAAAGGGATTTGAGGTGATCAGGGGAACCAGAAAAAAATTTTTTTTTTCAAAATATCAATGAAATCCTTTAGATTACGAGGGTATAGTAATAAGGGTAGCGATGCCAACTCTACCACTTTTTTAGTAGATCTACTACTTTTGGGTATCTTTCTACACTCTACCACTTTTTAAGTAGAATCTACTACTTTTTTAAGTTTTTTCAAAATTGTGTTAAATCAATTTTTCGTTACCAAAAATGCAACATTGAACACCTGTTTCAAAAAAAATATATATTTTTTGTAACATGTTTTTCATTTTAGATTTATGCCCCTAAGATTGCAGTGAATTGTATTAGGAATGGAAGCTTTTAAGAAATATAACTTTTCATTTCTCTCTAGAAGAAAATATACATACGTGTTGAACATTTCTGGCAGCATGTTTCTAGAATAATAAAGGTGACAAAGAACAAATGTTTCCTTTGACACAAAAATTGCTTGTGCTTTCACATAGTAGTGCCAATGTTAAAAGACTATTTCGGCAGTTAATTAACTTAAAAATTATAATAGGAATAAACTTTCTGCTAACACTCTTCAGGGAGTGTAAATGCTTACAGATCTACTACTTTTTGAAAATAAATTTTGTGTAATCTACTACTTTTTTATGTCGAATCTCCCACAAAGTGAAATTTTTGGTTGGCATCACTGAATAAGGGCTTGACTTTTTTTAATTTAATGTTTCCGGGTGATGTAGGGGATGTTGGATACCAAGCAACGCTTCTGATTGGTCTTAATTTGGTAAACTTAAAAGATTAATTTCTTGTTGTACGCAATATTCAAGAAAATAAATAAAATAAATAAATAAAAAATAAGCCCAGTCTTAACCCGGTCTATCCCTCATCTCAACTGTGGACCTTGACCACCTCGTGGTATCGTCTGGTTAGCTACCTTAACACCCGTTAAAGTAGTGAGCTAACAAGTGCCGCGAGCTTTCCCATGAGAACTATATAAATATGGCTTAAGACGTAGGGCTAGTAACCCACTCCTGGAAAAAACAATTACAATTGAAGCGCATGAAATTCTAAAATAATTCGGCCTTTGATCTAAATAGGTTGTAAATATAGGCCATTTAAGTAAGTCTCTTAATCGGGAAATACAAATTAAATACTTCTGCTGACATGCTGCTGTAAGTTGACTTCTGTCTAGATTTAAACAATCTGAGTCATTTAGTTTCTACTTGACAGCCGTTAATAACAGACTGCCTAGCATTTTGATAAGAAAATAAAGGGTTTTCAATAAGAGTCTTCTTCTGTTATCCTTGACTGCCAGTGGAGCATAGGGCCTCAGCTACAAAAGTTTTTTTTTAATAAAACAAAAACGGTTTTGGATATCAATGAAATTCTTTATTCCTGTTAAAGCACGTTTAATGCCATTATGTATGGAACTCTTTTTCATGGCCACCACGGGTACACCCAATTCTCGTCGGTTTTCAAGCATAACATAGACTTGACGCAGCCCCACAGAAAATAGTCAAACGACTGGACCATTTCGTGAGATAACACGTTCTCCGAACTTGATTTTAAAATATATTATTGATTAAAAATATTTTATTTAACGCTTAACAGACATGGGGACTAAAATGACCCAACATTTTTTTTTCGAAAATTTATGAAGGAAAACCCCCAAGATTGTTTTACAGCTTAAGTGATGACAACAGATTTAATAAAATTAATCACTAAAATAAACCAAACATTTAAATTTTCGAAAAAAATTTAGTCATTTTTAATAAAACAATATAACCGTTCTTAAAAATAACTATTTTTATTAATCAAGGTCGAAATTCGCCACTAAATTTATAAAATTTCGTATTCTTGCCACTGAAAATCCAAAATTTGACCTTTGACCCCGATAAAAAAAGGGTTAAGCTCAACCAATATCAAAGAAAGTTCTAGTGGACATTCCTCAATGACTAGGCAATAAAATTCAGTATTAGTTTTATCAAAAGAAAACTTAAATAAAATTTACTATGCATCTACTTGAATAATGTCTAAAAATTTACTTTTTCGCGAAATTTTTCGATTTTAAGGCGCAGGTACGGCGAAACCATATGAGATATTAAATTGAACTTTTTCGGATTTTATTACCGCATCTATCTACTTTAACATGCCGATCAAAAATTTTGAAATTTTGAATATTTTTTTAACAAAATTTTCTAAAACTTAAAAAGTGAGTTTTTAAACGGTCCTTAAAAAAATTACCATTTTCCAGTATAAAAAAACTATGTAAATTTAACTATATTTTAATAAATTTAAACTATTTAATACTTATAAGTCTTTACATGATAAGGAAAGTCTTTCTTTGTAATTTCTGTACTCTGAAAATAGTTTTTTTGCTGTATATCCTTAGGCGTGTTGAAAAGGACGCGAATTTTCTGGGGCAAATTGCAATAACTTAAAAACTACTCCATGGATTTCTAGTTTTTATAACTCTAATCAAAGCTGATTAAGTTGTCTTCTACATCCAATTATTAATTTTACCAACAACATATCTTTATTGGTTAAAATTTACCAAAAAACGAAAAAGTCTAATTTTCCCCCATACGAATGGGTCCTAGAAATAAATGTCCAGTGCGTCACCTCAGGACATTGACCTAGGAAGACAAAATTTTTTTTCTGAGCTTCTTAGGACGTAAAGTTGTTTTTCGCTCCACCCTAATGTCTAAGACTTAGTCTATGTCTTAGTCTATGTCCTAGTCTATGTCTTAGTCTATGTCTTAGTCTATGTCTTAGTCTATGTCTTAGTCTATGTCTTAGTCTATGTCTTAGTTTATGTCTTAGTCTATGTCTTAGCCTATGTCTTAGTATATGTCTTAGTCTATGTCTTAGTCAATGTCTTCGTCTTTATCTTAGTTCATTCTATGCACGGAAAATTCGGTTTCCCTGGTTATGATTAAAAGCTTTTTTTATTTGTTTATATTCCTTGAGTACTTATTACTACCGCATTTTTTCCCTGCTATTCATAAACAAGCAATAGCAACAGTAAATCTGAGTGTGAATACATGTGTAATAAGAGAGTGTGTGTAAGAGAGAGAGAGTGCATATTAAACAAAATAAAGAGATTTTTTTTGAAAAGGACATGCTTTCTAAACAAATGAAAAAAGCTGTCAGTTAAGAAGGTATGATAGCATGATTTTTTTTCCATCAGACAGTTTCTCGGTAAAAATGAAAACGTGAACATTAAAAATGAATTATGCAGTAAATAGTGAAAATAATAAAAATTCTATTAGTTTGATAATGAAAATATTAGAATTAGAGTGTTAGTTTTAAGATAAAAATACAAATAAAATAAATTTATATAAGAAAATGTAAGAATTATTGAAAAATCAAAAGCATTTAAAGGATAATAAATAAGAATTAAAAGGAAAATTAAATATATGTACATAAATTTACAAACATAAGTTCATATATGTAGACAAAACGTACATACATTCCGATATTTTTTTTATATTAAAGTTTGTGTGTAGATAAATGTTCAAATGTCGGCAATTACCTATTGTCCTTAAGCAAAAAAAATAAATTAAATGAAATAAAACATAAAAATATTAATAAATCTTTTGTTTCAATAAAAACCGAACAAAAATAATAAAAATTGATTTTAATTGTTTAAAATGTTTAGTGCTTGTGTTATTAATATAAGTAAAAAATAAAAATTATCAGCATCAAAAATCTCAATAGAAGAAAAACGCACCTGGCAAGGAGGCACTTTTTTGTAATGAATTTTCAAGTAGCTTTATCGCCTGTTATTTAAGTTTTTTTATTTACTCTTTTATATTCGATTGTCATTTTTTGTATGGTTTTATTATTTTGTGCTATTTTTAACTCATAATATTTTGTTGTAAAAATTTTTGTGTGAAATTACAGCAATTATTTTGTTTCTGTAAATGTCATTTTATGTTTGTAATTACTAAAGGAAAATAATAACAAAAATAAAAAAACCTGTTAGGAACCCTAAAGCTGTGCTCTTAACAGTAACCACTTAAGTCGACTTAATTGAATTTATTATGAACTTCAAAATTCAACTTTTAAGAATATATTTAGATTTCTCCATAACTGAAAAATATTTTAGTCTATGACTAAGTCGATATCTTAGTCTATTTCTTAGTGTATGTCTTAGTCTATGTCTTAATCTATGTCTTAGTCTATGTCTTAGTCTATGTCTTGGTCTATGTCTTAGTCTATGTCTTAGTCTATGTCTTAGTCTACGTCTTAGTCTATGTCTTAGTCGTATGTCTTAGTCTATGTCTTAGTCTTAGTCTATGTCTTAGTCTTAGTCTATGTCTTAGTATATGTCTTAGTCTATGTCTTACTCTATGTCTTAGTCTATGTCTTAGTCTATGTCTTAGTCTATGTCTTAGTCTATGTCTTAGTCTATGTCTTAGTCTATGTCTTAATCTATGTCTTAGTCGTATGTCTTAGTCTATGTCTTAGTCTATGTCTTAGTCTTTGTCTTAGTCTATGTCTTAGTATATGTCTTAGTCTATGTCTTACTCTATGTCTTAGTCTATGTCTTAGTCTATGTCTTAGTCTATGTCTTAGTCTATATCTTAGTCTATGTCTTAGTCTATGTCTTAGTCTATGTCTTTTTCTTAGTCTATGACTTAGTCTTTTTCTTAGTCTATGTCTTAGTCGTATGTCTTAGTCTATGTCTTAGTCTTTGTCTTAGTCTATGTCTTAGTATATGTCTTAGTATATGTCTTACTCTATGTCTTAGTCTATGTCTTAGTCTATGTCTTAGTCTATGTCTTAGTCTATGTCTTAGTCTATGTCTTAGTCTATGTCTTAGTCTATGTCTTAGTCTATGTCTTAGTCTATGTCTTAGTCTATGTCTTAGTCTATGTCTTAGTCTATGTCTTAGTCTATGTCTTAGTCTATGTCTTAGTCTATGTCTTAGTCTATGTCTTAGTCTATGTCTTAGTCTATGTCTTAGTCTATGTCTTAGTCTATGTCTTAGTCTATGTCTTAGTCTATGTCTTAGTCTATGTCTTAGTCTATGTCTTAGTCTATGTCTTAGTCTATGTCTTAGTCTATGTCTTAGTCTATGTCTTAGTCTATGTCTTAGTCTATGTCTTAGTCTATGTCTTAGTCTATGTCTTAGTCTATGTCTTAGTCTATGTCTTAGTGTATGTCTTAGTCTATGTCTTAGTCTGTGTCTTAGTCTATGTCTTAGTCTATGTCTTAGTCTATGTCTAAGTCTATGTCTTATCCTATGTCTTAGTTTATGTCTTAGTTTATGTCTTAGTTTATGTCTTAGTTTGTGTCTTAGTTTATGTCTTAGTCTATATCTTAGTCTTTGCCTTAGCATTTATCTTAACCTATAGGTAAGTGTATCTCTTAGCCTATGTTTTAGTCTATGCCTTAGTCTATATTGAGGCCTCCACATTTTTAGCTATTTGTAGTGCATCGCATATTCCCTATGTCTGAATTATTTCTACGAAATTTTCTGTTTAGAACCACATGGTATAATTTTTACTACAGTAATGGAAGAAAAGCTTTTACAAATTGTTCTGTAGATTGTTTGCGAATGAGTTTTAATAGAATTTATTTTCTCTTTTGTTTTTTCTTAAAAACGACGAACTCCACCAAGAGAAAACTTTAATTTTTATTGGCTCAAAGGAAAACAAAAAAAAAAAAATTAAAAAAAAAACAAGAAACTAGTAGTAAGAATTGAATGAAAAAACACGTGAGTTCTGTTTTTTCCCTTAATATTCGTAAATTATTGTTTTGTTTCTTTTTTTATTTAAATAATTCATTATCTTCAGTTGTTTTGACCGACATTTGTAGACAAACAAATTTGATTTCCTGACAACTATAAAACTATTCATTCATCCGACATTTATAGGCTTTAGCTATAACATGCGTCTCTATCATTGCTTACATACATTTTCCCTCCAAAAATATTTGTAAAAAAGTGGGTGAATGGGTCGTCTTTAAGACCATCCTTTCACTGAATTCTTTATAATTGACACATTATTGATTTTCATTTTGATTTTAAATACAAAATTGCGTGACTGCCAACGACTTTAATTGTTTGAATTATCAAAATGATTAAAGATTAAATCGAATGAATCATAAACACACACTAAAACACCCGTTAGAATGAATTAGTACTATTTTATCGCCTTCCCCCGGGTGTTTTTTTTAGCGGTTTTATGGCCTTAAACAAACTAAATATTTTAGTGTCTAGTCGAGTTTCTGATGGAGAGAAAAACAAATTAATTTTAACCTGTTTTTATCCTTTTTCAATCAATTATTTCCGCATTATTTTGTATTTTGGCATTAGGCCAAAGTTTTGTTATTTATTTAAGGTTTGAGAGGTTAAAGTGTTGGTCGACCGGAGGGAGGTTTTTAGGGCGAGAGGGACTTATTTGTTTTGATTGTCAGGAAGGATAATGGCTAATTGGCTGCTTAAGACAATTGACTACTCAAGATTAGGTTCTTATTTAGAATAAATTGATTAAATAATAAGGACTTATTATTACATATTAATTATGCGCATTAAGTAGGCAAAAAAAGCTTTAAAATATGTATGTATGTAAGGGGACTTAGTTTATGTATTAGTTATTTAATAAAATTGTTTGTACATACATATGAATATGTATCTTACAACATGCCCTAATCTATATCATAATTTGTGACTTATATTAATACATAGTCTTTGTATTAGGCCTTGTGTTATATGAATCATTTCTATATCTTAGTATCTGTGTCAGTCCATATCTTAATCTATGTTTTAGTCTACGCCTTAGTCTATGTCTTGTCTTAGTCTCTCTTAGTCTATGTCTTAGTTTATGTCGTAGTCAATGTCGAAGTGTATGTCTTAGTCTATGCCTTAGTCTTTGTCTTAGTCTATGTCTTAGTCTATGTCTTAGTCTATGTCTTAGTCTATGTCTTAGTCTATGTCTTAGTCTATGTCTTAGTCTATGTCTTAGTCTATGTCTTAGTCTATGTCTTAGTCTATGTCTTATTCTATGTCTTAGTCTATGTCTTAGTCTATGTCTAAGTCTATGTCTTAGTCTTAGTCTGTGTCTTAGTCTATGTCTTAGTCTTTGTCTTAGTCTATGTCTTAGTCTGTGTCTTAGTCTGTGTCTTAGTCTATGTCTTAGGCTATGTCTTAGTCCATGTCTTAGTCTATGTCTTAGTCTATGTCTTAGTCAATGTTTTAGTCTATGTCTTAGTCTATGTCTTAGTCTATGTCTTAGTCTATGTCTTAGTCTATGTCTTAGTCTATGTCTTAGTCTATGTCTTAGTCTATGTCTTAGTCTATGTCTTAGTCTATGTCTTAGTCTATGTCTTAGTCTGTGTCTTAGTCTATGTCTTAGGCTATGTCTTAGTCCATGTCTTAGTCTATGTCTTAGTCTATGTCTTAGTCTATGTCTTAGTCTATGTCTTAGTCTATGTCTTAGTCTATGTCTTAGTCTATGTCTTAGTCTATGTTTTAGTCTATGTCTTAGTCTATGTCTTAAGGTAGAAGGCCAATGCACGCTGCAGGCGGATGCGGACTGCAGTCAGCTGTTTTTGATTTGTCAAATTTGAAGCGGCAATGGAAAAAAGTAGAACAAAGTTCTAATAATAGAGGGTGGCCGTTTTTATTTTAATTTTAGCTTTTTCATAGTAATTGTTTTTTCCAGGAGTGTGTTACTAGCCCGACTCCCCAACCCATACTTTTATCGATCTTATGGGGGAACTTACAACACATGTTAGCTCACTATATTAACGGGTATTAACGCAGTTCCCCTAGTGATACCACGAGGAGGTTAGTGTCCACAGTTGAGATGAAGAATAACCAAAATAAGTCTGGGCTTAGCAAGTTAAGGCCAATCAGAATCTTTGCTTGGTATCCAACATCTCCTACATTACCCTTTATCGCACTTTTGCAGAAATAAAAGGGAGCAGGGGAAATGTCTCCCCTCATACAAAATGAATACTTTCATATTTTCAAATATCTTGATATCAAGGTTTAGCTTAAAACTTGTTGCAACGGATCAATGGTAGTAGTTGGGATAGGATCGGCGCTGGGGATCTTTGTACCCCATACAAATGAAATACTTATGCTATTAAAAGCTTTTATCAACGGAATAAGGTTGGGGAGAATTAAGGATCATTTGTACAAATTTAAATCGTTAGAAACATGGTCAATGCCGGGTCTGCACATCTGGTTATGTTATTATTTAATTGTGAAAATATTTCCCAATTATAAATTTATAATCAAAAGCTAATAAATATTTGATGTGAAAAATAAGAAAAATTAAAGTTTACCAGCGGTTTTCGATTCTATTGATGTGGGAAATACCACATTCTTGACATTGTTTCAACATTAGGCTGTCCCTTATAATATACAAATTGAAATTCGAATATCAAACTTATGGTAAGATATTTGGGGCCTTTTAAACGACGACCTTAACACACAGTCTTTTACAGATCTTAGATGAATATGTTTTGCTGAAATTTAATTAAGGTAGAAGGACAATACACGCGGCATGCGGTTGCGGGCGGTATTAGTATTGCCAGTCCATTAAATGTGGCAGCACTGAAAAAATCTGCAGCGCGGAAAAGTAGAACTTTGTTCTACTTTTTCCATTGCCGCTTCAAATTTGATAAATCAAAAAAACAACTGATTGTCGCCCGCATCCGCTTGCATTGGCTACCTACCATTATACCAACAAACTTATAATATCCAATTGCCTTTGGTAGCGTGCACATTCAAGTCAATTCATGCCTAAATTCAATTTTTTTTTAACTTTACAACAAAATCTAGCTAATGTTTGTGGGTGAAGTATTTGTATTGTGTATCTAACAATTCTTTTGTAATATTGTTAGCAAACAATTTATTTGATAAGTATTTCCAAATTGGAAATGAACATTTTGTTACCTGTAGAGCTTTTTTAGAGGAAGTAGATAAGACCTTCAAGACCATGTAATGCATTAACCCCTTAAGGACCAAGTTAGATTTTCAAATATTGTCATTTATCATAAACCAAATTTAATGTTTATATGTGTATGCTTTTTCTTCATTTCCAGGACACAATAAATAGAACTGAAATGTTTTCATGCTGAAATTAAGGAAATTCAAAAACTGGAGGCCTTTTATAGTGTTAAAATTACAGTAGACTTATAATCCCCCCAAACAAACTACCCCTGTAGCCACTTAACGAAGAAAGCTTAGGAACTAAGGACGAAACAAATTCACACACACACACAGAGACACAATGGATTGGGATTGGGCTGTGGGTGGTGTTACCAATGAGGTGCCACGCACGACGGGACCAGAATGTGAAAATTATCAGACCAATCGTCGCCGTTGGATAGAGGCTGTTTTATTTTGTACTCTTTTCGTTTGCGTTATAAAATGGGCGAGGAAACGTTTGCAACCCATACGTTTACCCGACGCCAAAGAACTGGAAAAGCCCCATTCAACGACTCGTCTTATCCTATTGCTGATAATGACTTTTACGTTTGGCATGGAAATGGGTTTCAAATTGGCAAATCGATCTGTGATATTCGTTTTAAATCCTTGTCATATCCAAACATTAGTGCAAGTAAGTTTTCAATATTTCCATTTTCAATTAAAAAACTTTATTTTAAATTTCTTGTCTGATCTAGATATATCTATTAGCCGCCAAGCCTAACAAATTGACTACAACATTATTTAGAATACAAATGAACAATTTAAATGGACCATTTTTGGCCTTCATATTTCCCGAGGTCGAATGTCGTACCTTACCATTTGAGCAGGCCACATATTGGATACAACATGCTATGTTATATATTATACCGGTGTATATTTTAAGAACGGGCGCCTATAAAGTGGAGGATATAAAAGATTTTAATTGGTCGATAATTGGAGTTGAGACACAATTAATCTATCATTTTGGTGTATTAAATTTTTTCTCAATAGTAAGTATTTCCAAAGATGACCTAAAATTAACATAAAGACATTTAGACCGAATTAAACTGCAATCGAACCTACAACTGAACCAAGAACTGAATTTATAATCCGACCTTTCAACGAACCAAGAAATCTAATTAAAATTAAATTTAGAACTGAACTAGATCTTGAAATAAACCTAAAACTGAAACTAGAACTGAATTTAGAAACTAAACTTACCCTCGATCTTAAAAGGAATTGAACTGAAACTAGTAACAAGGTAGATCTGAATGTAGAAGTAAATCTAGATATGATTCTGAAAACTAAGCTGGAATCCAGCTAAAGTTAAAGGAAGAACAGAACCTTAAATCGAACCTATAACTTAACCTAGAACTAAACTTATAACTGGACTGGATAATACAAAATTACAAATTAGCTCGAGTGTCTCGCAAAATATATTTTCTACATTCCCATCTAGAATTTTTTCCTTGGATGATACTAGCGAGGAGCAAGGAGAGCGACTTAACCAAGATTTGGCAACAATCCGAAAACGATCCCAAGGATTTTGGTACGAGAGCATGATGAGCGACTACTTTCATGCGTGAAACAGATCCCAAACAGTACAAGCGACTCAGTTTTATTGCTCTTCATTTCTAATTTACAACTTTTTAATGAAGAATAATTCTCAAAAAATATCAAAAAACTGTGTGCAGATTCGGATTCGGATTCCCAAATAACTTTAGAAACAGCTTTTGGTTGCTTAGATCCAAAACCGTGTATAAGTACTTGTGTAATCGAACCATGAACTGAAACTAGAACTAAACTGGATCTTTAATTAAAATTAAAACTGAAACTAGAACAAAACTAGAACCAGGTTTAGATTAAACCTTAAACTATATATATAGAAACAAATTTAGAATTCGACCTAGTACCGAAAAACTGAACTAGTACTTGTTATTAATCCTCCTCCATATTTTCAGCATACCGGCATCAATTTAAATCACATGTTATGTGCCGCCGAATCAGATCCCTTTCAAGGCGATAACTATCGTGTAGCCGCTGTGATACATGAGTCAATTTTTTGTCCCATTTTAAATAAGACAACGGTACTTATATTTGCTACTCCCCAAAGTATACAATATAATGATGAAACGATGACGACCAATCGTAACATCCTACCAAATCATCAGCAACAACAACAATATTCAAAGTTAACAGAAACTTCAACGACTTCAATGTTACATCAACAACAACTGCCCATTAATGAAAACATCTATTTTCCAGATGATAGAACTGCAGGAAATCTTATACGTCGCAAATCAAAATCTTTGGAATATCATCAGCAACATTCACCGCATCATCAAGTGCAGCAACATCATCATCATGAGCAACATCCACATCATCATGATCAGCAACATTTAGAAAATGAAGAGGCTGTGTTAAGAGGCAATTATATACTCGATCCCGATGTTATGGACGATATCGAAGTTATAGAATCGACAGCGACTGCAGCAGCAACAACGTCAGCCACCATAACTACTGAGTATAGAATGCCCACGACTAAAATTGATTAGTATTTAATGCAATTACTTAGAGTTATAAATGTCCGACCTATTTAGAAACTCGAGAACAATTAAAAGACTTATACAGGGTGCTCTAGAAAGGGATGGGGTTAATTATATAGGTTTATATCACAATGTTTTTAATAATCAATTATAACGGTTTATAATGATATTGTTATGTATTGTAATGCTTTATAATGGAATTATAAAGCATTATAATGCATTAAAACGCAATTATTATGTATTTTAATATAATTATAATGCAGCTATAATGTATTATTATGCAACTATAATGCATTATAAAGTATAATGATGAAATTATAATATCGAAATGCAACTCTAATCCATTTTATAGCATTATACTACATTATAAAGCGTTAAAACGCAATTATAATGCATTATAACCCAATTATAAGGCAGTTATAAAGTATTATTATGCAGTTATAATGTATTATAAATTTTAATAATTAAATTATAATGTATCAAAATACAGTTTCAATCCACTATACAGCATTATACCACATTATAAAGCATTAAAACGCAATTATAATGCATTATAACCCAATTATAATGCAGTTATAAAGTATTATTATGCAGCTATAATATATTATAAAGTATAATAATGAAATTATTATAATCCATTATATAGCATTATACTACATTATAAAACATTAAAACGCAATTATAATGTATTATAACCCAATTATAATGCAGTTATAATGTATTATTATGCAGTTATTATAAAGTATAATAATGTAATTATAATGTATTATAATGCAATTCTAATCCATTATAATGTATAATAACATATTATAATGCAAATATAATGCAGTTAAATATAAAATATTTGATAGCATTATAGTAAAATTATAGCGCATTATGATTTATTACAAAACTTACAAGTGCAATTTTTAAAGCCCTGCAGTTCAAGGGAAAGGTCTATATACCACCAAACTTTGAGTTTGAATTTCAATTGAAGAAAAAACCAGGTAATTTTCTTGAAAAATATTATAATCATTAAATGTTCTTTGTTTATTTAAAAGTTAAAAATAAAATTTGTCAATTAAATGAAAAAAAAAATCAGATTTAAAAGTATTTTCAAAAAGCTTTAAAAAATCGGTTGGACCCTTAAGATAGTGTAATATACATTCTAGATAAATTAAACTAAGAAATAATGGCTTAAATCAAGAAATACTTAAACAAAAACCTTCATAACTTAATTATGTTTCAGTTTCTGGGTTGTATTAGATTTTGATACTAATGTAGTAAAATTGTTAAATCGAAATCAAATAAACGCTGTTCAAAAATCATGGCTTGAAATTCCGATTTTTATAATTATACATAAAAAATATATATATAAAACATGTGATTACAATAAAATATACAAACTACAATAAAAGTATTTTAACCGATAAAAATAAAAAAATTTAAGCAACTAAATAAGAATTATAAACTAATTATAAAATTTAAAAAAAATTAAACTCAAAGTATATTCTAAAAAAAAAATTTTAACTTTTTTGTTAAAAACATTTAAAATTAAAAAAAACTCCTTTAATCAAATAATTAAAATTAAAAAAATTAACATATTTGTAGTGTATTTAGTATATAACAATTGTTATTTAGGTATATATAACGAGTATATAGTTTTATATATAATAAAATTAAATAAAAAAAATTTGAAAAAATATAATAAAATGGATTCTTATATATACTCATACGCCCCATAGTGCTTTAGTTTTAGCTTCAATTTTCCTGGGATAAAAAAATTTTTTTTGAACACTTAGAAAATTAATATAGTCGGTCAAGACATACTCATACGTCCCATAGTTTAGTTATAACTTCAATTTTCCTGGGATAGATATTTTTTTCTTGAGTCAAGTCAGACTCATACGTAACAAAGTGCTTTAGATTTAGCTTCAATTTTCCTGGAATAGAAAATTTTTTCTTGAAATGTTAAAAAAGTCGATCAAGGCAGATATATACCAGAAAATTTTTTTATTAAAATTTGTTTATTTAAAAATTTTTTCAAAAATATCTCTAAAAAAATTGAAACCAAAAAATTTTCTTCAAAAAGATTTAAATTGAACATTTTTCTATGAATGCAAACATTTATAAATTATTTTCTGAACAATTTTCTTAGTAAAATTTTAAGTTAAATTTACTATGGGTAAATTTATATTTTTTTTATTTCTATTAAAAATTCTTTATCCCAATGTGCTGAAAGAATTACTCTGTAACAGTATTATCTTCTTAACACTGCTTTACCTTTAAAATTGTAAAATAAAAATCGCTGAGTTAACACTATTCAAAAAATTCCCTCTCATATCAGGGATGGCAAACATGGTACAATTGTAGTTTTTTTGATACATTTTAAATCTGATTGATACATGGTACTCCGGAGTCTTACTTGATACAATTTACAAATCTTAACTTTTTACTGCATCAGAGCCCACAGCTGATCCATATAATCTCAATCTGATTCATATGTAGCTTATTACGTTAGATACAAATGAAAATCAATTTCTTTTTATTTCATTCTGCTGATTTTTTGGAACACATAGAAAAATAGGTCAAAAACCTACTTCAAGTCTTCCTTTCTTCTCACCATCACTCTTTGAATGGATTTAAAACTCTAATAGCAAAAGTAGTTTCTATTGAAAAGGTGTTTATCGGTCGACTATTCGATTTCTCAAAATTAATATATGATATCATTACAGTAACATTTATTTTTGAATATCAAAATTATCAATATAAAGAGTCACTGTAAGTGACAGAATCCTCGAATCGCTCGACTATTTCGATTTCTTCAAATTGATTCCAATGTAGGTTTTGCGTCAAAAATATATTTTTTTAACAAATATTAAAAATATAAATCGACTTTCTGCACATTTCGATTAACTGTACAATTTTAAAATTTAGGTACGCTTATAAGATACAAAGGGACAAAAAAGATATTTTTTAGTATAATATAATTTATTAGAAGTGTTCTCTACCTACCTACCTGGTCTAAAGAGTACACTTTGTTTTTATAATTGATACAAAATATAAAAAGCCATTTCCATCCCAGTCTCATATGAACTGTATTTTTAAGTATTCTTACTAGCCATCGACTAGGCAACAACAAATTACTCATAAACCATCAAACTTATCAAACATTTACCTCAAGCCTTTCATCAAACTCATTTAAATGCAGGAAGTTTGTGTGTTAGCAATGTTTAACGTTTGATTAATAACTATTTGCTGAAAATTTAGTACGAAAAATACATCACTGTGTTCTTATTAATAAACAAAAAAAATTCTGATTAGAGCTTGACATTTCTTGAACAAATTCACAGGCAAAAACACGCAGTAAAATTATGCGAATAAATATAATTTATTATAACTATAATTTACTTTAGTAAAAAGAGAAAAACATTTGCATGGAGCAAGGAAAAAGTGTAGAAATTATGAAAAAAATTATAAAATGATTATGAAAACAGCTAGAGATTAAAGTGCAAGTGTTCAACCAAAGAAAAAATGACGTAAAAAACGTGCAAATTTTTAAGAAAAAATTTCTAGTGAAAAAGGTCTTGCTCAAAATTAATTTCAAGTGTTTTAAAGTTGTTTCTTTAAAAATTATCATGAAAATGTTTATATTTTTGAAAAATTCTTAAGCTATCTGCAAGCGTGGCAATTAGAAAAAGAAAATTCTTAGGCCGTTTATGGCTAGAAAAAAAAAGAAGAAAAAAAATACATATAGTTTTTTTTATTAATTTTCTTGGTTCTCTAACCAATTAATGCAATGAATGCTTTTAGAGAAAAAAAAGAAGAAATGAAAGAAAAAGAGTAAAACCGAAGAAACAATAACAACAACAACTGAAAAAAATGCAAACAAATCTGACAAACGTCATATAAAAAATGTATAAGTGTAAAAAAATTATTAAAATTGATAAACGGAAAATATATACCTAATTATCAATTATTAAGCGCGCCCCTTAAGCTAAATTAAATATAACACGTACAAATAACGCATCTAATTATCAGTGAAATACTTGTGTCTCTAATTAATTCAATAAAAAGTGAGGAAATATTAAACAACATAAAATTTTTGCCTAGATGTAATAACATATAAAACAAAATATCATAAACAACAACAAATAACTTAAAAATAAATAGAAGTGTCAAAATTGTTTTGATTTTTTGCGTATTACACACAAACTTAAATGCATACATAGGCACCCACATGTTATCCGACACCTACGCAGCAAATAAAGAAACACAAAAACCAAAACAAAAAGGGAAAATCAAAACATTGATTGTTAAACACCACCCCCTTTTTAGCAACCCTTTCACAGAGTATTTCATATAAAATCAAAAAAACTGCCCTTTGACAGGGTGTTTAATCAAACAAGTAAATAAAAGAAATGGAAATAATTTGATAACAAAACAAATGTTTGTTTAAAAATTAATAAAACACATTAAATATTAAGCAAAAGTACATTAATATTGCTTTCTCAGCAAATCTATTAGTTGATGGTTAATTTTTTTAATACATTCATAATAATTCCCCAAGTTTGTGTGTTCTCTTTAGTTAAATATTTTTTATATATACTCCATAATTTTGTGCATTTTGTTTTTTAACGCGTGTATTTTTAAAAATAATCGTTTGCTAAAAATTTATATATATAAAAATATAACGTCATGTCTATTTCGGAACATGCTACCGGCAACTCATCTGTTAAAGGTGCGGTTCCACACGCCGGTGCCAACACCTATACTTCGTCCTCATCATCATCGTCGTCTGCAAGTTCCTCAACAACAGCTGTAAGTTCTGCTCATAAATCGAAATCGTCGTCTTCATCGTCTGCCTCTGGTTTACCGGCAGCTGTTTCTCATATTTACTACAAACATGGTCTTTTCCTATCGAGTTATCCAACATGTGCCACCAGCATAGCTATAGTGGCCATATTGTTTGCATGGTAAGACATAAAATATGCTATACATAAGGTATTTGATATGCTTATTAAAATTAACATACTTGTAGGACGTAGGCTCCTTTTGGTTTAAAGAAACTACATATTATTGCATTTCCATTTGCGTATCTGTTAGAATCCGAGAAGAAAACTTAAGAAGGTGGCTTATACTGATCCACTTGGGCACTTCGGCAAAATTTGTTTTTTAGACGTATCAATCAAAGTGGAAATCGCATAGTACTTAAATTGATTCAATATGTGAATATGTTGTTGTTGTTGTTGAGTTGATAGCTCTTAGCTGAGAAAACTCGGTTCATTCCGGTACATAGAAACGGCTGTCGTGGAAATAAAATCTTCCAAACTTTAACATCCAACAGTTGGCATCTTCCCTGAGGCATGTCAGGAAAGATCTTTGTGTGTATGAGGATAGTATACGAATGTACGTACTTGATCCTTTCGGTTTTTTGTACACTCTATTGAAGAAGTAAGAGAAGTTGTTGCCTACACCAGAAGTAATAAATTCAATAGAAGTGCATTGTTTCCATGCCAGTCGGTTTTCGTACCGGAACGTCTCGGAAATCTTAGGCTTCCGATCATGGACTGCCATTTCGGCAATATTAACAAAAATATCGTAGCTACAACAACAACATAAAAGTGCTCCATGCCAAATTCTATAGATCGCCTTAGAAATTTTAAGAGTTATTGAAACTTAACAAGTTGCTATTGTGCAGTTGTTGTTGTTGTAACAGCGTTACCTGCAATCAAAAATATGAAAAATATGTCATTAATGTTCTCCAAAGTCAGTAGACTCCTCTAAATCCAGTCTCAACGCGCCACATTAACAGAGTTAGTCCATAGGGAATAACTCAACATTTCTAATTTGCCAGTCTTGTATAACGTGCGCACGTTCCATGCCGATGATTTGGCTGGAGAACGCTGCAGATTTCTAGCAGTGAAAGTTTTTACGTCCAAAAGATATCGAGCTATTGTGCAGCAATTTTCGATGTAGCTACTCTTATTTTTTTTTGAGGATTGGCCTTACATTTATAAATTTACATTAATAAACCTTTCAACACATAGAAAATTCACATTGTTGGTATAAAGTACTGAAAAGGTTGGCTAACGTACGAGCTTATGTCAAAGAACATTGCTTTAGGACCAGTGCTGCTATGTCATTCGGCACAGGAGACTTATTTATATAAGAAAATGCTCCTAAAACTAATAACGATGATTCGAAAGTCAAAAACTATTGACTCCTAATATACTCAACTATCACTTTTAGCCCTCACTTTTTATGCCCTTTATTTATATTTAATATAATTTTTATTTGTTTTCCTTTTTTTTTAATTTACTTATTCTCTTTCTTTTCTTTCCATTTATTTCTATTAAGTTGCATTCACGTTTTATTTTCAGTATAATTTTTTTTACTTTCGGACAGGGTCATTGTTGTTACTCAAGAAATTCAATTAATTTATGTCAATTAAGTAGACGACAGTTCAGCGTTTTTTTTTTTTTTTTGTATATAGCTACAAACATTTTTTTCTTAATAGTTTTTAATACATACTTTAGGGTGACCCTTATTTTACTAAAGTTTAAAATAGTTTACTCTTGGTTACAACTTAATGGAAAAATTTCATTTCAGGTTAATTCATAAAGGTTAAAATGTTAGGATTTCATATCTCGCTGGTTCACTATGCGGGTTGGTGACATTTGTTATTGTTCATCAATTGAGCTGTATCTTTATGAGGCTAATTTTCTTATTGCCTTTAATCGTTTTGTAGGATTAGAGTTGACTATTTTCAACTTTTACAAAATAAGGTTCACCCTAGTGTGTCTATATCTGACTTTTTTTGATTACTTTAATTCAAACCTAAGGAATGATAAGGATTAGCAACAGCTGAAAAGTAAATAATTTCCAGCTTATTTTGCATAATTCTAATCACATTTATAATCTTAATATGCACGCGCGCATAGAAAATAATAGATGTTCATTAAAAACAATGTTTTAAAATATTTGAACTCTGGGCAAAATAAAAGCAAATGCTCATAAAATAGTAGATAGCCGGTATATTATTTTGATTTCTAGAAAGAAAGGTATAAGTAGAAATGGAAAAAACGAACTTATTAGATTAAATTAAATATAAAAGATTGATTAAATAATTGTATATTAAACGTTTCTATAAAATTATGGCCATAATTGATTAAATCTAGACTTATTCTATCATTTTAATATAGGAAAGATTTAATGCAATTAACTTTTATGTAATATTTTAATTTTATATTTTCAATATTTAGACGTCATTACCTTAAAGTTTAACACAAAACTATGATAAGAAATTGTGATATAAATTTAAATTTATAAATTTATGGCCGAACGTTGCCATGATGGAAGATTTTAGCCTAGTTTGTAGTGAAATATTCTAGACGTTTTTAGACAATTTCTCTCTTTAAACAAATCAATTCGGTACAGGTTCCCCTTTGACCGTCTGACCTGATTTCAACAGCTCATAATCAGAGGTCGGCACAAAGGGAACAACAAAACAATCGTCTACAGAGTTGCCGTTTTTTTGGACTTTTAACTAAAGTTGTTTTTATTAAAAATTTTTCTATAGAAATTTTTTTTTATCAAAAATGTTTCTATAGAAAATTTTTTATTAAAATTTTTTTTATATAAATTTTTTAATCAAACATTTTTCTATAGAAAAATTTTTTAATCGAAAATTTTTCTATAGAAAAATTTTTTTATCGAAAATTTTTTTTATCGAAAATTTTTCTATAGAAAAATTTTTTTATCGAAAATTTTTCTATAGAAAAATTTTTTTATCGAAAATTTTTCTATAGAAAAATTTTTTTATCGAAAATTTTTCTATAGAAAAATTTTTTTATCGAAAATTTTTCTATAGAAAAATTTTTTTATCGAAAATTTTTCTAACGAAAAATTTTTTTATAGAAATTTTTTGTATAGAAAAATTTTTTTATCGAAAATTTTTCTATAGAAAAATTTTTTTATCGAAAATTTTGCTATAGAAAAATTTTTTTATCGAAAATTTTGCTATAGAAAAATTTTAGTTATTTGTTATCGAAAATTTTTCTAAAGAAACATTTTTTTATCCTATAGAAAAATTTTTGTTATCTATAGAAAAATTTTTGTTATTGAAAATTTTTCTATAGAAAAATATTTTTAAAGAAAATTTTTTTTATCGAAAATTTTACTATTGAAAAATTTTTTAAGCGATAATTTTTCTATAGAAAAATGTTTTTATCTAAAATTTTTCTATAGACAAACTTTTTTATCGAAAATTTTTCTATAGAAAAATTTTTTTATCGAAAAATTTTCTTTAGAAAATTTTTTTTATCGAAAATTTTTCTATAGAAAAATTTTTTTATCGAAAATTTTTCTATAGAAAATTTGTTTTCTAGAAAAATTGTTTTTTTTTTTTGTTATCGAAAATTTTTCTATAGAAAAGTTTTTTATCAACAATTTTTCTTTAGAAAATTTTTTTATCGAAAATTTTTTTATCTCAAAAATTTTTCTATAAAAATTTTTCTATAGAAAAATTTTTTTATCGAAAATTTTTCTATAGAAAAATTTTTTTATTGAAAATTTTTCTATAGAAAATTTTTTTTAATCAAAAATCTTTTTTCCATAGAAAAATTTTTGTCATCGAAAATTTTTCTATAGAAAAATTTCTGAAAATTTTTCTATAGAAAAATTTCTGAAAATTTTTCTATAGAAAAATTTCTAAAAATTTTTCTATAGAAAAATTTCTGAAAATTTTTCTATAGAAATATTTCTAAAAATTTTTTTATAGAAAAATATTTTAAATGGAAATTTTTTAATCAAAAATTTTTCTAAACGGAACAATAACTAATTTTGAACGACCTTCTGGAATTTCGCGAATGTTGAACTTTTAGTTATTGCATTTCCGATGTGAATACATACTCGTACATTTCCTATACTTTTTAAATATATTTCATATTAATCTAATCTCAGGTCAAAATACTAGATTAAATTTTCCACAATCAATTTTTGTAGTTCTAAAACATAAGCGTGCCAAATATAAACAAAATACAAACAATATTGAAAAAAAAAATTCCCTAAATTTTCTTTTTCTATTAAATTTAAATTATTTCGTGTTTTAATTTAATTGTCATAGAATCAATTTTAGCAAATCATTTCAAATTTTATAAAAGGTTAATAATTCATTTGATCTCATGCCAGACAGACCGACATCATGTTTCAATCATGCCTTAATACTTGTATAACATGTCGGTTTCTTGATAATTAACATGAAAATCGCGTAGACTATTTAATTGTTTATTTTGGAATATTTTTTCAAAATAATCTTTTTTTTAAATTGTGGGATGATTTTGTTTTATAGCATGAATATGATTCATGATGCAATTTTACTAATCATTTCGGAAACTTTTGATTTACAAGTCAAATTTAAGTTTTATTTTAACTTTATTAAATTATAGTCTTTAATTTTTTATTCCAACTTTTATTCATTCCAGTTATCCCCTCATCAACATACCTCTACCGGGAACAATACCAACAAAAATTGTCTTACCTTTCGATGGTAAAAACTCTTTGTTCGGCGAGGGAGAACGTTCAAATTTTTCGCTGGTCAAAAATATATTTAATGTCAATAATGTTTCCTACGAGCCGCATGTTCCCTGGTCGCAGAACTCACCCATACTCTATGTACAACAGATAACATTACGTTCCAGTGTCTTACCCTGGACAGATGATATGCAATTGATGGATGCATTTCGTGCTCCCTTATATGAAGTGTTTCGATTATTGGAAATTGTACGCAATCACGAAACAGCTGAAAAGTGAGTAAAAAATAGTATAATTTAATATAATGTATTTAATTTTATGTATTTCTTCTTAATAGTTGATAAACTATTCATCATCATTCAATTGTTGTTGAGATCGTTATTGTTATTTAAGTCATTTTCAATTTATTGTGCATATTTAGTTTGTTCCTATCAAAAGTTAATGTTTAATAATGTTGAAGTCGAGATAGTTTAATAAGAATAATGAATGATTGTATTGTTATTTATTTATAACTTTTTCTTTATATTCTTTTTTTTTCTCCTTATTGTTATTTGTAGTCAACGCACTTTGGATAAAATCTGTTTACGCGTGGACAATGTTAAACGCTCGCAAAATGAACAAATCTTTCCCGAATACGATTGTTTAGTTCTATCACCAGCCAATTTATGGGGTCAGAGTATACAGAATTTTAGTGGAGATACGAATATATTAAATACTATCTTTCAGTATCATGTAAGTAAGAAATTCTTGTTAATTTTCTAAGATTCAAATGTAGATCTTTATATCGGTAAATTTCCAAGTTTGAATCGCCTATTTATATAGTTCCAAAATTCCATCATTTGTCTTTATATAGGTTCGAACATGACATCCGTTCTTACCCGTGAATGCCGGGCGTCTCTAAATGAGATGGCGAGACATTCCAACATTGAACTTTTCTGGGTACGTAGTCATAGTAATGTACCAGGCAACATCATAGCGGATAACCTAGCAAAAGATGGTGCTCTTCTTAGTCATGAAAACACTGATCAATTCATAGGTATTCCGCTCTCAGCATGCAAATTGCTCATAAAGCAGTTTATTTTTAGGTCCGCACAGACCAACTGGTCCACAGAAAGTATCTGTACGATCTCCAGACTTACATGGCCAACTTACGATAGTAAGCGCTCTGCAATCCTGGTCAGCTTTTCGCGCCATAGACTTCGCACCCTTATTTCAGTACTCACAGGACACTGTCTTATATGTATACATGCTAGAAGACTTAATCTTCAAAGCAATGACTACTGCAGAAGTTGTCACAATGCAGAGGAGGAAGAAACAATATCCCACTTCCTCTGTCACTGCCCAGCACTTGCTGAACTTAGAACCCTCCATCTCCATTTCTGCACGATCTGTTAGAGATCTCGAACATCAATATTCGTAAAATAGGCTCTTTTATCGGTGCATCTGGCTGGCTCTAACTGAGCCTCTTACACTCGGTAGTTTTAAGAATTTAATTTTCTCTATCCTTGCAGGAATTACAAAGGGACCTCTTTATGGACCCAAGTGAGGTGGACCTTATAGTCTGCATCCTGCCTAACCTAACCTAGGTTCGAATATTCGAATTTGACAACTTTTTACACCGACAAAAGAGAGACCTAGTTAGTAAAGAAAAATCGAGCACCCTGAATTCAATGGTACTAACCGGTTTTTTTTAGGTTAGCTCTTGCGCAATAAATATTCGCGTAACGCGAAAAGTGCTTATTTTCTTCTACTAAGTAAAAAATCTAAATTCAGCAACAAAATTATCTCTCAGGGACACTTATTATTTTTTTAGTTCGAGCAATCGTTTTGTTTGCAAAAAATATTTTTTTTTTAATTAAAATTTTTGTGATTTTTTTCAAAAAAAAAAAAAAATATTTTTTTTTTTCGCAAACAAAAATATTTATTTCCAAAACGACTGCTTGGATTAAAAAAATAATTAGTGTTCCTGAAAGATAATTTTGTTTTCGAATTCCGGGTTTTTTTACTTAGTTCAAGAAAATAAACAGTTTTCGAGTTACGCGAATATTTAGTGTGCAAGATTCAATCGATGATCTTTACATAATTTCCACGGCAGTCAGTTCTTAGAACTTCGATCAAAGACTGACACTTCTGCTATATTAAAAAATACAACAACAACAAAATTTAATTGTAGATTATTCTATTGTTCTAAGATCCAATAGTAGTTCTTTATATTGTCCCAAGATACAATTGTAGATCGTTTTAGATTATTAGATAGTTACGAGATTCAACCGTAGATTCTTAATAGTTTTGAAATTTAATTTTGGAAATTTATATAGTTCCAAAATATAATAGTGGATTTTTATATAGTTTCAAAACTTAAACGTTGATCTTTATTATAGTTTTAAAATTTAAGGTTAGGTTACGTTAGGTTGAAAAGGTAATGCTAGGGAAGTAGCATCTTTACTCGGAGACCTTGGGGTCGATTGTGATCCTTTCTGAAAGTAAATAACAATAGCGGAAAGAGAAAGAAAGAGAAGAGTGATGGGAGAAGTATCTAGATAGTGTTAGAGATAGTGAAAAGGAGTCTTAGAGAAGAGAAGTGTTATCTAAAACGCTACCCTAGGGAAAGAGACCTGTCTATCTAAGCCGTCTGAGTCCCAGTCAGTTCGCACTGCTGTATGTCGCCCAGTTCGTCATGGAATATATTTCCTAGAAATTTAAGTCTCTGGTTTTCGAGGATAATAGTAGAGGATGTGCTCGACCGTTTCGGACGAATCCGCGAATAGTCTGCAAATGTCCTGAATTGCACCATTCCATCTTCAGGGCACAATGGCCGGTAGGAAAACCTATGCATTTCATAAGACTCGTTCTGCTAAGACCTAACAAGAATTTGGTCTTGCGTATATTAAAGTTTGGCCATATGCCAGCTCTTATCTGTTTCCTCACCGATCTAAGACTTTATTCCCATAAATAGGTGACATATAGGTGGTGCTATCTCTGTCACCGCGAGCATCAGTTCCTGGCTCGAGCCATGTCTTGCGATTTTGTCAGCAATTTCATTGCCTTCGATGTCGCAATGACCAGGAACCCAGCAAAGTCTTACCCTATATTTAGCTTACAAGCTGATGATAGCTAATCTTCACAACTTGACTAGTTTTGAGGCTGCTCTAAAAGCCAGGGATTTTAGAGCAGCCTGGCTGCCAACGTAGATTGTCACCTCGCTATCTTCAGGAATGTTGTAAGAAATGAGCTCAGTGGCTTTCAGAATGGCAAAGACTTCTGCCTAAAATACACTGCACTCATCTCTAAGCCTGTAAGATTTCCTAATATTCCGATCATTTAAGAAAATACCAGCACCAGTGCCGATTTCCATTTTAGTGCCGTCTGTAAAGATTGAGTTCCTATTGACGATTATCCCAGCTGGTTCTATCAGAATTAACGACCTCTGGTACGGAACTGAACATAAGTTCCTTGACTAAGTAGTCAGATACAGCTGAACCTGACTCAAGGCAAGGGACGTTCGTTCGGTTCAGTATGCTGGTGTGTCCTGCCTGCCTGTGCCTAAGTATGAATGACTCATACAGCCTTAATAGACATCTAGTTGCTGCATTTTCGTTACCGACTCTACCAGAAAACCCTGCACACCCATTTCGATAAGTGCGTTCTTAATGGCGTCGATCGTGATATTATTGAAAGCTCCTTCGATATCTAAGAAAGCTCTTTTTTGATAAAACCAACCACATCATGATCTTTATATAGTTTCAAAATGTAAACGTTGAACTTTATATATATTACCAATATTTAGTACATGGTTTCAAATAGTCCCATTTCCCGTCATACAATATTCTAGAATTATATTTAATCAATTAGCACCTGCAACTTCGGTTTGTGATAACATTTTTCTTTTCTGTTAACTAAATTTTAAAAATATTATCGAATAATTATTTATAAATATTTGCTAAACTTGAAATTTTTAGCGAAAGCAATTTACCCAAGTCTTAACTTTTTTATTTTGTATTATCTAAAAATAAAATTGCATTAATTTGTTTGAGATTGGTCTTCGATATGATAAGGTAGGTCAGTAGAGCTAATAAAACTGAGGCGGTAATAAATGTTAAACTTATTGTCCCACTGTTGTCGTATTCCGCCCAAAAACTTTCACTTTTGCGATATTTCTAAAAATGTCGCACTAAAAATGTTATTTTAAATTTTCTTAATATAAAAGTTTTAAAAATTATTGATTTTGAATTTGACTTGTTCCCTATTTTATAATAATTTAAATTAAAATTCCATATAACTCAGATATCAGTTAGGCCTATAACTGTATCAATGAGATAAGACCCATGCGTACATTCAAATGCGTTTCGTTATAAATTCAAATTTTAGTCCTAAGTGTTTGATTAGTCCCATACAATACCACCGTTGATCTTTTTCATTCATGCGCGTTTTAAAAGTTTTATAGCTTCTCTAACTTATCAATATTTTGGCATATCTAAGATTTTTATCATTCTTGGACACGTAAATTTTAGAATTTTACAAAGAAGAAAAAAAAAACGCTTTCATTTGAATTGTAAACAATTAATAAGCACCTTAACTTTTTCTTAGCACTTAAGTGTTAGATAAGTTTTTTTTTCTGAAAGTAATGTTGGTATATTCTTTATGGAATTTCCATGACTCATCTGCCGATTTCGTTTAACCGCCTGGAAACATTGTCAAAAAAACTATAATAGCTTTTGATAATGACACACCATATGGGCCTGCAATATCGAAAAGATAAATCAAACAAGTTTTATAAAAATTCAATTTTCTAACATTTAAAGCGATAAGATAAAAATTGTAGATCATTAGAAATTTAAATTTTTAATAGATTAATACTTATATTATTTTGATTTAAGTCAAACGATTTTGGTATAGCTGCTACATTCAATTGTAGTTCTTTATAGAGTCCCTAGATTCCATAGTAGATCTTCAATATAGTTCCTTGATTCAATCGATAAATTTATTTAGTTTAAGATTCACCATAGATTTTTTATAGTTTTAATATACTATCGTACCTCTTTATATAGTTCCAAGATTCAAATGTAGATTCTTATATAGGTTAAAAATTCAATCGTAGCTCTTTATAGTTCCAAATTTCAATTAATGTTCTTTATATAGTTCCAATATTCAATCTTTGAAATGTATATTGTTCTGAAATTCAATCAAACATCTTTGTATAGTTTCATAATTCAACACAGATTTTTTTATAGTACCCAGACTACATCGTAGCTTTTTATATAATTTAAAGAGTTAGTATATAAATGTACTTGCGATTTAAAATAGGACTATATGAAGCCCCATATTTCAAAATTAGACTATGGGGGAACATGAGTTTAAAAGGACTACAAATAAGTAACTTTCGTTAATATCACGATCATTAATGAAACTAGTGAAAATTAGTGTTTTCTATTGAAAAATTTTCGATCAAAATATTTTTCTGTAGAAACATTTTTGATAATAAAAATTTTGACAAAAAATTTTCTATAGAAAAATTTTGATAAAAAAATTTTGAAGAAAAATTTTTGATAAAAAAATTTTCTATAGAAAAATTTTTGATAAAAAATTTTTTTATAGAAACAAAATTTTCTATAGAAAAATTTTTGACAAAAAAATTTTTGATAAAAAATTTTCTATAGAAATTTTTTTAATAAAAAAAAGTTTATACAAAAATTTTTGATAAAAAAATTTTCTATAGAAAATTTTTTGGTAAAAAATTCCTATAGAAAAATTTTTGGTAAAAAAATTTTCTATAGAAAAATTTTTGGTAAAAAAATGTTCTATAGAAAAATTGTTGATAAAAAAATTTTCTATAGAAAAATAGTTGATAAAAAAATTTTTGATAAAAAAAAAATTTCCATAGAAAAATTTTTGATAAAAGAAATTTTTATAAAAAAATTTTCTTAGAAAAATTTTTGATAAAAAATTTTTCTATAGAAAAATTTTTGATAAAAAAATTTTCTATAAAAAAATTTTTGATAAAAAAATTTTCTATAGAAAAATTTTTGATAAAAAATTTTTTTATAGAAACAAAATTTTCTATAGAAAAATTTTTGACAAAAAAATTTTTGATAAAAAATTTTCTATAGAAATTTTTTTAATAAAAAAAAGTTTATACAAAAATTTTTGGTAAAAAAATTTTCTATAGAAAAATTGTTGATAAAAAAATTTTCTATAGAAAAATGGTTGATAAAAAAATTTTTGATAAAAAAAAAATTTCCATAGAAAAATTTTTGATAAAAGAAATTTTTATAAAAAAATTTTCTTAGAAAAATTTTTGATAAAAAATTTTTCTATAGAAAAATTTTTGATAAAAAAATTTTCTATAAAAAAATTTTTGATAAAAAAATTTTCTATAGAAAAATTTTTGATAAAAAAATCAAAAATAAATAGATAATTTTCTATAGAAAATTTTTTTATAGAAAATTTTTTAATAAAAAAAATGTTTATACAAAAATTTTTGATTTTTTCTATTGAAAAATTTTCTAAAAAAAAATTTTTGTTACAAAATTTTTGATAACGAAATTTTCCACAGAAAATTTTTGTTACAAAATTTTTAATAAAAAATTTTCTATAGAAAAATTGTTGATAAAAAATTTTTCTATAAAAAATTTTTGATAAAAAAAATTTTCTATAAAAATTTTTTGATAAACAAATTTTCTATAGAAAAATTTTTGATAAAAAAATTCCTATAGAAAAATTTTTGATAAAAAAAATTTTCTATAGAAAATTTTTCGATAAAAAATTACTATAGACAAATTTTTGATAAAAAAATTTTCTATAGAAAAAATGTTTTTATCAAAAATTTTCTATAAAAAAAATTTTGATAAAAAAAATTTCCATCAAAAAATTTTTGATAAAAAAATTTTGTATAAAAAATTTTTGACAAAAAAAATTTCTACAGAAAAATTGATCAGAAAATTTCTATAGAAAAATTTTTGATAGAAAAATTTTTAATAAAAAATATTCGAAAAATTAGGTTTCATCAGGCTTGAGTTCATTTAATTTTCAAATTATTAATTTTGAAAATTGGAAAGTAAATTATGGAGAAAAACTGAAAAAATTATTTTTGAACGCGGCTAGTGGATTGCAATTTCTGTCCCGCCACAGGACGTCATCAGCACTTAGCGCCCTCGACCACAGTCGAGTTGTCAAATTGCAGAGATAATCATCAATTTAACTCATTGAGTTTGATCGAACATCCCTACGTTTAATTGATTGTGTATTCTCCTATTAATAATTTGAAAATTAAATGAACTCAAGCCTGATGAAACCTAATTTTTCAATTAATTCTAAAGTTCGAATAATTAATTCCCAAATAAAAAGTATTCTGTAGAAAAAATGTTGTCAAAAAAATTGTTTGTAGAAAAATTATTGATAAAAAAATTTTCTATAGAAAAATTTTTCTATTGAACAATTTTCGATAAAAAAATTTTCTAAAAAAATTTTTAAAGAAAAATTTTTGATAAAAAATTTTCTATAGAAAAATTTTTGATAAAAAAATTTTCTATAGAAAAATGTTTAATAAAAAAAATTACTATGGAAAAATTTTTGATAAAAAAATTTTCTAAAAAATTTTTTATAGAAAAATTTTTGATAAAAAAAATTTTCTATAGAAAAATTTTTAATAAAAAATACTATAGAAAATTTTTGATAAAAAAAAATTTTATAGAAAAATTTTGGATAAAAAAATTTCCTATAGAAAATGTTTGATAAAATGTTAAAGAAAACGTCTGTGCAGTTTTGACTAAGACGAGAAATAGAATTAACCTCACAATTTAGCAAAGACTCTAACCAGTATTGAGTACGGGAACAGAATTGGGTGAGTTTTGGGTAACTTTGGACGAGTTTGGGTAGTTTCGTTATTATACGGGAAGACAGCTAAAAATTTGTTACACAAATTGTATAAATATATTTAAATATTTGAAAATACCTTAACATCATCATAATTTTATATTTTAAATTTTCTGTACTCTCAATCACTTTTTGATGTCAGAGCTTTTCGCAATTAAAAAGTTTATATCTGAATAATTTATTTTTTATTTTCATTGTTTATTTATTTTATTTTGTTTTACTCGAATTGTTAAATATTTGTTTTTTTTAGTACATAATACGTACTTATTAGTTTGGCTAATATTTCATTTTTGTATTTGAGTTATTGCTATTAGTAAATTTTGTATATTCTTTAGATTTGTTTACTTTTTTATATTTTTTTTTCTTTTTTGAGAATTCGTTTTCTATTTTTAAAGTAATGTGTAATTATTTAATATATATGCCTCAAATAACTGGCTGTCTATATAGTTTCATATAACTGTAAGAGTCAAATTTAAATATCGTCTAAGACTCGTGTAGTTACAGTAGTGAAGGGTTATAAGATCATCTTCTTACGGCCATTTATTCGAAAATTCAAAAATCCAATAATTAAAATCTGTATAAAACCAAATAGTTGTTTAGTACCTGGTAGACCGAGCCTTGCTCGGACCTTTATGATAAGCATTTTGAGGAAAATTTTAAAGTTTTTATATATTTTATATTATAAAGTGCTAAAATAAATTTAGAGGAAAGACATTGTAGAAATATTCAGTTAATTTTGAATTATTTGATTTATTTTGTCCGACCACCACATAGTTTGCATAGTTTACAGTTTAACTCATTTTGAATAATTTTGGAAATTATTCATTTCAACAGAAACCTCTGTCGACTCATGCGCAACAACTTTGCTAAATATAGTCTGATCAAATGCACAGTTTACGATTTAATTCATTTTGAGTAGTTTTCTGTGGCGCCACCTGTCGGACTTTGCTTATTCCAATTCATAAACCTTCTTCGGCTTATCCGTAACAACTTTGCTGAAGATTATAGCATGATTAAATGTACAGCATACGATTAAATTGACTTTGAGTAAATTTCAGTAGCGCCACCTGTCGAAATTTCTTCATACCAACTAAGAAACCTTCGTCGGCTCATGTGCAACAACTTTGCTAAAGATTATAGCATGATTAAATGTACAGATTACGATTAAATTGACTTTGAGTAAGTTTCTGTAGCGCCACCTGTCGGAAATTATTCATACCAACTAAAAAGCCTTCGTCGGCTCATGCGCTACAACTTTGCTAAAGATCATAGCATGATCAAATGTACAGTTTACGATTTAATTAATTTTTAGTAATTTTCAGTGGCGCCATCTGTCGGAAATTAGTCTTATCAACTTTAAAACCTTCGCCGGCTTATCCGCAACATCTTCGCTAAAGAGCATAACACAATCAAATTCACAGTTTACTATTCTATAAAGAACATACATACAGACAAACATTCATTTGTTTAAAATAATACTAATTTTTCCCCCTTTTTATTCCCTAATTTCTAAAAGTTCCATATGTATATTTGGTACTTTTTTGGTGCCAATTGAATTCGGTACATTTTTTTAAAACGCATTTAACATAATGTATAATGTTCCTATTCATATTACTTTGGAGATGTTAAGTTATCATTTTATCCCTTTTTTACCCATTTTGGCTCCAAAATCAAAAAAGTACCAAATACGTGTTTCATGTTTTTTTACATCTATTGATTGCAGTACCAAGTTTCTTTCTATATTCTTTAGTTTAAAATATAAGAGTGGGTTAAAAAGGTGCCAAAAAAACTATTTTCACCCTTTTTTACCCCCTATCGGACATAGTTTCAAAAAAGTACCAAACACCTGTCCGCTTATTTTCAAAGCTGTTTAAAACGTAATTTTAATTTTGTTTCTATACCTATTACTTTAGGAGACATAGCGTTTTCGATTTTTTCCCCTTTTTACCCGATTTTACCCTCTTAGAGGTAAAAGTTCCAAAAGTCCCTTCTTCTTCGACCTATACATCAAAAAAGATACCCACTGTCCAAATTTTATCAAAATCGTTAGAGCCGTTTTCGAGATAGCCATTCTATATATATATATATATATATATACAATTATTGCTCGTTTAAGAATATAAGATTTGAGGAGTCTATAAAACTGATTGATCTAAGCAAATAAATTTCTTTATCCAGACTTATTGATTTGTCTATCATAGTTTTTTTGTATTGCTTTACAAATATTGAAATAAGAATGCACCCAGACTAAACGTCACTTCATTAGTAAAACAAAAAATTAAAAAAATTAATTCAAGGAAAACGATAGTGCAGATCCACGATTGTGCTAAACTGGACTTAATGACTCAAAATGAATAATTTTACTTAAAAGAAATCCGCGATTGAAAACCGAATGAAATAAACATCAAAAATTTAATGGCTCGATTTTGTATTGCAACCCAATTTAAATTACTTCGACTACAGCAAACACAACCCGTAAACAAAGTTGTATTGCTTATGGCAACCTATGTCAGTTTCTGTAAGTTATCGAAAGTTGTGACTGTTAACTAGACATATGTAAGCAGAAGAAGAAGAAAAATTGTAAACAAACAGCCATTTTAATAAATAACGGTGAAACCTACAATATGATTAGTAGTTGATAAGGCAACTGAGTTTCTATCATTAGTTATCAGTTGTCATATGTGGTGTCATTATGGCAATTTTCAATACAATTAAAGTTGAGTTGCAATACACAATAGAGCCATAAAATTGGACTTATGGGATCAAATGGGAATAATATAAACTTATATGATCAAAATGGGCAATACAAAAAGAAAATGGGACTAGGCGGAGACCAATACAACTAGTAGTATAAAACGGACCACTATTGAAATTTGGACTAGTTGAAAAGTAACGATTGAGAATAGGACTTAAAAAACAAATAGAGAATAGGACTATAAAAACAACCACGATTGGGTGGGTTAAGTTACGGAATACGATTAAAATCGGACTACATAAAGACCTAGGATTGGAAATTTAACAAATTGAAGATTGAGAATTGAACTTGTAAATCCATAGTTGGAAATAACAATTAATATTCTTCTCAAGCTACGAATAAGTAAGGACTTATGATTGAGAAGTACATACTTCGATTCAGAATTTAAATAAAGGGTTATCCATTTTGTGGTTTCAAAAGTATAGGACTGGAATTCGACATCTGTCAAACTTCTTTTAAGTTGAAAGTCTGACATTGACGAAAATGGATCACTTAAGTATCACACAACGCATAAAAATCATCAAAACATATTACAAAAATGGTGATTCTGCAAGAGCCACATATCATGCTTTAAGATGAGATTTAAGATGGTATACATAATCGTCCAACTACGCAAGCAATTGGGCAAAATTGTGAAGAAATTTGAAGAGACTAGAGCGGTTACAAATATTGTAAGGCCTATGCATAATCGTTTTGCTCGTTCCGCTGAAAATATAGCTGCTGTAAGTGAAAGTGTTGCCGAAGACCCGAATGTGTCGATTTCGTGAGTTTGGAGCGGTCATATGATAACCGACTTTTTTTTGCCTGCTATTGAAGAGTACGACTTGGAGATTATGTGGTTTCAACAAGACCACAACCACACAACTCGAGCGAATAAGTTCACTTTTGAAACCGCAAAATGGATAACCCAATATATAAAGATTCATAATTTATAATGTTTGCGACAAAGAGCTTCTATTGCGAATCGTTCTTCTGTTATACTTGACTCCCAGTGGTGCATAGGGCCTATAAAAACTCATTACTGAGAATGGGAATACACAAAGTCTCGTAGATCATTATATAGATTCGGAATTTTTTATCTTTAGAGCCGAGTGAAACTTTCACAGCACTCAGGTGTCGAGTACTAAACGGCAGATCTAAAATGGACCTTGAGGTCCATTGTGATCCTTTAAAGATGAGAAGAATAAGGAAATTCCCCGTCTTACCTGTTAAACCTAGGGCACAGTAGCCTATTAGCATAACTATAAATCTTCTTAAATTTATCCTATTAAGACCTTGCAGAGTTTTGGTTCCGCCTTTATTAGGTTTAGGCTCTAAATGTGTATTTTTCTTGTTGACCCAAGACTTTTAAGATTATTAGGGCTAATCTAAATTTTTTAACTAGTTTGGAGGTTTGGCTATCGAAATATATAGTCACCTCACTCTTTTCAGTTATGATGCAAGGAATTAGCATTGTTTCCTTCCATGTGGCAAACATTTTTGCCTGTAAAACTGACTGTACTCGTCAGCAAGTCTATATGAACTCTTGATATTTCGCTTTTTCAGAAAAACACCCGATCTAGTGCAGATGTCCTTTTTACAACCATCTTTGAAGATCAAATTGCCTTGAACAAGCGATTTACTTTCCGGAATTACGACCTCCTGAACAGTAGCTGCTTGATTAAATAGTTAGACCATGTTTTAGGCGCTTCCCATGAAGCAAATTGATGATGCGCAGATTTTTCAATAACAATTACAAATACACAGTAAATTTTTCAACCTGCGTTGCCAATGAAAAAATTTATAACAATGTCTTTTACTATAATTATGACTTGCAGTTTAATAATGACTTGAACTTTGAGAATTTCTTTCACTTTCAGAATGATTTGAACTTTGGCCATGATATGCACTTTGACTAGGACTTAAAATAGGTGGGCGCGGTCATCCAAAAATATTTTGTGTATTTTTATATATTTTTAGACCTGTTTAGCCTGTTTGGATTGTTCACTACAAGCGTTGTTCTCATTGCTTGATACACGGATAGTCTCAGCCGATCTGTAACGAATTATGTAGATACAATTATATAAAGACTAAAGATAGGAAATTGCAATGCAAAGTTACTAAAAGGGAAGTACCTTCTTCGATAAGAATCTCAAAATTAAAAGAGCCCTAATACCAAACTAGAACCTATATAGAATGGCTTTTATGAACATATATTCTGTAACTAATTAATATTTTTATAGTAAACTATAATTTTTTCGTAATTTTTCTTTTATTTACTTTTGTAATTTGAATACATTTTGATATGATTATAAAATTATTTACATAACAATAATAATTATGATTGTATAAATCAAGTATTTCCTTTTTTGAATCGCTAAATAATTTTGCGTCATTACTAAACTATATATTTAGAATTTCTAAGGTAATCTAGACAGGTGCACAAGTACTGATTGAATAAGGGCAAAGTGCTTAAGATTCACTTAGTATTAAATAGTTTTAAGCTTTATTTACATATTAAAGCTTAAAGTGTTTTCAAAACTGATTATAAGTGAGGCTCTGACATTAAAATGTTTATTTTAGTGAAATTTTGAAACGAGTTTTGTGGGGATAAAAATAAAAAGAGTTTTAGGTTAGGTTAGAAAAACGGAATAAATAAATTTATGGAGAATATTAAAACTTCTCATAATCTTCTTTAATTTTTTTCATTTCAGAATCTTCAAAAAACCAAAGTATCCACAGCTGAAATGCTTTTTGGTCTACCCATACAAGATACCGGCTTTAAACGTTATCCTTTACGCTCTCGTACCCGCATCATACAATTCGCCTTAACGCTAATGCTAAAACAGAATGATCCCGAATATATACAATCGTTAAAGAAAAAGCTACTGCATTACTATCCGCCACCGCAAATAAATTCCGGAAATCAGCAGTCAATGGAAAAATCATCCATAACCTATATTTTCTATCCGGGAGAATTTAAAATGTGGGAATTTCTGCCGCTCTCCATAGCATTCGTCTTACTTTTCACCTATGTCTACTTTTCGGTGAGGAAAATTGATGTGATACGTTCCCGGTTTCTCTTGGCCGTTTGTGCCGCCATTACCATTTTGGGCAGTTTGGTTATGTCTTTGGGAGCTTGTTTTTTCTTTGGTCTCACCATTAGTTTGCAGTCAAAGGATATTTTTCCCTACTTGGTCATATTACTCGGCTTGGAGAATTGTTTGGTCATAACCCGTAGTGTGGTTTCTACAGATGAGACCTTTGATGTCAAGATAAGAGTGGCGCAAGCTTTAAGCAAAGAGGGCTGGCATATATCCAAGACTTTGTTAACCGAGATAACTATCTTAACCATTGGCTTGGCCACTTTTGTGCCAGTTATCCAGGAATTTTGTGTGTTTGCCATAGTGGGCTTACTCTCCGATTACATGCTGCAAATGTTATTATTTTCCACGATATTGGCCATGAACATTAAGAGACCAGAATATTCTACAGAAGCCAAACATTTACCCAAAATGATGCTTTCCTTTACCGGAGGCAACAGCAATCACTCACCCACTTCTACTGGAAATGGTTATGGTTTTTCAAATGGCCGTCCCGATTTTCGTTTCTTTGGCAGTAATTCTCCAGCAAATGGCAATGCTGGTGGCGGTGGTGGTGGCAGTAATGGTGTTTTCTCTCCTCCCCCCTTTGGCAGCTTTCATCGTTCTCAATCGCATCCAAAACTGGCCTTTACCGAATTTAATAATCTCAATAATTCGTCAGAGCTAAAACGTTCCTCCATCGCTTTGAGTTCAAATAATAATGTCCAAGATAAAATACCCAAACGTTTGAAGATTGTGAACTTTTGGGCTCGTACCCGTTTTTTCCAGCGAGCCTTTATGATCTGGATGAGTGTTTGGATTTGTAAGATAATCTATAATTCTGGTTGTTTGGAGAATCTCTTTATAGTGGATAGTAATCATACGGGCACATTTCGCAATGATGATTTTCAGCGTAATTGGGATGTGGGTCGTGGTGCGGTGTCGAGTTTCTTTTCAAACGTACATTCAGTCATTAATGCTGGCTCGTTTGGTGGCAGCAGTCAAGAGGATGATAAACGTCAGAGTCCCATGGGCGGTAATAGCGTTTTTGGTAATGGTGCAGGATCCCTAAATGCTGGCCATGAAGGTAAGGAAACGAAACTTTAAATAAGTAGATTTATGAGCCTGGGTAAATAAATTTTCAAAGGATATCGATATCTTATTAATTTAGATTCTTTTATGACTTTAATTCGTTAAATAAAACTATAACAATAGAACCTTAGCTTATTTATTGAAAAACTCGTTCAAATCGGTCCAGTAGTTATCGAGAAACATAACCAGACAATTACGATTTACGCAGAAAAAAATTGTTTAATGCCTGCGAAAATAGCGTTACGTAATTTAGTTGCTTAGAATTTGAGTAAAAGCGGTATACTCTCTATTTATGGGACTGTTCAAAACGACCATACGGCTAATCAATGCATAAAGTGCAACATCTTTATATTATAGAGTCTTTGGCCCCACTCTGGCAAATTAAGCTACCTTTTTTCGAAAGGAGATAGTAAATGTAAAGGTTAAATAGTAGTGTAGGGCTTACCGGCGTTAAAGGATAATTTTAATAATAACAGAAATTAATGTCTGCCGTGACTGGGGCTCGAACCCAGGCAGAATATGATATGTTTGCTTTGTAGTCGACGTGCTAACCAACTAAGCCCTTTTAAAAGCAACTATATCATCCTTTTTGGAAGCACCTATTTTATTTACGGATATAACTTATTGGAAAGATATATAGAGATATCGCCCTAATATTTTCCTATAAAGCAAAAGTTTCCACTCGTACTTTAATTAATTTAGGGGATCCACCAACAACCTTGAGGAAAATACGAAAAAAATATTACATTAACATTTCGTTTAAATCGACCTATCGAGATATTAGCAATCAAACCAGATAATTTGGTCAGGAAGAATTTTTCACTCTTGTTATATTCCATTCTCAGGGTTTTTTCTGACCTTTGGCAAAAAGTAAAAACTTTATTTCCAAAACATTTTTACTAAATAAATCCTTCAAATCGAACCATTAGTTATTGAGATATCGGCAACTGAATTTAAAATAATAATAATATTTGAACCTCTTTACAGGTTCCCCCATTGACAATCATATCAATGAAACTGAAGCCGAACTTAAACGTTTAATATATCCCGACTTTGAGCTCAACTATTTCCTCTCAAACTTCCATTGGGCCACCATCATGAAACAATACAACGTCTCGTTAAGGGGTCATTATATTACCATCTTACCCACCATTAAACTGTCTCAAGCTATTAGTCCCGAAAGTGCCACCCGTATACGTAATCCTTACGAGAAAGTGGTACAAAACTTTCAATGGAAAGCTCTGGCCGCTGCTTTGGATCCCTTGGATTTTAGTGATGATGAAAACCGTGAGTCCCCTACCTTTATGCCGGGCGGTACTCCCCTGTTTCCCAAGAGTCCCATGGAAATATTTTTCGCCATTACCCTCTGCTGCATAAGTGTATTTGTTCTGTGCTATACCATGGTGGTATTCTATCGCTGTATCTGTACCCGCAACTATGCGGAATGGCGATCCAGCTGGAATGAGTCTTCGGATATATCACAGAAAACCGAACAAATTCTTGAAGGGGTACCCACACAAATAGCCGGACACAAGCATCGTATAGAATGTTTAGTATCAGATGGAGCCAATATTATAAGCTGTTGTCTGAAGGGACAGATAAAAGTTTGGGATTCCCGCAGTGGAGAAAATATCACCACCATTAATCGTGGAGACATGCAGGTGACCACACATCGTGAGGATGGTGAAGTGATTGTAAAACAATTAAATTCTTCTCCCGTCTGGTGTTTGGATTATTTTGACAATTTAATAGCGGTGGGTTGTGCCAACGGGCGCATTGAATTATGGGAAATGCCATCTGGTGTTTTAAAGGTAAACAATTGAAAGAAATTTTTAATCTTTTTTAAACTAATCAATCAATAAAACAATTGTTGAATGTCTATTATTAGTGCACTTATCATGAGGACTCGAAACGTAATCAGGGCATTACACATATTAATCTAAATGGTGATCGTGTTATAGTGGCACGTTTGTGTGGACGTTTGGATTTTTATCGCCTGGAAACTTACTATAAAGGCAAACAGATTGATTGGGGTTTTACCTCGGCCTATCGTAGAAGTATGTTGTTTTTCGATATTTTATTATTTTAAAAACTTAATGTTTGTTTTTTGATTTTATTAAAGCTCATGTTAGAACCAGTTCAACAGGCAGCATTGGCCTTATGCAGCAGCAGCATCAACAACATCAGCAGCAACAACAACAACAGCAACGCCATGATGGCCAGCGTACCACCCAGGAGGAAATGAAATGTACCTTAAGGGGTGTACGCTTGGCCCATCAACAGCCCATCACCTGTATGGAGGTGGTTAATGATATGGTTTTTACCGGCAGCCAGGATCATACACTTAAGGTGAGTTTGAGAACTCTTAATGATCCAGTTTTTAATCCCAATTTCCAATCGTAGCTTTTTTTAAAGTTCAAATTTTAAACATAGGAATTTATACGGTCCAAATTTCAAGCGTAAATCTTTATATAGTCCAATTTTCAAGCGTAGATCTCTATATAGTCAAATTTTCCAATCGCATCTCTTTATATAGTCCAATTTTCCAATAGTAGCTCTTTATATAGTCCTAATTCCAAACGTAGATCTTTATATAGCAAAATTTTCAATCGTAGCTCTTTATATAGTCTTAATTTCAAACGTGGATCTTTATATAGCCAAATTTTCAACCGTAGATTTTTATATAGTCCAATTTTCCAATCGTAGGTCTTTACATAGCCCAACATTCAATCGTAGCTCCTTATATAGTCCTAATTTCAAACGTAGATCTTAATATAGTAAAATTTTTAAGCGTAGATCTTTATATAGTAAAATTTTTCTATCGTACGTCTTTACATAGTCCAACTTTCAATCGTAGCTCTTTATATAGCCCTAACTTCAAACGTAGATTTTTATATAGCCAAATTTTCTAATCTTAGCTCTTTTTATAGTCCTAATTTCAATCGTAGCTCTTTATATAGTCCTAATTTCAATCGTAGCTCTTTATATAGTCCTAATTTCAAACGTAAAAATTTATATAGCCCAATTTTCCAATCGTAGCTCTTATATAGTCCAATTTTCCAATAGTTGCTCTTTATATAGTCCACATTTCAAACGTGAATCTTTATTTAGCCCAATTTCAAGCGTAGATATTATATAGCCCAATTTTTAAGGCTAGATCTTTAAATAGTCCAATTTGCCAATCGTAGATCTTTAAATAGTCCAATTTTCCAATCGTAGTTCTTTTTATAGTCCAAATTTTAAACGTAGATCTTTATATAGTCCAATTTTCAATCGTAGCTCTTTATATAGTCCAATTTTCCAATCGTAGCTCTTTATTTAGTCGAAATTTTAGATGTAGATCTTTATATAGCCCAACTTTTAAGTCTAGATCTTTATATAGTCCAATTTACCAATCGTAGATCTTTATATATCCCAATTTCCAAATCTTATTTCTTTATATAGTCCAAATTTCAAACGTAGATCTTTATATAGCCCAATTTTCAAGCGTAGATCTTTTTATATAGTTCAAATATTGAACGTAGATCTTTATATAGCCCAATTTTCAATCGTAGATCTTTATATAGTCCAATTTACCAATCGTAGATCTTTATATATCCCAATTTCCAAATCTTATTTCTTTATATAGTCCTAATTTAAAACGTTAATCTTTATATAGCCCAATTTTCCAATCGTTACTCTTTATATAGTCCTAATTTCAATCGTAGCTCTTTATATAGTTCTAATTTCAAACGTAGATCTATAGTCCAATTTTCAATCGTAGCTTTTTATATAGTCCTAATTTCAATCGTAGCTCTTTATATAGTCCTAATTTCAATCGTAGCTCTTTATATAGTCCTAATTTCAAACGTAAAAATTTATATAGCCCTATTTTCCAATCGTAGCTCTTATATAGTCCAATTTTCCAATAGTTGCTCTTTATATAGTCCACATTTCAAACGTGAATCTTTATTTAGCCCAATTTCAAGCGTAGATATTATATAGCCCAATTTTTAAGGCTAGATCTTTAAATAGTCCAATTTTCCAATCGTAGATCTTTAAATAGTCCAATTTTCCAATCGTAGTTCTTTTTATAGTCCAAATTTTAAACGTAGATCTTTATATAGTCCAATTTTCAATCGTAGCTCTTTTTAAAGTCCAATTTTCCAATCGTAGCTCTTTATTTAGTCGAAATTTTAGATGTAGATCTTTATATAGCCCAACTTTTAAGTCTAGATCTTTATATAGTCCAATTTACCAATCGTAGATCTTTATATATCCCAATTTCCAAATCTTATTTCTTTATATAGTCCAAATTTCAAACGTAGATCTTTATATAGCCCAATTTTCAAGCGTAGATCTTTTTTTATAGTTCAAATATTGAACGTAGATCTTTATATAGCCCAATTTTCAATCGTAGATCTTTATATAGTCCAATTTTCAATCGTAGCTCTATATAGTCCAATTTTCAATCGTAGCTCTATATAGCCCAAAATTCAAACGCAGATCTTTATATAGTCCAATTTTCAGTCGTAGCTCTTAATATAGTCCTAATTTCAAACGTAGATTTTTATATATCCCAATTTTACAATCTTATTTCTTTATATAGTCCAATATTTCAATTGTAGCTTGTTTTTCTTTAACAGGTGTATAGCCTAAATAATACAGATGTTGAGTATACGCTCCATGGCCACTGTGGTCCCATAACATGTCTCTTTGTCGACAGATGGCAACCGGGCACTGGAGGCTCGGGTTCCCAAGATGGTTTACTCTGCGTATGGGATCTTGTTACAGGAGCTTGTATGTACAACATACAGGCCCATGATGGTGCGGTCAGTTGTTTAGCCTGTGCCCCGAGTTATGTTATATCGCTGGGCACAGATGAGCGCATCTGTGTGTGGGAACGTTTTCAGGGTAATCTGCTGACCACAATAAATATTTCAAATGCTTATTCCAGTTTGCTCATGCTAACGCCGTCGTTGCTGGTTACAAGTAAAATGGGTAAGTTTGAGGATTTGAGATTTTGATATTTATTTAATTTTGTTTTTTTTTCTAGGATCTCTTATTGTTTGGGATGTTAGAACGGGAGAACCGGCCAGAGAGGTCAAATTGGATTTCTCTAATTTACATTTGTGCCCTAAAACCATGATGTTGGCTTACGATTCTGTAGTCTGTGACTATGGCAATGAAATACGCGTTGTTCGCTTTCCCATTGTAGCCGATAAAAGTAATTAATTTGCTTAATTACCTTAAACATTTACAACACACTCTAACCACTCACCTCTAGCCCCCCCAGCAATTAAGCAGCACTTTTCAAAAGTTTAATTAAATGAAAAGATTTTATTTATAATTATATTTTACCATTTTTCATTGGTATATAAAACATTTAACTCATTAACCTCTGGAACCTAAATGTTATTGGTAATAATATTTAATAATTTACCATTAAATTAAAGTAGCCTTTTTATTGTATAACAATAAATTGTTTTAAATTTTTTTATGATTTAATTTGTCATATAAAACTTTGGATTTAGTCAGTCCTTCTTTTTTATGATTTTTTATTTAATTGTGGTTTTTCTAAGAGATTTTAGACTTTTTTAATTGTAAATTTAGTAATTAACTCTTTTTTTTAATAATAGCCTAGTTTACAATACATTGCAAATTGTGTATCATCGTAGCATTTGCAAATTGTTGTGGAAAATTCAAAATTTTCCATATTATTTGTATAGACAATTTTTGCCTTTACGATGTTAGGCTATTTGTAAGGTATTGAAAACTGGTCTAATATTTTTTTTATTTTGCTTTATTAGATGTTAATAAATTTTAAATTTAAGATGTTATAGAACTTATAACTAAAAATTTTAAATATTGGTAAACAATTTTCTTTTGAAATCCGCGTTATGAAAAATATACAAAGCTTTAAGGCATTTTTTGAAATTTTTAGAAATTTCTCATATAGATCAAGAACATTTTCTATATTTATAAATTCATTCATTTCATCATTTTTATAAAAAAAAAACAAGAATTTCTAATTCCTTAATCTGCCTTAATTTAATAAACTAAAAAGTAAAAAATCCTTTTAACTCAGAAAACCAGTGTAGTTTTTTTTATAATAATTAGATATAAAATTAATTTAATATTATCATTTAATTAATAACAAATTTTCCTTTTCAAAATCAAATAAATCTTAAGACTTAAAAACTCCTGGTCAATTGTTATTTGGTTTCATTATTTATGTTTTAATTTTCTACAATTTTTTCGAAATTTGTTTGTATATTCTTTTACCGTATAAATTTTAAGTTAAGGTTAAATTTTAAAGTAAAACTTTACTATTATTATAACTTTAATAAATTATATTTAAATATTTAATTAAAAACTTTTTGGTTAAACTTTCTAAAAAAAATAACTTTAAAAATAAAAATATGAAAATAATTATATTTTTTAAAACACAGGCAAATAAATAAATAAATAAATAAGATTACACATAAATATTTTTCAAATAACGATTTTTTCTTAAATAAAAATTATAAAATACATAAATGGAATTTATTTGAAATTTTGGGGAAAAAGTTAAAAAGTCAATCAAAACTAAAATTTCAATACCTGATTTTTTTTTGTTTAAAAAAATTCTGGTATTTCATATTTACAGAAAAATTAAATTAAATTAATTTAAATTTTCTTTAAAAAATTTTTAATATGAAAAAAGTTTCTTTAAAAAAAATTTATTTCGGACAATTTCTATAAAAATTTTTATTATATTTAAAAAAAAGTTTTCATAAAAAAATATTTTAAAATATTCTATACAAATTATTCAAAATAAAAATTTTCTTTAAAAAATTATAAAAAAATTTTATTTCTAACAATCTTCATTTTTTTTTATTTCTAAAAATTTTAAATTTTTTTTATTTCTAAAAATTTTCTATAAAAAATATTTAGTATATTATATTTTTCATATATTTTTTCGAAAAATTTTCTTAAAAAAATGTTTGTTTTGAAATTTTTTCCATAAGAAATTTTTATTTAAAAAACTTTTCTTTAAAAACTTTTTATTTCAAGAAAATTTCTATAAAAACTTTTTATTTCGAAATTTTTCTATAAAAAATTTTTATTTCGAAAATATTTCCATAAAAAATTTTTAGTTCAAAATTTTTTCTTTAAAAAATCTTGTATAAAAATTTTGTTGAAAATTTTTATTTCGAAGAATTTTCTATTTATTTTATTTCAAAAAATTTTCTATAATTGTTTCATCGGAAAATTTTTTTGAAATTTTTTTTTCGAAAAATTTTCTATAAAAAATTTTATTTTGAAAAATTCTCTATAATTATTATTTCAAAAATTTTTTTTAAATTTTTTTAAAAAAATTTTATTCCAAAAAATTTTTTGTAATTAATTTGTATTTCGAAATTTTTTTTTCAAAAGAAATTTATTTAAAAAAAGTGTTTATTTCGAAAAATTTTCTAAAAAAAAGTTTTATTTCCAAAAATTTTTGTATTAAAAAAATTTCTATTAAAAATTTTTGTGTTGAAAAATTTTCAGTAAATAATTTTTATTCTTAAAAATTTTGTATGAAAAATATTTTTGGTACAATTTTTCCAAAAAAAATTTTTTCAAAAAATTAAAAAAAAATTATTTGAAAATTTTTCAATGAAAAATTTTTATTTTGAAAATTTTTTTATAATTACATAATTGTTTTATCGGAAAATTTTCTTTACATTTTTTTTTAAGTTTCCTTTAAATTTATTTTTTAAATTTCCTTTAAAATTTTTTGGAAAAATTTTCTATAAATAATTTTCTTTAACAATTATTTATTTCAAAAAATTATTTTATAATTAAATTTGGTTTCGAAATATTTTCTTTTAATTTGTAAGTGTCTGGCATCACATTATATTTGTTATAATAAACGCTACGGCAACTCTGACACCATAAACATACAACTCTGAGTACCAATTACTCGTTCGTTTTATCTACTTTTGTTGTTTATCTTTTGCTTTAGTGTTGCCAACATTTAACGGAAGAACCGTCTAAAATGTAAAATAAAAATTTTAAAGTTTCCTTTATAATTGATGTATTCAAAAGGATAATTTATAATAAAATTGTGGAAATTTAGATTTAATTTATATAAAACTATAGTTTAAATTCACAAACAATGCGATTTTTACTGAAGCCTGTAACTTATTATTTTGAAAACCGCTAATATTCCTGTTAGAACCTCAATGTTATCATCACTGCTAGTAAATTAAAATTATTTTTTGTTTCTTTTTTTTTCTTTTATTCTTTTATTCTTTGCATAAACAGCTGCAGTGTTTGGTCGTGCAAACAAGTGTTCCGGGACGAAGTTAAAAAGAAAAATAGAACAAAAAGTTTATAACTTCCACAAAATCATCAACAATTTTTTTTTAAAACATTAACAAAATGTCCGAAATAGAAGCTCCCCAAGTTATAGCTGAAGCCTTGGTACAACAGGTAAGATGGAGGAAGGTAGCAGGAGGAGACTATGATAAAAACAATTTAAAAAATTGGAAGGCCAAAAAACACAAATAAATTTTAGTTTGTGCAATTAATTTGTATTTAATAAACAATGATAGTCCAAAATTCTTAATTAAATTGGGTGCTACCAAAGTCCATTGTGGGTCTCTAATACACAGTAATATAAGCAAGGCTAATATAGTATATATGTGATAAAGATTTACAATTATTCTTGTATTTGGCTGATATGCCCCTATCCAGCAATTCCAAAATAAAGGAGAGTCTTCGAAGCTAAGGAAATGACTAGGCATTTTAGCATGTTCTAAATATTTATAGATTTCTTGAAGACAACTGCAAGTAGCGTTTAAGCTATGAAACTCCGGTCTGTTACCTCTTTAAAGTAGTAACCGCTTCTTGTAACCTCCAGTCATTTCAGTTTTGCAGACTTTTCTTTTCTTTGGAACTGCCGGGTTTATACAACTTGTTTGTGTCTGTATGTATAACATTTATACTTATTATACATTTGGTACTTGTGTTTTTGATAACTATTTTTAAAAATTATAATTAAAGGTTTAAAGGGCATTCCAAACGTCGTATGTTTGTTTTATTATGGAATGTAAATTTGGCTAAGACTTGGAGAAAGAAGTAGGTACTCACTAACTTAATGTAGGTAGTCATAGTTTAGGTTGTTAAATTTTAATTTCTCAGTATTTTTATACTAAACTTTAGTAACTAAAGCTCGTTAGCGTTTTTTGTTACTTAAAATAAATAGTCTAAATCACAATAAAAACAGTCTAAAAACAACAAAAACCAAACAATAAAAAATAATACTTTCAATAAAACTTGATTTACAATTGTGGGATCAATATACCTATGTAGTATTTTTTAGATACAAATTACAATCGTGGCTTTATAAGATTAAATTAATCGTGGCTCACTTCACAGAAAAATTTCTGTTTGAAATTAATGCTGGGTTTTCAATGTAGAACAATGTAAGGCAAAGTCTCTGATTTTGTATTTTGCTAAACCTAGGGGTAGCAAAATACAAGATTAGGGAAACTTTGATCTACATTCATATAGAACAATTCTAGAGGTAGAACAAAACTAGAGTTTTATGCAATTAAAATGAGTCTTAAGTACTTCAAATAGGTCTTAAAGTAGTTTACATTTTAATTGCTCTGGGAGGAGATTTCGATTGAGACTGGCCGTGGTTTTGAGTCCGACTCAGAATTGAGCAATACACCCGCAGGAACTGTGTCACTGGGGGCTTGCTTTGAAGTACGAACAATTTTCTATAAAAAAATTTTTTTTCAAAAAATTTTTTTTTTTAATTTTCTATAAATTTTTTTTTTAAAAAATATGCTATTAAATTTTTTTTTTCGAAAAATTTTCTATAAAAAATTTTTTCGAAAAATTTTCTATAAAAAATTTTTTTGAAAAATTTTCTATAAATTTTTTTTTCGAAAAATTTCCTTAAAAAAATTTTTTTCGAAAAATTTTCCATAAAAATTTTTTTTCGAAAAATTTTCTATAAAATTTTTTTTTCGAAAAATTTTCTATAAAAATTTTTTCTGACGAAAAATTTTCTATAAAAAATTTGTATAACGAAAAATATTCCATAAAAAATTTATTAAAAAAGTTTATATCGAAAAATGAAAAAATTTATTTACGAAAAATTTTCTTAAAAAAATTTTTATTACAAATAACAACTAACTAAAAATTAAAAAAAAAAAATTGGAAAAAATATTGGAAAAAAAATTGAAAAAAAAATTTGTAACATAAAATTTTTTAAGAAAAATTTGTAACGAAAAATTTTCCAAAAAAAATTATAACGAAAAATTTTTAAAACAAAAAAAATTTATAAAAAATATAAAGAACATTTTTCTATAAAAAATTTTTATAAGAAAAATTTTCTATTAAAAATTTTAATAAGAAAAATTTTCTATAAAAAAATTTTATTAGAAAATTTTTCTATAAAAAAAATTATATGTTTATAACGAAAAACTTTCTATAAAAAATAATGAAAAATTATAAGAAAATTTTCCTAAAAAAAATTTTTAACGAAAAATTTTTATAACGAAAAATTTTATAAGAGAAGTTTTCTATAAAAAATGTTTATAAGAAAAAATTACTATACAAAATTTTTATAACAAACTATATATAAAAAATTTTTATAACAAACAAATTTTATAAGAAAAATTTTCTATAAAAAAATTTTATAAGAAAAATTTTCTATAAAAAATTTTAATAAGAAATAATTACTATCAAAAAATTTTGTAAGAAAAATTTTCTATAAAAGAAATTTATAAGAAAATTTTTCTATAAAAAATTTGTATAACGAAAAATTTTCTATAAAAAATTTTTATAACGAAAAATTTTCTATAAAAAATTTTTATAACGAAAAATTTTCTATAAAAAATTTGTGTAACGAAAAATTTTCTATAAAAAGTTTTTATAACAAACAATTTTCTATAAAAAATTTTTACAACGAAAAATTTTCTATAAAAAATTTTTATAACGAAAAGTTTTCTATAAAACAGTTTTATAACACAAAAATTTCTATTAAAAATTTTTATAACGAAAAATTTACTATAAAAATTTTTAGAATGCAAAATTTTGCGTAAAAAAATCTTTCATAACAAAATTTTATAGCAAAAAATTTTCTTTCAAAAATTTGTAGAAAGAAAAATTTCGTTACGAATAATATAAAATTAATTTCTATTACATATGCTCTAGCCCTCTAATTCAGAAACAAATTATTTTGTATAGAAAATTCGATTTAAAAGTTTGTCATAATTTTTTTTTCGTTTATGAATAACTTTAATTAAATCAAATGTCCCTTGTTAATTGAACATATCATTACAAGCTAATAACCAATTATTTTCTTTCTCTTTATTTCTAAAAAGGGTGTCGAATATGTTTTTGGTATCATTGGTATTCCCGTGGTTGAGCTATCGATGGCCTTTCAAGCTGCCGGTCTAAAATACATTGGAATGCGTAATGAACAGGTAAGTAATTGCGGCTGCATGTCTTAACAATTGAGTACTCTCATTATTTTCCAATTAGTTACAATTGTTTAATATCTTTAATATCTGTTTTCTTTTCTTTCCTTTCATCACATACAACTTTCTAAATATTTACCTAAAATAGGCTGCTTGTTATGCTGCTCAAGCAATTGGCTATTTGACGGGTAAACCTGGTGTTTGTTTGGTTGTCTCAGGTCCTGGTCTATTGCATGTTACAGGTTGGTAATAATATATTTTTTGTTTTTAAATTAAATTAGGATTTTGACTTGTTTATGGGATCTTGAAGGTTTAAAGCTAAAATTTATGTATTTATTGTAGAGGAAATTGCATTTTTGCAAATAACAAGATAAGATATATTTTTATCTTTTATGTTATATAATTTATTGTTTTAGCTATAGCTATTTGTCCTTCTGTTCGTATTCGGAAATTATTTAGAAAGACTATATGAAATTGTCAAATCAGAATGGAGAAACAGAAATTTGTCAGCCATATTTCGAAAATTTTTCTATAAAAAAGTTTACCATATATTATTTTTATTTTGAAAAATTAAAAAAAAAATTACTTTGAAAATTTTTATTTTAAAAAAATTTTTATAAAAAAAATTTCGAAAAATTTTTTATAAAAAATAATTATTTTGAAAAATTTTCTGTAAATTTTTTTTTTCGAAAAATTTTCATTAAACAATTTTTATTTAAAAAATTTTCTTTCGATTTTTTTTTTTTAATTTGTTTTGAAAAATTAAAAAAAAAAAATTTTATTTTGAAAAATTTTGTATAAAAAAATTTTTTTTGAAAAATTTTTTATAAAAAAATTTTATTTTGAAAAATTTTGTATAAAAAAAATTATTTTGAAAAATTTTGTACAAAATTTTTTTTCGAAAAATTTTCTGTAAAAAATTTTTATTTCAAAAATTTTTTATAAAAAACCTCTTACATCTTCTCTAGGTGGCATGGCCAATGCCCAAGTCAACTGTTGGCCCCTTATCGTTATCGGCGGTTCGACCAATCAGGATCACGAAGGCATCGGTGGCTTCCAGGAGTGCAATCAAGTTGAATTGTCTCGTCCCTACTGCAAGTATGCTGCTCGTCCTCCAACTGTTGCTCTAATTCCATTGCATGTCGAAAAGGCTGTCCGCTACACCACCTACGGTCGCCCTGGTGTCGCCTATCTAGACTTCCCTGGCAATATATTGCAGTCAAAATGTCCCGAGGAGAAAATCTACAAGACTTTAGCTCATCCCGTGGCCCCTTTGGTCTATCCGTCGCACGAAGATGTTATGCGTGCCGCCAATCTTTTGCGTTCAGCTCAACGTCCTTTGGTTATTATAGGCAAGGGTGCCGCCTATTCGCATGCCGAAAATATTCTCAGACATTTTATTGAAAACACCAATTTGCCTTTCTTGCCAACACCCATGGGTAAGGGTGTGGTCTCGGATACTTCTGATCAATGTGTTTCATCGGCCCGTACTTTGGCTTTGCAAAAAGCTGATGTTGTTTTGTTGTTGGGTGCCCGTTTGAATTGGATTTTACATTTTGGCAAGGCTCCTCGCTATGATCAGGATGTTAAATTTATACAAGTAAGTTTTGCTTTTATAACAGATACATAAATAGCTAATATTGTTATAAAATTCTTGTGATGGTTTTTAGGTTGATATTTGCCCTGAGGAATTGCACAATTCTGTTACCGCTTCCGTTGCCATACAGTCGGATATTAAACCCTTTGCCGAACATTTGTTTGAGCAAATGAATGCCATTAACTATCGCTTCTCAAACGATCGTGAATGGTGGAAAACTTTAACCACTAAATGCCGTCAAAATCGTGATTCTGTCCATCAAATGGCCATGAATAGTTCCACTCCGCTCAACTATTATGCTGTTTTCCATCATTTGCGTGAACATATCCCTAGTGATGCCATTATTGTCAGCGAGGGGGCCAACACTATGGATATTGGACGTTCTATGCTTTTGAATACTTTACCACGTCATCGTTTGGATGCCGGCACCTTTGGGACTATGGGTGTTGGCCCTGGTTTTGCTATAGCGGCTGCTCTCTTTTGTCGTGATCGTTTTCCCGGCAAGCGTGTAGTTTGTGTTGAGGGCGACAGTGCTTTTGGTTTCTCTGGCATGGAAATTGAGACTATGGTTCGTTACAATTTGCCCATTACCATAGTGATTGTTAACAACAATGGCATTTATGGAGGTTTCGATCAGGATACTTTTGATTCTATACGCAGTGCTGGCGATTTGACACAAGTGTAAGTTCCTTTTGTTCCTACAATTCAGAAAAAAGTTAATAACGAGAGGTATTTGCTCTTTATAGAACCCCTCCTTCTGCTTTAGGTGTTCAAGTTCATTACGAAGAAATGATGAAAATGTTCGGCTTGAAGGGTTACTTCTGCAAGACCATACCAGAATTACAAACTGCCGTTAAGGAAGCTCAAAAATTGACCAACAAACCAACGATTATTAATGTAGCCATTAGCCCTTCGTCCGACAGAAAACCTCAATCGTTTAACTGGTTAACTGAGTCCAAATTGTAAAAAAGTTTTAAGCAAGTTTTTGCATTTTTAGCAGCTGGTTACAAAGATAAGCGAACGTTTGGATTAACATACACAATTTGTTAAATTGTTATAGATAAAAGTGATGAGATCTAGAGGAATTTGTGATTGATGAAGGATTATAAAATAACTTAAACATTTTAAAGTAATTAAGCATAAAAACGAAAATCATTCCTTCTCTTTTTTTATTTTTTATAGTTAATTTTTGTTTTTAAAGTTTCACAATAAAGTTTTTAAGATTTTTTTTAGAGTAAATACACATTTTTTTGAATTTATTGAAGAGTTTCCAAAATTATGTCGCCTTTTAACTATTCGCCGTCCTTCTTGAGCGCCTCTTCTAAACCTAAGTGATCCAGGAAACATTGGAAATTTATCAGTCTTCCCTTATGCAGAAAGGGAATTTTCGGACACAACTCAAAGGCTATATTCACTGGAGTTATATCCGCCGTCTTGCCACAACCCAAATCCAAGAAATTAACAAAATCGCAAACCTCTATTTCGTCGCAATCATTACGATTTAAAACCATCATTATATCTTCAATTAGTTCCAGGCTAAATGGCAGGCGGCATCCCTTCAAAACAGATTTTAATTTTACGGCTGACAAAAACGGTTTATTCAAAGGATTAATATGGAATAAATGCTCTTTCAACTCATCCATGGCATTCCAGAGACTGCGTTTTATTTCCAGGTGTGCGGCGGCTCGTATAGTCTCCTTGTGACAAGTACTGGGAGGAGCTTGTTCGGCAGAAAAGTGACGACATAAGGTAATAATTTCATGATTTGTAATACTATTACCCAAAGCTTGAACCAAAGATTGTTTTAAAGTCTCGTAGCCTACAAAGCGCATTTCTTTGTGATCTCCACCACCTGATAGGCAACTGGCAACGAAATCTTTATAGTTTTTGCGTAGGGCCTCACGAACTTTGTTCATAATCGCATTCATGTTGGAGAATGGGAACTGGAAATAGGAGGTATAGAAAAATTTGTTAATGGTTGTTCTTTATATAGTCTACAGAAATTTTTTTATCAAAAATTTTTATATAGAAAATTTTTTGGTAAACATTTTTCTATAGAAAATTTTTTTATCAAAATTTTTTTTAGAAATTTTTTTTTTATCAAAATTTTTTCTTTAGAGAATTTTTTTATCAAAAATTTTTCTATAGAAAATTTTTTTATCAAAAATTTTTCTAAAGGAAATTTTTTTACCAAAAATTTTTCTATAAAATTTTTTTTGTCAAACATTTTTTTATAGAAAATTTTTTATCCGAAAAAATTTTTTTCTTTATCAAAATTTTTTCTATAGAAAATTTAAAAAAAATTTTTTTTATCAAAAATTTTTTTAAAGGAAATTTTTTTATCTAAAATTTTTTTATAGAAAAAATTTTGCTATAGAAAATTGTTTATCAAACATTTTTCTATAAAAAATTTTTTTATCAAAAAATTTTCTATAGAAGATTTTTTATCAAAAATTTTTCTATAGAAAATTTTTTTATCAAAAAAGTCTATCTTTTGGTCTAAGAAATGTAACTAGCCCAATTTAGGATAAAATGTTTAATATAACGTTTTCTATGTATTCCAAATTTGAATCATAGGTCGTTGAAAACCTATAACTTGTATTTAAATCTTCTGTCTAGTCCAATTTAATACCTCGAAATCCATTCTCGGCTTTTTATAAAACTTAATTTTCTCACCTCATTTGGATGATGTTCCATATAAATCAACGTATACTCATCGGCAGATACAATATGAAATACATGATCCTTTAAGCTCACAGTACCACCAATATAGAAATTATACGGCTGATAATACTGAGGTCTTTTATGCGTGTACTTCATTTGACCCGGCAATGGTAAGCGGGTTCGCTTCATAAATTCACCACCCAAGAAACCAGAATTTCTAGCTGCCATCTCGTATATTTGTAATGTATCATCCGATAAATAATACGAAATAATAAAGGAACGATCGCAATTCTCTTTAATGGTCGAGAGCAGCTTGGCGCCAAAACGCAAAATATAACGATCGTATTTGATGAATTTTTTAAAGTCAGCTTGAGGTGGTTTAGGTTCAACGGATTTACAGTTACCCTCGGAATCCTCATAAGAACCCCAACCATTGTAAGGGGGAAGAATTCTTTCTCGAGGCTTAGAGGGCATACAATCGCTTGAATGCGTGGGGACAGGAATGGGGGTAAAGTCTTCAATGCCATACTACAAAAAGAGGAATTAGAGTATTTAGAATATAAGGAATGTAAATTAAAGATTACATACCTTTTTCCTGTAATAGTTTTTGGTAAATTCATCACAATCGGTTAATACCACCGCTCGTCCATAAACATTTAAGACCGTTCCTATCTGCAGATCTTTATCGGTGAAATAAACTATATCTTTGCGTCCCATATCTAAGGGATCGTTAACATAGCGAACATTACGCATATTGGTGCCCAAGACATTCAACAAACTTTGGGGAGTTTGTTGACCTGGTAAGGGTAGGCCACTAAATTCCTAAAAAGAGTAAACCTGTAATTCTAAAAATATTTAATGATTTTTTGTAATCCTCTCTACCCTGGGTAATTTGTTTCTCTTTAGAAATGTTGTGGGTCCCTCACGTCCAGAATTTCTGGGAAAATGCTCTTTAATATCCATAGTATCATCTGCCAGATAATAACATATTTCGAGTTTCCTGACATCCCCAAATTCGGAACGATCATCCCAATAGCCTTCAAATTTTAAAACCATTCTATCGTATTGCAAAAATTGAGCAAAACTAAACTTTTTCGGTATGGGATTGCTGATTTTCATACCCGATTTCTTGCGCATTTCTGTTGTGGGGTCGCTGGAAAGATAAAGAAGATAAAAGACTTAACTGACGCGGAAGTTGAAGAAAGATTTAACTTACACGGGTTCATCAATCGGATCCGAAACTGGTATACCTGATTTATTTAGAAAATGTCTTGTAAATTTATCACACGAGGTTATATGATAAACCCTATCAAAAATCTCTATTGTTGTATTAACATTCAAGTCCAAAATTGATATAAAATCGTGTTGACTTGGCGGCGGTTTCGGCACACGCTGACGATGCACCAAGCAACCCTGAGGTATACCTGAATTTAGAACTTTCGGTTCGATAATTTGAATAGTGCCATCTTCCAAATAATACATAATCTTAACCTTACGCACTTGGTAGGGACAATGATATACTTCTTGCAGAGTCTCCTTAAAATAGGCATTAAAGCAAAGCACCTTTTTATCATAGGCCAACCAAGGTGGCAGCCGAGGGCCTTCTTTTGGCGGATAGAAGGAGGGTATCTGCACTGGAGGACAATTGGGATCGACAATCATGCCTGTGGCATCTACCAGGCCAGTGGGTTTACGATCCGACAGCATGCTAACGCCTTTTTTGTTCATAAGATGTTGATGTTTCGGAAAATTTGTTTTAGTTATCTAAAAATTTTAAAGGTTTTTGGTTAAAATTTTAAACAGTCTGGGAAATATCAAACTTACATCTCTAAATACCGTTCCCGGCAAGAGGGGCATTCCAGGTATTCGCAACATTTTTTTAAATATTCAAACTATTTTAAAATCGAAATTATATATTTATAGGTTTAGGTAGAAATATCCAAAATATATACTTTTCTATTAAAATATTGCTTTTATTTCCGTCCAATTTTCAAATAAGAATGTAGAACAAACAAATCCAGAGAAATATTTGAAATTGCTATAGTGTTGCCAAGGATTTTTTTTATTAAAATAGTTGCTATGTTGTTATTATGGGAACACCTCTAACTTGGGAAGCATTAGTTAAGAGAAACTTGTTGCTAGGGTTATGGATAAAGGTTATGAACTATTTTTATAATTTGAAACCTAAAAATCCCTAAACATTTAAAGTTAGGCCATCGGACCATTGGAATTTCCTATTGTTGTTTTAAAACCAATCAATAATATGAAATATTTGCTTTTGACTTTGATTTCGAAGATCAATAGGTCATTATCAATGGTATTGTATTTAATTTATACGAAATGGTCTAGGATCGCAACAGTGACATTTGCCCCTTCTTACAAAAAATAACTTATTCCAGCGTCGGAAGAATTAGAAGTAGAGTCACAGAACTAAATACTACCGATATTTTTATTTGTTTTGTTTAAATAAACCTGGATCAGAGCTACCTTCTTTTAGCTTTTTTGTAGTTCCTCGTTATTCCAAATATCTCTTTGTATAGGAAGAGGAAATTCCTCTGCTTCTCCTATTCTTCTTCTGTTATCTTTGACTCCCAGTGGAGCATAGGGCCTCAACTTTCTTTCATGACTATATTAGTTTTTATAGTCCGATTTCTTTGGATAGAATTGGTTTCATTCATCAGGATGTTCTTGCATAGATTAGGCACCTCCAAAATCCTTGTGGCAGCTGCCGTAGCAAGGAGATTTCACTCTTGATTACCCCTTGGAGTAGTTTATTCTGTAATGCTGTTCCTTTCCATGGTAAATCGATGGATGATGAGTCCAAAGAAAGTGCCACGTTTGTAAAGCTCGATCCAAGACAGACCCCCGCTTGCAGCCGCAACTAACATGTTGATCGAGGAGGAAACCTGAGTAGGAATTGAATACAGTTATTACCTGCTAGCTGGAAACCCAGGCAACAAAATTTTGAACGATGGGTAGAGCGATTCAAAAGTGCTGGTTTCGAACATAGTGTAATTATAACAAGTGACTGCAACTCGTCAGCTGTTTTTCAAATTTTGTTCTAGTTCGAAATTTGTTTAAGTTTTCTAATGTCAAATTATTGTTGTTATTCTGAATTGTCGAATTGTTGTTTTAAATTTTGGCATTAAAAAACTTATTATCCAACAACAAAATCTATGTTGTTTTTGACTTGTTGTATTTGTTGTAGCCATGCGTTAACCTGTATATATGAGCCTTGGTTTCGAAGAAGAAAAAGCCGAAAAAGGTTAAAGTTAAGAAATTGGAAGCATTACTCGAAGAAGACTGTTCTCAAACGCAAGAACAATTTTCATTATTATTGGTAGTCAATCTTAAATTAGCTGAAATCGGGTCAAACGATCACATGGGATCTGATTTGTTTGAAAACGAAAAACGATCAGATACGAGGCTATAATCTTCCATCATCACAACTCTCGGCAACATGTTGCAATAACGATCAAAAACTATTTGAAAATAGTGGGTGCCAAGTTTTGGCTGACCCGCCTTAAAAGCCTAGACCTTGCTCCTTCTGACTAATGCAGATCGATTCAGAACGTTCTTACTGGAATACGCTTCACTTCCGAACAGGGTATCAGAAATTGGCTTTATTCAAATAAAAAAATAATTAGTTTTATGTAACATCCTAGGTTAGTTTCAACACAATTAAGCAGAATAGGAGCAGGGGGAACATTGTCCCCAATACTTAAAAATAAAATGTATACACAATTATATCCGGAACTATTACAAAATGAAGCATTAAAACCCACTTTCAGAAACTTTTAAGAAAAAATCGGAATAAAACGAGACTTTCAAATATTCTTTAAAGCTTTAAATGCATTTTTAATTAAATAATCCTTCTGAAATCCATCTCATTTACTAACATACAACCATAAAACATCAACTTTTTACAATTTTGAATCAGCATGTATGGCCAAAACACCATCTTCCTCCCAAGTATGAACGGTAATCTGGGCACGTCCATCTGAACCAACTCGAACCGATTTACCAGTACATTTTGAACCAGATTTCAAACCCGAAATCACATCACAATAGGTACCGGCAGGTAAACAGGTTTGCAAAGTAGTATTCAAATCATATGAGTCACCATTGAAAGCCACAAAAGCCTTATTGCCACGACAGAAGGCAATTTGATTGTTGCCATTATCCCACCAATTCTGAAGAGGTTGATTCAAGGCGACATTTCTGAAACCCACCATATTATAGATTTGACGCCAACGATGTTCACACACCCAACCGCCGCTGCAGGATAAGTCTGCATTGAAAATAGGAGATTTAATGTTAATGCCATCATCCGAAGGTGGACCCTGATCGGTGTTATCAAAGGCAAAGGAAGACATGACACGTGTAATGCCAAACGGATGAGCCAACATAAAAGCTGTAGCCATTTTGTATTGCTTGGACATTTTATAGGTGAGAACATCAGCGCCACCACCACCATGACTGCGTTGATTATCGTGATTGTCTACGAAAACCAAAGAGCTAGTAGAGGCCATGAAACCCCATTCTTGACCCCAGTTAACCAACCAGCGTAATTGATCTTTACCGCGGAAGACCTTACCAATCGATTCGGAATGCTTGAATTCGGTGACGGTACCCAAGTCGGTGTATTCATATTTGGATATAGCTTCAAAACCCATATCAATAACTTCTTGGGTGATAAAAGGGCGAGCATTGGCAGCAAAACCATGGGCGGTATTAAGATTATTCAAGCGTTCGTAGATAGTCTAGGTAATTATAAGGATTTATTAAAAATTTTATTATTATTTTCTTGATTTTAACAAATTTACCTTCAAATCCTGGGGCCACATATGTTTGGCAGCATCTACACGAAAACCGGCTACACCCAAGCCAATTAATTTATTCATAAAATCAACAATACGATCTTGAACCCAGGAATTACCCTGATCCAAATCCTTTAAACCCACCAATTCACAATTGCGCACCTCGTAGATATTGTTATAGTTATTAATGCCACAAGTAGGATTGAAATCCAAAGCCGAATAGGGTACAGCAGGGAAGCTCTTGCTATCAGGATCGGCCACAGAACCACCGGTGCCCACTACTCTACCCTGACTGGCGGCCATATGATTGAAAACGATATCGACATAGATGCGAACACCAACATTGTTACAACGTCTTACCATATTAGCGAATTGTTGCTCGTTGCCAGAGCGTGTTACTAAAAGGTAAGAGACAGGTTGATAGCGTTCCCACCAGGGACGATTGGGTACTACGACATTTTCAGTTACTGGAGAAACCTTAAAAAAAAATAATTTTTATAATGTCAATGTAAAGGAGGACATGATTTAAGTATAAAACTCACTTGTACTCCCGCATAACCCTTGGGTCCCAAGAATTTTTCACACTCTCTTGCTATATCATCCCATTTCCATTCGAATAAATGTACCATGGTACTTCTGTTCTCGGCAAAATTGGGATTAAATTGTCCCAAAGTCAATTGACTAGAGGTGGCCAATATCAAGACCAGGGCCAAACTAAATTTTGTTATTAACATCTTAAGTCTTTTCAATTACTAAATGTCAATATGGGCCCGTTTGCTGTCTTATATACTCACGATTCTTTATTGTGATTCGCAAAACTTTTCTATCAATGGACACTTAAGAAAGAGATAGCATTTAAAATGAGATGATATCATATGCGTAGAAGTGTGTTATTTGTTATCAACGCGTTAAGAGTCATAAATCGTATTATATATGTGTGTATATCTTTTAAATTTGACCAAAACCTAGGCAGGTTAAATGTGATTAGATTATACCGAATCACAGTTAATTATTTAAAGTTTAATAAATTAAATAAAATCATTGTTATTATTATTTTTCTTTCAATATTTTGCAAATTATTTTCTAAATGACTCAAGGGTTTTTGGCTCATTTACTTTTGGTTGTATTCAAGAATGATAATTTGGTCCGGAAGATTGTATATTATCTTTTATATATGGGGCTTAGTTTCGATGTCATATTGAATTTATTAAGTATAAGAGGTTCGAAATAGTGTTTTTATAGTTTGTGGTGTTGTTATAGTTTGCCCCCTTTTACCACACCCTTTATAAAATCTAGGATGTCTATATCAAAATTGGGTTGTGAGCTAGTGAAGGCCATAAAACCCCAATTAACCAACCAACGAAAATGATCTTTACCACCGAAAACAAGGCCAGTCGATTCGGAATATGTATTTTAATATTAAAATGAGTTTTTTCGATGTAGGTTGGATTGGACTATAAAAGAAGCAATGATTGAAATTGGACAACTCGATTTAAAATTAGGTTCTATTGATGTAGGATAGGACTAAAAGAGAACTACGTTTAAAAATTGGGCAATTCGGTTCAAAATTGGTTTCCATCGATGTAGAATTAAGAGAACTACGATTCAAAATTGGGCAACACGATTTAAAAATGGGTTCCATTGATGTAGAATTGGACTATAAAGAAAACTACGATTAAAAATTGGGCAACACGATTTAAATTTGGGTTCCATCGATGTAGAATTGGACTATAAATAGATTTAAGATAACAAATTTTGCAATTTAGTATAATTTAACTAAACACGATTCGAAATTGGCCATACCGACTTAAAATGGGATTCCAATGTTGCAGAAATGGACTATAAAGATAACTACGATTAAAAATTGGGCAACACGACTTAAATTTGGGTTCCATCGATGTAGAATTGGACTATAAAGAGATCTAAGATTAACAATTTTGCAGTTAAGTATAATTTAAGTACGATTTAAAATTCGATTTAAATCGATGTAGGATTGAAATTTGGGACATTCGATTTGAAATTGGGTTCCATCGATGTATAGATGGACTATAAAGGGAACTATGATTAAAATTTAAAAAGATCTTAGATTCAAAATTTTGAATTTTGGTATAAAATTTATTTTTTTCGATGTAGAATTAGATTAGACTATTCAAATTTCGATTTAAATCAATGTAGGATTGGAATGGAAAGAAAACCACGATTGAAAAAGGGAACTTTTATTTATAATTGGGTTCCATCGATGTAGGATTGAGCAATAAAGAGAACTATGATTGAAAATTAAACAATTTAATTTGAAACTAGAATTTATCGATGTAGAATTAGACTAAAAGAGAATTATAATTAAAAATTTGCTATTCGATTTAAAATTTGATTTCATCGATGTAGGATTATACTAAAAAGAAAACTACAATTAAAAATTGGGCAACACGACTCAAATTTGGGTTCCATCGATGTAGAATTGGACTATAAAGAAATCTAAGATTAAAAATTTTGCAGATAGGTATAATTCAACTAAGTTCGATTTAAAATTGGGCATCCCGATTTAAAATTGGCTTCCAATGTTGTAGAAATGTAGTATAAGGAAAACTACGATTACACATTGGGCAACACGATTTAAATTTGGCTTCCATCGATGTCGAATTGGACTATAAAGAGATCTAAGATTGAAAATTTTGCAGTTAAGTACAATTTAACTAAGTGCGATTCAAAATTGGGCATACCGACTTAAAATTGGGTTTCAATGTTGTAGAAATGGACTATAAAGAAAGCTACGATTCCAAATTGGGCAACACGAGTTAAATTTTAGTTCCATCGATGTAGAATTGGACTATAAAGAGATCTAAGATTGAAAATTTTTCAGTTTAGTATATCCCCATCGATGTAGGGATGGACTATAAAGAGAACTATGATTTAAATTTGGGTTCCATCGATATAAATTTGGACTATAAAGAGATCAAAGATTCAAAATTTTGAAATTGAGTTCCTTCGATGTAGAATTAGATTAGCCTTTTAAAAATTCGATGATGTATGATTGGACTAAAAAGAGAACTATGATTGAAAAAGGCAACTACGATTGAAAATTAAACAATTCAATTTGAAACTAGAATTTATCGATGTAGAATTAGACTAAAAGATAATTATAATTAAAAATAGGCTATTCGATTTAAAATTTGATTTCATCGATGTAGGATTATACTATAAAGAAAACTATAATTAAAAATTGGGCAACACGTTTTAAAATTAAGTTCAATCGTTGTAGAATTGGCCTGTGAAGAGGACGACGATTGAAAATGGGGTTATGCGAATGAATGCATTTTTAATAATTTAGTATCATAATTTTTTTAAGATTTTTTTTTATATCATTAACGTTTTTTACCCCAATGTGTTTAATTTGATTAAGAAAACTGGTTTTAGACCCCTAGTGGACTATACTTGAATTCTTAGAACTTGAAACCCATGCATTGGTATGATGATAATCCTTATCATCGATTTTTTTGTTTAAATACTTTATAATCAAATCTAAAACACTCTCAAAATTTTAATTAATTAATAATGAAAAGCCAATCGAATGACATGTTCAATTGCTTATAACTTACTCGTATTGAAGATAAGTTATTAAAATTCTTGCCAAAATATTTTTGCATAATTCGAAAAAAATTTTAATTATTCAAACAATTTCAGAATGATAACGATTTAAATTTTTTCTTTGCATAAAATGAAATTCTTAATTATTTATTTAAAGCTCATTAACCATTAAAAACCATTACAAAATCTTTACAATTTCGAATTAGCATGTATAGCCAAAACACCATCTTCCTCTGAGGTACGTATAGTAATCTGGGCACGACCATCTGAACCGACATTAACCGTTTTGCCAGTACATCTCGAACCAGATTTCAAACCCGAAATCACATCACAATAGGTGCCGGCGGGTAAACAGGTTTGCAAAGAAGTATTCAAATCATATGAATCACCATTGAAAGCCACGAAACCCTTATTGCCACGACAGAACGAAATTTGATTGCTGCCATTATCCCACCAATTCTGAAGAGCTGCGGAGCCCACGACATTCTTGAAACCGACCATATTGTAGATTTGACGCCAACGATGTTCACAAACCCAGCCGCCATTGCAAGAGTTATCGCTGTTGAAAGTAGGCGAACGTATATTGGTGCCATCAGTAGTGGGCGGTCCCTGATCCGAGTTCGAGAAGGAGAAAGAAGACATGACTCTTGTAATACCAAAGGGATGAGCCAACATAAAAGCTGTGGCCATTTTATATTTCTTCGAAGATTTGTGGGTAAGTACATTTCCACCGCCACCACCATGACCGCGTTGATTATCATGATTGTCCACAAATACCAGAGAGCTAGTGGAGGCCATAAAGCCCCATTGAGGACCCCAGTTAACCAACCACCTCAATTGATCTTTACCACCGAAAACACGACCAATCGATTCGGAATATTTAAATTCGGTGACGGTGCCCAAGTCGGTATATTCATATTTGGAAATGGCTTCACCACCCAGATCAATGACTTCTTGAGTAATGAAGGGACGAGTGTTGGCGGCAAAGCCATGGGCTGTATTTAGGTTGTTCAAGCGACTGTAGATGACCTTGAAGTTTAAAAGAAAAACTTTTATTAGTATAAAAAATTTAATGCTACAAAAATATCTATGAAGATTTAGGATTCAAAATTGGACTATACTCGTATTGAGATTTTTCAATGAAAATTAGATTAGATATGAAAAGATCTATGAAAGCAATTTGATCTATATAAAGAACTACGATTAAAAATTGGGCTATTTATTTCAAAATTTTGCTCCCTCGATCTAGAATTGGACTATGAAAAGAACTACGATTGAAAATTGGGCAATTTTATTTAAAATTGGGCTTCCTCGATTTAGAATTGGACTATGAAAAGAACTACGATTGAAAATGGGGCAATTCAATTTAGAATTGGGTTCCATCTACTTATATAAAGTGAAATTCAATTTAAAATGGGGTCTATCGATGTAGGAGTGGACTAAAAAGGATTTACGATGAAAAATTGGGCATTTTGGACTCTAAAGAGAACTACAATTAAAAATTGGGCAATTCGATTTAAAATTGGGTTTCCTCGATGTAGAATTGGACTATTAAAAGAACTACGATTGAAGAACTACGATTCAGTAAAAAATAAGGTACAATCGATGTAGGATTGAACGATAAATAGGACTAAAATCTGCTTTGCGCCTGTTTATAAAATCTACGACTTTAATTGGGGTTTTTAGAAGAATTCACGGTTGAAATCATAAAGAGATCTGTTCAAGAATATGACTCACCTTCAAATCCGCGGGCCACATATGCTTGGCAGCATCAACACGGAAACCAGCTACACCCAAATTAATCAATTTATTCAAAAACTCTACAATACGATCGCGAACCCAAGCTTTGCTCTGATCCAAATCCTTCAAACCAACCAATTCGCAGTTACGAACTTGAGTGGCATCATTATAGTTGTTAATGCTGCAGGTGGCATGGAAATCAGACGCTGAATAGGGAACAGCAGGGAAACTTTTGCTGTTAGGATTGGCAGTAGAACCAGCGGTACCGATATTTTTGGCAGAATTTGCAGCCATATGATTGAAAACGACATCAACATAAATGCGAACACCAGCCTTGTTGCAACGCTGAACCATGCTGGCGAATTGTTGTTCATTGCCCGAACGTGTAACCAAGAGATAAGACATGGGCTGGTAACGTTCCCACCAGGGGCGATTTGAGGCCACAATGTTTTCATTGACAGGGGAGACCTGGAGGAGAATATTTATTAAAAGATCAAAAATTTTTCTAATGTTTGTCTTTCGTACCTGTACACCAGCATAACCTTTGGGACCCAAAAAGTTTTCACACTCCTTGGCTATATCATCCCATTTCCATTCGAACAAATGAACTATGGTATTTCTGCCATTTACATAGTTGGGATTAAATTGACCCTCGGCCAAATGACCAAAAATTGCCAAGACCAGTAAGGCAGTGAAATTGAATTTTTGCCGAAACATTTTAGCAAGTTTTAAACTAAAGTGTAACTATTGATTCTCAAAGTTCTCCGTCTATTTATACCAGTTTTCTTTTACAAATAGATTCAAATTTCCAATCAGTGACACCTAAAAGATAGTAATTGATTTGTGATGAGTTCTTTAACCTACAAGTGGTTTATTTTTGTTGGAATACTTTTAAAACCCTAGTACTTCTGTTTTTTATAAGATTAGATAAATTATTACAATTTGTGAATTGTTTATAAACAATTTGCATTATTTTTTAATATTTAATTTACAATATTGTTTTTGTTTTTAAGTTAAAAATTTTGTAAAGTACTTTTATCCCCGGTACTTTTACAATAATTTATTATATAGACTAAAAATAAATTGTAGCTATTAATAAATTTTTAGTACAGATGTACGTACTTATTTATATCGCTTAGAAACGAAGAATGTTAGATTTGTAATAATAAATTTGCGAGTTCGGGGATCTACCATTCCTTCGATGGATGGTCCGTTGGTTGATAAAATCAATGGTTTCTTTTGCCTATCTAAGATCAAGTTATTTATTCAAGACAACAACCACACGAAATCACCAAATGTTGGTTTTCAAGCTCATAAAAATTTGTCATTTATCTCGAAAACTTATGAACCGATTTTAATGATTTCGTTGCAAAAAAGAAGTAGACAAATTGTTCTTTAAATTAATTAAGGAATCTTTAGAAAAAAAAATGTTCTTTCAATATATTATAGGAAACTGAACCGTAAATCCCAAAACATTGCTTCGAAACTAAATTTAAATTTGGTTCAAAATTAATTAAGTATAAGTTCCAAATTTGAAATTATGTTTAGTGAATCAAAGCACCCTTGGACTTTTTTCCTCCCCCACTTCAATATCTTTTTTATTATACTATGTAGTAGGTACTAGGGGTAAAATTCTTATCTAACTTTTGTAATTACAAAAATATCTACTCAAAGGTATTATGTTTTTACAAGTGTTACTCGATATTGGCAAATATTATTATTATCTTAAGTGGACTCAGAAGTACAAAATATTTATTTAATTACATTATCATATGCAACTATTCAGAATGGAAACAAAAGAGTGATTAATTAAAAACATTGTTCATTGCACAATGGGCCAGAAAACATATATTGTTTATTCAAAATAAAGATGTTTTCAATTGCTAACGAACTTTAGAGTTATGTAACTATTTTTCCGGGGATATTATCAATGGAATGGGTTTTATTGAGACATACTACTAAAAATTGGGGTATCTAGAGATTTAAGGTTTAAAATTGGACGTTGCACTGGCACTGGTCGGATACCTTAACACCTCCACCAGTATCTAGTTATTCTGCGTCAATGGGAGCCATTACGTGGGCAACGTATTTTCCCTCGATCTAGACGAACAGACCCTTAGTGACGTAAATGTGAGCATTCTCCAATAGGGGAGACTTCTACCGACGGACTTAGACTCATTTCATACCACAGGAGCCACTCAGTTACTGGCGGATGTCTCGATTGAGTCGGATTCGGAGCATGAGATCAGATCTTTAGCTCCGGCCGGTCTCAATCGTGTTCTCCCCCAAGATCTTGGTCTTCAATGGTTGAATCGAGTCAGACAGAGCGGTCCGACTGTCTCCCAAGGGACAGTTAGTTCAGCAGGACGCTGAGGTTGCTGCACCGCCATATAAAAAGCAAAACACGTGCCGAACTAAATTCGAAGAGCTGCACGAGGAGCTTATTGGCTTATCTCAAAAAGATAAGAATCTTACGGCGCTCGACGTGAACGAGAGGAGGAAGCTCAAGAAGCATAGGCAGAGCTTTGGTAAATTCGAAAGAATTTACGGCCAAGAACATTCTAAGCGAGGAGAAGCTGGTAGCTCTACAGCGCCCGTTAAGGAAACTGCAGAGAAATCAGTGGATGCTGGTAGCTCGACAGTGCCTATTAAGGGTACTGTGGGGAAATCGGTGGAAGCTGGTATAAGGCACAGTGTCCCGTCAAAATGCCTATGCATTTTTTTAAACTTAACCTATTTATACCTAGCAGAGTTTTGGTTCCGCTAATGTCTGGTCCTTGTGGTTTACTTAATGATCCAAGACTTGATGCCCAAGTAGAAATGACAGATATTGGGAGCTTTGTCCATCACTTTTTCATTCAAGTCTTTTCTCGAGCCCTGTCTAGCGGCTTCGTCAGCAACTTCGTTGCCATCGATGTCGCAATGACCCGGAATCCAGCTCAATCTAATGCTATAACTGAGTATAGGGATCTACTGTTGAAAATTTGAGTATCTATAGATCTACGATTGAAAATTGGACATTATAGGAATCTACGATTAAAAAATTCTCTCTTAGGGATCTTCTACTTTTAATTTGAGATCTATAGCTAATCTAAGATTTAAAATTGGACTCTATTAGAGTTTCTACGATTGAAAAATGGTCTCTTTATAGATCTTCTATTGAAAAATGGCTTCTTTAGAGATCTACGATTGAAAAAAGTGGTCTATAAGAATCTACTTCTGAAAATGTATCAATTGATCTAAGATTTAATATTGGACTCTATTAGAGATCTACATTTGAAAAAAGTGGTTTCTAAGAATGTACTTCTAAAAACCTATCTATTGATCTAAGATTTAATATTGGACTCTATAGAGATCAAAGACTGACAAATGGTCTCTATAGGTATCTAGTTTTGAAAATTTGAGTGTCTATATTTCTAAAAAAGCGTTTTTTGTAGACCGAGAGCTAAATAACTTATCTTGTCGTATTGTAGATCCCTAGTTAGCCAATCGGGAGCCCAAGTATTTATCTTGGCGGTTTCTAGATTCGTAGTAAGCCAAAGATTTTACTTTATCGGAGTATGTAAAACCGTATTTAGCCGACCAAAAGCCAAAGCATTTAACTTGTCGGATTGTAAATACCTTTTCTGCCCTAGTTAGCTGATATCTCGTATTTAGTTAACCGATTTGGAGTAGATGTTTTATTTCTATGAATCATTATTCCGAAATACCCTGTATTTAGTCGTTAAGAAAAGTCGTTAAGAAGTTCCAAAGGAATAATGAATATTGCCATGGGGTAGTGCGGATCGTAAGATCGATACTCGATTGTACAAATTTAGAAGTATATAATTATTGTTAGCCTAAATAAGATTAGGTTTTTTCCTCAACGTCTCACGAAGATACCAACGCGCTTCATGACAGCAATATATTAAAGGAAGCTGACCTTTAATGAACCTGGATGGACTTAGCGTATCTCAGCTGAAAATAAACCACAGTAAGGTATCATAAGATCGGACTTTGCCGACTATAATACTATCTTAGTCGATTTTAAATGTGTTTGTAAGTAAAAATTGTTAAAACTGATTCACTTTTAAAAGATCTTGTCACTTATAGACTAATTCATATTTTCTTAATTATTTATTAAAATTATATCAAGGATTTTGCGTTTTTCTTTGTTTCCCTTTACCGGTTTAACTAAAATAATTTATGTATTTTTATTAACTTACTAAATAATGATGATTCGTGCGAATTGAAAAAAAATCTTGCAACCTTTAAGATCGGTCGCCGAGAGTACTATAGCAATAAAAAATTGTATCTGCGAAATTTATTGGCCAATGATCGTGTTGATGCTTATGATAATGCTCATTTATCAGTGAGTAATTCGACTCTTAAACAAAGAATCTCGTGCAACTGAGTAAATATCGGAAATAATTCAAAACATTCTCATCATTGTTCTCATCATGCTCAATCGGAACAAATATTTACGTGTTATTTCTCCTAAAGTTTCCATACTCCCACGATCGGTGACGAAAATATTTACATTGGCTAGCGGATGATCGTTTTTTGTTTTCTTTGATGAACTAGAACGAACGTGAGAGTATGTGTTTTTTGTTGTCATTTGCGAAAGGTAATGACAAAGTGTTGATTGAAGTTGAAAAGGGTGACATATCGGATTATACTTGTTTATTACAGAGACTAATTCAAGGCCACTGTCACTAAGATTATTTCGGTATAAGATGTTATTCTAGGTAGGAGGTAACTTACCTTTTTAAATAAGATACTAGTGTGATTTTAAGTTTCCAGTGCATTACAATAATAAATTACATGAATAACAACAAAAATTCTTATCAAGGGTGATAGGAAAATATAAATGGTGCTCTTCACTGCTTTAGTGTGATTATCTTCCCTTTGGTTATGTTTCCTATTATATTTCTCCTATCTTTATCTAATCAGGCGTTAATATTAGGAAACTGGTGTACAATCTTCTTACCGGGAGACCAAATTAGGGTCATATGACTCAGATAGATATTTTTGTAGAGTAATACTTACCGCAAGAAGGTGTTTTATCTCCCCTACTATGAGAACCTTGCTCTGAATGATATTCTAGTATCTCTAGAGAAGTTTGGTGTAAAATGTTGTGGCATACGCAGATAATGTGGCAATAGCTGTAAGGGAGAAGATTCAGAAATATCTATCAGTGGGACCTTCTGAATTCAACATCAGCCCTGGATTGTCACAGACATACCTCACATGTACGAGTATAGCAACAAAAACTTCTAGCACGGGTGATAGGAAAACATAAATCGTGCCGTTAACTGTTCTAATGTGTCATACGCAGATGATGTAACAATAGCGGTAAGGGTGAAGTTTGAGAGATATCTGTCATTGGTTCCTTCTGAATTCAATAACAGATATCTTAACGAGATTACTCAGTAGTTGTAGATGACTGAACAGATTAAAATGACTTTGCATTTCGAAATGACTCAGAAGTTTTGAATGACTTAGCATTCCGAAATAAATAAGCAGTTTTGACTCAGCAGTTTTGAATGACTTAGCATTCCGAAATAAATGAGCAGTTTTGAGATGACTTAGCAATTTTAGATGACTCAGCATTTTGAGATGAGCATTTTAACATAACTCAGCAGTTTGTGATGACTCAGTAGTTTAAGATGACTTAGCAGTTTAGGATAACTTAGCATTTTGAGATGACTAAGCAATTTGAGATGACTCAACAATTTAAGATGATTTCGCAGTTTGCGATGACTTTGCATTTCAAGATGACTCAGGAGTTTGCGATGACTCAGCAGCTTGAGATCACTTAGCATTTCGAGATGACTCAACAGTTTGCGATGACTTAACAGTTTAAGATGATTCTGCAGCTTGAGATCACTTAGCATTTCGAGATGACTCAGCAGTTTGCGATGACTCAACAGTTTAAGATGACTTAGCAGTTTGGAATGACTTAGCATTTCGAGATGACTTAGCAGTTTGGAATGACTTAGCATTTCGAGATGACTTAGCAGTTTGCGATGACTCAACAGTTCAAGATGACTTAGCAGTTTGGGACGACTTAGCATTTCGAGATGACTTAGCAGTTTGGGATGACTTAGCATTACGAGATGACTCCGCTGTTTGCGATGACTCAACAGTTTAAGATGACTCTGTAGTTTGCGATGACTTAGCATTTCGAGATGACTCAGCAGTTTCCGATGATTAAACAGTTTAAGATTACTTAGCAGTTTAAGATGACTTAGCATTTCGAGATGACTCAGCAGTTTGGGATGACTCAACAGTTTAAGATGAATTAGCAGTTTGGGATAGCATTTATATATGACTTTACATTTCATGATGAAAAATCTCACAGTTTGCGATGACTCAGCAGCTTAAGATCACGATGACTCAGCAGCTTAAGATCACAGCAATTTGGGATGACTCAGAGTTTAAGATAACTCAGATTTTAAAGATAACTCAGCAGTTTGAGACTCTCAGCATATTCGAGATAACTCAGCATTTAAGTATAGGAAAATATAGAGTAGATGTGATAGGTAGACTTCGGACTGCCTTGCAATTTCCAGATGAACTAAAATCAGTCTCTAGCCTCTTGCAAGCTGCTGCTACGAGATCAGATATACATATTCTTACGTGAGACCGTCATGATGGGGAGTGATTAGGCTGTTGATTGCCACAAGTGACTTTTGAAGTACTTGTGATGACAAGGAGGATTGAGAGTCGACAAACCTTCTTCTCTGCACTTCCTCTATAGCAAAAAGCTAAATCGGATCTCTTATTTCTTTTGCTAACGGAGATATTGGCCGACTTAGAAGAAATTTGCTAGAGTCTGTGGTAATACAAGAATTTTCCATGTAGTCTTACAATTTTCATGGATTTGTCGTAATTTTCGTGGGACCGTCATGACGGCGAGTGATAAGTCTGAAAATTGCAAAAGGTGATTTTGAAGTAGTTGTGACGACAAGGAGGATGGAGAGTCGACAAACCTTCTTCTCTGCACCTTTTCTACAGCAGAATACTAAATCGAATGATTTTTTTCATGTAATTTTGAAATTTTTATAAATTTGTCGTAATTTATATGTTTGCTTATAACTCTAGTTTGAAACAAGTTACAATTTTTCTAATAATATCCCCTGATTCCTAACACTTTGAGGAACATTTAAAAAAAATCCATTTTATTATTTGAAATTATATAGAAGATAAAAATCAGCAAAGACGATTTTTAGAATTGAAAACTTAAAAATGGTTTCAATTAATGGTTGAGTACCTAGTGATGTAGAGGACCTACGTTTTTAATGAACTTGACCAGTCAGTGACAGAATTCTTGTTTTGCCCCAAAGAAAACCTTTCACTGCCACACTTTTCACGAAAGCAAAGTGTTAATTAGAAATTAACCATTTTCAATTTTAAAAAACAAAAGCACGTGAATTTGAAAACATTTCTAATATTTTGAATCATCATTATCACTAGCCTATTTGGTTTAATTAAATTAATTAAATCTGGTTTCGTTTCAACATTTGGTTCAACTTTATAACTATTTCACACTTTACGACTTATGAGTCTTCAGTCTGAAATTGTCTAGCTTTTAAAGATGAGCGTTGAACGGTCTTGATATATTTTTCGAAAAAAATAATTACGTGTTAAAAAATCATAAAAATTTACCAAAGAAATAAATAAATAATTTAGTTAGACATAAAATTAATTAAAGAAATTATAAATAATGAAATTTGTGTAGGTTTTTTTTTAAAGATTTTTAGCAAAATTATAAAAAAATTAACTTAAAAAATTTATGATAAATTTATGATAAAAAGGTGTTTTTTATTAATAATTTTTAAAAATGTTTCCAGTTTATTGTTATTAGTGAGCCTAAGCATTTTGCCTTTAGTTGTAAAGGCCTTTGAATCTCTTCATTCCGAAACGGCGGTAGCAAATTTAACCCATTGGAGGGAACATCGTCGGAAAAAGCGTTTCATATTATTCGAAAATGCTGGGATTTGTAAGGTACAGTGATTATATAATTGAAATATTATAACTCTTTAAAAGTTGTCTTTATATAAGTTTACTAAAATCTTAAAAAAATTTCATCACTTAATTAAATATTTAATTAATGAAAATAATTTCAATAAAATTAATTTAAAAAGTTGTTTATAAAAATAAAATTGGAACAGAAAAATTAACAGACAAAGCATCATCTTGGCTTGGCAGAAATTTTAAAGTTAATTAAGTGCTAAATAAGTGATTGATTTAATAAAGTAAACCTTTTTTTCGAATTCAATATTTTGTTTTTGCTGATTTTTTGTGACTAAATAAATGAAAATTTTCAAACGGAATTTTCATTATAACATTCTTTAAAGTGTTTAAAATCGTTAGATATTTTTAGAAAAATTTTGACTTTTATATTAACAAAGTTATAAGCAAAAAAGTAAATAATGACAAAATCATAAAAAAAGTCAAAATTTCGTTTAATTAGAATTTTTGACTGAAAAAATGATCTGTGATCATTTTAATTTAAATTTACATTATTACGAATGTTCTTTAGCTTCCAAATCCATTGATATACTGAAGTTATAAGGTCCCAGCTATATAATGAATACATTAAAACTACCCAGCCAAGATTTCTCAGCTTCAGCCGGGTTATACAAGATGTTTATAGTCTGTCTATGTCATGATCAAACACCTTTCTTTAGACCAATTCGGATCTAAAGGAAAAGTGTTAATTTAGCTAGAATTGGACTTGCCTTACAAAGTCCAGAAGGACTAGACCAATTAGAGCCGTTTCAGTTAATAGGCCCTATGCTCCACTGGGAGTCAAGGATAACAGAAGAAGTTAATAGGCTTGCTTCAATCTTTTAAATCTTTTGACCGGGTCCTAGAAGCTTGTTATTACCTTCAATGTCACCAGAAACAGTTTTTCATTGTTGGTGTTGATCTGAAAATTTTAAATTCCAATTTTTATCGAAAAACTGATCTAAGTTCATTTTGAAGACCTCTACGGAATTTAAATTTATACCATTAAGAGAGTTCCACAGAGATCAAATCAAATACTAGCTTAAAGGTGTTTCAACTCAATATTCGGATATCCTTCAGGGTCCACTCTAAAGACATTTAGCTGAATATAGCACGAAGACTACCTCTCCATGGTATTGTTTTTCAAGCGGAAATTCTGGCCATTAGGGAAGTCGGAGATTGACAGGGATGCTTCTAATTCTGAATTCTGTTTTTCTTAACTCAACATTATCCCAGAATTGCCACAAATCTCCTAACGAGATATCTTCGCAATTTAGGTTGACTCAGCAATTCGAGATGACTCAGAAGTTTGGGATACCTCAGCAAGTTCGAGATGTCTCAGCAGTTTGAGATGACTTGTTAGTTCGAGATAACTCGGCAGTTTGAAATTACTTAGCTATTTGTAATGACTTAGCAGTTTGAAATGACTCAGCACTTTAAGATTACTCAGCATTTCATAATCAATATTTTGTGGAGGTGGACCATAGTCATATAACAGGGAATTTTAAAGCAGTCGAGTTAGCTAGACTTGGCTTAGCTATTAAGGATGACTCAGCTACTCGAGATTACTCAGTAGTTTCAGATGACTCAGCAGTTTAAGAGAGTTCAGCAAGTTCAAAATATTTCAGCAGTTTGACATTACTCAGCAATTTTTAATGACTCAGCAGATTGAGATGACTCAGCACTTTAAGATTACTCAGCATTTTATAATCAACCTTTTGTGGGGGCGGACCATAGTCACATACCAGGGAACTTTAAAGCAGTCGACGAGTAAGGTAGACTCAGCAATTCGAGAAATATCAGCAGTTTGAGATGACTTATTAGTTCAAGATAACTCAGCAGTTTGAGATGACTTATTAGTTCAAGATAATTCAGCAGTTTGAGATGACTCAGCACTTCGAGATAGCTCAGCATTTTATAATCCATCTTACGTGGGTGCCGGACCACAGTCGTAAACATCATATAAAACAGTCGAGTTAGCTGGACTTGGAACTGCCTTACAAAGTTCAGATGAACTAGAATCTATTGACATGTCCGAAAGAAAGCGTGCAAATAATAGAAAATGACATTTGGGCGTCTGTTCGAGAATGAGCTTATTCCCGACCTGTTTAGCTATTATTAATCATTCTCACCGATTCTTCTTCTTTTGATATCCTTGACTCCGCTTAAGGCCTAACCTCACCGATTACTGACGCTTTAAAACCTTATGGGGTTATATCCTTACTTATGTCCGTCATGACACTGACTGATTTGAAGGCACGGGTAAGGCAGAAGCTTGCCACAAAAGACTTTTAAACAAGCTTGGGTGATTTTATCTTATATTGTAAAAAATCTGAAAAATTTTCTTCTCTAAAATTCTAACTTTAGAATAATTACCTTTTTTATATAGAAAATTGATTCCCGACAATCGGTCCTACACATTTTTTCTAATCGCCCCTTCCTTTAAAATATTCTATAAACTGTATTTTTTTCCCTATTTTTAGCTTGTAACCGGTGTCACATATCCCGTGGATTTGGGCGATAAAAAACCTTGGCGTCAACTGGTTATGACGCTAAATTTTCAATATCAATTTCCCGTACCCCCCAAGCCCATCTACCCATGGGATAGATTTGATAACAGGAATCTCAAAAATTCGCACAGCCTCTTGAGTTCAAAGGAAATGTTAAGGAAATACAAAGATGAGACACAAGAATTTTTGTACGAATTTGCCGAGAATCTAATGGAAAGAAGAGGAATGCCGGGAAGGGAATGCCTGCTAAAGGCTATATGTGAAAATGCCCAGATTCATATACATCAGGGACTGTATGCCGAAATCTTGCACAGACTTTTAATGTAAGTAGAAATTTTTAAGAATTGAAAATTTTAAGTAAAGTTTTTTTCTCCCAAAAATAGGCCTCAAAGAAATCTGAATTTCATATACACCGAAGCCTGGAATTTGGGTAAAAAGGGCCAGAATTGTCAGGCAATATATCCCAAGGCCAAGAAATGTCTTCTAGATGATTATTTGCATGTTCGAGAAGATTTTAGTCAGCAAAGTTTTGTTAAGTAAATTATTATATTCCAATCTAGCATATGACCTTTTAATATATAGATCACAAGATATCGTTTTTGAAAGTAGCATAAATCTAATAAAAGACTGTTTAATTTAAATTAATTTAGTTGTGTAAATATAATTGTACTATTTTGTTTCATTCTTTCAATTATTTTAACTAACTAAAAGCTAACTAGATTATAAACTATTTAAACAATTAAGAAATTTATTGATTTAGTTTAAGAAAACCTGGACAAATCCTCATAGACCTCCCAGTCCACACAGTAATATTTTTTATTATTATCCATTAGCCATATATTGGCACAGTAGAGAGTGCAAAAGTAGCAGGTAAACAGTTGCTTGGATTTGCTGCCTCGTCTTTAATTAAAATTTAAAATTATTAGGGCGTTATAAAATGTAATTCTCTAAAAACACTTACCTCTTAACAACCATAAAGTAGTATGTAGAAAATAAAGGATTTGAGCATTTGAATACAGTACATCTGCCCGTGGGCCCATTGCGTATATGATCAACCATAAAGCGTTCCGGCAGTATTTTTTTCAAGGCTGGATTTTCATAAAATTGCGTTAGCTTATTTAGATATTCCAGTGCCTTGAGACAATCATCGTAAAGGGGAACTTGATTCTCTTTTGAGGGCACTGGAAAGATTTTCTTTGTACCAATGGGCAATAGAAGTCTGGTAAAGGTTTCCTTTTCGAGCACCCAAAAGAAATCCTCACGTGTTACGGATCTGAAAAGAAAAAAATTATTAATATAAGTTTTCATCATGAGTCATAATTGTGGCTCTACTTACATCGTCTGACTCTTAGCCGGTGTCTCATAATAGCTCTGATAGAATTTCTCATAGATCATGGGTATATGAGTTATGGCAGCATTATTAAAGATTCTTAGATAGTCTATAAATTTGGCTAAAGCTACTGGTAAATATATCAAGGAACAACCTGTAAAAGCAAAGTTCGTTAAATTTTATGGGCCAAGTGATTATTTAAGATTTACGACTACTCACGATCAGCTGAGAGCATTTGCAGTGATTGCATATACGATATCCGCTCCGGTATATGCCATATATCTATGTTATCGCTAATATTCAGTTCATTTAAGCGGTTACATTCCCAAAGTTGGAGGGGCAAGCGTTTGAGGCGATTTTTGGAGACATTGAGGGACTCGAGATTTTTCATGTAGGTAATAGCTGGAATAGGCGGATTTATAAGACTTTTATTGCTATTATTTTAGGAACATAATAAAGTCCGATATAGTCTGTGGTTCTATAGTCCAGTTTTCAATCGTGGCTTTATATATAGTCTAATTTTTAATCGTGGCCATATATATAGTCCAATTTTCGATCCTGGTTTTATATATAGTCCAATTTTTAATCGTGGCTCTTTATTTAGTCCAATTTTCAATTGTGGCGCTATATATAGTCCAATTTTCAATAGTGGCTCTATATATAGTCCAATTTTCAACCGTGGCTTTGTATATAGTCCAATTTTCAATCGTGGCTCTATCAAATTTTCAGTTGTGGCTCTATATATAGTCAAATTTTCAATCGTGGCTCTATATACAGTCCAATTTTTAATCCTGGCTTTATATATAGTTAAGGTCCAATTTCCAATCGTGGCTCTATATAAGATCCAATATTCAATTGTGGCTCTATATAAGGTCCAATTTTAAATCGTGGCTCTATATATAGTTCCATTTTCAATCTTGACTTTAAATAAGGTCCAGTTTCCAATCGTGGCCTTATATGTAGTCCAGTTTTCAATCGTGGCCTTATATATAGTCCAATTTTCAATAGTGGCTTTATATATAGTCCAATTTTCGATCGTGGCCTTATATATGGTCCAATTTTCAATCGTGGCCTTATATATAGTCCAATTTTCAATCGTGACCTTATATATAGTCCAATTTTCAATCGTATCTCTATATATAGTCCAATGTTCAATCGTGGCCTTATATGTAGTCCAATTTTCAATCGTGGCCTTATATATAGTCCAATTTTCAATCGAATCTCTATATATAGTCCAATTTTCAATAGTGGCCTTATATATAGTCCAATTTTCAATCATGATTTGATATTTTGATACTTACTACTTGGTAACTCTGTCAATTCATTTGAGCTGATATTCAGATGCAATAATTTTGTCATATAACCCATCGATTCTGGTATCTCGGTTATTTGATTATTGGAAACATCAAAAAATTCCAGGTTTTCCAGCATAAACATTTCATCGGGCAGAGCCGTGATATTATTTCCGGCCAAATGAATAAACTTCAAAGTGGTCAGATTTAGAAACCATTTGGGTATGGCACAAATATAGTTTTCCTTAAGATAAACCTCTTCGAGATCTTCGTATAGAAACAAGTCCATGGGAATGTCCTTGAAATTTAAATAGCTCCAGTGCAAGCACTTACGATTCATGTTGGCGGCGACGAAATGAGATCAACACGTTTCGGCCTTATCAAAATTTGGGTATTAAATTAAAATTAAATTGCACAATTTTCTTTACGATTTCTTATAGTTTCTTTTCACAAATTATATCACAGTTTTTAGATATTTTTAACACAATTTCGAAAGATGTTTTCCTTATTCAGTTACAATTTTCTTGTGCTTCAAAATTCAATTATCTTTTCTCTATTTTGCTCAGATTTTCAGATCTTTAGTCGGTCATGATCAAAACGCGTATGTTGCATTTATGAAGAAAATTTTCGAAATTTTTGCCAAGATGAATTAGTGAAAATTGTAAATGAAACAACGAAATAGATTTTTATGATTAAAAAAAATAAAATTGAAATAAAACATTTAAAGAAATTAGAAACTTGAAATCAAAATAAAAAAAAAAAATAGGTAAACGATTTAAAAAACTTATGTTTGATTTTCTATTTTTAAGAAATTTTTGATAAAAATAAAATAAATTTCACTTTTGTTTTAAACAAAAGTTCTTGGTCATTTTTATTTAAATTCGAAAAAAAATATTGTTTACAAACAAACAAAATTGTAAAAACAGAAATTTTGCACACACAATGTTTAAATTTTTTATACATATAAATAAAATACATAAATTTTCTTTTATTTTCTTTTTAGAAAAGCATTTTCCTTCTATTATTCGTTTATAAACAAAAACGCATTTGAATTATTTACCCAACATTAATGTAATTTAACATAAATGCGTTTGTAACAGCAGTTATAACAGTAATGCTAACTTTTAACAGCTTAACCTTAACAACTAACAAAACTGTTGCATATGCTAGGGCTTTTCAATTTAACAGCTACAAATGAAAGGTTTTGCTTCTTAGTTTTAAATGAATATTATAATTTTTTGTTTAAACAAATTAAAATTTTAATAAAAATTTAAATTTTAGAAAAAAGTTCTTAAAAATATGAAAATTGATTTTGGATGAATTGTTAATGGTTTTGACTAAAACTTAGTTCTTTTCTAAAAAAATCTTACTCTTTAGTGCTAGAATTTTTTACTTTGATATTTTAAAGTTTCCATTGTTTAAATTTTTGTTAAAATTTACTTTACAAATTTTAATACTGAATGGTTGATTTATCAAAATATTTTGCAGCACAGTGTTTAAATTTATTAAAATACTAGTAGTTCTTCTAAAATGCACTTGTTCGATAATTCTTTTTATTTTTTGAATAATTTACGTATATTCTTAAAAACTTTTATCAATATTTTTGTTGCTTTTTATTTAAAAATTTTATTTTTGAATTATTTTTAGTAGCATTTTTTGGATAACATTATTTGTTTTATGACGAAAATTTCACTACATTTTTTTAATTTACGTAAATCTCTGCCACGTTTTAATATCCATCTTTCCACTACCCATTTTGCCTATAAATGGGTAGAAAACTTTCACGTTTTTCTTTATGTCTAGTATAGCCTTGACATTCAGAGATTCTCTTTTTGTTTTGACGCTTTGCAAATAATGCAAATAGGGGGGCGGTTCTAATGCGAAAAGATGTATAATTGGTATTTCAAGTCGTTCTCGACAAATTTTAGAAACTATTACAGCCGTAAAGATGATATATAAGCTGCTACCTAAGCAACCAAACAGGGCGATACTAAAGTCAATAATATCAATAATTGACACTTCAAGTTGTTAGTTGCCCTAAAGTTGCTTTATAAGCTGCTACCAAACAGACATAGCAAATCTTATTTAAGTTACTACTTTTATTGCAACTATCACTGCTACCTTAGATGCTATACATATAAGCTTTTTATATGTGAGTAGTAGTAGTTCCAAAATATAGTATTTAGGTAATTTTAAACTACTACTAAAACAGCTAGTAGCAATAAAACTCAAATTGCTATAACGTTGCTACCTTATCTGCTATCTAAACTCCCAAGCCGTCATATTAATATACGAGTAGTAAATAGTATTTTTTATAACTACTACTACTACCGCTAGTAGCAATGCAATTTATATTGCTTTAAAGCTACTAATTAATTTGCTACTTTAGCTGATAACCAAGCCGGCATCATAAATGTTATCTACTACTACTTTTTAATATTTTGGTAGTAGTATAAGTATTTGAATACTAAAATATAAAAAAAAACACTCGTAGCAGTTTAAAATAATGTAGCTAATCTTCGACTGTTACTACTACTTCTTAATATTTTGTAGTAGTAATCTTCATTTGAAGCAGAATTAATCCTCATTGTAGCAGAAGTAAAAATTAATGTACGACTCATGGTTTTAAGTATTTGTTTGACTACAGTACTTTTTTCTGAGTTTGGACTATTATAAACTATTATAAAATAGCCATGCTACGAGTACTACTACTACTACTTCTTAATGTTTTGGTAGTAGTAGCAGTAAGCCTTAATATTTGAATACTAAAATATAAAAAAAAAACACTTGTAGCAGACGTAAAAATTTATCTACGAATCCCAGTTTAAAAGAATGTAGCTAGTTTTCGACTGCTACTTCCTAATAGAATGTAGCCAATCTCCGACTGCTTCTGCTACTGCTACTTACTAACATTTTGCAGTAGTAATCCTCATTTTTTAGTACCAAAATATGAAGTAAAAATTAATAAGCGACTCCCAGTTTAAAACTGTGTAGCTAACTCCCGACTTCTATTTCTCGATTTTTAATATAAAATGAAAACAATTGTAGCAGAAGTAGAAATTTATGTAAAACTTTAAGTTTAAAGCAATTTTTGTGTAACTACTGCTACTTTTTATTCCCTCTACTGCTACTTTTTTCCCTTACTACTGCTACTTGTTTTCCTTACAACTGCTACTTGTTCTTCAGTCGTTCAAACATTGACTCCGACTAGTTTTACAAAATAATGTAGCGAATACTGCCACTTTATTCCCTTAATACTGATACTTTTACTCTAGTTCTTCGAACACCGACCCCGACTACATTTTTAAATTAAAGTAGCGCCTTCCAAATTCGTTTAAATTGCAATTTTTGCTCTTTTTTCTAATTTCACGCTCTTGCATTTCATGTGCATTAAAAGAGAGCTTTCTATTGATTTTATTTGCTCTCTTCATGTTCAAGGTCATTGTAGCGACTGTGGGGGAAATGCATTTGCTTTGAAGCTTTTTTGTGAAAAGCTCAAATAATAAAAGCTTTTTTTTAATAACAAATGCATTTTGTACATATGTTTGGTGTTTAAATTAATTATTTTGAAAAGAGATAAAAGCTTTGAAGACAAAATAGTACTTTCGAAAGACTTAACTCTACCTAAAGACTTATTTCTATAAAAAATTTTTCATCAAAAAATTTTTCTATAGAAAATTTTTCGTTAAAAAAATGTTTCATTGAAAATTTTTTGTTAAAAAAATTTTTCTATAGGAAATTTTTCATTGAAAAAATTTTGTTAAAAAAAAGAAAATTTTTCGTTAAAAAAATTTTTCTGTAGAAAATTTTTTGTAAAAAAAATTTTTATATAGAAAATTTTTTGTTACAAAAATTTTTATATAGAGAATTTTTCGTCAAAAAAATTTTTCGTTAAAAAAAAATTTTCTTTACAAAATTTTTCGTTAAAAAAATTTTTCTATATTTTTCTATTTTTCTTGTCTGTAGAAATTTTTTCGTTAAAAAATTTTTCTATAGAAATTTTTCTATAGAAATTTTTTCATTAAAAAAATTTTTCTATAATAAATTTTGATAAAAAAAAAGAAAATCTTTCGTTAAAAAAATTTTTCTGTAGAAAATTTTTCGTTAAAAAATTTTTCTATGGAAAATTTTTCGTTAAAAAATTTTTCTACAGAAAATTTTCTATAGAAAATTTTTTGTTAAAAAAAAATTTTTTATAGAAAATTTTTTGTTAAAAAAATTTTTCTATAGAAAATTTTTTGTTAAAAAAATTTTTATATAGAGAATTTTTCGTCAAACAAATTTTTCTATAGAAAATTTTTCGTTAAAAAAAAATTTCTTTACAAAATTTTTCGTTAAAAAAATTTTTCTATATTTTTCTATTTTTCTTGTCTGTAGAAATTTTTTCGTTAAAAAAATTTTTCTATAGAATTTTTTTCGTTAAAAAATTTTTCTATAGAAATTTTTTCATTAAAAAAATTTTTCTATAGAAAATTTTTTGTTTAAAAAAATGTTTTTATATTTTTCTATTCTGTAGAAATTTTTTTTCTTGTCTGTAGAAATTTTTTCGTTAAAAAATTTTTCTATAGAATTTTTTTCATTAAAAAATTTTTCTATAGAAATTTTTTCATTTTTCTATAGAAAATTTTTTGTTTAAAAAAATGTTTTTATAGAAAATTTTTCGTTAAGAAAAATATATAGACAATTTTTTGTTTAAAAAATTTTTCTATAAAACATTTTTTGTTTAAAAAATTTTTCTATAGAAAATTTTTTGTTAAAAAAATTTTTCTATAGAAAATTTTTCGTTAAAAAATGTTTTCTATGGAAAATTTTTCGTTAATAAAATTTGTCTTTTAGTTAAAAACATTTTCTACAGAAAATTTTTTGTTTAAAAAATTTTTCTATAGAAAATTAAAAAAAAAAATTTTCATTATAAAAATTTTTGTATAGAATATTTTTCATTAAAAAAAATTTTTCTGTAGAAAATTTTTTGTTTTAAAATTTTTCTATAAAAAATTTTTCGTTGAAAAAATTTTTCATTCAAAATTTTTCTATAGAAAATTGTTCATTAAAAAATTTTTCTGTAGAAAAATTGTCTATAGAAAATTTTTCGTTTAAAAAATTTTTCTATAGAAAATCTGATGAAATTGCTAAAATAGTTTATTCTATGATACTCCATCAGATAATCCATGGAAATTCGGATTTAAAATTTACAAATTTTTTTGTTATTATTAAATTTTATTTCAATTTCACTTTGTTATAAATATAAATTAAATAATTCTTTTCTTAACCTCAAAAATCACTGTATAATCCATTTCCGAAATCCTCGATATTTCTCAAAATATCTCACAATAATTATCATTTTCCGTATACTCGATATTTTCCAAAATCAATGATAATAATGTCCTCCATAATAATCGTCATCGTAGTAGTGATGATGATGATGGTAATGGTAGCGGGGAGAACGGGAATAATATGGATAATACGAACGGCTGTAGTAATACGGAGACTCGTAGTAGACAGGATAGGGTCGAACCACAGCTATGCTGGACGAAGCACAGGGGGTTTGATTTAAAAGTATAAGACAACAGGCGAAAGCGAATAAAGCGAGTGTTACTGATCGCATGGTACCGACTTTTCGAGCTAAAACTAAAGAATGAAGTGCTAATTTCGAATTTCAATTTATTTATACTCGATTTGAAATGGTACCAACATTTTTTTGTTGATTTAGTTCTATATTCTTATTTTGTAAAAACAATTTTGAAACTAAGTAAATATTTTGTGTTATCAAGAAGAGAATGATTTTAAATCTATTTTCTTCTTTTTTTTTTAATAAAGTCAGGGACTTAGTCACTTCAAAGTGTTTAGAATATTTTTATTCTTTTTCTCGATTATTTCTTAAATATTTGCCATTAAAATTGTAAATGCAAATATTATTAGTCGTATAAAAATTTGAAAAAAAAAAATTCTCATGCTTCACATCATTTTTATTTAGAGACTTATTCAAACAAAGTCATCAAAATTCCCCTAAATTGTGTTAAAGATAAAATTTGATATTAAAACAAATCGTGATCTTCAGGATTAATAACCCCCTAAATGATTTACGTGACAGAATTATAATTTTAATGGAGAAAATACAAAAACAAAGAAATAATTTTGAGATTCTTAATTTTTGAATCAAAATTATTACAATTTCAGTAGAATAAAATATCTATTTACATTATAAAGTTGTCCTATACTCCTTTTATAGCCCTATATTATCTTTGTAGTTCTTTACTCATCATATAGTCTTATACTATATCTTGCACTCCATCTATAGTCTTATTATCTGATATAAGTCTTATACTCCTACCTTTAAGAGTATTGCACTAGCTTCCCAATTTTCAGAACAAAAAGCCTTTTCTTTACAAATAAAAAAGTAATTTATTAAATTATAAATAAATAATAACAATTTTCTTAACAATTTTTTCTTTTTTCGTTTTAACAATATTTCTCTATATACGAGTATATCACATTTTTCCTATCTAACAGATCACCATTCGCTCTGCACATCGGCTGTGACTAGTTTGTATTCTTGATCACTCAAAAAGTGCCAACTGTAACCTAGAATTTGTGAAACTTCCCGTTCCACCGCTTCGTATGAACGACACGAGCGTCTTAGCCATATATGAAATTCGTCCGACCATTCGGGATGTCGCGGCCAGTCGCAGCGTATTATGGTGCCGAAGCGTCGCACATAGAGACGTCTTAGGTTTTTAGCAGTGCGAGCGATTAAAAGCACAGTTGAGGTGGAGACCTTTTCGCGGACGAACTGGGGGAAGGGAGAGAAAATCAGATAAAAATAAGTTAAGTTGAAAAAGGCATAGTCTTATACTCAGACTGTGGTTCCTAAATATAGGCCTATAGTTCGACTTTTATAGTTCTATAGTCTGACAATTGTCCTATCGTCCGACTATAGCCCTATAGTCCGACTAAAGTCCTATAGTCCGTTTTTTATAGTCGTACAGTCCGACAATAATTATATCGTCCGATTATAGTCCTATAGTCTGACTATAGTCCTACTATTGTCTTATAGTTCCTTAGTCCGACTATAGTCCTACTATAGTGCCATAGTCTGGCTACAGTTCTATAGTCCGACTATAGTCCTATGGTCCTATATATTATCCTATGGTCCTATATATTATTATAATCCGACTATAGTCCTATAATCCGACTATAGTCCTATATTCCAAATATAGTTCTATAGTCCGACTATAGTCCTATAGTCTGACTATAGTCCTATAGTCCGATCGCAGTCCTATAGTTCGACTACAGTCCAATAGTCCGACTATAGTCCCATAGTCCGATTATGGTCCTATAGTTCGAACATAGTCCTGTAGTCCGTCTATATTCCTACAGTCCGACTATAGTCCTATAGTCCGACTATAGTCCAATTGTCAGACTTTAGTCCTATAGTCGGACCATAGTTCTATAGTCTGACTATAGTCCGATTATAGTCCTATAGTTCGACTATAGTCCTGTAGTCCGACTATATTCCTAAAGTCCGACTTTAGTCCTATTGTCCGACTATAGTCCGACTATAGTCCTATAGTCAGACTATAGTTCAATAGTCAGACTATAGTCCGACCATAGTCCTATAGTCTGACTATAGTCCTATATTCCAAATATAGTTCTATAGTCTGACTATAGTCCTATAGTCCGAACGCAGTCCTATAGTCCGACTACAGTCCTATAGTCCGACTATAGTCCCATAGTCCGATTATAGTCCTATACTTCGACTTTAGTCCTACAGCCCGACTGTCATCCTATAGTCCGACTATAGTCCTATATTCCGATTATAGTCATATAGTTTGACTATAGTCCTGTAGTCCGACTATATTCCTACAGTCCGACTATAGTCCTATAGTCAGACTATAGATAAATAGTCAGACTATAGTCCTATAGTCCGACCATAGTCCTATAGTCCGACTATAGACATATAGTCCGTTTATAGTCCTATAGTCCGACTACAGTCCTACAGTCCGACTACAGTCTTATTGTCCGATTACAGTTCTATAGTCCGACTATAGTCCGACTACAGTCCTATAGTCCGACTACAGTCCTATAGACCGACCATAGTCCTATAGTCCGAATATAGACCTATAGTCCGTTTATAGTCCTATAGTCCGACTATTGACCTATAGTCCGACAACAGTCCTATAGTACGACTACAGTCCTATAGTCCGACTACAGTTCTATAGTCCGAGTATAGTCCTATAAGTCCGACTATAGTCCTATAGTCCAACCATAGTCCTATAGTCCGACTATTGACCTATAGTCCGACTATTGACCTATTGTCCGACTATAGTCCTAAAGTCCGACTATAGTCCTAAAGTCCGACTATAGTCAAACTACAGTCCTATAGTCCGACTAAGTCCTATAGTCCGATTGCAGTCCTATAGTCCGACTATAGTCCTATAACCGACTATAGTCCCATAGTCCGATTATAGTCCGACTGTAGTCCAACTTTAGTCCTATGGTCCGACTATAGTCCGACTATAGTCGTATATTCCGATTATAGTCCTATAATAGCATAGTCCGACTATAGTCGTCTTATTGATTTGAGTATAGTCTGACCGAAAACTAAGGTTTCAGGTTCCATCCCCCAAAAAACTCACCATTGTGTGCAAATTGAAACATTGTCTACAGATCAATAACATCAAGGAATCGATACGATTGTGAAAAGATTTGGGACTAGAGAAACGTGGCAACATTTCATAGCCATAAACGGCCAAATGATTTTTATAATGATCCACCATTTTCATGACAGTATCAGGATGAATCTGGAATTAAACAAGTAAGAGTGTTATATTCGGCTGTGCCGAATCTTATATACCCACCATCAAGTTGTGTTAAATTTAGAAACATATCTCATATATCTACAAGGGTGCAGCTAATTCAAAATCTGCACCAAAACTGGAAAAATCGCTAAGCTATTTGGTATTGTTGGTAAAACCTTTGGACTAAATTAGGTTTCCGTAGCTTTATAGTTCAACATTCAAAAATATTTTAGTGGTTTCCCCAGTATTTACTTTGATCAAAATTCGGTCTCATAACCAGGTATAGTTTTACATTAATAAGTTGTTAAATACTTTTCGTTGTGATTAATATGTAGTTAGGCTAAACACGTTAATAGTAATACGACAGGTCCATATATTTCGTTATGAGTTCCTAATGCATTCATCATATATAAAGTCTGGACTGAACATTGATTGATGCCTACATAATTTCGTAGGTGCAATCTTAATATAATGAATGTACCTCCAAATCTTTTTGATTGTAGATATAAAAAAGGGGATGTTATATATATAAGAATTATAGCCAAATGTTGACCGATTATAACAAAATTTTACGCACTGGCTGGTATATATAGAGAGCTTATTCTTGCAAAATTTAGTGACCATAGCTATCATAGTTTCTAATTTAATAGCTTTTAACTGGCCTTTGCTAAAATTTTTGGTTTCCGTGAGTGTTTTTCACAAGAAAGCTAAAGTCAAATATGGACTGATTCCTATAAAATTTGATAAACTGATCAAAAATTGCATAAAACTTCCCTATTTTAAATTTAATCGTCATAGCTATTACAATTGTATTCAATTTATCAGCATTAATGTGTTTCCCGGGGCGGGGTTATATGGGAGCTCTAACTAAATTTGAACCGATTTTGTCCATTTTCAACACACATCTTTTTCAAGATATCCAAAATACTTTTGTAAAATTTTGTCCCTCTAGCTCTTTTCGTTAAGGCGCTATCGTGCTTTTATCTGACGGACAGACGGACATAAACAACCTTTTCTTTATGTATTTTTGTGTTTCCATAAGTTTTTTATATGGGAGCTATGGTCAAATGGTGACCGATTGTGACGAAATTTTGCACACTGGCTGGCATTGACATAAGACTTCTTTGTGCTTAATTTAGTCTTACTAGCTCTTGTAGTTAAGGAGCTATCACGATTTTATCTGACGGACAGACGGACATAAATCCCCTTTTCTTTTTGAATTTTTGTGTTGTCGTAAGTTTTTTATATGGGAGCTAGGTCAAATAGTGACCGATTGTGACAAAATTTTGCACACTGGCTGGCATTGATATAAGACTTTCTTGTGCCAAATTTAGTGGTTATATCTGTTATACTTTTAGATTTATTGGCATTAAAGTGTATTTTGGGTGAAATTTAGCCTGTTTTCGTAAGTTTTTTGTATGGGAGCTATGGCTAAATGTGAACCGATTTCGATGAAATTTTATATGCTGCCTAGTGCTTATCTAAAACTTCTAGATACCAAATTTTGTCATCATAACTGTCATAATTTGTCATTTATTAGCAAATAAGCGATTAGCCTAGACGAGGTTATACGGGAGCTATGGCCAAATGCTAACCGATTTTGCCCAATTTCAATACCAAAATTTTCTCATAGATAAAGAATGTTTTTGCTAAGTTTCAGTTAGCTAGCTCTTTTCGTTTAGACGTTATCGTGATTTCAACAGACAGACAGACAGACAGACAGACGGACAGACAGACGGACAGACAGACGGACATAGCTCAATCGTCTTAGAATTTCATAAGGATTCAGAATATATATCGTTTTTGATTTTTGAACCAATATTAAGGAAATTACAAACGGAATGACAATCTCAATATACCCCCCATTCTTTTTGATGGTGGGTATAAAAAAAACTTAAAGAAAAGCACAAAACTTTTACAAACAAAAACCTACCAAGGTCTTGGGAGCAGCATAAGTTACACTATAAACTGGAGCCTCGGGTTGAAAAACGATCTCTCCATCATTCAAAGACTCAACACGCAAGTGGACCTTTAAGCGGGGATTGTCGCGTTTTAGAACACGCCAGGCCTTGACACTGCAATGGCCAATGGTGAGATATGAGGAGGTATAGCAATTTTGTAATAAATGTAAATGTTTAAGCTTCGAATCGGCCAGGAGTAGTAAGACATCGTCGTCTATGTTTTGGGGGGAAATGGTTAAAATCTGGGGAATAGAAGGTTAATAATATATATTTCTTTTTCTTTTTATAAAATTTGTGAGAATATACCTGTAAATTCAAAAACAAGCCCACATGCATTATGGGGCAATGCAATGTTGTCACATTAACCAAATTAAGAACCCTCATCTTTGTACAACAGGCATCCAAAACCTCATCCAACAAATGTTTAGCCTCATAACGCTCCAAGACAAAATCAATTAATTTCAAGGTTCTCAAATTTCTCAATTTTGATAACAAATCCTTAAGACCCTTTAACAATTGACCTCCCGTGCCAAATAGTTTAATACCTTCCGGATCATTGGCTTGTGACATATTGCAGGGAAAGACATAGACCAAGGATCTTATACGTGAACCCATACCCCGCATTTCCGGGGGACCATTTACCTCTAGACCCTTTTCAATGCTCCACGACAACATGGTCATAAATTGATAGATGTTATTAAAACTAATTTCAGGTCTAAATTCCAGACCCCTTAAGTGACGGCCAATACGAGCCAGACAATTCTGAGTGCGCATGTGATCCAAACAGTATTGCCAGCCTGAGTAGTAGTTATATTTCTGGCGGGTCAAGGTGCGATCATCGACTAGAAAACTATCCCAAACGGTGGGTAAATAAAAAGCTAAAGACCATTGTTTGCAGACCTATTGAGGGGAAAATATTTGATTAGTTTTTAAAGACTTTTAGTTTCAGAACTCACCAATCCGGAATAGTAGCGCTCCCTGGGCGTCAAATATGTGAAAACCTGTTCTAGTACAATATTTGGCAGATTATTCCAATTTGAATAGACTTTATTTTTGTCGTCAACTCTTTTGGTTGTTCCTTCATCGTCGTCATCTTCTATGTCAATGTAACAAGCTATAATTTGAGAGATAAATTCAAAAACAAAATCAAAATTATATTTTTTCGGTAATTGCATTTGATTGATGATGGGCAATGATGAATAAGGGGGATATATTGTAGTATAGGGTGGGACAAACGGTGGATAATTCGTGTTTGTGTTGACGAAAGGAAGTCATTTCTATAGAAAAGTTGACTAAAGGAAGACATTTCTATAGAAAAGTTGACGATAGGAAGACATTTCTATAGAAAAGTTGACGATAGGAAGACATTTCTATAGAAAAGTTGACGATAGGAAGACATTTCTATAGAAAAGTTGACGATAGGAAGACATTTCTATAGAAAAGTTGACGATAGGAAGACTTTTCTATAGAAAAGTTGACGATAGGAAGACTTTTCTATAGAAAAGTTGACGATAGGAAGACTTTTCTATAGAAAAGTTGACGATAGGAAGACTTTTCTATAGAAGAGTTGAAGATAGGAAGACTTTTCTATAGAAAAGTTGACGATAGGAAGACTTTTCTATAGAAAAGTTGACGATAGGAAGACTTTTCTATAGAAAAGTTGACGATAGCAAGACATTTCTATAGAAAAGTTGAAGATAGGAGGACTTTTCTATAGAAAAGATGACGATAGGAAGACTTTTCTATAGAAAAGATGACGATAGGAAGACTTTTCCATAAAAAAGATGACGATAGGAAGACTTTTCTATAGAAAAGATGACGATAGGAAGACTTTTCTATAGAAAAGGTGACGATAGGAAGACTTTTCTATAGAAAGACTTTTCTATAGAAAAGTTGACGATAGGAAGACTTTTCTATAGAAAAGTTGACGATAGGAAGACTTTTCTATAGAAAAGTTGACGATAGGAAGACTTTTCTATAGAAAAGTTGACGATAGGAAGACTTTTCTATAGAAAAGTTGACGATAGGAAGACTTTTCTATAGAAAAGTTGACGATAGGAAGACTTTTCTATAGAAAAGTTGACGATAGGAAGACTTTTCTATAGAAAAGTTGACGATAGGAAGACATTTCTATAGAAAAGTTGACGATAGGAAGACTTTTCTATAGAAAAGATGACAATAGAAAGACTTTTCTATAGAAAAGATGACGATAGGAAGACTTTTCTATAGAAAAGGTGACGATAGAAAGACTTTTCTATAGAAAAGATGACGATAGGAAGACTTTTCTATAAAAAAGTTGACGATAGGAAGACTTTTCTATAGAAAAGTTAACGATAAATATTTTGGTGGTGATGGTTATACAAAGCTAGGCAGATTTTATTCATTATTTTTAAACCACTTTAATTCAAAGGAAAGAAGGTCAACATTTTCTTGATTTTATTGATGTAGAAAAAATATTACAATATTTACTTTTTTCAAATTTTTATTATCAAACTTTAAAAATCGCAAATAAAATTATTAACGAATTTAATTTGTATACAACCAAATAATGAAAACAAAATTTAAAAATATACCTAAATTTATAACAAATCTCTCTCTAGTATCAAAATTAAATAAATCACTTTTAAGCAAAAAAAAAGTAAAACAAAAAAATCTAAATAAAATAAACCGCCAACAAAAACCATTAAAAGTTTTCAAATTTTCTTTTAAATGTTTTGTTTTTATTTTGAAAAATAACAAAAAAAAAAACGAGCAAAAAAAAAAAAACAAACACAACGAAAACTTAAATAAATTACAGAGACTTTTTTACGCAATTCTGAAAATTTGTGTTTCAAAAATTTTTAAATTTTACAAAATTTTCTTGTAACATATAAATTACTAAGAAATTTTGATATTCATTATTTTTATATTTAAGAATTTTGTTTTGGGGTTACAAAAGGTCATTTCAATAATCTCTAATACCTTCTTCATTTTCATCCAACTTCCAGCCGGCTTTATGCATAACTTCCTTATTCGATCTTAGAGCCAAAGTAGCCATTTTGTTTTCAAGTTATATATCAATACTTTTCATTCAAATTTAAAGATGATTTAAGAGATTTTGTAATACCAAAATTATTCTTTCAAGGATTTCATTACTTTTTTTTTGAATATCTTAAATTTTCTTTTTTAATTTTTAAAGATCTTTCCTCTATATATCTTTTTAATAACTATAATATATATAATTTTTTATAGGTACTATCCAAGTTAAATTTTCACTTTCACATCTAAAATTTTCCGTTACTTAAGCGAGCCGCTGCAAAATTTCGACTGCCAAAATTAATGAGCTCAATTTTTTTTGGTTCGTTCCTTTTAATTTTTTCAAATACTCGTACTTTATATATTTTCTTAATAGTTTTCAAAATCTAGAGATTTTTGTCTTAACTTTTCGCTCACATTTTAAATGTTTTCATTTAATTTTCATTTCTTTGATTTTCGCTAGATTTTATTTTTCGTGTGTTCTCAATTTTTTAAAGAACAGAAAAAAATTCGTGGAAAAAACAAAAAGATTTAAAAAGAAAATTGTTTGTTTTATAAATAAATTTTAAATATTTTCATTCGTTTCTTTAAGCGAAAATTTGAAATTTTCGTTTTGTCGTCATCTATTGGACGACGACACAAATACTCGAACACTCGTTATACTCGTAAATTAAACAATTAATGTTGATCTCTGACAACTTTAGTTTGGAGCTTAATGATTGATCTTCTTTAAAATGCCCTACAGCAGGTAGTTTTTATGATAAAAAAATTTTCTATAGAAAAATTTTTATAATGAAAAATTTTGTATAGAAAAATTTTTGTAATGAAAAATTTTCTATAGAAACTTTTTTATAATGAAACATTTTCTATAAAAAATTTTTATAATGAAAAATTTTCTATAGAAAAATTTTTATAATGAAAAATTTTTTATAATGAAAAATTTTCTATATAAAAATTTTTGTAATGAAATATTTTCTAAAGAAATATTTTTATAATGAAAACTTTTCTATGAAAAAATTTTTATAATGAAAACTTTTCTTTTTTTTTTATTGAAAAATTTTTAATTTTTCTATCAAAAAATTTGTATAATGAGAAATTTTCTATAAAAATTTTTTTATGAGAAATTTTATATAAAAAAGTTGTTATAATAAATAGTTTTCTATAGAAAAATTTTTATAATGAAAAATTTTCTATAAAAACGTTTTTATAGCAAAAAACTTTCTTTAAAAAAATTAATGAAAAATTTTCTATAGAAAAATGTTTATAATACAAATTTTCTTTAGAAAAATGTTTATAAGAAAATATTTTCTATAGAAAAATTTTTATTATGATAAAGTTTCTATATAAACATTTTTATAATGATAAATTTTCTATAGAAAAACTTTTATAATAAAAAGTTTTCTACCGAAAAATTTTTCATTATAAAAATTTTCTATAGAAAATTTTTCATTATAAAATTTTTTTTTTAAATTTTTCGTTAAAAAAATTTGTCTATAGAAAATTTTTTTATAAAAAAAATTTTCTAAAGAAAATTTTTCGATAAAAAAAATTTTCTAAAGAAAATTTTTCGATAAAAAAATTTTCTAAAGAAAATTTTTCGATAAAAAATTATTCTATAGAAAATTTTTCGTTAAAAAATTATTCTATAGAAAATTTTTCGTTAAAAAATGTTTATATTTTTCTATTTCTGTTTTAAAAATTTTTCTATAGAAAATTTTTTGTTATAAAATTGTTCGTTATAAATATTTTTCTATTGACATTTTGCTATAAGAAAAATGTTTAATATTTTTTTATACAAAATTTTTCGTAAAAAAAAAAATTTGAAAATTTTCTATAGATTTTTTGTTAAAAAAATTTTTCTATAGAAAATTTTTCTTTAAAAAAATTTTTCTATAGAAAATTTTTCTTTAAAAAAATTTTTCTATAGAAAATTTTTCTTTAAAAGAATTTTTCGTTATAAAAATTTTCTTATGGAAAATTTTTCGTTAAAAAAATTTTTCTATAGAAAAATTTTTTTGTTAAAAAAAATTTTTATAGAAAATTTTTTATCTTTAAAATTTTTCTATAAAAAATTTTTTATTATAAAAATTTTTCTATAAAAAATTTTTCATTGTAAAATTTTTCTATAAAAAACTTTTCGTTATAAAAATTTTTCTATAGAAAATTTTTCGTTGAAAAGTTTTTTCTATAGAAAATTTTTCATAAAAAAATTTTTCTACAAAAAATTTTTCGTTAATTAAATTTTTCTAAAGAAAATTTTCGTTAAAAAAATTTTTCTAAAGAAAATTTTTCGTTAAAAAAATTTTTCTTCAGAAAATTTTTGTTAAAAAAATTGTTCGGTATAAATATTAAAGCGTTTCTAAAATACTTACCCAATTTATCTTACAGTCGCTTCTATTCTCCTATGCCAACTAAAAATTTTCTTAAAAAAAAAACTTTAAAATTTTCTTTGTTTTGCTCTCGATATTCCAATTTCGCTATAAATCAGCTGTCGACCACTTTAGAAGTATATTCCTCTCAAAGTTTTGTTTTAACATTTTCATCGCACAATTTTCATTTTCCCTTACACATAAAATCACTCTCATTTCTCTCCTTAACTCGAAAAGAATGAAATTTTATGCGTTTTTTTGCGGTTTAAATTTTATTTCGTTTATTTTATCTATATTTTCGTTTAATTTTTTATGAAAAACCACCAGACACGTGCTTAATATTTGTTGTACAAAACGTTGAGACATGTTGTGTGTGACTGTGTATGTTCGAGTGTGTCTGTATGTCTGTGGTTTGAATAGGTTCTATTGGAGCTATTGAGGGACCTGCCCCAATTTGTTTACACAATAAAAAAGAAAATCAAGAAAATAAAAGAAAATCTAATTTGAAGGGCACATTGAAGGGAAATAAATTCAATATCGTTTTAGTTGAACTACAAAGTAGAGTAAAACAAAACATTTTGTGGGATTTGAAAACAAAATATTTAACAAAATAAATTGAGTGTGATGAAATATATTTCAATAATATTATAAACGGATACTTTGAGAACTTCTAAAAAACAATGGGACCAACTAACAAATTTTGGACAAAATTTTTTTCGGAAAAAATTAATAATAAAAAATTTTCTATAGAAAATTTTAATAAGGAAAATTTTTATAGAAAAACTTCTATAACCCAAAATTTCTATAACGAAAAATTTTCTGTAGAAAAATTTTAATAATGAAAAATTTTCTACCGAAAAATTTTTATAACGAAAAATTTTCTATATAAAAATTTTTATTATGAAAAATTTTAATAATGAAAAATTTCCTATAGAAAAATTTTGATAATGAAAAATTTTCCATAGCAAAATTTTGATAATGAAAAATTTTCCATAGAAAAATTTTTATAATGATACAAATTTTATAATGAAAAATTTTCTATAGAAAAATTTTTATTAGAAAAAATTTTCTATAAAAAATTTTCTATAAAAAAATTTTATCTGTGGAAAAATTTTATAACGAAAAATTCTTGTAGCGAAATTTTTCCTATAGAAAAATTTTTATAGCGAAAAATGTTTATAAGGAAAAATTTTCTATAAAATAATTTTCTATAGAAAAATTCTTATAACGAAATTTTTCCTATAGAAAAATTTTCTAACGAATTTTATAAATAAAAAAAAATTCTATTACGAAAAATTTTCTATAAAAAATTTTTATATTGAAAAATTTTCTATAAAAATTTTATCAAAAAATTTTCTGTGGAAAAATTTTATAACGAAAAATACTCTACAGAAAAATTTTTAAAACGAAACTTTTCCTAAAGAAAAATTTTATAACGAAAAATTTACTACAAAAAAATTTTTAAAAAGAAAGATTTTCTATACAAAAATGTTTATAATGAAAATTTTTCAATTAAAAAATTTTGTAAAAGAAAAATTTCCTATAGAAAATTTTTGATAATGAAAAATCTTCCATACAAAACTTTTTATAATGAAAAATTTTCTATCGAAAAAATTTTATAATGTAACATTTCTATAGAAAACTTTTTATAAAGATTATTTTTATTATGAAAAAATTATCTAAAAAAAATTATTATATTGAAAAATTTTCTAAAAAAAAAATTTAACACGAAAATGTTCATAGAAAATTTTCTATAGAAAAATTTTTTTATTGAAAAAATTTCTATAGAAAATTTGTTTAACGAACAATTTTCTATAAAAAAATTTGTTTAACAAAAAATTTTCCATACAAAAATTTTTTAACAAAAAATTTTCCATAGAAAAATTTTTTAACAAATTTTCTATGGAAAATTTTTTTTAACGAAAGATTTTCTATAGAAAATTTTTTTTAACAAAAATTTTTTTACAGACAAATTTTTATAACAAAAATTTTCTACAGACAAATTTTAATAACAAAAATTTTCTATAGAAAAATTTTTTTAACGAAAAATTTTCTATCGAAAATTTTTTCTAACGAAAAATTTTCTATAGAAAAATTTTGATAACGAAAAATTTTTTGTAGAAAACTTTTTGTAGCGAAAAACTTTCTGTAGAAAATTTTTTATAACGAAAAATTTTTCTATAGAAAAATTTTTATAACGAAACATTTTCTATAGAAAATTTTTTATAACGAAACATTTTCTATAGAAAATTTTTTATAACGAAAAATTTTCTATAGAAAATTTTTTATAACGAAAAATTTTCTATAGAAAACTTTTTATAACGAAAAATTTTCTATAAAAAATTTTTTATAACGAAAAATTTTCTATAGAAAATTTTTTATAACGAAAAATTTTCTATAGAAAATTTTTTATAACGAAAAATTTTCTATAGAAAATTTTTTATAACGAAAAATTTTCTATAGAAAATTTTTTATAACGAAAAATTTTCTATAGAAAATTTTTTATAACGAAAAATTTTCTATAGAAAATTTTTTATAACGAAAAATTTTCTATAGAAAATTTTTTATAACTAAAAATTTTCTATAGAAAATTTTTTATAACGAAAAATTTTCTATAGAAAATTTTTTACAACGAAAAATTTTCTATAGAAAATTTTTTATAACGAAAAATTTTCTATAGAAAATTTTTTATAACGAAAAATTTTCTATAGAAAATTTTTTATAACAAAAAATTTTCTATAGAAAATTTTTTATAACGAAAAATTTTCTATAAAATTTTGTTTAGCGAAAAATTTTTAAAACGAAAAATTTCTATAGAAAAATGTTTATAACAAAAATTTTCTATAGAAAAATTTTTTTAACGAAACATTTTCTACGGAAAAATTTGTTTAATGAAAAATTTTTTAATGAAAAATTTTCTATAGAAAAATTTTTTTAACGAAGAATTTTCTATAGAAAAATTTTTTTAACGAAAAATTTTCTATAGAAAAATTTTTTTTAACGAAAAATTTTCTATAGAAAATTTTTTATAACCAAAAATTTTCTATAGAAAATTTTTTATAACGAAAAACTTTCTATAGAAAATTTTTTATAACGAAAAATTTTCTATAGAAAATTTTTTATAATAAAAAAAATGTATATAAAAAAGTTTGTATAACTAAAAATTTGATATAGACAAATTTTTATAACAAAAAAAATTTTCGAGAAAAATTTTTCTATAACGAAAAATTTTGTTTAACGAAAAATTTTTGTAACAAAAATTTTCTATAGGAAAATTTTTATAAAGAAAAATTTTCTATAAAAGCATTTTTACAACGACAAATTTTCTAAAAAATTTTTATAACGAAAAATTTTCTATAGAAATTTTTTTTTACGAAAAAAATAAATATAAAATATTTTTCAAAGAAAAGGTTTAATAAATTTTTTTTAATGTTTTTTTGGAAATAATTTTTTATAGAAGATTTTTTGTTAAAAATTTTTCTGTACAAAATTTTAAGTTTACAAATTTTTCTATGAAAAAAGTTTTTCTATAGAAATTTTTATGTTTATAAATTTTTCTTTTTAATTAAAAATTTTTGATTTAATAAAAAGTTTTGTATAAATTTGTTCGCTTAAACTATTTTTCTAGACAGTTTTTCGCTTAAGAATTTTTAAACAATTTTCGTTTAAAAATTTTTTAATAAAAAATTTTTTGTTAAAATTTTTTCTATAGAAAATTTTTTGTTTTAAAGAAAAATTTGATACAGAAAATTTTTAGATTTGAAAAAATTTATATGGAAATTCTTTTTTAAATTTTCTTTAAAGAACAACGATAGAGAATTCATTAAAATTGTTTTATCCTTTTTTTGTAAAAAAAGTTTTGTCATAGACAATTTTTGAATTTTAAATAAAAGAAAAAGCTTTTTATTATCAAATAAATTTATTTTCATTTCACTTTTTAATAGAAATATTTTTAGTAAATTAAAAAAATCGTTCTTAGATTTAAAAATTAATAAAATTAAGGTCCTACAGACTAAATTAAAGTTAAAAGTTTTTTTTGTAATTAAAATTAAGAAAAGCTTTTAATTTTAATGAGCTTTTTCGGCATTTTTTTGTTGTTGTGTTTGTATTAAATGATTAGATTTAGATTAAAGCTTACTTGGCTAAGGGAAGTTTTCGTTCATGATAATTTATTAAAGAGAGCACCTTTTTATTTTTAGAAAATATTACTCTATGAATTTAAAAAAGCTTTAAGCTTTACTTAAGCTTTTACATATGTTATACTCTTTACAATAACTTAAAAACTCTCTTTAGTAGTTAGAAAAAAGTTAAAGATAATAAAATTGTTTTCATTTAAATTGAAATTGTTGATATTGCATTTGGTTAATAGTTAAGACAAAAATTGTTATGAATTTATATTTTAAAAATAAAATTAAAGAAAATCTTAATATTTTTCAGGTCGTTGTTAAATCTCTCTTAATTCCACTTATTTTCTCTTTCTCTGTTTCTCTCTCTTAATTTAATGCTTACGTCTTACATTGGCCGAAGACAAGGCAGACTTGGAGGCTGAAGTCGTTGAGGAGTTTCTCAAAGAAGACTGATCGTCCTTGGTATAATCATGTCGGCGCAAGCGGGCATGAGAGTGTAAAGGTTCGGACTTTTTACCAGAGCGTGTCAAAGTTGAGGTGGAATTTGCATTTTGCAAAGGCTTACGGGGCAGTGTTGACATCTGAAAGAGCAAAGATCGTTTAAATAAAAAAGCTTTTGATCGAGTCTTATAAAAAATAGGTACCGTTTTATTTTGTTCCTGAGAATAATTGATTTCATAACCTTCACTGATCAATTTGGGCTTCCAGGGAGCCAACATTGAAACCGATCTCGACACAGTTCGGGTCATGGGCTGTATGGGCGGATTTTTGATGGGAGGTTTATTGGAACGTAAATCATCTCTGGATATTGAGCGGCGTCTTAAATGATATGGCTGTGGTATGGCACCTACGGTGGTAGCATGTAAATAAACCACACTACGTTGACTATGTAAACTGGACTCTCCCTCTGTACCCGAACTTTCAGCAGGGAAACGATCACGCTCTCTAAAACAAAAAACAAAACAAAAAGTTAAATCTAAATTCTCAAAATTTTTTTTTCTCTATACCTTGAATAAGATATAGCTCTTCTCTCAGCACTTCTGGCTGGTTTTGGTGGTCCCATCATATAAGGTTGGGCTCTTCTGGGCTGATGTTGCGTACTACTGCTAGTATCACCACCATTGGGCGTGGACGATGTCGGCCGATCGTTACTACGTCGATAGGTATTCTCATCATATCGTTGTGTACGATCTAAGCGATCACGTGATAAAGTTCTCGATGCCATTAAGCCACCATTGGGACGCTTTTGTTGATCTTCTGTTTCAGAGCCACTCTCTGAAATATCATCCAATTCTCGGGATCTTGAATAATGGCGTCTTTTGCGGAAATCAACTTCATCTGTACCCTGATTATCTAAATTGTGCATGGATGTACTCTTGTGGCGTGAAGAGGACACGGAAGATGTCTTCGAGCCCGAGGCTAGGGTATGACGATAATCTTGCCTCTGGGGACTGTCACCGCGTATACGATCCAAGTTATAGGCGCTTTGGGAATACTTTTGAGAACGTGTTAAGGCTGAAGTAAGTAAGGGTCGAGATCTGTGAATAAAGAATATAATTAAATTTTTATAATGAAAAATTTTCTAAAGAAAAATTTTTATAATGAAAAATTTTCTAAAGAAAAATTTTATAATGAAAAATTTTCGTAAGAAAAATTTTATAATGAAAATTTTTTGTAAAAAAATTTTTAAAATCAAAAATTTTATATAGAAAAATGTTTATAATGAAAAATTTTATAAAAAGAATTTTCTATAGGAAAATTTTTTTAATAAAAAAAAATTATTTTTTAGAAGATTTTTTATAAGGAACAATTTTCTATAGAAAATTTTTTATAAGGAAGAATTTTCTATAGAAAATTTCTTATAAGGAAAAATTTTCTATAGAAAATTTTTTATAACGAAAAATTTTCTATAGAAAATTTTTTATAAGGAAAAATTTTCTATAGAAAATTTTTTATAAGGAAAAATTTTCTATAGAAAATTTTTTATAAGGAAAAATTTTCTATAGAAAATTTTTTATAAGGAAAAATTTTCTATAGAAAATTTTTTATAAGGAAAAATTTTCTATAGAAAATTTTTTATAAGGAAAAATTTTCTATAGAAAATTTTTTATAAGGAAAAATTTTCTATAGAAAATTTTTTATAAGGAAAAATTTTCTATAGAACATTTTTTATAAGGAAAAATTTTCTATAGAACATTTTTTATAAGGAAAAATTTTCTATAGAAAATTTTTTATAAGGAAAAATTTTCTATAGAAAATTTTTTATAAGGAAAAATTTTCTATAGAAAATTTTTTATAATGAAAAATTTTCTATAGAAAATTTTTTATAAGGAAAAATTTTCTACAGAAAATTTTTTATAAGGAAAAATTTTCTATAGAAAATTTTTTATAAGGAAAAATTTTCTATAGAAAATTTTTTATAAGGAAAAATTTTCTATAGAAAATTTTTTATAAGGAAAAATTTTCTATAGAAAATTTTTTATAAGGAAAAATTTTCTATAGAAAATTTTTTATAAGGAAAAATTTTCTATAGAAAATTTTTTATAAATGAAAATTTTCTATAGAAAATGTTTCTATAGAACATTTTTTATAATGAAAAATTTTCTATAGAACATTTTTGAAATGAAAAATTTTCTATAGAAAATTTTTATAATAAAAAATTTCTTTAGAAGATTTTTATAATACAAAATTTCTTTAGAAGATTTTCTATACAAAAATTTTTATAATAAAAAATTTTTTTTTTAATGAAAAATTTTCTATAGAAAATTTTATTTATATTGAAAAATATTCTATAGAAAATTTTATTTTTAATGAAAAATTTTCTACAGAAAATGTTATTTATAATGAAAAATTTTCTATAGAAATTTTTTTTCTAATGAAAACTTTTTCAATAGAAAATTTTTTAATGAAAATTTTTTCTATAGACAATTTTTTCGAATGAAAATTTTTTATATAGAAAATTTTTTCTTATGAAAATTTTTTCTATAGAAATTTTTTTCTAATGGAAATATTTTCTATAGAAAGTTTTTTTAATGAAAAATTTTCTATAGAAAAAAAAATTTTTTCTATAGAAAATTTTTGTAATGAAAATTTTTTCTATAGAAAATTTTTTGTAATGAAAATTTTTTTTAATGAAAATTTTTTCTTATGAAAATTTTTTCTTATGAAATTTTTTTCTTATGAAATTTTTTTCTAAAGAAAATATTTTCTATAGAAAATTTTTTTATAATGAAAAATTTTATATAGGAAATTTTATTTATAATGACAAATTTTTTGTAGAAAATTTTTTCTAATGAACATTTTTTCTATAGAAAGTTTTTTCTAATGAACAATTTTTTATAGAAAATTTTTCTATTCCTTTACACTCACTTGTTTCCGGTGGTGCCCTTAGATATAGTGGGTGGATTTGAATCTAAATCGGTATCGCCGAAAAATCTTAAATTCTTTGTTGGCTGCTGAGGCTGTGGCGTTGAGTGTTTGGAATTTTTCGTTCTCTTTAGACTTGAGGTTTCCGTTGGCGGTGGTGAGTTTAACTAAAAAATGAAGAAAGCAATACAGAGGTACTTGAATATTTAAGAGAATTATGTTAAGGAGGCTTTAAACTGACCTTCTCTTTAGATTTGCTCTTGGCTCTTCTGTCGAGCGATTTGAACCAACTGGTTTTCTCTGGCTTAGCTAAGGGCGATTCTTTGCGATTTTTATCAGATGAGGTACGTTTTAATAATAAAGGACTAGCTTTGGGTGTAGACAAACGACGACGCATGGATATATCAATGGCCTGAAAGGAATTAAAAAGAAGTACAAATAAATATTGGAATTGAATCCAGAGCCAATATTAGCAAATTATAACTAATATAGAAAGTATCTATTGTCTTTTATGAAAGCAAATTTCATTCACATATGAAAAATTTTACATTTTGGATAACTGCCAATTAGAAAGGAGATTTTTCTTATTTTTCATATTTGCTTTGTACATGATCATAAATTCTACTCTTGAAATTTTTGAAAGTAACTAAATAATAAGTTTTGGTATCCTAGAATTCCAAAACCACTTACTAACCTTAAATACCTCAATAAAGAAACACCTACAACTTCAAATCGACACAAATTTGCCACAAAATCTATTTCGAGTTCTATATTTTTCTAACACTTTAAAAAGATAAACAAACCAATCCCCCAATTTTTTATTGTAATGGGTATCATTGAAACTATAATAATAAATATTATTATTTTATTAAAGAAAAATAAATAAATAAAAAGTTGTAATCCAAATAGAGAACAGAAAACTAACATTACACAATAGTCAATGGACTGGCACATATTCGTATTGGAATAACTAGAATGCAACTCCGACTACTCCGACTACAAGTTCTTTTGTAGTTCGTACATTTCAACCTGTTGCAGTTTAGGCAAATCCAATGAAACCATGAACGAACCCAAATCAACAAAAATATCTAACTACTAACCAAGTTTTTTGTTAAGAAGGCAATAATGCATTAACCGTTTTAATACAGGTGCCACACCAAAAAAAGCTCTATTTTAAAATTGTTTTTTTTTTCACAAACAAGCCTAAAAGACCGAATAGCAATAAAAATTTCCACAGATTAGTGTAATAGTCTAGTTATAATGGACCCTTCTAGATATGAAAAGAGGCAAGTTTGGCTTAATAGAAGGTTTTAGTCGACTTTAAATGACTCTATCTGAAAACAACTGGTAGTACAAACAAAAGACTTAAGCAAGAAACTTTTTATAATAAAAATTGATAAAAGGTTCTAGTTCTGATCTAGTTCTGTTCTAGTTCTGTTCTAGTTCTGTTCTAGTTCTGTTCTAGTTCTGTTCTAGTTCTGTTCTAGTTCTGTTCTAGTTCTGTTCTAGTTCTGTTCTAGTTCTGTTCTAGTTCTGTTCTAGTTCTGTTCTAGTTCTGTTCTAGTTCTGTTCTAGTTCTGTTCTAGTTCTGTTCTAGTTCTGTTCTAGTTCTGTTCTAGTTCTGTTCTAGTTCTGTTCTAGTTCTGTTCTAGTTCTGTTCTAGTTCTGTTCTAGTTCTGTTCTAGTTCTGTTCTAGTTCTGTTCTAGTTCTAGTTCTGTTCTAGTTCTGTTCTAGTTCTGTTCTAGTTCTGTTCTAGTTCTGTTCTAGTTCTGTTCTAGTTCTGTTCTAGTTCTGTTCTAGTTCTGTTCTAGTTCTGTTCTAGTTCTGTTCTGTTCTAGTTCTGTTCTAGTTCTGTTCTAGTTCTGTTCTAGTTCTGTTCTAGTTCTGTTCTAGTTCTGTTCTAGTTCTGTTCTAGTTCTGTTCTAGTTCTGTTCTAGTTCTGTTCTAGTTCTGTTCTAGTTCTGTTCTAGTTCTGTTCTAGTTCTGTTCTAGTTCTGTTCTAGTTCTGTTCTAGTTCTGTTCTAGTTCTGTTCTAGTTCTGTTCTAGTTCTGTTCTAGTTCTGTTCTAGTTCTGTTCTAGTTCTGTTCTAGTTCTGTTCTAGTTCTGTTCTAGTTCTGTTCTAGTTCTGTTCTAGTTCTGTTCTAGTTCTGTTCTAGTTCTGTTCTAGTTCTGTTCTAGTTCTGTTCTAGTTCTGTTCTAGTTCTGTTCTAGTTCTGTTCTAGTTCTGTTCTAGTTCTGTTCTAGTTCTGTTCTAGTTCTGTTCTAGTTCTGTTCTAGTTTTGTTCTAGTTCTGTTCTAGTTCTGTTCTAGTTCTGTTCTAGTTCTGTTCTAGTTCTGTTCTAGTTTTGTTCTAGTTTTGTTCTAGTTCTATTCTAGTTCTGTTCTAGTTCTGTTCTAGTTCTGTTCTAGTTCTGTTCTAGTTCTGTTCTAGTTCTGTTCTAGTTCTGTTCTAGTTCTGTTCTAGTTCTGTTCTAGTTCTGTTCTAGTTCTGTTCTAGTTCTGTTCTAGTTCTGTTCTAGTTCTGTTCTAGTTCTGTTCTAGTTCTGTTCTAGTTCTGTTCTAGTTCTGTTCTAGTTCTGTTCTAGTTCTGTTCTAGTTCTGTTCTAGTTCTGTTCTAGTTCTGTTCTAGTTCTGTTCTAGTTCTGTTCTAGTTCTGTTCTAGTTCTGTTCTAGTTCTGTTCTAGTTCTGTTCTAGTTCTGTTCTAGTTCTGTTCTAGTTCTGTTCTAGTTCTGTTCTAGTTCTGTTCTAGTTCTGTTCTAGTTCTGTTCTAGTTCTGTTCTAGTTCTGTTCTAGTTCTGTTCTAGTTCTGTTCTAGTTCTGTTCTAGTTCTGTTCTAGTTCTGTTCTAGTTCTGTTCTAGTTTTGTTCTAGTTCTGTTCTAGTTCTGTTCTAGTTCTGTTCTAGTTCTGTTCTAGTTCTGTTCTAGTTCTGTTCTAGTTCTGTTCTAGTTCTGTTCTAGTTCTGTTCTAGTTCTGTTCTAGTTCTGTTCTAGTTCTGTTCTAGTTCTGTTCTAGTTCTGTTCTAGTTCTGTTCTAGTTCTGTTCTAGTTCTGTTCTAGTTCTGTTCTAGTTCTGTTCTAGTTCTGTTCTAGTTCTGTTCTAGTTCTGTTCTAGTTCTGTTCTAGTTCTGTTCTAGTTCTGTTCTAGTTCTGTTCTAGTTCTGTTCTATTTCTGTTCTAGTTCTGTTCTAGCTCTGTTCTAGTTCTGTTCTAGTTCTGTTCTAGTTCTGTTCTAGTTCTGTTCTAGTTCTGTTCTAGTTCTGTTCTAGTTTTGTTCTAGTTCTGTTCTAGTTCTGTTCTAGTTCTGTTCTAGTTCTGTTCTAGTTCTGTTCTAGTTTTGTTCTAGTTTTGTTCTAGTTCTATTCTAGTTCTGTTCTAGTTCTGTTCTAGTTCTGTTCTAGTTCTGTTCTAGTTCTGTTCTAGTTCTGTTCTAGTTCTGTTCTAGTTCTGTTCTAGTTCTGTTCTAGTTCTGTTCTAGTTCTGTTCTAGTTCTGTTCTAGTTCTGTTCTAGTTCTGTTCTAGTTCTGTTCTAGTTCTGTTCTAGTTCTGTTCTAGTTCTGTTCTAGTTCTGTTCTAGTTCTGTTCTAGTTCTGTTCTAGTTCTGTTCTAGTTCTGTTCTAGTTCTGTTCTAGTTCTGTTCTAGTTCTGTTCTAGTTCTGTTCTAGTTCTGTTCTAGTTCTGTTCTAGTTCTGTTCTAGTTCTGTTCTAGTTCTGTTCTAGTTCTGTTCTAGTTCTGTTCTAGTTCTGTTCTAGTTCTGTTCTAGTTCTGTTCTAGTTCTGTTCTAGTTCTGTTCTAGTTCTGTTCTAGTTCTGTTCTAGTTCTGTTCTAGTTCTGTTCTAGTTCTGTTCTAGTTCTGTTCTAGTTCTGTTCTAGTTCTGTTCTAGTTCTGTTCTAGATCTTTTCTAGTTCTGTTCTAGTTCTGTTCTAGTTCTGTTCTAGTTCTGTTCTAGTTCTGTTCTAGTTTTGTTCTAGTTCTGTTCTAGTTCTGTTCTAGTTCTGTTCTAGTTCTGTTCTAGTTTTGTTCTAGTTTTGTTCTAGTTCTATTCTAGTTCTGTTCTAGTTCTGTTCTAGTTCTGTTCTAGTTCTGTTCTAGTTCTGTTCTAGTTCTGTTCTAGTTCTGTTCTAGTTCTGTTCTAGTTCTGTTCTAGTTCTGTTCTAGTTCTGTTCTAGTTCTGTTCTAGTTCTGTTCTAGTTCTGTTCTAGTTCTGTTCTAGTTCTGTTCTAGTTCTGTTCTAGTTCTGTTCTAGTTCTGTTCTAGTTCTGTTCTAGTTCTGTTCTAGTTCTGTTCTAGTTCTGTTCTAGTTCTGTTCTAGTTCTGTTCTAGTTCTGTTCTAGTTCTGTTCTAGTTCTGTTCTAGTTCTGTTCTAGTTCTGTTCTAGTTCTGTTCTAGTTCTGTTCTAGTTCTGTTCTAGTTCTGTTCTAGTTCTGTTCTAGTTCTGTTCTAGTTCTGTTCTAGTTCTGTTCTAGTTCTGTTCTAGTTCTGTTCTAGTTCTGTTCTAGTTCTGTTCTAGTTCTGTTCTAGTTCTGTTCTAGTTCTGTTCTAGTTCTGTTCTAGTTCTGTTCTAGTTCTGTTCTAGTTCTGTTCTAGTTCTGTTCTAGTTCTGTTCTAGTTCTGTTCTAGTTCTGTTCTAGTTCTGTTCTAGTTCTGTTCTAGTTCTGTTCTAGTTCTGTTCTAGTTCTGTTCTAGTTCTGTTCTAGTTCTGTTCTAGTTCTAGTTCTGTTTCTGTTCTAGTTCTGTTCTAGTTCTGTTCTAGTTCTGTTCTAGTTCTGTTCTAGTTCTGTTCTAGTTCTGTTCTAGTTCTGTTCTAGTTCTGTTCTAGTTCTGTTCTAGTTCTGTTCTAGTTCTGTTCTAGTTCTGTTCTAGTTCTGTTCTAGTTCTGTTCTAGTTCTGTTCTAGTTCTGTTCTAGTTCTGTTCTAGTTCTGTTCTAGTTCTGTTCTAGTTCTGTTCTAGTTCTGTTCTAGTTCTGTTCTAGTTCTGTTCTAGTTCTGTTCTAGTTCTGTTCTAGTTCTGTTCTAGTTCTGTTCTAGTTCTGTTCTAGTTCTGTTCTAGTTCTGTTCTAGTTCTGTGTTCTAGTTCTGTTCTAGTTCTGTTCTAGTTCTGTTCTAGTTCTGTTCTAGTTCTGTTCTAGTTCTGTTCTAGTTCTGTTCTAGTTCTGTTCTAGTTCTGTTCTAGTTCTGTTCTAGTTCTGTTCTAGTTCTGTTCTAGTTCTGTTCTAGTTCTGTTCTAGTTCTGTTCTAGTTCTGTTCTAGTTCTGTTCTAGTTCTGTTCTAGTTCTGTTCTAGTTCTGTTCTAGTTCTGTTCTAGTTCTGTTCTAGTTCTGTTCTAGTTCTGTTCTAGTTCTGTTCTAGTTCTGTTCTAGTTCTGTTCTAGTTCTGTTCTAGTTCTGTTCTAGTTCTGTTCTAGTTCTGTTCTAGTTCTGTTCTAGTTCTGTTCTAGTTCTGTTCTAGTTCTGTCTAGTTCTGTTCTAGTTCTGTTCTAGTTCTGTTCTAGTTCTGTTCTAGTTCTGTTCTAGTTCTGTTCTAGTTCTATTCTAGTTCTGTTCCTGTTCTATTTTAGTTTTATTCTCCCCAATTGAAGTTTTGTTCCTGATTCTCTTCTGGTTCTATTCGACCTTAAGTGCTTCTCAAATTTTCTATGTAGGGCAATTTTAAATTAGTTATACATTTTATTACTTTTTTTATAAACTAGTATTAAATTTGCTTTATAAAGTTTATTTAAGCCACTTAACGTCTGTCTGTCCTTCGCTTTGCCTTATTAGGCCAAAACGTGAGTTCATACGTTAACAATGCAAACTATATACACTCGTACATACTTTGATCAATGCATAAATACTTGTATTCAGTTTTGTACTGAAACTCAATTGAATCAAATGTTGTAATGGTATTTGAGAAAAAAAAATAATAAAAAAATGAATGAATATTTCGTGGCTGCCCCAAAGTAAACAAGTGTGGAAGACAGTGATTTGATAGGAGTTGATATCTTCAAATCGGTTTCATGAACAAATCTTTTTATATCAATGTACTTCATGATTATTTCTTAAAAATTTCCAATGTCATTTATTTCATAGAAAACTATCCATTTATACCACTGTGCATAACTTTGCAAAATTTCGTATTAAGTCACTCTAAATGCTTAAAAAATTGAAACAATATTTCATGAATTGATATTTAACATTAACTCAAAATCAGTCAATCATCATAAAATGCTCAAAGAGACGTTTAAGAAAAAACCTGTTGAAACCTGCCAGAAAAATGACCAATGACTTCAGACTAAAATCAATAAAAGTGTGTGCAAGTTGAATGTTTAAAAACTTGGCCTGAAAATGTAAGTACTTAAATGAATATAACTTGTTTTACCTTTGATTTTAGTGCCAAAGTTACTAATATTACCGTTGTAATACTAAAAGTACCGCAAAGCCAAAAGTGAAGAATTGAAACTTATTCTTTAAAGGCTGTTAGGCGGTTAAGTAGCCATGTAGTTGTGTTTATAGCAGCGGTAGAGTGCAAAGATTTATTTTGCCTTATGAGCTTCGATTTTGCTTTTTTTGTTTAAAAGTTGACAAATGGTTCCTGAATAAATTACAAGGGGATAGAAAAATGCCCAATTGCCTTGTGATATCTTCAAATATTACAATTTTATCTATTTGAAAAGGATTGAATTTTGCACTTTTACTTTGAAAACTTTCGAAACAGAAAAGTGTCAATTGACTACTTGTTAGATTACATGGCGTCAGTGAATAGTACTATTGCTGTATATTTATAAGATATAATCTTGTTATTATTTTAAGGCTTTCGCGATATCATTTTGGATTGATTCGTGGCGATTGTGGCCATCAATTACAAGAAACCTTAATTAAAAACAAAAGACTTAAGACGCAAACTTTTTTCAAAACTATTGATTTGTTAAACCAAATTTTCTTAAAAAAAAACACACCAACAAACGATTTAAATTATTTTCTGATGGCTAAATAAACAAACAGAGGGGGACCTTAAAGTGTCAATTGACTCCTTGATAGACTTCTTGGAGTCAAAAAAGTAACCAATTGCCAAATTTTACGAAAAATATCCTAAAAACTGTTAGGAGTTATAAAAATGAAATGATTCTTTAACATTTCTTGAATGAATATAATAAAACAGTATTTTAAAATGATTTTTTCGTCTCATTAAATTATGTCTTAAAGGCAGACGTTTATACACGATCGCTAAATTTTACTTTTGGGCTGTTTCAAATACAACCTGTATAATAAAACCGTGCTAGTGCAATGAAGCCTTTTCATCGTCATCATCATCATCTTCGATGAATTCATTGCTATTGTGGTCATTGATTACAAGACATCGGCAATAAAAACAAAAGACTTAAGACCAAAACTTTTTTTTTTCAAAATAAATAATTTTTTCTTGAGGTTCTTTTCTTGAACCAGCCAAAAAACACAAATAATATGATTGTGTGATTGTTAAATGTTTATCATATTACCAAAATTTAATACAAATACTAAAATTACTTGGCATCTCAGCCAAAAGTATTAACTTACTAAAAAAAATATTTATAAACTTGTTTTTTTGATTTTTGTAGTTTAGTTAACCCAATTGTGGCTAAATAAAACACTAGCAAATATTAGCAATTGTAATAAGATTCTTTTAAATTGATTTTGTGTGAATTTCTGAAAATTGTATTTAACTTTTTGTAAGAAAAACACACACGATTTGTTTTAGTTTCTTGTTTTTTTTCGAGGAAAATTAATTGTTTCATTTGCTTTTTGGGTCAACGATCCACAAAGTAGATTAAATTTTTTTTTGTGGGAGGGAGTGTTCATTATTGATCAATTTTGAGGTGTTTATGGTTGTTTTTTTAATGTTAATGTTATTTATTTTTTGGAAGGTGTTAAATTTGTGATTAATGGTCAAAACGATGCAGTGTGATAATTAGGGAGTTTTGGTAGGATTAAGTTAAACAACTTTTGCAAATTATAATTGATTTTTATGTTTGAGGATTTAATTTGTGAATTTTTAAAGAAGAGTCTCAGACATTTCTCTATAGAAAATTTCATTGTAATAAAATGTTTCTAGAGACAATTCCTAATAAAATAGCAAATTTTTGAAGAATTTCCTATAAAAATAGTAAATTTTTGAAAAATTTTCCTATAAAAATAGTAAATTTTTGAAAAATTTCCTATAAAAATAGGAAATTTTTGAAAAATTTCCTATCAAAATAGGAAATTTTTGAAAAATTTCCTATAAAAATAGGAAATTTTTGAAAAATTTCCTATAAAAATAGGAAATTTTTGAAAAATTTCCTATAAAAATAGGAAATTTTTGAAAAATTTCCTATAAAAATAGGAAATTTTTGAAAAATTTCCTATAAAAATAGGAAATTTTTGAAAAATTTCCTATAAAAATAGGAAATTTTTGAAAAATTTCCTATAAAAATAGGAAATTTTTGAAAAATTTCCTATAAAAATAGGAAATTTTTGAAAAATTTCCTATAAAAATAGGAAATTTTTGAAAAATTTCCTATAAAAATAAAAAATTGTTGAAAAATTCCCTAAAAAATGGAATATGTGAAAAGCTTTCTATAAAAATAGTAAGTTTTTAAAAATTTGCTTTAAATTTTTTGAAAAATGTCTCTGTTTTAAACAAATTGGACATTTGCATGCAATTGTCTTTCTTTAGCATTAAATTTTGCATGTTTGCATTTAATTAACCTTTAGTTTTTTTTTATTTTAATAGATAAACTTTTCACTGAAAAAAGCTCATATAAGTCTATTAACAATAATTGCTCTCATTAGCCCAAATACAACAATTTAGCGAAAAAGTTAAACTAATTTACACCTCATTTTATTCATTAAAGACCGACAGAGACCCACCAAAAGGCCACCCACCCACTTAACATGACAAACTTTAAGTTTTCTAGAGTTTTTGCTAAATTCAGTTACTTAAAGTAAACAAAACTTCCCTAAATTGTCTTAAACTCTTTAACCTTTTTCTGGTGTTTCATTTTTTTCAGGTTTTTTCTGTCTTCAGCTGCTTCAAGCAGTCTTCATCTTTTCGTATGAAATTATTTTGTTAAAGAAACTTAACAACAAAGTTAAACAAAACATTAATTTGCATATACTCGAGAGTATGAGGCAAAAAATTTACAACAATTTAACTTAAGTTTCAAAAGCAAATAAAAAGTGTTTCTGTTTTTTGAAGAAAAAACTTGAAAAAAAATTGTTGCAAATCTTTTGGCATTTTGGCAGAAATTGTTGAAGTTTAAAGCAAAAAAACTAAAGTATTTTGGGCTAAAAATAACCATAAAAAACACCCAATTTATAAAAAACGGGAAATAATCAAAAAAGTCCTAAACAAACATGGTATCGAAAATTTATTATATTTAAACAAATTCAATGATCAATATTTGGCTGCCCTAATATTATATAGTTATTGTGCTTATTCAATTAGGAGCTTTTAAGCTGAAAAGTAAGTGAAAGTGTTTTAAGTTTACGAGTAAGAGCACAAGACCATAACCTAAAAGTAAAACGAGTAGATTTCCAGAAATTCTCAACAAAATTATTCAATTTTCAACTTTTTTCATCTACAAAAAGTTACTGTAAGTAATTTATGCAAAATCATCCTCTTAGCTCCTTTTATATAAAAAAAATCCCAACTTAACTACTATCCAAGTAGCAACTACAACTTCAAACAGCCACTGAATAACTGCAACTCTTCAAGCCAGAAAGGGTGTCAATATGTCAACTTACAAGTGTTGCATAACTTTCAAGATCATTCAAAAAGACATACGTTTAAAGAGGAAATTTCAGCCATTCATAGTTGGAGCATAAAGGAGTTTTAGTAAGACAGAAAACACACGACGAGTAAACATTATGCAAGATTTTTTCTTTATTTAACGCCTCCACACATGTTCCCTCAAACACACTTACATATATTCTTAAAGCTAAAGAAGGAGTCATGAACACGAACATGATTTAGTTAAACAGCTTTGGCATCTTTAGCTCCACTACCACCATCACCACCACCACCTTCATTCATTATTAACTGCCAACAACAATAATAACAACACGAACATTATTGGCTGGTTACTAGAGGAGTTAGGAGATATGAGCTTAAACATTTGTTGCAGCCACAAAACATGAAGATGCCATCATTTTTTATTACGAGTATTTTATTCATGTCATGCTAATAGCAGCTGACTTTTTAACTATTTTCAATACAAATGTTTCTTTTTTATGATTTTTGTTGTTGTTGCTGGAGTTTTATTTGAAATGGTGGGAAACTCCTTAGGAGCTTCCTTATGGATTCTTTAGACTTTTTTTCTAAGCTTCATTCATTGTCTGTTTATATCTACCGCTAGATTTTTGTTAAGTTGTAATGTTTTACAATGAGAGAAAAATTGTTTCCCTTTCTATGAAAAAATGTTCTTGTCTTAAGTCTTTTGTTTTTTTGATGGTTTTTGTGCAAAAAGTAAATTTAAAAAAAATTGAAAATTTTACTATAAAAATTGTAGAATTTTGAAAAATTTCTAAAAATAAGAAATTTTTGAAAAATTTCTTATAAAAATAAGAAATTTTTGAAAAATTTCTTATAAAAATAAGAAAGTTTTGAAAAATTTCTTATAAAAATAAGAAATTTTTGAAAAATTTCTTATAAAAAAAAGAAATTTTTGAAAAATTTCTTACAAAAATATGAAATTTTTGAAAAATTTTTTAGAAAAATAAAAAATTTTTGCAAAATTTCTTATAAAAATAAGAAATTTTTGAAAAATTTCTTATAAAAATAAGATATTTTTGAAAATTTTCTTATAAAAATAGGAAATTCTTGAAAAGTTTCCTATAAAAATAGGAAATTCTTGAAAAATTTCCTATAAAAATAGGAAATTTTTAAAAATTTTCCTATTTTTATAGGAAATTTTTGAAAAATTTCCTATTTTTATAGGAAATTTTTGAAAAATTTCCTATTTTTATTGGAAATTTTTGAAAAATTTCCTATTTTTATAGGAAATTTTTGAAAAATTTCCTATTTTTATAGGAAATTTTTGAAAAATTTCCTATTTTTATAGGAAATTTTTGAAAAATTTCCTATTTTTATAGGAAATTTTTGAAAAATTTCCTATTTTTATAGGAAATTTTTGAAAAATTTCCTATTTTTATAGGAAATTTTTGAAAAATTTCCTATTTTTATAGGAAATTTTTGAAAAATTTCCTATTTTTATAGGAAATTTTTGAAAAATTTCCTATTTTTATAGGAAATTTTTGAAAAATTTCCTATTTTTATAGGAAATTTTTGAAAAATGTCCTATTTTTGTAGGAAATTTTTGAAAAATTTTCTATTTTTGTAGGAAATTTTTGAAAAATTTCCTATTTTTGTAGGAAATTTTTGAAAAATTTCCTTTTTTTGTAGGAAATTTTTGAAAAATTTCCGATTTTTATAGGAAATTTTTAAAAAATTTCCTATTTTTATAGAAAATTTTTGAAAAATTTCCTATTTTTATAGGAAATTTTTGAAAAATTTCCTATTTTTATAGGAAATTTTTGAAAAATTTCCTATTTTTATAAGAAATTTTTGAAAAATTTCCTATTTTTATAGGAAATTTTTGAAAAATTTCCTATTTTTATAGGAAATTTTTGAAAAATTTCCTATTTTTATAGGAAATTTTTGAAAAATTTCCTATTTTTATAGGAAATTTTTGAAAAATTTCCTATTTTTTAGGAAATTTTTGAAAAATTTCCTATTTTTATAGGAAATTTTTGAAAAATTTCCTATTTTTATAGGAAATTTTTGAAAAATTTCCTATTTTTATAGGAAATTTTTGAAAAATTTCCTATTTTTATAGGAAATTTTTGAAAAATTTCCTATTTTTATAGGAAATTTTTGAAAAATTTCCTATTTTTATAGGAAATTTTTGAAAAATTTCCTATTTTTATAGGAAATTTTTGAAAAATTTCCTATTTTTATAGGAAATTTTTGAAAAATTTCCTATTTTTATAGGAAATTTTTGAAAAATTTCCTATTTTTATAGGAAATTTTTGAAAAATTTCCTATTTTTATAGGAAATTTTTGAAAAATTTCCTATTTTTATAGGAAATTTTTGAAAAATTTCCTATTTTTATAGGAAATTTTTGAAAAATTTCCTATTTTTATAGGAAATTTTTGAAAAATTTCCTATTTTTATAGGAAATTTTTGAAAAATTTCCTATTTTTATAGGAAATTTTTGAAAAATTTCCTATTTTTATAGGAAATTTTTGAAAAATTTTCTATTTTTATAGGAAATTTTTGAAAAATTTCCTATTTTTATTGGAAATTTTTGAAAAATTTCCTATTTTTATTGGAAATTTTTGAAAAATTTCCTATTTTTATAGGAAATTTTTGAAAAATTTCCTATTTTTATAGGAAATTTTTGAAAAATTTCCTATTTTTATAGGAAATTTTTGAAAAATTTCCTATTTTTATAGGAAATTTTTGAAAAATTTCCTATTTTTATAGGAAATTTTTGAAAAATTTCCTATTTTTATAGGAAATTTTTGAAAAATTTCCTATTTTTATGGGAAATTTTTGAAAAATTTCCTATTTTTATAGGAAATTTTTGAAAAATTTCCTATTTTTATAGGAAATTTTTGAAAAATTTCCTATTTTTATAGGAAATTTTTGAAAAATTTCCTATTTTTATAGGAAATTTTTGAAAAATTTCCTATTTTTATAGGAAATTTTTGAAAAATTTCCTATTTTTATAGGAAATTTTTGAAAAATTTCCTATTTTTATAGGAAATTTTTGAAAAATTTCCTATTTTTATAGGAAATTTTTGAAAAATTTCCTATTTTTATAGGAAATTTTTGAAAAATTTCCTATTTTTATAGGAAATTTTTGAAAAATTTCCTATTTTTATAGGAAATTTTTGAAAAATTTCCTATTTTTATAGGAAATTTTTGAAAAATTTCCTATTTTTATAGGAAATTTTTGAAAAATTTCCTATTTATTTAAGGAAATTTTTGAAAAATTTCCTATTTTTTTTAAGGAAATTTTTGAAAAATTTCCTTTTTTATAAGAAATTTTTGAAAAATTTCCTATTGTTATAGGAAATTTTTGAAAATTTTCCTATAAAAAAAAAATAAATTTTTGAAAAAATTCTTATAAAAATAAGAAATTTTTGAAAATTTTGCCGAAATCATACAAAAATGTTTCTTTCTGTGTATTTTGTAGTTAAACAAAAAAACTTAGAGTATGTCTCTGTGTCATTTGTATGTTTATGCCAAATAAGTATTTTTTTGAATTATCTACTTATTTGTGTCTCTATGTTTTTATGTTAGTCGGTAACTAATAATGGTCATTAGTTAATGTCTGGCAAAATATTTTTAGAGTCGTATTTTATGTCATAAATGGATTTTTTTTTGCCAGCAATTTAGGTATTTATTATGTGATTAGGGTTTCAGAGGCGGAAGCAAAATAGGAAATTTTTCAAGACAATTTTAATGTCAAAAAGATTGGGAAAATGTTGCTTTTAATTTAAAGTGGACAAAATTTGTTTAAATTAAAATTCTAAATAGGAAACAAATTTTTTAAATTTTTTTGTGGGATCATATTATGATCAGGAAATATAAACTATCATTTAGTTTCAGTTTATCTATAAAACATAAATTCTGATCTCACCTTTTGTTTATAGAAAAGGAGTTTTGGAATTGATAAACAACAAAATTTGAGACTGATTTCTTTACATATAGAAAAAAGTTTTTGTCTTAAGTCTTTTGTTTTTATGGCCGGTAATACCTTGTAATCAATAACACAAAAGCATAGATTTTGGACTCATCTTCTTCTATTAAAGCCAATACCCATAATTAATCCCATAATCATTTAATGCGACATTAGCATTAATTCTAATTACTTTAATGCCTTAATGAAGCAATATCCGTTAGAATTCAAAAACAATTGTTTGCCATGAATAACTAAAACGTTCTTGGCTGTACATAAGCAATTGTATTATTTATTTATTATTATTTTAATGGATTTTGAATAAACGTTTTCTCCTAAAGTTAAAGCTTTGAAAAGAAAATTATAAACTTCAAAAAAGACATCCGCCAACGCTTTTATTTCTATTCTTATTAGATTTAATTCTATAGAGTTAAGAGCTTTTTTTTGTTGTTGTTTGAACTTATTATATTTTTATGCATTTTTTTGTTTTGTTGCCGTTTATTGTTGTTTTTTTTTTTGCCACATACATTAGAAGAAATCCAAGGCCAAATGAAGCCAGCCAAATCAAATTCTTTAAAGTCTAAAGGCAGACACAAAGTTAGAGGGACAGACGGAAAGTTAGACTCAAAGATATTTAATATTGAAGCAAGAAAGACAGCCCCAGACAGACTTAATGGTGGCATTGCAATTTTATACTTATGTTTGGAAAATGTTAATGTTGCTGCTGCTTTTTCGATTGTTGTTGTTGTTGTATTGCCTTATTGCTGGTGTAAGTGGCGGTTGATTGTTGGCAACAAGTTTTATTGTTTTTGTTCTTGTATTTGAAATTTGCATCTAACGTAATGTGAACCATCAGCTTTAATGATATAACTTAACCTGCCTTAGCAGCAGCGGCAACAGCAAGTGTTCCATCTAAGCTTTGAAGCATAACAAATTTATAACAACTTTTAACAATCTTTTAAATTTCAATTCTAAACTTTGGCTTTTAAATGCGTAAGTCATTATGAGGACTGAGATTAGGGGAATTGTTTAAGTCTTCCTTTGGTCAACTTTTCTATAGAAAAATTGACCAAAGGAAGACTTTTCTATAGAAAAGTTAAACAAAGGAAGACTTTTCTATAGAAAAGTTGACCAAAGGAAGACTTTTCTACAGAAAAGTTGACCAAAGGAAGACTTTTCTATAGAAAAGTTGACCAAAGGAAGAATTTTCTTAAGAAAAGTTAACCAAAGGAAGACTTTTCTATAGAAAAGTTGACCAAATGAAGACAGTTCTAAAGAAAAGTTGACCAAAGGAAAAATTTTCTAAAAAAAAGTTGACCAAAGGAAAACTTTTCTATAGAAAAGTTGACCAAAGGAAAGCTTTTCTATAGAAAAGTTGACCAAAGGAAAACTCTTCTATAGAAAAGTTGACCAAAGGAAGACTTTTTTATAGAAAAGTTAACCAAAGGAAGACTTTTATATAGAAAAGTTGACCAAAGGAAGAATTTTCTATAGAAAAGTTGACCAAAGGAAGACTTTTTTATAGAAAAGTTGACCAAAGGAAGACTTTTTTATAGAAAAGTTGACCAAAGGAAGACAGTTCTAAAGAAAAGTTGACCAAAGGAAAAATTTTCTAAAAAAAAGTTGACCAAAGGAAAACTTTTCTATAGAAAAGTTGACCAAAGGAAAGCTTTTCTATAGAAAAGTTGACCAAAGGAAAACTCTTCTATAGAAAAGTTGACCAAAGGAAGACTTTTTTATAGAAAAGTTAACCAAAGGAAGACTTTTATATAGAAAAGTTGACCAAAGGAAGAATTTTCTATAGAAAAGTTGATCAAAGGAAGACTTTTCTATAGAAAAGTTGACCAAAGGAAGACTTTTCTATAGAAAAGTTGACCAAAGGAAGACTTTTCTATAGAAAAGTTGACCAAAGGAAGACTTTTCTATAGAAAAGTTGACCAAAGGAAGACTTTTCTATAGAAAAGTTGACCAAAGGAAGACTTTTCTATAGAAAAGTTGACCAAAGGAAGACTTTTCTATAGAAAAGTTGACCAAAGGAAGACTTTTCTATAGAAAAGTTGACCAAAGGAAGACTTTTCTATAGAAAAGTTGACCAAAGGAAGACTTTTCTATAGAAAAGTTGACATTAGGAAGACATTTCTACAGACAAGATGACGTTAGGAAGACATTTCTATAGAAAAGTCGAGGATGACAAACCAACTATAGATAATACTGTTCATGGATAATACCGTTGGCTATATAAGGTAATACAGTTCATTAATAATGCTGTTAGGTAATTTTTTGCCTATTAGCTATACTTCGCTAGTTTCTATTATACTCTTTTATTTTAGGCTGAAATCCAAGTCCTATATAAGATAATTGTCATATGTTTGAATATACATATGTATGTAGTAGGTAATACAGTTCATGGATAATACCGTTCACTCTATTTTTGGTACTTAGAATGGCTTTACTTTACTATTTTCTATTATATTCTTACATTATGGATTATATTTAATGTGTATATCTAATGTATGTATATTTAAGGTAATACAGTTTTTTGATAAAACAGCTCCACAAATTTTTGGTAGGTAGAGCTTTACTTAACTATTTTCTATCATAAATATTCTTGTACTATAGACTGAAGTTGTACACTAACTTAAGATCATAAGTTCATTGGTAATGCAGTTTAGGGGTAATTCATTTTATGGATATTGCAGTTCATTCGTAATGCAGTTTGTGGATAATGCAGTTCATAAATTTATGATACTTATATCGGCTTTGTTTAACTATTTTTAAACATTTCGTAAATTTTTCAACATGACTGAACTCAATCTTCTTTGTGTTAACTCAGTTTTAACCTGTTCCAAATCGTTTCATGCAAAAAATTCATAAATTAAAAGTGTGTGTTATTTTGTTTTTTATTTGCGAATTATTGCAAATAAAACAGCAACTCTTTAACGTAATTCAATTGTTTATACACTTGCAAATAAATTTTTGAATTTTTTGTTTTATTATTTAGCCATTAAATTAAGAAACTACTGTTTTGTCAAAATGTTTAATTTCAATTGTCAGTTTTAATGGCGATTAAATCTTAAATACGTGCAATCATAGTTTATGATAATTGCTATTGTTTTACACAAAAATTCTAGGTGTTGAGGATGGCGTTGCAAAAGTGTTGGCTGGTGTAGACAATAAATTGTTGATTTCCGTTGACTGATAATTGGATATGTTAATTAAGTTTATTTATGCAAAAGGAGTAATTATGTTGAGGTGTTAGAAGTTATAGTTATTATTCAGTTAAGAACTAAAATTGGGAAGAAAAATGATTGTAAAAAGATTATGGGCGGTTTTATTTGACTGAATTTGAAATTTGAGAGAACACTGCCTTATCGACATTTTAGCTAAAAGTGTCTTTATGGAAATTTTTCTTATATAAATTAATTTAAAAATATTATGAGATCATCTTAAATAACTTAAATGGCTAAAAACTCAACGAAATATTTATTTATGAACACCAAAAAATATTTATAGCTCCTTTGAATACACGACATTTTAATAAATTAGGCAATAAATTAATTTAAATTTCTTCGAAAAACTAATTCTAAATTTTAAAAAGCCTATCAATTCCTAATATCTTAGAATGTGTTACTTTAAATTCATAAATTTAAACATTTATCTTCATGTCTCATTCATTTTGATTTTTTTTTGTTACTCAAGTCTCTTCTGTCTGTCTGTTTAGCCAATTGTTATTTATGAAATTTAAATTTCATTATAAAACTCCACCTTTTTTTTTTTTTTAACCAACTCTAACTTTATCGAGTGTTTTTATATAGATATACCAACCGACTGTCTCTTAATGTTATTTATTTTGTAATCCCCAAGTGGAAACATTAAATTTGAGGCATCATTTTAAAAGGATTATGTCGCCACATATGAGTACCAACAAAAAAATACCTATAACCAACAAAATGATGCAACAATATTACCGGCATTCGTATCAAATGATAAATGTATTTAAAATTGAATTTCGAGCCGAAAAAAATTTCGAACATATGGAAACTAATATTTTAAGAAAAGTGTCAAAAATTCATTTGATTGTTCCCTGGATCATGGAAAGGTAATAAATTTTATAATATTTTCAAAAACTCTTAAATATTAAAAGCCACAAATGTTAAAAATACTAATGATTTTGGGCATAACATTTAAGTAATTCTGGCAATAAAAAATTTCTGAATATTAAGGAATGTTAATTTATGGCCATCATAAATAAGAGTTTTTAAGCTTAAATTCTTATGATGGAGCAAAGGTTTAATAGAATTCAGGAAGAGGTTTGATATTTGTTAATAACACTTGAGACATTTTTAACATCAGGAATCACACTTTTAAATAAGCTTTTAAAAATCGTCATTAAAGCATGAATAATTTTTGAAATTTCTTAGAATATTTAAACAAAGGCTTTAACTTACTTTGAATAACTGATACGACTCATTATAACAATTTGGATAATGCAGTGTTTTCTCTAATTGCAAACAAAAACATTCAAATCTTCACAATTTCTCGTTTTAACAATTTAACTATAGAAATTTATATTTATTTTTAACTTTTACTGACCATTAGCTAAGAAAAATGTCGTAAACTTAATTTTGGATAAAGCAGTGTTTTCTTCAATTGCAAACAAAACCATTCAAATCTTCTCAATTTCTGGTTGTAATAATTTAACTATAGAAATTTGTATTTATTATTAACTATTACCGATCATTAGCTTAGACTCGATTTTGGGTAATGCAGTGTTTTCTTCAATTGCAAACAAAACCATTCAAATCTTTTCAATTTCTTGTTGTAATAATTTAACTATAAAATTTTTTTATGTATTTTTAACTATTACTAATCACTTGCTTAGAAATGAGTCCTTAACTCAATTTTGGATAATGCAGTGTTATCTTTAATTGAGTTAAAGCATGAATAATTTTGGAAATTTCTTAAAATATTTAAACAAGGACTTCAAATAAGTTTGAATAACTGATACGACTCATTATGGCCATTTGGGTAATGCAGTGTTTTCTCCAATTGCAAAAAAAACATTGAAATCTTCTCAATTTTTCGTTTTAAGATTTTAACTATACAAATCTATTTTTATTTTAAACTATTACTAATCATTAGCTTAGAAAAAAGTCATTAACTCAATTTTGGGTAATGCAGTGTTTTCTTTAATAACACATATAACCGAAAAAATCCTCTTTAAATCTAGTTTAAATAAGTAAACAGTCATAATTACTATTTATTTTAAACTATTACCCATTTTAAGCTTGAGTCATCATATAAATAACACAAATTGTCGGTAATACAGTTTCAGCTAAAATTGTTAACTTAGTTAAACATCTAATTTTTTTTTAAATTGTACTCCATCAAACTTATAATTTACTGTAAATAATTGCCCAGAGTTCTTAAAACTTAACATCATTTTTCACATTTGAAAAAGATTGTAATTAACATATCAGCCAACGGAAATGATCAATTTGAAGTCTAAAGCCAGAGCGTGCTCAAAACATGGAAATATATGGAATCTAAAATAAAATACTATCAATTACCCTAAACTGTGATTGCACATGTTTACGCCATAATTATCATTAAAACTGAAAACAATTGCAATTAAACATTTTGTCAAAATAGTATATAATAAGTGACTGCTTTATCATAGTTTGCATGAGCTGTAATATACTCGAACTGTTTAAACAATTACCTTAAACTGACCATTAAAATTAAGTATTACAAGGTTTTAAAAACTACAGAAGATTTAAAAAATATCACTTTTTATCATAGTTTGAAGTAACGGTATTATCCATGAACTGTGTTATCATTTGCCTAGACTATATTTGGAAGTTCTTCGGGAAGAAGAGTGACATTATCTACGAATTATTTTACAATTACTTAGTACATATTCTCTATTTGGAAGTTCCATTGAAAGAATGCACGGCATTATCCATAAATTGTTTTACCAATTACTTAGTTTGTGTTAGGAAGTTTCTCGGGAAGGAGAATATCATTATCCACAAACTGTTCCACCAACTGCATTATCCATGAACTTCTTTAGATTATTATTTATTCTTTTGAAGATATGGGGAAAAACTGCTAAGTACTTAGTCTGTTTTTGGAAATTCGTCTGTAAAAAGAAACGGCATTATCCATGAACTTGTTTTACCAATTACTTAGTCTGTATTTAGAAATTCATCGGAAAGATCATTTGATTCTTATGAATATTTGTCTAAAAATTACTCAGTCTGTATTTATTGCTCGGAAATAATGCACTGCATTATCCACAAACAGTTTTACCAATTATTTAGGCCTTCTTTTGTATTTAGAAGTTTCTCGGGAAGATTATTTATTCTTTGGAAGATCTGGGGGAAAACTGCTTAGTACTTAGTCTGTATTTGAAAGTTCGTCGGTAAGAAGAAACGGCATTATCCATTACCTTTTTCATCAATTACTTAGTCTGTATTTGGAAATTCAATGGAAAGAAGAATTTATGAAGATTTGTCTACTAATTATTCAGTCTGTATTTGTTCTTCGGGAATAATGCACTGCATTATCCACGAACAGTTTTACCAATTATTAAGGCCTGTATTTGGAAGTTTTTCGGGAAGATTATTATATTCTTTTGAAGATATGGGGGAAAAGTACTTAGTACTTAGTCTGTTTTTAGAGGTTCGTTAGGTAAAAAGAAACGGCATTACCCATGATCTTTACCAATTACTTAGTCTGTATTTGTAAATTCTTTGGAAAGATCATTCGATTCTTATGAAGATTTGTCTACAAATTATTCAGTCTGTATTTTTCCTGGGGAATAATGCACTGTATTATCCAAGAACTGTTTTACCAATTATTCAGGCCTTCTCCTGTATTTGGAAGTTTTTCGGGAAGATTATTTATTCTTTTGAAGATTCGATTTCTTTGAAGATTTGTCTACAAATTATTCAGTCTGTATTTGTTCCTCGGGAATAATGCACTGCATTATCCACGAACTGTTTTACCAATTATTAAGGCCTTATTTTATATTTGGAAGTTTCTCGGGAATAATATTTTATTATTGAAAAAAATTGGCTTTAGATTAAGCAGAAATCAAAGAAGCCTTAACAAAAATCATTAGTAGCCGCTAAAAGTTCAAATTATCCTATTTAAGAAAACACTGTTTTATCATATTTTGTATAAGTGGCCTTATCTGTTTAAGCAATAAATTAGTACTTAGTCTTTTCAGAATCGCCGCATTCAATATCGTTCAAAATGTAAGATATTTCAAAAACATTTGTGTAGCATACTTTTGGGATAATCTTAATAATATATAACAAATAATTTACTACTTTGTAACTTATTTGTCAAAAGTTCCCTGATAATAAAAGAATTTCATTGAAAACTAAATGTTTGGACAAACAAACGAATATGTTTAGATAATTTTCATTAAACTTTTGGCAAACTAAATTATTTTGAAAATCCCTAAGGTATGCTACACAATATTTGACTGAGTTATAAGACTGAGTTTTCGATCGATGTCAAATGAGGCGATTTGACCATTGGTAATAATAGATTGCTGAATATTTTAGGGAAAATATGTTTTAGGAACAATCGATCTTTCACTTAAGTTAAAGAGTTACTTTCACTTAAGTAACCTCATACCTATAGATCATTATTACCATACAAATGACACAATTCTTTACCAAATATCAACTAATCATCCAAAAATTTGTCTTATTTAGGTTTATAACTTAATTTGAAAAGTAAGTAAAATTTAAATTATGTGAATTAACCATGACAATAATTATGACTCTATTCAGCTTAAACAAAATTTTTGGTGTCGAGGTAAAATTTTTTTTTTTTCTGAGTAAAATTGAATAAAGCAAGTCTTTCACTTGTTTCATTACAATGATTTGTAACACAAAAGCATAACTAAATTGGCATAAATAAATTTTGTGGAAAAACAAATACAAAAGCTAAACTATTCATAATATTTATTCAAATTTTGAGTCAATGAAAGTATAAATTCCTTTTATATAATAATTTATGAAAAAACTGAATACCAAAATAATAATCACCCTAATTTGGTTACGCCAACACGCTAAATTTGTTTAAGTAGCCCAACACTAGTTTCTAATAAAAAACCAACAAGTAAATCCATAATTAGCTGCTTCCCATGACCACAAAAACATTATTATCTAGAGTTGGGCTTCTTGATGCTGTCCCCCGCTTAAAACCAAATGACGGACTAAAAATGGCAAAAGAAGTATAGAAAAATAATCTAAATATATGTTAAGCAAATAAAAATAAAAATTGATGGCAAAAATTTGACGATCATTATGAACGCAATTAATCTAACTCAAGACTCCAAAGAAAGACATAAAGAAGGATGGAAAGACAGTCTGTCGTGCCGTTCCTCCAAGTTAAATACATGAATTAAACAGATCGAGCATTGAACTTGTCCAGTAGCCTTAACTGTTTATTCTTTATTTTGAAATTTTTAAGCTGCCGTTAATTATATGGGTAGTGAACTTCCGCATAACCCCTTCTAAATATAGACAAACATACTCCTACAAATACTATCTAATAGAATTTTAAAGAACAAAACAAATCATTTTCAAATTAACTCAACTTGTTTGCTTCTTATGCCATTCTAACATCTTTCAAAATCTTATTTTGATTATCTTTATTAATTTTAAATTTAAGAAGAATAAAAAAAAATCATTAACTTACCTTTGGTTCCCGCATATTATGATCATTATGCGTTACAGTTGTAGTAGTGGTAGTTGTTAATGTCTGTGTTCCCACTCCCACACTTTTGCTGTTACCCATATTACTACTACCATTATAATCCCGATATCTGCTGCGCATTTCCTCCTCCTTATTCATATACTTGTCTTTCTCTTTCGATTTAATTGTCTGCTGTGTACCCGCACTACTGCTGGTTCCGCTGCTCATGCTCTTTCTTTCCACATCCTTCTTCTCGCCCTTTTCATTGCCAGCTCCAAACAATTGTTTCACCTTCTCGAAACCTCCCAATTTCTTGTTGCGCTTCAGCGTGGACGAGTCTTCGGGTCGGCTGTGAGAAGTCTGTGATTGTTGATCGCGTCGTCGTAATGTATTGGTTGTACTGGCCGATGTTGGATATTTATCTAAATGTGGATCGAAATGAGAGCCATCATCTATGGAACGTTCACGATAGATGTAATTATCTTTGCGCTTACCACTACGTTGATGTTCACAATAGCGCCGCTCTTTTTTGAGAAAACTGTCACAGCTCTTGATGTCGTCGGCTATGGTGCGTTTGCGCCATCTAGAGGCGGAAGAAAAGATAAAGGTAACGTGGTAAGAAAAATTGTGGATGAAGTACGAAAATACGATTTGGTTTTCAAGAGGAATTTCAAATCCATCTTGTATTAGGGTTGAGAAACCTGGAAACTCACAAATGCTGTCATTAAACGCCTACAAACCTTGGACGAATCGCATAAGAAATGAGGATCTACTAAACTCGATAAACCGAATCCCTGTTTCTATAGAGGTATGTCAAGGGAAATGGTGGTGGATAGGCCAAATACCAACAATGCTCGACAAGCGCTTCGTTGGAATCCACAAGCTCTTCGTTGGATGGTTGAGGCCTATGCTTCACTGGAGTTAAGGATACCAGAAAAGAAGAATGATCCCGGATTTGAAAGCGATAGTTTACCAAATATAATAAAGAAACAAGACCCCGGAGAAGACCATTTGGCTGTAGTACCTACAGAAACCCAAAAGTATATCATCAAGAGCAACAAAGGATCATACAAAATGATAAGGAAAAGATGCCTTAGGGAATCTGGGAATATAATCCCGAATACTGAAGACTATTCGGATGTAATATGAAGAGAACACTGGAAACTGAACACTTTCGAAACTGATAATGAGAGATTATCCAAAATTGCTCGAAAAATATTTCTTACGAAAGCTTGGAAGATCATCCCGAATATAGATGCAATGGATCACCCACGTAAACAAAACAAGGAAAGACTATTACGATATAAGATAGAGTATAAAGTATATCATCAAGAGCAACAAAGGATCATACAAAATGATAAGGAAAAGATGCCTTAGGGAATCTGGGAATATAATCCCGAATACTGAAGACTATTCGGATGTAATATGAAGAGAACACTGAAACTAAATACTTTCGAAACTGATAACGAGAGATTATCCAAAATTGCTCGAAAAATATTTCTTACGAAAGCTTGGAAGATCATCCCGAATATGAATGCAATGGATCACCCACGTAAACAAAACAAGGAAAGACTATTACGATATAAGATAGAGAGATAATGAAAGATATATCTTATCATCCCGAATGTGGAAGCGATAGAAAATATCATTCAGCACCGGATGGTAGGAGTTCATCTGGTTATGATAACAAACGATCATCCAAGATGATATGGAAAATGCGGCTTTGGGAGCTTAGAAGATCATGCTGAATATGAAGGCAATAGATCACTGAATGAGTAATAGCAGCGAAACACATCCTTAGGAAAGACACTTCTGGGGTAATATCGATCAAAAACCGCATGAGATTGGAATATAATTTGATCATTTTGACGCGGAGAAAGAGTTCATTTAAGATGGAAACAAGAAAGAAATGCTTGAGAGATCATATTTTACTACGTTCCGAATGTGATGTTGGGAAAGATCACTTGGGCATGGAAAGGAGAGATGGTCGGTAACCTTTAGATAAAGAGACTAGACAAGATCATTTGGATAAGGTAAAATCATCGCACATCTAAGAAAAGAAGATCCTAATCATAAGAGGTTTCGGCTATGAAAACAATGATCATTGGATATCGTACTACGAAAGATCATCCGGATGTGATGTTAGGAAAGTTAACTTGGCCATGGATCGGAGATATGATCGTAACCTTCAGACAAAGAGACTAGATAAAATCATTGTAATGAGATAAAATCATCGCACATCTTAGAAAAAAATATGATAATCAAAAGGTCATATGGATGTGATGACGTGTGATCAGTGAAGGTGTAAGGGACGATTACTTGGTAGTGAAAAGAAAAGGTTATGAAATCGTACTTTTTTTGGATGTTTAAGGAAATATCATATGTTAGGAGATCTATTAGGTAGGATAATTCAATAATTAAGGTAAGACATTTGGATTTGGTTAGTCTTTAGATTGAGGAAACAATGGTCGTCAAAAATTGTACTGCAAAAGATCATTTCGGTGTATTACTCGTAACTAAAGATCATTGGAAACAAGTTTTCTAATTGAAATAAAGCAAATAGCTACGAAAAGAGGTGTCCGAGAAAATCACATGGGCATTGAAAAGAGATATTATAAAACCTTAAACTAAGAGATGCGCTAGGTAAGATAATTTGATAATTTAAAACATACGTTTAAAAAATCCGAAGATCATTCGGATTTGGTAAGATCATCACACATCGATGAAAAGATCATACCATCTCTCTCTCTTATGGAAACTAATTGAAACGGCCAACTAAAGAATTTTTCGGGTGTAACAAAAGAAGACACATTGAATCTATTAATAACGAAAATAGGCCCTCCTTCTTTGTAGAAGTAATAAATTATAAATTTTTAAATCTAAAATAAAAACTGATCCTCACCTCGTCACTATATCTCCATTAAACGATTCCTTGCGAAAATCATTTTCAATACCCGAATCTCCCTTATCGAAACTACGTTGCTGCAATTTATCCCGTTTCAGGCTGCTATGCCAACGATCTTCACTGCTCTGGCGTCCATTCATGCCACGCTCCAGATTCTCATAACGTTTCATATTCTCTGGCGACGAGCGATACTGATCGGTGCTGGTAAACTGAGAATCCAATGACTTGGGTTCATAATCTGTCAAGACATGACGTTCGGGCGTAACATCACGTATGGGTTTGCCGGTAAAAGAATCAACGCGTTCACGATGTCTGGATTCGCGTACATGAGGCTTGCCATCAATATCAAACTGTGTCTCGCGCTCATAAACCTCTTTCACACCATGACCCTGACCGTCATCATAATATTTGGTATGTTTATAGCGAGAAGTCTTCTCCGATTTCGGTAGTGTAGAGGTGGAGATTTGAGTCAACGAAGGGGCTATAATATCCAAATGGGATCTTTCGGGCGAGTATTTGTTAATGATTTCCTTGGCCTCGGGCTTGTGGAAACGAGGTTCATAGGGGTCGTGTAGAATTTCTCTTTCAGGACTGAGGTAACGATGACGAGGGCGATATGATGTACTTGCATCGACTTCATCGTCTAATATACGTTCATGGGAATTTTCCCTTGAGGGTAAAAAGCCATTTCTTTCAAGAGTATTTCTTTCCAGAGTATTACTTTCACCAAATTTGCGTGAATGGATTCGAGATTCTAAACGAGCCCGCCGATAGCCCATATCATCATTGTGATTAGGCATTTCGTGACCAGGAGTAAGATATCTTTCCTGATGGTGGTGATGATGATGATAGCCATTCTCCCTAGGAGGGGTAATGCTTCTTATCTTGGGCACTATGGGAGGCTCTGCAGGCGATTTACTGCGCTTGTGAGACAAATCTTCCTCATAGTATTTGCGTGTCTCCAGGCCCAAGCCCTCATCTTCATCACTTAGATTACGAGGGGACAACTGTTGCCAGGGTGAGGGTGAAAAGGAGCCACCAATGTGAATTGTAGTAGTGCCACTGGCCGGATTGTAATTGGGAGAATATTGATTTCTTCCCCCACCATGACTAGCTATAAAATCGGTTTGATCTTCTGATCTACGTGAGTGATGATTGTGTAACATTTCTCTTTCGGGAGTGAAAATATCCCGTGAAGCTGAACGATATTCACGGGCAGGCGAGCGGTATTCTCTTACTGGCGATACTCGTGAGGGATAATCTCTTCTGGTTAAAGTATTTCTTTGAGGAGCAATATCATCTTGTAATTCCAATTGAGCATAAGTAATGCCCTCATTGGGTCTTATATAGGAAAAGGCAGGGCCCATTATTGTAGGAGGTGGTGAAAATCTCTCCATGGATAAACGTTTCACCATACCATTGACAGTATGCCCCTTGGTAAGGGGCAACTTTTGGGCTGGCAGCTGGGAACTGTGCATGTTTTCTTGTGACTTAGCTTGTAAGGTTAAAATTTTCTCTTTTATATTATCCGATATGGGATTACGAACCACGTTACCATCCAACTCGCTGTGGGAACGACTGCGATTTATTAGATCATTAATGCCACTTTCATGTTTTTCCCGATCTGTTATAGCTTCCGACTTGCGTCTTTCACGATTGAATTGTTCCTCAAAGCAATCTTCTCGGGATTCGTTTTCTATAATGGGACTGAGTTGTGTGGAGGGCAGTTGTTTGTTGGAACCAGTTGGCGGAGAGGCTTTGGGTTCCTTAAGGACTTTCTTTAGTTTGTAAGAAGATGAACCCACATCACTTTTACTTCTCACCAAACGTTTGCCACCGCTTTCCTCAAAACGAGGATCTCTGTCAACGTTTTGATTGAGATTACTATCGCTTTTGCGACTGAAGATATTAAAGATTGAGGGTCTTTTACTGGGTTTTTTGGCGGCAGCGTCACTGTTGCTGCGACTCACTGGCTTGGTATTACTTGGCTTCTTTTTTCTCAAAGGCAAAGAATGAAATTTCTTGGGATTTGAATCACCACTTCGTTTGGTTTTCACTCTAAATGTGGGTATATTATCACCATTCTCTGCAATACTCTTGTGACGCTTGGCCTGGGCAAGTACTAGGGCGGCTTCTTTGTGTATACTCTCTGCTGAGAGATCGGCTGGTAGCTGATGATACTGGGGCGTGGTATGTTGAGGGGGCTGAAGATTGGTAGTTTCGTAATTTGTTAGATCGTTGGGACGCTTTCCTGAAAGAAAGAAAAAAATAATAATTGATTAAAGCTTTTTAATATTTGTAAATAAGTTTTCTTTATGAGTCAAAATTTTTGATTCAATATTTAAGTCTTCAAGTTTTAAGAGCTTTGTTATGGTTTCTCTTTTTCCCGCCTTAAATAAAAGATGAATAAACTTATTTTCTTAAGCTTTTACTTTACAAATATAACCAAGACTTTTGCAGACTTTTGCCTTTTGAGGTAAAATAGAAATAGTTTAAAAGAAACATCATCATCATTTGTCTTAAATTACTAAATGTAAAACTTTGAGAATTCCAACAACTTAATCTTAGGTTAACAACATGAAAATCTAGTTCTTTTGAAAGGGAATAAAGAATCTTAATCTATCAACGAAGCCAGAGTTTATTCAAAGCAGAGAAGGCACAGTGGGGTATTAAGATTTAGTAAAACTAAGTTTCAAAGGTTTCAAATATAAGTTTATATCTTTAGCTAAAAAGAACTTAGAGATGCTTCCTTATAGATGTTTATAGTTCAAATTTGTAATAAGTTTAAGAAGTTAAGCTTTTTTAATTTCTTGCCTTCTCTAGCCCACTGTGTCTTAACTTCCCCCTTTTTACCTCATCTTAATGTAATTTTGATTAATGTCAATGATTGCTTTGGTGGCACTTAGGACCTAGCATTTGATGTGGCCTCTGCCATGAGCAATAAATTTATTATATAGCCATTTAGGGTCTGATGATGACTTCGAATGGCTAATGAGTCATCTATAAATTATTCTAAATATGACTTAGAAATATAAGAAAACCAATCCAAAAGTTATTAGCGTCTGTTAGGGAATTTGGACAGAATTAAGAGTACAGAGTTTTCTTTAAGTCTTTACTTTTCTTAAAAATAATTAAGATATTTTATTGAGTTTTTCTCAAATTCTAGTAATGTCGATAATGCAGTATGCTGTAAGTATTCAATTATTTTTCCTTCCAAAAAATGTGCTTAGTCATTTTTTTTTATAATTTTGGTTAAGTTTCCTTTAAAGCTTAAGCTTTGCTTAGAAAATTTAGTAAATTTATTTAAGTTTTTTCTAAAAATTTTGTTAATATCGGTAATGCAGTTCACTTTAAATAGTTATTTTATTTTTATATTGAACATGTATATAGTTTCCTTTAATACTAGAGCTTTCTTAAGAAGGTATTAGTATATTTATTTTAGGTTTTCTTAATTTTAATAATGCCGGTAAGGCAGTTCACAATAAGTATTGACTTATTTTTTATATATTCGAATTGGATGTTTGTAGTTTCCTTTAAAACTTGAGCTTTCTTTAGAAGGTATTACTTGTGTAGTATGTTTAGTTTTATTTTTCTTTGAATACTGACAATATCGGTAAAACAGTTCACTTTAAGAATTAAATTTGTTTTTATTTAATAATTAGATGTGTATTTTCTTAATTTGGATGGAGTTTCTTTTAAAATAATGCTTTCCCTAGGAAAATTACTCTATATTTTTTCTTCAAATTCCGGTTATGTCGGCAATGCAGTTCACCAAAATATTTACTTAAAATTTTTTTTAAAATAATATAAGGCTTTATTATATAAAATCAAATGAAGTTTCATTTAAAATTTTAATTTTCTATAGAAAAATTAAGGTGTTAGTGGTTTTGTTTGAGTTTTTTTTTTTTCAAATTCCAATAATGTCGATAATACAGATCCATTTAAGTTTTAATTGTTTTTAATGGACTAAGTTATTTTCTGAACTTGAGTAGATTTTTCCTTTTAGCTTAAATTTCTTTAGAAAATTTGAATTTTTGTCAATTTTATTTGAAAGTTTCTTTGAAAATTCTAAAAATGTGGATAATACAGTTCACTCGAATTATTTTTTTTATAAAAAACGGTTTTAGTAATTTCCTCAAATTGTATAGGGTTTCCGTTAAAACTTAAGATTTCTTTAAAAAGATTAAAATTACAAAAATGTCGATAATACAGTTCACTATAAGTATTTTTTTTTTCAAAAAACAGTCTAAGTTATTTTCTGAGATTAAAACTTAAGTTTTCTTTGGAAAAATTAAGGTGTTGTGAATTTTATATAAGTTTTTTCTGATAATTCTAAAAAATGTCGATAATACCGTTTACTAAAACTATTTTTTTTAAACGGTTTAAGTTATTTTCTAAAATTGGAAAGAGTTTCCGTTAAAACTTAAGATTTCTTTAAACAAATTAATATTATAAAAATGTCGATAATACAGTTCACTATAAGTATTTTCTTGTAAAAAATGATTTGAGTTGTTTTCTAAAATTAAAGAGAGTTTCAGTTAAAACTTAAGTTTCTTAAAAAAAATTAAGGTTTTGTCAATTTTATTTAAATTTTCTCTGAAAATTATAAAAATGTCGATAACACAGTTCACGTTAAGTATTTTTTTCTGTAAAAAACGGTTTAAGTTATTTTCTGAAATTGGTTAGAGTTCATGTTAAAACTTAAGTTTTCTTTAAATAAATTAGAATTACAAAAATGTCGATAATACAGTTCAATGTAATTAATTTTTTGTATAAAACAGTTTAAGTTTTTTTTTTCTAAAATTGGATAGAGTTTTCGTAAAAACTTAAGTTTTCTTTAGAAAAATTTAGGTATTGGCAGTTTTACTCAATTTTTTTTCTGAAAATGTCGATAATTCAGTTCATATTTATTTTTTGTGAAAAACGGTTATTTTTTAACATTGGATAGATTTTCGGTTAAAACTTAAGCTTTCTTTAAATAAACTAATATTATAAAAATGTCGATAATATAGTTCATTATAAGTATTTTTTGTGAAAACGGTAAGTTCTTAGTTTTAGTTTTCTTTAAAAAAAACTAAGATAATGTCAGTTTTATTTAAGTATTTTATGCAAATTCCAATAATGTCGGTAATGCAGTTTATTTTTTACTGTTTATTTTTTTACAGTATTTAATTATTTTTTTTAGTAGGTGAAATTTGTTTCTTAAATTCAGCGGACTTTCCTTTCAAACAATGGCAGGAGTTATCAGCTGTAGCCTTCCTTAATTAATAAATTTTCTTTTCAAAAATTGTGGTATTGCCAATTTTATTTGAGCTTTTTCTTAAAATTAAAAATAATGTCGGTAATGCAGTAATATAAATATTGTCGATAAAGCAGTTTTATTTTTTTGTAAAACAGTACTTGACAAGTCTTTAATTAATAATATCTTTCTTAAGTAATTAATGATTTAAAATATGAAATTAATTATTTGCATATATTTATACCATGAGGAGTGCCCTAACGATTTATACTGAAAGTGAAGTAAAACAATTTGTCTCAGTCCCTGAGCTAAAAATCCAGTTAGACCACAAATATTATTAATGGACCCAGTCGAAATAAATAAAAAAATCTCCATAAAAATTCACAATTGTTTCAATATTATTAATTGTTTGAGGGAATTAGAAAGTGATTAAGTGGCAAAACTAGTTCACTAGATCCTTCTTAGTTTTGTAGATTTCTCCTAAATCCAAGTAAAAATCAATATTTTTCTAATATTATTTACCTTATAATAAATACGAATTGACAAAAGCTCTTAATATACTAGTTTTAAATTTTTTTATATTTCTTTTTATTTTTATTGACTTATAAATTTAACATCTCGTGGAGAAATGTTAAACAGAAAATATTTACTCCTTTATTTGAAGATCATAAAAATGTAAGAAAAAAGTCTAAAAAAAGATTTGCTGGTTAGTAAGTTAGTCTTTTTTTTTGCAATAAAGATCTGATAAGATTTGAAGTCTCTAGCAGTTTTTTTACTACTTCAGCATTTTTACTTGAGTAAAAACAGATTATAAGACTCAACATTAAGTGAAAGTCGAACCCATATCACATCTCAGCAAGTTTTTTCTTTAAGTGTTGTAATAAATTAACTCTAACTCCCAAAATGGAAGAAAAAAACTTTTTTCTAGGTTTTTTAAATTCAATATTAAACAATTTGTAATCACCAGAAAGCGAAAAAAAGTCTTAAAAACTAATGATGAAAATTTTGAAAAACAAAAAAACTCCTTAGAAATATGTTACCTTCAGGCTGGCTAAAGTTTGATACAGTTTAATTTTTTTTACAAAAATAGAAAAACAGGCTTAAAACTCCTTAACAAGAGTTAATGTAGAGCATTTGGCAAATAAACCAAAATTAGTTTATCTTGTATAAAAAAACCATATAATGCATTAAGGCTTAAAAAAAAGCTTGAAAACAAATTAAGTTTAACATAAATTAGAGCAGATTTCTTATCAGCCAAAGAAACAGCAAAACAGCCAAATTAATTTTACATTAAAACGAGATACTCTAGAGCGTTCAAGACTCAAGCACGGTAGCATGCTAACGAATATAGCCAAGTATGTACCCAGATGACTGTTAAGCTTTAGCCTAAACCTGCAAAATAGCCTTTAAATTTGATCTTATTAAAATTTTGCAGAGAAGGTGTGGGAAATTTTGATTAGATCTTTTATGCGGTTAATTTGGCACAGATTTGTTAAAAATTTCAGCAAAAAAATGTGGGTGAAAGGCAAAAGGTATTAAAATATTTCAAAAAAATATGAAGACTTTTCTATAGAAATGTTGGAAGACATTTCTAAAGAAAATTTTTATAAAAAAAAATTCTATAGAAAATTTTTTTATGGGAAAATTTTCTTAGAAAAAAATTCTATAGAAAATTTTTTACAAAAAAAATTTTTATAGAAAATTTTTTACAGAAAAATTTTCGATACAAAAATTTTTTGTAGAAAAATTATATAGAAAAATTTTTTAAAAAAATGTTTATAGAAAAATTTTCTAGAGAAAATTTTTTATAGAAACTAATTTTTGCAGAAAAACTTCTAGGGAAAAATTTTTTAGACAAATTTTCTATAGAAAAAAAAAATAAATAAATTTTTCTGTAAAAATTATTCTATAGAATTTTTCAAAATAAAAATTTTTCTATAAAAATTGTTCTATTAATTTTTTTTATGGATGAATTTTCTATAGATAATTTTTATAGAAAAATTTTTATAGAAAAATTATATAGAAAAATTTTTTAAAAAAATGTTTATAGAATCAAATTTTTGCAGAAAAACTTCTAAAGAAAAATTTTTTAGGCAAGTTTTCTATAGAAAAAAATAAATAAATTTTTCTGTAAAAATTATTCTATAGAATTTTTTAAAATAAAAATTTTTCTATAAAAATTTTTTCTATAGAAAATTTTTCTATTAAATTTTTCTATGGATAAATTTTCTATAGAAACATTTTTATAGAAAAATTTTCTATAGAAACATTTTTATAGAAAAATTTTCTATAGAAAAATTTTTATAGAAAAATTTTCTATAGAAAAATTTTTATAGAAAAATTTTCTATAGATAAATTTTTATAGAAAAATTTTCTATAGAAAAATTTTTATAGAAAAATTTTCTGTAGAAAAATTTTTATAGAAAAATTTTCTATAGAAAAATTTTTATAGAAAAATTTTCTATAGAAAAATTTTTATAGAAAAATTTTCTATAGAAAAATTTTTATAGAAAAATTTTCTATAGAAAAATTTTTATAGAAAAATTTTCTATAGAAAAATTTTTATAGAAAAATTTTCTATAGAAAAATTTTCTATAGACAAATTTTCTATAGAAAAATTTTCTATAGACAAATTTTTATAGAAAATTTTTCTGTAGACAAATTTTTAAAGAAAATTTTTCTATAGACAAATTTTTATAGAAAATTTTTCTATAGACAAATTTTTATAGAAAATTTTTCTATAGAAACATTTTTATAGACAAATTTTCTATAGAAAAATTTTTATAGAAAAATTTTTATAGAAAAATTTTCTATAGAAAAATTTTTAGTAGAAAAATTTTTATAGAAAAACTTTCAATAGAAATAAAGAAAATTTTTATAAAAAAATTCTATAGAAAGATTTTTTATGGGAAAATTTTTTTTTAGAAAAAAATTCTATAGAATTTTTGTACAAAAAATTTTTTATAGAAAATTGTTTACAAAAAAAAAAAAAATTAAAGAAAACATTTTTATGAAAAATTTTTTATAAAAATTTTCTATACAAATATTTTCGATAGAAACACATTTTGGTAGAAAAATTTTCGATCGAAAAATTTTCGATAGAAACATTTTTAAGAAAAATTATAAAACTTTTCTATTGAGAAATTTTTATTATATAGAAAAATTTTCTGAAGAAAAATTATCTCCAAAAAAGTTTGGTAAAAAAGTTTTCTTTGGAAAAATTTTTATAAAAAAATTTTCTATATAAAAATTAAAAAAAAATTTTTCCATAAAAAAACTTATATAGAAAAAATTTTATAGAAAAGTTTTTTACAGAAAATTTTCGATACAAAATTTTTTTCATAGAAACATTTTTATAGAAAAATTTTCTATAGAAAAATTTTTATAGAAAAATTTTCTATAGAAAAATTTTTATAGAAAAATTTTCTATAGAAAAATTTTTATAGAAAAATTTTCTATAGAAAAATTTTTATAGAAAAATTTTCTATAGAAAAATTTTTATAGAAAAATTTTCTATAGAAAAATTTTTATAGAAAAATTTTCTATAGAAAAATTTTTATAGAAAAATTTTCTATAGAAAAATTTTTATAGAAAAATTTTCTATAGAAAAATTTTTATAGAAAAATTCTCTATAGAAAAATTTTTATAGAAAAATTTTCTATAGAAAAATTTTTATAGAAAAATTTTCTATAGAAAAATTTTTATAGAAAAATTTTCTATAGAAAAATTTTTATAGAAAAATTTTCTATAGAAAAATTTTTTTAGAAAAATTTTCTATAGAAAAACTTTTTTTAGACAAAATTTTTATAAAAAAATTTTTTGGAGAAAAATTTTTTAGAGAAAAATTTTTAGAGAAAAATTTTTATAGAAAAATTTTCTAGAAAAAAATTTTTATAAAAAAATTTTCTAGAGAAAAAATTTCTATAGAAACATTTTATATAGAAAAATTTTTTAAGAAAAATTTTGTATAGAAATATTTTCAATGAAAGTATTTTCGTAGAAAAATTTTGGATAGAAAATTTTTTATATAAAAATTTTTAGTAGAAAAATTTTTATAGAAAAATATTCAATAGAAAAATGTTTAAGAAAAATTATAAAAAAATTTTTTTATTAAAGTTTTTATTAAAGAATTTTCTATAAAACAATCTAATTAGAAAAATTTTCTATAGAAAAACTTTTATAGAAAAATTTTCTAGAAAAAAATTTTTATAAAAAATTTTCTTTAGAAAAATTTAAATTTTTTTGTAAAAATTATTCTAATAAAAAATATCCTATTAAGTTTTTCTATAGAAAATTTATCTAAAGAAAAGACATTTCAAAAGAAAAATGACCAAGGGACGATATTTCTATACAAAAGTTGACCAAAGGAAGAAATTTTTGTAGAAAAGTTGACCAAAGAAAGACATTTCTATAGAAAAGTTGACCAAAGAAAGGCGTTCCTTAAGAAAAGTTGCCCAAGGGAAGACATTCCTTAAGAAAAGTTGCCCAAGGGAAGACATTTCTTAAGAAAAGTTGACTAAAAGAAGACATTTCTTAAGACAAGTTGACCAAAAGAAGACATTTATTAAGAAAAGTTGATCAAAGAAAGATATTTTTAAAGAAAAGATGACCAAAGGAGGACTTTTCTATAGAAAAGTTGACCAAAGGAATACTTTTCTATAGAAAAGTTGACGATAAAAAGACATTTCTATAGAAATGTTGACCAAAGGAATACATTTCTATAGAAAATTTGCCCAAAAGAAGACATTTCAATAGAAAAGTTGAACAAAGGAAGATATTTCTATAGAAATGTTTACCAAAGGAAGACATTTCTAAAGAAAGGTTTACAATAAGAACACATTTCTATAAAAGAGTTGACCAAAGGAAGATATTTCTATAAAAAATTTGACGATAGTGAGACTTTTTATAAAAAAAAAGTTTGTTTCTTAAGTCTTTTGTTATGGTTGCTGCAATAATCAGTTGAACACTTTTGTTTGATATTTAAAAGTACTTTACAAGTGATTAGAAAAGTTTATAAAGAAACTTTTCAATAGCCAGACATTAAAACTTTATGTCTATAAAATTAATATCAATTTCCCTAATAGACAACCCATTATAAGAGTTCATTAATATCTCAAAAGTTACGTGAAGTGATCATTAATTATTCCGATTTTTAACAGTAAACTATAAAACATAAGCTTTAATAATATCTTAAAAAAAATTGCAAAATTATGTAAAACATTTAGACAAAATTCTTAATAATTTCAAAACCAATCAACAATAACTTCTATCAAATTAATTACCAAAAATAACAAATTTAAAAGGTAAAACCCCTTCAAAAAAAAAATTGAATATTTACACAAGACAGATTTAATCTTTGAGCATTTATTAGACAATTTCTTAAATTAAATAGTTACTTATAAACAAATTAGAATTAATTTGAATACATTAACAATTTTTTAAGTTAACAATTCAACACTTTGGAAATAAAAGACAAATAAATTTCAAAGAAATACGTAAAAAATAGACAAAAATATAAATATTTAAAACATATTTATTTAAACTACGCCCCTTGAAATGTTTTTAAACAAAAACTTGAATTTTAACCGAATAAATCATAGAAAAAAAGTGAAACAAAAAATTTTTAGCAAAAATAGATAAAAAACATTTATTCTAACATAAACAAAATGTTATAAATTTAACAAACATTCATCAATCAATTTAACTAAGAAAAAAAAAAGAAACTCAAAACAGACACATTTCATTGTTAAAGAATGGAAATCGACAATCAACTCTACACCTAAAAAATCTAATGATGATTTTGATGGAAATTCAAAAAATTTAAAACATTGTTAACCATAAACTACTCAAGTGGCAACAATAGCTAAATTCTAAAAAAAAACTTTAGATAATAAAAGCAAAAATTTAGAACAACCATAAAACAACTTCACCTCTTTTTCATGAAAACATTAGAAAAAAAAAACACAAAAAAACTATAAAAAAATTCTAACAATTAAAGTTTAAAAAAAAGTTTAAATGCTGCTTTTGTACTTTTTTAATTCTCTAAGCACGCCCTACAATTTGTTAATATAATAAAATGTTAATGGTTAAATATTTAAAAACAAATTTATTTATATTCATTATTTGTTAGTTATCTCGAAAATGCCATAAATTTAATAAAATCAAGATTTGAAATATAATTAAAAAAAAAAGTTTTCAAAATTGCAGAAAATTTTCGTCACAAATCAAAACAAATCTAATTTGTTTACATATCAAATAGCTTAAATTTTCTATAGAAAAGTTGACGATAGGAAGACATTTCTATAGAAAAGTTGACGATAGGAAGACATTTCTATAGAAAAGTTGACGATAGGAAGACATTTCTATAGAAAAGTTGACGATAGGAAGACATTTCTATAGAAAAGTTGACGATAGAAAGACATTTCTATAGAAAAGTTGACGATAGGAAGACATTTCTATAGAAAAGTTGACGATAGGAAAACATTTCTATAGAAAAGTTGACGATAGGAAGACATTTCTATAGAAAAGTTAACAATAGGAAGACATTTTTATAGAAAAATTGACGATAGGAAGACATTTCTATAGAAAAGTTGACGATAGGAAGACATTTCTATAGAAAAGTTGACGATAGGAAGACATTTCTATAGAAAAGTTGACAATAGGAAGACATTTCTATAGAAAAGTTGACGATAGGAAGACATTTCTATAGAAAAGTTGACGATAGGAAGACGTTTCAATAGAAAAGTTGACGATAGGAAGACATTTCTATAGAAAAGTTGACGATAGGAAGACATTTCTATAGAAAAGTTGACGATAGGAAGACATTTCTATAGAAAAGTTGACGATAGGAAGACATTTCTATAGAAAAGTTGACGATAGGAAGACATTTCTATAGAAAAGTTGACGATAGGAAGACTTTTCTATAGAAAAGTTGACGATAGGAAGACATTTCTATAGAAAAGTTGACGATAGGAAGACATTTCTATAGAAAAGTTGACGATAGGAAGACATTTCTATAGAAAAGTTGACGATAGGAAGACTTTTCTATAGAAAAGTTGACGATAGGAATACATTTCTATAGAAAAGTTGACGATAGGAAGACATTTCTATAGAAAAGTTGACGATAGGAAGACTTTTCTATAGAAAAGTTGACGATAGGAAGACTTTTCTATAGAAAAGTTGACGATAGGAAGACATTTCTATAGAAAAGTTGACGATAGGAAAACATTTCTATAGAAAAGTTGACGATAGGAAGACATTTCTATAGAAAAGTTGACGATAGGAAGACATTTCTATAGAAAAGTTGACGATAGGAAGACATTTCTATAGAAAAGTTGACGATAGGAAGACATTTCTATAGAAAAGTTGACGATAGGAAGACATTTCTATAGAAAAGTTGACGATAGGAAGACATTTCTATAGAAAAGTAGACGACGGGAAGACATTTCTATGGAAAAGTTGGCGATAGCAAGGCTTTTCTATAGAAAGGATGGCGATACCAAGAGTTTTCTATAGAAAAATTTGCTATAGCAAGACTTTTCTATAGAAAACTTGGCGATATCAGGAGTTTTCTATAGAAATGTTGGCGATAGCAAGTCTTTTCTATAGAAAAGTTGGCGATAGCAAGTCTTTTCTATGGAAAAGTTAACGATGGCAACCCTTTTCTATGCAAAATTTAATGTTCGCATGAGTTTTCTATAAAATTTGTAAACGTTAGGAAACCCTTTCCATAGAAATGTTACCGATAGAGATTTTTGTATAAGACTCATCAATATCAAAAGAGTTTTTATGTATTTTTGAAGGTCTTGTTAAATTTTTTAAGCGGTAGCGGTATTTACTTTTTATCTCTAGCCCTATTTTATAATCACCGCAATCATTCAATCAATAACAAGTTTGTTGCTTAAGTCTTTTGTTTGGGATGCTGCAATAATCTTTATTAGTACCTGTTTGTTGGACAATTTAAAGTACTTTACATACAAAAAGATAAAGACCAAGTGTCATTTGATGATTAATTTTAAATTTTTTTGCGCTCTACTCAATATTTACAAGATCGTTGAGAAAATGTCTACTCATCACACATCATCTCAAGTGACAGATTTGATACAAAAAGGAAGCAGTTGTTGTTGGTTTTCTGTTGATCGCTTGCTCAGTTTTTTTTTTCTACTTTAAAGAGTCACTTATAGACAGATTTAGGTTTTCAGTTTTTGCTTATCATACGTTTTAAACAAAAAGCAAAGGCAAGAAAAGTTGATTGAGGCTCTCCAGAAAAAAAACTCTAGACAAAACATGATACAACCTTATTTGGCTGGAAACTGAAACAAGAAAATGATATAAAGACTGTGGAGATTTACATAATAAATTTTGTGAATCGAAAAAAATGCAAGAGAAATCTTGATGAACCAGCTTGCAATTTTGTCTTTAAATGGGAAAATAAGTTGAACAAAGTGTCTATAAAAAAACTTATATTTCTTTATATGGTTATGTTATGGTAAAGCTTTAAGGACAATAATTTACCTTGACACATATTTGGTTTTTATAAAAATCAATTGGGATTAAATTTTGAAATGAAATGAACTAAGAATGACATAATTCTGATAAATTCTTTAACTTAACCAAACAATTTTATTGTTTTAATTTTTTTTTATTTGTTTGTTTAATATTTTATATCCAACTTTTAAATTTATGTGGGAAGTTTTGATGGTTTGTTATATTTATTTGTTTAATATTGTTTAAGTTCTAAATTTGGCTTAAAAAGAATTGATGGCTGTCAAAATAACAAGTCATTTTAACAGTTCTTTAAACCTAAGACCAAAAAAGAACAAAAAAAATGTTAAATTTTAACGCATGTGGGTGGTGTATGTCCAAAAAAGTTCAAAACTTTAAAATTGTAAGTGTTTTGAACTCAAAATTACAAAAAAAAAAAAAAAATAAACAGATAGACACCAAAAAGAACGAAATTTAAGACACTGACAAAAAAGATATATCAAAACTTTTCTAAAGAAAAACATGCAATAGGCAGACATTTCTATATAAAAATTGATAATAAGAAGACATTTCTATTAAAAAGTTGATGATAGGAAGACATTTCGATAGGAAAGTTGACAATAGGAAGGCTATAGAAAAGTTATCGATAGGATGATTTTCTACACAAAAGTTATCGATAGGAGACTTTTCTATGGAAAATTTTTCGAAAGAAAGACTTTTCTATAGAAAAGACAAAGACATTTATATAGGAAAGTTGTTGATTTGAAGACTTTTGTATGAAAAGGTTGACGGTAGCAAGACATTTCTAAAGATACATTTTTATGGAAATTTTTTTTATAAAAATTTTCCTATATAAATTTCATCTATAAATATTTTTCAATAGACAATATTTTATAAAAATTTAAAAAAAAATTTTTTTTTATAGAAAATTTTTCAATAAAAATGTTTCTATAGAAATTTCTTCTATAAAAATGTTTCTATAGAAATTTTTTCAATTAAAATTTTTCTATAGAAAATTTTTCTATACAAATTTTACTTTAAAATTTTTTCTTTAAAAGTATATTTTTTAAAAATTTTTTTCTATAGAAAAAAATTTTTTCTATAAAATTTTTTAAAGATAATTTTTCTATAAAGTGTTTTTTATCAAAAATGTTTCTATAATTTAATTTTTCTATATTTTTTATAAAAATTTTTCTGTAGAAAATTTTGCTATAGAAAATTTTTCTATAAAAATATTTTTTATGGAAAATTTTTCTATAAAAATTTTTCTAATATTTTTTTTATTAAAAATTTGTGTATAAATTTTGTCTTTCGAAAGTTTTTCTATAAAAATGTTTCTACTAAATTTTATTTTATAAAAAATTTTTTATAAAAAATTTTTTTATAAAAATTTTCTGTAAAAGTTTTTCTATAAAAATTATTTTATATACATTTTTCTATAGAAAATTTTTCTATAAAAATTTTTGTATAAAAATTTTTGTATAAAAATTTTTGTACAAAAAATATTTCTATAAAAATTTTCTATAGAAAATTTTTATATAAAAATTTTTCTATAGAAAATGTTTTTATAAAAATTTATTTTAAAGAAAATTTTTCTATAAATTTTTTTTATCGAAATTTTTTCTATAAAAATTTGTCGATCGAAATTTTTCTATAAAAATTTTTCATAGGAAATTTTTCTATAGAAAATTTTTCTATAAAAATTTTGTATAGAAAATTTTTCTATAAAAATTTTTTATAGAAAATTTTTCTAAACAATTTTTCTATTAAAATTATTTTTAAAAAATTTTTCTATAAAAATTTTTCTACAAAAATTTTTTTATAAAAACTTTTCTTTAACATTTTTTCTTTAAAAATGTTTCTATAAAAACTTTTCCATAAAATTTTTTATTTAACATTTTTTTATTAAAATTTTTCTACAGAAAATTTTTCTATAAACAAACTTTCAATAACAATTTTTTTATCGAAAATTTTCTATAAACATTTTTCTATAAAAATTTTTTTATATAAAATTTTTCTCTACAAATTTTTCTATGGAAAATATTTCTATACAAATTTTTCTGTAGAAAGTTTTTCTATAATTTTTTTTTATCGAAAATTTTTCTATAAAAATTTGTTTATCGAAATTTTTCTATTAAAATTTTTATAGAAAATTTTTTCTATATGGGAATTAATTATTCGAACTTTAGAATTGATTGAAAAATTAGGTTTAATCAGGCTTGAGTTCATTTAACTTTCAAATTATTAATTTTGAAAATTTGAAAAGTAATTGTGGAGAAAAACTGAAAAAATTATTTTTGAACGCGGCTCAGTGGATTGCAATTTCTGTCCCGCCACAGGACGTCATCAGCACTTAGCGCCCTCGACCACAGTCGAGTTGTCAAATTGCAGAGATAATCATCAATTTAACTCATTGAGTTTGATCGAACATCACTACGTTTAATTGATTGTGTATTCTCCTATTACTTGTTTTGCTCGATCTTTTCACTTGCCGTTGGCATGTAGAGAAGAACAAGACTTTTTGGTTTGATGCTATTTTTAGAATAGTAACAATGTTAACAACATATGTATGTAAGTAAATTATATGAATGTATGTAAATGCAACGTGCCCTTTGCTTTTATTTATTTTATTTTATTTTATTTTCTATTAAAATTTTTCTATATAAAATTTTTCTGTAAAAAATTTTCTATAGAAAATTTTTCTATAAAAATTTTTTGAAGAAAATTTTTCTATCGAAATTTTTTCTATAAAAATTTTTCTATCGAAATTTTTTCTATTAAAATTTGTCAATAAAAAAATTTTCTATAAAAACTTTTTTATGGAATATATTTCTATACAAATTTTTCTATAAAAAAATCTTCTTTAAGAAAATTTTTTAGAACAATTTTTTATAAAAATTTTTTTTACAAAAATTTTTTATAGAAAATTTTTCTATCCAAAATTTTTTTATAGAAACTTGTCTTTCGTAATTTTTTCAATTAAATTTTGTCAATCGAAAATTTTTCTGTAGAAATTTTTCTATAGAAAAATTTTATAAAAAAATTTTCGATAGAAAGGTTTTTCTATAAAAATGTTTCTATAAAAATTTTTCTAGAAAATTTTTCTATAAAAATTTTTCTATAGAAAATTTTTCTATAAAAATTTTTCTATAGAAAATTTTTCTATAAAAATTTTTCTAGAAAATTTTTCTATAAAAATTTTTCTATAAAAAATTTTTCTATAAAAATTTTTCTATGGAACATATTTCTCTAGAAATTTTTCTATAGAAAATTTTTCTATAAAAATTTTTCTGTAGAAAATTTTTCTATAAAAATTTTTCTATAGAAAATTTTTCTATAGAAAATTTTTCTATAAAATTTTTTCTATAGAAAATTTTTCTATAAACATTTTTCTATAGAAAATTTTTCTATAAAAATTTTTCTATAGAAAATTTTTCTATAAAATTTTTTCTATAGAAAATTTTTCTATAAAAATTTTTCTATAGAAAATTTTTCTATAAAAATTTTTCTATAGAAAATTTTTCTATAAAATTTTTTCTATAGAAAATTTTTCTATAAAAATTTTTCTATAGAAAATTTTTCTATAAAAATTTTTCTATAGAAAATTTTTCTATAAAAATTTTTCTATAGAAAATTTTTCTATAAAAATTTTTCTATAGAAAATTTTTCTATAAAAATTTTTCTATAAAATTTTTTCTATAGAAAATTTTTCTATAAAAATTTTTCTATAGAAAATTTTTCTATAAAAATTTTTCTATAGAAAATTTTTCTATAAAAATTTTTCTATGGAAAATATTTCTCTAGAAATTTTTCTATAGAAAAATTTTTTATAGAAAAATTTTCTATAAAAAGAACTTTCTGTAAAAATTTTTTTAAAGAAAAGTTTTCTATAAAATTTTTTTTTATCTAAAATTTTTGTATAACAATTTTTCTATAAAAATTTTTTTATAAAAATTTTTTTAAAGAAAATTTTTCTATAAAAATTTTTTATAAAAAGTTTTCTTTAGACAATTTTTGTATACAATTTTTTTTAGACAATTTTTGCATAAAAAGTTTTCTATCGAAAATTTCTGTATAAAATTTTTCTATCGAAAATTTTCTATAAAAAATTGTCTATAGAAAATTTTTTAGAATAATTTGTCGATAGGGGGACTTTTGTATAAAAAAAAAGTTGACGTGAGGAAGACTTTTTATAGACTGCATTATCATTACTCTATTATCTTAATGGTTAATTGAAATAGCAGAAAGTTTTGTCAAATTTAACAAAAATCTTAAATTTTCTCCAAGTGTAAATTTTTTTTCTTTTTTGAATTTTAGCAAACTTTTAAAAACAATTGATTTGTCTTTAATTCTCAATATTTTTTTCCTTCCCTTCTTAAATATTTTGGCAACTGCCTGCCAAATTTTCAATTGGTTTTTTTATTACTTTGCCAATTTTTGTTGTTTTTTTTTGTTTGTTCAATTCTTTTCACAGTTTGTTTGTTATAGATTTAATTCGTCTATAATAAAGATAATGTAGCAATTTTATTTGATCCCCCAGACATGACTTAATAATTGTTATTGTTAATGCATTATATCTTTCAAAGATTTGAAATTCATTGTTTGTTCATTTAATTACATCAGGTGGGTTTTGAAATGTGTTGAGCTTCGACTGAGGTTTGAAAGTTAAACTGTAATGGGGCTTTTTCAGACTTTTTCAGATTTAAAAGAAATATTGTGTGTTTAAAGAATTACGTTTTTTTTTATTGTTATTGAGAGAATTTTATTGATTAAATTTGTTATAAAGAGGGAGTGTTTAATGACAATTTGTTTTTAATTATCTAATAAATTAGAGTTTAAGCTTAAAACAGAAATTTAAAGTTAAAAAAAGAATACAAATTTAAGTAATTCGAAAAAAATTTAAAAGTAGTCAATGTTTAAACGTAAAAATCGTAAAGTATTGAAGAGATACAATTCAATTCTTTATATATTTTGTTAAGGAATTAGTTAAAGATATATAAAAATTAAAAAGCTTTTGCATAAAATTGCAAAAACTTAAATATTTTGGTCTCGAAAAAAATAAAATTTTTTTCCCAATTTAGTTGGTTTTTAATTTTTTCATATTAAAAAAACATAAATGTTTACTTTGAATTAATTAATTTAATACTTTTTTATATGTCATTAGAAGCATATCAAAAAAATATATTTATTTCAAAAAGAACAATAGCCGCTTAATTTACCTGATGTCAGCTAAACTTTAACACTCTCTAACCTTAACTCATGGCAAAAAACACATGATATTTTAGCTGTTAATTCTTTTTTTTTTTATATATTTTATATAAAATCTTAACTTTACTTTTCATTTTAATTTAAAGAAACTTAATTTTACTTTCGAAATCATGTAGTCACGTTTTGACTTGACCGGCTCGCGGACCACTCGAAACGAAATAATCTACCACAAAAATGATAACAATCATTGCAAAAAACAAAACAAAATTATATAAAAAATAACTATATATTTAAATAAAAAGAAAAAAATATTCAAGGTCAATTTTAAGAACAACAAAGTTGTTAACTTTATTAACTAAATTTTGACTTGATAAATGTAAAAAAAATGAAATGATTTTGAAAGCAGAAAATTTTTAAAATTATAAAAAGATCGAGGGAAAAGAGAGGGGATGAGTAAAAGAAGTAATCTTCTAAAGATGTTCCTTAACCAAAAACAAGTGGCCATAAAAATTATTTTACAACATTAAATGATAAACACCTGGAGATAAGCTCTAAACATTCCTTTAAAAAGAAGAATATACAGATGTTGAAATTAGCCCAGGGGGATTAAACAAAGGCCTTATATAAAACCTTTATAAAAAATATAAAAGTTTTTTATAGAAATATAAAAATTTTATACAAAAATTTTCTATACAAAAATTTTTTTCATAAAAACAAGTGTAAAAAATTTCGTGTAGAAATAATTCCATAGAAAATTTTTCTAGAAAAAAATCCTATAGAAAAATTTTTATACAAAAATTTTCTATATACAAATTTTCTATATACAAATTTTCTACAGAAAAATTTTTATACAAACATTTTCTACAGAAAAATTTTAATTAAAAGTTTTTATACAAAAATTATTATAGAAAAATTTTCTATGGAAAAAGTTTTTATAGAAAAATTTTCTATAGAAAAATTTGCTATAGAAAAATTTTTTATAGAAAAATTTGCTATAGAAAAATTTTTTATAGAAAAATTTTCTATAGAAAAGTTCTTTTTATAGAAAATTTTTCTATAAAAAATTTTTCTATAGAAAAATTTCTAGAGAAATATTTTCCATAGAAAAATTTTCTATAGAAAAAATTTATAGAAAAATTTTCTATAGAAAAATTTTTATAGAAAAATTTTCTATAGAAAAATTTTCATAGAAAAATATTTTTTTATAGAAAAATTTGTATAGAAATATATTCCATAAAAAAAACTTTTTATAGAAAATTTTTTTATAGACAAATTTTAATAGAAAAAATTTCGATAGAAAAACTTTTATAGAAAAAATTTCGATAGAAAAATTTTCCTCAAAAAATTTTTATAGATATATATTCCATAAAAAATTTTTTATAGAAAATTTTTTTATAGACAAATTTTAATAGAAAAAATTTCGATAGAAAAATTTTTATAGAAAAAATTTCGATAGAAAAATTTTCTTCAAAAAATTTTTATAGATATATATTCCATAAAAAATTTTTTATAGAAAATTTTTTTATACACAAATTTTAATAGAAAAAATTTCGATAGAAAAATTTTTATAGAAAAAATTTCGATAGAAAAATTTTCTTCAAAAAATTTTTATAGAAAAATTTTCTATAGAAAATTTTTTACAGAAAAATTTTATATAGAAAAATTTTAATAGAAAAAATTTTCTATAAAAATTTTAATAGAAAAATTTCGATGAACAAATTTTTATAGAAAAATTTTCGATAAAAAAAAATTATAGAAAAACTTTCTACAGAAAAATTTGTATAGAAATATTTTCCATAGAAAAATTTGTAGAGAAAAATTTTATATAAAAAAATTTTTATAGAAAAATGTTTATAGAAAATTTTCGATAAAAAAATTGTTATTGAAAGTTTGTTTATAATATTTCTATAGAAAAATTTTTTATATAAAAATTTTCTATGGAAAAAGTTTTTATAGAAAAATTATCTATAGAAAATTTTTTATGGAAAAATTTTCTATAGAAAAATTTTTTATAGATAAATTTGCTATAGAAAAATTTTTTATAGAAAAATTTTCTATAGAAAATTTTTTCATTGAAAATGTATTTTAAAAAATGTTTCTATAAAAAATTGTTTTTGAAGATTTTTATAGAATAATGTATATAAAACATTTTTTTTAGAAAAATTTTGTATTGAAAAATTCTACAGAAAAAAAAATCTATAGAAAAATTTTCTATAGAAAAATTTTTATAGGCAAATTATTTATAGAAATATTTTACTTGAATAATTTTTTATAGAAAAATTTTTATTGAAGAATTTTCTACAGAAACATTTTCTAAGAAGAATTTTTTAAGAAAAACTTTCTATAGAAAAAATTTTTATAGAAAAATTCTTAAAAAAAAAAATTTATAGAAAATGTTTTAAAGAAAAATTTTTATAGAAATTTTTTTCTATAAAAATTTTCTATAGAAAAATTTTCTAAAAAAAATTTTTTAGAAATTTTTTTTTTAATTTTTATAGAAAAATTTGCTATTGATAAATTTTTTAAGGAAAAATTTTGATGCAAAAATTTGTATAGAAAAATTTTCTATAGATATTTTTTTATAAAAACACTTTTATAGAAAATTTTCTACAAAAAAATTTTTCTATAAAAATTTGCTATAGAAAAATTTTCTATAAAAATTTGCTATAGAAAAATTTTCTATAGGAAAATTTTTGTAAGAAAATTTTTTCTAGAAAATTTTTTTATAGAAAAATTTTATATAAACAAATTTTTTATAGAAAAATTTTCTATAGGAAAAATTTTTATAGAAAAATTTTCTATAGAAAAATTTTTTATAGAAAAATTTTCTCTAGAAAAGTTTTTTTATAGAAAAATTTTCTATAGAAAAATTTTTTATAGAAAATGTATTTAAAAAAAAAGATCTTTGTAGAAAAAATTATATAGAAAATTTTTTTATAGAAAAATTTGCTATTGAAAAATTTTGTGGGAAAAATTTTTATAGAAAAATTTTCTATAGATATTTTTTTTTAAACATTTTTCATAGAAAAATATTCTATAGAAAAATTTTCATAGGAAAATTTCCTAAAAAAAAAAAATAGAAAAATTTTCAATAAAAATTTTTTTGATAGAAACATTTTCTATAGAAAAATTTTTTATAAAAAAATTTTTAAAGAAAATTTTTTTTTTAATTTTTAAAGAAAAATGTTTATAGAAATATTTTCTATAGGAAAATTTTTATAAAAAAAAAATTTAATGGAAAGATTTTCTATAGAAAAATTTTTATAGAAAAATGTTTATAGAAATATTTTCTATAAAAAAAATTTATATAAAAAAAAAAATTTTATGGAAAAATTTTCTATAAAAAAATTTTTCATAGAAAAATTTTCTATAGAAAAATTTTTTATAGAAAAATTTTTATAAAAAAAAATTTTAAAGAAATATTTCAATAGAAAAATTTTTTATAAAAAAATTTTAATATGTTTTAAAAATGTTTATAGATATATTTGCTATAGAAAAATGTTTATAGATATATTTGCTATAGAAAAATGTTTATAGAGCTATTTTCTATCGAAAAATTTTAATAAAAATATTTTCTATAAAAAATTTTTTATAGAAATATTTTCTATATAAAAATTTTGATAGAAAAAATTTTTATACAAAAATTTTCTATAGAAATATTTTTATAAAAAATTTTCGATAGGAACATTTTTCAAAAATAATTTTTATAAAAATTATATTATTATAATTATAGAAAAACATTTATAGAAAAATTTCTATAAAAAGTTTTTATACAAAAATTTTTATAAACAAATTTTTCTACTACAAAATTTGGTTACATTTTAAAATTTTCTTTAAAAAAAAATTCTTAATTTTCTACAAAAATTTTTGTATTGGAAATATTTTTTTATTAAGAATTTTTAAAGATTCAAATCAAATGACAGGATAATGCAAATTTTTTGGAACTGTTAAGGAAAATGTCTATTATTTATTTTTCCGTTTTGAAACATGGTGTAACGTAAGATATTTAAATTCGAGCATTGATAAAGAAAAGGCCCCTTAAACTCCTCATTTACCCTTTGAGTATAATTTAAAGATTTTATCAAATTACTCTTAAGTTGAAACTAAAACAAAAACCTCACGTTTGGGTTTTAAAATTCTTTTTTTTTTTTTTGAAAACTTCCTTAATATTATAACAGACTAATAAAATTATAAAATTAGGCTTAAACTTTATTAAGCTGTCAAATTGATATTTCGGAAATAAATTATGTTTTTTTTTAAGATTTTAAGAAAAAATTAAATATTAGTCTAAAATCTGCCTAATTATAAGAAGGAAGTCAATTCCTATGAAGATTTAAAATTTGAAGCCTAATAATTTTCTTTTATTTTTGTTAAACCAAAATGACGTAATTTTTTACATTTTGCTTATAAAAATCATTTTTCATTTTTTATTTTAAAATTTCAATAATATTTTCAAAATTTTATTCTGTTTGCCTTTGAAAAGGTGTTAATTGCTAAATGAGTTTTTTCGGAGGCTTAGAGCCGCTTCATTACTCGTATCATCAATATTGATAATTTCAATTAATATAAAAAACTTTAATTTATGCCGAATTCAGGTTTTGCGCTCAAAAAAGTGTGATTTTTTTCAACAATTCTTTTGAAGTGGTTTTTCAAGCAAATATTTTGAAAAAAATAAAACCAGACGGGAGGTCATTGCTTTAGATTGAAGACCATACGGTAGCCCTTTGTCAAAAGTGAGTGTATTTTTTTGAGTATTTTGGTAATGAAAAGAAATACAAATTTATTTGTTTTCAATCGACTTTTTTTAAGATAAATTTTATATTAAAAATTGGAAATTGACCAAATTCTTGATATTATTTTAAAGCTTTTCAAGCTTGAAACAAATTATCAAAAAATGCGGGGGACTTAGATTTAACTTAAAACAAATCCATACTTTATAAATGTTTGCATAACTTTTTTTTAAAGCCACACGTTTTTTTTTTTTGTCTTTAAAACCATTAATTTAATATAATTTATCGCTTATAACATTAAATGTATGTACAATATTTTGTTAAAGGTTACAACCAAAAAATTAAGATCACAATTTTAAACGAGTTCAAAACGAAAAACAATTTTCAAACATTTCAAATTTTTGTTGTTAAACAAAGATGAGCTCATGCCGAGCATTTAAAAACGCCATAATGACATGGAACGAAATTTCAATGAATTTTTGAAAATGAAACTGAAAAAAAAATAAAATATAAATCAAAAAAAGTGTAAACGAAATAATAACAAAAGATTTTGTATAACATCATAATAGTCTTCAGAGATGACTTAATGCTAAATTAGCACGCGTATTTGCACAATTTCCTGAGGATGCGAAAAATTATGAGAAAAACTTAAAAGCAGATATAACAAAAGATGTTCAAAAAATTTAATTGAAATAAGAAATACAAGTCAATAGTTTAGGTATTAACAAAATATCAAAGATAAGTTTTTTAGACAAAAAGTATTGGGTAATTTTAAAGCACCTGTTACCACCAGTATAATTTAAAAAAAATCAATGCATTATCTTAAGCTTAAGATAAGGCAGTGCTGTTGGAGTTAAAATTTTGAAACCTGTTTTTCAAAATCTAAAATTTTTTCAGTTATTCTGCAAGGAGAAATATACCCCGATGTCATTCTTAAGTTCTAGGGCCTTAGATTTTAAGATATTCTGGTAAACTAGTGAAATTTTTTAAAAAATTGAATACCTACTTCTATGATAAAAGTCTTCAATTGTTTTCAGAAATTTTAAAATTTTAAAAAGGTTTTGGAAAGTTAAGACAATTACCTTTAATATAATGTATAACATGTCAAAATTACCCTTACAGGGTCTGAACAAAATGAGTTCAAATATCACAACTCATAGAATAATCGATCAATAAGGTTTTCTATATTGAATGGTAATGCAGTTTCGATAATACTTTTAACAATTTATCTTTAAAAAGATATATTTTAAATGTCATAGTCTCAGAAATTTTTAAAGAGAAAAACTGTTATATATACAATTTTTTTATAGAATAATACTCTATATAAAAAATTGTTATACTTATTTTTTCTATATAAAAAATTGTTATACACAATTTTAAAGAAACATTTTCTATAGAAAAATTTTCAATAGAAAAATTCTTTATAGAAAAATTTTTAAAGATAAATTTTCTATAGAAACATTTTTATAGAATAATTTTCTATAAAAAATGTTTAAAAAGAAATTTTCTATAGAAAAATTTTATAGACAAGGTTTCTATAGAAAAATTTTATAGAAACATTTTATAGAAAAATTTTCTATAAAAAAATTTATATAGAAATATTTTCTATAAAAAAAAAATTATAGAAAAATTTTCTATAAAAAAGTTTTTATAGAAAAATTTTCTATAAAAAAGTTTTTATAGCAAAATTTTAATTGTAAAGTTTTTGATAGAAAAATTTTTAAAGAAAAATTTTCGATAGAAAAATTTTCTGTAGACAAATTTTCGATAGAAAAATTTTCTGTAGACAAATTTGAATGGAAAATTTTGCTATAAAAATTTTTAATAAAAAAATGTTTATAGAAAAATTTTCTGCAGAAAAATTTTCTGTAGAAAAATTTTAATAGAAAAATTTCGTATTGCAAAATTTTCTTAGAAAAATTTTTATAGAAAAATTTTCTAGATAAAAATTTACTAATGAAAAATTTTCTATAAAAAATTTTGTAGAGAAAAATTTCTATAGAAAAAACTGTTGTACACATTGTTTTCTATAGAAAACAACTGTTATACACAATTTTTTTTAAAGAAAAAACTGTTATACACATTTTTTTCTCTAGAAAAAACTGTTATACACATTTTTTTCTCTAGAAAAAACTGTTATACACATTTTTTTCTATAGAAAATATTGTTATACACATTTTTTTGCTATATACAATCTGTTATACACATTTTTTTTCTTCAGAAAAAAATGTTATACACTTTTTTTCTGTAGAAAAAACTGCTATACACATTTTATTTTGATAGAAAAATTTGTAATAAACATTTTTTTCCATAAAAAAATTGTTATACAAAGTTTTTCTTTATAGAAAAAACTGTTATACAAATTTTTTTCTATAGAAAAAACTGTTATACACATTTTTTCTAAAGAGAAAACTGTTATAAACATTTTTTTCTATAGAAAAAACTGTTGCACACATTTTTTCTACAAACTGTTATCCGCATTTTTTTGTATAGAAAAAACTGTTATACACATTTTTTTCTGTTCAAAATTCACACTTTTCTATAGAATAAACTGTTATACACATTTTTTCTGTAGCAAAAAAGTGTTATACATATTTTTTTCTATAGATAAAAATGTTATACACAATTTTTTCGATAGAAACAACTCTTATACTCATTTTTATCTATAGAAAAAACTGTTATACACATTGCGTTCTATAGAAAAAAACTGTTATACACATTTTTTTTGTAGCAAAAAACTGTTATATACATTTTTTTCTATAGAAAAAACTGTTATACACATTTTTTTCATAGAAAAAAACTGTTATACACATTTTTTCCATAGAAAAAACTGTTATACACAGTTTTGCTATAGAAACAACTGTTATACATATTTTTTCTGTTAAAAAAACTGTTATACATAATTTTTTCTATAAAAAAACTGTTATACATAATTTTTTCTATAAAAAAACTGTTCTATAGAAAAACTGTTAACTGTAGAAAAAACTCTTATACATAATTTTTTCTATAAAAAAACTGTTATACATAATTTTTTCTATAGAAAAACTGTTATACACATTTTTTCTATAGAAAAACTGTTATACACATTTTTTCTATAGAAAAAACTGTTATACATATTTTCTGTAAAAAAAAACTGTTATACATATATTTTTTTTATAGAAAAAATTGTTGTATACTTTTTTCTATAGAAAAAAACTGTAATACACATTTTTTTTGTATAGAAAAAAACTGTTATACACATTTTTTTAAAGAAAAAACTTTTATACACATTTATTTCTAAAGAAAAAAACTGTTATACACATTTTTTTTCTATAGAAAAAACTGTTATACTCATTTATTTCTGAAGAAAAAACTGTTATACACAATTTTTTCTATAGAAAAAACTGTTATACATATTTTTGTTCTATAGAACAATTTTTTATATAGAAAAAACTGTTATACATATTTTTGTTCTTTAGAAAAGCTGTTATACTTATTTTTTCTATAAAAAACTGTTATACACATTTTTTTCAATATTGTTGTAAATATTGTTCCATTTCCAAAGAGTGTTCCAAAGACTTTAAAGTATTAAGAAAATTTATTAAACAAATTGCAACAATTTCTGTCTGTTGGTTTGCTTGATAAAACCAGCAGGTTATTAATAAATTTTTTCAAAATATTTGCAATATTTTTAAACAATAAACTATGTATAACAGTATTTTAGTTCACCAAAAATTTTTAACCAAAAAGAAATTTTCAAACATTAATTTTAAATGCATTAAAAAAAAACTCTGTTTAGTTATTATATTTACAAATATTTCAAACAAAACTCCTGTTTTTTTTTTTTTTTTTTAATAACCACCAACGCCGCCGCCACCTCTCACACTATGGGGCCATGAATTGGCGAAATGGTAATAAATTTCGAAAACATATTAAGAAAAAGAAGCCCTGAAGGGCTTTAAGAAAACAAATTCAAATTAATCATGATATTTAAAGATACTTTATGTTAATATCAACGTCTAAATGTTAAAGACTTTAAGCTTAATTTGTCTTCTATCTAGGCCAAGAATGTTTTTCAAAGAAATGGTAAAACTATATAATAAATATTTCAGTTAAAACAAAAATTTGCTTAATTCCTGCTGTTTCGTTTTTTAAGTTTGTTTGTTATCAATTCTTTTCTTTTTTACTTTCTCTTTAAATTGATTTTTTTTCTTTTCTTAAAAATTTCAAAATGAAATTTTTTAAAAAAATTTTGGGATACTCATTTGTTAGATCGAATCTGTTGAATGTTGATCATCGCTCATTTGATTTTTTTGGTAGAGATAATTTAGAAACACTTGTTTCGTGTTATCTTAATTAGTTTTGGCTTATGGTGTGTGTGTGTGTGTGTGTTGAGTCGTTTTTTGAGCTAATGAAAATGAATATTTATTAATGTTATTAATAATAGATTTTCATGTTTGTTTAACTTAAGTATTTATTAAAAAAAAATGTAAAACAAACAAGCTAAAATTATTTTTGAATACCCGATAATTTATGCATTAGGGTAAAGCTTGTTTTAAATGAATTTGTCATGGAGATTTTTATGGTGGTTTTTTATAGGGAAATATTGATATTTATAGACGTAAGTTATGAAATTGGAGAATCTTTTACTTCTATAAATTTTGACTCTTGACCTCTATTGTCTTAAGTCCAGTGAATCGTTTAGTATTAAAAAAATATCTCTAAATAAAGTCTTTTAAAAACTTTATTTGCATATAAAAGCAGCTAGATTTATTTTTATTTTATAATAAACACCTGCAATAACTATTGTTCAAAAATTTAGCTTGAGACATCAACGCATTTTTATTAATGATTGATGGTCTCATTTACTGTATTTTTATAAAATCAAAATTTATGTGAACAGACAATAGACCTTTAGAAAGAAAACTACTCAAAAACATTTTATCGCACTCAGCTGCAGTTTGGTTTTAATTTCACTTATTAAACACACTTTGTGACAAATTCTTTATTCAAAATTTCTTCGGATGAATACGAATGTAAATTTGTGGAACCATTTAAGTTTAAAAAAATAAAATACTAATAATGGAATCTTTTCTTTTAAAAAACCTTAAACATTAACCCTTTCAATAAAATCTTTTAAAATCGCTTTATTGCAGACAAAGGCAGCTAAATTCACATTTTTCTTATTAAAGAGACTTAAAGTACTGACTCCTTAAAAAATCATGTTTAGGCATAAACGAGTTATCCTTAGCGGGACAATTAAAAACTGTAAATTTACAGAAATTAATATTGCTGCCACTAATTTTACAAAAATTTAGTCCTTAAGGGTACTTATTTAGTACCAAAGGGTACTAAATTTGTACTAATGGGTACTAATTAGGTACTAAATGGTATTTTAGTACTAAAAAGTACTATATTAGCACTAAAAGGTACTAATTTAGTACAAAAGGGAACCAATTTGGTACTTTAGGGTATTTATTTAGTACCAAAGGATACTAAATTTTTATTAAAGTGTACTAATTTGGTATTAAATGGTAATTTAGTACTAAAGGGCACTAAATTAGGACTAAAGTGTCCTTATCTAGTACAAAATGGTAACAAATTTTATGGTTAAGATTACTAATTTAGTACTAAGGGGTACTTATTTAGTACTAAACGGTACGAAGTTAGTACTAAAGTATACTAATTTAGTGAGAAAGGGTACTAATTAAAAACTAATTAGTAGAAAAGGGTACAAATATGTATTAAAGGGAACTGGTTTAGTACAAAAAGGTACTAATTTAGTACTAAAGGGTACCAAAATGTACTAATTTAGTACAAAGGTGTATCAATTTAGTACTTAAGGGTACTATTTAGTACCAAAATTTGTACTAATTTGGCACTAAGTGGTAATTTAATACTAAAGGGTACTAAAGTAGTACTAAAGTAGTACTAAAGGGTACTCATTTAGTACTAAAGGGTACAAAATTAGTACTTAAGCGTACTAATTTAGTGCTAAAGGGTAATAATTTAGTACTTAAGGCTACTAATTTAGTACTAAAGGGTACCAATTTACAGGAAGGTTACTAATTTAGTACTAAGGAGTACTAATTTGGTACTTAATGGTAATTTAGTACTAAATGGTACTACATTAGTACTAAAGAGTACCAATTTAGTGCTGAAGGGTACTAAAGGGTACCAATTTTGTATTTAAGGGTACTAATTTAGTACCAAACGGTACTAATTAAGTACTAAAAGGTACTTATTTAGTAATAAAGGGTAATTATATGGTACTAAAGGGTACTAGTTTAGTACTAAAGGATACTTATATAGTACTAAATGGTACTTATATAATACTAAAGAGTAATTTAGTACTAAAGGGTACTAATTTAGTACTTAAGGGTACTAATTTAGTACTAAAGGGTACTAATTCAGTACTAAAGGGTACTAATTTAGTACCAAACGGTACTAATTAAGTACTAAAAGGTACTTATTTAGTAATAAAGGGTAATTATATGGTACTAAAGGGTACTAGTTTAGTACTAAAGGATACTTATATAGTACTAAATGGTACTTATATAATACTAAAGAGTAATTTAGTACTAAAGGGTACTAATTTAGTACTTAAGGGTACTAATTTAGTACTAAAGGGTACTAATTCAGTACTAAAGGGTACTAATTTAGTACTAAAGGGTACTAATTTAGTACTTAAGGGTACTAATTTAGTACTAAAGGGTACTAATTCAGTACTAAAGGGTACTAATTTAGTACTAAAGGGTACTAATTTAGAACTTGGGTTAGAAGCCAAGTGCTTTTGAAAATATTAACAAATTTCACATAATTTCCAACAAAAATTTTAGTTTTACTAAATTGTATTTTTTTCCTAAAACTCCGAACTACCCTAATACTATTTTCAACTATCACATTAAAATCAATATGCTAATTTAAACGTCAGTAGATGCAGTTGCGTTTGCTTGCGCGTTTAGCAAAACTCTAGCTATAAGTATGGGTATATATCCACTCCTGACATTGTCTGGCAATTAACGTATCAATCATAATGTTGCTGTCATTGTCTATCGCTTATAAGTCGTTGAATCTGGCGGGCGGCAAATCTAAGCCAGATTTAAGCAGGTGGGAGGTGTTTTTGGAATATTAGCAAAAAACATAAAAAAAATCGTAAAACTAATGATTAAATTTGCTTTGCAAAAAAAAAAAAATAAAAAAAACAACATTTTTAAATGACAAAAAAGGCATATTAATTCTTTTTTTATTAATGTTAAGCAATAATTATAAACAGATTAGCATAAAATGATATATACGATTATAAAAATTTCTTTCAAACACGGATTTAGAAAAAAAGGCAAAAAAATTGTGAGAAGAATTTTAACAAGCTTAAGAAAATTTTTGTATATTTTTCTTCAAGAAATTGTATATAATTTTAAATTCATTAGAGGTATCTCGTAGTTTATGATCAGCCTTAATTATTTGCTAATGTCAAGACATTAAAATATTCCAAATGACATTTTTCTCTGAACAGATAACATAAATTTTGGTTTCTTTTGCAAAATAATTTCAGCTAATGGATTTAATTTGCTTAATAATGTGTCATTAACTTTAACAAACAAATTACTCTTTATGGTTTCAAGTTAACACAGCTTTTTCAAGAAACCAGCAAACAAAAAATTAAATCAAAAAAATTTTTTAATTGATTTATTGTTATCTCATTAGTTTCATTCATTCAACCATTCAACCCTCAAATTAGTTGCAGCGACATACAAAAAAAAAAAAAAAAAAACAACACCATTCTATTCCGCTAAAAGGCATTTAAAAACCTTTTAAACCAAAAAAATGCATTAATGACATTGACACTGATCTTAAGCTTTTTTCTACCTTTATTTTGCTTTTCAAAGCTCTTAACTTTTATTTGCTATTTGTCTCTTGTTAGCTTTAATGTCAACTCAAAATAGCCGCCAACAAATTACGCAAAATTGAAAAATTTGCAAAAAGAAAAAAAAAAAACAAATTATGCAAAACAATCTTTATTTACTTTATTTTCCCTTCAAAAGGCTTTGAAGAATTTTTCATTTTTTTTTTCTAAAAAGAAAAATATTTATAAGCTAAATGAAGTTAAATTTCTTAGTTAAACATGTTTATGCATGCAAAAATAGTTAATAGCCTTGAAAATTGCTCAAGGACTCTTCAGCGTATTTTTTCTTTGCTCTTCTTCTAGATATTTTGAAAAAAAGGTAAAGCATTGTATGCTGAGGGTATAATAAAGCCACCATCATAGATTAAACCTGGCTAAGTACTTTTACAACTTTGTATTTATAAATTATCTAGTTCATGAAGAATGGTTTAATGAAGGAGTAATTGAAAACAAGAACGAGCAAAAAAGCAGAACTAAGTAGAGCTACTTAAGATAAACAGCCCTCTACTATGAAGAAAGAGTGTAGGCAGAAAAAAATTTACAAAAGAACTAGTACTAAAAAAACAAATTTGGTACTTATATCTTTGAGGTAATATCAAAGGGTATAGGGTAATATGATTTTAGTACCATGAAATACCTTTTTCGTTTTAAAAAGTACTTATTTCATATTGAAATCCAATTATCTAAATTATCTAAAAATTAGTTCCAACCTACTCTAGAAAAATAATAGTTTTTGCAAGAATATGCAGCTGAATTAAAATTTTTCTTATCGTACATATCTGCAGTAATCACTGTTTTTAAAATCTTTCATTAATACCAAGTGGTTGTGATAAAAGGGTCTTTCAAAACTTGTGCACTTCCAAAAAAAGAAAATTTATAACTGACATAAAATTACACAAGTCTTTTTAAGAAAAACTATATAATGCTATGTGCTGCAAATAAATGCACTCAAATTTATAAGTTTCGTATTCAATCTACATCTATTTAAGTATTTTTATAAAAGTCTTCTCGGATGTAAGCGGAAGGAATTTTTCAGGTCCCTTAAATATTGGGTATTTAATTAAAATATGTGCAACGTTAATTTCGTTTACGTTTTAATGTCAAAATTTGTTATTTTAGAAGTCATTTAGTATGAGTAACTTTTGCAAATAAATATATAAGTACCCAGTATAAAAAAATGGTACTATTTTAATACCAAAAATGTACTCATTTACTTAAGTGCAAAAGGGTACTGTTTTGTGCTATTAAGTATTAAAGGTTACTAATTTTGTACTAATAAGGCACAATCTTAAGACTAGTAAGTATCAAAGGGTATAATTTTAGTACCAGTTAGTATCAAAGGCTACTAATTTAGAACTATTAAGTATCAAAGGGTACTAATTTAGTACTAGTAAGTATTAAATGGTACTAATTTAGTGCTAATAAGTATCAAATGGTACTAATTCATTACGAGTAAGTATCAAAAGGTACTAATTTAGTACCAGTAAGTATCAAAGAGTACTAATTTAGTATTACTAAGTATCAAAGTGTACTATTTTAGTACTACAAAGCATCAACATTTACTAATTTGGTACTAATTTAATACTAGTAAGTATCAAAGGGTAATAATTTGGTTTAAGTAAGTATCAAAGGGTACTAATTAAGTACTAGTAAGTATCAAAGGGTACTAATTTAGTACAAGTAAGTATCAAAGGGTACTAATTTTGTTCTTATAAGTACCAAAGGGTACTAGTAAGTGTCAACTGGTACGAATTTAGTACTAATAAGTATCAAAGGGTACTAATGTAGAACTAGTGAGTATCAAAAAGTACTAATTTAGTTCTGGTAAGTTTCAAAAAGTACTAATTTAGTTCTGCTAAGTTTCAAAGATTACTAATTTAGCACTAACAAGTATCAAATGGTACTAATTTAGTAAAAATAAGTATCAAAGGGTACTAATTTAGTACTAGTTTGTACTAAAGGGTACTAATTTAGTACTAATAAGTATCAAAGGGTTAATTTAGTACTAGTATGTATCAAAAGGTACTAATTCAGTACTAATAAGTATCAAAGGGTAAATTTAGTACTAGTAAGTATCAAAAGGTACTAATTTTGTTCTAATAAGTATCAAAGGGTACAAGTAAGTGTCAACGGGTACGATTTTAGTACTAATAAGTATCAAAGGGTACTAATTTTGTTCTAATAAGTATAAAAGTGTACTAGTAAGTATCAAAGGGTCCTAATTTAGTACTAGTAAGTATCAAAGGGTAATAATTTAGCACAAATAAGTATTGAAGGGTTTTAATTTAGGACTAGTAAGTATCAAAGAGTACTAATTTAGTACAAATAAGTATCAAAGGGTACTAATTTAGTACTAGCAAGTATCAAAGTGTACTTAGTACAAGTTAGTATGAAAGGGTACTAATTTAGAACTAGTAAGTATCAAAGAGTACTAAGTCAGTACAAGTTAGTATCAAAAAATACCACTTTAGTACAAGTAAGCTTAAAAAGGAACTAATTTCTAGTACTAAGTTTCAAAAAGTACTAATTTAGTTCTGCTAAGTTTCAAAGATTACTAATTTAGCACTAACAAGTATCAAAAGGTACTAATTTAGTACTAGTTAGTATCAAAGGGTACTTATTTAGTACTAGTTAGTATCAAAGGGTACTTATTTAGTACTAGTTAGTATCAAAGGGTACTTATTTAGTACTAGTTAGTATCAAAGGGTACTTATTTAGTACTAGTTAGTATCAAAGGGTACTTATTTAGTACTAGTTAGTATCAAAGGGTACTTATTTAGTACTAGTTAGTATCAAAGGATACTTATTTAGTACTAGTTAGTATCAAAGGATACTTATTTAGTACTAGTTAGTATCAAAGGATACTTATTTAGTACTAGTTAGTATCAAAGGATACTTATTTAGTACTAGTTAGTATCAAAGGGTACGTCTTTATACTTTTATTGACAAAACATATTCATAGCTTTTTTTGAGCAATTTATAATTTAAATTTTTTTTCAAATCCAGACCTTTTCCCTTCTGTTTTTGTTTTCCATAAAAGTTATGCCGCTCCAATACCCAAGTAATGCTAAAGGTTCTGAGCCTGGATTTCCCTTTCAAAAAACTACCAAAGGGCTTAGCAGTTGACTATTCAAGCCAAGAAAAGTGCACCCGTTGTGATTAGGATTATCGGTGTTTAGAGCAACAGCAATGACTTTATCATTAAAAACACGTAAATAGGCTTGAAAAAATCCCTCGTAAGTAGAAATAAAAAAATATTCTTGTCTATGGCAAAAATATGCGTATGTACTTCTAGAATTTAATTCTTAACTTAAGAAAAAAATTGTAAATTGCCGCTGTTTTTTGTGGTAATACTCGCAGTTAAATAGTTAAGGGCTTTAAGTCAAGGTTACCAGAGCTAAGTAAGCAGCTTTTCTCAAGTGTTTTTACTAGGATTTATTTGGTTTTAATACAAAACAAAAAAAAACTTTAACCGGCTGCTGCTGTGCCCAGAGATAAGTGGAGACATATTTACATACAAAACTATTTATTATTAGGGCTAATAATACCATAAACTATAAAATTCTAGAGCTTAAGAAAAAACCAAAAAAAAAAAAAAAAAAATATTGTAACATTAACAAAGTATTAAGACCAGGCAGGGTATTATGATAAACTGGCTTAAATTGTTTTTGCTGTAAGTATTTGTCTTCTTAGGCTGAGGGTCCTCATTAGTTTATCTAGAAGATTTAAATGTTTTTTATTTTACCATGAAAATATGTAGCGGTTTTTTACTTTTGAAATAGTTTTTCTTAGTAATTAGTTTGCAAAATGATATCAGTTACAACAAACAACAGAACAAAAAGAGAAGCTGGGAGATTCTTTATGGCTGGCGCCAAATATGACCTTAGTCGCGGGTTTATACTCGTAATTCATAGAAAATTTATTTCAGACTGTCACAATATTTGTAAATGGTTGGCATTTTTTAAAAGTTTTGTCACTAGTCGTTAATTATTTGAAAATTAACGACTTACATATGTATATTTAGCAAAATATACAAACAAATAAATATACTCAAAGGCTGCGAACAATGTTGGGTCATCAGAAATAAGGCTCATCTATCTTTTTATAAGAATTTAGAATAAATTCACAACGAAGTTTTTATAGACAAATGCTATTAATGTTTTAGCACAAAAAAAAAACGAATAATTTAGTACTATTTAGTACCAAAGGGTACTATTTAGGTAATATTTAGTACCAAATTGTACTATTTTAGGTAATATTTGGTACCATAGGATACAAATTTGTATTACTTAATACCAAAGAATACTAATTAAATATTATTTAGTATAATTTAGTAATATTTTGTTTCAAAGGATACTTATTTAGTACCTGAAATTACAAATTTAGTGCTATTAAGCATCAAAAGGTACTAATTCAGTGCCATTTGTTACCCAAGGGCATTTCTTAGCATTATTTAGTATCAAAAGGAACTAACTTCGCATCAATGGGTAATAATTTAGTGCAATTTTGTATCATAGGGTACTTATTTGGTACAATTTAGTATCAGAGGGTACTAATTTAGTATTAAAGAGTACTAAATTAGTACTACTAAGTAGCAAGGAGTATAAACTTAGAACTATATAGTAACAAAGGGTACTAATTTCGTATCAAAGAGTACTAATTTAGAACTACTAAGTAACAACAGGTACCAATATAGACCTATTTGGTTTCAAAGGGTACAAATTTAGATTAAAAAATTACTAATGTAGTACTATTAAGTACCAAGGGGTTCCAATTTAGAACTATTTAGTATCAAAAAGTACTAATGTAGTACTACTAAGTACCAAGGGGTACCAATTTAGAACTATTTAGTATCAAAGGGTATTAATTTAGTACCATTAAATAATTGCGTACTTATATGGAACTTATATAGTACAATTAAGTAACAAATGTTTCGAGTTTAGTATTAGAGTGCACTAATTTAGTATTATTAAGTATCAAAAGTATAATAAGAATTAAAGTTTCCAATTTAGTACTGAAGTGTACTCATTTAGTACTGTTTAGTATCAAAAAGTACTAAGTACGCTCTTCTTATTAAAAGGTACTAATTTAGTACTTATTTCGTACCTTTTACTAAGGGTACTAAGTTGATATAATTTGATATCAGAGTGTACTAAGTTAATACAATTTGGTACCAAATGATACTAATTTGATACAATTTGGTATCAAAGGGTACTAAGTTATTACAATTTGGTACCAAAGGATATTAAATTGGTAAAATTGGTACCAACGGTTGCTAATATGATACAATTTGGTATCAAAGGGTACTAAGGTTTTACAATTTGGTAACAAAAGAAACTAAGGTGGTGCAGTTTTGGTACCAAAATATGCTAAATTGGTACAAATTGAACCAATTCAGTATCAAATTGTACTAAATTAGTATAAATAAGAGTTAATTTAGCCTCATAGGGTACTAATTTAGTACAGTTAACATCAAAGGGTAATAATTCAATATTAAAGAGTATTAATTTTGTATCATAGGGTACTAATATGGTTTAAAGAAGCACTTAAATAGTATCAGATGATACTAATTTAGCATTAAAGGGTACTTATACAATTGAAATACTAATACTAATACAAATAAGCATCAAAGAGTACTAATTTTGTACAACTTGATATCAAATATTACTAATTTAGTAAAAGTTGGTATTAAAAGTTTCAAATTTGGCATCAAAAGTTATAAATTAAGTACCAATTTTTAAAGGAAAGTTTTTTCTTTTTTCTTTCTTTACAAAAAAATTTTTTTAATTAATTAAATTTAATTTTATTAACATGTAATTCTCTGATTTTTTACATTTATTTGGACATATCCACACCGAAACCCTTAAGATTATTCAAATATTTGTGTAAATTCCCTTTTGCGAAATGTCTGCTTGTATTAAATAATTTATCCATTAAATTGGTAATAAATAACATTGGTCACATTTGCAGATATCGTCTGTAAAACAGAAAAGGGAATAAAATGAATAAGACTTTAAAATGACTCCCATAAACAGAAAGTACGTTTTTTATTCATTTTTGCTGTTTTTTTTATTTCAAAGGTACCATTTTCAAAGTGTACTTTATTATATGAGAAAGGTACTAAACTAAAGTAATTCTTACAAACGGATACTATATAATACAAAATATTACGAAAAGGTACTATAAAATACAAAACGGTACGAAAAGGTACTATATGATACAAAATTTTATGAAAAGGTACTATACAATACAAAATGTTATGAAAAGGGACTATACAATACAAAACAGTACGAAAAGATATTTATAATACAAAATATTACCAAAAAGGTACCATATAATACAAAATAGTACGAAAATTTTCTATATATTACAAAATGTCACGAAAATGTACTATATAACACAAAACAGTACGAAAAGGTACCATATAATACAAAACAGTACGAAAAGGAATTATATAAAACAAAATAGTATGAAAAGATTCTATATAATACAAAGTGTTACGAAAAGGTACTATATAATACAAAGTGTTACGAAAAGGTACTATACAATACAAAACGGTACGAATACGGTTTATATAATACAAAATGATACGAAATGGTTCTATATAATACAAAATGTAACAATACAAAATGTACAATACAACACAAAACGGTAAGGTACTACATTTTACAAAATGGTACGAAAAGATTCTATAAAGTACAAAACGGTACGAAAAGGTACCATGCAATACAAAATGGTATGAAAAGGTACTTTATAATACAAAATATTATGAAAAAGTACTATATAATGCAAAATAGTAAGAAAAGGTACTATATAATACAAACTGTTACGAAAAAGTGCTATATAATACAAAACGGTAAGAAAAGGTACCATACAATACAAAATGGTATAAAAAGGTACTTTATAATACAAAATATTATGAAAAAGTACTATATAATATAAAACGGTACAAAAAGGTACTATATAATACAACATGGTAAGAAAAGGTACTATAAAAAACGGCTCGAAGAGGTACTATATAACACAAAATGGTACGAAAAGATTTTATGTAATACAAAATGTTACAAAGAGGTACTAATAATACAAAATGGTATGAAAATATACTGTATAATACAAAATTATTTAAAAATGAAATTTATTATCAAAAATTGTACATTTATTATTAAAAATGGTACTTTATTAAACAACAACTTACAACAAGGTACTTTATATTAAAAAAAAAATCAAGAAAATAGTACCTTATTGTACTAAATTATGCAAGAAGTACTTTATTATTCTAAATTATGCAAAAAGTACTTTATTATACAAATTGCACATAAAGTTGTTTTTTATATTAGGGCACTTTTTATGTACATTATAATCAATTACTTTCTGCATTTCAGTTGACCATATAATCCTTTTATTTTCCTCTCTGATTAAAAAAAAAACCTAACAGCAGCAAATCTCCCCGAGACAAGCAACATCATTCATAAACACGATTTAATGATTTTAACAAGGAATCAAGAAGAACTTAAAGGAGTCACACAGTAAAGAAAATAACTCTGTCCATCTGTCTGAGCAGTAGTTGGGTATGGCTGTGAGGATTTGTGAGAATTTAACTCCCTTTAGCCTTAAATGTCACCTAAAGTTTGACAGTATGTATATTATGTATTTATTTCTTAGTGTTGACAGGCCTTTTTTTGCTAAAAAGGCTAGTCCGTCCTGCTGGTGCTAAATGTTGCAATTCAATTTCTCAGACAACTTTAAACACGTGATCATCAACATTGTCAACTCAACAGTAAACACATGACTTCTTACACTGGTCAAAACTATCTGTCTATCCACCCAACTGTCTGTCTATCTATTCGTCCGTCCTTAAGTCTTGCCAACCTTCTCGCAACTTCATGATTTTTCCTTAAAATTTTTTTTCCTAATTCCTCTTAAAGACAGACTAAATGTCTAGTAAGTTAAATTTGTCTACTGCTCACATACTTTGTATTACCAAACATAACCATTGAGCAACAGTGTAACACACATTCCTTTCCAGTCTTGACAATGTCCACCATGTCCAGTGAAGCGGGGCAGAGGATTGTTGTTAGCTAAATCTGTTCTTTTTCGGTTTTCATTTAAAAGGGTCTTTCTGTTTTTTTGTTGTGCCTCGTTGTACCAGTATTTTGCCTGTTTTACTGTTGATGCGATTATAAATGGTTAATAGTTTTTGGAATAAGCCCGAGACATGTAGTCAACCACAAAAACATTATGAAGGATTTTCTGCTGCTTAACGACAAGTTATTATGTTGTTGTACTTAGTTTGGGACAAGTCAAGTGTGTCATTTAGCCAAAAGGTAGCTTGATGGTTGTGGTAAGGAAAAAAGGGTATAAACTGGCTTATGTTTATAGAACTGAGATTTTTTTTAATTTTACAAAGAAAAAAGTACTTTTGTGTACCAAAAGGTACTTTTTATGTATAGTACTTTTTGTGTACCATAATAAAAAAGTACATTTTTGCATACTAAAGTATCTTTTTTAAATATGAAAGTATATTTTTTACTTTTTTGTACAAAAAGGTACTTTTTTATATAAAGTACTTTTTTGTGTATCATAATAAAAAAGTACATTTTTGCATATGAAAGTATATTTTTTGCATACAAAAGTATATTTTTTACATATGAAAGTATATTTTTGTATACAACCGTTTATTTTTGTATAGGTACCGCTATCCCTTTTTGCACAAATATATTCAGTCTCCTTTTTATAAAAAAAGTACTTTTTATACGAAAACTTTACTTTCTTATATAAAAAGTGCTTATTATATAAACAAAAATATACGTTTCTATACAAAAAGATGCTTTCATTTACAAAAAATATAGTTTCTTATACAAAAATGTGCTTCATTATAGAAAGGTACTTTTTTAAAAGAAGTATTTTTTGTGTACCTCAATAAAAAAAAAGTACAGTTTTTCAAACTAAAGTGTATTTTTTATATATTCAAATATATTTTTTTGATTTTTGTATAAGTAACGATATTCATTTTGTTGTAAAAATATACCCTCACTTTTTTTATAAAAAAAAAGTACTTTTTATACAAAAAAGTAACTTTTTACAAAAAGAGCTTTTTATAAAAAAATTTTATACGTTCCTATACAATAAAATACTTTCATATACAAAAAATATAGTTTCTTAAGCAAAAATGTCTTTATTATAAAATGGTCTATGTACTTTTTTGTGTACCATAATAAAAAAGTACTTTTTTTGCATAATAAAGTGTATTTGCTATATATAAAGTATATTTTTGTATATGAATGTAAATGTTTGTAAAAGAACAAAAAGATATTTTCATATAGAAAAAATAAAGTTCCATATACAAAAATGTACTTTCTTATAGAAAGGTACTTTTTTTATTATGTCACACAAAAAAGTACTTCACACTGTATTTTATTGTAAAACAATAAAATACAGTATGAAATTATTTAAAGAAGTACTTTTTGTACAAATTTTTTTTAAAAAGAACTCTACTTTACAAAATTGTACCTAAGGTACTTTACATGCAATGTTATACAGAAAAGTACTTTTGTATTTCAATTTGTAATAAAAATTTTCTTGTTAAAGTTTACTTCTATTGTCCGGGAAATGCAAAAATGTGCTTTATTTTAAAAAAGGCACTTTTTTTCATTATGGTACACAGAAAAGTACCAAATAGTCTAGTTTATTGTAATTGTAAGAGTACATAAACAATTTATTCAAAAAAGTACTTTTTGTGCAAAGTTATACAAAGAAGTAGTCTACTTTAGCAAATTATACCAAAGGTACTTAAAATGCGATGTTAAACAAAAAAGTACTTTTTCATTTCAATTTGTAATAAAAATTTTAGATACAAATTTGTTTATTTAATTTTACTTCTATTGTTAAAAAAATGAAAAAAGTGCTTTATCATAGAAAAGTACTTTTTTTTTTATTATGGTACACAAAAAGTACTTAATAGTGTAATTGATTGTAGTTGTAAGATTATGTAAGAAAAGTATTTAAAGAGGTACTTTTTAGACATAATTATACAAAAAAAAACTCTACACTACAAAATTCTACCTCAAAGGTACTTTATATGCAATGTTATGCAGAAAAGTACTTTTTAAATTTGTAATTTTCTTTTATTTATTTAACTTTAGTTCTATTGTTCGAAAAATTCTAAAATGTAATTTATTACAAAAAGGTACTTTTTTTATTATGGTACGCAAAAAAGTACTTAATAGTGTATTTTATTGTAATTGTAGGAGTACGTAAACAAAGTATTTGAAGAAGTACTTTTTGAACAAAATTATAGAAAAAAGTACTTTATTTTACAAAATCATACCAAAGGTACTTTATATGCAAAGTGATAAAGAAAAGTACTTTTTCATTTCAATTTGTGATAAAATGTTTCCTTTTGAAACAAATTTATTTATTTATCTAACTTCTATTGTTCAAAAACTTCTCAATTTTTATGAAAACTATTGAAATTTTTGCAAAAAAAAAAATAAAAATTAATTAATTTGCCACGATTTAAATATATTAGAAATCTATTTCTTAGAAAATCTTAATCAAAATCAAATTAAAAACATATGACGCTATCATTAAATTATTTTTTATAAAATGTTGTGTGACAAAATTGCTCAAAATCTCTAGCAAAATCAAAAGACTTAAGCTGCAAACTTGTTTGCAAGATTAAAGAAATAACAGAAAAAAATATCAAGCGATTTTTTTAAAAACAGAATAATTTAGAGAAACAAAAAAAAAAAAAATAATGCAATTTAAATTAATGGAATTATAAGAATCTTAAATGAGTTATAAATTTTAAAATAATTTAAATAAAAAAAATGGTTAATATTAAAATTTTAATAAGAAAAATTCACAAATTTAAAACGGAAGCCTTAAATTTTGTTTTTTTTTAATCATCTGCAATTTGTTTTGGTTTAATTATTTTATATTATAAGTTTTTAATCCAATACTTTAACTAATTCCAAATTTATTGTATTATTTAATTTTGTATTTATAATTTATTACCTTTTATTTTCAATTCCTTAGATCGATCTCGGGCTTGAAATTACTTAAGGCTGCTTTGATTTTATTTGTTATTTTATTATCATTTACGTATTCAATTTAACTTTTTTTGCTTTAGTTATTTGTAAAATCACTTTTGTATATTTATTTATTGCTTTCTAAGAAATTGCGCAGTTTGGAAAATTTTTTAAAATTTATTAATACTGTTTCAGGTTTAATTGATTTAATAAAAAATTGTTTAGAAAAACATTTATTGTTAAGAGAATTGAAGCAGAAGAAAGTGTTGAAATTCTTGGACATATAAAATTTATTAAAACAATTTTTTTTACAGTAACAAAAATAGTATTTGTATATAGAAAATTAAGCAAAAAATTACTCTATAAGACAAAATTGTACTCAAAAGTACTTTAATATGTGTGACCCGGTCTATGAAAAGGTTGCTTATGACTCAAAAACAAAATTTAGAAAAATTTGCTAAAAATTTCAAAAAATTAGCTAATTTTTCGAAATTTTGTTTTTGAGTCATAAGTCACCTTTTCGTAGTTCACAAAAAAGTACTTTTTTCAGTAAATTGTTAAAAGTACTTTACAATACAAATTTCATCAAAAAGCTATAGTAAGAAATAGGAACCTTAGACATTTAATTCATTTTTTTTTTTGATGAAAAAACAAAAGGGAACAGCTGACTAGAATTATGCCACATATTCAAAAAATAAAGAAATTTATGTAACAGAGTACCTACATAAAAGTCTTTTAACGTTTCTGAGACACCACAAGGTGCCTACATATTACAGGCCCAATTTGGCATTTTGACACAATGGAAAAATGCACTTGGGTGGAACTTAAACCATTCCCTGATTAAAGGTATTGGGCTCAAGTTACAAAGAATTTTTACTCTAAATGATTTATGTTTAATTTAACTCAATGCAGCTACAAATTTTTATTTGGGACACTCCTTATGTTTGTATTAGCTTTTTTAGTAATGGCATATATTTCACAGATTAAGAATCCTGGTGGGATGGACAACTACAATGTTTCTTTAACTAAACAGACTTTATTTTTAAAAAAGTATTTTTTATGCGAAAAGGTACCTTTTCCCCAAAACCTTTTAAACTTCCTTTCATATTTCAATTTAACTTTTTATACAAATAGATACTTTTTTTACAAAAAGATAATATTTTTTTATACAAAAAGGTACTTTTTTATACAAAAATGTACTTTTTTTATACAAAAAGGTACTTTATTTAAACAAGAAGTTACTTTTTAATACAAAAAGGTACTTTTTATACAAAAAGGTACTTTTTTATACAAAAAGGTACTTTTTTTTACCAAAAAGGCACTTTTTTATACAGAAAGGTAATTTTGTATACAAAAAGGTACTTTTTTTATACAAAAAGGTACGATTTTTTACGAAAAGGTACTTTATTTGTACGTTAAAGTATTTTTTAACTTAAAAGTACATTTTTTGCACATTCAGACTCTTTTTTAAACAAAAAGGTACAGTTTTAAAACAAAAATCTAATTTTTATACTTAAATGAACTTTATTTATACAAAAAGTACTTTTTTTTACAAAACTGTACCTTATATATTCAAAAGTTACTCTCTTTAACCAAAATTTACTTTGTTTATACAAAAATATATTTTCTTAATACAAAAATCTACTTTCTTTATACAAAAAGGTACTTTTTATACAGAAATGTACTTTATTTATATAAAAAGGTACTTTTTATACATATAAAAGATGTTAATTTCTTAATACTAAAAATACTTTCTTTATAAAAAAGGTTTATAAAAAACATACATTTTATATAAAAAGGTTATTTTCTTTATAAAAATGGTACTTTCTTTATACAAAAAGGTACTTTTTTATACAAAAAGATACTTTCTTTATACAAAAATGTACTTTATTTAAAAAAATGTACTTTCTTTTCACAAAAAGGTACTTTTTTATACAAAAACGCACTTATTTTATACAAAAAGGTACTTTCTTTATACAAAAAGGCACTTGAATCATACATAAAAGTAATTTTTTATTTACGCAAATGTACTTTTTTTGATACTTTCTTATACAAAAAGGTCCTTTTTTATATAAAATAGTACTTTTTTTATACAGAAGGTACTTTCTTTATAAAGAAAATACTTTCTTTATAAAGAAGATACTTTATTTATTTATAAAAAAATGTAATTTCTTTATATAATTAGGTACTTTATTTATACTAAAGGTACTTTATTTGTATAAAGGTACTTTTTGATTAAAAATATAATTTTTAATCAAAAACGTACTTTCTTCATACAAAAAGACACATTCTTTTGATGTGATTTCTTTATACAAAAAGGTTCTTTCTTTACACAAGAAGGTACTTTCTTTAAACAAAAATGTAATTTCTCTATACAAAAACGTACTTTCCCTATACAAAAATGTACTTTTTTCAATAAAAAGATACGTTTTTGCACAAAAACGTACTTACTTCATACAAAAATATACTTTCTTTTTATGTAATTCCTTTTTTAAAAACAAAACTACTTTCTTTATACAAAAAAGTACTTTCCTTATACAAAAATGTACTTTCTTTACATAAAAAGTTACTTTCTTTACACAACTAGTAACTTTCGGTATACAAAGGGGTGCTTTTTTTAAACAAAAACGTACTTTTTTATACAACAAGGTACTTTTTTACAAAAAGGTACTTTTTACAAAAAAGTGATTTATTTACAAAAAGGTACTTTATTTAAAAAAGGTACTTTTTTACAAAAAGGTACTTTTTTTACAAAAAGGTACTTTATTTTAAAAAAGGTACTTTTTTTACAAAAAGATACTTTTTTACACAAAAATGAATTTTCTGCTGAAAATGTTAATTTATCACATTTCGTTTCATATTTAAATCTTCGATATTAATTTGTTTTGTGAATCTTTTAGCAAAAAAAAACTGAATTTTTAAATTTTCAATAATTTCAACACTTTTGCTTCTTTTCAATTTATCTTGAAATTAAGCATTTAAATAATTAATATAATTATGGCTATTAAAATTATTGATAATGATTATTAATTGCTGAACATTGATATTTAAAGTTATTTTAACACTTTGGATCGATTTTTTTTTTCTTTTAATACAAAAATCATCTTTGACTTCAAAAAATTTCGAAATGAAATGGAGGAAATATATTTTGAAAAATTAGATTTTAAAATTTTTATTTAAGTTATGGTTCAAGGTCGTTTAAACTAATCAAATAGTTTAGATTTTTTTTTTAAGATTTTAGGTAACTTTTTTATAACAATCATCAAAAATTTCGCATATGTAAGATTTATTAAAAATATTTAAGATTTTTTTTTTTGGGATTTATTAAAATTTTTTTCTTGACTAATTTGTTTAAAACTTGGGTTATTTTTTATTTAAATTTTAGTTACGCACTTTATTTAAGACTGCGAATTTTTTTTAAATTTATTTATTATATAAAATATGATAAATTTGATTTCTTTTAGTAAAAATTTGTATTACTCTTATATCCGTATTTTTGTGGCCTTTAGAAATATTTAAAATTTTATTTTGAAAAATTTCTCACAAAACCTTTTGTTTTTTTTTTTAGATTTTATTAATTAGTTAATATTTTTTTAAGATATTTTAAATTTTAAATTTATTCAAAGCTTTTTTGTGATTTTTTTTTTTTTTGATAACTTTAATTCGATTTTATTTTCAAAAATATCCCACAAATTTTTGCACCCGGTCTTTTGTCAAAGTCATACGTTTTAACTTTCAATGATAAAACCAACCGTCTTTGGCCAACGACTAAATGAAACTGTTTGACTCTTGGCTTTTGCTAAAAGCCAAAGCATGTTTGGAACAAAAACTCTCTTAAAGAGAGTTAAACAAAACTTTGAGCGAGGCTTTAATAACAAAAAAGCTTATTTTAGCTTAAACAAAAATTTGCTTTTGCCAGCACCTGATCTCTCATAAAACCAGATCGTTAAACACTCATCGCCTTAAAGAACTCACAAAGGAAAGGGGTTAGTTAGTTATTGTTAGTTATTGTTAACCAAGATCAGCCGTCATCATTATAATGATATTTGCAAAAATTTAACTAAAAGTCATTTTTAACGCTCTTGTTTTTTCTCAAGTATTTGTTTAAAAATTATTTACGTTTTTAAAATTTTTTTCTAAATTTTTGAATAATTATTTTAAATTTTTGTTTCAATTTTATTCTCCTTAATTGAATTTCTTTTTTAAAAATTGTACTATCTTTTTCTTTATTTCTTTTTTAAACTTTTAAATATTTAAATTGTTTATCAATTAATTAGTTAATTTGTTGTTATTTCTTCTTTTTTGTATATTTTTGTTTAGAAACCATAAATTATAGGTATTGTTTAAATTAAGATTCTTCTGTTTTTTTGTTAAAAATTTTTACAAAAGAGGTGAAAGTTTTCGAACAAACAAATTTTATTGTAAAATAGAAATTTGCATAATAGAATTAACTAAATATCCCAGACTAATGATGCAAAGTTCTTAAGATGCCAGTAAAATTTAATTATATTAGAAAATAATTTGGAGTTATTTCAAAGAGAAAGGGTGACTATCAAGGTTTGTTAAGCCATCATCATAAAAACTAATTTTTCGTATCAAAAAATTTTGATATCTTTTTTCTTATAGAAAAATTTTGATGAAATTTTTCTTATAGAAAAATTTTGATGAAATTTTATTTATAGACAAATTTTAATGAAATTTTTTCTTATAGAAAAATTTTTATAAAATTTTATTTATAGACAAATTTTAATGAAATTTTTTCTTATAGAAAAATTTTTATGAAATTTTTCTTATAGAAAGATTTTGATGAAATTTTTCTTATAGAAAAATTTTTATGAAATTTTTCTTATAGAAAGATTTTAATGAAATTTTTCTTATAGAAAAATTTTGATGAAATTTTTCTTATCGAAAAATTTTGATAAAATTTTTCTTATAGAAAAATTTTAATGAAATTTTTCTTATAAAAAAATTTTGATGAAGTTTTTCTTATAGAAAAATTTTGATGAAATTTTTCTTATAGAAAAATTTTGATGAAATATTTCTTATAGAAAAATTTTGATGAAATTTTTCTTATAGAAAAATTTTGATGAAATTTTTCTTATAGAAAAATTTTGATGGAATTTTTGATGAAATTTTTCTTATAGAAAAATTTTGATTAAATTTTTCTTATAGAAAAATTTTGATGAAATTTTTCTTATAGAAAAATTTTGATGAAATTTTTCTTATAGAAAAATTTTGATGAAATTTTTCTTATAGAAAAATTTTGATGAAATTTTTCTTATAGAAAAATTTTGATGAAATTTTTCTTATAGAAAAATTTTGATGAAATTTTTCTTATAGAAAAATTTTGATGAAATTTTGCTTATAGAAAAATTTTGATGAAATTTTTCTCATAGAAAAATTTTGATGAATTTTTTTTTTATAGATAAATTTTGATGAAATTTTTCTTATAGAAAAATTTTGATGAAATTTTTCGTATAGATAAATTTTGATGAAATTTTTCTTATAGAAAAATTTTGATGAAATTTTTCTTATAGAAAAATTTTGATGAAATTTTTCTTATAGAAAAATTTTGATGAAATTTTTCTTATCGAAAAATTTTGATGAAATTTTTCGTATAGAAAAATTTTGATGAAATTTTTCTTATAGAAAAATGTTGATGAAATTTTTCTTATAGAAAAATTTTGATGAAATTTTATTTATAGACAAATTTTAATGAAATTTTTTCTTATAGAAAAATTTTGATAACATTTTTCTTATAGAAAAATTTTGATGAAGTTTTTCTTACAGAAAAATGTTTATAAAATTTTATTTATAGACAAATTTTAATGAAATTTTTCCTTATAGAAAAATGTTGATGAAATTTTTCTTAAAGAAAAATTTGATAAAACTTTATTTATAGACAAATTTTAATGACATTTTTTCTTATAGAAATTTTTCTTACAGAAAAATTTTGCTAAAATTTTTCATATAGAAAAATTTTGATGTAATTTTTCTTATAGACAAATTTGGATAAAATTTTTCTTATAGAAAAATTTTGGTGAAATTTTTCTTAAAGAAAAACTTTGATGAAATTTTTCTTATAGAAAAATTTTGATGAAATTTTTCTTAAAGAAAAACTTTGATGAAATTTTTCTTATAGAAAAATTTTGATGACATTTTTCTTATAGAAAAATTTTGATGAAATTTTTCTTAAAGAAAAATTTTGAGTAAATTTTTCTTATCGAAAAATTTTGATGAAATTTTACTATTCGAAAAATTTTGATGAAATTTTTCTTAAAGAAAAATTTTGAGTAAATTTTTCTTATCGAAAAATTTTGATGAAATTTTACTATTCGAAAAATTTTGATGAAGTTTTACTTCTCGAAAAATGTTGATAAAATTTTTCTTATAGAAAAATTTTGATGAAGTTTTTCTTACAGAAAAATTTTTATAAAATTTTATTTATAGACAAATTTTAATGAAATTTTTCCTTTTAGAAAAATTTTGATGAAATTTTTCTTAAAGAAAAATTTGATAAAATTTTATTTATAGATAAATTTTAATGAAATTTTTTCTTATAGAAATTTTTCTTACAGAAAAATTTTGCTAAAATTTTTCATATAGAAAAATTTTGATGTAATTTTTCTTATAGACAAATTTGGATAAAATTTTTCTTATAGAAAAATTTTGGTGAATTTTTTCTTATACAAAAATTTTGTTAAAATTTTTTCTTATAGAGAAATTTTTGATTGCAACTTTTTGGACAAACAATTTATGTTTTTTATATAAAAAGCTTTGCTAAAAATGTTCGGAAAAAATTTTTTTGTTTAAAATTTTTTATATGAAAATTTTTAATAGAAATTTTTTTTGAAAGAAAAATGTTAATACCTTTTTTTTCTAAAATTTTAAATAAAAAATTGTCCATTCAACATTTATTGATAGAATTTTTTCATACAAATTTTTTGTTAGAAAAAGTTTCTATGAAAAAAATCTTCGATCGAAATTTTGTTGAAATTTTTTTGCCTTTTGTTTTTTTCGAAACAATTTTAACAATTTTTTTTTTGCAAGAATCTTATAAACATATAAAAATTTTTAATAGAAATTCTTTTTGGAAAATAATTTGAAAGCTATAAAAATGTTAGTATAAATTGTTTTTCATACAAACATTTTAATTGAAAAAAAGTTGTTCCAAAGAATCTTTCGCAAAAAAAATTCTTTAAAAATTTGTTCATAGAAAAAATCTTTAAAAAATTGTTCATAGAAAAATTTTAGATAAAATTTTTTTTACAAAAATTTTTTGATATCTTTTTCGCAAAAAAAAATTCTTTAAAAATTTGTTCATAGAAAAAATCTTTAAAAAATTGTTAATAGAAAAATTTTAGATAAAATTTTTTTTACAAAAATTTTTTGATATCTTTTATGGAAATTCTTACCTATAAAAATCTACAAAAGAATTTTTTTTGTCAAAAATTTTTGACAGAATTTTTTTGAAAATCTTTAATAGAAAATTTTTTTGGAGAAACATTTTTAGTATAAAACATTTTAGATTAAAAAGTTTTTCAATAGAATTTCACACAAAAAAATTTTTTTCTTCAAAAGATTAAAGATTTTTATATGAAAAAATTTCTTTCAAAGGTTTTTATAAGAAGAAAATTTCTGTCAAAAATTTTAGACAAAAAAATTTTGATCGAAAATTTTTATATGTATAAATTTCTGTCCATAATTTTTTGGATTCAATTTGTTTAAAATTTTTGACAGAAATTTCTTTCATATTCTTTTACAAATAAATGTACATAGAATATTTTTATAGATAAGTGGCAACCTCATAACACACTTATTAAGGCATAGGTTTATATCTCTAAAACTGGGACAAGCATCTTTGTTTATGAGATTTGTGAGTGACACAATTTAAAAATTTTCAAATTCTTTTGATAAAATATGCATATTAATTTATGTATTATTTTAAATAAATTAAGCAACTATACAAAAATTATTTTGAAAAAATAATAATTTTTTTATTGTTTTGTAATATTTTGAAATTTTTTAACTTTTTAAATACATATCTTCTTTTTTTATTCAAAGCGCTTATGAAAATGTTAAGCCCTTTTCTTAACAATTCATTGTATCAACAAGTCATTTGTTAAGACCCAACAAAACTGCCTAATTTAGTTATTACCATAATAGTCTTGGATCTTTGAATTCAAATGTAAATTAAAATAAGTTTTTGGTAGCCACAAATCAGACACTCTTGACCCCAGAGCCAAATAAAGATTAAGCCAAATTAAAACAGAGAACTACGTTTTTGAAAAGGCTGAAAAAAATATTTATTGGTTATTTAAAAAAATAAAAAATTTTGAAAACAAACAAAACAGAAATGACTCAATCTTAAAGATTTATAAGCAAATATTTTTTTCAAATAAATAAAAGAAAGAAGTAGTTTAAAATTAACTCAAATTCAATACAATCTTAGGCCAAGAGCTAAAGACAATTTATACAAAATTTCAAGATTAGTCAGAGACTTAATACTTTTATACAAAAAACTCTAAAACAATATAAAAATAATTGAGAAAAAAAACTGAATAAAAATTTAACACCGGCAATTCTTTACCTCATCTATAAACTGGACAATATTTGCTTATATTAAAATTTCTACAACGTGCGTTTTAAATTTTATTTATTTTTCATTTGACGTTTTTTTTTGTATTGAACTAAATGTAAATTTCAATTATTCAAATGTGTGACATTTGCAAGACCAAAACAAAACCGAGAAGTGAAAAAAAGTATCAGCCAAACAATGAGTTTAACAATCTTTTAATAGTCCAATGACGTTATTTCTTTACTTTGTCTTGTTTTTTTTTTAATGGATGTTCGACTTGGGCTTATGGCCAATTTCGGTAAATTGCTTAGAAAAATAAGTACATAAACATAAAATTAAATAAAATAAAAAGCTAAACATAGCGTGATTAAAAAGATAAATACAAATTTGATATGTTTGTTTTCTTGAAAAATAAATGACACCTACGTAATCAATCAAAGAATGAAATTAGCCTGGAGGAACTTTGAAGTCGATAAAAGATAATGATACCTAATTGTTTGCTCATGAATTAGTCAGACGAGTTAAGTTAAGAATTTTTAATAGGAAAGGAAATGAGAAATTTCGTTGAATAACACAAAAGAGGCATTAATAACTCGATAACAGTGAAGTTCAGCTTGAAAGACCAAGCACGTGTGATAGTAGAATAGAACTAGATAAGACCTAGCAGAGAACTAGAATAGAAACAGAAAAGAAGTCGAACAGAACTAGAAAGGAACTAGAACAGAACTAGAAGAGAACTAGAAGAGAACTAGAACAGAACTAGAACAGAACTAGAACAGAACTAGAACAGAACTAGAACAGAACTAGAACAGAACTAGAACAGAACTAGAACAGAACTAGAACAGAACTAGAACAGAACTAGAACAGAACTAGAACAGAACTAGAACAGAACTAGAACAGAACTAGAACAGAACTAGAACAGAACTAGAACAGAACTAGAACAGAACTAGAACAGAACTAGAACAGAACTAGAACAGAACTAGAACAGAACTAGAACAGAACTAGAACAGAACTAGAACAGAACTAGAAGAGAACTAGAACAGAACTAGAACAGAACTAGAACAGAACTAGAACAGAACTAGAACAGAACTAGAACAGAACTAGAACAGAACTAGAACAGAACTAGAACAGAACTAGAACAGAACTAGAACAGAACTAGAACAGAACTAGAACAGAACTAGAACAGAACTAGAACAGAACTAGAACAGAACTAGAACAGAACTAGAACAGAACTAGAACAGAACTAGAACAGAACTAGAACAGAACTAGAACAGAACTAGAACAGAACTAGAACAGAACTAGAAGAGAACTAGAACAGAACTAGAACAGAACTAGAACAGAACTAGAACAGAACTAGAACAGAACTAGAACAGAACTAGAACAGAACTAGAACAGAACTAGAACAGAACTAGAACAGAACTAGAACAGAACTAGAACAGAACTAGAACAGAACTAGAACAGAACTAGAACAGAACTAGAACAGAACTAGAACAGAACTAGAACAGAACTAGAACAGAACTAGAACAGAACTAGAACAGAACTAGAACAGAACTAGAACAGAACTAGAACAGAACTAGAACAGAACTAGAACAGAACTAGAACAGAACTAGAACAGAACTAGAACAGAACTAGAACAGAACTAGAACAGAACTAGAACAGAACTAGAACAGAACTAGAACAGAACTAGAACAGAACTAGAACAGAACTAGAACAGAACTAGAACAGAACTAGAACAGAACTAGAACAGAACTAGAACAGAACTAGAACAGAACTAGAACAGAACTAGAACAGAACTAGAACAGAACTAGAACAGAACTAGAACAGAACTAGAACAGAACTAGAACAGAACTAGAACAGAACTAGAACAGAACTAGAACAGAACTAGAACAGAACTAGAACAGAACTAGAACAGAACTAGAACAGAACTAGAACAGAACTAGAACAGAACTAGAACAGAACTAGAACAGAACTAGAACAGAACTAGAACAGAACTAGAACAGAACTAGAACAGAACTAGAACAGAACTAGAACAGAACTAGAACAGAACTAGAACAGAACTAGAACAGAACTAGAACAGAACTAGAACAGAACTAGAACAGAACTAGAACAGAACTAGAACAGAACTAGAACAGAACTAGAACAGAACTAGAACAGAACTAGAACAGAACTAGAACAGAACTAGAACAGAACTAGAACAGAACTAGAACAGAACTAGAACAGAACTAGAACAGAACTAGAATAGAACTAGAACAGAACTAGAACAGAACTAGAACAGAACTAGAACAGAACTAGAACAGAACTAGAACAGAACTAGAACAGAACTAGAACAGAACTAGAACAGAACTAGAACAGAACTAGAACAGAACTAGAACAGAACTAGAACAGAACTAGAACAGAACTAGAACAGAACTAGAACAGAACTAGAACAGAACTAGAACAGAACTAGAACAGAACTAGAACAGAACTAGAACAGAACTAGAACAGAACTAGAACAGAACTAGAACAGAACTAGAACAGAACTAGAACAGAACTAGAACAGAACTAGAACAGAACTAGAACAGAACTAGAATAGAACTAGAACAGAACTAGAACAGAACTAGAACAGAACTAGAACAGAACTAGAACAGAACTAGAACAGAACTAGAACAGAACTAGAACAGAACTAGAACAGAACTAGAACAGAACTAGAACAGAACTAGAACAGAACTAGAACAGAACTAGAACAGAACTAGAACAGAACTAGAACAGAACTAGAACAGAACTAGAACAGAACTAGAACAGAACTAGAACAGAACTAGAACAGAACTAGAACAGAACTAGAACAGAACTAGAACAGAACTAGAACAGAACTAGAACAGAACTAGAACAGAACTAGAACAGAACTAGAACAGAACTAGAACAGAACTAGAACAGAACTAGAACAGAACTAGAACAGAACTAGAACAGAACTAGAACAGCACTAGAACTAGAACAGAACTAATTTTAATAAGGCCAAACAAAAGACTTAGGAAACGAACTTTTTTTATTACATAGTCATTTCTATTTTAAGTATAAGATTCAGTCTATATGGCAGTATAACAGTTAAGACTGAGTATACTCAGGCAGATTATAACACTCACTAGTAGATTGGGTATTAAACTCAGTCCAAAGGTATTTATAATTAAAACAGGAACTGATCTACAACTGATTCAAGACTGAACTATTTTAGAAAAAATCAAAATTTTAACAATTATTTTCTATCTGTCTTATCTTTGGTTTCTAACAAACGCTGTTAAGTCTACACGTTTTAGCTGCAAAGCTAACACTATTAGTCACTTTATCTACAATATTATTATACAAATAAATACTACGATTTATTTAAATATAAATAACCCTATCTCAGCAATTACTTTAAAAACGTCCTTTTAAAAATTTCAACAGCTAAAATCAGTTGATTTAAACTATAATATTACCATTTGTCCAATTGCCATTGATTAGCTTTATCGGCATTGTCAACTTCCTTTTCATGACGAATCAATATTCATCGAAGTACTTAGCCAAAGTAAGAGCGAAAACCAAGAAATGTTAACAACTCAATACGAGTGATCATATACTTAGGAGACTTAAGATGGTTGTATGTATTGAGTTTGTATGTAGTACTTTAGTTGTAACATGCAAGATTTTCGAGCGAAAGGTTTGGATTTGTTATGTTGTAAAGTCTGGAGTTAGTTTTTTTGTTTTAACTTAAAGTTAAAATATGTCTCTATTACTATTAAACGCTAATGTCAATTTGATACCTACATTATACACGACAAAACAGTTGTATTTCGTAAACTTAATAAATCCAGTTTCGAAGTTTTTTTGTCTGTCATTTAAATGAAAACCTGTTAACTGGATTTACTACAAATGCCTTAGCTTAAATCAACTCTCATTGAGAATTTTGGCGAAGGCGAGTAAAGATTTGAAAAGGCAAATAAATTTTTCTAAAACTTTTGCAAGTGTTAAAAGTTAGTCTAAGACTCCAATACTTTTAAGTAATTCCACTTTTTTTTCTTACTTTAGTATCATTTCCCTAACAGTAGTATAGCCATTTTCTTCCTAATTCAGAAATTTATTAAACACCTACTGATATTTGAAATATTTTTTTTTTTTGTATGACTGCGAATATCTTTTTCTGAATGATTAAAATCCATAAATAAATGAAGTTAAGCATTTTGCGAAACCAGTTGCTTACACTTGAATAAAAATTTATATTTATCGTCTCATCTTTGAGCGTGAAGCAAACAAAAAAAATCTTTTTATGGTTAAGCGCCAAAGTTAAAATTTCTTTATTAGAATATTAAAAATATGAAAGAAAAAAACTGTGAAAAAATAAGAAATGAGAACACCATAGAAGGCTTCTTTTCGAAAGAGGAAACATTTCATTGATATAAACTTTTATTTTTTTGCTTAGATGTAGACTTTGAAACTAAAGTTAAGGCAGACGGTTCGATGATTGCATACTTTTTGGAAGATCATACAAAATCCGGGTAAAAAGAAAAATTTAAATCAAAATTTTATTTTGATCAAACATTGTGTTTGATCAAAATTTTACTGAAGACAAATTTTGATCAAAATTTTATTAAAGACAAATTTTGAATTAAATTTTACTAAAGACAATTTTTGATCAAAATTTTAGTAAAGACAAATTTTGATTAAAAATTTAATAAAGACAAATTTTGATCAAAATTTTAATAAAGACAAATTTTGATAAAAAATTTTACTGAAGACAAGTTGTGATCAAAATTTTACTATATATAAATTTTATTCAAAATTTTACTAAAAACAAATTTTAATTAAAAATTTACTAAAGACAAATTTTGATCAAAATTCTACTAAAGAAAAATTTTGATCAAAATTTTACTAAAGAAAAATTTTGATCAAAATTTTACTAAAGAAAAATTTTGATCAAAATTTTACTAAAGAAAAATTTTGATCAAAATTTTACTTAAGACAATTTTTTATCAAAATGTTACTAAAGACAAATTTTGATCAAAGTTTTACTAAAGACAAATTTTGATCAAAATTTTCTAAAGACAATTTTTGATCAAAATTTTACTAAAGACAAATTTTGATCAAAATTTTACTTAAGACAATTTTTTATTAAAATTTTACTAAATTTTACTAAAGATAAGTTTGATAAAAATTTTATTAAAGACAAATTTTGATCAAAATTTTACTAAAGACTAACTTTGATCAAAATTTTACTAAAGAAAAATTTTGATCAAAATTTTACTTAAGACAAATTTTTATTAAAATTTTACTAAATTTTACTAAAGATAAGTTTGATAAAAATTTTATTAAAGCAAATTTTGATCAAAATTTTACTAAAGACACATTTTAATCAAAATTGATTGAGTTTAAAACATAGACATAGATACGCATAGATACGCATAGACATAGATACGTTCCTCTTCATCTATTTCAATTTAGCAAATGTAAAAGAGTAATACCTTTCAAATCAACTCAAAATGCAGCTGAAGACAATTTTTGAAATTCTTTTATATTTAGTTTTTTGTTTAAATTTTTTACAGCAAGTCTTTGTTGCTAAACAGAAATTTGTAGAAATGTTCTTATAATCTTGTTTAAAGCTCTTGTTGTTTGATTTTAATTGTTAAACACAGCTGGCAAAACTCAAGCCAAATGAAAGCATGAACACTACAAAACAAAAATTAGCAAAAAATAAAATTAAATATTCTTTCTATTTTTTTATAAAAAGTAATATAAGATGCAAATTGTTTAGTTTATTTAATTTTTTTTTTTAACCAAGATATTTGAGCTTTAGAAACTAGCGGTGCCTTAACTTGACATTAGTTACTTACATAATTTTCTATTATGACTTTGTTCTTATTTTTCGAGCAAAAAAAAAAAATAAAAACAACAACAAGAGAAACATTTTAACAGGAAGTGTCTACATTATAAAAGAATTTAAGGTTGTTTCTGGCGATGGTTGTTTAAAAGAAAATGTTAAGCAAACAAAAGACTTAGGCAACAAACGTGAACATTTTTAACTGTAAATTTGTCTGTAGATTTAACTCATTTCCAACTTTTAGTCATAATTATGTTGGCAAATTTATTTATTTGCTCAAGTTTGGAATAGTTTTCTTTATTTAGTTAGCAATTAACAGATTAAGCTCAAAGATTTCTTTTTTTCATAATCTAACAGGGAAGTAAAGGATTAAAGATGAGATTTGTAAATTGGTTTGTTTGATTGTTATATAAAAAAAGTGATTTGGTTATAAATTTCTAGCTTAAGCCATGATAAGCTTTCAAATTAATATGTCTCAAAGAAATTCTTGCTCCAGTTCTTTTGGACTTCTGATAAAAACTTAAATTGAAAAGGATTCTGTTCAAATGCTGAGAAATTTTGGCCAAAAAGTCTACTTTATTAGATAAGATTGAAAGTGACAGGGTGACTGTGTATATCGTATGGATTAGGTTGACTTTAACAGTCAGAGACAAGATAGGATGATTCCTATGCTCATAGGAATCAAATAAAACTGAGTAAAGATTTCAAAATAAGATAGCTATAACTCTTAGATTAGGCGAAACTGAGTAAAGATTTCCAACTAAGAAGGCTATAAGTCTCAGATTAGGCTGAGTATTAGGAAATAGACAAGGTAATGCTTAGACTAAGCTGATTATAGGACTCAGACGAAGCTGATTAGAAGATTTTTACTGGGCGGGGTGTAACAATTAAGCAAGTCTGAGTACAAAACAGACACCTGATTCAGCCAATAACTTAGACTACTTTTAATATAACACTCAGACTGAGCTTTTATCAAACATTTTAATAGATCCAAACAAAAGACTAAGGAAACGAACTTTTAAATGGTGATTTTATTATTATTAAACTCAGTTTAAAACTCAGTCTAGACAACATTTTAACACTCAGCCTAGACTTGAGTATGACACTAAGTCACGATCATTTTATAATACTTATTCTTAATCGGAGTATAACTGTTATTCTGTGGCTCCTACACTCAGCCTAAAGTGGGCTATAACGCTCAGTCAAAGGCTGAGTATAACATTAAGTCTATGGCTGAGTATATCAGTCAATCCAAGGCTAAATAAAGCACTCAGTCTAAGACTGAATGTAACACTGAGTCTTAGATATAATAGAATATTCAGTCAAAGGCTAAGAATGACTGAGTATATCACTCAATCCAAGTCTTAGTATAGCACTTAGTCTAAGGCTGAGTATAATGCTGAGTCTGTTAGTGCCAAAAGTCACTATTCCGACTCCTGCTTTAATGTAGTAATGACAATGTTTGCAAATATTCTTGCAACATTAGCAACACGGCCAGTTGTCAAAAGCATGACATCTCTTTCTCTAATAATGCCCAAAACTAGCTGTCAGTTTGGACCCAATGTCTACCATACTGTTTCCTTTTCGTCCATAACTTTCTATTGTTCTTATTCTTTTATTCAACTGAGATGGTACGCAAAATAAAGACTCCTTGGGTTTATTTCCTGAAACTAATTCATTTGTTTTTATTTCTATTTCTTTCTTTCATTCATTTGCTCGCTGGGTTTGTTGAGCTTTTTGTTCTAGATAAATACAATAAACTCATTATTTTATTTATCTACAATTTTCGGCTTAGAGGTTATTTGACGTTTCCAACTCTCCATATAGACTCCTATTCTCCATTCCTTCACCCCTTCAGAGTCTAAGACTGAGTATAATACTGAGTCCTAGATTGATTACTCTTAAGTTGAGTATAACACTGAGTTTAAGGCTGGGTATAACACTTAGCGCAAGGATGAGTTCAACGGACTAAGCTTGCTACAACAGTTTGACTTGATATAACAATTTGGAGACTATTACAATCAGACTAGGCTGATTATAACAGTCAGACTAGTTTGAGTATAACAGTCAGGCTAGACTGACTACAACAGTTGGACTAGGCTAACTATAGCAGTCAGACTAGGCTGAGTATAACAGTCTTATTCTGTGAGCTAAATTAGCCATAGACTGAGTCTTTAAGTAAGCCTTAATTGTTCAAAAAAAAATTTATTTCTTTTGTTTTCTTAAGGTAAATGTATTGAAAAAGTTTGTTTTTTAAGTCTTTTGTTTTGTAATATTATAATTAATTTTAACAGCCTAGTCTGTGTCATCTTCTGTTGTCCTTGACTCCCAATGAAGCATAGCGCCTCCCATAATGCCTATATTAGGTTTTATAGTCCGATATCTTCGGTTGGAATTGATTTCGTTCATCAGAATGCTTTCGCATAGATAAGACAGCTGCGTAGCATGGAGATTTCTTGCATGATTACCCCTTGGAGTAATATTCTGTAATGTTGTTTCTTTCCATGCTTAAAACTTTGTTTTTTTTTCGGTGATGAATCCCAAGACACAATCCACGTTTATATAGCGAGCCGCTTGATCAAGACGAACACAGTTATAGTCGCAGCTAACATGTTGAACAGACGATACAGTTTCGTACTTTGGCCAGTACAATTATATTAGACACTAAGAACAAATACGTTGGAATGGCTCCAAGACAACTCCCGACCTATATTCCCACACTGGTAGATTACCACACCTTCAACAAGGTTACTTAGCTTACCAGGTTGTACCACGAGGAGGTTAAAGAAGAAATTGGATACAGTTTTTACATGATAGCTGGGGATGCCAGGCAACAACTGCATCCCTTATATTCATACTATTTTAATTGATATACTCATCTCAATCTGAGTATTTACACTGAGTATTACTGAGGTTTGATTTGAGTGTTTACTCAACCTTAGTCTGTGCCTTAATCTGATTAAAATAGCCTAGCCAAAGTATAGGCTTAGGGTTTTACTAAACCTGAGTTTGGATGGAAAAAGTTCGTTTCTTAAGTCTTTTGTTTTGTTTTAATGAAGTTCATTGAAAAAGTTCGTTTCTTAAGTCTTTTGTTGTGTTTTAATGAAATGCATTGAAAAAGTTCGTTTCTTAAGGCCGTTATAGTCAGCCTAGGCTGACTATATCAGTTAGACAAGGCTAACTATAACTGTCAGACTAGGCCGATTGTAACGATCAGATAATGAAACTATATAAGTCAAACTGGAGTTTTGCTATAATAGTCGGACTGGTCTAAATACTATAAGCTGACTTTTAAAGTCAGACTAGAATCAATATATACAGTCCAACAGTTGTAAGTACTACAGTAGAAAGATAACAGTCTAACAATAATAGATATATTCAAGTATGGCTATAATAGCTGGCTTCCTTCCCCACACAGACGTCATAAAAACTATGATTTATATGTGGGAAATTAGGTTTATTCAAGACTCATAAACCCAATTTTATGAAACTTCCTTATTTGCTAATAATTAGTTTTAAATTAAAGCAGCATCAAGCCATTATATTCAAATAAACTAGAAAAAAAAATTGCAAACTAATAAAAACCATATCAGCAAATTAAAAAAAACAACTTATATTGTAAATTTTACACATCATTTGCAAAAATATTTCAAATCATAACTACAACAGTACAAGGTTACCCACAAAAAAAACAAAACATCATCCATATAAGCAAAAATCTCTCACAAATAACAAAAAAAAATGTAAATTATCAATTTAAAAAAAAAGACAATGACAATGGCAGCAATTCAACAACATGAAAAAAAATAAAAAACTTGCATGTTGCAAATGAATAACACTGACACTCACAGAATTTGAACAGAAAAATATATAAAACTCAAATAAAATTGAGGAAAACTTAAATCAAATGTAAGACAGGAAATGAAAAACATGAGCAAAAAATTTTTGATTCAAAACGAAAAAAAAACTGAAGGTATTTTAAATTTAACACAGATTTATTTTGCAGAAGATGTTCGGTTTGGCTTCATCAAAGATGTTGCGAGTGATTAGAGCTAGAGGAAGATTGTTTTTTTTTTTGCATATTTTAGGGCATTTTAAGCATTAACCAAGTCATGCTAATACTTAGATGTTTAAGCCTTTGAAAGAAGTGTTTAGTTACTGGCAATTAAATTATATTTTGTAATAACTTTTTCCAGAAGATTTAGATATTTTTAAAGATATTATTTCACTAAAGAATGCAGGCAGTTTAAGAAAGCGGAATCTAAAGAGTAACCAAAGAGAAAACATACAGAAGGGGAATTAAAAAAAAGGAAAATAAATATTTTTGTCAAAACGACTCTACACTGGAATCATTTTAAGTATCAGATGCAAAATCATAGTATAACAATCAATATTTTCTAGTTTTAGACTATCCTGACTTTAAGACCAATCTTAGAGTAAGACTTAGACTAGGGTGAATATAAGGCTCCGATTAAGATAAGTACAAGTCCCAGATAAGGATGAGTATAGAAATCAGATTAGAATAAATAAAAACACAGACTAAATTGTTACGACTAATTTTAAAAAAGAGAAAACAAAAGACTTAAGAAACAAACTTTTTAATGCATTTCATTTGAATAAAACAAAAGACTTAAGAAACAAACTTTTTCTATGAATTTCATTTGAAGAAAACAAAAGACTTAAGAAACGAACTTTTTCAATGCTTTATAAAAACAAAACAAAAGACTTAAGACTGAAGTCTTTGAATTCATCACCCATCGACTTAGCACTTACGAAGTTTTAAGCATGAAATGAAACAACATTGCAGAGTATACTACTCCAAGGGGTAGTCATCCAAGAAATCCCCGTGCTACGGCAACTGGCACAAGGACTTTGGAGGTGTCTATGCGAAAACATTCTGATGAATGAAACCAATTCCAACCGATGATATCGGACTATACAAGCTAATATAGGCATGAAGAAAGGCCCTATTCTCCACTGCGAGTCATGGACAATAGAAGAAATCACAAACTAGGCTTTTGCAGTTAATTATAATATTAGAAAACAAAAGACTTAAACAAAATACTTTTGAATGCATTTAGTTCAAGAAAACAAAAGACTTAAGAAACGAACTTTTTCAATGAACAATTCAGGTTCACTTAAAGACTCAGGCTATGGCTAATTTAACTCACAGAAGAAGACTGAGTAAACACTCAGTCTAAAGTTCAGTGAAATCTCAATATTAGGGAAATTATAAGACTCATGTTATGGCTAAGTATAACCATCAGTCTTAGGCGGAATTCAAAGCTGTAACACCCAGCCTAAGGCTTACTAAACACTCATTCTAAGGCTTTGTAAACATGAAATTAAAAGCTCAGTAAACACTCAATCTAAGACTCACTTAAGGCTGGGTATAACACTTAGTCAAAGGCTGAGCAAACACTAATTATTAGTCTAAGTAAACAATCCAAATTAAGGCTGAGTTTAAGTCTGAGTATAAAACTCAATCTAAGGCTAAGTATAAAACTCAGTTTAATGTGTTGTTTGTATAACTTAAGCGGCTGACGATTGAGTGAAATTACATGTGTTTTGTTATTGTAACATAAAATAAATGTAAATTTTACTCAATCTTCAGCCGCTTTAGTTATATAAACCCCACATAAGGCTCAGTATCACACTTAGTCTAAATGTGAGTTTAAAACTTAAATAGTCTGTATCCTAAATTTCTTATCACCCTATAACTATTCATAGTATTTATTTTATGTTTTCTAAGATAAAGGTGCTGCTGTTGAGTACTTTGGTGATTTATTTAATGATCTCTAGTTTGTTGTTATTGTTAAGGCTCATGTTGTTGCTATTGCTATTCAACATCATTTTGTCTACAACATTGTTGTAGATCTTACTAACAAATGAAGAGCTCTTCTTAGTTTTAACTGATTTTTTTTACCATTTTCTGCTTATATGCCATCATCTGATAGTCATGAAAATAGAGACCTTTTGCAGAAGATTTTACTTTTTTTTTGATCGTGTGTCTGAGTCTATTTAAGAGTGTTAAAAAGTAATTTAATAATGATTTGTTTTATAAGCTAAATTTGCCTTTATTGTAGCTCTTCTCTGTTTAATGTTGTTGTCATTGTAATGTTTAAACAAATTTATTGTTGTACTTGATTTTGTTAATCATTAACATATACCAATAGTTGTGAGGTTGTCTTTATAAAAGCCTGTTTAAGCCAATCAGCCTGTGTGCCCTGTTAGCCCTGTTAGGTCTTGACTTTGTATGTTAAAGCTGGTAATCACCAGAGCTACATCATCATTAACATGATTTGTGTGATGATTTACAATATTGTAATTACTTAATCGAAATCACTTAATTGTTGCTAAAGACTTCTAGCAAAACTACTTAAGCAACATTATTAACACAGTCAACATCTTCTTTTAGTAAATTACTTGTTTAAATGTGATAAAGTTATTTAAAGAAAATAATAATTTATAAATTATTTATTTATATGACGGCTTTAGCTGCAAATATTTGACTAAATAATGAATTGTTAATTATTTTACATACGTGATTTCCTTTTTGTTTGTAATGAAAAAGACTTAATTTAAATTTTTATCAGGCTTTTTGGAAGATTTACATACCTGTAATAAGAAATGAGATAAAAAGAATTTGTAAGTGAAATTTTTTATAATTGATTTTAATATAATAAAACAAAAGACTTAGGAAACGAACTTTTTTTGGAATTAGCATAGAACGAAGATATGACTTATATTTGAATGAGTTTTTAACTCAGACTAGGATGATTGTGAGACTAGAAGACTAAGACTAAGTTGAGATAAAAAAAAGTTCGTTTCTTAAGTCTTTTGTTTAACTTTTAGAAAAGGTTGAGTATTCAAGTCAGACTGCGCTAAGATAAAAACTCAGACTAGGATGAATGTAAAAAACTGAGTGCAATGAAATTGGGTGAGTAATAGGGTGAGATTAGTATTACTCTAAGACACAAACTAGTAAGTAAAAGGGTGAGTATAAGTCTCATACTAGAAAGAGGTTCAAACTTAGACTTAAATAAGATTAGAAGAAGCAACTTCTTAAAGTGGAAAAAGTTCGTTTCATACGTATTTTAGTTAGTTGTAAGACAAGCAAAACAAAAGACTTAAGAAACAAACTTTATTCAGATTTATAATAGGGTAAGTTTAAGATCAATACTTTAATGGATTTAACACTAAGAAAAGGAAAATTATATGACTAAGACTATGTTGAGATGAAAACGTTCGTTTCTTAAGTCTTTTGTTTTGTAATCAGACCGAGCTGAGTATAGAAGTAAAAGTAGGCTGAGTTTTCGAGTCAGACTAGAGCAATTATAAAAATCTGCTTAGAGTGTTTATAACAGAAAGACTGCATAGAAATTGGATGATTATTAGCATCAGACAACGATTACTATAAGATACAAGCTAGTTAGAATATATACTTATATATACTTGGGTTATAACATGATTATAAGACTTATACTAGGATCAGCTGAAAACTTGATTAAACGAAGAACGAAAAGTTCGTTTCTTAAGTCTTTTGATTAGTAAACATAATAATTATGAGGCTAATTCAAGTCAGAGTAGATAAGATAAAAAACAGACATCGGTTAGATTGAAATCAGGATAGGATTACTATAATTATAAAAACCAAATTTATATATGAACCTTGGTTTAAGTTTGATTCTTATATTCAACCCTAGTTTGAGTTTGATTTTTATATTCAACCGTAGTTTAACTTTATTTCCAAAACTCCGAATTGGTTTGAATACGATTCCAATATCATGCTTTAGTTTGAGTCAGATTCCTATATTGAGACTTCTATATATAGAATCTAATTTGAATATCAACCATAATTTGATTTTCATATTAGGCCATAGTTTGTGTCAGATTTCTTTGTAGAAAATTTTTTGATAAAAAAATTTTCTATAGAAAAAATGCTTGATAAAAAAATGTTCTATAGAAAAATTTTTGATTAAAAAATTATATAAAGAAAAATTTTTTTTATCAAAAATTTTTTTTAGAAATTTTTTTATCAACATTTTTTCTATTGAAATTTTTTTATATAAAATTTTTTTATTTTTTTACTGAACATTTTTTATTGAAAATTTTTCTATAGAAAATTTTTTTTTCAAAAATTTTTCTATAGAAAATTTTTTTATCAAAAATTTGTCTACAGAAAATTTTTGTTAGAAAAATTTTTCTATACAAAACTTTTTATAGAAAAATTTTCTGTATAAAAATTTTTGATAAAAAAATTGTCTATAGAAAAATTTTTGATAAAAAAATTTTCTGTATAAAAATTTTTGATAAAAAAATTTTCTACAGAAAACTTTTTGATAAAAAAATTTTCTATAGAAAAATTTTTGATAAAAAAATTTTCTATGGAAACATTTTTGAACAAAAATTCTATAGAAAAAGTTGTGATAGAAACATTTTTGATAAAAAAAATTTTCTATAGAAAAAAATTATGTATAGAAAAATTTTTGATAAAAAAAATTTTCTATAGAAAAAGTTTTGATAAAAAAAATTTTCTATACAAACACTTTTGACAAAAAAATTTTCTGTAGAAAAATTTTTGATAAAAAAATTAACTATAGAAAAATTTTTATTAAAAAAATTTTCTATAGAAAAATTTTTATTAAAAAAATTTTCTCAAAAAATAACAAAATAGTCGGGATGTAAATATTATTCAAAAAGAAGTGTATTTGCATTTGATCCCAAACCTGTTACATTTATTTATTAATGTAACAGATCAATTTATTGATAAAAAGCCAAAAAATGTTTGCGGAGAAACCAAATTCCTCGACGCGTTTCGATGGTTGGTTAAGCCATCTCTTCAGGAGGATTATCCCCAATTTAGACAGATCGAAAACCTCGCATTATTACTAGATTTACAAACATAACTATTAAGAATTATGTTCATAAACCAAAAGTAAAAGCGTAGATTATCGACTGAACAAAAACAAACATTTTTCAATAATGCGAGGTTTTCGATCTGTCTAAATTGGGGATAATCCTCCATCGAAATGCGAGGTTTTCGATCTGTCTAAATTGGGGATAATCCTCCTGAAGAGATGGCTTAACCAACCATCGAAACGCGTCGAGGAATTTGGTTTCTCCGCAAACATTTTTTGGCTTTTTATCAATAAATTGATCTGTTACATTAATAAATAAATGTAACAGGTTTGGGATCAAATGCAAATACACTTCTTTTCGAATAAAAAAATTTTCTATAGAAAAAAATTATGTCAAGAAAAATTTTTTATAGAAAAATTTTTGATAAAAAAAATTTTGTAAACAAAATTTTCTATAGAAAAATATTTGATAAAAAATTTTTTATACAAAATGTTTGATAAAAAAAATTTTCTATACAAAAATTTTTGATACAAAAATTTTCTATAGAAAAATTTTTGATAAAAAAATTTTCAATAGAAAAATTGAAAAAAAAAATCAATAGAAAAAATTATGTATAGAAAAATTTTTGATACAAAAATTTTCTAAAGAAAAATATTTGCTGACCTCTGTCTATTAAGCTTATATTGATTTTGATCCCTATATTAAGCTTTTTGTTGAGTCTGATCCCATTAATTAGCCTCAGTCTGAGTCTTAACCAAGCCTAAATTAATATTAATTACTATTTGAAAACACAAAATTTGTTCCTTTTAAATAATATTAATCACTTTTACCTTAAAAAAAATTCATGTCACATCTAAATAGCTTTGACATTTGTTAAGCTACAAAACATTTATTTTAAATATTTCTAAATAAATCCCACACATTTGTCTAAATTCTTATGTAAATTCTAAAATAAATTCTAACTCCAATGACCAATAAGCCAATTAACATTTAAGTCAATACAAAGTCAAATCAAACTAAAATAAATACAATGACAAGAAAAACCTGACAGCTAAATTGTAACCAAAAAGTATTTAAAAAGAGTTAAAAAAAAACCTACACAAAATTTTATAATGACAAAATATAGCAAAAAAAATTGTAGCTGATTACAAAAAAATTGACGAAACACATTTAACTTAACATCATCAATGAATCTTTTAAATGATGAAATGAATGAATGAACCAAAATTATCAATCTCAGCCATAAAATAAATTTTAATTTCAAATACGTTTTATCAATGAAAAACCGAACATTTTTAAAAATAACTCAACAAATCGATTTGGTCAATCTCTAAAGAAACAAAAAACTTAACATGATACCGCTTGTAAAAATTTTAAATTAGTCAAATAATGAATGTATCATCATCATTATAATTTCAGTAAATTTTTGTATGAATGGAGGTTTTTTTCTTTTTTGAAAAATATGCGTTTTTAAAATTTTTAACGTTTTCTTGATTTGTTTGTTTCATTAATGTTAGCTTTTTTTTATTTTTGGCTTGTAGTTTCTTGACTAATTTGTAATTATGTTTAAATTAAGTCAAGTCCATTTTGGTTATATTAAAACTCGGTTAGCGAAATCGTCAGTCATACTTACTTGTATATGCATTTTCGTCTTGGCACTAGAGTTGAATTTTAAATTTCAAATTTCATTAATTATTTTTTATAATCATAAACTTATCAACGAAAATGGCAAGACAGGTGTCATTAGTGGAAGAATATTTAGGCGAATGAATATTAGACAAGTTTAAATTCTAAAAAAACAAAAAATCATTAAACAACTCAGTAGTAACCCCCTCAAAATGAAAATTCTAATATTTATAATAAAAATTAGTGGGATTTCTCAAACAAAGATCAAGATATTAAAGCTTATAAAATCACTCAATAGTAACTATTATTTATAATCTAGAATAAACACTTACAGTAAAACCATTAAGTCATTCATAAATCTTAGCTAAGTACACCTTAACACTTTTATATATATCTCTATTTTGCCATAATTTGTTTCTATTCTATTTTCAAACGTTTTAAGCTTAACCTTGGTAATGCCACAAAAAGTCTGTTATTTTAGAACAACTTTTATTTTATGTTCTTTGTACAAATTTGTATGATATAATTTAAGCTATGTTTCACTTAACAATGAATTAGAGAAAACGATCATGAAATGATGTTTCTTTTTATGTAGGTTGTTGAAATTGAGTTATAAAATAAAATTACACTATGCGACAAATTAGACTTATTGGCATGAAATTTCCTAAAAAATACGACTAATGAAAATCACATTAAAAAATTATAGCATTTTTCTTTTTTAGTTTGAGTATAATAAACTTTTCCCTTGAGTTTGTAAAAGTTCGTTTTTTAAGTCTTTTGTTTGGTAATCAGACTAAGCTGTGTATACTAAAATGAATAGGCTATATTTTGGAGTCCAACGATAGACCACAGTGAGATTCTATCGATAAAAAAAATTTCTATAGAAAAATTGTTGATTAAAAAAAATTTCGATAAAAAAAATGTTTCCATAAATTTTATTTTTGAAAAATTTTTCTACAGAAAAAATTTCAATAAAAACATGTTCTATACAAAAATGTTTAATAGAAAAATTTTCAACAAAAATTTTTTCCCATAGAAACATTTTCGATAACTAAATTTTTATAGAAAATCTTTCGATAAAAAATTTTTCCATACAAAAAATTTTGAAAAAAAAATGTCCAAACAAAAATTTCCGATCAAACAATCTTTCCATAGAAAAATTTTTTAAAAAAGTTTTCAATAAAAAAAAATTCTATACAAAACTTTTTGATATAAATATTTTGAAAATTTCTATAAAAAAATTCAAATTTTCAAAAAAAAAAAAATATTCATAGAAAAATTTGTGATAAAAAATTTTTTCTATAGAAAAATTTTCGATAAAACAATTTTTCTATAGAAAAATTTTCGATCAAAAAAATTTTCTTAAGAAAAATTTTTCTAGAGAAAAATTTTCGATGAAAAATTGTTTCTATAGAAAATTTTTCTATAGAAAAATTTCGTTAAAAAAATGTTTCTATAGAAAAATTTTCGATAAAAAAAATTTTTTATAAAAAAATTTTCTAAAATTTTCCATAAAAAATTTTTCGATAAAAAAATTTTCTATAGAAAAATTTTCATTAAAAAAAACTTTTCTAAAAAAAATTTTTCTAAATTCTTCGATAGAAAAATTTTCGATAAAAAAAATTTTCTATAGAAAAATTTTCAAAAAAAAAATTTTTCTATAGAAAAATTTTTCTCAGAAAAATTTTCGATAAAAAAATTTTTCTATAGAAAAAATTTCGATAAAAAAAATTTTCTATAGAAAAATTTTCGATAAAAAATTTTTGTACAGAAAAATTTTCGATAAACAAAATTTTCTATAGAAAAATATTCGATAAAAAAATTTTTGATAAAAAAATTTTCTAAAGAAAAATTTTCGTTAAAAAAAATATTCTAAATTTTTCCATAGAAAAATCTTCGATAAAACAATTTTTCTATAGAAAAATTTTCGATTTCAAATTTTTCTATGGAAAAATTTTCGATCAAAAAATGTTTCTTAAGAAAAATTTTCGATCAAAAAATTTTTCTATAGAAAAATTTTCGATAAAAAAAAATTTCTATAGAAAAATTTTCGATAAAAAAATTTTCTATAGCAAAATTTTCGATAAAAAAATTTTCTATAGAAAAATTTTCGATAAAAAAATTTTCGATAAACAAATTTTCTAAAGAAAAATTTTAGTTAAAACAAATTTTCTAAATTTTTCCATAGAAAAATTTTCGATAAAAAAATTTTCTGTAGAAAAATATTCGATAAAAAAAATTTTCTATAGCAAAATTTTCGATAAAAAAAATTTTCTATAGCAAAATTTTCGATAAAAAAAATTTTCTTTAGAAAAACTTTCGATAAAAAAATTTTTCTATAGAAAAATTTGCAATAAAAAAATTTTTCTATAGAAAAATTTGCAATAAAAAAATTTTTCTATAGAAAAATTTTCAATAAAAAAATTTTTCTTTAAAAAAATTTTCAATAAAAAAATTTTTCTATAGAAAAATTTTCAATAAAAAAATTTTTCTATAGAAAAATTTTCAATAATAAAGTTTTTCTATAGAAAAATTTTCAATAAAAAAATTTTTCTATAGAAAAATTTGCATAAAAAAATTTTTCTATAGAAAAATTTTCAATTAAAAAATTTTTCTATAGAAAAATTTTCAATAAAAAAATTTTTCTATAGAAAAATTTTCAATAAAAAAATTTTTCTATAGAAAAATTTTCAATAAAAAAATTTTTCTATAGAAAAATTTTCAATAAAAAAATTTTTCTATAGAAAAATTTTCAATAAAAAAAATTTTCTATAGAAAAATTTTCAATAAAAAAATTTTTCTATAGAAAAATTTTCAATAAAAAAAATTTTCTATAGAAAAATTTTCAATAAAAAAATTTTTCTATAGAAAAATTTTCAATAAAAAAAATTTTCTATAGAAAAATTTTCAATAAAAAAATTTTTCTATAGAAAAATTTTCAATAAAAAAATTTTTCTATAGAAAAATTTTCAATAAAAAAATTTTTCTATAGAAAAATTTTCAATAAAAAAATTTTTCTATAGAAAAATTTTCAATAAAAAAATTTTTCTATAGAAAAATTTTCAATAAAAAAATTTTTCTATAGAAAAATTTTCAATAAAAAAATTTTTTTATAGAAAAATTTTCAATAAAAAAATTTTTCTATAGAAAAATTTTAAATAAAAAATTTTTTCTATAGAAAAATTTTCAATAAAAAAATTTTTCTATAGAAAAATTTTCAATAAAAAAATTTTTCTATAGAAAAATTTTTAATAAAAAAATTTTTCTATAGAAAAATTTTCAATAAAAAAATTTTTCTATAGAAAAATTTTCAATAAAAAAATTTTTCTGTAGAAAAATTTTCAATAAAAAAATTTATCTATAGAAAAATTTTCAATAAAAAAATTTTTCTATAGAAAAATTTTCAATAAAAAAATTTTTCTATAGAAAAATTTTCAATAAAAAAATTTTTCTATAGAAAAATTTTCAATAAAAAAATTTTTCTATAGAAAAATTTTCAATAAAAAATTTTTCTATAGAAAAATTTTTAATAAAAAAATTTTACTATAGAAAAATTTTCAATAAAAAAATTTTTCTATAGAAAAATTTTCAATAAAAAAATTTTTCTATAGAAAAATTTTCAATAAAAAAATTTTTCTATAGAAAAATTTTCAATAAAAAAATTTTTCTATAGAAAAATTTTCAATAAGAAAATTTTCAGTTAAAAAATTTTTCTATAGAAAAATTTTCAATAAAAAAATTTTTGTAGAGAAAAATTTTCAATAAAAATTTTTTTCTATTACAAGTATCTGAGTAACATATTTATCACTCAAATTTTGATTCAGGCTCTAGTAAAACTTACTCGAATCTTTGATTCCTCTACAAAATTGAAGTCTATAATTTTGTTATTCCTAATCTAAAATGCATCAGTTGCATGATTATTATGAGATTTTTGTTTATTTGATATTTGAGTCTTGAGTTTATTTCCTAAGATCTGTTTATGTCGTTTTTGGTTTCGGTTTTTTTTTTCTTTCGTTTTGTTGTTTTTAGATTTTTCCCTAAGATTTTCAGAAGTTTACGAGCATTTTATGTTTTACGAGTATTTAGTTTTTGTTTAGCTCATTTTCGCTATTGTTTATGTCTCGAAGCTGCTTAAACTAAGGAGTCTTTTTTTTCTTTGGGTCTCAAGAGACAAACTTAAGAGGGAACTAGAAACGTATTCATGAATTCTGGCTGCTGTTGCTTACAGTATTCAGATGCATTTTTATTATGTTTTAAATCTATGAGTTTGTAAGCAATTTTTTTTTTTTGTTGCTAAAGTTTAAGCCGCTTTTAATTGTGGTGAAAAGATTTATTTCATTGTTGCATTGAATTTATAGCTTTTATTTGCTCATACTACATCTGTTGTTTGCTGGTTTCAGCTTCAGTCTGTCTGACTTTCTGTAACATAGACTATGCTGCTGCCTTGGTTTTTGTTGTTTTTTTTTAGGATTTTATTGTTAATTTCCAGCCTACTGTGATTATTGTTAAAATCTTTTGCTTTCGCAGTCATTCACTAAGTCCAAGAACATGGACACGGCTCTGGCCATTGGACAATAAAAACAAAATAAAGAAATTAAAATCTTAAAATTTAACGTTAAACATTAAACGAGGGAGAAACAATAACATCTAGAAAACAAAAAAAAAAAAATAACGTTGTAGTAAAATGACAAACGTTTAGTAATAAAAATTATTTAAATTGTTTTTAATGTCCGTCTCGAGTTTTATGTTGTCTTATTTCTGTTATTGCTGTTTTTTGTAGCATTTTTGCAGTAAAAAAAAAACTAAATAAAATAAAAATTACGTTTTAATTTTTATGAGTTTTTTGCTGTTAAGGTTTCACTCAAGAATTTCAAATGATTAAGGCTTATAAATATTGTAAAAGGCGGTTAAAATCATTTTTGTATGATTATGTTTCGAGGAATATTGAGATTTTGTAAAAATGATTTCAATCTAAGATGCAGACGAACAATAGTTTGAAGCAAATTATGTTTTTTTTTAGTAAATAGGTTATAAAAGATTGTTATAATTATTACAGTTTTGCTGGAAATCTGTTAAATGAGAGTTTAGTTTATGAAGAAATTATGGCTAGAGTTGTCCAAGAAATTAGCAGATTAATAGTAAAAGGCTATTTTTTTTTATCGAAAATTTTTCTATAGAAAAGTTTTTTTATCGAAAATTTTTCTATAGAAAAACTTTTTTATCGAAAATTTTTCTATAGAAAAATTTTTTTATCCAAAATTTTTCTATAGAAAAATTTTTTTATCGAAAATTTTTCTATAGAAAAATTTTTTTATCGAAAATTTTTCTATAGAAAAATTTTTTTATCGAAAATTTTTCTATAGAAAAATTTTTTTATCGAAAATTTTTCTATAGAAAAATTTTTTTATCGAAAATTTTTCTATAGAAAAATTTTGTTATCGAAAATTTTTCTATCGAAAATTTTTCTATCGAAAATTTTTCTATAGAAAAATTTTTTTATCGAAAATTTTTCTATAGAAAAACTTTTTTAACGAAAATTTTTCTATAGAAAAACTTTTTTATCGAAAATTTTTCTATAGAAAAATTTTTTTATCGAAAATTTTTCTATAGAAAAATTTTTTTATCGAAAATTTTTCTATAGAAAAATTTTTTTATCGAAAATTTTTCTATAGAAAAATTTTTTTATCCAAAATTTTTCTATAGAAAAATTTTTTTATCCAAAATTTTTCTATAGAAAAATTTTTTTATCGAAATTTTTTCTATAGAAAAGTTTTTTTGTCGAAAATTTTTCTATAGAAAAACTTTTTTAACGAAAATTTTTCTATAGAAAAACTTTTTTATCGAAAATTTTTCTATAGAAAAATTTTTTTATCGAAAATTTTTCTATAGAAAAATTTTTTTATCCAAAATTTTTCTATAGAAAAATTTTTTTATCCAAAATTTTTCTATAGAAAAATTTTTTTATCGAAAATTTTTCTATAGAAAATTTTTTTTATCGAAAATTTTTCTATAGAAAAACTTTTTTATCGAAAATTTTTCTATAGAAAAATTTTTTTATCGAAAATTTTTCTATAGAAAAATTTTTTTATCGAAAATTTTTCTATAGAAAAATTTTTTTATCGAAAATTTTTCTATAGAAAAATTTTTTTATCGAAAATTTTTCTATAGAAAAATTTTTTCATCGAAAATTTTTTTATAGAAAAATATTTTTATCGAAAATTTTTCTACAGAAAAATTTTTTTATCGAAAATTTTTCTATAGAAAAATTTTTTTATTGAAAATTTTTCTATAGAAAAATTTTTTTTCGAAAATTTTTCTATAGAAAAATTTTTTATCGAAAATTTTTCTATAGAAAAATTTTTTTATCGAAAATTTTTCTATAGAAAAATTTTTTTATCGAAAATTTTTCTATAGAAAAATTTTTTTATCGAAAATTTTTCTATAGAAAAATTTTTTTATCGAAAAATTTTCTATAGAAAAATTTTTTTATCGAAAATTTTTCTATAAAAAAATTTTTTATCGAAAATTTTGCTATAGGAAATTTTTTTATCGAAAATTTTTCTATAGAAATTTTTTTTTATCGAAAATTTTTGTATAGAAAAATTTTTTTATCGAAAATTTTTTTATAGAAACATTTTTTTTTTTGTCTAAAATTTTTCTATAGAAAAATTTTTTTATCGAAAATTTTTCCATAGAAAAAAAATTCTTCTATAGAAAAATTTTCGTTAAAAAATCTTTTATATAGAAAAATTTCTGAAAAACTATTAGAGTTTTAAATTAACCCTGACAAAGATTGAGTAACGCAAATTTTGAAAATGTTTTCAATTATTTAAAATTAACCACAAAACTAAAAATTTAGTTAATTAAAAAAAATTGTCCATTTGGAAATTGGACTTTCCATTAAGTTTTTTCTAACAAGTTAATGTCTTAATTTAATATTATACAATTGTATGTAACAAATTCAGGGGGAACTGAAATATTTTTAATCTTAATCCAGTAGTTGCAAGTGATTTGTTTAATTCTGTGTGGGAGGTTTTGCTGAATTATAATTTGTTTCCAACATTTACTTTGTTTTTTGCTACAATTACTTTATATTTGAAATGCTTACTCATGTTTCCTAAGTCTTTTGATTGAGTCATTGTTTTAATATAACTTTATTTTCTAATAATGTAACGAAACAAATAATGGAATGCATTATGGTAAATAAGGTGGATTTAAATTAAGACTAAAACTCATTGATTTAAAAAGAAAGAAAAATTTATATAAAAACGATTAAAATATGACTAAAATCCCTTGATTTAAAGAAAAAGACAGATTTATGTAAAAACAATTAATTTATGTTTCCCATCGAATGTTCCGTAAAATTTCAACTGTTTAAAAAATATTTAAATATTAACTGTTTTAAATTAATGATGTTTTGCTTAAATTTCAGTTGTTTAAAATTTCTTTTGCAAAAAAAAATCCGTTAAACTAATGGTTTTTACAGCAAAAGTTATAAAATGCTTAAAAAATTTCAACCAAACGGAATAGCTTACAAATTAAAAATAATATTAGTTCCTAAAACAATTAACTTGAAAAGAAACAAGTTTTATTTCTTAATCTTTAGGAAGACCAACCCAATATTATAAAAAAATCTCTGTTAGATAAAACAGTTTTATATTAAATCATAGTTATTTAATTACCCTAATCTTTTTAAACAAAAAAAAACCCAACTATTTATAACCAAATTTTCTCTATAATTAATTAAATGTATAATTTTTCTTAATTAGCTTAAACAAAAATGTTAATTCTTAATTTGAAACAAAAACGAAGCTCAAAGACATTCAAACTTTATTCATTTGGTAGTAGAAAATCATATAAAATCTCACATTCACAGTCACTCAAATGCAAAACCATTTAGATTTAATGAGACAAATGACAAAGATGTTCACCTTGAATTGCAATTTAAAAGCAAAAAATTATACAAAAAAATAGCAAAATTCACAAAAGCAAATAATGAATTGAAGCTTCTCATACATGAAATCGCTTTTATACATGTATTACGACCGCAAATTAGTCTACAGCCATGTATGAAATGCTACAGACATATGTTTGAAACAAAAACAACAATGAAAGTCTGAAAGGAATCAGACTAAGGTTAGCTAAGGAGTAAGACTTAGACTAATACTGAAAGACTTAGACCAATACTGAATGAAAGTAATACTAGAAAACTAATAAGAATCAAACTCCTGCTAATATTCTCAGAAGGTACGAACTTAGACTTATGTTTAGTAAAAGGACCAAATTCTGACTAAGGCATAAAAAAGCACCGAATTGAGACAAGAGATGAACAAAGAATTTAAACTCAAGCTAAGCTTGATTAATGTCAGACTCAAACTCAAGTTATCACATTCAAACTAAGACTGAGCAATGAAATCAAACTCAGAAGAAGCAACCGAATTCTGATACTGGTAGAGTAATGGAATCGAACTCAGGCTAAGGATGAGCAACGAAATAAGGTTGATTAATGTAGTCGGACTCAAACTCAAGTTATCAAAATCAAACTAAGTCTGAATATTGGAATCGAACTTATACTAATACTAAGTAAAGTCTTCAAATGAACGAGATTTAACCCCTTGACGTATCAATTAGCGCAACGAAATTCGCTTCAAACTGTTCGCACACAACTTGCACTAAACAAACCAGTTTTGATGCAAAACGAGTCAGACTCGAGATAATCATGTTAGGCACAGAAATTGTACTACGAGTAAGACTCGTGATAGTCATGTTAGGCACAGAAATTATACCACGAGTCAGACTCGTGGAAATACGTCAAGGGGTTAAGATAAACAAAGAAATAAACCTCATGCCCAGTTTTGTTGAAAAAGTCAGACTCAAACTCAAGTTATTACAATTAAACTCAAGTTATCACATTCGAACTCAAGTCATCACACTCGAACTTAAACTGATTAATGGAATCGCGTTCCTACTTACAATGAGTTAACGAATCGAACTTTGGTAAAGGCACCGAATTCTGACTAAGACAGAAAAAAAAGAATAGGATTCAGACTAAAGACTGAGTAATCGAACCCGGTTCACAGTAACAATAAGTAAAGAAATTGAACTTAGACTCAAATGAATTTAACTCATACCAGATAAAAAGAATCCATTACAGAATCAGAGTGAATAAAAAATCAGCAGACAAATAAATCGAACTCATACTAATTCACAGTAAAGAAATCGAACTAAGACTAAAGATTGGTACAAACGAATTCAAAACAGGTTTAAGTAGATCAAAGAAATCAAGCATCATACAAAAGAATCGAACTCATACTAATTCGCATTAAAGGAATCAAACTGAGACTAAAGATTGGTATCCGATACAGATTTAAGTTGAATAAAGAAATCGAACATCATACAAATGAATCAAACTCATACTAATTTAGAGTAAAGGAATCGAACTAAAAGTAGAGATTAAAGAAATGAACTGCAGACAAATGAATTGAACTTACGCTATTTCGGTTCACCGGAATCGAACTTAGACTAAAGATTGGTACAAAGGAATCCGATATAGACTTAAGCTGAGTAAAGAAATCGAACTGATCAGACAGCAGACAAATGAATTAAACTCATACTAATTCAGAGTAAAGGAATCGAACTAAGACCAAAGATTGGTACAAAGGAATTAAGGTTAAGTAAAGAAATCGAGCATCATACAAATGAATCAAACTCATACTAATTCGCATTAAAGGAATCGAACTAAAACTAAAGTTTGGTACAAACGAATCCGATACAGACTTAGGCTGAGTAAAGAAATCGAACTGATCAGAGAACAAACAAATGAATCGAACTCATGCTTATTCAGAGTAAAGGAATCGAACTAAAACTAGAGACTGAAGAAATGAACAGCAAACAAATGAATCGAACTCATACTAATTCGGAGTAAAGGAATCTAAGTAAGTTCAAGAATAAATAAGGGAATAGAGCTTATTATTAAGCTTAACAAAGAATCGAACTCAAACTAATTGAAAGTAAAGGCATCGAACTGAGACTAAGTATGAGTGAAGAAGTCGAACTCATACTAAGAATAAGCAGAATAAATCGTAGTTATACTATGACTGAATAGAGGAGTATGATTTAGATTAAGATTAATCGAACTTGGACTAAATTATAGTATTTCAGATTAAGTGACGCCGTCTCGTACTATGGGTATGGAATCAAGTTCACTATAAAGCTAGTCAAATCGAACTTATACTAATTGGAAGAAAAATTATCATACTAAGACAAAAACTGAGAAAAGAAGTCAAACTTAGACTAAGGCAGAGTAAAGGAGTCGAAGTCATACTAATGCTAAGCAGAAGAAATCAAACTCATACTAAGGCAGAGAAGAGGAATATGACTTAGACTCGGAGAATCTGACTCAGTTTAAGGCAAATAGAAAAACTGACTCAAATTAAAGTAGAGCAAGCAAATCCGACTCGTACTAAGGTTGTGAAATCGAGCTCATACGAATTTAAAGTAAAGAAAACGAACTAAGACAAAAGTTGAAACAAATTTAAACTCAGATTAAGTTGGAGTTAAACAAACTTAATCAAACTTATATTAAGGTTGAGTAGAGGAATATGTCTCAAGTTAGGAGTAATCGAACTCAGATAATCTGACTTAGACTAAGGTTAAGTAGAAAAATCAGATTCAGTTTAAGGCAAATTAGATAAAAAGGAATCAGACTAAGGTAGATCAAACAAATCCGACTCATGCTAAGGTTGCAGAATCGAGTTCATACCAATTTGAACTAAAGGAAAAGATTTATGATTAAAGTTGAGAAAAGAAATTAAACTCAGATTACTACAGAGTAAAAGAGTCGAACTCATACTAAAACTTCCAACTCATACTAAGGTTGAGTATAAGGAATATGAAGGATATAAGGAGTAAACGAACTCGGACTGTGGTTAGATATTTCAGTTAGACTCATACTAAATTTCAGTCAAAGTCTACTGAATGCTTAGCAGAAGAAATTTAAATACTAAAGATAAGTGGAGGATTCATATTAAGATTAAGGAAAGGCAGAGAAATCGGGGTAGAGTAAGGTAGAATAAGCAAATATTAGTCATGCTGAAGCTAAGAGGTCTCAAACCAAGCCATATTGAGGTATCAGACCTATCTTAAGGGAGAGCAAAGAAATCCGACTCGAACTTATACTGAGTATAAGTATTAGACTCAGAATATGGTTGAGTAGAGAAAAACATGCTCAGACTAAAATTGAGTAGAGGAACTTAGGTCAAGGTAAAGTAGAAAAATAGAGGCTCATATGAAGCCTGAGTATATAAATTCGTCTTTGGCTCATGGTAAAAGAATTAGACTCATATTATGGCTGAGTTAAGTAATCGAACTCGAACTGAGAATTCAAGATCATACAAAGTTGGTGCAAATGAATCGAACTCATATTAATATGGTAATTTATGAGATTCAATCAACTAGAACTTACAAAAAACTTAGACTAAGTTTGAGTATAAGTCAGATCCAGTCTTTTAAATATTAGAGTTGATTATATATAAGACTCAGTGTTAGCTTTATTCTACTTTTTTTTAATTTTTTCACAATTAAGAATTAATAGACTAATAAGTAAAGAACACTAACCAATTCGTTTGACATGAACATCTCGATTAAATGAGACTCTGGGTCCACCATTCGTATTATTCGTTGTAGGTGGTGGTGGTGCTGGAGGAGCTGATGATGTTGATGACACTTGATTCATATGCTGATGATGAGCAGGTGTTGCAGATGATGAAGCTTGGTGAGATTTCGTAGGCATTGCTGCTGCTGCTTTTGTTGTTGCTGATGATGAAGATGTATTGTTAGCTGTTGCTACTGATGCAGATGCTGATGATGACGTTATCGGTTGTGCGGGCGCTGTGGCGGCTGTTGTGTCAGTTTTTTTAGTATCTTTTGTTAATCTTTGGTTTTGTACAGCCATGGTTTTGCAAAATTTTAAAATTTTGTATGACTTTTTTCTACAGAAAAAGTGAAAAAAGTAAGTTATAGCTTTTTAAAGCCAAATATAGAAGGCTGCAGGTGGTCCCCCTGTTTTGGTTTCAGTTTTTTTTTAAGTTTTCGGTCGTTTTATGGCAATTTTATACTGGCCATTATTATAATGACTGTTTTATTTTTCTTGATGATTTAGTTATATAATTTTGTTAAATAATTTCTTTTTGATATTTATCTCAAGACAGACAGATTGTAATCACTCTCACTCATTTTATTATTTTATTTTAAATTCATTTCGCTTTTTAATTTTTTAAATGGCAATTTTTTGGCTTTTTTGGTAACAAAAATTTTGTGGAATGGATGGAAAGGAGAAGTGGGGGTTTTCGTTTAATTCGGCTTTTTTTTTGTTGGAAGTAGCTGGAAATTTTGAGAAAAGAAATTTTCCGTTTAGAAATCTTTTTTTAATTTTAACAAAAATTTGGTTAACAAATGAATTATTAAGTGAGAGTGAATTAATTATGGGTTAATTTCGAATTAATTTTTGATTACGAAAATAATATTTAATTGAAAGTGAGTTTTAGGAGATTTTTAAGAAAGATTAGCCAGTTACTTAAAGCCTTTTTAGGAAAATGTTATATTTAAAAGGAGTTATTCTTTGGTCAGAAAAATTAGGTTTATTTTTTTACAAACAATTGGTTATCAAGAAAATCTTAGTTTTTACTAAATCAGAGCAAAGAAATTGCCTTAATGTTAATTTTCAGTTATATTTTAAAAAAAATTTATAAAAACTTTAATTTTTAATTTTATTTAAAAAAAGTTTTTATTAAAATTTTCAAAAGAAAAGTTGTTAAAATATTTACAAAATGAATTGAATTTGTTATAAAATGAATGATTATTATGAATGATATTTTTGGGTTTTATAAAAGAACTTTTGTATTTAAAAAGGTACATTTTCTTATTGTATTAATTATAATTAAACAAATTTTTCTGAAAATTTTTGTTATTAAAATTCAATAAGGTACTTTTTGTGTTCAAAATGGTACTTTTGTGTTCAAAAAGGTACTTTTTGTGTTCAAAAAGTTATAGTTATAGTTCAATTAAGGCAATTTGGTTGTAGCAACATGTTGCCGAAAAAACATTTGATATAGGTACTCAAAAAATACGTAGGCAAATAAATCGGCAACATGAGCCTTCTTAAATATGTATGTTAAAAACTGTTGTTAATGTTTATGAACCCTTTTTATCGATGATCCTTGGGACAAATTTCTAAAATTTTACCAATCGCAACATATTTTGCTTATGTATCCCATTTTTTTTTTTTTTTTTTTAAATATTAGAACAGGTACACATTTTAGGAAATTGGGTTCAGCAACATGTTGCCAAGTCTAGAAATATTTTCCAATCGTAAGTTTTTTACATCTATATTTTTAAAAAATGATATATAGTTTAGTAACATATAACGATTAGTCTGCAACATGAATCTAGGCTTTTGCTATGTATTTTTAAACATGTTGCCAAAGGTTAGGATATCTTTATGAACTCTTATATCGATGAACTTTGGGACATATTTCTAAAATTTTATCTTTCGCAATATGTTACTAATATTATAGAAGAGCTTTAACAAATTTTGATAAAATAGCAACATGTTGCCAAAGTTTAAAAATATTTTCCAATCGCAAGTTTTTTAAATTTTCATTTTTCAGCTTCAAGACATTATATATAGTTAGGTAACATACAACAAAACACCGTCAATATGAGTCTAGACTTCTACCATATCTTCTTCAACATGTTGCTAAAGATTAGGAAATATTTATGTACTTCAAAAACTCTTAATGAGAAATAGCGACCTGCTACAGAATCTTCCAACATGTCGATGATTTTTTTTACACATTTTTAAACTTTCATTTTCCGCAACATGTTGCCAATATTAAAGAAGTGCTTAAATGTTAAGTTTTTTTAAAATTTGTATAAAATATGAGAAAAGGTACTAAACGTTTAATATGTTCATGGAAATTTAAATTAATTAGCAACATGTTGCCAAAGTCAAGAAATATTTTTCAGCTTTAAAATATTATCTATAGTTTAGAAACACATAACTAAACATCTGCAACATGAGTCTAGACTTTTGCTAGATTTTCTTCAACATGCTGCTAATGATAAGGGAATGTTTATGAACTCTTGAAACTCTTAACGTGAACTAGCGGCCTGTTACGAAATATTTCCAACATGTCGATGAACTTTTGGACATGTTTCTAAGCTTTCATTACCCGCAACATGTTGCTAATATAATAGAAGATTTCTTAAAAGTTTTATAAAATATGAGAAAAGGTTTAAACGTTAAATATGTTAATGAAAAAAAATATTGTTTGTAGCAACATGTTGCCGAAGTCTAGAAATATTTTTCTATCGTAAGAAAAAAGTTTTTTAAGTCTAAATTTTTTTCAACTTTTAAACATTATATGTATACTATTATTATAGTTAAGTAACATTTAACAAAACATCTGCAACATGAGTCTAGACTTTTGATATATATATTTAAACATATCGCTAAAGCTGAGGAAATGCTTGTAAAGCCTAGAAACTGTAAGCGAGATTTAGAGGCCTGCTACATAATACTTATAATATGTCAATGAATTTTATCTATCGCAACATGTTGCTAATATTGTCGAAGATCTTAGATGTTAAGATTTCTTAAAATATGTTTAAAAAATGAGATATTAAAGGTTTAAAATGTTTATGGAAATTATAATTGGATGTAGCAACATGTTGCCGAAGTCTAGAAATGTTTTCATTTTATGCTAAAGACAACATGTTGCTAAAGGTTAGAAATTGTTTATGAACTCTAGAAACTCTTAATGAGCGGCCTGCTATAAAATACTTTTAACATATCAATGAACTTTTTTACATGCTGCTAAGCTTTAATTTTAAGCAACATGTTCCAAATAAGACATGGAAACTAGCTCAGACTAAGGCTGCATTAATAAAATTAAAAAATGTTTAATACAAATGCTAAACATTTTTTTAGAAAATGTTTAAGATATTCTTTTTTTTATTTAAGTATCAAATATTGCATGTATTTTATTTCATTTTATTTATAAAAAGAACTCATCTACTTTATCAAGTCAAAGGTTTCCTGTTCACATTTAATGTTTCCTTAGTTATTATTGTATAAAAATGATTTATTATATCAAACAGCAAAAAAACCAAATAATATTTATACCCTTCACCACCATAGGTGGAAAGGGTATTATAAGTTTGTGCTGATGTTTGTAACGCATAGAAATATTTGTCTTAGACCCACCTTTTAGTATACCAATAGACTTAGAATCACTTTCTGAGTCGATTTAGCGATGTCCGTCCGTCCGTCCGTCTGGCTGGCTGGCTGGACCCCCATATAAACCTTGTAATCAAACTACAGGTCGCAATTCTAAAGATAATTTGATGAAATTTTTTTGATAATGGGACCATGGCTATTGAAATTGGTCAAAATCGGTCCATTATTTATGGTACCTCCCATAGGTCCCACTTCCCGGAATTGCTATATTGACCACAAATATCAATATTTTTCATGAAATTTAAAACAGATACTGCTTATGTAAACTTAAATCACTGTACCAAATTTCGTTGAAATCGGTCCACATTTGACCATAGCTCCCATACAAACTCTTCTTTAAAAACGCACTAAATGAGACAAAAAATCACTAAAACGCTCGTAAATCTAATAATTATATAAATTTTGAGTTTATTTTTTGCATACATAATTTTTGTAACAACTGTAATCAATTTGCCAAATTTCGAGATAATCGGTCCACATTTGACCCTAGCTCTCATATAAGTCCAAATGACGGAAACAGGTTGAATATATACGTTTTGAGAAAATGTTTGTATGATGGCAAAATTTAGCAAATATTTGTCTTTATACAGGAAAAATAACACCTTTGACCTTAGTGGTGAAGGGTATCGTATGGTCGGCTTGACCGACTATAGCGCTTTCTTACTTGTTTTAAAAATATTTAATTATTATAAAAAAAGAACAAATTTCAAAATCAATTCATTATGAACAAACAAATAGTAGCAGCAATGAATGATATTTAAGAATTATTTAATATTAATTTCTTCAACAGCATGAGTTGAGAGGTTTTGCCAAGTTATTTATTTGAACTTCTAAACTTATGTATGTAAGAAAATAAAAGAACAGTGGGTCTAAGAAATACAAAATAAATAATTTAAAGGAGATATAAGAAAAAAATTCAATTTAAGAACAAAAATAATTTTCAAATAGCAAATTTGCTAACATATAAAATTTTGAGTAACTATTTTATTGTTCATATAATAAAAACTCCCCCACTGTTTGATGGTTTGATTTAAATAAGGAAATTCAATAAATTTAATTTCAAATAGAACTCTTTAACACTATGACAGCTTAATACAATAGATATATATTTAAAACTTAAGTTAATAATGATTTTAATATTAAAATAGCAGAATTATTTATGGCATTAGCGTTTCTAAATATAATTTAGAGACAAACTTTATTTTTAGTTTTGCCAAAGTTGGAATTTGCTTTTGGGAAAGATGATCTGCATGATTAATGTCTCTATTGTGTGAAATAGTAGCAAACAGACTCGGTTTAAAACTTTTGATTTCTTTTGTTTGAAACAGGAAAAAATGTTTAAATTATGTGCACTGTGGGGAAGGTCATTAGAAAGAGAAAAATCGAATTTGGTAATAACACACTGTGTTTAATGAAGTCACTGTTTTTTTTTTTTGTATGAATAAAGCAGAAACCTGACATTTTAAATTGAAATGAAAATTAAATTAAAGTAAAGGGTCGCCCAATAGGGACTTTTAAACTAGGACAAACAGAAAATTTGCCTGAAGTTGAAATGGTAGCAAAATTCAGCTACAACTGAATTATTACTGAAAAAGAAGTACCTATGTTACTTTAAGTGTATTAAAGTATTTTTCTCATGTCACTTGTTATCTTCAAGATCTTTTTATTCAAACCCTTTTCATTAATTTTTATGTTGACAACCTCAATAAAAAATATTTAAAATATTTATCTGAAAAAAAAACTTTTTTTGGAACATTTGCTCAAAAAGACTTCAAATTTATAAAGATTTTTATCTGTTTTTGATATTTGAGTTTTTATAAAAAAAAAATTCTTTTATTTTTTTTTTTAATGTTTGGAGTTACCAAAACTCTCTAGGGGTTTTTATAACTGAAATATTATATAGTTTTGATGGACTGTCCATAAACCTGTCTCAAAATTTACTTTTCAAAAATAAAGCCTTTATTAGCTTTGAAACAAAGCAAATGACATTCTTTGGGTGCGGTTCAAGCCACTTCTTAGTTTTTTTTTTTTCATTTTATTATGAATTCGGCTAATAATGTTTAAAGTTTTATTTAAGATTTCATTTTCATAAATTACTTTTTTATATATAAATGTATAAGGCTTTCAAATACTCGCATTTAAGTAATAAATTTGTTTGTATACCCCTTAAGTAATGGTCAAGCGTGATATTCGATAAATTAATTCAGAAAAGAATTTTAAAAAGTAACAAAATAACAAAAGTTCTTAAAAACAAGAACACGTTTTAAATCGTGGTGTTTGTTATCGTAACATTAAATAAAAGAAAAATGAAATTGATATTAAAATAAATTAAAAAGTAAATTAAAGCACATATTTTTTTGTTTTATATATTTAAAGATCATGTTTCATAATTAAAATAAGTTTAATAAAGTTTTTAACCTTTTATTATAACATTTTATTAAACAAATTTAAATTAATTGACACAAATTTATTAAATCTTGGCTTACTTTGGCTTTAGTTTATGATATTTCCATAAGCAAAACAAAAGACTTAGACAACAAACCTGTTACATGATTTCGTTGTTTTGTTTGTGTTACACTTATTTTACACTTTTAGCATAACAATTGCTTTTTATACCCTACTTAACTATTGGTGGTATATCCTTCTCATATGATAAAGTATGTAACCTAAAGAAATATTGGTCTAAGACCCAGTCGAATTAACGATGTCCGTCCATCCGTCCGTGCTGTCCTTCTGTCTATCCATGTAAACTTTTTATAAGACTACAGCTCGTAATTTTTAAGAAAATTGAATGGAATTTGGTTTAGATATTTGCTTTGATAGTGGGTCTATTGCTATTAAATTTGGGGTAAATTATTGTTTTTTTCCTTAAGGTAGCTCCCATAGGTCTAGCATAATGGAAAAGAATTTGCCCATTATTCTAAGCATATTTCTATGAAATATTCTGAAAAAATCATTGGAATTGGTCTATGTTAGACTAAAGCTTCGATGTAGTGCGCATTACAGAAATGCCTTAAATTTAGATTTAGAAATTTAGAGTCTTCAGAAATTTTCCTTAGGAAAAAAGTTTTATATACGAATTCGAACTATTCAAAAAAACATTTTATTTCAAAAAAGAAAAGACCAATTATCTATAAAAAACCTTCATACAAAAGTTATACAAGAAAAACAAAAGACTTAAGACACAAATTTTATTTGGAAACCCTTCTTTCTTTAGAAAAAACTGTTATACAGACCCTTTTCCTTAGAAAAAACTGTTATAAACACCTTTTTCCTTTCTGTTATATACACATTTTTTCTATTAAAAAAACTGTTATACACACATTTTTTCTATTAAAAAAACTGTTATACACACTTTTTTCTAAAAAAAACTGTTATATACACTTTCTTCTAAAGAAAAAACTGTTATACACACTCCTTTCTAAATAAAAATTGTTATAAATACATTTTTCTACAAATAAAAACAGTTATAAATACATTTTTCTATAGGAAAACTGTTATATACACTTTCTTCTAAAGAAAAAACTGTTACACACACTTTTTTATAGAAAAACTGTTATAAACACTTGTTTCTATAGAAAAAACTGTTATACACACTTTTTTCTATAGAAAAAAACTGTTATACACATTTTTTTCAATAGAAAAAAACTGCTATACACACTTTTTTCTAATGAAAAAAACTGTTATACACACTTTTTTCTATAAAAAAAACTGTTATACACATTTTTTTTCTATAGAAAAAAACTGTTATACACATTTTTTCTATAGAAAAAAACTGTTATACACACTTTTTTCTATAGAAAAAACTGTTATACACACTTTTTTCTATAGAAAAAAAACTGTTATACACACTTTTTTCTATAGAAAAAAACTGTTATACACACTTTTTTCTATAGAAAAAAACTGTTATACACACTTTTTTTCTTTAGAAAAAAACTGTTATATACACTTTTTTCTATAGAAAAAAACTGTTATACACACTTTTTTCTATAGAAAAAAACTGTTATACACACTTTTTTCTATAGAAAAAAACTGTTATACACACTTTTTTCTATAGAAAAAAACTGTTATACACACTTTTTTCTATAGAAAAAAACTGTTATACACACTTTTTTCTATAGAAAAAAACTGTTATACACACTTTTTTCTATAGAAAAAAACTGTTATACACACTTTTTTCTATAGAAAAAAACTGTTATACACACTTTTTTCTATAGAAAAAAACTGTTATACACACTTTTTTCTATAGAAAAAAACTGTTATACACACTTTTTTCTATAGAAAAAAACTGTTATACACACTTTTTTCTATAGAAAAAAACTGTTATACACACTTTTTTCTATAGAAAAAAACTGTTATACACACTTTTTTCTATAGAAAAAAAACTGTTATACACACTTTTTTCTATAGAAAAAAACTATTATACACACTTTTTTTCTATAGAAAAAACTGTTATACACACTTTTTTTTGTAGAAAAAACTGTTATACACACTTTTTTCTATAGAAAAAAACTGTTATACACACTTTTTTCTATAGAAAAAAACTGTTATACACACTTTTTTCTATAGAAAAAAACTGTTATACACACTTTTTTCTATAGAAAAAACTGTTATACACACTTTTTTCTATAGAAAAAAACTGTTATACACACTTTTTTTCTATAGAAAAAAACTGTTATACACACTTTTTTCTATAGAAAAAAACTGTTATACACACTTTTTTCTCTAGAAAAAAACTGTTATACACACTTTTTTCTATCGAAAAAAAAACTGTTCTCCAAGAAATGTTTGTATGATAAGTAAACTTTATCAATGAAGAGTCTTTATGAATTAAGTAGATACTTATTAATTCATTATACTTCAGACTTTTAAGGTATTATATGGTCGAGCTTGAACGACATCAAAAATTTCTTACTTGCTTAAAATTTATAAGTAGTTTTGTAATGTATCTATTTTTTTTAAATTAATGAATATTTGCCCATGATGTGCTAAAGTTTGTAAATTCAGCTGGAGCTTCATGTTGTTATAGATTTTGTTCATGTAGTTTTTGTTAATGAATGTTTTTCTATTGTATTTTAATTTTTAATAGTTTTTTTTTAGCTGGTAATTTAGCAATGAACCCCACCCACATTTACTTAATAAGTTATTATTTGTTTTGAAAATTAATGGGGATTTGTATTATCAAAGTGGATCTTATTTATAATATTAATTTGTTTAAGCTTTTAATCTATTTAAATGTTTTATTGGAAATGCTTCTCATAAAAAACTTTCAAAAAAAGTGAAGTCTTAAAATTTGTTTCAAAATAATTCTCTTCTTAGCCCAAAATACTTGAAATTCTAAAAATGCCGCCAAATGTCTTTAATCAATTTTTTGTCAATTTTAAAAAGATTTCTTTGTTTTGATAATTTTTGCAAAAATTTCAAAATTATTAAAAAGAAATAAACAAAAAACTTAAGAACATTTGGCAATTTTATAAAAAATACTTTATTCAATTTCAGTTAAAGCCTTTTTTTTTGGCATTTGTAATCGTCAGAATGATATTGAATTTTGAACAATCATTTTGAAAATCAATTTCAATAACAATTGTAGGTGTCTCAATAAATAATTAAAAAAAAATGCTTAAACAAAAAGAATACAATGGTTTTATTCAAATCACGACAGTAGTCATGTTTCACTTTTAACATACAATTTTTTTTGAAGTCATGTTTATAACTTTGCTAAAAATTAACAAACCGATATAAGCGGCTTAGGCCTTTGAAAAGTTTAAAATTGAAATTTGGGGGGAAAACAAAAAAAGTTTTGCCACAAAATTTTAATTTTTCGAAAAAAAATCATAATTTAAATGAATTAAAATTTTTTTTAATGAAAATATTTTATCACATTTATATTAAACCAGAAGATCCCCAAAAATCTTCTAAGGTTCCTAGACAAGGACTATATTGATTTATCTATGCATCCCTAGGAGTATCAATAAGGAAGCTACGGCCTTTAATAAACAATTTTCTTTATCATTATTTGATTTTATAGAATTAAATTATTAAATTATTGTCCTACTTTGACTTCATTTCTCGTCATTTCATTAAGCAAACAAAAGACTTAGACAAAAAACTTGTTATATGATTACGTCGTTTTATTTGGGGGGTTTATTGAGATTGTCATTCCGTTTGTAATTTCCTTAATGTTGGCTCAAGAACCAAAACTGATGTATATTCTGTCTGTCTGTCTGTCTGTCTGTCTGTCTGTCTGTCTGTCTGTCTGTCTGTCTGTCTGTCTGTCTGTCTGTCTGTCTGTCTGTCTGTCTGTCTGTCTGTCTGTCAGTCTGTCTGTCTGTCTGTCTGTCTGTCTGTCTGTCTGTCTGTCTGTCTGTCTGTCTGTCTGTCTCTCTCTCTCTCTCTGTCTGTCTGTCTTTCTGTCTGTTGTCGGCGCGATAAAACCTTAACGAAAAGTTTTAGGTCACCAAAATTTGGCAATAATATTCCTCATTTATTGGAAAATTTTGGTATTGAAATTGGGCGAAATCGGTTTACATTCCATCATAGCTCCCGTATAACCTCGCCTAGGCCAATCGCTTATATGGTAATAAATGGCAAATTATAACAGACATGATGATTTAGCACAGAGAAGCTTTACATAATCATTATTCAGAGTGTAAAATTTCATCGAAATCTGTTCACATTTAACTATAGCTCCCATACAAAGGACTTACGAAAACAGCCCAAATTGCACATAAATGCGAATAAATGATAAATTAAACTAGCTATGGCCTCTAAATTTAGTACAAGGAAGCCTTATGGCATTGCTGAAAAATTTTGTCACAATCGGTCTCTATTTGACCATAACTCCCATATAAAAACTTATGGAGACACAGAAATATCAAAAAAAATAGGAGGTTTGTATGCGTCTGTCAGTCAAATGAAATCACCTTAAAAAAAGAGCTACAGGGACAAAATTTTATAAAAGTACTTCCGATATCTTGAAAAAGTTGTGTATTGAAAATGGGCAAAATCGGTTAACATTTAGTTAGAGCTTCTATATAACCCTGCCCCGGGAATCACATTAATGCCGATAAATTGAATACAAATGTAATAGCTATGACGATTTAATTAAGAACAGAGAAGTTTTATGCAACTATTGGTCAGTATATCAAAGGAATCGGTCCAAATTTGACCATAGCTTTTATAAAAAAAACACTCCGGGAAACCACTAAAATGCCACAAAGGCCAGATAAAAGCTATTAAATTAGAAACTATGACAGTTATAGCCCCTAAATACTAGGGAAAACACTTAGATACTTTTAAATGTTGTAGATATATGAGATATGATTCTTCCTTGACCTCAACACTCCTACTTACTATATTTACAGTTCATCCTACGAATTACATGTTAAGGTGAAGTATGTTGAGGTCCTATGCTCTACTGGGAGTGAAGAATGGCAGAAGAAGAATAAATGTTCGTCATAGGTTAAACTAATTTATTTAGAACTTTATTTCAAGTTGAAAAGGAAAAGTATATGTAATGTATAACAGTTTTTTTTTATAGAAAACTTTGTGTATAACAGTTCTGAGAAACATTTGTGTATAACAGTTTATTTTTATAGAAATATCTGTTCATAGAAACTTATTCTATGAATAATTTTGTAGTAGTTATATCAGTATAACAATAGCAAAGCTCATGTATAACAGTTTATAGTACAAAAGTTATGTATAACAGTTTTTATCATAGAAACATATATTTTATTTGTTCTTGTATAACTGTTTTTTCTATAACAAACTTAGTATAACAGTTTTTTTTAATACAAAACTCTTCTTGTTATAATTTTTTTTTTTGTACCATTAACTAGTTGATCCCATTTATATCCCATAAAATTTCACCTGGCGTTTAAATCAATTCTATAACGAACAAAATTTTTAGCCAGAGGCTCAAAACATTTTTTCTAACACAACAATGTATGAAAAACTTCAATTAATGTGGCAGGGGCGACACTGTAAAGGAAAAAAAAAACAAATTTCAAAAATCCATAAACAGAATAAGACCAACAAGTAACGAAAAATAAAAAAGTAAACACTTCTTAATTTGTTTTGAGCATAAATTTGGCCGCTGGGTAATTGTTGAATGAAACCCAATTGATAAAGCAAATACCTAAAAGTAGATACTACATAGTACGAATTCAGATATGAATGTGGGTATAAACGTCTGGTATGTGGAAAGAGACTTCTAAGGATGATGATAATGTTGTTATTGTTACTATTCTCAGATGTTGTTGTTGTTATTGTTGCTTTTGTTGTTGATATTCTTTTGGTGGTTTAAAAATGTGCTTAATTGCATTTCGATATCTATGCTCAGGCATCACACATCTATAAGTCCGCCACATTTATGCTTAAACCTGAACCATTAATCTGCCTATATACGAGTACACACATGAGTTAATACGAATGTTTGGTTTCTATCCATTTATTTGGTTTTCTTTAAGTCAGATTCAATGTATTACAATGTAAAAAAGTAAATACTTTAAGAAAACACTTGCATTCATTCGAAACCCCCTTTTGCTCCCCTTTGGAAAAACATATTATTTAGTTTGATGCTCCTGCTGAATCCTAAGAATGAATACCAAACAACTTCGTACCAGAATTGAACAAATATTTGCAGTAGGCGGCGGTATTGTTAGAGAGTCCAAGAACAGAAAATCGATTTTTTTTTGTTTGTTGTTGTGGTTGTTGTTAAGCCCTTAGAACAATAACGCCACCATCAGAAAAAACAACAAAAAAGAAGATACAGCAACAACATCCTTAACAACAATTTCAATTGCAGCCACAAAAAAATTTGTTGCTGTTTACACAGAAAAAGACTAATTGTTGCCACAAAACAAAAGCTCTAGGTGGGAATTTGTATAAAATATTTAAAGGTTTAGAGGATGTTTTTCTTTTTCGTTTACTCGGGAAATACTAACTATAAGTATTAACAACAAAATAATGACAACGTTGATGATGATGTTAGCCAACAACATTTTTGTCTACATACGATTAAATGTTGTACTATAAAGATTTTTCTGGAAATTTTTAGACAAATAAATACATTTTAAAAGAATTTTTTCCTAAGAAGAATATTTTAAACGTTTTTTATTTTATATTTGGATTTCAAAGGAAAAATAAATTCTATAAAAAATATGTGGTTTAAACTGTTATACGAAATTTTTTCCCATGGGCAAAAGTGTTATACACACCTTTTTCTCTCGATATATTTTGAAATATATGTAAGAAAAACAAAAGACTTAAGGCACAAACTTTATTTTGAAATCCTTCTTTCTCTAGAAAATACTGTTATTCCGAACCTTTTTCAATAAACAAAATTGTTATACACAATTTTTTTTAGAAAACTGTTATATACATTTTTTTCTATAAAAAAAACTGTTATATACCCTATTTTCTATTAAAAAAAACTGTTATACACACTTTTTTCTTTAGTAAACACGTTATACATACTTTTTTCTATAGAAAAAACTGTTATACACACTTTTTTATAGAAAAAACTGTTATACACTCTTTATTCAATAGAAAAAAACTGTTATATAATTTTTTTTTCATAGAAAAAACTGTTATACACACATTTTTCAATAGAAAAAACTGTTACACACACACTTTTCTATATAAAAAAACTGCTATACACAGTTTATACATACTTTTTTCTAAAGAAAAAACTGTTATACACACTTTTTCCTATAGAAAAAACTGTTATACATACTTTTTTCTATTAAAAAAAACTGATATACACACCTGTTTCTATAGAAAAACTGTAATATACACTTTTTTCTATAGAAAAAGCTGTCATACAAATAATTTTCTATAGAAAAAACTGCTATACACACTTTTTCTATAGAAATAACTGTTATTCACTCTTTTTTCAATAGAAAAAAACTGTTATATCATTTTTTTATTCATAGAAAAAACTGTTATACACATTTTTTCTTGTTTTAAAAACTGTTATACTCACTTTTTTCTGTAGAAAAAACTGTTATACACACATTTTCCTATAGAAAAAACTTTTATTCACAGTTTTCTATAGAAAAAAATGTTATACTTAATTTTTTCTATAGAAAAACTGTTATACACATTTTTTTAATAGAAAAAACTGTTATACACACTTTCTTTTATAGAAAAAACTGTTATACACACTATTTGCTACAGAAAAAACTAATATTCACACTTTTTTTATAGCAAAAACTGTTATACTCAATTTTTGCTACAGACAAACTGTTATATATAATTTTTTTAATTAGAAAAAACTGTTATACACACTTTTTTCTACAAAAAATATTGTTATAAATACTTTTTTTATGGTAAAAAACTGTTATACACTTCTTTTCTATAGAAAAACTGTTATACACATTTTTTTTAATAGAAAAAAACTGTTATACACACATTTTTCTGTAGAAAAGCTGCTATGCACACTTTTTTCTATAGAAAAAACTGTTATACACACTTTTTTCTATATAAAAAACTGTTATACACATTGTTTTTTCTACAGAAAAAACCGTTACATATACTTTCCTCCATAGAAAAAACTGTTATACTCAATTTTTCTATAGAAAAACTGTTAAACACAATTTTTTTAATAGAAAAAACAGTTATACACACTTTTTTCTATAGAAAAAACTGTTATACATACTGTTTTCTATAGAAAAAACTGTTATACACACTTTTTTCTATAGAAAAAACTGTTATACAAACACAAAACCGTTATATATACTTTCCTCTATAGAAAAAACTGTTATACTCAATTTTTTCTATAGAAAAACTGTTATACACAATTTTTTTAATAGAAAAAACTGTTATACCTACTTTTTTCTATAGAAAAAACTGTTATACACATTTTTGTCTATAAAAAAACTGTTATACACACTTTTTTCTGTAGAAAAAAACAGCCATACAAACTTTTTTCTTTAAAAATAAAACTGTTATACTCTTTTGTGTTTGCTGGGTTTTCAGATTAACATTTTACCTCAATGACTTTGTCTGAATTTTTTTTTTTTCTCTAAACTTTTCTTCATTGCTCTTCAGCAAATAAACAAAAAACCTACTAACAGATAGCAAAATATCTTAAAAAGGACAGACAGATAGACAAATAGAACCAACATTCTGTTAATTCAAAAAAAACTTCATACCATTTGAAAACGAAAGCTCTGAAGTTATGTAGACGGCGCTAAAGATACCCTTTCATAACAGAAGAAACTGCAAATGTTTGGAAAAAAAGTAAAAACGACTTAAATTTTTTTACCTTCATATTAAAGTTCTACAAAACTTTTTTTGTTCTTTGGGGAATTTTCCAGTTTTATTTAATTTTTCTTTGAGTTACAATGACTTTTAGTCATAAGACAGAGAAGGGCTTGCCATTTTCGGACGAACTTTAAATGCTCGAGGAGAAGAAGAAAGGCAGTTGTTTAAAGAAATGATTTCATTAAGGAATGAACTTTTTCTTAAGGTTAAAAGAAATTTCAATTTCAATAAATTTTTTTCACTCCTTTTAATCTCTGACTTATCGGTAACAAATTCAAAGGGTTTCCAGAACCCACAAATGCCATTTAAAACAAATTGTAATTTTTCTTAAAGTTTTTCGTTTTTTTTTTTCGTTAAACAAATTTTGTTCTTATAGCCACAATTTAATGGTTGTCATGGTGGTCATTTAGTTTCGTTTGTTTTTCAGTGAAAAAGTTTTCCCAGTTTTTTTTTCATCCATTCCTTTCCAGTCTTGGTACTGTGTCGATTTTAACAAATTGAGCTTCATTGTATTACACGTTTAATACACCTTCTTGTTCTTATGGAACATGTTTGAATGTTGCTTGATAATGTTGTTGTTGTTGCTATTATTTAATAGTGTTTTCATTTTCATTTGATCAATAAAAACCAACAACAACATTAAATATAAGAAAAGGCCTTATGGCGGCTTTTTCATGAGTGCCCACCTTTATACTCGTAATTCTTTTGTTTCTTGACTTAAAGGGGATTTTCTGTTTAAGTTTTAGATTTGGATTGAATTTTTGTTGGTTTTATTTATTTGTCTATGACCTTAAAGGTCATCATTAAGTAGCCACACGCCTTTTTTTGTTTATATTATTTGTATAAATGTATAAACGAGTAAATGTGTGAGGGTCTCTAAGATTTGTTTTGAATGACCACTAAATTTCTTGATCAGAACCTGCCACACACGCTGATCTTTTGTGGATTTGAGTTAAGTTGTTTTGATTTTTTATTGTAGTTTTTTGTCTTTTTTGTTCTAGTAGTTTTTTGTTTGAAGGGTGGTGGTAATAAACAATTATTTGGGGCTATAAAATGATAAATTATATTAGCACTTGGGCAATGTGTGTGGCCTTTTAATGGGTTTAGTATTTACAAAATTCTACACATTCTTTAAATTTTAAAAATAATTTGCCACAAATCTTAACAATTGAAATATAATAATTTAAAAGTAATAGACCAAAAAAATTAAATTACATACTAATATATGTGGTTATAAATGACTATTGGATACCTTACATTCCATTTGTGCTAAATATTACCATCCTGGGAACATTTTTTTCAATTTATTTAGAAAAACGTTACACATTTTTTTCTATAGAAAAACTGTTATACACACTTATTTTGTAGACAAACTGTAATACACACTTTTTTCTATAGAAAAAACTGTTATACTCACATTTTGTATAGACAAAACTATTATACAAATTTTTTCTATAGAAAAAACTGTTATACACACTTTTTTCCATAGAAAAAACTGTAATACACACTTTTTTTCATAGAAGAAACTGTTATACACATTTTTTTCTATAGAAGAAACTGTTATACACACTTTTTTTCCACAAAAAAACTGCTATGCATACTTTTTTCTATAGAAAAAACTGTGATACACACTTTTTTCAATAGAAAAACCTTATGTACACAATTTTTTCTATAAAAAAAAACAGTTATAGACACTTTTTCTTTAGAAAAAAAAATTATACACACTTTTTTCTGTAGAAAAAAACTGTTATACATACTTTTTTCTATAGAAAAACCTTATATACACATTTTTTTTTCAAAAAACTGTTATACACATTTCTTTTTCTACAGAAAAAACTGTTATACACACTTTTATCTATAAAAAAAAACTGTTATATATACTTTTTTCTATAGAAAAAACTGTTATACATACTTTTTTTCTATAGAAAAAACTGTTATACACACTTTTTTCGATATACACAACTGTTATACACACTGTTTTCTATAGAAAAACCTTATATACACATTTTTTTTTCTATATAAAAAACTTTTATACACATTTTTTTCTATAGAAAAAACTGTTATACACACTTTTTTCTATAGAAAATACTGTTATACACACTGTTTTCTATAGAAAAAAATGTTATACACACTTTTTCTATAGAAAAAACTGTTATACACACTTTTTTCTATAGAAAAAACTGTTATACACACTCTTTTCTACAGAAAAAACTGTTATACACACTTTTTGTATAGAAAAAAATGTTATACACACTTTTTTCTATAGAAAAAACTGTTATACACACTTTTTTCTATAGAAAAAACTGTTATACACACTTTTTTCTATAGACAAAAGCTGTTGTACATACTTTTTTTTAAATATTGCCATCCTGGGAACATTTGCTTCCGATTTATTGAGAAATACTTGTAAGAAAAATAAAAGACTTAAGGCACAAACTTTATATACAAATTTTTTTTAATTTGATTTTTCTGTTACATGAAAGTGAAAATATTGAGTAGTTTCAATAAAGATTACGCTGGTGCCAGCATGATAATTATTTAAAAGGGTCTTTCAACAGGGGCTTCCGAACGCATATGTACAAGAAAAACAAAAGACGGAACAATTTTACTATATCTTTTAACTACTTTTGATCTATTGCAAATGAATAATAAACTTTATATGTGATAAATCGGACTATGGGACATCTTACTTCCCTGGCATGAACCGTTGGTTAAAATATTTCAAACCATTTATTATAAGACATAGTAGCGCTAAAAATTTTCATTTTACGAAGATTTTGTAATAATTTATTAAGAATCCTCATCAGAATAACAAAAGACTTAAGACACAAACTTTATTTTTAAACCACTTTCGATCTAATTATTAACAAATTATGTTATAAGACATATCTGTGCTAAATATTACTACTTACGCTTTCCCGAGATATTTTAGAATACATGTAAAAAAAATAAATTCATAAATAACTTATATGTATCTAAAAGCTAAATCTGAGTCGGTCGGTATTTTTTGAGATTGGTCCCAAACCAATTTTTTTTCCTTACAAACATCAGAACAAACTTATAATACCCTTCCCATTTATAGTAAGAATATAACGTCCGCAAAGCGGATTGTTTTTATATACGAACAACTATTCAGATATTAACAATAATTACACATTTTACGCTAAATTTTTATTAAATTTCTATTCTTATAAAAAATTCCGCCAACAGTTAAAAAGTGACCTCAAAACAGACAAGAAGTAAACGCCTTTAGATTTCTTAAGCATGATATAAGCTTTTGAAGGATTAACCAAAAATTTGTTAATGATCATAAGCCAACAAAAAAATATATGCGAATGTAAAGAGAAACAAATTTAAGTATGTTAAAGATTTGTAGAAATTAATTGGTATATTTTGGCTAACATACAAGTGGCCTATTTAGAAAAATTTAGGAGATAGTGAAACTTTTAGGAAAAGAGTCTAAGATTTATGTACATTTTCCTAAAATAATAACTAAGCCCCTAATATTATAAGACAAAAAATAATGTTATGACAAATTTATATATCAAATTTTCCATACAAAATTCTTACAATAAGACTTTAAAATTGTATAATTCTTTTCTGAATTAGGTTCTTTCCCATCGTTTAATTTCATGCTGAGAAACCAGATTACATGTCCGAAAAACAAAAGACTTAAGAGACAAACTTGTATTTAAGTATACATTAACAAGTTAAGGGATAATGAAGTTCAATCGATTTGAGGGAAATAACTTCTAAAATCTTTGAAAAAGGTATAAAATAACAAAAAAAAAATATCTTAACAAAATTATACTACGGAATGTATAATTGCATTAGCTACCCCTATTGTCATAAGTTTGCAAACAAACCACGTTTTTTAAGATATGACTTAACAAAATGTACTCATTTTACTTAGCCAACAGTTTGACTGTTTCAATCCTAGACTCATGCCTCTAATCAAAATTGAAAACAATTCGTACGCATGGCACAGTGCGTGCTATAAACAAAGTTCTGAAAATCCCAATATTTTTCCAGAAAATTTGTAATAATGCGAAAAAATACTAAAAGTATATAGTGGTAGTATGTTATGTTCTCTACTAACTAGTTTGGCGTAAGCAAGCTTAAGCTTAAATTTAAATTTTGTACGTGTTGAACACAACCAAGGCTGGTAATCAGTTTCATGATAACATCAATGGCGGCTTGCTGTCCAACGTTGTTCTGTCAATCGTCAGAAATTTTGATGTAAAAACTTAAAATGTCTTGTTTGTGATTCTGGTCGGCGATAAATAGTTTCAATATTTGGCAAACATAGACTTAATATTACATCTAAGTTTCAGTTTAATATGAATTTGTTATTTATCTACCTAATTATTGAGCATTAGACTATTTATAATGTGAATTATTATGCAGTTAATGAATTTTTTTGATTAAATTTGAAAGAAATTTTAATGTTTTATTTTAACTCTTATATAAAATTAATGAATGAAAAATTGTTGATAAAACTTTTGAATAAAGAAACTTACCTTTTTAGGATATCAGTCAATAGATTCACAACTGTAAGAAAATAAGAAAAAAAGCTTTAATTGGTTGCCACAAAGATCAATTATTAATGCTACAAAAATTTTCTCAATTTGCCCCAAATAAGTTTAAGATCTTTTCTAAACTAGTTCTTGGTCTCACTCATTTCTTTTTAACCTAAAATAGTTTCTAGCTCAGTTCCACTTTTGATCTATCTTAAATGAAAAAAAAGTAAATAAATCAAACTATGTGACACCTTACACTCCTGATATGAACCCTTGGCCAAAATATTTCAAAACATTCTTTATCATACATAACAGCGACTAATATTGTCATTTTATAAAGATTTTTTCGGGAATTCTTACGAAAACATGTAAAAAACAAAAGACTTAAGACACAAACATCATTATTTTTTTTAACACTATTAGACTGATTGTTATAAGATTATGTTATAAGACATATTTATGCTAAATGTTGTCACTATATACCAACATTTTCCAGAGATTTATTTAGACTACATGTAAGAAAATCAAAAGACTTAAGACACAAACTTTGTTTTGAAATCACTTTTGATATAAAAAAGAAAAAAATAGTTAGCTCAAATAGTTCAATTCTAGTTCAGTTCTAGTTCAGTTCTAGTTCAGTTCTAGTTCAGTTCTAGTTCAGTTCTAGTTCAGTTCTAGTTCAGTTCTAGTTCAGTTCTAGTTCAGTTCTAGTTCAGTTCTAGTTCAGTTCTAGTTCAGTTCTAGTTTAGTTCTAGTTCAGTTCTAGTTCAGTTCTAGTTCAGTTCTAGTTCAGTTCTAGTTCAGCTCTAGTTCAGTTCTAGTTCAGTTCTAGTTCAGTTCTAGTTCAGTTCTAGTTCAGTTCTAGTTCAGTTCTAGTTCAGTTCTAGTTCAGTTCTAGTTCAGTTCTAGTTCAGTTCTAGTTCAGTTCTAGTTCAGTTCTAGTTCAGTTCTAGTTCAGTTCTAGTTCAGTTCTAGTTCAGTTCTAGTTCAGTTCTAGTTCAGTTCTAGTTCAGTTCTAGTTCAGTTCTAGTTCAGTTCTAGTTCAGTTCTAGTTCAGTTCTAGTTCAGTTCTAGTTCAGTTCTAGTTCAGTTCTAGTTCAGTTCTAGTTCAGTTCTAGTTCAGTTCTAGTTCAGTTCTAGTTCAGTTCTAGTTCAGTTCTAGTTCAGTTCTAGTTCAGTTCTAGTTCAGTTCTAGTTCAGTTCTAGTTCAGTTCTAGTTCAGTTCTAGTTCAGTTCTAGTTCAGTTCTAGTTCAGTTCTAGTTCAGTTCTAGTTCAGTTCTAGTTCAGTTCTAGTTCAGTTCTAGTTCAGTTCTAGTTCAGTTCTAGTTCAGTTCTAGTTCAGTTCTAGTTCAGTTCTAGTTCAGTTCTAGTTCAGTTCTAGTTCAGTTCTAGTTCAGTTCTAGTTCAGTTCTAGTTCAGTTCTAGTTCAGTTCTAGTTCAGTTCTAGTTCAGTTCTAGTTCAGTTCTAGTTCAGTTCTAGTTCAGTTCTAGTTCAGTTCTAGTTCAGTTCTAGTTCAGTTCTAGTTCAGTTCTAGTTCAGTTCTAGTTCAGTTCTAGTTCAGTTCTAGTTCAGTTCTAGTTCAGTTCTAGTTCAGTTCTAGTTCAGTTCTAGTTCAGTTCTAGTTCAGTTCTAGTTCAGTTCTAGTTCAGTTCTAGTTCAGTTCTAGTTCAGTTCTAGTTCAGTTCTAGTTCAGTTCTAGTTCAGTTCTAGTTCAGTTCTAGTTCAGTTCTAGTTCAGTTCTAGTTCAGTTCTAGTTCAGTTCTAGTTCAGTTCTAGTTCAGTTCTAGTTCAGTTCTAGTTCAGTTCTAGTTCAGTTCTAGTTCAGTTCTAGTTCAGTTCTAGTTCAGTTCTAGTTCAGTTCTAGTTCAGTTCTAGTTCAGTTCTAGTTCAGTTCTAGTTCAGTTCTAGTTCAGTTCTAGTTCAGTTCTAGTTCAGTTCTAGTTCAGTTCTAGTTCAGTTCTAGTTCAGTTCTAGTTCAGTTCTAGTTCAGTTCTAGTTCAGTTCTAGTTCAGTTCTAGTTCAGTTCTAGTTCAGTTCTAGTTCAGTTCTAGTTCAGTTCTAGTTCAGTTCTAGTTCAGTTCTAGTTCAGTTCTAGTTCAGTTCTAGTTCAGTTCTAGTTCAGTTCTAGTTCAGTTCTAGTTCAGTTCTAGTTCAGTTCTAGTTCAGTTCTAGTTCAGTTCTAGTTCAGTTCTAGTTCAGTTCTAGTTCAGTTCTAGTTCAGTTCTAGTTCAGTTCTAGTTCAGTTCTAGTTCAGTTCTAGTTCAGTTCTAGTTCAGTTCTAGTTCAGTTCTAGTTCAGTTCTAGTTCAGTTCTAGTTCAGTTCTAGTTCAGTTCTAGTTCAGTTCTAGTTCAGTTCTAGTTCAGTTCTAGTTCAGTTCTAGTTCAGTTCTAGTTCAGTTCTAGTTCAGTTCTAGTTCAGTTCTAGTTCAGTTCTAGTTCAGTTCTAGTTCAGTTCTAGTTCAGTTCTAGTTCAGTTCTAGTTCAGTTCTAGTTCAGTTCTAGTTCAGTTCTAGTTCAGTTCTAGTTCAGTTCTAGTTCAGTTCTAGTTCAGTTCTAGTTCAGTTCTAGTTCAGTTCTAGTTCAGTTCTAGTTCAGTTCTAGTTCAGTTCTAGTTCAGTTCTAGTTCAGTTCTAGTTCAGTTCTAGTTCAGTTCTAGTTCAGTTCTAGTTCAGTTCTAGTTCAGTTCTAGTTCAGTTCTAGTTCAGTTCTAGTTCAGTTCTAGTTCAGTTCTAGTTCAGTTCTAGTTCAGTTCTAGTTCAGTTCTAGTTCAGTTCTAGTTCAGTTCTAGTTCAGTTCTAGTTCAGTTCTAGTTCAGTTCTAGTTCAGTTCTAGTTCAGTTCTAGTTCAGTTCTAGTTCAGTTCTAGTTCAGTTCTAGTTCAGTTCTAGTTCAGTTCTAGTTCAGTTCTAGTTCAGTTCTAGTTCAGTTCTAGTTCAGTTCTAGTTCAGTTCTAGTTCAGTTCTAGTTCAGTTCTAGTTCAGTTCTAGTTCAGTTCTAGTTCAGTTCTAGTTCAGTTCTAGTTCAGTTCTAGTTCAGTTCTAGTTCAGTTCTAGTTCAGTTCTAGTTCAGTTCTAGTTCAGTTCTAGTTCAGTTCTAGTTCAGTTCTAGTTCAGTTCTAGTTCAGTTCTAGTTCAGTTCTAGTTCAGTTCTAGTTCAGTTCTAGTTCAGTTCTAGTTCAGTTCTAGTTCAGTTCTAGTTCAGTTCTAGTTCAGTTCTAGTTCAGTTCTAGTTCAGTTCTAGTTCAGTTCTAGTTCAGTTCTAGTTCAGTTCTAGTTCAGTTCTAGTTCAGTTCTAGTTCAGTTCTAGTTCAGTTCTAGTTCAGTTCTAGTTCAGTTCTAGTTCAGTTCTAGTTCAGTTCTAGTTCAGTTCTAGTTCAGTTCTAGTTCAGTTCTAGTTCAGTTCTAGTTCAGTTCTAGTTCAGTTCTAGTTCAGTTCTAGTTCAGTTCTAGTTCAGTTCTAGTTCAGTTCTAGTTCAGTTCTAGTTCAGTTCTAGTTCAGTTCTAGTTCAGTTCTAGTTCAGTTCTAGTTCAGTTCTAGTTCAGTTCTAGTTTAGTTCTAGTTCAGTTCTAGTTCAGTTCTAGTTCAGTTCTAGTTCAGTTCTAGTTCAGTTCTAGTTCAGTTCTAGTTCAGTTCTAGTTCAGTTCTAGTTCAGTTCTAGTTCAGTTCTAGTTCAGTTCTAGTTCAGTTCTAGTTCAGTTCTAGTTCAGTTCTAGTTCAGTTCTAGTTCAGTTCTAGGTTTAGTTCTAGTTCAGTTCTAGGTTTAGTTCTAGGATTAGTTTTAGGTTCAGTTCTTGGTTCAGTTCTAGCATAATCTTAGTCTAATTATATTTCAGTTGATAAACAAAATTGATTCATAAGTATTTGATGTTTTTGCACGTAGTATTTTCGTCATGTTTTTATTTCTTTTATATTGATAAGTTTTATTCACGTCTTCATCATCATGATCATCAGTAATAGTTCTTACTTTCCGGTCGTTAAAGTCATTGAAAATAAAATTTATATACAAATTTAAAATTCTAAATAAATTTATGACAATACGTAATACAAATATTGATTGTAAATCCATTTTCATACAATAGCCAATTTCAACAATATAATTTATTTTTCCTTCTTTGTATGACCAAAACAAAAATTTGTTAACCAAGACCAAACACTTTAAACTTTTAACGTAAAAAAGCGAAAGTCTCCAAAACCCAAAAGGTTCAAGTTCAGGCATGTAAGTATTTATGGTCTTAAAAAGCAATTTGACTGCTGTTTTATTTTTAGACCCCAGTAGACCGGGTCTTGGGGTATTGTCTTGTATTGCGTTTGTTATTCACAGGGATTTATTATTAATTTTTGGGATTTATTATTACATTTGCGCTTCTTTGTCTTTTTGGTTTGATTTATTTTTATGAGTTTTACAAGAAGTTAAAAGGTTTTATTGTAAACAATTTAACACTTAAAGAATGAGTAAATTGTTTATTTTACCAGCCAAATTATGGGTAATTTTCTTTATAATTTTATATTTATATTGAAAGTGAATTTTGTGTACCAACGCACTCAAGTTTTTTCTTGTTTCTTAAAGGCTTTTATAGAATATAAAACGAAAAAATATGATTGTGTTGAAAGCCTATAATCATAATAATCATAATCATCATTATTATCAATAACAGCCAACAACAGCAGCGTCATCATCATCATCATCATCTTTGTAAATACTTTACATTTGCCCATTCATGTAATAGAACAATCAGATCAAAAGTGGTTTAAAAATAAAGTTTGTGTCTTAAGTCTTTTGTTTTTCTTACACGTATTTCGATGAAAAAACATACAAATCAAACGATGGGAAAGAACTATTTTGAAATTTTAATGATTCTATTTTTACAAAAAGCTTTTTTTTTCTAGGTTCTGATTATTATTTTAATGTAAAACAAATATAATTGGAAGATATTAGCGAAATGTTAAAGTAATTTTAAACTTTGTATTGAATTTATAGCTTTAATTTGTATTAAAAAAAGATTTACAGTCAAATTGGATTTAAACTGTTACTCAACTTGAAAAACCTGATCTTTCTGTTTACCCTACTGGGCCTTAGGTTGATTACAAAATAATATAGTTATTTTCCGATTATGTTAAACTATAAAATTTTATTGTTATTAATTCTGGGACTTCATTTATTTTGTAATTTATTTACTTTTTTTCAGCCTGAAAATTTGCCCAATAACATTTGGTAACTGACCACTTAATAACTTTGAAATCATTAAAAATCTCAAAAATATACATGTAATTATTTATTTAATAAAAAAAATTTTGTGCCCCTTAAATAAAGAAAGAATGCATCAAACTCTTGTTTTGTAGGACCAGTCGACAACCTTAAGCGAAATTTAACGTAAACTGCTACTTGAATATTTTACTAAACAGATTTTTATTTTATGTTTTTTTTTTGGTTTCAAGTTATTTGTCTTTTAGTGTTTTTCAAATGTTTCAAGTCTTCAGGCGACATTTTAACACTTCAACACTTTTGTTTTGTTTTTTCTTTGGGGCTATGACGGGCGAGTTTGTTTGGACAAGTGAGTTACAAAATTGAAAACATCATATGGCATAAGTGTATAAACAAAGGGAAATTTACATATGAAATATGAGGGTTCTGCTGAAGACAACGTTAAGTATTTGAAAGTTATTGAAAGATTGATATTTTATGGGAATTTGAAAAGAACTAAGTCTTAGACAACTATGGACTGCGGTTTTGTTATAACCAAAAAGTTATGTTGGTTGGGATAATTGTTCATCGAAGTACGTCCCGATATTTGGTAAGGGCACTTTGTCAGGTGGACAATTCAATGAATAATTTTGAAAAATATCCAAAAATAATGGAGGTTATAACTTAAACTAAATTACCCACAAAAGCTTGTTACGAAAGTTTTGTTGGTCTTAAATTTTATATTCAAAATAATATAGAGTGTCTTTCTATTTTTTAGGTGAAACATATATTTAAATGGTTTTCAAATGTCTTCAATTTTCTTGTTATTTTAGCAAAATTAAAAAAAACATTTTAAGCTCGTGTTAATGACCGTCTGCCTTATTATTACAAAACCCCATAAAACTTAAATAATTTATATTTCTTCTGGCAACAAACAGTGGGGTCAAAGGCAAGAAAATTATATAATAAAAAAATTAAAGAAATATGTTACAATAGAACATATTTGTACAATAGTAAAGGTTTGGCATAATTTATACTAACTTTTTTTCTAGAATTTTTAGTAATAAAACAAAATTTTCTATAAAAAAAAGTTTTTAAAACGAAAATTTTTTATAACGCAAAATTTTCTGTGGACAATTTCTTTAAAAAAAATTTTGAAAGCTAAAATTTTCTATAGAAAATTTTCAAAAGGAAAAATTTTTATAACGAAAAACTTTTTATAGAAAAATTTTTATAATGAAAAGTTTCCTATATCAAAATTTTTATAAAACGAAAAAATTTCTATAGAAAAAATTTTTATAACGAAAAATTTTCTATAAAAAATTTTTATAACGAAAAAATTTCTAAAGATAAATTTTTATAACTAAAAACTTCATATAGACAAATTTTATAACAAAAAATTTTCTATAGAAAAAAATTGTATAACTAAAAATTTTCTATTGAAAAATTTTAGAAACAAAAATTTTGCTATAAAAAGAAATTTATAACGAAAAGTTTCTTTACAAGAATTTTTTTAACAAAAAAAACTTTTTCTTTGAAAAAACTTTTATAACAAAAAATATTTCTAGAGAAAAATTTTTGTAACAAAAAATTTTCTTTAGAGAATTTTTTTTTCAATTTTTTTGTAACGAAAAATCTGATAACATAAAATTTATTATTGAAAAACTTTTTATACCGAAAAATTTTCTACGCAAAAATGTTTAGAACGATCAATTTTGTATAGAAAAATTTTAATAATGAACTCTTTTCAATAGAAAAATTTTAATAACGAACACTTTCTAATAGAAAATTTTAATAACGAAAACTTTTCTATAGAAAAATTTTAATAGCAAAAAATTTTCTATAGAAAAGTTTTTAAAATGTTCTATAGAAAAGTTTTTATTGAACATTTTTAAAACGAAAAATTTCCTACAGAAGAAAAATTTTATAACGAAAAATTTTCTATACAAAAATTTTTATTACGAAAAATTATCTATACAATTTTTTTTTATAACGAAAAATTGTTCATAGAAAAAGTTTTAAAATCTTCTTTACAAAAGTTTTTATTGAAAATTTTTATAACGAAAAAATTTCTATAGAAAAATTTTTATATCGACAAATTTTCGGCAGAAACGAAAAATTTTCTATAGAAAAAATTGCTCAACGAAAAATTTTCTATAAAAAAAATTTTTATAACGAAAAAATTTTATAACGCAAATTTTTCTATAGAAAAAGTTTTATAACGCAAATTTTTCTATAGAAAAAGTTTTATAACAAAAAATTATCTACTGAAAAAATTTCGATAGAAAAATTTTTTGGCGAAAAATTTTTATAACGAAAAATTTTCTTTAGAGAAATTTTTAAAACAAAAAAATTTAAAAACAAAAATTTTCTATAGAAAAATAATGAAAAATTTTCCATAGAAACATTTTCTATAGAAAAAATTTATAAAGAAAAATATTCTACAGAAAAATTTTTTATAGAAAAAATTTTACAAAGAAAAATTTTCTACAGAAAATTTTTTATAACGAAAATTTTTATATAGAAAAATAATGAAAAATTTTCTATAGAAACATTTTCTATAGAAAAAATTTTATAAAGAAACATATTCTACAGAAAAAATTTTTATAGAAAAAATTTTATAAAGAAAAATTTTCTACAGAAAATTTTTTATAACGAAAATTTTTATATGGAAAAATTTTTATAATGAAAACTTTTTATATGGAAAATTTTCTATAAAAATTTTTTATATGAAGAATTTTCTATAAAAAAATTTTATGTAAAACTTTTCTAAAAAAAAATTTATATGAGAAATTTACTATAAAAAATTTGTAAATGAAAAATTTTTACATGGGAAAATTCCTATGAAAAAAAATTTCGGTATGAAAAATTTTCAATAAAAATTTTTGGTATGTACAATTTTTCATAAATAAGAGTTTTTGTATAGAAAAATTTTTCCAAAAAAATTTTTTATAGAAAAATTCTTATAACGAAAAATTTTTATAATAAAAAATTTTTATAACGAAAAATTTTCTATAGAAAAACTTTTATAACGAAAAATTTTCTATAGAAAAACTTTTATAACGAAAAATTTTCTATAGACAAATTTTTATAACAAAATTTTGTATAGAAAAATTTTTATAACGAAATTTTGTATAGAAAATTTTTTATAACTAAAAATTTTCTATAAAATAATTTTATAACAAAAAATTTTCTATAGATAATTTTTATAAACAAATATTTTCTATAGAAATAATTTTATAACAAAAAATTTTTATATCGAAAAATTGTTTAAATTTTCTTTAGTAAAATTTTAATATCGAAACATTTTCAATCGAAAAATTTTTATAACGAAAAATTTTCTATGCGAAAATTTTATAACAAAAAATTTTCTATACAAAAATTGTATAATAAAACATTTTCTAAAAATCTTTAATTATAGCTTTTCATAATAACTTTTCTTTCTTTTAGCCCCACTGTGCTTTAAGTGGTCATTATTTGTCATTTCACATAAACATCACAAAATTACCGAAATAATAGTCAAGAGAAGTTGTCAGTAGTAGCTGGATTGTTTGGCATAATTTTGTATGTCTCTTCATCTTTTTTGGGCAAATTTTAAAATTTTTGGTTACGTTTAAATTGAAATTTTCAAAAAACCAAAATTTTTTTGGTAGATTCCAGTTATTTTCTGGTCAAATAATTTCTTTGTGTGTATATTAAACGTTTTCTTTGATAGAAGAGAAGAAAGTCGTTTGGGCATAATTTTTTATGGTAAAATGAAGACAGTTGAGATTTCCAAGTTGTGCCAAAGTAACATGCCTTTTGTGTAAGTTGATGATGTAACATTTTAAAAATGATGGCCAAAAAACAAAGGAAACTTACGCATACAATTTTTTGGATTTTTACGCAAAATGGTAGGAAACTATTTGTGTTGTAAAAATTTGGAAGCCTAAATTTTGTGTTAAATTATTTAAATTACAAATGTTCATAAAAAGTTGTTTGGTATTAAAATTGATTTAAAATTTGTATTTAAATCTAAAAGGAAGTTAAGCAAAACTTAGCCTAAAGCTCTTTAAAAAGCTCCCGATTTAAACAACACTTCTTACTTCAAATGTACAAATTATATATATTCCCAAAATTATTGTACTTTAGCAACGAGATCTACTAAATGTCATTATTGGGATTGCCCAATCTTTAGACATAAAAGGCAAAACTCATTTCTTTCGGCTGCTAAAAAAAATGTATAAAAAATTTTAGTCTCCTTTAAACAAAAATTGAGTAGTTCTAGAAAATTTAAAAATAATTTTTAAACAAAATATTGACTTCCTTATTAAAATTATAGACATTTACTTTTAAATTAATTATTTTTTTAATAACTTTTATATGGATTACATGACTTCATTACGAATTTTAAGTAGATAATTATAAAAATTTGTTAGCGTAAAAAACTTGTAAATTGTAATTAACTTAAACAATTTAAGTTAATTATTATACAAAATTTTTTTACGCTAATAAAATATTGAGTTTAATGAATAAATAATTTAATTGTTAAGCGATTACTTACAATGAAGTCTCATTAAAATTTTACAAACATTTTTTGATTGTGAATCATTTTAGACAAGTTAAAAGCTTTAATTTTAAAAAGATCTGAAATTTTAATTATAACATAAATTTTAAAACAGAATTTCAAAATCGATTGGAAATTATGTCTCACGTTTAGTCATCATTCAATAGTATAAAGTATATACAATTTCATGCTCATAAGATTTCAAAATTAATCTAGTTTTTTTTCTAAATTCTTTTCTAATGACAATTTTCTCATTTTACATCAAAATGACTCACTTTCTGTTAACAATTGCCTTAAATACTTCCAATTGTTGAAAGCAAGCGCTCGGTAAAGAAAATTTATGAAGCAAAATAGAAAAATATTTATAAAATGCTCATGAAATTTAATCGTTTCTAACAAAAAAAATCAAATTATTACAAATTTTTATTCTATTATTCATTTTAAATTATTTCCAAAGAAGCTGTAAACAAACGCTTGTTTCTTAAGTCTTTTGTTTTTTATTTGAAAATGCTCGAGTGTGGCGGGTTTTTTTCAGAGTGTGCGTGTTGGAAATAATATATTTCCTGTAATAATTAAAAATGGATTACATTGTTTTTTCGTAAATAAACTAAATAACCATAAAAACAATTACATTAACAATAAAATGGCAACAAAAGAAAAACAAAAAGAAAATTGAATAAAAAATATGGAAGTTTTTTTAAATTATCTTGTGTTTATTACACTTTTTAAATTAAACTAATTGGCTTTTTTATCAAAAGCCCACGTTAAGTGAAACTAATGGGTTTTTGCCAACACAAAAAAATTCCTAAGAATTTTTAGAAACTTTTAAGTTAGAACTAAAACGCAAAATAAAATTGTTAAATTAGTTTTTAATTTGTTAAAATAAAACACCCTCGTAATTATGATAATAAAAAAAACTGTTCACAAACACAACAAACAATCGGTCAAGTCTATTAAAAATTTTCTTTAAAAAAATTTTATACAAAAAATTTTCTATAAAAAAATTTTTATATAAAAAATTTTCTATAAAAAATTTTATATTAAAAATTGTTAATAAAAAATTTTTATATGAAAAATTAATAAAAAATTTTTATCTGAAAAATTTTCTAATAAACATTTTTATATGAAAATTTTTTATATGAAAAATTTTTTCTATAAAAATTTTTAAATGAAAATTTTTCTATAAAAATTTTTAAATGAAAATTTTTCTATAAAAATTTTTAAATGAAAATTTTTCTATAAAAATTTTTAAATGAAAATTTTTCTATAAAAAATTTTTATATGGAAAATTTTCTATAAAAAATTTTTATATGGAAAATTTTCTATAAAAAATTTTTATATGAAAAATTTTCAATAAAAAATTTTCTATGAAAAATTTTCTATAAAAAATTTTATATGAAAAATTTTCTATAAAAATTTGTATAAAAAATATTTTTATGAAAAATTTTCTATAAAAAATTTTTATATAAAAAATTTTTATTTGAAAAATTTTCTATTAAAACAATTTTTATATGAAAAATTTTCTATAAAAAATTTTTATATGAAAAATTTTCTATAAAAAATTTTTATATGAAAAATTTTCTATAAGAAATTTTTATATGAAAAATTTTCTATAAAAAATTTTTATATGAAAAATTTTCTATAAAAAATTTTTATATGAAAAATTTTCTATAAAAAATTTTTATATGAAAAATTTTCTATAAAAAATTTTTATATAAAAATTTTCTATAAAAAATTTTTATATGAAAAATTTTCTAATAAACATTTTTATATCAAAAATTTTTTATATGAAAAATTTTCTATAAAAATTTTTAAATGAAAATTTTTCTATAAATATTTTTAAATGAAAATTTTTCTATAAAAATTTTTAAATGAAAATTTTTCTATAAAAATTTTTAAATGAAAATTTTTCCATAAAAAAATTTTTATATGGAAAATTTTCTATAAAAAATTTTTATATGAAAAATTTTCTATAAAAAATTTTCTATGAAAAATTATCTATGAAAAATTTTCTATAAAAAATTTTATATGAAAAATTTTCTATAAAAATTTGTATAAAAAATATTTTTATGAAAAATTTTCTATAAAAAATTTTTATATAAAAAATTTTTATTTGAAAAATTTTCTATTAAAAAAATTTTTATATGAAAAATTTTCTATAAAAAATTTTCTATAAAAAATTTTTATATGAAAAATTTTCTATAAGAAATTTTTATATGAAAAATTTTCTATAAGAAATTTTTATATGAAAAATTTTCTATAAAAAATTTTTATATAAAAAATTTTCTATAAAAAATTTTTATATGAAAAATTTTCTATACAAAATTTTTATATGAAAAATTTTCTATAAAAAAATTTTATATGAAAAATTTTCTATAAAAAATTTTTATATGAAAAATTTTCTATAAAATATTTTTATATGAAAAATTTTCTATAAAAAATTTTTATAGAAAATTTTTACTTTAAAAAATTTTTATAGAAAATTTTCTTTGAAAATTTTTCCTACAAAAATTTTTCATAAAAAAAAGTTTTCATATAAAAATTTTTTATAGAAAATATTTCATATAAAATTTTTTATAGACAATTATTCCTATAAAAAATTTTTATAGAAAATTTTTCCTATAAAAAATTTGTATAGAAAATTTTTATCATAAAAAATTTTTATAGAAAATTTTCTATGAAAAAATTTTTCTTAAAAATTTTTATATAAAAATTTTCTATAAAAATTTGTTATAGGAAAAAATTTCTATAAAAATGTTTTATAGGAAAAATTTTCTATAAAAAATTTTTATATGAAAAATATTCTATAAACATTTTTTATACGAAAAATTTTCTATAAAAATTTTTATATGAAAAATTTTCTATAAAAAATTTTTATATGAAAACTTTCTATTAAAAATTTATATACGAAAAATTTTCTATTAAAAAATGTTATATGAAAAATTTTCTATCGAAAATTTTTGTATAAAAAATTTTATATCAAAAATCTTTTCTTAAAAATTTTTCAAAAATTTTGATAGAAAAATTTTCTATAAAAAATTTTTATAGGAAAAATTTTCTATAAAAAATTTTTATATGAAAAATTTTCTATATAATATTTTTATATGAAAAATTTCCTATAAAAAATTTTTATAGAAAATTTTTCCTATAAAAAATTTTTATAGAAAATTTTTCCTATAAAAAATTTTTATAGAAAATTTTTCAAAAATTTTGATAGAAAAATTTTCTATAAAAAATTTTTATAGGAAAAATTTTCTATAAAAAATTTTTATATGAAAAATTTTCTATATAATATTTTTATATGAAAAATTTCCTATAAAAAATTTTTATAGAAAATTTTTCCTATAAAAAAATTTTATAGAAAATTTTCCATGAAAAATTTTTTCTTAAAAATTGTTATATAAAAAATTTTCTTAAAAATGTTTATATAAAAAATTTTCTATAAAATCTTTTAATAGGAAAAATTTTCTATAAAAATTTTTTATAGTAAAAATTTTCTATAAAAATTTTTTATAGGAAAAATTTTCTATAAAAAATTTTAAAGAAAATTTTTTTTAAAAATTTTTCAAAAATTTTGATAGAAAATTTTTGTATGAAAAATTTTCTATAAAAAATTTTTATAGGAAAAATTTTCTATAAAAAATTTATATATGAAAAATTTTCTATATAATATTTTTATATGAAAAATTTCCTATAAAAAATTTTTATAGAAAATTTTTCCTATAAAAAATTTTTATAGAAAATTTTTCCTATAAAAAAATTTTATAGAAAATTTTCTATGAAAAATTTTTTCTTAAAAATTGTTATATAAAAAATTTTCTTAAAAATGTTTATATAAAAAATTTTCTATAAAATCTTTTAATAGGAAAAATTTTCTATAAAAATTTTTTATAGGAAAAATTTTCTTTCAAAAAATAAAAATTTTTTATAGGAAAAATTTTCTGTAAAAAAAATTTTATATGAAATATTTTCAATCAAAAATTTTTATATGAAAACTTTTCTATAAAAACTTTTTTATAAAAATATTTGTAGAAAAATTTTCTAGAAGAAATTTTCATATGAAAAATGTTCTATGAAAAATTTTTATATGAAGAATTTTCATATGAAAAATTTTCTACCGTAAATTTTTGTATAAAAAATTTTATATGATAGTTTTCTTAAAAATTTTTTAAAAAATTTTCTGTAAAAATTTTTTATAGGAAAAATTTTCTATAAAAATTTTTTATAGGAAAAATTTTCTATACAAATTTTTTATAGGAAAAATTTTCTATAAAAAAATTTTATATGAAATATTTTCTATCAAAAATTTTTATACAAAAACTTTTCTCTAAAAATTTGTGTATGTCAAATTTTCTGTAAAAATCCTTATATGAAAAATTTTCTATAAAAAATTTGTATATGAAAAATTTTCATTTTGTAAACAAATTAATTTTAATGTAAATAATTGATTTTTTCTAAAGTATGGAAAATATCTTGAATTTTTTCCTAATTTTACCTACATAAAACTTCAATTATTTACATGATGTCAATAATATATTTCATAAGTAAAAATATTTTTTTATATAAATTTCATGTAAATTTAGTAATTTCCTTAGTTTTGTTTTCAATTTTAATTGTTTACATCATGTAAACAATTCAAAAACTTAATTAAGCTTTTAGATTATTGAACAAGAAAGACTGTAGATCTCTTAGACTTTAAACAAACTTAATTAAGACGTATTTTCTTAATGTTATCAGCCAGCATTAAAACGGCGGAAAAGCTTTTTTATAATTTCAATAAACAAATTTTTTCTATTGTCTATTTTTCGAGAGATAATTGTGGTGTTAATGTGTTTCTTTTTTTGTTACAGTCTTTTTCTTTTTTGACTTAAGCCTGCTTAACCTTCTTCTAACGCATTAATGAATATATGAATTAATTTTTATAGTGATTTATTTTGTTGATTTTTACCTCGTTACTTAAGGTAAAGTAAATGCTGCTATTGCTGGAGCTGCTTAGCAAGGCGTGTAAATATGACAACATTTAATAACAAAACGAAGAAAAATGTTAACATATGAAAAAAGCAGAGCTAAGAGTATTCATAAAAGGTGATCGCCGTTGAAATTTATGACTTACTTATAACAATACATACTTTACTTAATAAAGTTTTTTGTGCCTGAGTATAAAGAAGTGGAGATTATCATATGGAAGAAATGAAATGCTGCATCATGTTTCCGCATCAAAATTTAACGCCACTAAATTTGTGGTTTTTCGCTTTTTATTTTATTTTAATCTTATTCTATAAAGAGATGGTTGAAATGAGAAAAAAAGCCATGAAAAATATAATTTATAAAATTTATAACAATAGCTCTATTTTGCCTAACATTAACACATATAAGATTTTACTTTACTCTATAATAAAAGTAAATCTACACAAGTTTACACATACATATAATAATGGAGCATATAATAATGAAACAAGTAACACACATTTGTTAATGCATTCATTGTTCCCTCTAGTAAATCGTGTATACTTGAGTTATTTTTATAAATTAAATGTTTACATACATATTTATGGGGTATAAACATACATTTTACACACATAATGTGCATGTTAGACAAATTGCTTTTAAAGTGGTAACAGAGAGTAAGTATCGCAAACAAAAAAAAATGTCACTAGACTTTTGAAAAACGTTTAGGGGAAGGATACCACTGTGAAATATTTTAAGAAATAAATTAAGTAAAAAATATGTTTTACTACAAGAACTTCAAAATTAGACTTATAGAAGAAAAAGTCTTCAGTATTTAAATGTAAATGTAATATTTACATCCTAAATACATAGTTTACATAATGTAAAGTAGGTAAATTTTCAGTAATATATACAATAATGTCAAAATTAGACAGAAAATTGCTAAATTCTGAATATATACCATAAAAGTAAATTCTTTACTTCATGTAAACAATTGAAAATAATAGTAAAAATATAGAAAATCTCCAAAAATTTTGTTTATTTTGGTAAACATACACTATTTACTTGAAAGTAGTATTATTTACATCATGTAAACAATTAAAGTTTTGTGTAAATTACATGAACAATTTTAAATTTAATATTTTGTTTTGATATTGAAAATAAAAAATCTTCAAAATTCTAATGAAAATGCAATATTTACATCTTACATACATTATTTACATAATGTAAAACATGCGAATTTTCAATAATTGATACAATAATGATAAATTTATGCAAAAAATTGCTAAATTTCGAGTATTTACCATAAAAGTAAATTCTTTACTTCATGTAAACAATTAAAAATAATAGTGAAAATAAAGAAAATCAGCAAAAATTTTGTTTATTTTGGAAAACAAACATTACTAACTACAATATTATGTTATTTACATCATGTAAACAATTTAAATTTTGTGTAAATTTGATGAAAAGTTTAAAATTTACAAAAAAAGTTAAAAAAAAATCGTCAGTATTTTAAGTAATAAATAATATCTACATAGTAAATACATTGTTTACATGATGTAATTAGAATAATTTTTCAGTAATTGAAATAATTATGTCAAAGTTACACATAAATATACTAAATTGTGAATATTTATTTGAAAATTAATTACAATTTGACAACTCGACTGTGGTCGAGGGCGCTAAGTGCTGATGACGTCCTGTGGCGGGACAGAAATTGCAATCCACTAGCCGCGTTCAAAAATAATTTTTTCAGTTTTTCTCCTCAATTACTTTTCAAATTTTCAAAATTAATAATTTGAAAGTTAAATGAACTCAAGCCTGATTAAACCTAATTTTTCAATAAATTGTGAATATTTACCACAAAAGTATATTGTTTACGTCATGTTAAAAGCTATAACTATTTGTAAAACTAAACAAAAACTCACAAATTTTTGTTCATATATAAAAAATTATTATTTACATCGTGTAAACAAATAAAACTTTGTGCAAATTGGATAAAAAATCTAAATTTACAAAAAAGTTAAACAAATAATATAAATTTTGACATTTTCTATAGAAAATTTTTCATATAAAAATTTTTTATAGAAAATTTTTCATATAAAAATTTTTTAAAGAAAATATTTCATATAAAAATTTCTACAGAAAATTTTTCATATAAAAATTTTTTACAAAAAATTTTCCTTTAAAAATTTTGTATAGAAAATTTTTCATATAAAAATTTTTCATATAAAAATTTTCTATAGAAAATTTTTCATATAAAAATCAATGAAAAATTTTCTATACAAAATTTTTATATGAGAAATTTTCTATAGAAATTTTTTATATGAAAAATTTTCTATACAAAATTTTCATATGAAAAATTTTCAATACAAAATTTTCATATGAAAAATTTTTTATAAAAAAATTTGTATATGAAATATTTTTTATAGAAAATTTTTATAAGAAAAATTTTCGATAAAAAATTTTTATATGAAAAATTTTCTATAAAAAATTTTTAAGTTAAAAATTTCTATGAAAAATTGTCTATAAGAAATTTTTATAAACATAAAAAAAAATCATATCTTTTAACTTCTATTAGAGAAGTCATATTGATCATTACATTATTTACATGATGTAAACAATCTAAATTTAAAACAAAACTACTAAAATTTCTTAAATTTCATAAAAGGTTACTTAAAATACATTATTTTTCTTCAAAAGATATTATTTACATTATGTAAAAAATTGTTTTTTTTGCAAAATTTTACAAAAACGTAAAATTTTTTATTTTGATAACTTCTGTTAGGGAAAGAGACATTATTTACGTGACCATAATATTATTTACATGATATTAACAATTAAAATTTAAAACAAAACTTTTATTAGACAAGGAGCCATTATTTACGTGATCAAAACATTATTTACATGATGTAAACAATCTAAATTTAAAACAAAACTAATAAAACTTCTTAAATTACATAAAAGGTTACTTAAAATACATTATTTACCTTCAAAAGATTTTATTTACTCATGTAAAAAATTGTTTTTTTCCAAAATTTTACAAAAACGTTCAATTTCATATTTTTATAACTACTTTTAGAGAAGGAGGCATTATTTACGTGATCATCACCTTTTTTACATGATGTAAACAATTAAAATTTAAAACAAAACTAACAAAATTGTTAAAATTACACGAAAAGTTACACAAAAAACATTATTTACTCTTAAAATATATTGTTTACATCATGTAAATATTTAACATTTTTAGTAAAATTTACAAAAAAAAATACAAAATCTTAATTTTACCAAAAGTAAAGAATTATTTATACAAAAATTAAATCAAATATTTATAAAATTTATAATATGGACTCCCTAATTGCATTGTTTACCTCATGTAAACAATAGTTAATTTCAATAAATTCCAAGAATTTTGCTAAAAATCGCTAGAATCTTAAAAACGCTTGATTGTAAAATTCATAAAAATTAACACCCAAAATTTAAAGTATCTTCTATGGGTATCCTTCCCCCATTTTATTCAATTTCCACTTCCATTATCTAATGTTTCGCCTAAATGAAACGACCTTGCCTGTTGTTTTCCATTTGCAAAAAAAAATCTATTTTTTTTCTGTTTTTTTTTTACAAGGGAATTTTGCAATACTCGTACTCGTATGAGGTTGTATTTTAGCAAATCTTGGCTTAACTCTAATGCCAATGTAGCTTTTTTTTCCAAAGCAAGTGTAAATTTATCTGAGATCCTTGTTTGGGCGTTTGTTTCAATTATAAATGTCTCAAGATTTTTTCTCTGATATTAAATTTATATTATATGGAATTTTAATTAATACAATTTAATTTTTTACGTTGTTGGCTTGTAAAAAGAATAGAAAACGTGATCAATGTTTTTTGCTTTTTTGTAACAATTTTTTGCCACTTTTGTTGGGTAACCTACATAAGATTTATGGCTCTAAGGTAATGCGAGAGTTATCAAATGTCTTTGAAGTTTTATCGAATAATTTAAAAAAATATATTTTCTATCTAATGTAAAGAATTGAAATTTTCTGTAATGGATATCGAAATATTTTATTTTAACAAAAATTACATTTTGTACATTTTATATTACAAATATCTGGTTTACATCATGTAAACAATTGAAATTTTTAGTCTAATAAAGAAAAAATTATTATTATAATTTTGAAAAATGTATTTTCTATCTAATGTTAAGAATTGAAATTTCAAAATATTTTATTTTAACAAAAATTGCATTTTATATATTTTATATCACAAATTTGTGGTTTACATCATGTAAACAATTGAAATTTGTAGTCAAATATAAGAAAATATTATCAAGTCTTCATAATTTTCAAAATTAGACATTATTTACATAAAATGTACATTATTTACATAATGTCAACAATTGAAATATAATGAAAATGGATACAGAAAATACTAAACTTATCATAATTTTTATTATAAAATATGATTTACCACAAGAATTTTAAAATTAGACGATTCGAAGAAAAAGTCTACAGTATTTAAGTGTAAATGTAATATTTACATCCTAAATACATTGTTTACATAATGTGCAAATTTTCAGTAATTTATACAATAATGTCAAAATTATACGGAAAATTGCTAACTTCCGAATATTTATCATAAAACTAAATTCTTTATTTCATGTAAACAATTGAAAATAATAGCGAAAATAAAGAAAATCTCGGAAAATTTTGTTTATTTTTAAAATCATATATTATTTACATGAAAATAATATTATTTACATCATGTAAACAATAAAAATTTTGAGTACATTAGAAGAAAACATTTAAATTTACAAAAAAAATTGTCAGTATTTTAAGTGATAAGTAATATTTACATAGTAAATACATTGTTTACATGATGTAATTTATATAAGTTCTTAGTAATTAAAACAATAAGGTCAACTTTACACAGAAATATGCTAAATCTTAAATATTTACCACAAAAGTTGATTGTTTACGTCAGGTAAACAACTATAACTATTAGTAAAACTAAGGAAAAACTCCGACAATTTTTGCTTTTTTTTGGAAAACATATATCAATGCTGTGAAAAAATATTATTTACTTCAACTAAACAATTAAAATTTTATGTAAATTAGATAAAAGAAATTTAAATTTACCAAAAAAGTTCAAAAAAATATTCAGTATTTTTAGAGATAAGTAATATTTACATTGTAAATACATTGTTTACATGGTATAAGTAATAAGAATCTTAAGTAATTTGAACAATAATGTCAAATTTACACAAAAATATGCAAAATTGTAAATATTTACCGCAGAAATAGAATATTTACTTCATGCAAACAATTATCACTATTAGCAAAACTAAAGAAATTCTTAAAAATGTTTGCTTGTTTTGGAAAACATACATTATTTACATGAAAATAATATCATTAACATCATATAAACAATTAAAGTTATGTGTAATTTACATTGAAAAATTCAAAATTACTTTGTATAACATACACTAAAACTATATGGTTTACATTATGTAAAGAATTACAATTATTAGTAAAATTAAAAAAAATTTTATGAAACCTTCATGATTTTAAAAACTAGACATTATTTACATAAAATTTACATTATTTACATAATGTCAACTATTGAATTTTATAGAAATATTTATAGAAATCATACATTTACACAAAACTTTGCACAATTTTTATTATTTGCAAAGAAAATATAATGTTTACATTATGTAAACAATCAACATTATTTAAATAATATAAATTTTTAGTGGATTTAAGAAAAAGTTCAAGATTTAGTTACATTTACCGCAAACATATCTAGATTTTGTCACGTAAACAATTGAAATTTAAGGTAAAACCTAAAAAACTTTTGTATTTTCAAAATTTTACATTATTTAAATCATAGTTACATTCTTTACTTTAGGTAAACAATTCAAATGTTTAGAAAACCTTTAAAAGAACTCATACAAATTGTTTTATCTTCAAAAAAAATACATTATTTACCATTTAAAGATATTATTTACATATATTTTAACTTCTTTTAGAGAAGGAGACATTATATATATGATCATCACATTATTTACATGATGTAAACAATTAAAGCTTAAAACAAAAGTAACAAAATTTCTAAAATTATACTAAAGGTTACAAAAACTGAATTATTTACTTTCAAAAAATACTATTTACATCATGTAAAGAATTGTTTTTTTTTTCAAACATTTTACAAAAATTTTAAATATCATATTTTACACTTCTATTTGAGAAGTAAACATCAGCATTTACATGATGTAAATAATTAAAATTAAAAGAGAAACAACAAAATTTCTAAAATTATACAAAATTTTACAAAAGATGCATTATTTACTTTTAAAAGATATTATTTACAACATGTAAAGAATTGCTATTTTTCATATAAACGTAAAATTTTATATATTTTAACTTCTATTAAAGAAAGAGATATTATTTACGTGATTATAACAATATTTACATGATGTAAAGAAGAAAATTGGAACAAAACTAACAAAATTTGTTAAATAAAACAAAAGGTAATATAAAATACATTATTTACTTTCAAGAAATCTTTTTTATATCATGTAAAGAATTGATTTTTTTCAAACATTAGAGAAAGAGACATTATTTACGTGAACATCATTTCATGATGTAAATAATTAAAATTAAAAAAAGATATAGATATAAGACATATTATTAAAATTATCCTAAAAGTATGCTTCACAAATGTTTCTGAAATATTTTTTTATTTCAAACGGTATTAAATCGATCGATATCAATTAAACCCATAAACTAATCTAAGACTGAAGAAAATATATAATATGAAACATATGATGTTTCAGTCCGAGACTTATGTAAGTCTTTGGCAAATTTTCATTAAATATTCATTCATTATTTCAGCCTTTTAATTTTGTGGTAATACCAATTTTGGCCAAAAAAAAAAAAACATTTTCTAATACCTTTGAAATTGTATTAATTACACACCCCAGCAACAACATACATATGTTAATACACAACTTGCAACATTTATGCAACATTTTCAAATTCTGGTAGTTAAAAATTTGTGGCTGTTATTAACACTTCACTGACTTTTAATGTTGGCCCAAAAACTACAAAAAAAAACCAAAAATAATGTGTAGAGTCGAGTTAGAGTATGTTACAACAAATATTTAATACAACATGTGTTAAAATGTTTTAGTTTGTTGGCCAAGTTGTTAAACAAGAAGTTACTAAAAGTATTAACAATTTTTATGTAAAAATTTGTTATTGTATTTCTTAAGAAAAACACAAGTAAACACACAAAATCTACCTCTTGCTAAACATCGAAAAGCTAAGGAATAAATATTTATAGCTTTTAATTTTTTTTTTCACTTTTTTTGCTTCATTTTGGGGGGAGGATGCCACTTTTTTTGTTGTTGTTGTAGTTAATGATGCAACATATGTTTTCACATGTTGTTATGGTAAATACATGGCTAAGTTGCAAACATTTAATTCTTGAATTGCCATAGCCGACCGACAAATTACAATTGCAATTGCGGTACGTTTGTCTTGTTATAGATCTCTGATTTAAAAAAGATCGCTTTGCTTTTTTTTGTAGCTGCTGTTGGTGTTTTTTCTGCTGCCTGTATAGAGGCTTAAGCAAATTAAGTCAATAATCGGCCTTAAGCCCTATTAACTCTGTTTCTTGGCTATCTTTATAGCCAACGAATCGCATGTGTAAAATTGCCATAAGTGTAAAATATCATTGATTTTGTAATGACTACCAGAGAAAACAGGTTTATTTTATTTTTGTTATGATTGTATGTAGCTGGTGTTCTTTACATTTATGTAACGAAAACAAAATGAAAAAAAAACTTTAACAGCAATAAATGGCAACGGCAACACCTACAGCTGCCTAAGCACACGAGGGTTATACGATAAGGCATCAACAGATATTTCAGTAAACAACAAACAAAACCAAAAATTTTCAAAAAATTCACATAATTCTAGTGCTCTTTTTATGACCTCCTCTGTCTTCATTTTAAACAATTTTAACTCTGTTCTTTAATATAAATTTCTTTTTTATTTTTTATAGTTTTGTCTTGGAGAATCCTCTTTATCAAAGAGTTTAATATGATGTTGTGTCGCGTTTTTAAGAGTCAAAATAAAAAAACTGCTTATCGGTTTTTATAATCAACTAGCTTTATAACCCGCTACTTCGTTAGCGGCACCATTTGAATTGACAAAGTTACAAAATTTACCAAAATAACTTTTTCACTTATTTATCAATTCCGATATAAATTAAATTAAATACTTATTGGTTCTTAAGATACATATAGGACAAAATAAGTACCTACCCTCTACATTTTCAAAAAAGTACTACACACGCCTCCCTTATTTTTGTAGCTGACCCAATTTTGATTGCTAACCCAATTTAAATCTTGTTCTTGTCGCTTTTGATTTTGAATATTTTACAAAAGTTTCCTTTTTTTACCCGTTGGTTACCCCTGATCAGCCAAATTAAAAAAAAAAAATCCGGATACATGTCCTAATATTTTTATTGCTGATCTTAACTCCATTTTTGTTAATTGAAAAAAATACCAAACACCTGTCACATATTTCTTCAATGTCAATAGAACAGTCCATAAATCATTGATTTATTTATTATTTTATTGATTTAAACAACATGCACAGTTTAAAAGGAAAAAACCTATCTTTAAATTTTTGACCCGTTTTTGTTATTTTCGATTGCGGTATAAATTTTGTTTCTATAATAATTGATTCAAAAATTATATATGGGTCAAAAAAGTACCAAAATTTAGTTTTTATCCTTTTTATTCCCTATTTTTAGCTCATTTACGAAAAGTACCTACTAAAAACATGACTTTTTATTTTTCTATTCGATCTAAATCCAATTTAAATTTTTTTTCTGTCGATATTAGTATCAGAGATATAACTTTACTAATGTTTTTATTTTCTACCCTATTTTAACCCCAAAACTGTTTAATTTGCAAAAAGTACTGAAAAGTCCCTTAATTTTTAGGGCTGATCTTAGACCATTTTAGTGTTTGTTTCCATCCATTAGGTTTAGAAGATATAATGTCATCGATTTTTCCCTTTTTTACCCCTTTGATTGACACATCTCTAATTTATACTTTTGACTTCATTAGCTTAAATGAATATTTTCCCGTTTTCACCTTTTGGAACCCCATTTATCGTAAAAGTACCAAGCACATGTTTAATATTTTGTTAATACTTATTGATTGTGGCATAAAGTGAGTCTTTATGTTTATAAGTTCAAAAGATACGCATGGATACGCAAGTACAAAAATATAGTTTTTACCCTTTTTGCCCTTATTAGTGCCATTTCCAAAAAAAGTACAGAACACATGTCCCTTTCATTTTCTAGCCGATTATATGATTTATTCATTTTCTAGCCTGTTTTAACCATAAGCGGCCAAATTAAAAAAAATACCGAACCCGTGTCCTTTAATTTTTAATGCTGATCATAGACCAATTTAATCTTTGTTTCTATCACTTTTGATTTATGAGATATTACGTTACCTATTTTCCCCCTTTTTACTCCAAACATTAAAAAAAGGAATCAATCGCGTGTCTTATACTTCTGCAATGTGAATAGACCTGTCTGTAAATTATACTTCTGGCTTTATTTGTTTAAATGATATTCATAGTTTTTACTCTTTTGTGCCTCATTTATCGTAAAAGCGCCAAGCACCTTCTTAATTTTTGTTAGTCCTTATCAATTGTGATGTAAATAGAGTATTTATGTTTATTAGTTCAAGAGATACTTATAGGGTTAATAAAGTACCAAAATATAGTTTTTTCCCTTTTTCTCCCTTATTAGTTCCATTTCCAAAAAAGTACCAAACTCGTGTCTCCTTTTTTTGCAAGATGATCCAAATCCAATTTCAACTTTGTTTCTAACGATGTAAATTTCGGAGATATGATGTTACTAATTTATCCATTTTCTTTTTCAATTTTTTTCAATTTACTTTTTCAATATGAATCCACCCGTCTGTAAATTATAGTTCTGGCTTCATTAGTTAAAAACCTACCCTTGAATATTTTTTTATCTTTTTTACCTCAATTATCGTAAAAGTACCAAATACGTGTCTAATAATTCTTTGTTACTTATCAATTGTGACGTTTACTGTTTCTCTATGTTTGTTATTTCAAAAGATACGTATGGGTTCAAAAAAGTACCAAAATATAGTTTTTGCCCTTTTTTACCCTTATTAGTACCATATTCAAAAAAGTACCAAATACGTTTCTCGTTTTTTTTCAGCCCATCCGAAGCAAATTTCAACTCTATTCCTATCGTTTTGAATTTCGGAGATATGACGTTACTAATATTTCCCATTTTTTCCCTGTTTTAACCCCAAAACGGCCGAATTAAAGAAAAAAGTACCGAATACATGTCCCTTAATTTAAAGTGCCGATTTTAGACCGATTTAGTTGTTGTTTCTATCACTTTTGGCTAAGAAGATATATTTTTACCGATTTTTACCCCCAAAATTAAAAAAAGTACCAGACACTTATTTTACTTTTTTCAGTGTCAATTTACCAGCCAATAAATTATGCTTCTGGCTTCATTAGCCGAAAAGATATTCTTAGCTAAAAAGCAAAAAACCTACTCTTGAATATTTTCCCTTTTTTTTACCCTTTCGTCCCACATTAATCGCAAAAGTACCAAATACGTGTTTAATAGTTTTTTAATGCCTATCAGTTGCGATATAAATTATGTTTCTATGTTTATTAGTTCAAAAAATATATATGTGTTAAAAAAGTACCAAAATATAGTTTTTACCCTTTTTTATTCTTATTAGTACCATTTTTGAAATAGTACCAAATACGTGGCCATTTATTTTTTTATCCGATTCAAATCCAATTTAAACTTCTTTTGCATCGGTGTTAGTTTCGGAGATATGATGTTACTAATTTCTCCCTTTTCTACCCTGTTTTACCCTTTAAAAGGCCGAATTTCAAAAAAGTACCGAATACTTGTCCCTTAATTTTTAGTGCTGATCTCAGACTAATTTAGTTTTGGTTTCTATCACTTTTGATTTAGAAGATATATTTTTACCCCCAAAATTAAAAAAAGTACCAAAAATGTATTTTATTTTTTCTTTGTCAATCGACCAGTCAATAAATTATACTTCTGGCTTCATTAGCCTAAAAGATATTCATAGCTAAAAACAAAAAACCTACCCTTAAATATTTTCCCTTTTTTACCCTTTTGTATCCCATTAATTGCAAAAGTACCAAATACGTATTTAATTGTTTTTTAATATCTATCTGTTGCGATATAAATTATGTTTCTGTATTTATTAGTTCAAAAGATACATATTAGTTGAAAAAAGTACCAAAATATAGTTTTTACCCTTTTTTATCCTTATTAATGCCATTTCCAAAAAAGTACCAAGCACGTGCCTCCTTATTTTCCTAGCCGATTCAAATCCAATTTCAACTTTGTTTGCATCGATGTTGGTTTCGGAGATATGATGTTACTAATTTCTCCCTTTTCTACCCTGTTTTACCTTCTAAGAGGTTGAACTTCAAAACAGTACCGAACATGTGTTCCTTAATTTTAAGTGCCAATCTCAGACCAATTTAGTTTTTGTTTCTATCACTTTGGGTTTAGAAGATATACTTTACCGATTTTTACCCCCAAAATTAAAAAAAAGTACCAAACACGTAGCTTATTTCTTTTCAATGTAAATCTACCAGTCAATAAATTATACTTCTAACTTCATTAGCCTAAAAGATATCCATGGCTAAAAAGCAAAAAACCTATCCTTGAATATATTCCCTTTTTTTACCCTTTTGTACCCCATTAATCGCAAAAGTACCAAATACGTATTTAGTTCTTTTTTAATATCTGTCGGTTGCGATATAAAATATGTTTCTATGTTTATTAGTTCAAAAGATACATATGGGTTAAAAAAAGTACTAAAATATAGTTTTTACCCTTTTTTATCCTTATTAGTGCCATTTTCAAAAAAGTACCAAACACGTGTCCCCTTATTTTTGTAGGCGATTCAAATCCAATTTCAACTTTGTTTCTGTCTATGTTGGTTTCGGAGATATGATGTTACTAATTTCTCCCTTTTCTACCCTGTTTTGCCCGCTAGGCGGCCGATTTTCAAAAAAGTACCGAACACGTGTCCCTTAATTTTTAGTGCTAATCTCAAGCCAATTTAATTTTCGCTTCTATCGCTGTTGGTTAAGGAGATATAATGTTACCGATTTTTCCCTTTTTTACCCTTTTAATTGAAAAAAGTACCAAACACATATTTAATATTTTGTACTGGGCAATCGACCTCCCTATAAATTTTATTGGTAGCTTTATTGGTTCAAGTCAAATACAAAGAAAAAGAAAAATGGACCTACCCTAAATTTTTTTCCCCGCTTTTCCCCCTTTTTGAACCCTGAATCAAAATAGTACCAAACACGTGTCTAATATTTTTTTCTTGTTTACCGGCTCCGTTTTGAATTTTGTTACTCTGTTGATTGGTTTAAAAGATACACATGGGTTTAAAAAAGTACCAACATTTCATTTTTACCCTTTTTACCCCCTATTTGTCCCATCTGCTAAAAAGTACCAAACACGTGTCTACTTATTTTTGCAGCTGATCCCAACGCAATTTCAATTTTGGGCCTATGACGTTTACTTCCGGAGATACAGCATTACTAATTTTTCCCTTTTTTACCCCTTTTTACCCCCTTAGAGGCCGAATTTCCAAAAATCCCGTCTTAGTGGATCTATACTTTGAAAAAGGTACCAGCTGTCAAAATTTCAGCTCTCTAGCTTTAGCCGTTTGGGCTGTGCGATGATGAGTCAGTCAGTCAGTCAGTCAGTCAGTCAGTCACGTTAGAGTTTTATATATATAGATAAAGAAAGATAAAGTATATTTTACAAGGACGGCATATTTCAGAAGATTTAGATGTAATGACAGACGTAAATTTTATTTATGCCATAAATATGATAAATAAAATTACTTGAAAAATATACGTTCAGTTCTAGTTCAGTTCTAGTTCAGTTCAGTTCTAGTTCAGTTCAGTTCAGTTCAGTTCTAGTTCAGTTCTAGTTCAGTTCTAGTTCAGTTCTAGTTCAGTTCTAGTTCAGTTCTAGTTCAGTTCTAGTTCAGTTCTAGTTCAGTTCTAGTTCAGTTCTAGTTCAGTTCTAGTTCAGTTCTAGTTCAGTTCTAGTTCAGTTCTAGTTCAGTTCTAGTTCAGTTCTAGTTCAGTTCTAGTTCAGTTCTAGTTCAGTTCTAGTTCAGTTCTAGTTCAGTTCTAGTTCAGTTCTAGTTCAGTTCTAGTTCAGTTCTAGTTCAGTTCTAGTTCAGTTCTAGTTCAGTTCTAGTTCAGTTCTAGTTCAGTTCTAGTTCAGTTCTAGTTCAGTTCTAGTTCAGTTCTAGTTCAGTTCTAGTTCAGTTCTAGTTCAGTTCTAGTTCAGTTCTAGTTCAGTTCTAGTTCAGTTCTAGTTCAGTTCTAGTTCAGTTCTAGTTCAGTTCTAGTTCAGTTCTAGTTCAGTTCTAGTTCAGTTCTAGTTCAGTTCTAGTTCAGTTCTAGTTCAGTTCTAGTTCAGTTCTAGTTCAGTTCTAGTTCAGTTCTAGTTCAGTTCTAGTTCAGTTCTAGTTCAGTTCTAGTTCAGTTCTAGTTCAGTTCTAGTTCAGTTCTAGTTCAGTTCTAGTTCAGTTCTAGTTCAGTTCTAGTTCAGTTCTAGTTCAGTTCTAGTTCAGTTCTAGTTCAGTTCTAGTTCAGTTCTAGTTCAGTTCTAGTTCAGTTCTAGTTCAGTTCTAGTTCAGTTCTAGTTCAGTTCTAGTTCAGTTCTAGTTCAGTTCTAGTTCAGTTCTAGTTCAGTTCTAGTTCAGTTCTAGTTCAGTTCTAGTTCAGTTCTAGTTCAGTTCTAGTTCAGTTCTAGTTCAGTTCTAGTTCAGTTCTAGTTCAGTTCTAGTTCAGTTCTAGTTCAGTTCTAGTTCAGTTCTAGTTCAGTTCTAGTTCAGTTCTAGTTCAGTTCTAGTTCAGTTCTAGTTCAGTTCTAGTTCAGTTCTAGTTCAGTTCTAGTTCAGTTCTAGTTCAGTTCTAGTTCAGTTCTAGTTCAGTTCTAGTTCAGTTCTAGTTCAGTTCTAGTTCAGTTCTAGTTCAGTTCTAGTTCAGTTCTAGTTCAGTTCTAGTTCAGTTCTAGTTCAGTTCTAGTTCAGTTCTAGTTCAGTTCTAGTTCAGTTCTAGTTCAGTTCTAGTTCAGTTCTAGTTCAGTTCTAGTTCAGTTCTAGTTCAGTTCTAGTTCAGTTCTAGTTCAGTTCTAGTTCAGTTCTAGTTCAGTTCTAGTTCAGTTCTAGTTCAGTTCTAGTTCAGTTCTAGTTCAGTTCTAGTTCAGTTCTAGTTCAGTTCTAGTTCAGTTCTAGTTCAGTTCTAGTTCAGTTCTAGTTCAGTTCTAGTTCAGTTCTAGTTCAGTTCTAGTTCAGTTCTAGTTCAGTTCTAGTTCAGTTCTAGTTCAGTTCTAGTTCAGTTCTAGTTCAGTTCTAGTTCAGTTCTAGTTCAGTTCTAGTTCAGTTCTAGTTCAGTTCTAGTTCAGTTCTAGTTCAGTTCTAGTTCAGTTCTAGTTCAGTTCTAGTTCAGTTCTAGTTCAGTTCTAGTTCAGTTCTAGTTCAGTTCTAGTTCAGTTCTAGTTCAGTTCTAGTTCAGTTCTAGTTCAGTTCTAGTTCAGTTCTAGTTCAGTTCTAGTTCAGTTCTAGTTCAGTTCTAGTTCAGTTCTAGTTCAGTTCTAGTTCAGTTCTAGTTCAGTTCTAGTTCAGTTCTAGTTCAGTTCTAGTTCAGTTCTAGTTCAGTTCTAGTTCAGTTCTAGTTCAGTTCTAGTTCAGTTCTAGTTCAGTTCTAGTTCAGTTCTAGTTCAGTTCTAGTTCAGTTCTAGTTCAGTTCTAGTTCAGTTCTAGTTCAGTTCTAGTTCAGTTCTAGTTCAGTTCTAGTTCAGTTCTAGTTCAGTTCTAGTTCAGTTCTAGTTCAGTTCTAGTTCAGTTCTAGTTCAGTTCTAGTTCAGTTCTAGTTCAGTTCTAGTTCAGTTCTAGTTCAGTTCTAGTTCAGTTCTAGTTCAGTTCTAGTTCAGTTCTAGTTCAGTTCTAGTTCAGTTCTAGTTCAGTTCTAGTTCAGTTCTAGTTCAGTTCTAGTTCAGTTCTAGTTCAGTTCTAGTTCAGTTCTAGTTCAGTTCTAGTTCAGTTCTAGTTCAGTTCTAGTTCAGTTCTAGTTCAGTTCTAGTTCAGTTCTAGTTCAGTTCTAGTTCAGTTCTAGTTCAGTTCTAGTTCAGTTCTAGTTCAGTTCTAGTTCAGTTCTAGTTCAGTTCTAGTTCAGTTCTAGTTCAGTTCTAGTTCAGTTCTAGTTCAGTTCTAGTTCAGTTCTAGTTCAGTTCTAGTTCAGTTCTAGTTCAGTTCTAGTTCAGTTCTAGTTCAGTTCTAGTTCAGTTCTAGTTCAGTTCTAGTTCAGTTCTAGTTCAGTTCTAGTTCAGTTCTAGTTCAGTTCTAGTTCAGTTCTAGTTCAGTTCTAGTTCAGTTCTAGTTCAGTTCTAGTTCAGTTCTAGTTCAGTTCTAGTTCAGTTCTAGTTCAGTTCTAGTTCAGTTCTAGTTCAGTTCTAGTTCAGTTCTAGTTCAGTTCTAGTTCAGTTCTAGTTCAGTTCTAGTTCAGTTCTAGTTCAGTTCTAGTTCAGTTCTAGTTCAGTTCTAGTTCAGTTCTAGTTCAGTTCTAGTTCAGTTCTAGTTCAGTTCTAGTTCAGTTCTAGTTCAGTTCTAGTTCAGTTCTAGTTCAGTTCTAGTTCAGTTCTAGTTCAGTTCTAGTTCAGTTCTAGTTCAGTTCTAGTTCAGTTCTAGTTCAGTTCTAGTTCAGTTCTAGTTCAGTTCTAGTTCAGTTCTAGTTCAGTTCTAGTTCAGTTCTAGTTCAGTTCTAGTTCAGTTCTAGTTCAGTTCAGTTCTAGTTCAGTTCTAGTTCAGTTCTAGTTCAGTTCTAGTTCAGTTCTAGTTCAGTTCTAGTTCAGTTCTAGTTCAGTTCTAGTTCAGTTCTAGTTCAGTTCTAGTTCAGTTCTAGTTCAGTTCTAGTTCAGTTCTAGTTCAGTTCTAGTTCAGTTCTAGTTCAGTTCTAGTTCAGTTCTAGTTCAGTTCTAGTTCAGTTCTAGTTCAGTTCTAGTTCAGTTCTAGTTCAGTTCTAGTTCAGTTCTAGTTCAGTTCTAGTTCAGTTCTAGTTCAGTTCTAGTTCAGTTCTAGTTCAGTTCTAGTTCAGTTCTAGTTCAGTTCTAGTTCAGTTCTAGTTCAGTTCTAGTTCAGTTCTAGTTCAGTTCTAGTTCAGTTCTAGTTCAGTTCTAGTTCAGTTCTAGTTCAGTTCTAGTTCAGTTCTAGTTCAGTTCTAGTTCAGTTCTAGTTCAGTTCTAGTTCAGTTCTAGTTCAGTTCTAGTTCAGTTCTAGTTCAGTTCTAGTTCAGTTCTAGTTCAGTTCTAGTTCAGTTCTAGTTCAGTTCTAGTTCAGTTCTAGTTCAGTTCTAGTTCAGTTCTAGTTCAGTTCTAGTTCAGTTCTAGTTCAGTTCTAGTTCAGTTCTAGTTCAGTTCTAGTTCAGTTCTAGTTCAGTTCTAGTTCAGTTCTAGTTCAGTTCTAGTTCAGTTCTAGTTCAGTTCTAGTTCAGTTCTAGTTCAGTTCTAGTTCAGTTCTAGTTCAGTTCTAGTTCAGTTCTAGTTCAGTTCTAGTTCAGTTCTAGTTCAGTTCTAGTTCAGTTCTAGTTCAGTTCTAGTTCAGTTCTAGTTCAGTTCTAGTTCAGTTCTAGTTCAGTTCTAGTTCAGTTCTAGTTCAGTTCTAGTTCAGTTCTAGTTCAGTTCTAGTTCAGTTCTAGTTCAGTTCTAGTTCAGTTCTAGTTCAGTTCTAGTTCAGTTCTAGTTCAGTTCTAGTTCAGTTCTAGTTCAGTTCTAGTTCAGTTCTAGTTCAGTTCTAGTTCAGTTCTAGTTCAGTTCTAGTTCAGTTCTAGTTCAGTTCTAGTTCAGTTCTAGTTTAGTTCAAATTTAGTTCTAGTTCAGTTTTACTTTTATTTGAGATTCTTTACTTCATTTTTAAATATCTTCCAAAATATTTAAATTTGTTTACTTTTCTTTCTTGATTTTCTGTGCACTTTTTTAGGTTTGTGTCTTAAGTCTTTTGTTTTTTGAATTGAAGTTTTTCATGTATTCTAATTATTTCTTAAATTATGTTCTTAAATCAAATAAATTTATTAATTAAATTGCAAGCATTGACAATTTTATAATATTTGTCAGCCTAATGAAAATTCATGGCAGCAATTTAAATTAATCTTTATTGGCGGTTTTTATAAAACAAAATTAACAAATATTTTTAGAATTTTTGTTAAAGATTGTGCTTACCCGTTTGTGTTATGAATTTGTTAGCAATTCATTTTTAAGTTAAATAAAAATTTACCTTAAAAGAAAAAGAAAGAAAAATAAGTAAAAAATTATTATCACTTGACCTATTAAAAGGAAAATTAAGAACTTTTATATTAAAAGACTTTTCAAAATCTTTTTTATTAAGATAAATTACAATATTTCTAATATTTTATTAAAGAGTATTTCTGATTTCATTTGAAATAGTTTAAAAGCTTAAAGTCTTATTTCCCAGGAAATTTGTTCATTTTGTTTTTCAAGAAAAAGGGAACCTAGCAATAACTATTTGGCGAAAAGTGATGAAAATTTATTTTAAACTAAAATTTGAAAAAAAAAAACTTGTATACTAAAAGCCAAAATACAAATTTATCTCTGATCAACATGCAATCCAAATAGTATTTTTTTATATTTTTAAGATTTGTTTAAATACATGTTTTTAACTTTAAAAACTAGTATTTACTATAAATTTCTATAAATACTCCAAATTCCCACATTTTCTTTAAAACATTATTAACAAATCAAAAGCAATATATTTATTAGCTCAAAAACTCTTTTGTATAAAGAAAATCGTTATGATTTTAACTAAATGATTGAGTGTCAAGAAGACCCAAAAAATCAACTTAAATTTTTATTAATAATTTAGTTAACATTAACAAAGAAAAACTTCCAATGAAATTCCTGTAAAATTTACTAGCAAACATCAAACATGACAACCTTTTCTTTTTTGAGTTTTTTTTTTTTGGGGAATCTTTAATGGATTTTCTTGGCAACATGAATTGCAACATGCAACAATTTTAAAAATCATCTTTGTTTTGAAGTTTAAGAAAATATTGTTTGAAAAAAAAATTATATAAAAAGCTGCTTCCTTAAAACTGTTCAACTATGACCCTTTTATTTTTAACCACTTTTTTTTGGAGAAAAATCATCATCACTGAGGAAACAAAGATGTTTCGAGTATATAATACATATAAATTAAAGAAGTTGAATATAATGAGCCATACATGAGCGCTACAAAGTTTAAAGCTCAGATCTGGAATTGAAGAATATATCATAGAACAGACCCTTTGCGAAATTGCAATTCTAAACTAATTAATAAATCGGACCATAAAATGGGTTTAATCACAGAATATCATAGATAGATCCCACTAAATACCCCATAATAAGTCAGACTATGGACTAGATCATGGATGGTATCGTATGTAAACATAACAATTTAGGTCAGACAATCGGGTCTACATTTGTAGACCAGATCACAAACAAGATCATAGACTAACAATTGATACGACCATAAAAATTGAACTATGAAAAAACTCCTGACCAAACTATAGACCAGATTGTAAACAATTATAGACTAGATCATGGATAGCGTCATAGTTTATAAAGTAGATAACTGTTGTATATATATATATATATATATATATATATATATATATATATATATATATATATATATATATCGAAATCTATAATCAAATCATAAAGTATCATAGACTTCATAGGGTTAGGTCTAGGGGACCAGAACCATAAAAACCGCCTATTTCGTAAGTTCGAAGCTAAACAAAATAAAATCAAAAAACTAAACTCACATTTTAATTTTCGACATTATGTGGCGTCTGAATGATGTTTAAATGCATTTCTATTGTTTAATGGACAAATACAATAAAACAACAACATCATCATCATCACCAAATAACCATCGTTAACATCATCTAAGATAGACCGAACGAAAACAACTACCAACCAACAATTTAACAGACATACAGACAGACAAACTGACTAACTCATCAAATGTCTTAGAAAAACCAAAAAGGGTTCGAAAAGCTTTTTGTTCGATTTCCTTAACATTTTGTACAAATGTTTAACATAAGATTTTTGAATGTTTTTTTCATCAAACATTTTCATTTTGCAATATTACATGATTTGGCAATTAAAAGCAACAAAACTTGCCAAAACTTAATATTAATGTTGCTTTGTTGGCTTAAGAAATGGATGTTAAGGTTTTAGAGGGAAAAACTTTTGTTTTGAATTTAATTGAATTTGACCTCTTAAACTTTTCAACATGTTTTGTTAACTTGTTAATATAATTTTTAATATATCAGATTATGGGCAATAAAAATTTGTTTAAATTATTAATAAAATGTAATTGAATGTGAAGTTTTTGATTTGATATTTGAAAAAAATAAATATTATATTAAAACGAACATTTACGACCTTTTAAAACTAGATCACAAAATAGGCCGACCATGTAATAAGTCATACCCAAAATCTTTAACCAGGTCTAAGCTTATGTATACTTGGCCTTAGTTATCGAACCATTGATCAGACCTTACATTTTAAACCTTATATCAGACCCCAGATCAGACATTAGATCATACATTATGAATTTAAATTGATCTTAGGCAGGATTAGGCAGCCCATAACCAACAAATTGTTGATAAAAAAAATGTTCTATAAAAAAAAAATTCTATCAAAACATTTATGATGAAAAAATTTTCTATAGAAAAATTTATGATAAAAAAATTTTTTATAGAAAAATTTTTGTTAAAAAAAATTTCTATAGAAAAATTTTTGATAAAAAAATTTTCTATAGAAAACCACTTGATAAAAAAAATTTTTCTATACAAAAAATTTTGATACAAAAATTTTCTATAGAAAAATTTTAGATAAAAAAATTTTCTATAGAAAAATTTTTAATATAAAATTTCTATAAAAACATTTTCTATAGAAGAATTTTTGTTAAAAAAAATTCCATAGAACAATTTTTGATAAAAAAAAATTTCCTATAGAAAAATTTTTCATAAAAAAAAATTCTATTGAAAAATTTTTGGTAAAAAAATGTTCTATAGATAAATTTTTGATAAGAAAATTTCTTGTAAAAAAATTTTCTATCGAAAATATTTTTATCAAAAATTTTTGTATAGAAAATTTTTTTTATCAAAAATTTTTCTATAGAAAAATTTTTAATAAAAAAAATTCTATAGAAAAATTTTTGATAAAAAAATTTTCTATACAAAAATTTTTGTTAAAAATATTTTCGATAGAAAAATTTTTGTAAGAAAATTTTCTATAGAAAAATTGTTGATATAAAATTTTCTATAAAAATATTTTCTATAGAAAAATTTTTGATAAAAAAAAAATTTCTATAGAAACATTTTTGATAAGAAAGTTTTTTGTAAGAAAACTTTTTATAGAAAAATTTTTGATAAAAAAATTTTCTATAGAAAAATTTTGATAAAAATATGTTCTATAAAAAAAAATCTATAAAAAATTTTCGACAAAAAAATTTTTGATATTTTTGACAAAAAAATTTTTGAAATTTTTGACAAAAAAATTTTTTGAAATTTTGGACAAAAAAAATTTTTGAAATTTTGGACAAAAAAATTTTCTATAGAAAAATTTTTAATAAAAAAAATTTCTATAGAAAAATTTTTGATAAAAAAAATTTCTATAGAAAAATTTTTAATAAACAATATTTTCTATAGAAAAATTCTTGATAAAAAAAGTTTTCTATAGAAAAATTCTTGATAAAAAAAATTTGTATAGAAATATTTTTGTTAAAAAAAGTTTTCTGTAGAAAAATTTTTCATAGAAAAATTTTAGACAAACAAATTTTCTATGGAAAAATTTTTGATAAAAAAATTTTTTATAGAAAAATTTTCTTTAGAAAAATTTTTGACATTTTTTTGTAAGAAAACTTTCTATAGAAAAATTTTTGATAACAAAATTTTCTATAGAAAAATGTTGATGAAAAAAATATTCTATAAAAAAAAAATTCTATAAAAAAATTTTTGACAAAAAAATTTTTTCAAATTTTTGACAACAAATTTTTCTATAGAAAAATTTTCTATAGAAAGCTCGTTGATAACAAAATTTTGTATAGAAAAATTTTTGATAAAAAAAATTTCTATAGAAAAATTTTTGATAAAAAAAATTTCTATAGAAAAATTTTCTATAGAAAAATTTTTAATAAAATATATTTTCTATAGAAAAATTCTTGATAAAAAAAGTTTTCTATAGAAAAATTCTTGATAAAAAAATTTGTATAGAATAATTTTTGTTAAAAAAGTTTTCTGTGGAAAACTTTTTCATAGAAAAATTTTAGATAAATAAATTTTCTATGGAAAAATTTTTGATAAAAAAAATTTTTTATAGAAAAATTTTTGATAAAAAATTTTCTTTAAAAAAATTTTTGATATTTTTTTGTAAGAAAACTTTCTATAGAAAAATTTTTGATAACAAAATTTTCTATAGAAAAATTTTGATAAAAAAATATTCTATAAAAAAAATTTCTATAAAAAAATTTTCGATAGAAAAATTTTTGACAACAAATTTTTCTATAGAAAGCTCGTGATAAAAAAATTTTCTATAGAAAATTTTCTGATAAAAAAATTTCTATAGAAAAATTTTTGATAAAAAAATTTCTATAGAAAAATTTTAGATAAAAAAATTTTCTATAGAAAAATTTTTAATTAAAAAGTATTTTCTAAAGAAAGATTTTTGATAAAAAAATTTTCTATAGAAAAATTTTTAATACAAAATATTTTCTAAAGAAAGATTCTTGATAAAAAAATTATCTATAGAAAAATTTTTAATAAAAAATATTTTCTAAAGAAAAATTCTTGATAAAAAAATTTTCTATAGAAAAATTTTTAATACAAAATATTTTCTATAGAAAAATTCTTGATAAAAAAAATGTGTATAGAAAAATGTTTGTTAAAAAAGTTTTCTGTAGAAAAATTTTTCATAGAAAAATTTTAGATAAACAAATTTTCTATAGAAAAATTTTTGATAAAAAAATTTTCTATAAAGAAATGTTTGTTCTATAGAAAAATTTTTTGGTAAAAAAAATTTCTATGGCAAAATCTTAGATAAAAAAAAATTTTTTTGGAAAAATTTTCTATAGAAAAATTTTTGTTAAAAAAAATTTGGATAGAAAAATTTTTGATAAAAAAAATTCTAAAAAAAAAATGTTGATAAAAAAAATTTTCTAAACAATGTTTTTGATCAAAATATAGAAAAAAATGGAGTAGAAAATTTTATTAAACGTTAGAATATACTGTCATATATTAGGCAATCGATCAGACGATTAATTATATTATAGTTCAGATCATAGATTGAGCCATAGGTCAGAACTTGGATCTTATCATAGATCTTGTCTTAAAATACATAAAAGAAACAGATCTTAGATTAATCCATAAACCAGTCCTTATAACAAAGCATAGATAAGATCATATATATTGTAATTAATTGTAACATGGTGGTAGATCAGATTATCGAAGAGATCATGGAACAGACTATAGATCACAGCACAGATAAGAACTTAGGTCAGACTTAAAGCCCAGGTAATTTATCAAATCGGACATCATTTAATAGATAAGACCCATACTAAATCAAACCATATATTAAATACTATATTTGGATTCTTCTTCCTTAGTTTATTTATATATATTATTAAAGTTTACCTGCTTTAACTTTACTAAAAAATTTCCTACAACTCTCAAAATGAAAAAAGCAAATCACATTAAAAATCTATAAACTTGATATGATTTTCAATATATTTATATAAATTTAACATTCAATAAAAATGACTACGCAAAATTTTTAATAATACAAAAAAATATAAAAAAAAATTGAACTCAAAATCGTGCTGGCGGTAGACTAATATCGCCTTCAATAATTTCAACGTCAGTAACTAATTTATATGATAAACATTTTTTTTGAATAAACATGGTGGTCATTTATTAAGGCTATGAGTAGTAACAAAATTCTGTTGTTTTTTGTTTTATAAAAATTTTATTAACACAAAGTGTTGGGGATTTTTAATTCTTATGACGAAAATGAAAAAATAAAAACACTTTAAAGACAGTGGAAAAAAGTTCTTAATGTTGGTGGTTTGGTTGTCTCATTTAAATGAGTTTTTCATATGAAATTCGCGAATGATGGCAAACGCGAAATGACATTGTCAACACCTTAAAGTGTTTAAATTTATGCTTAAGGTGTGGGAGGAGAACATTGGAAGCTTTTGTTTTTGTTACTTTTAATAAAGTCGTGATTTTTTCTTTTTTTTTTTGTATTAAAAATTTTATATGAAATGTGCATCGTATAAATTACAAAATTGTTGCAGTTTCGAATTACATAAAAAAAAATCGTGTTTTAAATAAAAATTTTAAAATAAAAAAAAAATTGTTTAAAATTTAATTGAATCCAGCATGAGTTTTGATGACTTCAGTCATGGTCAATATGGACCCACATATTAAGGATTTAATTTGAAAAATTAAAAGATATTAGTTCTTACTTTTAAAGAAAATTTTTAATTTTTTTTCTTTTTTTCTCACGTTTGTTTCCTAAGTCTTTTGTTTATTTTTTAATAATTTTTTAATTTAAATTGATTTTTGACGTAAATTTTTTAAAAAAATTTAATAACGTTTGTGTCTTAAGTCTTTCACAGACTCACAACACAGACTCACATATTAAGGATTTAATTTGAAAAATTAAAAGATATTAGTTCTTTCTTTTAAAGAAAATTTTTAATTTTTTTTCTTTTTTTCTCACGTTTGTTTCCTAAGTCTTTTGTTTATTTTTTAATAATTTTTTAATTTAAATTGATTTTTGACGTAAATTTTTTAAAAAAATTTAATAACGTTTGTGTCTTAAGTCTTTCACAGACTCACAACACAGACTCACATATTAAGGATTTAATTTGAAAAATTAAAAGATATTAGTTCTTTCTTTTAAAGAAAATTTTTAATTTTTTTTCTTTTTTTCTCACGTTTGTTTCCTAAGTCTTTTGTTTATTTTTTAATAATTTTTTAATTTAAATTGATTTTTGACGTAAATTTTTTAAAAAAATTTAATAACGTTTGTGTCTTAAGTCTTTCACAGACTCACAACACAGACTCACATATTAAGGATTTAATTTGAAAAATTAAAAGATATTAGTTCTTTCTTTTAAAGAAAATTTTTAATTTTTTTTCTTTTTTTCTCACGTTTGTTTCCTAAGTCTTTTGTTTATTTTTTAATAATTTTTTAATTTAAATTGATTTTTGACGTAAATTTTTTAAAAAAATTTAATAACGTTTGTGTCTTAAGTCTTTCACAGACTCACAACACAGACTCACATATTAAGGATTTAATTTGAAAAATTAAAAGATATTAGTTCTTTCTTTTAAAGAAAATTTTTAATTTTTTTTCTTTTTTTCTCACGTTTGTTTCCTAAGTCTTTTGTTTATTTTTTAATAATTTTTTAATTTAAATTGATTTTTGACGTAAATTTTTTAAAAAAATTTAATAACGTTTGTGTCTTAAGTCTTTCACAGACTCACAACACAGACTCACATATTAAGGATTTAATTTGAAAAATTAAAAGATATTAGTTCTTTCTTTTAAAGACAATTTTTAATTATGTTTTCTTTTTTTCTCACGTTTGTTTCCTTAGTCTTTTGTTTCTTTTTTAATAATTTTTTAATTTAAATTGATTTTTGACGTAAATTTAAAAAAAAAAATTTAATAACGTTTGTGTCTTAAGTCTTTCACAGACTCACAACACAGACTCACATATTAAGGATTTAATTTGAAAAACTCTATAAATCTTTTTAAAGTTTCCATATCTTTCTCTTGAAAACAATTTTTATAAAATTTTCCTTTTCTGCGTTTGTTTCTTAAGTCTTTTGTTTCTTTAAAAAGAAAATTGTTAAAATTTTTTAAAGTGTCCAGTTCGATATTCTAAGGTAATTTTTTTAATTGTTAACGTTTGTGTCTTAAATCTTTTGTTTTTTTTAGAAAATTCCTCTTTTTCTTTAAAAATTTTCAGTTTTATCTCCTTATGACAATTTTAAAAAAAATGTCTTTGTACTTTTGTGTCTTAAGTCTTTCGTTTATTTTGAAAATTTCTGTCTGTCTGTCTGTCGGTCCGTGTGTCTGTCTGTTTCTCTGTCCGCATGTCTATTGGAGGCACGATAGAGCCTAAACAAAAAGAGCTAGGTCACTTAAACTTGGCAAAAGTGTTCTTCATTTCTTGGGATATTTTGGTATTGAAATTGGACGAAATCGGTTTATATTTGGCCATAGCTCCCGTATAACCCCGCCTACGCTCATGGTATGATGATACAATTTAGTATGGAGAAGTTTTACATAAGCCCTAGGTAGCATATAAAATTTCATAGAAATCGATTCATATTTAACCATATCTCGAATACAAAACACTTACGTATAGAGCCTAAAATCCACGTTTGTGTTTTAAGTCTTTCGTTTATTTAGAAAATTTGTATTTTCCTTTAAGTTTCTAGATTTATTTTCTAATGACAAATTTTTAACAATTTTCTATGTATTTTTTTCAAGTTTGTGTCTTAAGTCTTTTGTTTTTTATATTTCACTTTTTTTAAAATTTTAAAATTTTTAACTTTAATCTTATTCGGTTTAAGCCATTAACACCTCAATTTATGCAAAATAATGAGAAAACAATTAAAGCTGCTTTTCTGGCAATTCTTAGAGAAATCTCCACAATAACGATCACAGATCATTGATCACTTTAAAATTTCATATTCAAAACAAAATTCCTGACCACAATTAAAACTCACATTCAATCTTAAAGTTTTCAAAATTTGTTCATTCTTTATGTCATTGATAAATATCAATGACATTTAACCTAAAAACAAATCAATTAGTCGGACACATTTCTCCCCTGAAAAAAAGCCAAAATAATTTTAGAAATATTTTCTAAATTTTGTCTGTGACTGAATTCAATCATCAATCATTAATGCAGCTTTAAGATACTTATATTTTGAATTGAATATAAATTTAATGAAGAAAATATTAGAAAAAAAAAAAAAAACAAACGAAATGGCAACTGATCGTTAATAAAAATGGGATATTCAAAATAATATTTTTAAATTTTGAATTATTCAGAAAAAAATTTATTAATATCAAAAGTGAAATGTTTGCTAAAATTCCAACAATAAGAATATGTAATTAAATTTTTCTAACAAAAGAAATTTTGAGTTTTTTTTCAAGAGATATTAAAATTCATGATATATTGATTTTATAAATGATTTGAAAGTGTAAAAACTTTAAGGAGTCTTGACACACTTAAGGCAAATTTTTTTCTAATTTTAAAAGTATTGGTTAATCTAAAAAGTATTTTACTTATTTTTTCCCCTTTATCTATTATAAATTTTGATTAAAACGGACTTTTGAATTTTTATATAAAAAAGTCGAAGCAATCAACGTTTGGTTGCCATTTCTACTATTTCTACTTTACTTTATACTTTACTTTATACTAACTTAAAAATTTTCAATTCCAAACTGAAAAAACAAACTTATAACACCCTTATCTTACCACTTTAAGGGATAAAAAAGGAATTTTTTTGAGATTTCCGAAAAAAACCCATATCAAAACCAATTTTTTAAACATGATTCATTAAAAAGAGGCTTATATCTAGACTTCATCCAATTAGTATCAAGGTTTTTCATAAGTATTTTTAAATTTTAATTTTGTTTCCTTAACATTACCCGCAATATCTCCAAAATAAAATAAAACCTTAAAAAGCCTTTTTAAAATTTTTTATAAAAATAATAACAAATTTTTTGCAAAAACAACCAAAAGCCTCTAGGCATTTCTAAACAATACCAAAGCCCAACAAAATTCACAAACAAAGCTACTCCTTCAACTTTAAAAAAGCTTTTTTTAACATTAATAAAAAAAATTTCATTCTGCGAAATTTTTAATTAGTTTAACGCACAAGACACAAGATCAGAATAAATAATAACGAAAAAACCGATAAATAGTAGCCAAAAATGCTCAAATGTCTTGAAAACATGATTAGCTGCCAATAAATGGATGAATTGAATGAAAAGAATAATTTATCAATTTAATAACTTTATTGAAGAAACAACAACAAAAAAGAGAAGAAAAGAAGAATATTATTATTTTTAATTGTTTATTTGAAAAAGATGAGCCGTTAAGATAAAAGAGCTCTTTTGGGCTAAAGGTTTTTATTGATTTTTGTTAAGATTGTCATAATATAAACGAAAACCAAGTTAAAGCCTTAAAATGGCTCTTTGATGGAACAACATAATTTACTAATGTTTTCACTTGATTTTGATTTATTTTGGAATTTTGGAAATTTTTAATAAGACACGATTCAATCTTTAATAATTTGTTTAAAAGGCAACATAAGGGCGTTACGTTTCCCTTTTTTTATTGGCCTTAGAGATAAATATTTTCCATAATTTCAATAGATTGATTATTAATACAAAAAAATTTTACGTCTTTTTTTAAATTTACCAAAGTATAAAAAGATCAATATACAAAAATGTTCAGAATTTTCTTTTCAATAGGTCCAGTAATAAGAATTATTAACTTATTTTTCTTTCATTTTTCTTGTTAGGTATATCTTTATTTAAAAACATAAAAAAGTGCTTACAAATTCATAGAACAAACGGGTAAGAACAATCTTTAATAAGAATTCTAAAAGTACTTGTAAATTATTTAACAAAAAATGTTAATTAAGACTTAATGGCCGTTTTAAATTATCATTAGAATGAAAATGTCAATGTTTACAATTAAATTAATAAATTTATTAAATTTGAGGCCATAATTACAGAAATAATTCGAATGCATAAAAAACTACAATAAAATAAACAAAAGACTTAAGACGCAAACGTGTAAAAGTACACAGAAACGCATACAAGAAAAAGTTAATAAAAATTCATAAAAAATTAAAATATTTTGGAAGAAATTTAAAGATGAGAATAGAAAGTCTTAAATAGAACTAAAAATGCACTAAAAATTAACTAAAACTGACCTTAAACTGAACTAGAACTGAACTAGAACTGAACTAGAATTGAACTAGAACTGAACTAGAACTGCACTAGAACTGAACTAGAACTGAACTAGAACTGAACTAGAACTGAACTAGAACTGAACTAGAACTGAACTAGAACTGAACTAGAACTGAACTAGAACTGAACTAGAACTGAACTAGAACTGAACTTGAACTGAACTAGAACTGAACTAGAACTGAACTAGAACTGAACTAGAACTGAACTAGAACTGAACTAGAACTGAACTAGAACTGAACTAGAACTGAACTAGAACTGAACTAGAACTGAACTAGAACTGAACTAGAACTGAACTAGAACTGAACTAGAACTGAACTAGAACTGAACTAGAACTGAACTAGAACTGAACTAGAACTGAACTAGAACTGAACTAGAACTGAACTAGAACTGAACTAGAACTGAACTAGAACTGAACTAGAACTGAACTAGAACTGAACTAGAACTGAACTAGAACTGAACTAGAACTGAACTAGAACTGAACTAGAACTGAACTAGAACTGAACTAGAACTGAACTAGAACTGAACTAGAACTGAACTAGAACTGAACTAGAACTGAACTAGAACTGAACTAGAACTGAACTAGAACTGAACTAGAACTGAACTAGAACTGAACTAGAACTGAATTAGAACTGAACTAGAACTGAACTAGAACTGAACTAGAACTGAACTAGAACTGAACTAGAACTGAACTAGAACTGAACTAGAACTGAACTAGAACTGAACTAGAACTGAACTAGAACTGAACTAGAACTGAACTAGAACTGAACTAGAACTGAACTAGAACTGAACTAGAACTGAACTAGAACTGAACTAGAACTAGAACTAGAAAATTTTTCTATAAAAAATTTAAAAGAAAATTTTTTTATATAAAAATTTTGTAGAAAATTTTTCTATATAAAAATTTTGTAGAAAATTTTTCTATACAAAAATTCCTTTAAATTTGAACTAGAACTAATTTCACAATAAAATTTTTCAAATTTGCAAAGTTCATTTGCATTTAAACAAATGTCAAAACCATTTAATGTCTTCTAGCCCAGAAAACATGGAAATTGTTTTGTTTTTTCATTTGACAAATTTGATTTTGATTCAAGCGTAGGCTTTATATCTAATTTTATTTATTTTTCTCCAATTTAGCTATACCATTCTATGAAAACTAAATAAAATTGAAATTAAATAAATAAAAAAATACGAAATGATGTCATTTGCGGTTGAAACATTGAAACAATTTTTTCGCTATAGTATTTTTTGTCATTTTGGCTTAACAATTATTGTATATGAAAAATTGAAACTTTATTTTAGTTTTTTTTGTGGCGCGATTTATTTACGAAAACAATAACATCAACTTGAACTTGGAATGTCGTTTAACATTGAAATCAAATATGAACTTAAATAAAGAAAAAAAAGAATGAAATACAAATAAAGTGAAAAAAAAATGAAAAAAGAGTTAAAAAGCAATTGTTAACAATTGAAGTTATTTTTTTTCCTGAGATGAGAAAATAAGTTAAAAAAAAAACAGAACAATGTTTGTTTTGAGAAAAGAATATTAGGTATCAAGAACAAAGTCCATATGCTGGAAATTATCTAAGAAAAACAAGAGTAATTGAAATTATTCTAACACTTATTTTGAAGTATGTGTCTTAAGTCTTTTGTTTTCCTAGGGCTACCTAAGAAATTCAAGTGTTTTTGTTGCTGAAATCATATTTAATTTAATTTAAAATTAAGGAATAAATAAGCAAAAATTGAAGTTATTCTTTATATAATTTTTTTAATGTATGTGTCTTAAGTCTTTTGTTTTGTTATAGCTTTATAAAAGATTGAAATATTTTGATCTAAGAATAAAGTAAAATTAAAGCAAAATTGAGAGATAATTTAAATTATTCTAACATTTTTTTTAAAGTATGTGTCTTAAGTCTTTTGTTTTACTAGAGCTACTTTAGAGTTTTCTATATAAAAATTTTTCTATACAAAAATTTTATAGAAAATTTTTCAATATAAAAATTTTATAGAAAAAATTTCTATATAAGAATTTTATAGAAAATTTTTCTGTATAAAAAATTTATAGAAAATTTTTCTGTATAAAAATTTCTATATACAAATTTTATAATTTTTTTTTTATACAAAATTTTTATACAAAAATTTTTTTTGTATAAAAATTTTATAGAAAATTTTTCTGTATAAAAATTTAATAAAAAAATTTATAGAAAATTTTTCTGTACAAAAATTTTATAGAAAATTTTTCTGATTAAAATTTTATAGAAAATTTTTCTGTATAAAAATTTTATAGAAAATTTGTCAGTACAAAAATTTTATAGAAAATTTGTCTATATAAAAATTTTATAGAAAATTTGTCTGTATAAAAATTTTATAGAAAATTTTTCTGTATAAAAATTGTATAGGAAATTTTTCTATATAAGAATTTTATGGACAATTTTTCTGTATAAAAAATTGTATAGAAAATTTAATTAATTTAAAGTATGTGTCTTAAGTCTTTTGTTTTCCTAGAGCTACTTTAAAAATTTTAGTGTTTTTGTTGCTGGAATTATATTTAATTTACTTTTATTTAAATAAGCAAAAATTTTAATTATTTAATTTCTTTTTCAAAGTATGTTTCTTAAGTCTTTTGTTTTGTTATAGCTTCTTAAAAGTTTGAAATGTTTTGATTTGGGAATAATTTAGTTTTCTTTAAAATTAAAGCAAAATTGAGCCATAATTTAAATTATTCTAACATTATTATAAAGTATGTGTCTTAAGTCTTTTGTTTTCCTGGAGCTACTTTAGAATTTTAAGTGTTTTTGTTGTAGGAATCATCTTTTATATACTTTTTAGGTAAATTTGTTTAAAATTAAAGCGAAAACAGCAGAATCTGAATTTATTCTCAAATTTTTTTTAAGTTTATATCTTAAGTCTTTTGTTTTCTTAGAGCTACTTCAGAAATTCAAGTGTTTTTGTTTCTAAAAACTTATTTAATTTATTTTTTAAGTAAATTTCTTTAAAATTATATAATAATTTTAAAAGTCTTGATGTTATGTTTTAAATTTGGTAATGTTTTAAACAACTTTTAGTTCAAAGACATCTAATTGGTTTGTTTATAAAGGTTTGTTTCAGAAGTTCCATTCAAAAAAAAAATGGTTTTAAAACACCCAAAAAATATATGACAGATAAAAATCTTAGCGTCTTAAACTTCGGTTTCTTTTAAGGCAATTTTAAAGGCCTTTACAATAACTCAGACTCCAAACGATTTACCAAAAAACTTAAACAGCAAAAATTTTTTAATGAGCTTCCTTTTTTGATGGCGTTTGGTTTTTTTTTGCACAATTTTTATAAGATCAAACATCTTTTGAAAGCACTTATTTTAAAGCCTGTTTTTTGTATATATTTAATATATAAAAAGGTTTCCTTAAAATATAGGTTTTTATATACTTTTCTTAAACTAAACAATACCAAATGCATTTTACAAAATTTTCAACTTTATTTAGTTTTCTTTTATATACGAAGCCAAATCTTTTTATAAGAATTTAAGAATCTTTTAATTTTATACATTTACTTGAGTTACTTCTCCTTCACTTGCAACTCCACTCACTCTCTTAAACTGACGTCATTTGATATTTAACAGCTTGGAAAAAAGTTCAAGGTTAAAAATGTGAAGGTGTTCTTCTCTTTTTCTTTTCAAAATTTTGTTTTTTTCAACAAAAAAAATTTTGGCAATGATGTTTTTTATTTCAATTTTTAACGCAATGACAAAAAAGGATTTTTGTTTTATAAACTGCATTTACTTAAGATTTTCAAAAATTTTGTTTATGGCTTTTAAAAATTTATTGAACATGATTTACCTTGTCAATACCTTTTTAAGAAAATGACAATACATTTTTTAAAAAAGTTTAAATAATTTATTGTCATCTTTAGATCAATCTTTAAACAAAACTTATATAATTCCTTAAAAAATAAAAATTCTTGACTAGTTTTTTTGTTTAAATCAACTGCTTTACATTTCCTCTTTGGTTTTTCGTTTAACTTAAATTATTTATTTTATTTCCTGACAATTAAATTGTTAAACCATAAAAGGATTTTATTTAAATTTATTGTTAATGACAGGTTTATTTTAACAATATAACCAATAACATTTTTTTGTTATATTCAAGAATATCAATACAAGAAAAAAACAAAAGACTTAAGACACATACAGGTTATGAGTGCAAATTTATGCGGATTAAGAACCTTCAACACGACATAAATGGCAAGACAATAAAGGACTTTTTTATTAAATAAGTTGAAGTTATGGGAGTATAAGTTTTAAGTGGAGTATAATAAGAATATAATAGAAGTATAAGTCCAGGTATGAGATTATACTTAAAGTATAAGTCAAAGTATAAGTCTCATATAGGAGTAAAAGTCAAAAAATGAGAATATTATGAGAGTTAAAGTCAAAATATAACACTTTTTCGGGAGTATAAGTCAAAATATAAGTCTATTACTGAATCAGAATATAAGGCTATTATTGTACTATAAGTTGGAATATAAGACTATTATTGAAGTATAAGTCAAAGTATAAGAGTATAGCAGGAGTACAAGTCAAAATGTAAGACTACTGTAGGAGTATAAGTCATAGTATAAATCTCATATAGGAGTAAAAGCCAAAAAATTAGAGTATTATGAGAGTGAAGGTCAAAGAATAAGACTTTTTCTGAAGTATAAGTCAAAATATAAGTCTATTATTGAAGTACTAGTTATAGTATAAGACTATTCTTGTGCTATAAGTCAGAATATAAGACTATTATTGAAGTATAAGTCAAAGTATAAAAGTATGGCAGGACTATAAGACATAGTATAAGTCTCATATAGGAGTAAAAGTCAAAAAATGAGAATATTGTGAGACTTAAAGTCAAAGTATAAGACTTTTTCGGGAGAATAAGTCAAAATATAATTCTTTTTGGAAGTATTAGTCAGAATATTAGACTATTATTGTACTATAAGTCAGAATATAAGACTAATATTGAAGTATAAGTCAAAGTACAAGAGCACGGCAGGAGTATAAGTCAAAATGTAAGACTATTGTAGAAGTATAAGTCATAGTATAAGTCTCATATAGGAGTAAAAGTCAAAGTAAAAGTCTATTGTGGGACTAAAAGTCAAAGTATAAGACTTTTTCGGAAGTATAAGTCAAAATGTAAGACTATTATTGAAGTAATAGTTAAAATATAATAATATTATTTTACTATAAGTCAGAATTTAAGACCAATATTGAAGTATAAGTCAAAGTATAAGAGTATGGCAGGAGTATAAGTCAAAATGTAAGACTTTTGTAGGAGTATAAGTCATGGTATAAGTCTCATATAGAAGTAAAAGACAAAAAATGAGAATATTATGAGAGTAAAAGTCAAAGTATAAGACTTTCTCGGGAGTATAAGTCAAAATAAAAGTTCTTTATTGAAGTATTAGTCAGAGAATAAGACTATTATTGTACTATAAGTTAGAATATAAGAGTATTATTGAATTATAAGTCAAAGTATAAGAGTATGACAGGAGTATAAGTCAAAATGTAAGACTTTTGTAGGAGTATAAGTCATAGTATAAGTTTTAAATAGGAGTAAAAGTCAAAAAATCAGAATATCATGAGAGTAAAAGTCAAAGTATAAGACTTTTTCGGGAGTATAAGTCTAAATATAAGTCTTTTATTGAAGTATTAGTCAGAATATAAGAATATTTTTGTACTATAAGTCGGAATATAAGACCATTATTAAAGTATAAGTCAAAGTATAAGAGTATGGCCCGAGTATAAGTCAAAATATAAGACTATTGTAGGAGTATAAGTCATAGGATAAGTCTCATATAGGAGTAAAAGTCAAAAGTGGGAATATAGTGAGAGTTAAAGTCAAAGTATAAGACTTTTTCGGGAGTATTAGTCAAATTATAAGACTATTATTGAAGTAATAGTTAAAATATAACAATATTATTTTACTATTAGTCAGAATTTAAGACCATTATTGAAGTATAAGTCAAAGTAAAAGAATATGGCAGAAGTATAAGTCAAAATATAAGACTATTGTAGGAGTATAAGTCATAGTATAAGTCTTATGTAGGAGTAAAAGTAAAAAAATGAGAATATTATGACAGTAAAAGTCAAAGTATATAACTTTTTCGGGAGTATAAGTAAAAATATAAGACCATTATTGAAGGAGTATGAGTCAAAATTTAAGATTTTTGCAGGAGTATAAGTCATAGTATAAGTCTTATATAGGAGTAAAAGTCAAAAAATGATAAAATTATGAGAGTAAAAATCATAGTATAAGACTATTATTGTACTATAAGTCGGAATGTAAGACTATTATTGAAGTATAAGTCGAAGTATAAGAGTATGGCAGGAGTATAAGTCAAAATGTAACACTACTGTAGGAGTATAAGTTATAGTATAAGTCTTATATAGGAGTAAAAATAAAAAAATGAGAATATTATGAGAGTAAAAGTCAAAGTATAAGACTTTTTTGGGAGTATAAGTCAAAATATAAGACTATTATTGAGGTACTAGACAGAATATAAGACTATTATTGTACAATAAGTCAATATATAAGACTATTGTTGATGTATAAGTTAAAGTATAAGAGTATGTCAAGAGTATAAGTCAAAATTTAAGACCATTTTGGAATATAAGTCAAAATATAATGCTATTATTGAAGTATAAGTCAGCGTATAATACAATTGCCCTAGTATAACCCAATGTATAAGACTACTTTTATAGTATAAGTGAAAGTATAACCTTAATTTATTGTGTAAATCACACTATTCTTCGCAAATTTTTCATTATTTTGTCTCCTTGAACCCCAGTGTGCCTTACAAAACTTTCCTATAACAATTGCTTATCAAGCAATTTCAGGTAATTCAAAGTTCAATAAATTTTCGTTTTGGAATTTCAATTAGATAATTTTTTTAACAACTTTGTTAAATAATTTCTAAAAAAACTATAAATTGTAAAATTTTAAAAATTGGCCATAATTAAACAATTAACTCAAAGTAAAAAAAAATAATAAAAAGGCGGTATAAAAAAAACTAAAACGTTTACATATTAAAAGTTTAACAAGAAAACTCATATTATAGAAAAATTTAAAGGGATGGGAATTTGAAAAAAAAATCGCCTCTAAACTAAATGTAATGACATTTTGTTAAACGTTTTAAGTAAAGGCTTTAACATTTTTCAAAAAGAAGATATATCGAATATTGTTGATATGTTAAGTTACATGATTATGATTTTTTTTCAAATCTAGAGAATGAATGAATATGTTTGTAAATATTTTTGCTGATTTTTAAATATAGTCACGTTTGACGAAGTGATTTTAAACATTTGATTAGTTTGTTATTTTAGCTGAAAATCTTTAGCACAAAAAAAACTACATAATGTTAATGACTGCGGGGGTATTTGAATTTGAAAATAGCAAAAAAATATTAGAAAAAAAAATACCTAAACTAACAATAATATAATAATAAAAATATAAATATGTGAAGGTGGACAAAAAAACTTGTTTCTATTTCTCGGTATAATTTGTCTATTTAACTATTAATGTTATTTGTAATTTTGTTTTAAATTCTACTTAAAAAGTATTTGAACAAGTAAATAATTGTTAGAAAAAGTCCATATATAGTTTTGAAATTTATTTGAAGAGTGAAACCAGAAGAAACTGACATTTGCAAAAAGGAAGTAGTTTTGAGAAATCTCTAAGTGCAGGTAGCGACTTATACCTGATACCTATAAATTTTTATTATTTTATAAATTTTTAAATATCTATTTAAAGCAAATAGGAAGTTGTAGTAATAACAAATTATTAGAACAATTTTGCTTTAACATAAGCCGCTTTTAGAGTAAATAAAATATAAAAAAAATATAAAACAATATTTATCAATTAAGCTTTATTAATTCAATGTCAAGATGTATACATTATATTTTTATATAAAATAAATTGTTAACAATTTATTTAGAGAACAAATTTATTTTAAGTTGAGAAAAACTAAAGCAATGCACTTTTTATAAAAATTTCAAAAAATTTTATATCAATAAAAAATCTTTATAATTCTTACCAGCTTTTTTTATTAAGAATTCTGCCCTTTGACTACATGGAAAATATTCTCCTCTACAATTCGATACCTCATTCGCCCCTATAAGTTATCTAGTTCCCTGATTATTCGTATTCCTAATACATATGCATATTCTTTTCATTTCCACTATTTTACAGAGTTATGTTAACTATATAATATGTTAACTTCATTGCATGTTAACTTCATTACATGTTAACAAAAAACATGTTAATATCATAACAAGTTAAATTGTACATATTTGTCATGTTAAATACTAAATATGTTGAATGCATAACATGTTAACTACATAATATGTTAACTACTTAACATGTTTACTAAATAACATAGTTCAGTTAAACAGCAATTAAACACATATTGAGTTTATTTAAAATAAATCTAATTATAAGCTTATTATTGGAGTATAAGTCAAAGTATAAGACTCTTGTTTAATAAAGAGTCAAGCTACCAGTCCAATTGTCCCCTTATTCATAACAATTAGTTATGATAATAAACAATTTTGTTAATAAAATTAGCAAATAAATGTCTTAGATTTTATTGTTATGCCTAATTTATTCAAATTAAAAAAAATCATAATAAATATTTCTTTCAAATTATCCAAAATCTAGTATAATCGTATTTTTTTTTATTAATCTACGTTAGAATTCTAATTAGTCCATTAATAAAACTCTTAAAAATTTAGCCCCTTTTCATGTTATAAACAAAAATGTATTTTAAAATTTAGCCCCTTTTTACGTTTTAAACAAAAACTTACTTAATCCGAATAACGAAAGTTGTCAAACAACTTGTGTCAAAATTTTGCAGATTTGGATAATAATCAACATGTGTTGCTTTAATTTACCATCAATATTCTCTTTCAGCGCCAATTTTTTTTGGAAAGGTCAGATGAAAAAAAAAATTCTGGGAAATTATCATTTAATGAACAGTAAATTTAAAACCAAATTTGAATATGTAAATTTTTGTAGGGATTTTGGTTTAGATTTTACATAAATTAGTTCATATAAAAATTCATAGAATAAGATAAAACGGGTTTAGTCTTATTTTAGACACGGTTTCCGATATGATATTATAGGAAAGAGATGTCAAGACAATATAAAATTGGCGTATAAGTCAAAGTATAAGACTTTTGTGGGAGTATAAGTCATAGTATAAGTCTCGTGTAGGAGTATAAGTCAAAATATAAGACTTTTTTAGCAGTATAAGTCAAAGTATAAGACTCATGTAGGAGTAAAAGTCAAAGTATAAGACTATTGTTGCAGTATAAGTCAAAATAGAAGACTTATCTTAGGAGTATAAGTCAAAATATAAGACTATTGTAGGAGTATAAGTCATAGTATAAGTCTTATGTAGAAGTTAAAGTCAAAGTATAAGTAAAAGTCAAAGACTTTTTCCGGAGTATAAGTCAAAATATTAAGCTTTTATTAAAGTATTAGCTTGAATATAAGACTATTATTGTTATATAAATTAGAATATAAAACTATTATTGAAGTATAAGCCAAAGTATACTATAATTGCAGGAGTATAAGTTAAAATATAAGACTATTTTTGGAGTGTAAGTCATAGTATAAGTCTTATATGTTAGTAAAAGTCAAAGAATGAGAATACAATGAGAGTAAAAGTCAAAGTATAAGACTTTTTCTGGAGTATAAGTCAAAATATAAGACTATTTTTAAAGTATTAGTTATTAGTTAAGACTATTATTGTAGTATAAGTCAGAATATAACACTATTATTAAAGTATATGATTATTGCAGGAGTATAAGTCAAAATATAAGACTATTGTAGGAGTTTGAGTCATAGTATAAGTCTCATATGGGAGTAAACGTAAAAATTTGAGAATATTATGAGAGTAAAAGTCAAAGTATAAGACTTTTTCTGGAGTATAAGTCAAAATATAAGACTATTATTGAAGTATAGTTAGAATATAAGACTATTATTGTAGTATAAGTCAGTATATAATACTGTTATTAAAGTATAAGTTAAATTATAAGATTATTGCAGGAGTATAAGTCAAAATATAAGACTATTGTAGGAGTATAAGTCATAGTATAAGTCTCATATGGGAGTAGAAGTGAAAATATGAGAATATTATGAGAATAAAAGGCAAAGTATAAGACTTTTTCTGAAGTATAAGTCAAAATATAAGACTATTTTTGAAGTATGATTTAGAATATAAGAATATTATTGTAGTATAAGTCAGAATATAAAACTGTTATTAAAGTATAAGTCAAAGAATAAAATTATTGCAGGAGTATAAGCAAAAATATAAGACTATTTTGGAATATAAGTCAAAATTTAAATTGGAGTATAAATCAATGTATAATAATATTGCTGCAGTATAATTTCATGTATAAGACTATTTTTATAGTAGAAGTAAAAGTCAAAGTATAAGACTATTGTGGGAGTAAAAGTCAAAGTATAAGATCATTTCTGGAGTATAAGTCAAAATATAAGACAATAATTGAAGTATAAGTTAGAATGTAAGACTGTTATTGTAGTATAAGACCGAACATAAGACTGTTATTGAAGTATAAGTCAAAGTATAAGATTATTGCAGGAGTATAAGTCAAAATATAAGACTATTTTAGAATATAAGTCAAAATTTAAAGCCTTTGCTGAGGTATAAGTCAATGTTTAATACTATTGCTGGAGTATAAGGTCATGTATAAGACTATTGTTAAAGTATAAGTCAAAATATAAGACTATTGTGGAAGTATAAATCAGAATATAAAACAAGTGTTGAATTTTTAATGAGAATATAAGACTATTATTAAAGTATAAGTCAAAGTATATGATTTTCTGCAGGAGTATAAGTCAAAATATAAGACTATTTTGGAATATAAATAAAATATAAAGCTATTGTTGAAGTATAAGTCAATGTATAATACTATTGCTGGAGTATAAGCTTATGTATAAGGCTATTTTTATAGAATTACTCAAAGTATAAGACTATTGTTAAGGTATAACTTAGAATATAAGACTATTTTTGAGATACAAGTAAAAATACCGAAATATTGTAGAAGTATAAGTCCAAAGACTATTGAGGAAATATTGTGAAATTTTTACGATCGGTCCCCATTAGACCCTAGTGCCCATGTGCCTCATAAAACTCAAAAAAATTGCTGAGACGAAAAAAATTAACTAAGATTTTCTCTAGGTAGTAAACAGTTTCGAAGTTGATAATCTTTCCCCATTTGACCTCAGTGTTATAGGGCTGAGGGTGCTGTGGCTTAGTCGTTTAGCACGTCGCATTGAACCTTGGTAATATCCCTGGTCGTGGCAACATATATTTCTGTAATTATTAATTTCTATTAAAATTATTACCCCTACATCCTCCAACGGCAGTAAGCCCATGGCAATAGCACGCTGTCGATGTAAAATAGATAAAATTGGCTGTAGAACAAAGAAAAAGCTTAAACAATGCTTCTAAATAATAACAAATGGCACAACATCGCTGTTTTGAATAACATAAACAAAATTTATCTCTCGATTTTCGATTTTCACCACCTTTTACTTCTCTACTATCCCCTTTCCAAAGAATGTAACCCAATTCGTAAATACAATATAAACAATTGTACCTATAGGCGGTATTTGCCTGAGTATTACTTCTCATTTCTAAAAAAATAAATATAGTGAAGCATGACAGTCACTTACTTCTTATACCCTATACTATCTTAGGTCGAAAAGAAGCAGTGGTCTAACACTCAGTTTCAACCGATCGATTAAGAATCACTTCGTCGTTTTAAAAATTGCTGTCCATACGTTTGGCTGAATGGCGTCAATGTAGAGTTTGTAACCAAAAACACTATTTTAAAACTAAACTGATAAAATTTGGCATAGACATTTCATTTGGTACTGAGGCTTTATCGCTTTAGAAAATGGACGAAATCGGGAATTTCAATTACTTCCCATAAGAAGTAAATCTTCATACTTCCAGAATTGAGATTTTGTTTCGATTACAGAATCAATTTTGACTATATTTAAATGAAATTTTGAATAAATAATGCCCAGCCTAATTAAGAAAAATACCTATTACACATTTTATTCAAATTGGTCCATATTTGACCTATAAATTATACTATATTACCCATCAACTTAAATATACATAAATCCAGAAAAAATTTGTTTAGAGTAACAAAATTGTGCACTGATAGATCTTTAAACTTTAATTTTTTGACTTTGACCTATGACCTCAGTGGGGTAGGTTATCAAAGAGACGGTCTTGATCAACTATAAAACTTGTTTATATTAAATTCTCTAATTCAAAATTGTCGCTACTGTGATTTACAAGTTATAACTCAAAACTTTTTTCATTTTTCGTATTCCTTTTGATTTTTTTTTTTTTTTTGTCATAATCGTCTTTCATTTAACACTTCACTAGTTCCAAATTTGTCCATTAAGTCGGTAAACCAAAAAAATTCGAACATAAAACTTAAAAAATTGAGCTAAATGTCTTAAGGTTAAATTTTGGTTTTAGAGTTTTTTTTTTCAATAAAATCATAAGTTTCAATGAAAAATTATACAACGTTTGTAAATTATTAAATATTAACTCATTCATTAATGAAATTTAATCTGCTGGGAACTTTATAAAACAAAAATTATGATAAATGATAAATTACATAAATTTTATAAATGACATAAATGGTTTTGGGTTAAAATCAAAACGAACTTTTGCAAATTAAGTTATTTTGAAAGTTACTCATTAACGATTTTGAAATCGAATTAAGAAAAAGATTGGAGATGTCATTTGGGTAAAATGGGAAGGATTTTACATTGAAATTAGAATCAATAAACAGGGTTCAAAGCTGATAATTGTTTGCATCAAGTCGATTCCAGTTCATGAACAAGGAAGTTTGAATTTCATTAGTTTTACCAAAGACTCCATATTATAAAGATATTGCATTCCATACATTTCTTCTGTCTAAAGGGAAATTAAAGTGGATAAAGATCAAAGAAAAATATATAAACTCACAAACAAACATACATTTCATGAGCACGTTTGTGTGCCTTAGCTTCCTCTGATTAGATAATCGTCTCCATTAGTTGTTTCCGAATTAGAGTAAAAGCGGTATACTCTCTTTTTTATGGGACTTATCGAAAATACCATATGGCAAATCAATGTATCGAAGTGCAACATTATAAGGTCTTTGGTTAGAAGCTAATAATTGTTAACATCAAGTCGTTTCATCCACAAACTCGGTAGTTAGAATTTCATTAGTTTTGCTAACACAATGATCAATACCTACCTACATCCCCTTCCTTAATACCATTGAAGGTTAGAAAGTAAATAAAACACAACAATTTGTAATCTTAAATAAATTATAAACAAAAAATCTTAATTATTTCTTGGCTCTAAACCCCTTCAATGTCAAAGCGTGGCAGGAGGCAATAAACTGTGAAAAAAAATCACCACTTAAGCGAATTTAAGCGAAAAAAAAAATTAAAACGCTACCTCTAGCGGCCACTGTGCGGGTCAGTTAATCGCAAAAATAAATAAACAAACCCAAAAAAAATTATAAAAATAAAACATATTAAACAAATAGAAAAGAAAAAACGTTCAAAACTGGATTAACTTATTTAACACCTGCGATGGAGTGAGTTTAGACAAACTTTGAACAACAAAAAAAACAGTTTTTTGAAACCATTTAAAAAATCTACACACGTGCTTTGTCTAGAGCTTTTAATGGTCTCTGGGTAATAATAAATTTTATTTGTTTAATAAATATTAAATTATTTTTATTTCGGTTTATCTCTATTTTTGTTAATCTTTTTCAATAGCATAAATCTTTGAAATTCTCTAAATAAATTGCAAATAAAACCGCTAAATCGAAATTAATGTAAATAAATAAATAAAAATCATAAATTATTTAATTTAATTTTTAAATCAAGAGAAGCTTTTAACCTTCACCGCTTTATTTTTAAATAACTTCTTTTAATTATGGCAATTTTTTTTCATATATAGACAAATATTTTTTTGCATAAATGTTAAAATTATTGATTTTAAATCCTAGACCCATAAATCTGTGTCAAATTTATAATGAGGATGATCTTTATTGGTTGAAGATAATAAAAAATAGCGCTTCTTTTACTAAACGAAATAAATAAACTATTTAAATTAAAGTAGTCGTATCAAACATAAGTATCAAACAAAACTAGTCGTATCAAACTTAAGCATCAAACAAAACTAGTCGTATCAAACTTAAGTATCAAACAAAACTAGTCGTATCGAACCTTAGTATCGAATGCAACTAGTTGTATCAAACTAGTCAAAAATAGCTATATTAAATGAACCAAGCCTGTTGACTTGAACAAGTTAAATAAGTTCAATTGGAACTAAATCGTCTCTCGGTACTTGAAGAACTTATCAGTTATCTTAATAAAATTTATAATTAAGACGACCTTTAATTTCAAAATAAAAAAATACACTTCTTTTGCCAAACGTAATAAATTTGTTGAATTAAATTAGTCGTATCAAACCAAAACTGCGAACAAAACTAGTCGAATCGAACAAAACTAGTTGTATCAAACTAGTCAAAGCGTATCAAATGAATCAAGCATAGAAACTTGAACAAGTTTATTAAGTTCAGTTGAAACTAAATCGTTCTTTCGGTACTTGAAGAACTTGTCAGTTCAAAATTTCTTTATCAAATTTATAATTAGAATGATTTTTAATTTTAAAACAAAAAAATAAGCCTTCTTTTACCAAACTGAATAAATTTGTTGAATTAAACGAACCAAAGTTGGAACTAAATCGTTCTATCGGTACTTGAAGAACTTGTCAGTTCAAAATTTCTTTATCAAATTTATAATTAGAATGATTTTTGATTTTAAAGCAGAAAATTAGGCTTCTTTTACCAAACGGAATAAATTTGTTGAATTAGACTAGTCGTATCAAACTAGTCGTAGCAAACAAAACAAGTCGTAGCAAACAAAACAAGTCGAATCGAACCTAAGCATCAAACGAAACTAGTTGTATCAAACTAGTCAAAGCGTATTAAATGAATCAAGTATGTAGACTTGAACAAGTTAATTACGTTCAATTGGAACTAAATCGTTCTATCGGTACTTGAAGACCATATCAGTACAAAATTTCCGTATAAAATTTATAGTAAGATTGATATTTGTTTTCAAAAAGCTTCTTTTGCCAAACGAAATAAATTATTTAAATTAAGCTAGTCGTATCAAACTTAAGCATCAAACAAAACTAGTCCTATCAAGCCAAAGCTTCAAAATAAACTAGTCGAATCAAACTTAATCATAGAACGAAACTAGTTGTATCAAACTAGTCAAAGCGTATTAAACGGACCAAGCAAGACATAAACAAATTTGAGGGTGCTGAGGCTTAGTTGGTTATCACGTCGATTAGCATAACATATTAAATTCAGCCTGGGTTCGATCTCCAGTTACGGCAACATCAATCTCTGTAATTATTATTTTTTATTAAAATTACTTATTACCATAGGATCCCCCGTCGTCGATAAGCCTACAGTAATAAGACGCCGTCGATGTTAAAGAAATTAAATTGGCTGTAGAATAAAAAGCTTAAAATAATGCGTCTAAATAACAACAAATGGCACAACCTAAGCATCGCACGAAACTAGTTGTATCAAACTAGTCAAAGCTTATAAAACGAACTTCTTTGTTTTCAAAATAAAAATATAACGCTTTCTTTACCAAACCAAATACATTTGTTGAATTAAATTAGTCGTATCAAACCAAAGCTTCAAACAAAACTAGTCGAATTGATCCTAAGCATTGAACCAAACTTAACTAAAACAAGCTTAACTAAAATAGATCAAACCCAACTTCAAACTGAACAATTCAAATTGATCTTGGCACGTAAGTTCGAACGGTTTAGTTTGACTGATTCAGCTGACTAGTTCAGTTCAGTTTGTTTAGTTAAAGTTGTCCAGTTCAACTCTTCTTAATAGTTAAGTTCGATTCAGTTTGACTAGTTTAGATTGTTCAGTCAAGTTTGTTCAGCAAAGTTTGACTTTTTTAGTTTGATCAATTTAGTTCGACTTGTTCAGACGGACTATTTTATTGGGACATGTAAAGTTTGATTAGCTGTCAAACTAAACAATCTTAACTAAAATAGATCAAACCCAACTACAAACTAAACGATTTAAATTGATATTGTCAAGTAAGTTCAAATGGTTTAGTTTGACTGATTCAGTTGACTAGTTAAGTTCGATTCGGTTTCAGTTGTTTAAATTGTTTAGTAATGTTCGATTAGCAAAGTTTGACTTTTTCAGTTTGACCAATTCATTTTGACTTATTAAGTCGGGCTACTTCATTAGGACACATACAGTTTGATTAGTATGTTCGAATGGTTTAGTTTGATTGATACAGTTCGTTTGGTTAAGTTTGGCTGTTTTCTTTTAGATAGCCCAGTTTGACTTATTGAGTTCGAATGGTCAGATTTGCTAGTTCATACCCCTTCGATATCGATAGAAAACTCGGCAAATATTGTGTAACATACCTTAGGGGTTTTCAAAATAATTTATTTTGCAAAAAGTTTAATAAAATTTAATATATAAAACATTACATTTTAATAAAATTATTTTGCTATCAGGGAACTTTTAGAAAATAAGTTACAATGTAATGAATCTTATATGTTATATATTATTGAGATTATCCTAAAAGTATGCTACACAATTGTTTCTGAAATATCTTACATTTCGAACGATATCGAATGGAGCGATTTGGCGACTGATTTCTGTTTGATTTGATTTCCTTCAGTGTAAGCCTTTTCTTTCTGCTAAGATTCATTACATTTTTTTCAATATCAATAACATTTTTAAATACCACAAAATTTTAATTTCAATAATAAATTCAAAAACATAAAAAGCACCGAAAATTATCGCAAAATCAATATAAATTATCGCTTCATTATTATTAATAACTTTTTCCTAATTAATTGATTCAATTTTGCTAATTTTTTTTTTTTTTTTTTTTTTGATTGAAAATCATTTTTGGCACTTGCATGTCTAATTTTCAATAATTTCGTTCAAAATATCTAATTTTGTTAATTTCTTAGAAGAGTTGATTAAAAGCAATGATTGATTTGATGAATGATTGAATGAATATTTTATTGGATAAACAAAACTTCGCATGTCTATAATTATTTAATTAGTTTGTAATATAATCTGTAAATTCTTATTTTGATTTTCGTATCAATTTTGAAGTTTTTTTAGTGAAATTCAAATTTATGTTAAATGTAAAAGAGTTTTATTATATAGAAAACAATTGAGCAAAGTTATCCTATCCCGAATTGTTGAAGGGGTGTAATTGTGATTTGTTTGATTGATGATTAGTTGCTTATTTTGAGATTTGAATTTAATAAATTTCTGTAAAATTTCAATTTATGTTATTGGGTTTTGGTGCCAAACGGAAATTAAACATTATTGACTCGTTTTCGCAAAATCTTTGGATATTTGTGGGTTTGAAGTGAAAGTTTCAAATATTAATTTCGTATGTAAAAAAAAATGTTTGTTTTAAATTTTTTGTATGTAGACAAAACTTCAATAAATTTTTGAAAATTTCAAATTTGCTTCTATTTATTCATTTTATTTCAATATATTTTTGGTTCGACTAGTCAAGTTCCACATGTTTTTGATGCTTGTTTTGATGCTTTGTTTTGATGCTTTGTTTTGATGTTTGCTTTGATGCCGCATTCGTTATCGATCAAAATATAAGATATTTCAGAAACATTTGTGTAGCATACTTTTAGGATAATCTAAATAATATATAACATATAAGATTCACTACATTGTAACTTATTTGTCAAAAATTTCCTTATAGTAAAAATTTTTCATTTAAACTAAATGTTTTGACAAACAAAGGGATATGTTTAGATACCAAATTTTATCAAATTTTTTGCAAAATAAATTATTTTGAAAATCCCTAAGGTATGTTACACAATATTTGCTTAAAAGTGCGGCCATTTGGCCTTTGATAACAATTTCAACAAAATTTCAACTGAAGATAAAATGAATTAATTTTTTTTAGACGAAAAACTTTATACTTTAAAATTTCAAGTTTTCGAAAGATATCGAATGTGGCGATTTGGTCTTTGATAACAATTGCAAAAAATTTTAAATTAAAATAATATGAAAAAAAATTTTTTTTGAGCCCAAAAATTTTATAAATCCACGGAAATTTTTTAACCTCAATTGAAAAATACTACGATTTCGTTAAAAAAAATTGAAGCTGGAAAACTTAAAAAAAAACTAAATTTACTTTTAATATTTTGATTCCAGTAGATTCTGAAAATTTAAAATTTAATTTAAATTAAAAATATCTTTAAAATCTTGAAAAAAAATTTCAGATTTTGTAAATTTATTAAAAATTAAAAAATTCTAAAAATTTTACAAAAAAATTTTAAAAATTAAAAACAATTATTTTCAAAAAAAAAATAACGAAAACTGAAATTTTAAATATTGAAATATACAAATTTTGACCAGGAATTGGAAACAAATTGGTATTAACAAATAAATCGATATATTTCTTTCAACAAAATATATCCCCTGAATTTCAATACAAATTTATTTGAAAAACTTAAGATTACAATTCAACTAAAAAGTATTTCGAGTATATGAAGTAAAAAATCGTGTAATTGTTCACAAAATCAATTTCAATATCAACAAAAAAATTTGCATAAAATTTTAAAACTGGAAAAAAGTTAAATAATCTCACGTTTCACAAAATCAAAATATAAAGAAATAAAGGAAAATAACGACTTGATATTAAATGTTTTATTAAAAAAATATCATAAAAATCAAAACTAAAAATTAAAAAAAAACTCACCACTAAAAATTCAAATATAAATTTTTCAAAAATTTAAAAGTAAAATTTTAAAATACACTAAAATTATTAATAAAAAATATTTACAAAAGTCTTTACAATATTATTACAAAATACAAGTGTTTCAGTAATTAGTTGAAAAATACAAATATTTAACAAAAAATAATAATAAACAAATATTTAAACAATAATAAACGAATAACTATTTAATACCTTTATAAACATCTTCTTAAAAACATTATCACCTCTTAATTACCATTTTCATTTTCAACAAAAAAAAGGTGAGTTTTTCTTGTTACCTCTCTTTCTCTCTTGATCTCTCAATTAATTTGACATTTATTAAACTGTCATCTTTTTGTTTGCTTTACACATGTTTTTTTTTGGTTGTAATTCCTATACAAAATATGACAGCTACAATATTTTGAAAATATAAAAAACAACAGTAGCTTCTTAATTTGTCAGAGCTTTTCAAATGTCATACTTAAATCGAAGTTAATAACTTGTGAAACTCCGGCTGTCAAAAGATAAAGATAAAACCCAAATAACCCAATTATCACCACAAGTCATGGGGGAAAATGAAATTACAAAAAAAAATTGTTATACATTTTAGATGAAAAGACAAAGTATATGATAAGACAAAGACAAAGTAAGATCATTACAACAAGTTCGATACGACTGAATTAGTCGAATACGACTAGTTCATTTCCAGATGTAATTAGATCCATTTGACATTTTAAGTTATTCAGTTTGAGTAAATTAGTATGACTAGCAAAAAACGATTATAAAAACTTGAATAGTTCCGTTTGGGACCAGGGACCAAATTACCGCATTCGATATCGATCGAAAACTCAGACTTTTAAGCAAATATTGTGAAGTATACTTTAGGGATGTTCAAATTTACTTCGATGCAAAAAGTTTGTTGAAATTTGGTATCCATTTTGATTCGTTTTAAAAAACATATAGTTCAATTAAAACACTTTTACTATTGGCTACCTTTTGGAAAATAACTACAAAAAAAATTAAGTAAACTGAGCACATTTTAAATAATTTTGATTATCCTTAAAGTATTCTATACAAATGTTTTGAAAATATCTAAAATTTCGATCGATATTGAATGCCGTAATTTGGCCCCAGTTTAGTTCAGATACATTTGGGGCCTCCGAACAGTTGATACCAGTCATAGTTTTATACCCGCCATCAAAAAGAAGGGAGGCGGGGGGATGTATATTCATTGAGATTTTCATTTCATTTCCTTAATATTATCTCAAAAAGCGAAATTGATGAAAATTGATCTATCTGTTTGTCTGTCTGTCTGTCTGTCTGTCTCTCTGTCAGTCTGTCTGTCTGTCTCTCTGTCAGTCTGTCTGTCTGTCTGTCTGTCTGTCTAACTGTCTGTCTATCTGTCTGTCTAACTGTCTGTCTGTCTGTCTGTCTGTCTGTCTGTCTGTCTGTCTGTCTGTCTGTCTGTCTGTCTGTCTGTCTGTCTGTCTATCTGTCTGTCTGTCTGTCTGTCTGTCTGTCTGTCTGTCTGTCTATCTGTCTGTCTGTCTGTCTGTCTGTCTGTCTGTCTGTCTGTCTGTCTGTCTGTCTAACTGTCTGTCTATCTGTCTGTCTAACTGTCTGTCTGTCTGTCTGTCTGTCTGTCTGTCTGTCTGTCTGTCTGTCTGTCTGTCTGTCTGTCTGTCTGTCTGTCTGTCTGTCTGTCTGTCTGTCTGTCTCTCTCTCTCTGTCTGTCTGTCTGTCTGTCTCTGTCTGTCTCTGTCTGTCTCTGTCTGTCTATGTCTGTCTCTGTCTGCCTCTGTCTGTCTGTCTATCTATCTGTCCGTCTGTCTGTTGTCGGCATGATAGGGCCTGAACGGAAGGTCACTAAAATTTGGCATTTCTTGAAAACTTTTGTTATTAAAAATGGGGCGAAATCTCTTGACATTTGATCATAGCTCCCGTATAACCTCGCCTGGGCCAATCGATTATTTGCTAATAAATGACAAATTATAAAAGATATAATAATAAAATTTAGCACAGAGAACTTTTACATGATCATTATTTAGCGTATAAAATGTCATCGAAATCGGTTCACATTTAACCATAGCTCCCATATAAAACACTTACGGAAACAGCCTAAATTCCACCTAACATATACTTAAATGTCAACAAATGATAAACTATAATAGCTAGAGCCACTTAATTTAGCACAAGAAAGTTTTATGTGAATACCAGCCAGTATATAAAAATTTGTCATAATCGGTCATCAGTTGACCATAGCTCAGATATAAAAAACTTAAGGAAACACAAAAAATACCAAAACTATAGGGGGTTACTGTCCGTCAAACGCCTTAACGAAAAAAAGCTAGAGGTACAAAATTTTACAAAAGTATTTTTGATATCTTGAAAAATTTTTGTATTGAAAATGGGTAAATTCGATTTAATTAGAGCTCCCATATAACCCCGCCCCGGGAATCACATTAATGCTGATAAATTATATCCAATTTTAATAGATATGACAACTTAATTTAAAACTGAGAAGTTGTATGCAACTATTGGCTTTATAGGAATCTTCCATATTTGACTATAGCTTTCATATAAAAACCACTCCCAGAAACCACTAAAATGTCACAAACGCCAGTTTAAAGCTATGAAATTACAAACTATGACAGCTATGACCACTAAATTTTGCATAATACTAGCCAGTGTATAAAATTTTGTGACAATCGGTCACCATTTAACTATAGTTCTTATATTTTTAACATCTTCTTTTTGTATCTACAATCAGAAAGATTTGGAGGTTTTCAAAACAATATAATTCGTCTTTATTCTGTTTTAGAACTTAAGTATAAAGCGTAATTTTTGATCTTTCTAGATTTAAGATACTCCTCTTGATAATAACAATGATGGCTTTAGAACTTAAGTATAAAGCGTAGATTTTGATCTTTCTAGGTATAGGATACTCCTCCTTATAATGATGAAGGTGGGGTAACCAACCGTCGAAAAGAACCTTGAGGAACTGGTTGTCCTCAACTTTTGGGATTAAGTCAAAACTTTTGAAAATTTTTAAATTTTTTTTTCAAAATTTAGTGTTTTATTAAAAATTTTGAAATCTTATTTCATTTATTCCTCGATTTCGTTAACAAATTTAGAAATATTAATAAATTTTTAAAAACCTGGTTTAAGTTGGTTTCAAACTTATTTGAGCCAATTTTAAAATTTTACCTTTTGTTGGATTTTTTTAAAACTCTTGATATGAAATTATCGTTATTTGTAGTTAATTATTTTTAAATTTTTCAAATTGATATCAAAATTGTTGCAAATTTTCAAATATTTTTTTCTGAAACTCAAATATTTTTCTTATTTTTTTCAAATTTCTTTATAATCTGAATTGTTTTAATACTTTTCAATATTTTTGTTATGAAATCGTTAAACTTTTCAAATATTTTTTATTTATTTTCCGAAACGTTTTCAAAATTCTTAAGAATTTTCAATATTTTTTTTTTCAACACTTTTTTTAATTCGTTCGATTCGTTCAAAATTTCTATTTTTGGTCTCGTTATGAAAAACTTCGTCAAAAATTTTCAAATTTACTCGTTTTGAAATTTTTTTTTTCAAAAAATTTTCAAATTATTTTTTCCACTTTAAATGAAAATTCTTGAATTTTCTTTAATAAAAATCGACGTTTAAACTTAGTTTAAGTCTTAAGCATTTAAAATAAAACTGACATTTTAGTATTAAAAATTGGATTCGATCAAGCGCGTGCACACAAGTTAAACCGATCGCGTCTAAATGGAGACTGTTTGTTGTTGCTATTAAAGCTTGTCACACTCTTGATCAAAATTTTTTTGAGAAACTCACCTCTGACAAGACAAAAAAAACCAATATAAAAAAAATTCACACAAAAATAAAAATGATATTCAAGTGGGAGCCTTAACAAGCAGCAGCAACAGCAGCAGCAGATTTAATAATCATACAAAATAATGAATTTGTAACACAAAATTTTCTACTACGACGAAATTTTGCATTCAAACCAGAAGTCAGTAGGAAGCGTTCGAGAAGAAGCAGAGAAAATTTTCAAATAATTCTGAAAACAACAGAAAAAAACACTGAAATTCACCTCTGTTTAAGCCGGTCATTAAATCAAATCAAGTTGTAGCTAAAGTCGAGACAGAAAAGTGCAGCTTTAGGAAAAAAGGCACATGCTAAGTCGATTTGTAAACGAAAAAAAAAATAATTTTTTGAGAATGATTTTTTTTTTTTTTTTGTTAAAGAGCGATATTTTTCGCCAAATCAAACTCAGCCTTAACAACTTTCAAACAGCAATTTCTTAGGATTTTACCACCAACATTTAGCCAAGATCATTAAAGATCTTTGAAAGCTACAATAACAAGAGCAACAGCAAAAGCAGCAGCAGAATTTTATTATTCGAAAGAATCAAAAAAGTCACCATCAAATAAACAGGCGAAACCTGATCGCCCAAACATTCTTAAGATTTTTTTGTGTAACATTTTTTTCAGTCTAGTTATAATTTCAAAAATCAAAAAACTTAACTTTAACACATAAAACTTTTTTATTTAGATAATTTACTTTTATACTTAAAACCCCATTATCTTGATCATAAACTTCAAAATTTTGATATTTATTAAAAAACCTCAATTCAAATTTTTTTTCCAAATTTTTCTTAAATTTAATTTAAATTTTTTTTTTCATATATGGTTTTCTTCAATCCTCCCACCTTTTCTTCTCAAAATATTTTTTATGTTTCTTAAGCCAAAAAAGCTTTTTTTCTTAAAAATTGATTTTGCCATTTTTTCTTCTTGTTTCGCTGTTTGTTTTGAAAACATACAATTTTTACGAGCATTAAGATTAACAGGTGTTCAAAAGCTTTTCACCTCTGGTTTATTAAGTTCTTTCGTACACCTACAACAAGTGTTTTTTGTTTTCATATGGTGACTTTGTTAAGTTTAAAGCTCACACATTTATAACACACACATATACACTGTTGTGACACAGTGTAACAAAATATATGAAGAGGTGAAAAAGAACCCAATTGGAATATTCACATTATAAAATTTGTTTTTGGAATAAATTTTCTGCCAAATTTTTTTAAGAAAAGCTTTTTATAGAAAAAATTTTTGATGAAAAAATTTTTAATAGAATTTTTTAAAGAAACAATTGTTTATGGAAAAAATTGTGTAAAAAGGTTTATCAAAAATTTTTCTATAAAAATTTTTTATAGAAAAAATTTTTTGTAGAAAATTCCTAATAGAAAAAATTTTTTATAGGAACAATTTTCTATAAAATTCTTGATAGAAAAATTTTCTATAAAATTTTTTGTAGAAAAAAATTTTCTATAAAACTTTTTACAGAAAAATTTTTTGTTAAAAAATGTTCTATAAAATTTTTCTATAGAAAAAATTTTCCATAAAATTTTTAAAAGAAAAAGTTTTCTTTCAAATTTTTAATAGCAAAAATTTTCTATAAAATGTTTTTATGAAAAAAAGTTTTGATAGAAAACTTTCTTATAAAATTATTTCATTTTTCTTTAAAAAAAAATTGTCTATAAAATTTTTAATTGAAAAATTTTTTTATAGAAAAAATTTTCTAAAAATTTTTTTATAGAAAAAATTTTCTATAATTTTTTTAAAGAAAAACTTTTTATAGAAAAAATTTTCCATAAAATTTTTGATAGAAAAAAATTTTCTGGAATTTTTGTTATTGAAAAAAAATTTAGAAAATTCTTAATAGCAAAAATTTTTTATAGGAACAATTTTCTATAAAATTTTTGATAGAAAAAATTTTCTATAAAATTTTTTGTAAAAAAAAAATTCCATAAAAAATTGTTTGTAGAAAAATTTCCATCAAAAATTTTTTGTAGAAAAATTTTCTATAAATTTTCTTTCCTTTAAAATTTTTTTATTGAAAAAATTTCCTATAAAATTTTTTGTAGAAAAAATTTTTCGTAGAAAAATTTTCTATAAAATTTTTTTATAAAAAAATTTTATAGAAAATTTTTTTTATAAAATTTTTTTTATAAATTTTTTTTTTAAAAATTTCTATAAAATTCTGTAAATTTTCTGTAAAATTTTTTAAAGAAAAAATTTTATAAAAATTTTTTTATAGAAAAAATTTTCCATAAAATTTGTTATAAAAAAAATTTTCTATAAAATTTTTTATAGAAACAATTTTCTAAAAAATATTTTCTATAAAACTTTTAAAAGAAAAACTTGTCTATGAATCTTTATAGAAAAATTTTATTTAAAATTTTTTAGAAAAAAAAAATTTCTATAAATTTTTTTTATACAAAAAATTTTCTAGAAAATTTTTCTATAAAAAAATATTCTATAAAATTTTTTATAGAAAAATTTTTAATAAAAAAAAAATATATAAAAATATTTCCTACAAAATTTTTGTTATAGAAAAAGTAATAAGTTTCAGAATAAATTTTTTATCGCGAAAATTTTTTAAAAATTTCCTATAAAATTTTTTATAAGATAAACAATTTTCTATAAAATTTCTTAAAATAAAAAATTTTTATATAAAATTTTATATAGAAAGTTTTTTCCTATAAAATTTTGTTATAGAAAAAATTTTCTTTAACATTTTTTATAGAAAAAATTTTTTATAAAAAAAAATTCAATAAAATTTTCTATAGAAAAAATTTTCCTATAAAATTTTTGTAATAGAAAAAATTTTCTGCAAAATTTTTTTATAGAAACATTATTCTATCAAATTTTTTTATAGAAATATTTTCTATAAATTTTTTTGGAAAAAATTTTATATGCAAAAATTTTTATATACAAAAATTTTTTTGTAGAAGAAATTGGGTATAAAATGTTTTAATAGAAAAAATTTTCTGTAAATTTTATTTATAGAAGAAAATTCCATTAACATTTTTTTAAAGAAAAATTTTCTATAAAATTTTTTTAAAGAAAAATTTTCTATAAAATTTTTTATAGAAAAAATTTTCTGCATTTTTCTTTACATTTTTTATCGAAAAATTTGATAAATTTTGGAAAAATTTTTATCCAAAAATTATTTATAAAATTTTTCTTATACAAAAAAATTTCCTATACAATTTTTTACAGGAAAATTTTTTTGCAAAATTTTTTATAAAATTTTTTATAGGAAAAAATTTTTTGAAAAATTTTTTTCATAGCAAAAATTTTTATCCAAAAATTTCCGATAAAATTTTTTATAGAAAAAATTTTCTATAAAATTTTTTATAGAAATAATTTTATATACAAAAATGTTCATAAAAGTTAGAAAAAAATTTTTATAATTTAAATTAAATTTATAAAAGTTAGAAAAAATTTTTTTTTAATTCTGCAATATAATTTTTTTGTAAAAACTTTTTTTAGAAAAAATTTTCTATAAAATTTTTATATAGAAATAATTTTTTATAAAATTTTTATATAGAAATAATTTTTGATAAAACAATTTTCTTTTAAATTTTTTATAGAAAGAAAAAATAAGAAAAAATGTTCAATCAATTTTTTTCTATAAAAAATTCTATAGGAAATATTATAAAAATTTTTTTATATAAAAAAATTTGACTGAAAACTCATTATATAAATAATTTTTGCACTAAAACTTTACTGCAAAAATTATTTATATAATGAGTTTTCAGTCAAATTTTTTTTATATAAAAAAAAAATTTTATAATATTTCCTATAGAATTTTTAATAGAAAAAATTTCCTATAAAATTTTAAGGATTATATTTTCTACTAAATGCTTTACATATTAGTTTTTATCTATGGGGGAAAAGGTTCCCCCTGATCTAATTCTGCCTAAATTTATCTAAACTAATCTCATTGGGAAATATGAAAGCTCTTATTAGGAAATATAAAAGCTTTTAAAATTTTTAAAACTATAAAGATTCCATAATTTTTTTCTGCCAAAAATGAAATTAAAGTGGATAAAAAACAATGAAAAACACATAAACACATGAGTACGTGTGTGTGCCTTAGCTTTCTGTCATTGGATTATCGTCTGCATTAGTTGTTTCCGAATTAAAGTAAAAGCGGCATACTTTTGCGACTTTTTAAATGGACCATACGGCATATCAATGTATGGAAGTTTCTATGCTATAACTTTTATAGTAAAACGAAATTGCCCTTCATGAATGTCAAGTGTGGATCACCTGTGACTAAACTTAGCTTAATTTTCTTAACATAACAATTTCACCGGACTTAAGTATATTATTTGGTCTTCATATGATCTGGCCTGACATACAGACTGACTATACTTTCTTTGTGAAAATATTATGAATAAATAAAGGTTTAATAATCTAAAAATCTCATAAATCAAAATAAAATCAACCTAATATTTATACCCTTCACCACCATAGGTGGAAAGGGTATTATAAGTTTGTGCTGATGTTTGTAACGCATAGAAATATTTGTCTTAGACCCACTTTTTAGTATACCAATAGGCTTATAATCACTTTCTGAGTCGATTTAGCGATGTCCGTCCGTCCGTCCGTCTGGCTGGCTGGACGGCTGGCTGGCTGGACCCCCATGTAAACCTTGTAATCAAACTACAGGTCGCAATTCTAAAGATAATTTGATTGAATTTTTTTCACAATGGGACCATGGCTATTGAAATTGGTCAAAATCGGTCCATTATTTATGGTACCTCCCATAGGTCCCACTTCCCGGAATTGATATATTGGCCACAAATATCAAGATTTTTTCATAAAATTTAAAACAGATACTGCTTATGTAAACTTAAATCACTGTATCAAATTTCGTTGAAATCGGTCCACATTTGACCATAGCTCCCATACAAACTCTTCTTTAAAAACGCACTAAATGAGGCAAAAAATCACTTAAACGCTCGTAAATCTAAAGATAAAGAAAATTTCGAGTTTATTTTTCGCATACATAATTTTTGTAACAACTGTAGTCAACTTGCCAAATTTCGAGATAATCGGACCACATTTGACTCTGCAAATGACGGAAACAGGTTGAATATATAAGTTTTGAGAAAATGTTTGTATGATGGCAAAATTTAGCAAATATTTGTCTTTATACAGGAAAAATAATACCTTTGACCTTAGTGGTGAAGGGTATCGTATGGTCGGCTTGACCGACTATAGCGCTTTCTTACTTGTTTTCCTAAATTTTATTACTACGAGTATTTTGTTGCATCAGGATTCAACTCTTTATTAAATTGTTACCATTTACATTCAGTCGAAACATTCAATTCAATTGTGGCTTCAGTTTCAAATTCAAATAATCAAATCTAATCCATTTCAATCCATGAAATGGAAATGGAAATAAAAACATTATAATTTTGAATTTGAATTGAATTTTTTTCTTTTGGAAAATTTTGCAAGATTTATTTATTTATATTTATTATTCGATTTTTATTAGACTATGACTCATTCACGCAATAAAAGTCATTCGGTTTTGATTTCAACATTCATTTTATTTTATTTTATTTTATTTTACAATATTTAAGTTTTTACTAAATCAAGTAACTAGTTTTTCTTTTTCTGTTTTTTTTTTTTCTAAGTTTTCAGTTTTCTTGGTATCTAAATATTTGGATTTTTTTTTCTTTTTCTTAAGATTTGACTCAAAACAGTTAAAGCTGCTGTTGTTGCCTTATGTAATTGGTAATAGAAGAAAAAAACCTCACAAAAATCTTTCTAAGCTGGAAAATTTTGTTAGTCCGCACGACTTTGCTTTTGAGATTGTTGGCATACTAAACTAGTTCCTAATATTTTGTATTTTTCCTTCATTTAGTCGATATCAACTGTTGGTTACTTTTTTGCTTTTTTACTTTTTAACTTAATTTTTTTTTTTGCTTTTTTGGGGAATGGATTGTAAATATCACACAAAAATTGCTGGCGAAAAAAATTGTTGTTAGAAAAAATATTAAACTTTGTTTTAAAAAAGTTGTAATCGACTTTTTTTTCATTTGCTGTTTGGTGGTAATTTAATATGGACTCAGTTGGTCAGACCCAAAAAAGAAATAAAGTTTAACAAAGAAGCAATGAAATACTCAAGATTAAATTAATTTGTACATTTACCAAAGAAATGGTCATTTAAAGTTAAGACTTTTGGTCTTAATTGGTATTTTTGGAAACTGGATCGAAGTCTGGGAGGATTTGAAATGCTATATAAGACTCTATATTATAAAGATTTTAAACTTCTATACATTCATATGTCATATGGTCCTTTTGAAAAGCCCCATAAAAAAGAGAGTATAGCGCTTTTATTTAAATTTGGAAACAACTAATGGAGTCGATTATCCAATGAGAGAAAGCTTAGGCGCACACACGTGCTTATGAAATATATGTTTGTTTGTGGGTTTATGTGGTTTTCATTGTTCTTTATCTACTTATATTTCACTATAAATTTTTTATAGCAAAAATTTCTATAAAATTTTTTTACAGCAAAAATTTCTTTAAAATTTTGTATAGCCAAAATTTCTATAAAATTTTTTTTAGCAAAAATTTCTATAACATTTTTTATAGCAAAAATTTCTATAAAATTTTTTATAGCAAAAATTTTTAAAAGAAATTTTATAGCTAAAGTTTTTATAACATTTTTGGTAGCAAAAATTTTTATAAAATTTTTTATAGCAAAAATTTCTATAAAGTTTTTTATGGCAAAAATTTCTATAAAATGTTTTATAGCAAAAATTTCTATAACATTTTTTATAGCAAAAATTTCTATAAATTCTATAAAATTTTTTATATCAAAAATTTCTATAAAATGTTTTATAGCAAAAATTTTTATAACATTTTTTATAGCAAAAATTTCTATACAACTTTTTATAGCAAAAATTTCTATAAAACTTTTTATACCAAAAATTTCTACAAAATGTTTTATAGCAAAAATTTCTACAAAATTTTTTATAGCAAAAATTTCTATAAAATTTTTTATAGCAAAAATTTCTATAAAACTTTTTATACCAAAAATTTCTACAAAATTTTTTATAACAAAAATTTCTATAAAATTTTTTATAGCAAAAATTTCTATAAAATTTTTTATAGCAAAAATTTCTATAAAATTTTTTATAGCAAAAATTTCTATAAAATTTTTTATAGCAAAAATTTCTATAAAATTTTTTATACCTAAAATTTCTACAAAATTTTTTATAGCAAAAATTTCTATAAAATTTTTTATAGCAAAAATTTCTATAAAATTTTTTATAGCAAAAATTTCTATAAAATGTTTTATAGCAAAAATTTCTATAAAATTTTTTATAGCAAAAATTTCTATAAAACTATTTATAGCAAAAATTTCTATAAAATTTTTTATAGCAAAAATTTCTATAAAATTTTTTATGGCAAAAATTTTTATAAAATTTTTTATAGCAAAAATTTCTATAAAATTTTTTATAGCAAAAATTTCTATAAAATTTTTAACAGGAAAAATTGTGTGTAAAATTTTTTATAGAAAATAATGTCTGTTACATTTTTTTATAGAAAATATTTTTTATAAAATTTCTTAAAGAAAACATTTTCTATAAAAGTTTGTTAAGAAAAAAAATTGTATATAATTTTTTATAGAAAAAATTTTCAATAAAATTTTGTTATCGAAAAAAAGTTTTATAGAAAAAATTATCAATAAATTTTGTTATCCAAAAAAATTTCTACAAAATTTTAATCAAAAAATTTTTTATAGCAAAAATATTAAAAAAAAAAAATATTGAGAAATTTTTTTTGTTAAATTTCTTAAAGAAAAAATTTTCTATATTAGTTTTAAAGAAAAATTGTTTATTAAATTTTGTTAACGAAAAAAAAACTTAACTAAGAAAATTGTCAATAAATTTTGTTAACGAAAAAATTTTCTACAAAATTTAAAAAAAAAAATTTTATAGCAAAAATTTTCTATAAAATTTTTTATAGCAAAAATTTTCTATAAAATTTTTTATAGAAAAAATTTTCTATAAATTTTTTTAAAGAAAATATTGTGTGTAACATTTTTTATAGAAAATATTGTCTGTCACATTTTTTAAAGAAAAAAAAATTATAAAAGTTCTTAAAGAAAATTTTTTCTATAAAAGTTTTAAAAGAAAAAATTTTTAATAAAATTTTTTTATAGAAAAAATTTTCAAAAAAATTTTGTTATAGAAGAAATCTTCAAAAAAATGTTGTTATATTTATTTCATGTCTGTCTTTCTATCGTTTACAACCGTTTTGTATAGAAAAGTTAACGGTCGTTGAAGTTTTCTATAGAAAAGTTAACGATCGTTGAAGTTTTCTATAGAAAAGTTCACGATCGTTGAAGTTTTCTATAGAAAAGTTAACGATCGTTTAAGTTTTCTATAGAAAAGTAAACGATCGTTTAAGTTTTCTATAGAAAAGTTAACGATCGTTTAAGTTTTCTATAGAAAAGTTAACGATCGTTTAAGTTTTCTATAGAAAAGTTAACGATCTTTAAGTTTTCTATAGAAAAGTTAAAGATCGTTTATATTTTCTGTCTATCTGTCTTCTTGTCTTTCGAAGATCTTTGCAAAGCATAATCAACCCATTTCTTATATCGGTTCTGATTGACGCCTGATCGTCTTGTGAGCATATCTGATGATATCTAGATAAAACTATCCTTCATTAGCAATTAGTCGTAGTACATTTTCATAGGGTACCTTTTAAAATAAAATTTGCTACTCACTTGTTCTTGTTCTGTTACAAGAACGTATGTCTTCCAAATAAAAAAAAAAATCGACACATTTACGCATGTGACTGGCGTTCGTTCATTCAACTGCTTCCATTGATGGTTATGCCAGTGGGATTTAAGTAATTTCTTTAAATGCTGCTGCTCTCATCATCATTAACATCATCATCATGTTTCTACCTTATCGATCATAATGACGTTTGGTGACGCCAAAATTAATAACTTTTTATGACGAGTTGTTGCTTATTACAGTTTTTGTGTGTTTCAAATTTTCGTAAATTCAATATTAAAATTCCAAACACATTTTTTTTAAATAATAAATAATGTAAAAGGTCTGTCGTCTTATTATAAAAGTATCTACTTATCTGTTTACTTTTATAAACAAATAATGAAAATTATTTAACAAAAAATTATTGACATGGAAATATTTTTATTATTAATAAAATAAAATTTTATTTATGGCAAAAATAAATTATATAAAAAATTATTTTTAAACTGTTAATCAGTAGAAGAGTAGTAGGAAGAGACTCTTCATTTAAATAAGAATTCACACGAAATCAGCGATAGCTTAAGTTTTATATACAAAACTTTAAGAGAGATTAAGTTTTCTATAAAAAAGGTAACCATCGTTTAAGTTTTGTATAGAAAAGTTCAAGATCGTCAAGGTTTTCTACAGAAAAGTTAACGATCGTTAAGGTTTTCTATAGAAAAGTTAACGATCGTTAAGGTTTTCTATAGAAAAGTTAACGATCGTTAAAGTTTTCTATAGAAAAGTTAACGATCGTTAAGGTTTTCTTTAGAAAAGTTAACGATCGTTAAGGTTTTCTATAAAAAAGTTAACGATCATTAAGGTATTGTATAGAAAAGTTTACGATCTTTAAGGTTTTCTATAGAAAAGTTAACGATCGTTAAGTTTTTCTATAGAAAAGTTAACGATCGTTAAGTTTTTCTATAGAAAAGTTAACGATCGTTAAGTTTTTCTATAGAAAAGTTAACGATCGTTAAGTTTTTCTATAGAAAAGTTAACGATCGTTAAGTTTTTCTATAGAAAAGTTAACGATCGTTAAGGTTTTCTATAGAAAAGTTAACGATCGTTGATGTTTTCTATAGAAAAGTTAACGATCGTTAAGTTTTTCTATAGAAAAGTTAACGATCGTTAAGTTTTTCTATAGAAAAGTTAACGATCGTTAAGGTTTTCTATAGAAAAGTTAACGATCGTTGATGTTTTCTATAGAAAAGTTAACGATCGTTGAAGTTTTCTATAGAAAAGTTAACGATCGTTGAAGTTTTCTATAGAAAAGTTAACGATCGTTCAGTTTTTCTATAGAAAAGTTTACGATCGTTAAGTTTTTCTATAGAAAAGTTAACGATCGTTAAGTTTTTCTATAGAAAAGTTAACGATCGTTAAGTTTTTCTATAGAAAAGTTAACGATCGTTAAGGTTTTCTATAGAAAAGTTAACGATCGTTAAGGTTTTCTATAGAAAAGTTAACGATCGTTGATGTTTTCTATAGAAAAGTTAACGATCGTTGAAGTTTTCTATAGAAAAGTTAACGATCTTTAAAGTTCTCTATAGAAAAGTTAACGATCGTTAAGGTTTTCTATAAAAAAGTTAACGATCGTTAAGGTTTTGTGTAGAAAAGTTTGCGATCTTTAAAGTTTTCTATAGAAAAGTTAACGATCGTTTAAGTTTACTGTATTAAAGTTTATAATCGTTTAGGTTTTCTATAGAAAAGTTTATGATCATTAAATAAGTTAACTATCAATAACCTAAAGAATAGTTGGCGATCGCCTATGTTTCCATTCGCATTCCTTTCGAAAAGTTGCGACTGTCTTGGTTTTCTTTAGACATCTTGGCGATCGTTTAATTTTATTTAGACAAGTTGGAGATCGTCTTAGTTTTAGACAGAACAATTTCAATAAAACTTTGAAGAAGATCATTATCGCAAAATAAACGATTATATATTTATTTGTGTATTAAAAACACTCACAACGAATGGTCAATATTTATGGACTACGACAACGCAAGTCAAGGTGAAGTCGTCAATCATTTAATGAGTTTGACACTTTAAGTGTTACCATACTTAGACGACGACTTCATTTAAAATGAAAAATATTTGAATATTAAAAAATAACGATGGAATAAAACAAAACGTAATGAAACATCTGAACGCCTACTTTTCAATAACAGAATTTTATGAAAATTTTAAAACAGAAAAAGAGGAAACATAAAGAATCATTAAAAATGTTTGTTATTGTTTTATGATTAATTGGCCGAAATTTTAAGAAAAACCGGAAAATAACTAAAATACCAAAAAAGGGGGTTTCATAAAAAATATTGACCCACCACATGCTTAATTCGTTTTTTTATTGTTACTTTTGCTGGAATCAAACAAATTATTTGACAGCTGATCGCTCAGCCCTACCGATCGATCAGCTGGAGATTTCAAAAGTGTAAACGAACAATTTGTTGATTGTAATTTAATTTCGTTTTTTCCATCCTTCTGGTCTTAAAGCCAAAGGGCTTTCAAGGTTATTAATTTATTGTTTTTTTGAGAAATGATTTATTAAATAAAAATTTCATTAGAACTGATCAATAAGAAGAATTTCGTTCCGCCAAATTACAATAATAACAAGTTGTGAAGAAGATTAGCTAAAGTTAGAGGCATTTAAGTAATTATGTAATCATGTAAGTTCTAAATGACTTGTCTTGTGTCTCTTAAGGTATTCAATTTAAAACTACAAAAGTTTGAAAGCCGACAAATCAACTCCTTAAGTGATCACAATTTTTCGCCAAATTTTTTTTAAAGATCGTAAATTTTTCTATAGAAAACTTCAACGATCGTTAACTTTGCTATAGAAAACTTCAACAATCGTTAACTTTTCTATAGAAAACTTCAACGATCGTGAAATTTTCTATAGAAAACTTCAATGATCGTGAACTTTTCTATAGAAAACTTTAACGATCGTGAACTTTTCTATAGAAAACTTCAATGATCGTGAACTTTTCTATAGAAAACTTCAACGATCGTTATCTTTTCTATAGAAAACTTCAACGATCGTTAACTTTTCTATAGAAAACTTCAACGATCGTTAACTTTTCTATAGAAAACTTCAACGATCGTTAACTTTTCTTTAGAAAACTTTAACGATCGTTAACTTTTCTATAGAAAACTTCAACGATCGTTAATTTTTCTATAGAAAAGTTAACGATCGTTGAAGTTTTCTATAGAAAAGTGTAGAAAACTTAAGCGATCGGTCATTTTTTTATAGAAAAATAGCACGATCGCCAACTTTTTTTTATAGAAAAGACGAGTGATCATTTCGTATCAAAAACTTTAAAACAAGCCGTCAAAAATGGGTTGGTTGAAAAAACGACTTAAACCCATAAATTTCAAATGTTCTTAATCTATGCAAAAAATCTTAAAGAAATTCTTCAAAATTTTTATGATCTACAACTCTTTTATTCCAGCCATTTATCAAATCGATCTTGAAACCTAAAAAAAGTTACTTGTGTCTTCTACTTTTGATTTAACGATTTTTTTAATTAAATTTAAATCATAAAATGGCAAATAACACCAAAAATGTATGTAAAAATTTGAGAGTAGGTTTTTCTGAAACCACAAAAAAAAAGAAAAGAACGTACACACCTCAGTCAAATTTCTTTTTTATTTGGAATCAACAATAAATAAATCTAACAATTCCGAAAAAATAGACAAAAATAAATATCAGACTTTAATAATGGCAAAAATGTCTTTAAAAACTTACATCATCAAAATTTCACCATAACTTCAAAAAGTACCAAAAAAATTTTATTACAGGCAAAATTTAAAGCTTTAGTGATTCATTTGTACTCGCAATAAAAAAAAGTACTAGACAAACATGTTTAATGTTCAAAAAGAAAGTCCACGAGTTGGTGTATGATTTATTTGAATGCGTTAGAATGTTTAATAAGGGCATTCACTTAAACAATTTGAAACTTGTAAAAAAGCAAAAAAACAAAATTAAGGCAAAGAAAAGTCAACGATCGTTAAGTTTTTTATAAAAAAGTTTACCATCGTTGAAGTTTTTAATAGAAAAGTTCGCGATCGTTAAAGTTTTCTATAGAAAAGCTAACGATCGTTGAATTTTTCTATAGAAAAGTTCACGATCGTTAAAGTTTTCTATAGAATAGTTAACGATCGTTAAGGTTTTCTATAGAAAAGTTAACGTTTGTTACAATTTTCTATAGAAAAGTTAACGATCGTTAAGTTTTTTATAAAAAAGTTTACCATCGTTAAAGTTTTCTACAGAAAAGTGAACTATCGTTAAAGTTTTCTATAGGAAAGTTAACGATCGTTAAATTTTTCTATAGAAAAGTTAACGATCGTTAAAGTTTTCTATAGAAAAGTTAACGATCGTTAAATTTTTCTATAGAAAAGTTAACGATCGTTAAATTTCTCTATAGAAAAGTTAACGATCGTTAAATTTTTCTATAGAAAAGTTAAAGATCGTTAAATTTTTCTATAGAAAAGTTAACGATCGTTAAATTTTTCTATAGAAAAGTTAACGATCGTTAAATTTTTCTATAGAAAAGTTAACGATCGTTAATTTTTTTTTATAGAAAAGTTAACGATCGTTAAATTTTTCTATAGAAAAGTTAACGATCGTTAAATTTTTCTATAGAAAAGTTAACGATCGTTAAATTTTTCTATAGAAAAGTTAACGATCGTTAAATTTTTCTATAAAAAAGTTAACGATCGTTAAATTTTTCTATAGAAAAGTTCACGATCATTAAATTTTTCTATAGAAAAGTTAACGATCGTTAAATTTTTCCATAGAAAAGTTAACGATCGTTAAATTTTTCTATAGAAAAGTTAACGATCGTTAAATTTTTCTATAGAAAAGTTAACGATCGTTAAATTTTTCTATAGAAAAGTTAACGATCGTTAAATTTTTCTATAGAAAAGTTAACGATCGTTAAATTTTTCTATAGAAAAGTTAACGATCGTTAAATTTTTCTATAGAAAAGTTAACGATCGTTAAATTTTTCTATAGAAAAGTTAACGATCGTTAAATTTTTCTATAGAAAAGTTAACGATCGTTAAATTTTTCTATAGAAAAGTTAACGATCGTTAAATTTTTCTATATAAAAGTTAACGATCGTTAAATTTTTCTATAGAAAAGTTAACGATCGTTAAATTTTTCTATTTTATAGAAAAGTTAACGATCGTTAAATTTTTCTATAGAAAAGTTAACGATCGTTAAATTTTTCTATAGAAAAGTTAACGATCGTTAAATTTTTCTATAGAAAAGTTAACGATCGTTAAATTTTTCTATAGAAAAGTTAACGATCCTTAAATTTTCTATAGAAAAGTTAACGATCGTTAAATTGTTCTATGGAGAAGTTAACGATCGTTAAATTTTTCTATACAGAAGTAAAAAATCGTTAAATTTTTCTATAGAAAAGTTAACGAGTAAAATTTTTCTATAGAGAAGTTAACGATCGTTAAATTTTAACATAAAAAAAGTTAACGAGCGTTAAATTTTAACAAAGAAAAATTAGCAATTGTTAAAGTCTTTTAAAGAAAAAACTATCGTTTAAGTTAAAGGATCGTAAAAGTTTTCTATAGAAATGTTTTTTTTTCATAGAACATTTTTTTTTTGTTTGCTTTGATTTTCTTAAAAGTTAGGCTTAATTAAATCGCCTCTACTGTATGCCCCAAAAAATTTATGAACGAAATTATTTCTTCAATGAAATTTTGTTTTTATCTCTGTTTATATTTTACTCATAGAAAAAAAAGCTCGTCCACAAAAAGTTTTTAAACAACCCTTCAAAAGCTTTGAAACCTTAAAAGACCTTAGCGAGCTTTAATGCAATTTTTTCTCGTTTCGAGTCGTCAGTTGTTTGTAGATATTTTTAGAGTAAAAACGTGTAAAAAATGCAAATAAAATTTTATAATTTCAAAAAGAAAATTGTGTATAATTATAAGAAAAATAATTTGTTTAAAATTAGCATATAAATTTATAAAGGAATTAATCATATAAATATAATCAAGTTAAAAAAATATATTAAAGTTTTTTTAAAAGAAAATTTGTTAAATGTTATTTAAATTAATTAAAAATTAGAAAAATATATTAAAATTGTTATATAAAGTTAAAAAGTTATTAAATTGTTTATGATAATTAAAGCATTTATAACAGTATTAAAATTAATCTTTAAATAATTAAATCCCTAAATAAAATTTATAAAAGTTGGTTTAAAATTTTCTAAAAATAAATTAAACTTATGAAATACAAAAATAATATTCTAAATTAGAACAAAATCCTAAGTTTTTGCAAAAAGAAAAAATTTACTACCGTTAATTATGTCAAATGTGACAGCTCAATACTTTTGACTATATACATATACACCCATCTAAACACGCATTTTAAAGCAATATTTTTGGTGGTTCTTCTGTGAGTGGGGGCTCTTGAAAATAGTAAAAATATATAACAAGCCTTAAAAAGAAAGCTTTTAGTTTTATGTAAATTGGCCATAAAAACTCGTACAATAGCAAAAACCACATCAACAATTGTTCTATTGACAAAGCAGCTAAAAACGACAACAATAAAAATATAACCACCAATTTCATACAAACAAATGTTAAAAAGTTAAGCAAAGGAGGAAATCAGCTGTTTCTAATTTATCTCTATACTAAAATAACAAAAACTTTAAAAGCCTACCTAACACCCTCTACTTAAAGAAGTTTAATTTCAATATTTTTAAAAATAACAATTCAACCCATTCATTTTAAAAAGAATCTCTTTAGTTAATCAGTTCAAGGCCAGTTCTTTTGAGCAATTTAATGCAACAGCATTAAAAATAATTTTCTTAAAACTGAAATAAACACACACCAAAGGTCCTTTTACAACAAAAATAAAAGACATTTCTAATACAAATCCCCTGACTAAATAAAACACACTCACAAACAGAAGGAAACGGAAGGAAACTTGTGCCAATTCTATTAATAAAGAGAAAGAAAAACAAAAAGTATGAAAAAAGCTCAAAGTTTGTGTGTGTAAACAAAAACAACAGCAATAACAACAAAGCAAAAGTGTTTGTTTATTATTAAAAGAAAGTGTTGCATACTGTAAGGCTTGTTAAAATTACTAAAACTGTTAAAGTGTGTGTGTTTTTGCTTTACCTTTTTCATGTTTACCTTAATAACGTTAACATTCATGTTTTTTTAAAACGTTTTATTTAAAAAAAACGTGCATTTAATTACAACAGAAACTTTGCATTAGTAATAATACAATATTCCTATAAAATACAACAAATAACACAACAAATAAAATGGCCTTAATCACTTGGTGTTTTGAACCTAGAGAAATACCAGAATTTTTGGATACATTTATACAGAAATGTACAGATCCATCATGTAAGTATATTTAAAAAAGTAAACTTTAGCTAAACTAGAGCTAATTAACAACTTTTCTATAAAAAACCAAGGCCTACGCCAACTTTTCTATAGAAAACAAAGGCTTACGCCAACTTTTCTATAGAAAACCAAGGCTTACGCCAACTTTTCAATAGAAAACCAAGGCTTACGCCAACTTTTTTATATAAAACCAAGGCTTACGCCAACTTTTCTATAGAAAACCAAGGCTTACGCCAACTTTTCTGTAGAAAACCAAGGCTTCTGCCAACTTTTCTATATAAAACTAGGGCTTACGCTAACTTTTCTATAGAAAACTAGGGCTTACGCCAACTTTTCTATAGAAAACCAAGGCTTACGAACTTTTCTATAGAAAACCAAGACTTACGCCAACTTTTCTATAGAAAACCAAGGCTTACGCCAACTTTTCTATAGAAAACCAAGGCTTACGCCGACTTTTCTACAGAAAACCAAGGCTTACGCCAACTTTTCTATAGAAAACCAAGGCTTACGCCAACTTTTCTACAGAAAACCAAGGCTTACGCCAACTTTTCTATAGAAAACCAAGGCTTACGCCAACTTTTCTACAGAAAACCAAGGCTTACGCCAACTTTTCTATAGAAAACCAAGGCTTACGCCAACTTTTCTATAGAAAACCAAGGCTTACGCCAACTTTTCTATAGAAAACCAAGGCTTACGCCAACTTTTCTATAGAAAACCAAGGCTTACGCCAACTTTTCTATAGAAAACCAAGGCTTACGCCAACTTTTCTATAGAAAACCAAGGCTTACGCCAACTTTTCTATAGAAAACCAAGGCTTACGCCAACTTTTCTATAGAAAACCAAGGCTTACGCCAACTTTTCTATAGAAAACCAAGGCTTACGCCAAGTTTTCTATAGAAAAACAAGGCTTACGCCAACTTTTCTATATAAAACCAAGGCTTTCGCCAACTTTTCTATAGAAAACCAGAGCTTACGCCAACTTTTCTATAGAAAACCAAGGCTTACGCCAACTTTTCTATAGAAAACTAGGGCTTACGCTAACTTTTCTATAGAAAAATAGGGCTTACGCCAACTTTTCTATAGAAAACTAGGGCTTACGCCAACTTTTCTATAGAAAACAAAGGTTATTGACAACATTTCTATAGATATATCCTTTAATTTAAGGCAAATAACAACTTTTTATAGAATACTAAGTCTGTGACCAACTTTTTTTTCAAGCAAAAGCAGAAAAGAAAGTTTATCTTACATTATTTTTCAAATTTCTTAATTTGTAACGGCTTTTACATTAAGACAAACACTTCAACTAGAAAATACAACCCTGGTAATTTTCATAAACTTGGCAGTACTTTTACTCACAGCTGTATGTCAATTGCAAATTTACACTCTCTTTTACACGTCAAAACATTTTCGTTCTCTTTTGTTAGTTGTCACTTTAGTATTGTTGTTGTTATTAGTAGTTTTTTATGATTAACATCACTTTTTTCCCAGTGAAGTTTGTTGATTAATCACAGAAATTATTAAAAATATTACAATATTTTTGTGAAATTGTTGTTTAATTGCAGTTTAAACAAGTTATTAAGCTCAAAGTTCAGCAACAATGTCGGGTAAGAGTCCGAAAATAGAAGTTTTGAAAGACTAAAAAGTGCTATCGATCGATTTTAAAGTAAAAGAAGAAACAAATTGGAAAGGGGTGGTGACCAAAGTGCTATTGTTCCCCTTTTGGGCATATGAAAGGAAAAATCTTCAAATACTGTTGCAAAAAATTAAGGGATTCTGTGAAATTTATTTAAATTCTTAGAAAATAAGTGCAAAAATGTTGATGGAAACATGAAATATTAAACAAATATTTATGCATTTTTTCACCACGAATTTATTTCTGATAAGATTACAAAGATTATGTGGTTAGAGAATTATATTTTATACTAGACATTTTTGCATTATATATGAGGTATACGTTCCTATTGGTGGTTGGTTTCATATTTTACATTTATGGATTTATGTTTGAAGAAAGAAATGGAGTTGTGGAAGGTGAAGGTTTGCCAAGTGAAGTTTGTAAATAAATTTGCTATTAATGTAGAACAAGTGGTTGTTTTCGAAGAATGTCGGTTTTATATCAGTTCTAGTTCAGTTCTAGTTTAGTTCTAGTTCAGTTCTAGTTCACTTCTAGTTCACTTCCAGTTCAGTTCTAGTTCACTTCTAGTTCAGTTCTTGAGTCCCTATGCTCCATTGGGAGTCAAAGTTAACAGAAGAAGTTCAGTTCTAGTTCAGTTCTAGTTCAGTTCTAGTTCAGTTCTAGTTCAGTTCTAGTTCAGTTCTAGTTCAGTTCTAGTTCAGTTCTAGTTCAGTTCTAGTTCAGTTCTAGTTCAGTTCTAGTTCAGTTCTAGTTCAGTTCTAGTTCAGTTCTAGTTCAGTTCTAGTTCAGTTCTAGTTCAGTTCTAGTTCAGTTCTAGTTCAGTTCTAGTTCAGTTCTAGTTCAGTTCTAGTTCAGTTCTAGTTCAGTTCTAGTTCAGTTCTAGTTCAGTTCTAGTTCAGTTCTAGTTCAGTTCTAGTTCAGTTCTAGTTCAGTTCTAGTTCAGTTCTAGTTCAGTTCTAGTTCAGTTCTAGTTCAGTTCTAGTTCAGTTCTAGTTCAGTTCTAGTTCAGTTCTAGTTCAGTTCTAGTTCAGTTCTAGTTCAGTTCTAGTTCAGTTCTAGTTCAGTTCTAGTTCAGTTCTAGTTCAGTTCTAGTTCAGTTCTAGTTCAGTTCTAGTTCAGTTCTAGTTCAGTTCTAGTTCAGTTCTAGTTCAGTTCTAGTTTAGTTCTAGTTCAGTTCTAGTTCAGTTCTAGTTCAGTTCTAGTTCAGTTCTAGTTCAGTTCTAGTTCAGTTCTAGTTCAGTTCTAGTTCAGTTCTAGTTCAGTTCTAGTTCAGTTCTAGTTCAGTTCTAGTTCAGTTCTAGTTCAGTTCTAGTTCAGTTCTAGTTCAGTTCTAGTTCAGTTCTAGTTCAGTTCTAGTTCAGTTCTAGTTCAGTTCTAGTTCAGTTCTAGTTCAGTTCTAGTTCAGTTCTAGTTCAGTTCTAGTTCAGTTCTAGTTCAGTTCTAGTTCAGTTCTAGTTCAGTTCTAGTTCAGTTCTAGTTCAGTTCTAGTTCAGTTCTAGTTCAGTTCTAGTTCAGTTCTAGTTCAGTTCTAGTTAAGTTCTAGTTAAGTTCTAGTTCAGTTTTAGTTCAGTTTTAGTTCAGTTCTAGTTCAGTTCTTGTTCAGTTCTAGTTCAGTTCTAGTTCACTTGTTAAGAGGGCTATGTCCAACATTTCTATAGAAAACTAAGACTATATCCCACTTTTCTATAGAAAACTATGGAAAACAAAGACTTTCTATGGAAAACTAAGACTTTCGCCAACTTTTCTATAGAAAACTAAAACTACCGCCTAATTTTCTATAGAAAACTAAGACTACCGCCAAATTTTTTATAGAAAACTAAGACTATCGGCAACTTTTCAATAGAAGACTAAAACTATCGCCAACCTTTCTATAGAAAACAGGTTACAGCCAACTTTTCTATAGAAAACTAAGACTATCACCATCTTTTCTATAGAAAGCTAAGACTATAGCCAACATTTCTATAGAAAACTAAGGTTATTGCGAACTTATCTAAAGAAAACTAATGCTTAAAGGAACATTTATATAAAAAACTAAGGTTATTGTCAACTTTTCTATAGAAAACTTAAGGGTGTAGCAACATATAGAAAACTAAGGCAATTAATCCTAAGTTTAATTCGAAAGCTTGTGTTATATCATGTTTTAAATACACTTTTCATAGCCTTGCTTTTATAACAAGTGATACTTCTCCATTTTCGTTAAACAAAATTCCTTTTTGGAGGTGGATTTAATTTTCTCCAACTTGTTCTTTACAAGACAAAAGTTATGAGAAAAATGTATTAAAAACTAATATTTTAAATTTCTACATAATTCTTCTTATCTATTATAAAAATTTTCATAACAATATTCATCTTTGGCAAACTTCCCCATAAAAGTTAATGACTGCTTAAGTATTAGGCGCTAAAGTCAAACAAATATGACGAAGACGTTGTTGGTGACTACCATAACAATATTGTAAAGGGAGCTCTATATAAAAATTCTTTTTCTATATAATTTTGTTACAATATTCGCTTTATTACTGTTTAGTTAGTTAGGTAAAAAAAAAAAACCCTAAGTCAGCAAAAAAGTTGAATGAAAACAAAACGGCAGAAAAACGACAGTAGAAACTTTATTTGCGAATACACTCATTCACTTAAAAGAAATATTCATTCTCGTCGTCAGTCGCCTTTGATGACACACACACACAATAAACCGCACTTATCATATGGACTCTCAAAGCCATTTGAACGAAATCTTTTTAAACAATACTACGATAACTTTAGAAATGTTAACGGTTGTTTAGTACTTAATCGTCTTCCTCGGCATAAACACAGAACAAATAGAATAAATATTTAATCAAAAATAAATAATAACAATAAATAAACAAAACAAATCGTGGGACGTTACATTACGTGGAGTTTTAGTTTTAAATAAAATTTGCTAAAATGTAATGCATTCCGCGAGGCTTAGTCTCCCCATCGATCCCCATACGTAGCGCCATAGACAAAGGAAAACTAAAACGTTTTAAATTAAATTTTAAAACATGTTTAGCTATAAATGCATGCGTCTTATGATACCGCGTCCTTCTGTTTCACGACGACCTTGCTCATGTTGCTTTCAACCTTGTTGTTTTATCTTATTAGGTTGTTGCGGCTGCTGCTCGGCCCTAAGACCACGCTACAAGCGTTTGGTGGATAATATATTTCCCGCTGTACCCGAAGATGGCCTGGTTAAATCGAATATGCAAAAGCTTACCTATTATTCGTTGGGTGCTCCAGATAAATTGGATCGTATTGGTGAATATTTGTATCAGAAGGCAACAAGGGATATTAATCGCAAACGTTACAAGTAAGTAGGAAATGCATTTGTGATTTTTTTTAATTGTATTACTAATGGAAATGAGTCATTTATAATAAAATTATGTTTGAGAGCTAGTTGGACTTAAGGACAATAATAAAAAAATTTCCATTAGCTGCCACATCCTAGTCATCTTTATTATTTTATAATTTTTTTTTATTGTTATTTCATTCATGTTTAAAGTGTGTTGCATTTTTTTGTGTGACATGAGCTAGTTATTCCCTTGATGAAAAAGAATGAAAACGGAAAAAAATTTACATTTTTTAAATATGTGCTATAATAAGATTATAACTCATAATTAAATGCATTAAAACGCTTTATAACGAGTTATAATGCGATTATATTGCATTATAACTTATTTTATTGCGATTATAACGCATTATAATGCGGTTATAATGTATTATAAATGTTAATGTATTATAATGTCATTGTAATACATTATAACGTATTATAATGAAGTTGTATTGCATTATAATGCCATTATAATGCGATTATAATGTATTATAAAGCTTTATAATGTCATTATAATGCAATTGTAATGCATTATAACGCATTATAATGAAGTTATATTGCATTATAAAGCGTCATAATGTGATTATATTGCAATTATATTGCAGTATAACTCGTGTCATTGCGATTATAACGCTTTATAAGGCCATTATAATGCAATTGTATTCCAGTATAACTCATTTTATTGACATTGAAATGTATTTTAACGCATTATAATGCTATTATAATACATTATAACGCATAATAATGATATTATGATGCATTACAACGTATTATAATGAAATTATATTGCATTATAATTCATGTTATTATTTAATGCTATTATAATGCATTTAAACTCATTATAATGCGATTGTATTGCATTATAACTCATTTTATTGCGATTATAAAGCATTATAATCACATTATGTACTATAATGTATTATAAAGCATTCTAATGCCATTATAATGCGATTGTAAGGCATTATAACGCATTATAATGAAGTTATATTGCATTATAACGCGTTATAATGCGATTATAATCCGATTATAACGCAATTATAAGGTATAAAGGATTATAATGCGATTATTATGCATTAAAACGCATTATGATGCAATTATATTGCTGTATAACTCATGTTATTGCGATTATAATGCGATTGTAATGCAATTGCATTCAAGTATAACTCATGTTATTCAGATTGAATGTATTTAACGCATTATAATGCTATTATAATACATTATAAAGCATTATAATGCTAGAATGATGCATTATAATACTAGAATGATGCATTATAATGCTAGAATGATGCATTATAACCTATTATAAAGAAATTATATTGCATTATAATTAATTTTATTGCGATTATAAAGCTGTATAATTCGATTGTAATATATTTTAACGCTATATAATGCAACTATAATGTATTATAATGCATAATACTGTGAATATATTTTATAGAGCATTACAATGCAATTATAATATATTACAACTCACTCTAATGCTATTATATCGCATTATAATACCATTACAATGTATTATAACACATTTAATTCTAGTTTTATATATTAGAAAGCATTAAAAAGTAAAATTAATGTATTTTAACACATTATAATGCAATTTTAATGCATTATAACGTATTATTATGTACTACAATGCATTATAATCTTATTTTTATAGTACGTACTCCACAGAAATTTATTTTTCGTGTCCAATCTTTACCTGACTTCATATTTTTTTGCTATCTAATAACTTTAAAGTTCTTTTGATTGCGGTTTCTTTTGTTTTTAATGTTCAACTTTTGGTTTTATTTATTTATTTATTTTGCTGTTATTTTTTTAAGATTTGTGGAAATTGCCATGGAAGCCATGGATATATTACTCCAAGCTTGTCATGCTCAAACTACCCTAAATTTGTTTGTGGAATCATTTTTGCGCATGGTACAAAAATTACTCGAAGACTCGAATCCAAATTTACAAATCTTGGCTACAAATTCGGTAAGTTTATTGTTCTTTGTTTTTAATGAATCACAATTATTTTACAAATTAACATAATTATATATAAAATGAGGAAAAAAATAGATTTCATAAAAACGTGTGCTTTGGATGTAATTGGATTAACGGTCCTTGCATTAAATTTAATTAATGTAAACATTATTTGTAGAAATAGTAGATATTGGGATAGAAAACATTGATTTGGGGGTTTATAAGGCCCAACAGTGAGTGGATTAGTTTAAATTTAGTATCTTAAAAAGCTAAATTTTGTAAAACTAAATTGTTTTCTTTAAATTTTAATATTATCACATTTAAAGCAAATAAATCCCTTGTTTAGATTTGACTTTTTCTTCTTTTTTATATTGCCCCTTAAAAACTTTTTTGTCCCTGAAAAGTTTTTTTCTCTTTCAAAGCATCTAATTTACATATGAAACTTTAAGCCTCTGGGATTTTTGGCCATTATACGCATATCCCTGCTATTTGACATATGCTTTAGTTTCATAAAAACATTTTATTTGGGTTATTTCCTTGGAAAAAAAACCAGCAACATTTCCCTAATGACAAATTGTTTTCTAATTGTTGTACATAAGCACGATTAAACATAGAAATTATTTGCTTAAATGTTTAAAGCTTTACTATTGCTGCAATTATTTGTTTGCCAATAGAATTTAATCAAACATTTGTTTGCCTTTTACTAGAACTTCTGCTAATAAATTGATTACATATTTATTTAAGAAATTTATTTTTCATTTAACACTTTCCTTACTACTCATAATTATTTTTTGATATATCTTTGTATTTGATAATATTAATTACTTTTGATAAGGTAGAGGTACCGAACGAGCATATTCAATCATATTATACTCGGCTCGTTTTCTCTTTTTTTGGGTAATATGTTTGGTATTGTCTTATCTTTATGGCATAACGACAAAATGACCATGATTTTTTTCTTTTGCTAAATTTAGCTTTGACAAACTTTAATGTCATTAAAACTTTTTATTTGGTGCCAAGAATTTTATAAGAAACTTAGGAGACAAATAGTGCAATCAAATGCACAGAAGCAAAACTATTGAAACCCACCTGCACAATCGTTGCATCACGGTCTGAAAGGAAAATACAACAAGAATTATTTTGTATCTCTTCGAGTATCTCTACATTCATTTTAAGAAAAATATTGCAACACAACCATATAACTGTTTGTTAATGTCTTAGACGCTTCTTCTGGCGACTTGAAGGTGATTTTTAAGTGGATTATATATTTTCAATTCACATTATTTGTTATCACTTTGCAACTGCTTTAAACTAAACTCTATCTGTGATCTTATATCGGTTTTCTTATCTTGCCGATCTTCATTTACGATAGTCGCAGTTTTCGAATGCTATTGCTTCTTCTTCTGTTATCCTTGACTCCTAGTGGAGCATAGGGCTATTGCTTAAGAAAGAAATATTATTCAGATATGAAACATTGTGTATTTGTACTTCAGCAAAGAGGAATATATTTGTGACTTTTCCACTGCAGTCAGATCTTCGTACCGGAACGGCTAGGATTTCGATCGGGAACGGCAACTTCTGTGATATTACCAATAATATCTCAGTTTCAACAACAACTTTTGCATGATTTACTTTAGAAACCGAAGGGCTTTCTCCTTATATGTCCCATCTGACTTTCTCGCTTTTTTTAAAGTTAGATTTGCGACAGTCGCTGCTTTTACTTACTAGGAATGTTCTGAAAATAACTCCAGCTTTTCTTATCGGCTCCTGACGTGATTCCGGCTACAACTCGTTGGATGAAGGCTGAGGTAATTTCCAAAATTAAGAAAGATATATTACGTATACCGCAACTACTCGGAAATCTTAGGATTCCGAATGAGGACGGCAACTTCTGAGATATTACCAATAATATTTCAGTTACAACGACAACTTTTGCTTGATTTACTTCACAAACCGAAGGGTTTCACCAAATTTTATCCATCTGACTTTCTCGCTTTCTTAAAAGATAGATTTGCGACAGTCGCTGCTTTTACTTACTAGGAATGTTCTGAAAACAACTTATGCTTTTCTTATCGGCTACTGACGTGATTCCGGCTCCAACTCGTAGAGTCGTAGATTCTTTCGAACTTAGCCAGAATGTGTTTGTGTCTCTTGATTGATTTCCTCTCCTTAACATTGAGTAGCACAGGATCATAGATCGTACAAGGCAGTTCGTATGTGAAACAAACTTCCCGTAGAAGTCTTCCCTTCCATGCATGTATGATGTAGGTATATTCAAGTCAAATGTACAAAACACTACTCCCCCTTTCCTCGTTCATGAGTAGGGGCCATCCCCTGAGTGTCGATCCAAAATAAAAAAAAAAATGACAAGACAACTGAGTTTCTGTTATCGGTTATCAGTTGCCATACTTAATGTCATTACCGCAATTGGCAACACAATTAAAGTTGAGTTGCAATACATACATAATCGAGCAACAAGGCTTAGCCTAACGATGTCGCTTGATAGGAAGCTGTTTTTTGCACGGCATTTATTTTCTTGTGTATCTACAAGATCCGTAGATTTTGCTAGGTTATTCCCCTCCCCTTTTTATATCCTTCTCTACAATAGGTGGAAAGGGTCTTAAGGGTAAAAGGTATAAGTTTGTGCTGATGTGTTACGCATAGAAATATTGGTCTTAAGCCCACCTTTAAGACTTGGAATTACTTCCTGAGTCGATTTAACGATGTCAGCCCGTCCGTCTGGCTGGACGGCTGGATGGACACCCATGTAAACCTTGTAATCAAAGTACAGGTCGCAATTCTAAAGATAATTTGATGGAATTTGGCACAGATAATTTTTTTTTTTTTTTTGATAGTGGGACCATGTCTATTTAATTTCGTCCAAATCAGTCCATTATTTATGGTACCTTCCATAGGTCCCAACTTTTGTAATAACTGTAATCAATCTGCTAAATTTCGAGATAATCGGTCCACATTTACCCTAGCTCTCATATTAGTCCAAATGACGGAAACAACTTAAATATCGAGCCCTTAGATTAAAATGATAGCAAGCGACAGGAAAAATATTGATTGTAAGCGACAAAAAAGCTTAATTAAACAAAAAAGGGGAATGTTTTGGTTCATAACATTTTTGTTTTTTGTTAGTTTGCTACTTTCGATAAACTAATTAAATTTTTTCCAAACGGTTTAGAAGTTATGGTGCAAAGTATTGTATGTGAAGTTTTTTAGTTTTACTTCAATAACTTTTAAGCTACTGGGCGGATTGTGGCGCAATATGCAGAAATCGCCAATGGGTAGTTGGACTTTTAGACCAATTTTTAAAATTGTATCTATTTTTATCACAGTGGCCTCTACACTGAGTCCAAGTTGAGCACCATTGTATGTAAAACCTATTGGTCCGTATAACTTACGTAAATATAAACCTATCGAAAAGATTGTCACACATTCGAAAACTACTTAAGAAAGAAAAACAAATATGCTTACTGTACTACACTATCTCTAATAGTTTAAGAGATATTTAACGGAATGTCACGAATATTTAAATCTAAGGGCTCGATATATAAGTCTTCAGAAAATGTTTGTGTGATGACAAAACTTTGGAAATATTTGTCTTTATACACGAAAAATAACACCTTTGACCTCAATGGTGAAGGGTGTCGTATGGTTGGGCTTGACCGACCATAGCACTTTCTTACTTGTTTGATTTCTAAATAACACTAGCCAATTTTTATTCTAGCTTTGTTAGTTTTCCAAAGAAGTTATATAATTATATATCTAATCTCATCATGTGACCTTTTTCAAGTTCTCACCCTTTTAAATAAACATTAACACGAGTCAAAGGCAAGCAAAATTTAACAAAACACCACAGCCTTTTCTCCCATACGCCTACGCAAAAATAACTCTACGTTTATCTAATTACTGCAGCGGAAAAAACATTTTATTTTAATTGCCTCTTCTTCTCGAAAGGAAACAAATAAAATTAGCTTCATTTATTATGTCTTAAGAAGGATAATAAAATACCAATTTTGCATGTTCTTAACAATAAAAGGACATAAACATAGAAATTTATTACACTTTCATCATATTTTCCACAACATTTTCTTTGCGGAATTTTTTTTGTGTTTTTTTTTTGTAACTATTACCCTGACCTTAAAACTTAAGCTGGACTACATGGAAAAGACATGATGGCACATGTCTCTCCCAGCTTGTTTTTTATATGTGTAGATAATTGTTCTGTTCTGTTTTCTTTTTTATATATATATATGTATTATCTTTTGCAGTTTGTAAAATTTGCCAACATTAATGAGGACACTCCTTCCTATCATCGGCGCTATGATTTTTTCATTTCGAAATTCTCCTCAATGTGTCATGGCAACAATGATAACATCGAGCTGCGTGATAGCATACGTTTGGCGGGCATTAAAGGACTTCAAGGTGTGATACGTAAAACAGTCTCTGATGATTTAGTGGAGAATATTTGGGAAAAACAGCACATGGAAAAAATCGTACCATCATTATTATTTAATATGCAGGTGAGAATTGCACATAAGGCAAGACAAGTATTCCTTCAAATTAAAAAAATACTAGTCGTGGTATTTTAATGACCTGTTGTGTCTGTCATTTTATTAAAAAGAAGAAAAAAAAACAAACAAACAAAAAACTCAAAACTGAATTAAATATTTATGGTATTTTATATTTTTTATATATATTTTTTCCGTATACTTTTTTTTTCTTTTTGCAATTTTATTTCCTGTGCCTACACTTTGTATAACATTCGATCAATCAAAAACGTATAAAACTATTTACTACACTTTACCAATAAACCTAATAATATACTACAAATTTTATTTTTATCAAAATAACACTGACACTGAATTGTTTTAGTTTGGCGTTAACGTTATGTTTATGAAGAAAAATATGTTGGCGGTAATTTTTTAATTAATAATCCATATTTAAAACTTATTTAATAATAAATTTTTAAACAAAATTTTCTTTTAATTCAAAACTTTTCTTCTTCTGTTTTTAAATGCACCACCACCTTTTCAAAATTTTATTAATTAAAAGATACACTCATAAATTTTTAATTTCAATTGGTTTTTTGCAATACAAAATGTTAATTTGATGTACTTTCTGTCTTATAATTACACGTTTATACTAATAATTTCGTTTTTCATTTAGTCTGGTGATTTGACGCCTGTGGAGGATGCCACCAATGTAACGCCACCTGTTTTGGCTGAAGAAGTTCTACGTGAATTAGTGGGTCGTGCCTCATTTGGTCATATCAGAAGCGTTTTGAAGCCATTGCTAACGTAAGTGTTTAAACCGAACTCTAAAACTAAACTCTAAAACAGAACTGGAACATGAACTGGAACTGAACTAAAGCAGAACTAAAATACAACTAGAACAGAATTAGAAGAGAAGTGGAACATAATTGGAACAGAACTAGAACAAAATTAGAACAGGAAATAACTGAATGAACTAGAACAGAACTAAAACAGAACTAGAACAGAACTAGAACAGAACTAGAACAGAATCAAGAACAGAATCAAGAACAGAATCAAGAACAGAATCAAGAACAGAATCAAAAACAGAATCAAGAACAGAATCAAGAAAAGAATCAAAAACAGAATTAAGAACAGAATCAATAACAAAATCAAAAACAGAATCAAGAACAGAATCAAGAACTTAATCAAGAGCAGAATCAAGAATAGAATTAAGAACAGAATCAAGAACAGAATCGAGAACATAATCAAGAACAGAATGATGAACAGAATCAAGAACAGAATTAATAACAAAATCAAGAACAGAATCAAGAACAGAATTATGAACAGAATTAAGAGCAGAATCAAGATATCAAGATCAGAATCAAGAACATAATACAAAACAGAACCAAGTACAAAATTAGACAAGTACTAAAACAGAGTAAATCTAGAACTGAGCAATAAATTAACCTACAAGTTATCTAAAATCTACTTTTATCTTTCGCGCTCATTTTTAAACATTCTTCTCTCTTCTTCCAGACACTTGGATCGCCATGAATTATGGGTGCCCAACACCTTTGCCATACACACCTTCCGCATTGTCATGATATCCATACAGCCGCAGTATTCCTACACCGTAGTGGAAACTCTCATGCAACATTTAGATAATAATTTCAAATCATCCCCCAAAACTCGTACTTCTCTGGCTGTAGTACTCTCCAAGATCATAGCCATAGCTGCCGGTGAGAGTGTCGGGCCCTCAGCCCTAGACATTATCAACAATTTACTCACCCACCTAAGGACCAGTGTCAGTAACACATCGGAAATTACATCCGAAGAATCGCAATATCAAGAGGCTCTCATTAATGCTTTGGGTGAATTTGCCAACCATCATCCCGATTATCAGAAAATCGAAATTATGCTCTTCATTATGAACACAGTCCCTGACTTGTCCAAGAAAAGCAAAGGCGATCAAATGTTACAGAATATTCTCTTGAAATCTCTGCTCAAGGTGGGCACACAATACAGTACTGTTTCGTTTGAAAAGGCTTTTCCAGCCAGTTTTCTGCAGCCTTTATTGAAAATGGCTCGTAATCCTCATGATACCACACGCATCATTGTCATGCAAATTTTCCAAGCTCTATTGGATCGTCATCAGAATGAAAAGGTTTTGAGTTCGGTTAGCATTAAACCCTATGCAGCCTTGTCCCAAGAGCCACCATCACGTTCGGATATAATTTTCACCCATAAATATGGTGCCAACATCATGCAAGCCTTAATCGATAGCATGGCTTTGTCGGATAAAGTCGATTCTTTGGCTTCCAGTTACAATACGGCAGCTTTGCTAATTGTCGAAATGGCTTGCGGCGAAACGGTGCAGGAATTTTTGTTATTTATTTTGGGGTAAGCTTTTAAATTCTATAAGATTCAAAATTTAACTTATTTTAATACTTTTATTTCTTTAGTATACAACAAGTAGCTGTTACCACGGAAAGTTTAGGCGACATTCACAAATGTTCCCTATACTCGATTTCCATTGCTTTGTTAACCTTAACGGCCCGTGTTACCTGCATTAACAATTTACTCGAATATGCTCAGAAAATCATAGAAGATCGTAAACACGATGCCCCTTACTTCCTACCACCACTTTTGGATCCCAAGAAATCCAGTAATAAATACAATTTAAATGTACCCCAATTGGCTATTGACAAAATGGCCTTGGCCGAATGTTTACAAAATGCTGGCATGGATTTCAATCGCTTGCAAACTGGTCTGCCCTATGCCCTCAATCAAGCCGATAATCCGGGACATAGACATTCATGGGTAGAGTCCGTGAGTAATAATATGACTCATAGGAATAGTTCAGCAGATTTGACGGCCTACAATGCGGATGCTGATAGTATTAGCAGTTCACCGGGAGTGTCAAAGGTAAGAGTTTAGAATATTTAAAAATTTCACCAAAACATAATTCAATATCATTGTGATTTTTCGCCATTATTTCCACAAATTCAGTTTTTGATCAAAATGCTATTTTCTACCAAAAATTTGACTTGATAACAAAATTCTTCGTTGTCAAAAATTCGATTTTCCAAAAAAAACTAAAATATTTAAATTTTCACCAAAAAATTTAAATTTTCACCACAAAATTCAAATTTTTACCAAAAAGTTCAGTTTTACCAAAAAATTCAAATTTTTACAAAAGAATTAAATTTTGTACAAAAAAACCGAATTTTCACAAAAAAAATTAAATTTTCGCAAAAAAATTTAATTTAAAAAAAAATAACTTTTACAAAAAAATCAAATTTTTACACAAAAATTTAAATTTTTACTAAAAATTTAAATTTCTACTAAAAATTCCATTTTGTGCAAAAAACCGAATTTTCATAAAAATATTAAATTTGCATAAAAAAATCTAATTTTTACAAAAAAAAATCAAAATACAAAAAATTCAAATTTTCACAAAAAAAAATTCTCCAAAAAAAAAACTAAAAAACAGAATTTTTACAAAAAAAGCTTCATTTTTACAAAAAATTTTATTTTACAAAAAAAAAATAATTTTCGAAAAAAAAATTTAATTTTTACAAAAAAAAATCAAAATTATAAAAAATCAAATTTTCACAAAAAAAATTAAATTTTCTCTAAAAAAACCGAATTTTTACAAAAAAAAACTTAATTTAAAAAAAAAATTTATTTTTACAAATAAAAAAAAAATTTTGTCCAAAAAAAATCAAATATTGCACAAAAAGTTATACTTTTTGAAATAAAACTGTACTTCTTGGCAACATGTTGTTAACGTGAGCAACATGTTTTTAAACCATAACAAAATGTTTGGCAAATTTGTTTCTTTTAAGTAGAAATAGAAATCAAATATGAATTCAAATTAAGAAAAAACTTATTTTGAAATTATAAAATTGTTTTCGCAACCACTTATTATTCTGGGCAACATGTTGCTAACGTAAACAACATGTTTATAAACCATATATACATGTTTAGCAGATTTCTTTCTATATTAAGTAGAAATCAAATTTGAATTCAAATTAAAAAAATTTATTTCGAAATAAAAATATTATGTTTGTTCCCGTACTCTAACGAAACTACCCGTACAAAATTTTCAATACAAATTGTTGTTTTTTGGATAATTTCTGACAACTTCGGACTGTTTTGGGTTGTTTCGTTAGAGTACGGGAACAAACATATTAATTTTAAAATGTTGATAAACCATTTTTATTTTACTGCAACATTTCATTAACGTGAAAAACATGTTTATAGACTATAGAAAAATGTTTAGCAAATTTTTTCCCCAATTTACTTGAAATAAGCTGTGAATTCGAATTTAATGAAGTTTAGAAATAAGAACATATTCTTCACAATATATCTATAAACCTTAGCGACATGTTTAGCCACTTCTTTACAACTTGAATGTAGAAAACCTAAAATGTTTCAAAAAGTTTAGAAATATTTGTAAACAATAGCAATATCTTAGCAAAATCTTTCTTATTTTCAAGAATTATCAAAATATAGTTCTGATAAAATAAAATGAAATAAACTTTTAAAGCATAGCAACATGTTTAGCAACATTTTTCAATTTTTAAGCAAAAATATTGTTTTAAAAATTTAATTTAAATTTTTACTACCCATCAAAAATTGTAGCTCTACTTTTCACCACAAAATCGTACATATTTTCACTGATAAATTATTTCTTTTAGAAAACTTTGGCCCCTGAATATACCGTTGATGCCATGAAACGCTATTTGGCCGAGCCTTCGGAATCGGTCAAGCGAGAGCAGCAGGAAAAACAAATGCAAATAGTGCGCACTTTCCGAGAAAGCGATTTTGAAGATCTTATGAAACGCACTGAACCCAAGGTATTATTTGCCTTTAATAAATTTTAAATAAAATTTTTTATTTAATTCTATTTGTCTCCCCTTTTTAGCATGATGTCATTCAAAACCGCTTAAATGATTTATTCAATTCATTAGCCATCGATAACAAAACCACCCAAAATACTTCATCGACTACCGAAAAACCGATTTATGAAACCAACTTCCCCGAATTATTTTACTATTAGGTTTTTCAAGAATTTTTTTATTTAGTTATAAATATTAGAAAAAAAATTGGCTTGTTATAAATTATATTAATCAATCCCTTTGAGATAACAATTAAATTGTTATTTTATTCCTATTATATTAAATATATCTACTATAACTAAAAGATATTATTTAGATTTTTTGTAATTTAAAATTTTTTTGTTTGTTTTATAATTTAAGGCGCAAATATTTTAGATACTTCAGAGATATACTAATTTTTGTTTTAAATGTGTAATTTTTTGTTTCTAATTGTTGTTTTTTATACTTTTATGTTTTTTCCTACAAACTTGTGTAATTTAATTGAAAGGTATTAAGGTGTTGAAATATTTATTTAACGAATTTTTTTATTTTACTCTTCTAAACTGTTTTGAAATTTATTTAATAAAAAAAAAAACAAGAAACCCTAAAAATTGCGTTTTTATTGTTATTTGTAAGAGAATTTTGGATGAATTTCAAATAAATACAAACTTAAAGTGATCTTTTAATTTTGAATTCCAAATTTGGATAACTTATAGACATGTTGATCTTTATAGACATTTTGATCCTTGCAACATGTTGAGAGAATCTTAAAACATGTTTTTAGACAATAGCAACATGTTTTTAAACAATAGCAACATGCTTAGCAGAATTTATTTGTTTTTGTTATTTATTGTTTATAAACATGTTAATATGTTGGCAACATGTTTAGAGAAGCTTATAGTATAGAAGAAATAGCAGAAATATGTTCATGTCAAATACGCATCCCGATGAAATGTGTTAATAACATTTAGAAAAAGAACTTAATAGATGTACCCAACATCTTTAAATTGATATCAAATGCGATTACTAATGAAAAGTTTTAATTATAAAGTAAAAAACTATTTTCTTCAACATGATGCGAACGTTTACAACATGTTGATAGAGAATAGCAACATGTTTATCAAACATTGTTCATATTTTTAATAAATAATAATAATACATTTTCTGTTGAAAATTTTTTATTTTGAAATTATAAAACATTCTTTGCAACATGTTGCGGGGCTTTAGAGCCTGTTTATAAATCTGAAACTTTTTTGAAGGATATGTACATCATGTTTATAAACCATTATTACATTTAACGAACATTTTTTCCATCTTTAAATATGAAAATGTTAATAATAAAATAGTAAAAAATTATTTGCAACATGTTTCAGGAAGCTTTTGACTTGTTTATAGTAAATAGTAACATACAAACTCTGTTTATATTTTGAAAAATGTTTGTCTGAAAAATGTTTACTTCGAAATAATTAAACATTCTTTGCAACATGTTGCGAGAGTTTATAGCCTGTTTATTCAACAGAAACGTTTTTGAAAGATATGCACAACATGTTTATTAACCACTATAAAATGTTAATAATGAAATAATAAAAATCCTTGGCAACATGTTGCTTTTGACTTGTTTATAGAAAATAGTACCACACTTTTTTCATATTTTCAAAAACGTTTTTATTTTTAAATATTTATTTCGAAATAATTAAACATTCTTTGCAACATGTTGCGAGTGTTTATATGTCCGAAACATTTTTAAAAGATGTTTATAAACCATAAAGACATGTTTATCAACTCCTTTCTATTAATAAATGGAAAGTGTTTATTAATGAAAAGTTTTAATTAAGAAACAATAAAATATTCATCGCAACATGTTGCTATTACTTTACAACATGTCTGTAGATAACAGCAACATATTTAGCAAAATTGTACATGTTTTTTAAATTAATATCAATGCAAATCCTGGTGAAATGTCTTAATATAGAAGAAACATTCTTTGCAACAAGTTATTATTATCATCAACATGTTTAGCAACATTTCCACTGGTTTTTATCTGTATATGGTTACTATAGTTTGTTCTAAAATAATAGATAAAAATGATTAAATTCTTCAAGAGCGAATACACTAAAACTTAAACCTTAAACATGTTTCAAAAACTTCGCTACATGTTTCCTAAACATAGCAACATGTTTAGCAACATTTGTCCCATTAACTTTTTCATTCAAATTAAACGTTTTTTTTTTAATTTTAATAGATATTTGTTCGAAATAACAAATCAAAGTTTTCTTTATTCGAAAAATTCACACTCATCTCAATTCATAAAAAATTTATAAGTTTTGTATGTAATTTAAAATGTATATGGTATGTTTTTTCTTTCTTTTATATATAAAAAATGAACAGAAATTTCATTATTTTAGTTTTGGAATATTATAAACTATATAAAAAATACAAAAACTTAAAAACTAAATATAGTATAGAGTAAATTTGTTGCTTTTGAATAAGAAAATTCAATTGACCAAAAAAAATAACGAATTAAATTCAAAATATTAAGTTATTTTATACAAAATTCAAAATATTTTTTAGTAAGAAAAAGTAAAAAGAAATGCGAAAGCAAATTGTAAATTGCGAGCATTTGTTTATAAAGAATAGATATTAACAATCAAAATATTAATGCATAATTAAGTATAACAAATTATATATAGCTAATATTTACACAAAAAGAGTTTACAAAAAATATTAAAAAGTATTTATTAAATGAAAAGTAAGAAAAAAAATAAATAACAAATTTGGAATCAATCCCAAATAGTTTTGCTCAAAATCTTAAATTAACGACAGTGCATTTTAACACTTATGGCGGTTTCAATAGTATCAATATCACACAGCACCATTTTATGAGTAAAATTTTATGATAACCCCCTAAAAAGACTTTACAAAAAGTCTGTTGATGAAAATGAAGAGCCTGAAACTGTCGAGGAAGTTGATATGGTGGATGTAGCCGAAGCTGAACGATGTGTAGAATGGGGCCTTACTAGAGCATTATTCGGTGGTGAGGGTGGTACTACACAAACAGCTGGCTCATCTAGGCAATTATTAGTGGGTGTAGCGGCTCTTTCACAATTTGCACCAATTTCCGATATAGGCACTGAGGCATTAGCAAATTCATCACATATAAGATTTTCTTTGAATGTTTGTGGGGTGGGTGGTACAACCAATATATTTACGGAAATCAAGAGAGGATGTACCAATTTGGTATCCATTACCATTAGGGTAATTTCTTCGTTTTTCTCCAAACACAAGGAAGTTATATCGGATTTTTGGGTAAATGTTGGTTGACGCTGAGAGTTGATGGAAGTAACAGAAGCTCTGGAAGGTGAAAATTAAGTTAATACAATTTTAAATATTTGTATAGTTAAAACTAGTTACATGGGGCCTTAATCTGTAATTACATACGAAAGAAAAGCCTTTAGTTTTTATATTAATAACACATTGCGATTGGAAAAGTTTTCTTTCGAATCGAATTACAGAGCAAGTCCCCAGTTCATTACTATTTGATTCATATTGCCTAAAAGTATGCTTCATTTTAAAAACTTACCTAATCATAAATTGCCTTTTCGTTTGCAAACTTAACAAACGTTCGTGTTCATTACGATGATGTCTTCGTATACTGAGTACTCGTGAATCGGCTATAAGTATTAGATCCAAACCAAAATTAAAACCAGTCCATCGCCATTTTTGATAACCCGGTTCAAGCAATATGCGTCCACATCGCATACAGTTCTCATAGAATGTATCAGGCTCCAGATTTTGTGGTCTAAAAAAATAAATTTTATGAAACTAATTCTTTTAAGAAATAATTTAGCAAATAAATTTTGATTAAAACTTTTTGTAGAGTTCGAACATATTTTTCATCGGATAGGGCCTCAAGATATATGGTTGAGGCCCTATGCTCCATTGGGAGTCAATGATGACAGAAGAAGAACCATATATCTGAACTTACCCAAACCATTAATTTGTCATATAAACACGATGTTTACAAAAGGGGTCTAAAATGTGCCTTTTTCAGTCATAGGGAATTTATTTTAAAATTGGTGTGATCGTAAAATGGGTGTGTCCCTAAATGTGGTGTGGTGTACGTCCAATATAATCTGTCACATCTAAAGAACTTTAAATGATAAAATCACCAAATTTTGTTGCAGTAAATTTACGAAAAATGAAATATATAAAAATGGGCATATTATTCATATTCATTAAAGTGGGCATGGCATCTTCCTTTTAATGTTAATAAATAATAAGGCATATCTAAATAAATATATAATAGCCGGAACTATCGAATTTGATAAGGCTATATGATATTTTGCAGTTTTACAACATAATAACTACTAGCAAGAGTGGGCGTGGCAACTTTTCTAATAGTCAGAATATCAGCAAAGAGTGGTCAGGGCTTCTTTAAAAAAAAAAGGAATTCCTCCCAAGGGCGTTTTGTTATAAATACTAGCAGATAGATACAAAAAAATGGGTAAAATTCGAAAAGTGGGCGTGGCATTTTTAATACAAATTAGCAAAACTAAAAAACTTTAATAGTAAGAATCACTAAATTCTGTAATTATACAAAATATTATAGAACGAGTGCGTGTTTATATTTTTTTATATTTTTTTCCTAAAAAAAAATATAATGAAAAAGCTAAAATTAGAAAAAAAACGGAAACCCCTAATGGTACAAGAGGACGTCCGAAACTGAATTTCTAAAATATGCTCGGTCTTCGACCTTAATTGGTTGTAAATATAAAGTCAGATCTAAAAAAGTTATAATAGACAATTTGTATTAGGCAGGTTAAGAAAAGTGGGCGTGGCATTATCACACAATATTTTTGTGTATAGAAAACTATAATTAGTAGAGCTACTATGTCTGGAGAAGTAGCCAAGACCACGGGGTTTTAACAAGTTCTTAAAGAAAAATAACTAGAGCCAATTGAATAGAGTAATAAAATAAAAATTTATTCAGAAATTCTACAAAAGATTAACAAAATAAGTCAAAATATATAAAATTAACAAAATAAAGGAACACATAGAGACTAAAAATAACTCCAAATCTTAGAAAAGTACCCAGGAAAAATTGCAAGAGTTTCATAATTAGTTCTAGAATATATCGAAAGAGTCAAAACTACTTCTGGTAAGTTTTAAATAATTTGAAACATTTCTGAAACTGTTTTATTTGTCCATGTTTTTCTTTTTTCTTAAAGCAGACGTGGCAGTCCTTGGTCGAAATCCTAAGATTTTCGAGTCGTTCCGGTACCAAGAACCAACTGCTGTGGAAACATTCCAAAGTAATTTTTGTTGGTTCTAAGAAAATAGCCGTGAGGAGGATTTAATTATGAGGATGTTAGAGAGAAATCAGAAATCTTTTTCTAAGTTTTAGAACTAATATATTTTAATCATTTCTACATTTTTCCTGGGTAAATATACTTCATTTAATTTAAGACTAGTGGGTATTTAAATCTTTGGTTGTAATTCTAAAAATGTAGTCGTATACTTCAGATATTTTTTAAACAAATTATAATTTTGTCTTTGGCTGTTTGATCAGTTTGATAACAATAAAGATGATTTAATTACAATGTAATTTAGTTGCAAAAAGTTTTTTTTGTAAGTTTTAAACAAATTTGCCTTTGCTTCTTGTACTCACCCCTCTTCTGGCAAATGATCCACTTTGAGTATGGAATTCCAATGACTCAGAACATGATGATGTAGCCATTCTTTGGGTATAATATTGTCATTAAGTACAATTTTCAAATCCATATGATGATTGGTTAAGTATTGTGTGCGTAAGGCCAGAAAAGGTTTCAAATATTGCTGACCATCTGGTGTGGAGAGAAATGAACGTTTCTCGCGGCGGCTCGAAAAATATTGTTGTATAACATCACCCGAAGTTGAGGGAGTATTGCTTTCCGAGGGTGTCTGAGAATTTGAAGAAGATGAAGCGGAAGAGGATAATAATGTTGACAAAGTACCATTGGCATTGTTACTATTTTCCATTTGCTGTTGCTGATATTGCATTTGAAGTTCCTGTTGATGTTGGGGATTTTCGGGATCATAGTTGGGATTTAATCTTAAATAAATCCATGTGCGCAGCAGAGTGTACAGGGAAAATTCTGTTTGCATTACATAAAGATCGGGACTAGAAATCAAAGCAGTCATTAGTTCTATACTAATTTGTCTCAACAAATTGGGATATTTTGTGTAAATGCATAGGAGATTTGTCTCCAACCAGGCAAATGTGGATTTTTTGACATTTTGACAGCCATACTGACAGGCAGCCTCGTGATAATTAATAGCAGTTTCGGCATTAATTGTCTCAATCATAACTTCAGCACACTTATCGATAATGCCGTCTAAATGGAATAATGTTGCAGTGGCTAGAACAGAGATAACACCTTTGGGATCGATCTCGATTTCATCGGAATACATGGAACCGAAAACGGCGTCAAGGGCTGGAAAATAATGAGGAGAAAAAGAAAATTTATATTTAAAAAATAACAGTAAAGTCTTATAAAAACATATTTAGGAAACTTAAACCTAAACTTCTCAGTCAAAATGTAAAATTTGAATAGTCTGGCAAAATTATATTGGATCAGAACCCTATTACATCGGGTTCTGACGTTGTCAATTTCATTTTAAAGCTATTGATGGAAACCTGATTCAAGAAACGCTATATAGAAGTAATCTAAAAGAGCTTCTAAAACCATTCAGAATATTTAAAAAGGATTATCAAACTACCATTAAAATAGTTCGTTTTCATCAATTCTGGAAGCTATTCCTTTACCAAATAACACTGTCCTAGTTTAAAAAACCGACAAAACGGAGACCTAGTGGGTTAAGATAATTCGAGTAGCCTGAATTTAATGGTGCTAAACGTTTTTTTAGATTAGCTCTAGTTTTCGAGGTAGCGTTATAAAAAAAATTTAGGAGGTTGCGCAATAAATATTCGCGTAACTCGAAAACTGCTTATTTTCGTGAACTAAGTAAAAAACGAAATTCGGCAACAAAATTATATTTCAGAAACATTAATTACTTTTTTTAATCCGAGCACTCATTTTGGAAATACATTTTTTTGTTTGCAAAAAAAATATATATTTTTTTTAAATTACAAAAATTTTAATTTTCAAAAATATATATATATTTTTTTTTGCAAACAAAAAAAAAATTTTCCAAAACGACTGCTCGGATAAAAAAAATAATTAGTGTTTCTTAAAGATAATGTTGTTGCAGAATTTCGGTTTTTTACTTAGTTCAAGAAAATAAATAGTTTTTGAGTTACATGAATATTTATTGCAACCTCCTTATTCTTTTAAATAACGCCATATCTCGAAAACTAGAGCTAACCTAAAAAAATGGTTAGCACCATTGAATTCAGTGTACTCGATTTATCTTTACCCACTAGGTCTCCCTTTTGTGGGTGAAAAAAAATTGTCAAAATTAATTTACGCTTGAAATTATTATTTTTAAACCTAGACCTATGTTAAATTCATTAGTTCTGCACTCGAATCTAAAGTACTTCTAGTTACTATAACTGGTGATTTATCTACATCTTTTTCTACACCTTTTTTACTGGTTATTTTCGATCGGCTTAAGAGATATTGGTATTGGTTATCAAATCACTTGTTCGAAAAACGTTTACTTAAGCGATTTTTGTAAAATTTCCAAAATTTACACAACTTTCTTACTTACCTTCCAATGTTATCCTTTCATCCAAAATTTTAATGTGCACAAAATCCTCGCACGACTCCTTCCACGATCCATTGAACATACTATAAAAGTACGGGCTTTGAGATAAATAGACCTTATGCAGATTCCATACCTTGCCCAAGGCCATAATGGCAATGTCAGAGTTTTTCTGTTCCTTAAAAAGAGCCTGATAAATGTATTGGGTAGTGGTCAAAAGCTTTTTCCTGTAAAGACAAAAAATATTAAAGCATTTGAAGTCTAGAAAATCTTTTTAAAAATTCCCACTCACTTTTTGGGCGATTGTGATTCACTGTTGCTTAGTTCACTATTAGAATTAGATGAATCCATGCTACGCTTACGTTTGCGGCGACCACCTAGTATGTGCGCCACGCTATTGACGGGCTCTGCCAACTTAACGACCAACTGACCCATGTTTGAGACGATGTAAGAAAGGGCCTTAAAGCTGGGTTAGTTGGTGTGAATAAATCCGTTTGGGACTTAAGTTGAATGTTAGTCTAAAAAGATAAGGTAAAGGAAAAAATAGGTTTTAGTTTAACATCTCAAAATAAAATATAAACCCCCTATCCTATCTATCTGGTAAAGCGTGTGAAGACAAAATAATTTATAACATATTAATTTACTTTCCTTATCTAATCATTTAAATTTTCTTTTTATTTAATTCAAATTCTTTAATTAACTGAGAACTTACTAAATTCCCCCCTCCCTCCTACAGCGAAAGTAAATTAAAACATTTACAAAATTCTAATTAATTCAATTAACTAACAATAAACTTAACTCTTATTTTGGCATTAGATATCAATATTAATAGACAAAAGCAATTAATATGTAATAACTAATCGTTAGGCAACTTGAACTGTGTAAAGATGATGTCATTTTACATGTTAAAAATATCTAATGATTTGTTTGAATAAGAAGTAGATAAGATGTTAGACAAATAACACGGTATTGTTAAATGGATGGGGTATTATTTTATACCAGCGAAGGGCACTTTTTCTTTTTTCCTATCACTGGTGGTTGTTGTTGTAACTGCAATATTGTTGGTAATATCGCAGAAGTAGCAGTCATTGGTCGGAATCCTAACATTACCGATTCGTTCCGGTACGAAGATCCGACAGCCGTGGGAACTGGTGGTAGAAGTTGATGCTGTCACACACATAATTTGTTATTATGCTGCCCATCACTGTTTTATACCCACCATCAAAAAGAATTAGAGGTATACTAAGACTGTAATTCCGTTTGTAAGTCCCATAAAAATGGCTCAAAATCAAAAAGAATACATATTCTGAATCCTTATAAAATTCTAAGACGAACAGGCGATGGACGTCTGTCTGTTGAAGGAACTATAGAGAATGAACGAAAAGAGCTAATCAACAAAATTTAGCAAAAATATTATTCATTTCTTGAAAAAATTTTGTATTGAAATTTGGCGAAATCGGTTCACATTTGATTATAAAGAACCCTCGGAAACATGAAAACTTCTAAAAAGAATTGGGGAACCCCTGTCAGTTGAAAGCACGATAGAGCCTAATTAAAGAGCTAGAGCAACAAAATTTGACAACAGTGACCTATATTTACTACCAGTTAAGGTCAAAGGTTGCGCTTATTTTAGAATTCAATGCGCTTCGATCTTGTGCGCATATTCTCCAATTTCGTAGGCCAGACATTATTTGAGAATCGATCCACATTTGATCATAGCTCCCATATAAATCTAGCCTCGAAAACAAGTCAAATGGTAATAAATAACAAATTATAGTAAAAGTGATGCTAGAATTTGGTACTGGTCAGTTCTTTATAACTGTCAGGCAGCCTGTGAAATTATTTGAGAATCGGTCCACATTTGCCTATAGCTCCCATATAAATCTACCCTCGAAAAACAGGTAAAGGCCAATAAAAAACGAATTATATTAAAAGTGATGCTAGAATTTGGTACAGATCAGTTTTTTATAACTGTTAGGAAGCGTTTGAAATTATTTGAGAATCGGTCTAAATTTGACCATAGCTCTCATTTTAATCTACCCCCGAAAATTAATTTCTTGAAAAAATTTTGTATTGAAATTTGGCGAAATCGGTTCACATTTGATTATAGCTCCCCTATTAAGAACCCTCGGAAACATGAAAACTTCTAAAAAGAATTGGGGAACCCCTGTCAGTTGAAAGCACGATAGAGCCTAATTAAAGAGCTAGAGCAACAAAATTTGACAACAGTGACCTATATTTACTACCAGTTAAGGTCAAAGGTTGAGCTTATTTTAGAATTCAATGCGCTTCGATCTTGTGCGCATATTCTCCAATTTCGTAGGCCAGACATTATTTGAGAATCGATCCACATTTGATCATAGCTCCCATATAAATCTAGCCTCGAAAACAAGTCAAATGGTAATAAATAACAAATTATAGTAAAAGTGATGCTAGAATTTGGTACTGGTCAGTTCTTTATAACTGTCAGGCAGCCTGTGAAATTATTTGAGAATCGGTCCACATTTGACCATAGTTCCTATATTAATCTACACTCAAAAGCCAGTTAAATGCTAATAAATAATAAATTACAGTAAAAGTGATGCTAAAATTTGGTACAGATCAATTTTTTATAACTGTCAGACAGCGTGTGAAATTATTTGAGAATCGGTCCACATTTGCCTATAGCTCCCATATAAATCTAATCTCGAAAAACAGGTAAAGGCCAATAAAAAACCAATTATATTAAAAGTGATGATAGAATTTGGTACAGATCAGTTTTTTATAACTGTCAGGAAGCGTTTGAAATTATTTGAGAATCGGTCTAAATTTGACCTAGCTCTCATTTTAATCTACCTTCGAAAACCTGTTAAATGCTAATAAATATTAAATTATAGAAAATATGATGCTAGAATTTGGTACAAATAAGTTTTTGATAACTGTCAGGCAGTATGTGAAATTATTTGAGAATCGTTCCACATTTGACCATAGCTCCCATATAAATCCTTCCACGGAAACCATTTAAATGATATTTAATGTCAAATTATAGTAAATGTGATGCTAAAATTTGGTACATACATCAGTTTTGTAATAACTTGTGAAATTATTTCAGAGTCGGTCCACATTTGACTATAGTTCCCACATAAATCCTTCCCGAAAATTAAGATAAATGCTAATAAATGTCAAGTCATAGTAGTTAGAATTTAGTACTCAGTTTTTTATGGCTATCAGGCGTAAAATTTTGCGTGAATCGGAATACAACTCTTATGTATGGGCCGGTGCTTCAAAGTCTATTTTGGAGCTTCTCGATCGAGTACAGGGCCCTTACTGTGTATCTCGATTCGAAAATAAAACTGTTCGAATTTGTATGCTTAAAGCATTGTTTCGAAAATAATTTCTTTCGAATCGAAATACGCAGTAACCCCCCAGGAGATGGCGAAGGTGCTTATTGGTGACAGTAGGATATCCAACTCTAATGGCTCACTTAAACACCGACGCAGTGTGGGTTGTGTTTCACATTTTTATCGTTTTTACTTTACAATGTGCTCTAACGAAATCAGGGAACTCGTTTTTGAAAACTCGAGCCGTACTGTTCGTATGTGGAATTTAGTTCCAGCAGAAGTTTTTCCTTCCACTTACAGTATAGGAAAATTCAAATCAAATGTCCACAAACACTACTCTTTCTATCACCCTTCCCACAATCTATTTTTCTAGTTCCTACGCAATGCTTTGCATTAGTAGGTGTCATTCCCTGAATGCTGGTCCTAAATAAAAAAGTAGGCGAACGCCATAATTTTTCATTAAAGCTTTTGTGAAAGCCTTATGTTTTTTTAAAAATGCTGGCAATCGCCGTATTTTCAAGTTTAAGATTTTCTTAGTTGTACCAAAATTAAAATTTCCACCAAATTTGTATTTATTAAATTCATTAACCCTGAACACCCCTAATGTTATACCATGCGTAAATTTATAGTTCTCTATTTACAATTGTTCTTCTTTCAAAGTCATTGTCAAAATTATTATGTGTGTGATAACGATGCTCAAGTTAATGTTTAAACAACGATTTCTTTTCTTATGCTACACTTTTGTAATACTAAACAAATCATTATAAAAAATTAAACAAAATTATATTTTGATTGTTTACAAATTTAGTCATTTAATTGTTTAAACAATTGTGATACAATTAAATAAGAATAAAAAACTAAGCGACCTTGACATGATTTGGTTTCCCAATATAGTCAGTATAATGTAAATAAAAATTTATATGTAATTCTGAAAAGGCAAAGCCATTAACAGTCATTCCCCCCTTATGTTTTAAATGTAATAAAGTGTGAACAAAGAAAGATTTTATTTTTTTTTAATTTTTTTTAAGAAATTTTTCTTTGAACCTACCCAGTAAAACTTTTCATTACCAAATAATGAGTTAAACAGTTAAACTATTGAACACGAACTACTTACTCATTCGCTGTTTAAGTCATTACATTAACATGGGGATGTCATTGGAGGCAAGTACTTACCAATTGCAGAAAACTAATGACTTGGGTAAGCAATTTGAAAGCAACAACAACAACAGCAACAACTTTTTTGTTGTTGTTTTATTAAAAACATATATTTTTAAACGAAATACAAAATTTTTTTTATGATCCCATGGGGGCTCGAACCCAGACCCTCCGACTGCTAGGCAGAGACTCTTCCACTGAGCTACTTCATATGTTGAAAACTTAGCAGCTTATAATTAATATAAACAATTTTTATTTTTAGATCCAAAATCATGTGAAAATAACTTTGTTTTTCCCTGCTTTTTTTTGCTTTGTTGTAATTTTTGGAAAAATATTTTTATTCGATTTTTTGTAATTATTTTAAAACTTTTTTAAAATTATTTTAAAACTTAAACAATTTAAATCTTCTTTTTTGTATAAGTTTTTACATAAGATTGACTCTTTCTTACTTAAATGTTACAACCTGTTAAGGTCAAAGTCCGAGCATATTTTAGAATTCCATGGATTTCGATCTTGTGCGAATATTCTCCAATTTTATAGGCCAAGCTTTGAAAAATGTTCCTCTACTTGGTCTTTCCATCGAAGTTTCGGACATCCTCCTCTAATATTAGGTAGTGGGACATTTCAATTCTAATTTTATCCTTTTCATTGTATTTTATTTTTCAAGAGAGGGTTACTAGCCCGTAATCCTAACCCATTTTTATCGATCTTATGGGACAACTCTCGGAACATGTTAACTCACAATATTAATGGGTGTTAAACTAGCTCCCCGGGTGATACCATAAGGAGGTGTGTGTCCATAGTTGAGATGAAGGATGACCCAGATAAGTTGGGCTTACCAAGTTAAGACCAATTAGAATCGTGTTTGGTATTCAACATCCCCTTCATAATCAAAATTGACTCATGATGGTATTTTTTCATTAACGTGAGTTAGTTTTACAAATTTTTTTTACAGAAGATAATATTTAAATTCTTAAAATTCAAAAATCATTTAAAAAGACTATTATATTTGAATAAAAAAAAAACTAAAAAAAATTGTTGCCCTTGGTGGGATTTGAACCGGGGCCATTCAGTTTAAATTACCATCTTAATTACAAATAAGTACTTCTGTAATAACTTATTATTTATTCGGATGGTATGTTGAAGTCGTTACAAGGTAACCAGTTATCAGAGTACTTGCCATTACCAAAGTTTTGCTGGGTATAATTTTCAATTGTTTATAATAAAGTTTTAATGATCTTGAATTTTATTTGAATTGCCTAAACATAAAGCTTTATTCTTTTAGTACATAAATATTTAAATAATATTGAAGGTCTTAGCAGTTACATTTTTACATTTCCTCTAAAAAAAAAAATGATGGCGAGATGCTGTAGTAGCCAACTCTGGAAACAGCTGTTCTTTGTTTTGAAACATTTTTCAATGACACTTAGCTCTTGTAAATTTACTATACCAGGTTTGCTACAACAATTATGGTTAATTTTGATAACTGTTTTGTTCAAACGAGTTTTTCTTTTATTTAAATGTAAAATTATAAAAAATCATTAAAAAACAACTCCCAATTTTTATAAATTTTCAATATCTTCATTCTTCAACTAGATATTAATAATTTTGAAAACGTTACACACTCATAGAATACAAAAGGTTTTTTTGGAGGTTTAAGTATGTAATTCATTTTTTCAAAATTTGAAATATGATCAGTTAACTCATACATATCTTTAATATGATGTCATTTTGAAAATTATAAATAGGATTATTTATGTATTTAAATGTGTACATTTTGAAAATATTACTTTAAAATTTAATGACTTGATTTCCGACAAATGACAGAACATATTCATATGTTATTCAAGAGTACACACTTAAGTTTTATGTTTAAACTACTTGGGGTAGTTTTAAAAGATTATATTGATCTTGTCATAAGTGTAATTGTTTAGGTTAAGCCTCGAATTTAGAAAAAAAAAAGTACAAAAAATATTTACGTCTCAAAGATTTTAATATTTATTTTTGTAGTTTATGTTTAGACGAGAGACTTCGCCGTTATTCCCTGAATTAACTATAGACACAAGATCCCTAATGATCTCTTTCGTCCAATGATCTCATGCCTTAAGGTTTAGACGAGACTTTGCCCATTATTTCCTGAATCAACTTTAAACACAAAATCCCTAATTATCCCATTCCTCAAACGTTCTCTTGCCCACAATTTAGTTTATAAACTTTTTAAAATTCAATCACTCAGAGTAAAGATGTTGCACTTCCATACATTGATTTGCCGTATGGTAGTTTTCAAAAGTCCCATAAAAAAGAGAGTATACCGCTTTTACTGCAATCTCAATTTAACTATTTAAAATCGAGGGTCTTCATATATCATATATATTTGTGCGTTAGTATCATTCCATATTCCACATTTTGCTGTATTCGGGAATATTTATGTAATTCCAATTAAGCTCTAATCGTGGGTATTTATATATTTCAATTAAACTGTAATTGTGAGATTAAAATATTCCGAATTTTGCTGTATTCGTGGGAATTTATGTATTTCGAATTGAGCTGTTATCGTGGAGTTTATATAGTTCCAATTTAACAGAAATCGTGGGGTTTATATAGTTCCAATTTAACTGTAATCATGCGGTTTATATAGTTCCAACTTAACTGTAATCCTGGGGTTTATATAGTTCCAATTTAACAGAAATCGTGGGGTTTATATAGTTTCAATTTAACTGTAATCATGGGGTTTATATAGTTCCAACTTAACTGTAATCGTGGGGTTTATATAGTTCCAATTTAACAATTTTATGTAGTCCAAATATTGCAGTATTCGAGTAAATTAATATATTTCCAATTAAGCTGTAATTGTGGGTATTTATATAGTTTCAATTAAGCTGTAATCGTGGGGTTTATATAGTCCGAATATTGTAATCGTGGATATTCATATAGTTCTGAATTTTCTGACATTTATAAAGTACCAATTTAGCTGTAATCTTGGGAATTTATATAGGTATAATAAAGATGTAATCGTGGATATTTATATAGTTCCAATTAAGCTGTAATCTTGGGATATACATAGTCCGAATATTGCTGTATTCGGAAAAATTTATATAGTCCCAATTTAGCTGTAATCGCGGGTATTTATATAGTCCCAATTTAGCTGTAATCGTGGGTATTTATATAGTTCCAATGAAGGTGTAATCGTGGATATTAATATAGTCCCAATTTAGCTGTAATTGTGGGTTTTTATATAGTTCCAATTAAGCTGCAATAGTGCGTATTTATATAGTTCAAATTAAGCTGTAATCGTGGGGTTTACATAGTCCGAATATTGCTGTATTCGGGGATATTTATATAGTTCCAATTAAGCTGCAATAGTGCGTATTTATATAGTTCAAATTAAGCTGTAATTGTGGGGTTTACATAGTCCGAATATTGCTGTATTCGGGGATATTTATATAGTCCCAATTTAGCTGTAATCGTGGGGTTTACATAGTCCGAATATTTCTGTATTCGGGGATATTTATATAGTCCCAATTTAGCTGTAATCGTGGGGTTTACATAGTCCGAATATTGCTGTATTCGGGGATATTTATATAGTCCCAATTTAGCTGTAATCGTGGGTATTTATATAGTTCCAATTAAGGTGTAATCGTAGATATTTATAAATTTCCAATTGAGCTGCAATCGTGGGTATTTTTTTTTATAGTTCCAATTAAGGTGTAATCGTAGATATTTATATATATCCTATGAGCTGCAATCCTGGATATTATTATAGTTCCAATTAAGCTGTAATCGTGAGGTTTACATAGTCCGAATATTGCTGTATTCGGGGATATTTATATAGTTCCAATTTATCTGTAATGGTTGGTATTTATATAGTTCCAATCGAACTGTTATCGTGGATAGCTATAGTTCCAATTAAGCTGTAATACTGGGGTTTATATAGTCCGAATATTGCTTTATTCGGGAAATTTATATATATCCAATCGTGGATATGTATACAGTACCATGTTTGCTTTAATCGGCTGTATTTTTATGGTCCCAATTTTGCTGTATTCGGGGGTATTTATATGGTACCAAATATAAAATTCCACTTTCGCCTTTATTTATCTTCTGGGAATCTTAATACCTTGAAATTAATGTTTGACTTTCAAAAAATATGTATATTTTATCATAATTGCTAAATATTATCAGAATACCTACATAAACAGACCTTCATACTATTGATTAATTATTTAAGTTCTATAAAAACTCTAAAAGCCCATCTTCCTCCCCCTCAACTACGTCAGCTATCCAAGGTATGAGCTATCAAACTATAAGCAAATAAAGGTAAAAAACTAAATTAATGTTTGTGTACATAAATAACATAAATTTACACGAAGTTAGAACAAAATTTTGACCTAGATTCTTATTCTGGTGAACCAAAAGAATTGAAATTTAGGTCAACATATTTGCCACCTCAAACAAGAATTAACTGAAAAATGTTTATAGATTTTCGTTGGTGTTTATATAAACATTGAAAAAAAAGTTTATAAAAGGAAATATAAAAAAGTTTTTTAAATTAAATTTTGCAATTAAAATTTACAAGTTTATTTCGAATAAGCGATGAGCGAATTTCTTTGGAATGCCTATTGTAATGCCATCAATTTTGAACATTTTTGAAAACTAAAAAAAATAATATAATATTAAGTTATTTAAAATATCTAAAATATCTCTTTGAAAATTCATAAAATGCGTGGGTCTCTTGTCTTATTTCAAGAAAAGTGCATTAACAAAGTTCAAGGGATTTTGAACTTTATTTCGCCCACATTAGATTTATGTATGTAAATAAACATATTTTAGCTTAGAAAATAGTTTGCCCAATAGAAAATTATGTTTTCACTTAGTCGTGTAAAATATGTGCGACGTAAATCGTATATAGGTCATGTGCCTTAAACACAAATCATTATAAAAAATTGTAAAGCGAAAGTAATTTCGATCTGTTTTAAGATTATTTGTCACTCAGCCAGTTCCATATTTATCTAAAGAATTTGTCTGATTATGGTTGGCGGCTGTTGTAACTCGTTGTGGCCAAGTTGTCATACTAAATGCAGGAGCATTTAGTTAAACCTGTTCAGACCTGGATGACAGACTTGACATGTTTATATGTTTACATTAGGAAACGTTTATGTGACAATTTCGAGTAATTATCTATCTGGGATTTTTGTTGAAAGAAATAAGCTAACGAATTGTAAGAAAAAATGTTCTAATAAGTAATGAATAGGGTGTTACAATTGACCCCAATTTTTTTTTATAGAAAATTTTTTTATCAAAAATCTTTCTATAGAAATTTTTTTTATCAAAAATTTTTCTATTAAATTTTTTTTATAAAAAAATTTTTCTATAAAATTTTTTTTATAAAAAAATTTTTCTATAAAATTTTTTTTATAAAAAAATTTTTCTATAGAAAATTTTTTTTATAAAAAATTTTTTCATAGAAAATTTTTTATCAAAAATTTTTTTATAGAAAATATTTATCAAAAATTTTTTTATAGAAATTTTTTTTTATCAAAAATTTATCTATAAAAATTTTTTATCAAAAATTTTTCGATAGAAAATTTTGGAGTAATTATTTTGGATTAAAAAATTGTGATTTTTTCATAGAAAATTTTTATATCAAACATTTTTGTACCAAAAAAAATTATCAAAAATTTTTCTGTAAAAATTTTTTAATCAAAAAATTTTCGATAGAAAATTTTGGAGTAATTATTTTGGATAAAAAATTGTGATTTTTTCATAGAAAATTTTTATATCAAACATTTTTGTACCAAAAATTTTGATTATCAAAAATTTTACTATATTCTATTTTTTTATTAAAAATATTTCTATGGAAAATTTTTCTACAGAAAATTTTTTTATCAAAAATTTTTCTATAAAAAAATTTTTATCAAAAATTTTTCTATAGAAGATTTTTTTATCAAAAATTTTTCTATAGAAAATTTTTTTATCAAAAATTTTTCTATAGAAAATTTTTTTAATCAAAAATTTTTCTATAGAAAATTTTTTTATCAAAAATTTTTCTATAGAAAATTTTTTTATCAAAAATTTTTCTATAGAAAATTTTTTTATCAAAAATTTTTCTATAGAAAATTTTTTTTATCAAAAATTTTTCTATAGAAATTTTTTTTATCAAACATTTTTCGATAGAAAATTTTTTTATCAAAAATTTTTCTATAGAAAATCTAAAGAAAATTTTTTATCAAAAATTTTTCAATAGAAAATTTTTTTATCAAAAATTTTTTAATAGAAAATTTTGTTTATCAAAAATTTTTTTATCAAAAATTTTTTAATAGAAAATTTTGTTTATCAAAAATTTTTCTATAAAAAATTTTTAATTAAAAAATTTTCTATAGAAAATTTTTGATCAGAAATTTTTCTATACAAAATTTTTTTTAAAAGAAAATTTTTTATAGAAACATTTTTTATAATAAAATTTTCTAAAGAAAAAATTTTTTCTTTATCAAAAATTTATCTACGGAAATTTTTTTTATTAAAAATTCTTTTAATTTTTTCTTTCATTAATGAAACTCGTGAAAATGGATATTAGCAAAGTCGGTTTTTGACAAACAAAAAATTTTTATACACAAATTTTCTATAAAAAATTTTTTATCAAAAATTTTTCTATAGAAAATTTTTTATCAAAAATTTTTCTATAGAAAATTTTTTTATCAAAAATTTTTCTATAGAAAATCTAAAGAAAATTTTTTATCAAAAATTTTTCAATAGAAAATTTTTTTATCAAAAATTTTTTAATAGAAAATTTTGTTTATCAAAAATTTTTTTATCAAAAATTTTTTAATAGAAAATTTTGTTTATCAAAAATTTTTCTATAAAAAATTTTTAATTAAAAAATTTTCTATAGAAAATTTTTGATCAGAAATTTTTCTATACAAAATTTTTTTTAAAAGAAAATTTTTTATAGAAAAATTTTTTATAATAAAATTTTCTAAAGAAAAATTTTTTCTTTATCAAAAATTTATCTACGGAAATTTTTTTTATTAAAAATTCTTTTAATTTTTTCTTTCATTAATGAAACTCGTGAAAATGGATATTAGCAAAGTCGGTTTTTGACAAACAAAAAATTTTTATACACAAATTTTCTATAAAAAAATTTTTTATCAAAAATTTTTCTATAGAAAATTTTTTATCAAAAATTTTTCTATAGAAAATTTTTTTATCAAAAATTTTTTTTATAGAAAATTTGTCTATAAAAATTTTTTTTGTCAAAAACCGACTTTACTAATATCCATGTTCACGAGTTTCATTGATGATCGTGATATTTACGAAAATTACAAAAAGTCTTCGGTTTCTGGTGGTATGGGCAAAAAATCGGAGCTAATATGAATATAAAAAATACAGTTTACTTCTAATATGGAACATCATAAAGATCTACGATTGATCTAATATTAGAGATCTGGTATTATATATAGATCAACGATTTGACATTAAGACATTCATGTGAAATTCTAATCGTAGATGTTATCAGCAGAGAAGGTTGTTTGGAACCACAAACAATTTGATATATTTTTAAAAACAATTATAAATATTTATGTTTATTCTTCTAATTTGTAACTAACTCCAAAACGCCGCCAGCGGAACCATTTAATTAAGAAAACGATTCGACGATGCTTTTCAAAACCGCACGAATTTAAAACATAATCATATGAAAAACGTATGAATCATATTACGTTTTTCAAAAAACAGGGTGATTAATGATGAAATGTTAATTGTAAGTTATAAAAACTGAAAAGCGAGAATGTTTTGTAAAACGAATTTTAACTAAACATTTTTTGAAAAGTTTTTTTAGGCAAACCGAGCTCTAGGCGACTGAAACAACTGAATTTCGATCCGACTACATCAATCGCTTGAACGTTATATCAGTTCATCAGAATATTATACATAATCAAAAAAGTAAGGTCTTGATTTAGAAACCTCTTAGATTTCAAGGTGTAATGGTAGTCATAGGATGAGAAGTATGTAAAAATCATTGCAAAAGTTTAAAATTATTTTTGTTTTTAAGAACTTTTTGAAAATAACACTAAATTTTTATAAACCCTGTGTTTCAATAATAGCACAAATATGTGTCTTTGTCTACAAGTAAATTAAATAAATTACATCAAACTCCTTCAACTATATAACGTCATCGAATGTTCACTCATTCTCTTTATTTGGTCGTTAACATGAAATTCATTCAATATTAGAGCGCGCGCACAGATATTATTTTAACGAAATTTTTAAAGTTTTTATTTAATATAATAAGTTTTAATTAATATTTTATTGAATATAATTTTATTTTGAAATTTTAGAGAACGTTTAACTTTTATAGTCACTTAGAAAAACTTTATAAATAAGAAATTATGTTAATTTTGAATCAATGTTCGCAATTTTAAAGTAACTATTAACAAAAACTTTAAATATAGAGTAAATGCGGGTGGTATAGGCTGGTATTTCAACATTACAACATTGATTGGTAAGTTTACTGTAGTGTATTGCACTAAGATCCCAATTTATTACAATTATTTACTATTGTAATAAGTAGTTTTTTAATAAAACTAAAAAAAAATGTTGAAACAAACCTTTTCCTACAGAAAATTTTTTTATCAAACATTTTTCTATAGAAAAATTGTTGATAAAAAAATTTTCTATCATTTTTTTTTTTTCTAGAAAAATTTTCTGTAGAAAAATTTTTGATAAACAAATTTTCTGTAGAAAAATTTTTGATAAAAAAATTTTCTGAAGAAAAATTTTGATAAAAAATTTTCTATAGAAAATTTTTTTATAAAAAAAATTTTTATAGAAAAATTTTTGTTAAAAAAATTTTCTATAGAAAAATTTTTGATAAGAAAATTTTCTATAGAAAAATTTTTGATAAGAAAATTTTCCATAGAAAAATTTTTGATTAAAAAAATTTTCTATAGAAATATTTTTGATAAAAAAATTTTCTAAAGAAAAATTTTTGATGAAAAAATTTTCTAAAGAAAAATTTTTGATAAAAAAATTTTCTATAGAAAAATTTTTGTTAAAAAAATATTCTTTATTTTATTTTTGATAAAAATATTTTCTATAGAAAAATTTTTGATAAAAATATTTTCTATAGTAAAATTTTTGATAAAAAAATAAAATATTTTCTATAGAAAATTATAAAAATATTTTCTATAGAAAAATTTTTGATAAAAAATTTTCTATAGAAAAATTTTGATAAAAAATTTTCTATAGAAAACTTTTGAAAAAAAAATTTCTATAGAAAAATTTTTGATAAAAAAATTTTCTATAGAAAAATATTTGATAAAAAAATTTTCTATAGAAAAATTTTTGATAAAAAAATTTTCTATAGAAAAATTTTTGATAAAAAAAAAATTCTATAGAAAAATTTTTGATAAAAAAATTTTCTATAGAAAAATTTTTGATAAAAAAATTTTCTATAGAAAAATTTTTGAAACAAAAAAAGGTAAATAAAAAAAGTTTTGATAAAAAAATTTTTTATAGAAAAACTTTTGATAAAAAAATTTTCTATAGAAAAATTTTTGATAAAAAATTTTTCTATAGAAAAATTTTTGATAAAAAAATTTTCTATAGAAAAATATTTGATAAAAAAATTTTCTATAAAAAATTTTTCTATAGAAAAATTTTTGATAAAAAAATTTTCTATAGAAAAATATTTGATAAAAAAAATTTTCTATAGAAAAATATTTGATAAAAAAATTTTCTATAGAAAAATTTTTGATAAAAAATTTTCTATAGAAAATTTTTTTTATCAAAAATGAAACCGGAATATCAGTGGTTCCGTCACAGCCAGCAAAAATAATTGATTGAACTAGGAAATTGGTACAATGACATCGGCCAACAGGAGTTACTGTCATTACTTGCATGAGCGTAGTTTATACCTCCTTATCAAAAATCTAACACTATAGCATATTACCAACATGTGGTGTACCACATTACCCTCACATTTTTTTTAAACTCTTTTAATGGGATTTAAAATATTTTTTTAAATGTCTCTGAAATTTTGAGTTTAATAAACAAACTTATCTGTAGGGTATTTTAATCGGACAGGAACTAAAAAATTGGATATCTAAAAACAAATAGGTATACCACATTACCCGCACTTCCTCTAATAGATTTCTTTTAAGTTTTAAATCTAAAATCTTTGTTAGTGAATTCAAAATTCAGTTCGAATTTTTACATAAAATTTTGTATAAGCTTCATTAACATTCTTTGTAAACTTTGCATAACTTTACTCTAAAGATAGTAGATAACTTTTCATTATGTTTATGGCCTCGGAAAAATAAAAGTGAATTAAATTGTTTACAGAAATGAAAAACTAGTTTTTGTTTTGTAAAAATGAAGTTTTTCCATAATAAAAACTAAAGATACTTAAAAGTAACATAAAATGGTAAACAAACAAACTGAAAAGCTAAAGAAACGAAATAAAATGGATTTCAAAAATAGAGTCTCAGAGGTATAAAGTCTACACAAAAATTACGTCATATAGTTAATGCATTGAACGAACTTGACAGGTAAAAAAAAAAAAAAAAAACAAACAATAAAGTTGACTTGCAAAAATTAGATATAAGAAGAATATAAAAGTTCATTATAAAAATAAATAAACTGATACTTTATATTATATATATAGTATATAAACATCAATGATTATTGTATAGCCAAAAGAGATCTGGATTTTTAAATATTTTTATGATCAGCTTAAACTTAAACTTTATGATCACAATATAAATCTGTTGATAACGAAAAAAGATCTCAAACTTTTTGAAAATGTTAAAAGGACTAAAAGTTAAAAGTCTTTTAAAAGGTCTGTATATTTAAATGCCTATAGGCAAGAATGTTCGAAAAACGCTTTAGAACAACATTTCCTGCTTCACACGTGATGGCGGCTTGTTACTTTAAAGTTTTTCTAATATAAATTACATATAAATTACTTTCAAATTGAACTCTAAAACGTTCTTACAATTCTCATAACAACCCGCCTTCTTTACAGTGGAACGTGCTTTCTTAACCTCAATCATGAATATTAATTTCAACAATTGAATTTGTATTAATTACAGAAAAACTTCCTACATAGAAAAACATAAATTTTCCGAAAATGTTAATGAAACATTTTATTGGTACTATAATGTCTTCAAAATCGTATAATGATTGAACAGTTGGTCCGTTGTTCATTGATAAAGAGCTCGTTTTAAAATAAATTTGTGTTGAATTAGATAATTAATGTTTTGTTTTGAAATTATATCGTTATGTCTTCTTTGTTTGAAATTTTCAAAATTAAATGACATTCAAAATAAATCGGTACTATTTGATTAAGAGTTTAACACTACAAAATATACAAATAGAAATATGCAAACTACCTAAGTTTAGGTACTTAATATGCAAAACATGTCTAAAAAGCACAAATAAAGCCCAGTTTTTTTGTATTGAAAAAATATTGATTTGAATAAGTATTTGAATTTAATGATTTGATATTATTCAGTTTTGGGTACATATGTGCGTCGTCTACCTACATCTATGACGAAAAGTGGGGGTGTTAAAAGGTACACGAATGAGGACATGATGATATGTTAAAATGTTAAACAAATTTTGAATTGATTATCACCAGAAGATTTCAGAGAAAAGTAAACTTAACATTCGATAATTCCTCAATGTCTCAGTGCTGGTCAATCAAAATTTACATTTTTTAAATTTTTCAAATAAGTTCTCACATAAAGAGTGTTCCAAATAAAATGGGCGTTTAATATTTCAGAAAAAATTTATCCATAGTACAAAAAATAAAATTGTTTCTAACAACCTCTTAAATGTGTCTGATACTAGGGAATTTTATCCCCATTCCTCGACTACCAAGTCCTTGGTCCATTTTCAAAAAATTCAAAAAGCGAAAAACTATTCCACAGCATGAAAATATCCATATTGAAAACTTTAATTAATTCGGCTAAATGGTTTTGATCTTATCATCCATATTTGTTATTTATAATATTTGATTATATGGAAGGGGTCACGCCCACTTGAAATTTCAAAAAAAAAAACTAGTCTTTTTTAACCACCGGTAACACCTTAACATACTGTCAAAATTTCAGAAAAATATGTCATCCATATTTGTTATTTTTAATATTTGACTTTTATGGGAGGGGTCACGCCCACTTGAGATTTCCGGAAAAAAACCTAGCCTATTTTAACCACCGGACACACCTTACCATACTGTCTAAATTTCAGAAAAATCGTTCAGTTCTGTCATCCATATTTTTCATTTTTAATATTCGACTTATATGGGAGGTTTCGACTTATGTGGGAGGGGTTTAAGGCCCTATGTTCCACCAGGAATTAAAGGACTAAATATATATGGGAGGGGTCACACCCACTTGTGATTTCAAAAAAAAAAACTGGATTATTTAACAAACCGGTAACACTTAAATATACTGTCAAAATTTTAGAAAAATCGGTCCGCTCGGTCATCTATATTTGTAATTTTTAATATATAAGTTATGGGAGGGGTCACGGCCACTTGACCTTTTTAAATCACCGGTCACACCTTAATATACTGTCAGAAAAATCGGTCTGCTGGTTTCGGAGATCCTTCATATCAAACAACATACAGACAAACAATCAGAAGCGAACATTTTTTTTATAAATATAGATTTTTTTTTAATTTGCGATGTAAATAACTCTAAAAGCCTTGATCGCACAAAAATTTTAACTGGCACTAGTTAACGGCAATTTTGTACTTTTTCCATTGACTGGCTTTTCAATAAAATTGGATAAATGTTATTCAGTATATGAATAAATAACTAGGCTAATCTCTTTAAAAATTATAAATTTTGGAACATTTTTTTTAACGATGTAAAACAAGTAAGAAAGTACTATAGTCGGTCAGGCCCGACCATACGATATCCTTCACCACTAAGGTCAAAGGTGTTCTTTTTCCTATATAAAGACAAATATTTGCAAAATTTTGCCATCATATAAAAATTTCTCAAAACTTATATATTTAAGCTGTTTCCGTCATTTGAACTTGTATAAGAGCTAGGGTCAAATGTGGGCCGATTCTATCGAAATTTGGCGAATTGATTACAGTTTTTACAAAAATTATGTTTGCAAAAAATAAACTTAAAATTCTCATTATCTTCAGATTTACCATCGTTTTGTAATTTTTGTCTCATTTTGTGCGTTTTGACAGAAGAGTTTGTATGGGAGCTATGGTCAAATGTGGATTGATTTCAACGAAATTTGGTACAGTGAGTTTTGTTTACATAAGCAGCATTTGTTTTACATTTCATGAAAAAAGACTGATATTTGAGGCCAAAATATCAATTCCGGGAAGTGGGATCTATGAGAGGTACCATAAATAATGGACCGAATTTGACGAATTTTAACTACCAAAAAAATTACTTGTGCCAAATTTATCAAATTATCTTTAAAATTGCGACCTGTACTTTGATTATATGGTTTACATGGGGGTCCAGGCGGTCGGACGGGCGGACTGGTATCGCTAATTCGACACAGAAAATGATTCTAAGTCTATTGGCATAGTAAAAGGTGGGTCCACCACAAATATTTCTATATTTATATTAAAATTATGGGGGGTATTTGTACTTAGGGGACCATAATAAAAAATATTTTAACTAAAATGTAATTTTGGCTGTCTACCGGTGCCATCGGTCGATAGTTTTCCACCTGATTTTAATTTAAATTAAGTTATATCGACTCAGGAAGTGATTCTAAAGATCTCAGAACAATATTTCTATGCTTTATACATCGATCAGCAAAAACTTTTGAAGTCCTTAAAACCTATGTCCTTAACCTATATATATATATATATATATATATATATATATATATATATGTATATATATATATATATATATATATCATTCAAGTTTTTCTTCATATTTCGTCTTCTTATGCATCTGTTTTAACATTTGGACCCAAGTCTTTGTTCTACGAAATAGTGTGTGGTCACTTAGGGGATAAATCCACTTCCCTCAAAATTTTAATTTTGTCAATTAATGGCTGCCAAAATTTGAAGCTCGTTTTCGCCACTTTTTAATTTTTTTCTCATATTTTTTGGCCGCCTCAAAGAAATTAAAAAAAATATATAACGATTTGTAGATCTTTCAATTTCGCATTGTTTGATATATATCTCGTTAATGTGCTCTATATAGGCATAATATGCGACAGGTGTAAATGAGGAGTTTTTGAGCGTAAATTTTTTAAAATACCGGTTTTTCGTGGAGCACACTCGCAAATATAAATGAAAATTTCCAAACTACCGCGTAAACCGAGTTTTTTGCCATTTAGCACCTAAAAGCAAAAGCGCACCAAAAAATCATTGTTTGCTAAAATGTTATGAAGATTTTGAAAATCGTGCAAAAAAGTGCATATTGGTTTAAATGGTTTAAGATTGCAAACTGAGACAAAATCACATAAGGCATAAAAGCGATGTCATTTATAACCGATTTGCATCAAAAGTTTGTCAAAAATCTCTTTATTAATTGAGAACGCGAAGGTTTTATCTGAAAACGTTTCAATGAAGCACATCGCGAATTTAGCTCAAAATTGATCAGGAATGGTCTTAAAACTATTCTTTAATAAAGCTTTACCTTAGATTTGAAGCGCACCAAAAAATTATAAGAATTAACGATTTTATGGACCAAATAATTTTATATCTTTCCGAAAATTAAAACTAATTGATTTTTGTCCATATATATATATATATATGGATGTGGCTGGGCCGATTTTGATGAAATTTTCAGGGAATCTTCAGAATATTCAGGCGGGTGACACAGTGAAGTCTGATTTTTCATTCTGGGGGCGGAGAGGCGTGGCAAAATTAAATTTTCATATTGCACATGACATCTATCTATATCTAATGTTTGCTTAGGGCCACCAAAGAGGACCGGGTCAGCTAGTATGAAAATTAAACAAAAATTAATCTGTAACTCAGCGAGTTTAGACTTTATAACGTGATATTTAATCGTTAAAATTCAACAATCTGAGTTAATTTGAAATTTATCTAACAGCTTTTTGACTAGAAAAATTGAAAACAATTTGTATTTAGTTCTAAACAAAATGTCTCAATATTAAGCTGTCTCTACTTTCCTGACTCGGTTAGGAATCGAACCTAAAACATTTTGTAAACTATACCATTCGCTATAGAAAATAACAAAGCGTTTAGACCGCTCAGCCAATGAATGACTAATATTTTTCGAAAATAAAACACAAAAATAAAACAAATGGCGATGGAGAGACTACCTCACTAGAAAAGTGATCGGGAAAACGAAATAACCACAAAGTAAGAAAAAAAACTAAAAATAGATATTGTTAAAAAATATTGAAGATTGGTGTAATAAAATACATATGTACAAGCAAATGATGGAAATCGTAGGTAATAAACAGAGAAAATTGAAAATGAAATCTGTTGATTATTTCATTAAATGCGGTCGGTTCGATTTGTATAGGAAATTTCATAAACATTTTCATTCATAAGTTGATTTTAATAAATTTTGTAAAGAAAACTCAAGAGATTTCCAATTTATTCAAGACGCACATACTTTGAATTGATAAAATTTGGGAAATCAAATAAAAAAGACGCAGAAAATCTTTCACAAGTTCAATAAACTGATCATGTTGCATTAAGATAATTGCAAAACAAAATTCGTAATCATAAATTATTCAAATTATTTCACTCAAAATAAATTTAAAATAGTTTAAAACACAACTATTCTTAATATTTTCTTCCTTGTCCCATATTTATCTTAAGATTAACTTAAAAATATCACACGTTTTGAGATAATTATTATTTTGTGACCGATTTCTTTTATAAAACATTATTTAAAACTTATTTATAAACTCACGGTTTAATGGCTCTGTACTTAAGTTTGCGGTAAACAACCGGCAACTGATTGTGTCACCCTTAAAATTTAATTATTTAAAATGGTGGTTGTGTGTTTAATGATCAGATGGATGATAATTTGTGTGCGAAATTGATAAAAAAAAAATTTATTTATATAAATTCACATTAGATTTTTGTGCTCAATAAGTGGGAGAGTTTTTAACTTAGAAATCGAAATGAAGAAAAAGTAATTTTAAGGGGAAGGTATGCCTAGAGTAATTATGAAATATTTACAAAAATCACATTATTTAAAAATTTATATTTTTAGCATTAATTTGAGGTATAAATTTTAACTTTATCTTCTTCAGTTCAGAAGTTATAGGCAAAAGACTGTGTTTACTTTAGATAATATTTAAAATTTTTTTAATGTTATATTTCTAAAACAAAAATTGAATTTGCATAGCAATTAAATCTCGTTTAATAAAGAAAGAAATTTAAATTTCTTCGAATACGAATTTATCGAATTGAACTTCGTATCCGAAAATTCTTTAGTTGCGAAGTTATAACAAGGCCGAAAATGGAATAGAACATTCATTTATGCTCTTTTGATTAACATTATAACTCTAACAATATAACAAGCCTTATTTACTGAAAATCCATTAGAAATATTAATTTTATCAACAATACAGTGAAAATACCCAATTTTGTATATAAGCCATTTTCGTAATTTGGGTCTTATATGGGAGCTTGGGTCAATTGTGGACTGATTTTCTTGAAATTTTGCAATTTTATTACAGTTTATACAAAAACTATGTGCTTAACAAATAAACATGAAATTATCATTATTTTCAGATTTAGATTCGTTTTTGTGTATTTCGACACATTTAAGTGGCTTTTGCCAGAAGGTCTTTTATGTGAACTATAGGCAAATATGGTCCGATTTCAGCCAAATTTGGTACAGTGATTTTTATTTATACAAGACATGTTTCTATAAAATTCATTAAAATATACCGAAATTTATGGTCCCGAAATTTATGTCCCCAAACGTCAATTTCGGGAAATTTTCTCCAAATTCAATAGTAATAGTATCCTTCAAAAAAGTCTTTGACATGAAAATTGTTTTGGGAGTTACACCATATTTTGAACGATTTTGTTTATTTTTTTAAGCAGGGTTTGTCCTAGCAAGATTTGTCATAGCAAAAAAAAATATTTTTCGAAAATAGGAGGATTTTTATGACAACATTGTTTGCTAAAATTGGGTGTTGTCACTATTTTCGTAAAAAACAAGTAAGAAAGTGCTTTATTCGGTCGATACCCTTCGCCACTAAGGTCAAAGATGCTCCTTTTTCCTGTATAAAGACAAATATTTGCTAAATTTTGTCTTCATAAAAAATGTTTCTCAAAACGTATATATTTAAGCTGTTTTTGTCATTTGGACTTATATGAGAGATATGTGGACCGATTATCTCGAAATTTGACAAATTGATTAGTTTTTATAAAAATTATTTATGCAAAAAATAAACTCAAAATTTTCATTATCTTCAGATTTACGAGCGTTTTAGTAATTTTTGTCTCATTTAGTGCGTTTTGACAGAAGAGTTTGTATGGGAGCTATGGTCAAATGTGGACTGATTTCAACGAAATTTGATACAGTGATTTTTGTTTACATAAGCAGTATTTGTTTTAAATTTCATGAAAAAGATTGATATTTATTTGTGGCCTGTGACCTATGGGAGGTTCCATAAATAATGGACCGATTTTGACGAATTTTAATAGCCATGGTCCTACTATCAAAAAAATTATCTGTGCCGAATTTCATCAAATTACCTTTAGAATTGCGACCTGTACTTTGATTATATGGTTTAAATGGGGTCCAGCCAGGCAGCCGCCAACCAAACGACTCAGAAAGTTATTCTAAGTCTATCGGTATACTGAAAGGTGAGTCTAAGACAAATGTTTCTATGCGCTACATACATCAGCACAATCTTATAATACCCTTTCCACCTATGGTGGTGAAGGGTATAAATAGTTTAACTAAAATGTAATATTGGCTGTTGACCAGTGTTATCAGTCATGAACGCAATATAAGATTTCTGCACTATTGAGATCCAATGAAAACTTCTTGTGCCTCAAAAGACTTATTATTGAACTTATAGCGACCAGCGAGGAGGAGGAGCCCTTAAACATCATCTTCACAATTCCTTTGCCTAGTACTGAATCTCTGGAGATCTGTGCGATCTGCCTATTATATATATAAATTGGCTCTAGGAATAGTTCAACAGAGGATGAAAGTGATATGCATTTTGCTGGCATCAAAAGGACTTATATTAACCTTTGGCTGAAACCAACTAATGTTCCTAGTTCTGCAAATATTTCGCAATAAATGCGCGATCATTATTCACTGAAACGGTATTTTGGATTAACGGAAACGTTTTACTGGAAGGAATACCGTAATTTTAGGTAACCCTTAACTATATACGTAACTCTTCCAAAATATCATTATCATTATTGGGCCACCTTCGACGTCACAACAAAGTTGTAAACAAAAGGAAATAAGAAATTCCGAAAAATTTCTCACCAAAGGAGACTGTAAAGGAAAATGTGCATTAAAAAAGGAAAACTTAAAGATGCATCAAATAGAAGAAAAATAGAAAAACCAATAAGAAAATTTACAAAGAAAAGCATGGTGTAAATATAAAAAATCCACAGGCAAGAAAATGTGTAACAAAAAAAATTCATATACACATTTGTAAATAAAAAGTAAATAAATTAAAAATGAAGTAAAATACAAAGAATGAACTTACCACCACTTGCACAAACTGCAATAAACAATTTTTTTTTAAATTTCACACAATTTAACAATAAAATTTGTTATCTATTTTGTATTTAGTCTGCGATTTAAAACAATAAAATATGCACTTCTTATTGATCACATTTATTTAAATTTAAAAAACAAAACGTAGTAAAAAAAATAAATTTTAAAAGTTTTTTGTTTCAGTTTTAGGAGTTTGGTAAAGAAATACAAAATATATTTATGAATTTGTGCGCTTGAAGATAATTAAATTTTTGTTAATTTTCCTTTGTAGTATGTTAATTTATACACAAAAATTATATTTTTTAATTGCGCTCGTTCCTCCGCTCAACAAATCACACGCCATGAAATAACAAATACGAACTAAAAATAAAAACAACAAATTCTATTTTTCTTATTTTTTCTGAAAACACAAACAAAAACAAGAGGAAAAGAAAATATGAAAAATAAATTAATGGTAGATAAAAATAGTATAATACTAAATTATACATTTGTGAAAGAAAACTAAGTCGATGTGAATTAAATGACGGCGGCAATAGATAAAAATAACGGCTTATATATAAATAATTAAAATTTGTATATAAAAAAATACTTACAGAAGACATTTTTTAAAATCGTAAAAATAATCCCCAATTAAATGACGATTTTTATGAAATTAACATTCCCGCGACAGCCGGTTCTACGTACCGGAATGACCCGAGATTTCTCGGCCAAGGGCTGTCAACTCAGCAACAACATATTTCCAACATGAAATTAACCAAAAAAATGTATAATAATAAAAATTTATTAAAAATGTTTGTAATAAATAATTTTCTATAAAATATTTTTACCGAACAATTAAAAAAAAAATGTAATACTAAAAAATATCTATAAAAAGTTCAATGCTGAAATTTCTTTCTATAAAAATATTAATTCGGAAAAATTTGAAATTTTTTTAATACCTAAACATTTTCTATAAAAAATTCTTTTACCAAAAAGTTTTCTATATATATACATTTTATATTTTCTATAAAAACTTTTTTACCGAAAATCTTATACTAAAAAATTTTTAATGCAAAATTTTATCTATAAAAAATTTTTGTGCCGAAAAATTTCTTATAAAAAATTTTTGTAACAAAAGATTTTCTATAAAAAATTGTACCGAAAAATCATCTATAAAAAATTTTTATACGAAAAATTTTCTTTCAAAAAAATTGTATACGAAAAATTTTCTATAAAAAGTTTTATACGAAAACTTTTCTATAAAAAAATTTTCTAAAAAAAATTTTTCTAAAAAAAAAATTCTACAAAAAATGTTTATACCGAAAATTTTCTATAAAAAATGTTTATACCGAAAATTTTCTATAAAAAATTTGTATAAAGAAATTTATCTATAAAAAAATGTATACTGAAAATTTTTTATAAAAATTTTTTATACTGAAAATTTTTTATAAAAAATGTTTATATCGAAAAGTTTTATAAAAAATTTTAATATCGAAAAATGTTCTACAAAAAAATTGTATACCAAAAAATTTTCTACAAAAAATTTTTTTTTTTTTAATTTCTATATCGAAAAGTTTTCTATAAAAAAATTTTATAGCGAAAAATTTTCTATACAAAATTTTTATATCGAAAATTTTCTATAAAAAATTTTTGTACAGAAAATTTTTCTTTAAAAAAATTTTATGAAGAAAATTTTCTACAAAAAATTTTTCATGAAGAAAATTTTCTATAAAAAATTTTTATGAAGAAAATTTTCTATAAAAATTTTTACTGAAAATATTCTATAAATAATGTATACAGAAAATTTTTTATAAAAAATGTTTGTACCGAAAAAATTTCTATGAAAAATTTTTATACCAAAAATTTTTCTATAAAAATCTTCTTATACCGAAAAATTTTCTATAAAAATTTTTTATACCAAAAAATTTTCTATAAAAATCTTCTATACCGAAAAATTTTCTATAAAAATTTTTTTTACGAAAAATTTTCTATAAAAAATTTTATAAGAAAAATTTTCATTTTTTTTTTTTATTTGGGAATTATTTTCTATATTTTCTATAAAAAATTTTATACGAAAAATTTTTGACAAAAATATTGTGTACCAAAAAATTTTCTATAAAAAATTTTTATACCAAAAATTTTCCATAAAAAATTTTTATAAAGAAAATTTTCTATAAAAAATTTGTATAAAGAAAATTTTTTATAAAAAAATGTATACTGACAATTTTTTATAAAAGATTTTTTACAAACAATTTTTATATCGAAAAGTTTTCTATAAAAAATTTGTATACCGAAAAATTTTCGATAAAAATTTTAATTAATAGTTTTTATGCCGAAAAACTGTTAATAAAAAATTTGTATACATACCAAAAAGTTTTCTATAAAAAATTTTTATACTGAAAAATTTTCCTTAAATAATTTTTGTACCGAAAAATTTTCTTTAAAATATGTTTGTACCCAAACATTTTCTTTAAAAAAATTTTCTACAATTTTTTTTTTAACTTTTTAAAAAAATTTTCTATAAAAAAAATTCTACCAAAAAATATTTATTGCTTTTAAAAATGTTTATAACAAAAAAATTTTTGAGGTTTTGTGTTTATTAAAATGTTTTTAAAATTGCTGAATGGCTATCTCAAAAGTTACTCTAGTTTAATACTAGGACAAAACGAAAATCTAACCCTTAAATAAATTCTGAGCCTAAGTGCATAACATATTAAGCCTAAATAACTCTCCTTCATCGTTTTCCTAGGCTCTAAAAAGGTGTTCCAGAATTTTAAAGCTAACTTCATGACGCTGTTGATAAACTTTTGTGTATTTCTGCCAATTTCTCTTTACACCTTTCCACTTATTAAGGTGTTCAGCCATTAGTTGCTCCTTTTTGCCATCCTTCAGTTTATTGTCCGCAGCCACTAGCTCCATAGATTTGTTATATATTTTGGGTTTCTCTGTAGGTGTCGGAATTTTTGGAACATCTGTGTTTTTGGGTTTTGGCAAGCTGTTGACTTCTCTTAATTCACCTTTCTTGAGCTTAAAAAGCAGTTCAGCTCCGTTTACAGTACGCTCTGTGGGCGAGGGCGATCTAGCGTCTCGATAACTGCGTATACTAGGATTTCTTGGCTGATTAGCCATCCAAGCACGACATATGGGATACAAAGAAGTTTGTTCAGTATATTTGGATAAATCCAGACTGCGATCGAAAAGTTTCATTACAAAACTCTCGGCTTGTATTTTTTGACCGCCAGAACCTCCTGCTATTCCTGCCTGTTCACGTTTTCGTCTTTTGCTCGGTGTTAGGAAATCAGCAGAGGGTGAAAGACGCTCCGTTGTGGCTTGTATTTTCTTTGGCCTGCCACGTGTGCGATGTTGTACAACTTGTTCCTCCTCCTCATAGTCTTCGGAGATATCGTCCACTTCTTGATTCTGCAGGGAATCATTTAAAGCCCCACGCAATCTGCCTCTGGCGGCTTGTACCTCATAGTTATCTCGCTTGTTTGGTGAGGTTTTCATTTTTGTAATATTTCTCGTTTATTAGTTTCGATTATATTTTATAAGATTTAGGAAATGATTTATAAAGTTACTTTTATTATTTAAATTTAAAACAACAGTAAAATATTTTAGTTGATTTTCGTTTTAAATTTGTTTTTCAATAGAAGGAAAACTGAAATGTCAAAAGTATTTTGCAGTGATGCCAATGTCTATATTTTTTTGTTACAATCGTTTTTAAAAGTGGTTATTATTCATAGATAGATTTCTAGCGGTTTTGTTGTTCAAATACTGCTTCTAAAATGGTATTATACGAGGTTGGACCATTAAGTCATTAAATTTTTGAATTTTTCATCTCTAATAGCAGATTACCTCGCGGTTTAATAAGGAAACAGAAAAAGTGAATTTCATGAACTCAAGCTTAATTTTTCTGCAGAAAAAAAACAGTAATGTTTTTTAAGCTTATTTATCAATAGACAGAATCCCATAATAATGAAGTTTACTATATCTATGTGACCGTAGGATATTGAAAGTGAAAGAGATTGCGGAAGACATAACTATGGATATTGGGAAGCTTTCCTCATATAACAACACACCAGAGACAAAACACTTGTCAACAAATTTGGTTAATTAGTCCCAATAAAGTAATAATGACCGTTTTTGTGGTGCAGGCGGTATAATTGACATTGAATAAGTTATTGAAAAGACCGCATTTCAAAAAAAGAAATTTCCTATAGAATTTCAGTCTATACAGCTTGTTCTGTTTTCTTCTGAATACTTTGACTTCCTTTAAATACCTGAAAATGCATCCAACTTCAAAAAATTTCTTAATTAGCGTGCTACATGGCAGCTTATAGTTTATTTATATTTTTTAAGTTTTTCTTTCAAATATCGCATTTTTGATAATTAATTTTATTAGGTGAGAGCAGTGTAAACAGCTTGTTTAATTTTAACAAATACTTTGTATTTTGTTAACTAAAATTTTAATAATTTAGTTTAAACACAATGGCTTACAATTTAAAGAGAATAAAAAATAAAAGAAAAAATTTCATTGACTTACAATAAATTCAAATTGTTAAAATAATTTCTTGCAAGAAGCAGAGTGTTTCACATATCATCATACAGTAATAAAAGAAATATTTAAGCATCGTTAAGTTAAATCTTGTACGGGTTTCATTTCTCCAGAAGAAATTTAGTAGATCATCTTTAAAATTCAAAACACACTCATTAAGGAAGTTTCTTTCTTTTCTCCTTTCAGCTTAAACTATATCTCTGGGAGCACTTAAAAAGTGTATAGTATTTGAAACTTGATGTGTTACTTCTCTTAAAGTTTCCTTATGTACACCACCGAACAATATCAATTCACCATTGCCTGGTACCATTGTAGACAATATGAGGCGCTCAGGTGCCCCGGGAATCACACCATAATTCTTATATTCTAGCCACTCTAAATAGGGATCCAATTCCGATAGAGCATGTGAAAGATCACATACAAAGAGCGAGAGCACATTGCGTTTAACGCGTTTTGGTGAGGGTTCTTTTATAGACTTCTGCTCAGCCACTGCATTGCGTCGGGAGTTGCGTAAAGCATTCATTTTTTCCTCCATACGGCGTATACGTTCATTGTGATCTTTCGACAAGGATCGTGGACGGTTTTGTACATTGAAGGCAGCCATACGAAAGGGATCTTCGTACTGTTCATCAAATCTTTTAGGCAGTAAAGGTTCATTTTCCCGACATCTTAAGGCGAGATTCCTTTGCAAGCGACTAGCTGCTTCTTGATCAAGACCACCACCACCGCCATTACGGCCAGCTGGCAAAACATCGTTGTCATTGCGTGAGGATGATGAGCCATTCAAACGTGGGGAACCAAGACCCGAAGTGGAGGGACGATTATGATTATTTTCTTCCGATGAGGCATGTAGATTTCTAATGCTGCCACTACGTGGTTGAAAGTTACTATTCTGATTATGATTCTTGATGAAATTATTATTGCTTGCATTTTGTTGATGTTGATTTAAAATTGCTCTTCTCTGAGCAAAATATTGATCACCAGGTCCATCACGTGGTATATTACCACCTCCGGCACCATTTAAACCTCGATTATTTTGTATACGATTATGATTATTAGCTGGTATTCGTATTACTGGATAGTTGTTACCTCCCTGGCCCTGTCTTCCTCTATGCAAAGGATCATTTTGTTGCTCTTGACCGCGGGCCACTAAACGGGGCGCCGGAAGACCACCACCGACAGGAACTCTAGTTTGTTTCATTAACTGAAAATCTTGAGGCATATTTGGAGTGGAACCTAAAACTACCAATTTCGAGTCTATTTTACAGGCAGGATTGCACCACATATGTGAAGCGGAAAACTTTTTATTACGCACCGGTATGGACTTCCACATCCATAAATCTCTTGTCATATCCAAAAGCCAAGCATCTGAATACACACTATTAGGACCGCCACAACCACCCACTATAAGTAAATGTTTCTCATCTAAAACCAATTGAAATTGACCATAACGAGCAGGTGGCCTTATGCTACCCACAATCGGAGGCTGCCACCACCGATGTCCTTTCAGATCTAGAACCCAGGTCTCATTTGAATTGATTTTGACACCATCCGATATTTGATAGCCACCAAATATAACCATAATATCACCATGAACACTGGCAGAATGGCCGGCTATTGGTGGTGGTCTGGACATTGTTGTTATATATATATATTTAGACCAACGATTTGTGGTCAAGTCATAGTAGTGTAATTCGTCAAACAAACAATAAGGTTGGTAGGGAGGATGCAGAGAAGGATACCGCCAGCCTCCAAATAGTATCAACTGATCCTTCCATGCCACCATAGAGGCACTGGCTTTTGGCGATGGATACGAGCCCATTGATAGAGGACGATCCCAGCGCTTTTCTGATAAATCAAAACGCCACAAATCATTGAAAGTTGTATCAGATGAAGAACCTCCTCCAAAAATATACATAGAATTGCTATGACGTACAGCTGAATGTGAAAAGCGGCCAGCTATTGTAGGAGCATTTGGACTATTGCAACCACGCTCATTATTGGACTCAATAGAGTCAGCTGTTTGCTGGGAAAACACTTGCCAACATAAACGGAAATCTTGCAAGCCATTATGCAAATTTATTTTCGAACGACGTATAAGATCTACAAAGGAAAAGGAAGAAATTATATTATTACTTGTCATGGAATAAGTTTTATTATAGAAATATGTAATTACTTTTGACTATGTCCTGCCATCTCTTACACACTAAACTACAGTTTTCCAAATCCCGATAGGGTGGCAAATAAGTTAAAATAAATTCCAGCATTTCATCTGGTAACATGTTTATATGGTACATCATTTTGCTATTACATTCGTCCATAGAGTCTGAGCCAGCATCACTTGAATCATTATTTTGTAGCTCTACCTTTGATTCATCTAAAGCTGCTAAATTCGAACTTTCTACAAGCTCTTTGTTATTATCACTTTTGTGATGGTCCTGCTGCTGCTGCTGTAATGATAACAAAGTCTCTGCATTGACCTTGTCATTGGTGGTAGCACAAGTGTTATGACATTGATCCTTAACCTTCATTGTATCATCCATTGTTTGAATTATTTAACCTTGCAACTTAAATTTGTTGTTATTTAAAATCCTTTTTAACAATACAATACAGTTGACGACCCCCAAAGTGCAGGGGAATATAAGAAAATATCTTTCGAATTCCGTAGTCTTTGTTTTTGTCTCCACTGTCAGTGTCTTGCCTCTTTTACACTTTATGATTTTTTTTTCCTTTTTATGTTTGTGATGCTTTGGTTTTATGATTATATTTATAGATCAATTTTATTTTTATGTTATTTCTTTAGTTTCTGTTGTTTTTAATGCTGTGTGCCATTATATTAACTAAATTTTTTTATTAATTTCACCCGCTTTTCATGTAAATTTCTTCAATAATTTTCACGGTTTTCAATTGCTTGTTGCAAATAATTTGACAGTTTTTGTTTTTCTTTAATTTGTTTTGTTGCTTTCTCTCTTGCATCAAAAGAGAGATGAATTAAGTGATGCCACAGGTTTGTAAATTTTGTGAATACCCAAGCGCAAAAGTAACCAATTTTTTTTTTTTTTGAAAATTGTTTAAATTTAAAAATATTAACGAAAATGTTACTAGAGCCTGAATAAAATGTTAATAAATTAAAAAGTAAAATTTAAATCACATTACAATTTTTAAATTGTGGATTTATATAATGTGAACCGACGTGGTATAGCAGGTTATTCATCCGCCTAGCATACCAGAGGTCCCAAGTTTGGTCCTCGGCCAAGACCCACTTGAAAAAAAATAAATTTTCAAAAAGCGGCGGTTCACCTCATAACTCATATATAAGAGTTATTTTGGAAATAACCCCGTAATTTTTAAACGGTTAAAGGTACTTAAACGAAATTTCGAATAGTTGGAACAGATTTGATCTGCAGACAAAGAGGTCAATGTACGTTCGGAAACTTTTAGCCGTTCAGAAATCTTAGTCTCGGATAATAATTTTGTATAAAATACTTGTATAAAATAATTTTGTATAAAAAAATTTTTGGTACAAAAATTTTTTTATACATTTTTGTACCAAAAATTTTTTTATAAAAAATTTTTGTACCAAAAATTTTCTATAAAAAATTTTTGTACCAAAAAAATTTTCTATAAAAAATTTTTGTACCAAAAATAAAAAATTTTTGTACCAAAAATTTTCTGTTTGTTTAAAAAATTTAGGATTCGAAAATCATTTTATTTAATCGATTTCAATACTTTTTCGAAGCTCCTAAAAGTATTCAATGCAATTTCTTAGAAATGTGCATACATTTGTTTTTGATTAATCCGCAAAATATTTGTATATGTCCAAATTTGTAATTAAAAATCTATAAGAAAAAAAATCCTTAAAAATGTTAAATGTAATTTTTGACATAATTTGTTTAAAAGCTTTCCCACCCAACAATGAAAGAAATAAAACACATTTCATTTTGGTTTTTATAACTTCTGACGATTCTTCTAAGATGTATTTAATTCATATTTGATTTTTGTTTTGGAATTACACAAAGATTTGAAAAATTATTTTTGTTTTTTGTGTGTTAAGAATATAGTAGCTTATAATTAAGAATGTATGTTATGTTTTTAATATTTTGTTTTTTAATAAGATTTAAGCTAAATACAATTAAGAAAAGCATTCATCATTTTATATTTTTGTTTAAGCCAATAATTATACGTTTATATATGTTAAATATGTTTAATAATAAATAGTACACTAAGTTTGTTTATATGCGGGGGACTTTGAAGGTGTTAATTTATCCCCCTTAATTCATCATCACTTAAAAAAGAAAAAAAATTAAACAAAAGGATGTCGGACAATACATCCTCCTGTTTATGTTGTAGATATTTGATAAGAGTAATAAGTATAAAATTGTTGGTATGTTTTACGTTTTTTTGTAAGAATTATGTTTGTTTTTTTTTAAGTTAATAAAGTATGTTATTAAATATTAAAGTGTATATTCATTTGACTTCTAATATTATAATGTGGAGTAGAAGAGTATGACGGGTGTATACAACTACATATTTTGAATATTCTTGTGGGATTTATTTTTGTGTTAAAATGGTTTTATATTTTTTTTAAATTTTAAATGCATCTTCCTTCATCAATATGCTGGTTTCCCAAAGAAAAAAATTTTGTTTTTTTTTGTTTACTCAACCTTGAGTAATTCAACATCAAAAGTCAAGGTGGAGTTTGGTGGGATAACACCGGGATGACCACGAGAGCCGTAAGCATAATCCGGAGAGCAGATTAACTTAGCACGTTGACCTACAGACAATTGGGCCACGCCCTCATCCCAGCCACGGATCACCTCGGACTTACCAATGGTGAACTTGAAGGGAATGTTACGATCGCGTGACGAATCGAACTTGGTTCCATCATCCAAAGTGCCAGTATAATGGACAGTAACAACTTGACCATTTTTGGGATAGGTGCTTCCTACAAGTCGGCAAATATTTGTTCACAAATCCAGAATGCCAGCAACATCAACACATACATACACACAGCCAATGAAAAAAAAGTACGAACACACATAGAAAAAAAATTATATAGGTTAGTTTGTCTGTCGTTCTTGAAAATTAGTTATTTAATCTTTCACTTTTATATTAAATGCACTAATTATTATCTTACCGTCACCAGGAGCAATTGGCACAATTTGTACACCCATTTTCAAGTTATTAAATTTGCTTTTTCACAGCGAACAATAATAAAATTCTATTATCGGCGTTTTTACGCGTGCGGTTTTTTCCTGAAAAGAAACAAATTTGGTATAGCAAAAATTTCGAGACTCGTTTCGGTATCAATATGGCGTTAGCGTTTTATATACGAAAGCTGAAAGTTGTTTAAGCAATTATGGATAATGTGGTAAATAGTGATGCCAAATTGCTGTTATTTGTGTTCAAGTTGTAGCTTTTTTTAATTTAATTTAGATTAAAATAACTATAAGTAATAATTTGCATTTCTTTCAAATATTGTATTAGTAAAAATGGAATCGAAAATGTTAACATCTATTCCAAAGATTGTAGAATATTTGTTAAATAGCTGAAATAATAGTATTTTTTCCGAAATTACGATTTTTTAATATATGTAAGATTTTTTTATATAAGACTATTATTTAACTTTATCTTATATATTTATATTTTCTTGTATGATCATGCTCATTAAAAATTTTTATTTCGGGCTTTGATGACAAAAAACTAAAATTTTGAGGGAAACTTATTTTTTCCAGTAAAAGTTTTGAGTCGATTTTCGATCCCGTTTTCTGTTCTGCTGGCTGTCCATGTAAGTTTGTTATCAATATACAGGTCGCAAATTTAAACAAAATAAATTGAAACGCTTTATAGCCATTTTCTTTCGGCACCATTAGACATTTGATTTGAAATCCCTATGTTGCAAATGAAAGGGAAAATGTTTGCGGGAAGCAAATTCCACTTACTAAATATACGGCTAAAAAACGATTTTTTTCTGTAGTGTTTTGTCCTGTCTACTGGACAATCAACTACGAAGGGGTGAGCTCTATTGTATTGGGTAACAAATTCGAGTTTCAGGAACTAGCTCCCTGATTTCATTAGAGCACATTCCAAAGAAGTTACGATAGAACAGAATTCGTTTAATTTTTTTCTGGTTGGTAATGTTTTTATATGTATTAATTTTCAAAAAAAAAATATTTTAAAGTTATAAATGTTATATTTTTTCAAAATAGGTAAATTGTCTAAAATGTCAAAATTTTTATATATCAATTTTTTAAAAAACTTAAAAATGTATTTACATTTGTATAAAATTAAATATTGATTAAAAAAACTATTTAGCATACAAATTTTCATATAAAGAAGTTTTCAATAAAGAAATAACGCGTATTGGCATATATGTTCCATAACTGCCAGCTTTTGTGTATACTTCGGTAATCTGTATCATGTATATGATGTTGCCATATTTAAACAAAAAAATATAAATATTTAGAAACCTTCAGCTTTTATATGTAGCAAAAATAACGCTTTTGGCATGTTTAAATATTTAAACCAAAAAAATATGTAAACAACTTTTACGAGATTTGTTTTAACTTATTTTAGAGTTTCCTGCAATTAGTTTAATGCTTTTATTAGGACTAATATCGCGGAATGGTAATTGTCATGGAAAAGTTCATCATGAACATAATTTTATAATAAAACTATTATGAATACAAACACATTAAAATTTATTTCAAAATTATATGAACAAAATAAGTAAAATTTTAAATCTATATGAGAAATCATAAAAAAATATTACGAAACATTTGCAATTAAGAAGTAAAGTAACTTAAAAGATATTGTAATTTAGAAAAAGAAATTGAATTTAAAGAAATATTGCACGCATATTTTTTTTCATGTTCAAAGTAATTAAAACACAAATTAAATTTTTAAAAATTTTCATTAAAATTAAATTCATTTTGTTAATTATAGTTATCTTATATTTATTGTATTGTTATAATTCATTGGATTGTTATACATATAAATATTTTATGTACTTTTTTTTTACTAATAATGAAAGGAGTATAATATTTGTGGATGATGTATTTGTTTTTTGATGTTTTTTTTTATATTAACAGTTTTTAATGTATAAATTAATTACAAGTTTGCTTAAAATATTGCTCAGACTTTATAATATGTACATTAAAACTAAATAATTTTACCATATATATATATATTTTTACTACATTTTTCATACTTTTTATAATTTATTTAATTAAGCAAATTAAAACTTTTTACTGTATCCTCATATGATAAGACAACATTTGTATACGTTTCTTTGTATGAATAATTGTTTATTTGTTAATTTTTTTTTAATAAAATTTATTTAAGTTATATTACAATGTAATGTAGGTTTTGGTGTAATTATTTTTATAGCTAATTTTATTACCTATACAGAAATTATTATAGATTGTTTTATAAACCAACATTTTTTATTTTTTTATTTTAATAATTATAATCATTAAATAGTTTACTTTTACAAATAAATAAGCTCAGTTAAAAATCCGTGCCAAATAGTCTAGCTTGCTATATCGACCGATTGTGAACTGAGCAATTATTGTATTATTTATTTGATAGATAAGAGCTTATTAAATTTACATGCTGCAACTATACGCTACCTAAAAATTCACTGACTTTTCACTTTATGATTAATTCATTAAAATTATACGATAAAAGCTTTTGCAATAAAATATTACAGAAATTTAATTAAAGCAAAGATAGAAAGTTATTTTTTTAAATCAAATTTTCTACCAAAAGTGAAAAATCTAATATTAATTTAAAAACTTCTTAAAATTAAAACAAACTTTATTTTACAATTAAAATATTTTTATATTATTTCAGTAAATAATCAGCTTTATTACGGTTGTCGAATATACGACTACGATAGTTAGTAATAGAATTAATGAAATTGTTTTTGATGTTTTCTTTAATCTAGTACTAACTGTCGTAGTCCAAGTCGTTTATTCGACAATCGTAATAAGGCTAAATGATTTCATTCGAGCTTCGTTAAATAAAAGTTGTTTGCAACAAAATGATTTTATTGTATTAATATTTGATTATACCATGATTTAATAAAACTGAAGGTTGTTCCATTCTCTCTTTTTGTCGCCATGATAACTTTCTGACGTTTGTTAGGATAGTGAAAGTTTGTGCTACCATATTTTTGTCGACAATCCCACTTTTCTGAAATGGTATGATGACAAAATTTATGTAAGCTTATATGTCTTGATGCATAAAAAACTTATGAATATTTGCTTAAAAGTTTGATAAATAATCATACAATTTTTTTCTTTAATATTGAATGTCTTCCTTATATGATTTACTTCAAATTTACACATTTTTGATAATTAATCCCAATGTATTACGTACCCCTTTTCTTAGTGTGGCAACGTTTTTCTTGAATTTGTTTTCAAATATCAAACTTCAAAAACCCAATATACTTCAAAATAATTTTGAAGAGAGAGAATGAAACTTCCTTGTTATTATTATTTCATGGATTATACCAAATGCTTTAATGTTTTAATTTAATGTTACCAATAAACTTTTAGTAACAAAATTAACAAATTTATAGTATTATTGAAACTAGATACTATGAACATTAAAATACAAAAGGAACAAACAAAATTTTAAACATGAAAAATGTTTGCTTAATATTATTAAAATTACAAAAAAAACTTCTAGTCCTAATGAGTATTAAAAAAAAAAGCATTTAGAAAATTGCGTTATATTCGAAATTAAAACATTAAAAAACAAAACATATTAGCTTTAGTTTTAAAACAAATTTACCTGAGAACTTTTTTTTTAAATGATTTCGAAAATATAATTTTACATGAATTATAAAACATTATCCGGTATGTGACGGAAATCGATCGATTTTAGATATATTTTTGAGATAATTTTCGGTTATTTCCCCAAAAAAAAATAAATTTAGGCTTTAATCCTTTTGACTGATATCCTATATTCCATTTGGTTTGATTTTTTTGTGAAAATGGAAAAATATCTGAAATCGATCGATTTAGAACGATCGATTTTCGTCACATACCGGTAAAATCGCATTTAAATACGATATAATCGCATTACAATGCGTTAAAATCTTGTAATAATCCCACTATAATCCGTTATTACATTATAATCGCATTATAGTCCGTTATGTAATGGAAATCAATCGTTTTCAAAATGGTCGATTTTTGATATATTTTTGAGATAATTTTCGGTTATTTTCTCTATAAAAATTAAAACTTGGGCTTTAATCCTTTTGGCTGATGTCTTTTTCTGTCGTTTTCTGTTGAAAACGATCGCTTTCCATCACATACCGAAATATCTTAAAATTGCATTATAATTCGTTATAATACATCATGATCCCGTTACAATGCGTTATAATACATAACAATAGTATTATGAATCGTTCTTATACATTATATCGCATTCTATGTTATAACTGCCTTATAAAGCGTTATAATGTCATATAATGTGTTATAATATATTATGCGTCATAACATAGATTATAATTAGCTATAATACATTATAATAGTGCATTGTAATAGATTATCAGGCATGTCACAAAATCCGTTCGGAATTGAAACCATTCCGTAGTTGAATTCCGATCGAAATGGTTTTAGGTTCTATAGATTCCGACAAATTTTAAAGGTCCAAAATCATTACAAAATACGATTTTTTCAATTGAAATCAGTAACTCAATAACAATGAATAATTGAAGAAATTATTCAAATATTGAATAAAAAAAGAAAAACATAAAAATTCAATTCCACTTTAAAAATAGAATCTGGTTTCATTCCGAAAAAATTTTTGTTTTACTTTTTCTATAGAAGTAAAATACGGAATTCATTCCACTTTCGAACGGAATTAAATTCTTTGACATGCCTGTGTAATTAATTTATAATCTCATTAAAATTCGTTCTAGTATATTATTATCAGATTCTATTACAATGTTTAAAACTTTGTTATAATAGCATATAATCTCATTAAAATGCGTTATAAAACGTAACAAGCGAATTCATTGCAATTAATTCCAATGCCAAATTACAAATAATTAAAGCAAAACAAAAAAGTGAAGCTATAAGACCCGCCATTAAGTAATTCAAGCATTTTACCTACCATTGTTGGACTGACGCTATAAACAACCCACACAATTCGGATTATTGGGATAACGAAACTCCACCTGACCAATACGATTGGGTAGACGCAAATGTGGCGGTAAGTGAAGTCGATACTTTTCCATGGGTTTACAACGTTTCGAGGGTGTAACCTTCAAGGCCATATTGAGTACCTTGACTTGATATCTTTTATTTTTGCGTTCTTTCCTTTTCGGTACCCTATTGGTGATGGTCATCGAATGATCGATTTCAATTTTGTGTCTTCTTTCATTCCAATTATGATTTTCATAATGACAATGCTTCAACAGTTTGTCCTCGTCTAAAAATGTAAAGTCACAAAAGTGACACACATGCTTTTCGACTTCACTGGCGGCCAAACGGTTATGGTGTATCAAATGACGATCTAATTGATGCTGATATTCAAAGTGGCCGCCGCATTTGTAGCAAACATACCGACCCTTATTTTGCAAGTCCAAATGATAGTCGAGAAAAACCCTAAAAATTAATAAAAAAAATTTATGAATGAGTCAAATTTGCTTGAAAATATCATTTATTTTAAATCTACATACTTGCTGGTAAAACAATAACCACATTTGTGGCAATAGAACCAAGGTTTCTTGTAATGATAAATATAATCGTGTACCATCATTTCATTGAGCGTGGCACAGGTGAATTTACAATCCGGCACAAAACAGGTTAGAGAATGAAGTCTTACCTCAATCTTTAAACGATCAAGTAAATATAAATCTAAAAGAGAAAATATATATTAATGTAAGTACTAAACATAAGTCTTGGAAATAATTATAATACCATATTCTTTACGCGTACGAAATGGTATATCATCCATATAATTTTCTGTATAGTCATCGCCCTGCGATAAATGACTATGAGAGCTAATACTGTGCTCTTCCACCCAGTGATTTGTTAAAGACAAACGTTTTGAATATAAAGTATCCACTTGGGAGACAGCGTCGTCATCATCTTCCTCCTCCTCATTTTCATCCTCAATTTCCTCCTCCTTCTCTTTCTCAACTTCATCATTAACTTTTTTTAGATTTTTACTATTTTTTCTTGGTTTGCTACTTCTGGCATCTTCACTGTCCTCTTGATTTGTATAAAGATGCTTGTTCCGTTTAACAAATGTGGTAATTGTGGACAAGGCATCTTCTTTTTGTGCTGGCTCTGCGTCTTTTTTCTTGGGTGGCCTGGTTCTCTTGCGCGTAGTTTGTGCAGTTACCTCTGTCTTAGCCTTAGAAGGCGCCACACTAACTTTAGATGAAGCCAAAGTTGGTGCCACTGAAGCAGCTCGCGAATAGGAACGTGTCTTTCTTCTGCCCGGAATTGCTACCGGCGAAGATACATCATTTCTGATGTTCTCTAAACCTTTTTCAAAAACTTCTTGTTTAGCCTGGCATTGTACACGATGGAAGTCATATTCAGTTTGTGAAGTATACTCAGAACTACAAATATCACAGTAGAAACGTGGTAAATGTATGCGCTTGTGCTGCCGTAATTTGCTAACATTCTCAACTGTTACAGTGCACAAATTACAGCGAAATACTCGAGGCTGGTTTTGAGTGTTGGCAACAGGTTCGTGACCTTCCGATACCACCGAAATGGTATCAATATCCAGGCGACTTGCACTGCGTGCTCGACTGGGCCCCAATGATTTTGTGTAACGTGTCTTGGCCCCACAACGTCTTATATGTTTTCGATAATAGTCTTTCCGCCAATAGGCTCGATTACAGTGTTCACATATCAGCTGGACGGGTATGTTCTGTACTCTTTGATAGCTGCGTTTGCTGTTCTTGCCACCACCTCCCGATTCTGTATTCAAGGGTGAGACAGGTTGTTCATAGTGTATCTGTAACATTGAATTGTGTCCAACATTAGTGGGTGTAGGAGATCTGGACATGCAATTAAATGATATATTTGCAAGATTTGGCGGCGGAGGAGATGGTGATGATATCGGTAGTGGCAAGGGTAATTCATTAGCTGTATTGTCACAATAACCAGGTGCATAACAGTTGCGCTGTTGCTGTACATTATCTGAGTGACCTGGTCCATCGTCCAGCAATGTTGTTGTCACTTGTAGAAAGTTGTTGGGACTAGTATCGGGTGTAGGTGGTGCCATTACAACGTTCTGCGTATGCATAGCCTGTTCGCACTGCATGCGTAATTTTGATGATGATTCGGTTATGGCGCCTATATAGACCAGGCAGCGTGAGCAAACTGAAGTTAAAATTTGTCGAATATGCCAGCTCTGAAAAGGAGAAGAACAAGTTTGTTAATTTTTACAACACAGTTGGTAGAAATGTAGAAGAAAATATTTTATGTTATTAAGCTTCACTTAAACAAAAAAATTTTTTAAATTTTAAGATTTTCTATATATTATAAAACCATTAAACAGTCGAGGAAATTTTCTTTCCAGTGACAAAAAATTCGTCTCTATTTTCGAAATTTTAAATATTATAGCAAGTTTTTAACCACTTATTTCCTTTGAAATTTTAAGAGAATTTTAAGATTTTCTAAATATCATAAAACAATGAAACTGTTGAGGGATTCTTCTTACCAGTGTACTTATCATTCGTCTCTATTTTTCAAATTTAAAATATTATAGCAAGTTTAAGCTCTTTTTCCTTTGAATGTTTAAGAGAGTTTTGTCTTTAGTAACAAGCTGTACTCACCCAAAATTTTAAAACAAATAACCAATATTCGTATGCCCTTAAACAAAAATTGTTTTTAATATAAAATCGTAACGGTACCTTGAGCAACGGTGAAATTTTAGAACTTAATGTAAATAAGCATAAGCTATTATTTTCATAAAAATCATGTTATTTTAGCATTTCTAAAATATATAAAGGGCATACTAAAATATAGAATAAGGCATACACTAAAAGACTTTGGAGAAACTGACAGCACAAATCAGTGAACAACAATAATTGAAGATAAGTATGCTAAATATAGTAAATGTTAAGATACATATCAACAACAAATAACGAAAGTCAGTAACATTTCAATCGTTGTCAAACTATTTAAGAATAAAATTGAAGAATCGCTAAACAACTCCTCACCTAAGTGGCATATATGCCTGAAAACGACCCCAATATCAGCAAAAGTAGAAAGATTTCATAAAAAAATATTAAAATGCGTCATTTGGCTTATGGAAAGATATTTTGTGTATCGAAGAGATAACAATTTAAATATTTTCAGAGTAGATATTAAAATACACCATAAAATATTTTAGTTAATTTTAAATATCTCACGGAAAGTAGACCCATGATCAATTGCTTGCAAACTTTATAAAACTGTGCATTTCTAGTTTTAAGATTATCTAGTATTACCCAGTAAGAAAAAAGGTTTATTCTCAAATTGAGGATGATTTGAAAATAAATCTTTTTTCAAAGGTCAAACGTTTGATACTGATATGATACTGATTTGAGAATAATAGCGTTCTCAACAAAAAGGGGACTTTATTCTCAAATTAAGAAATGCCTTTATTCTCAAATCATTATCAAACCTTATTCTCAAAGGTTTTTCAAATGTGGATATCATCCACATGTGGAACATAAATAAAATGGCGTTGTATTTTTGAGTTTGTTTATTTTGTTTTTGAAAACGGTGCATCATATTTGAATTATTTTGCTTAGAATATAATTTTTCTATTGTTAGTTAAAAAAATTTTAAGAAACAAAGAAAATTTACTTATGCATATGAATATTATAGAATTTTTAATCTTGACATTTTTTAAGCAAGGTTTTATGGTCAAATATAGACCAATTTTAAAAAATCCGAAAGAAATAACGAATTTCTTTGAAATGCAATGCCATTCCATTAAAATATCTTAAACATTAATTTTTTTAGCATAAATTATTTTTTTTAATGTTTGAAAAAAGTTTGAAATAAGGTTAGATATCAAATTTTTATAACACCACTTTTCAAATTATAAATTATTATAATAAGGTTAGATATCAAATTTTTATAACACCATTTTTCAAATTATTCTCAAATCATCTTAGGGATTGATAATGATTTGAGAATAACCTTCATTCTCAATTTGAGAAACTATCATTTTTCAAAGGTTTATTCTCAAATGAACCCTCATTTGAAAATGAATGTGAATCTCAAACATCTGTTCAGGTTTGAAAAAAGTTTGAAAAAAACGTTTGATATCAAATGTAAAAGTCATCATATTTCAAACGTTTGACACTGTTCTTACTGGGTACCTACACAACAACATAGACTATGACAAGGACATAGACTAACACATTATATGTTCCCACGGCAGTCGGTTCTTTGTACCGGAACGATTCGGAAATCTTGGGAATTGAATTTGAATGGATTATTAAATGGATTATGTGATCTCCCTGCAGGTTTAAGACTATCTACTATTCTTCAGTACATCTACAACGACCAAAACATGGATCCAGACTTAAACCCAGATATAGATAGATCAAGACTATGAAAATGCATGGGTCACAGACAAAGATAGACAAATGGACATATTCAAAGACTAAAACATATGGTAAAACGTAAATCAACCAAGACATACAGTTATGTGAAGGAAATCGATAGTTTTCAAATCGATTAATTTCAGACATACTTTTCAGAACATTTTTTTTATCAATTAGTATTGAATTTAGTTGGATTTTTCGTTGATTTATTTTCTGTACCAAAAAAAAATATTTCTTATTAGGTTTTTGTTCTAAAAAAAACATTTTTGTTGATGTTAAATTGCGATATTATAGATAATATGGCAGAAGTGGCAATTCTTGCCAGAATTGTGATTTTTCCGAGACATGTACGAGGTAACGACTGCCTTGGGAACGAGAAAAGATTTTTATTTTAATGATTTGAAAAGGTTGCTTTTGAAATTGATAGCGCCTAAGCGTTATTTTTTATTTTGAAAACATTCTGGTTTGGAAAAGAGATTAAATTAAACATATACAGGTATGTAATGGACATTTTTTGTTTTCAAATCTATCGATTTCAGACATATTTTTTAGCTAATTTTCGGTTATTTCTCCAAAAAAAAAAAAAAAATAAAATTTTGGCCTTAATCCTTTTGACTGATATTTTATGTTTCATTTGGTTTGAATTTTTTGGGAAAGTAACCGAAAATTATATCTAAAATATCGATTTGAAAACGATCGTTTCGATTTGAAAACGTCGTTTTCCATCACATGCCTGTTAACTTAGTCTTATGACCTCAAGCTCTTATTATTCCGATAAAAAGATTATGACCTTTTTAACAATTTATAGTAAAAAACAAATTCTTTCTTAATTTACTCAACATGATTTATGATGGAATTGTTACATTTTGATGCGAACGTCTTTCAAATACAGAAAAATGCAAGTCTCCTGCAAGTTCTTTAATTGTTTAAGACTAGCTTGTAGTAAAACTAGAACCATGTGCCTCCTAATGTAAACACTTTGGCCCAGTTAAAATTTCCCAATTTAAGTTTGGTACTGGAATACAAAACATACAGAATCGAAGTATTCTTACATTTAGAACAGATAGTAAGTAAATAACTATAAAAAAGATAGATGGACATTTTTTATTTTCAGCTTGGAAAAATTTACTTATTACACTTAAACAATGGTGTTCGCCCTTCACATTCATATTGTGCAACAATTATTGCCAAAATTTTCCGGCACAAATTACACATTTACCCAAAATTGATAAAAAAAAAGAACGAGAATTTTACTTACGGGTAACCTTGTAATATCACTAACAGTCAATACGGTCGTATGGTTATTCTGCAGATTGGCACAAATTTCATCCTTGCGACAGCACATATTACAAACAGCCGTATCTGTGGTATCATCAGTATGATCAAGTTTTGTTGGCGACGATTCATTTTCTTTAACAGTTTTGATTTTTAAACAATCTGCGTCATGCTTAAACGCAATAATATTGTTTAGCTGATGATGCTGCTGCGGATCATCATCCAGCCCTTGGGTGTCCACCTGCAATGGTTCTGGCATTGATGTTGAGGGTGACCCGGTGCGTCCTCGTAATATTTGCAGTAAACTTCTCTTGCGACATACAGGAAAATCATTGCACTCCTGTGGTTCATTCACAACACTAGGACTTGTTGGTTTTTCGTCCTTATTCATAATATAAATAGAAATTTTATTTTACTTTCACAGATTTTTTTCTTATTTTTCCGATTAGGTTTTTTTAAGAAACAGTTTTCTGTTTATTTGCTTTTACACACATACACATGACAACTTTTTTAGTTTACAAGATTTTCCCAATGTTTATTTAAAAGTATTTACTGTAAATTTAGTGAATATTTTTATTAAATTTTAATTAAAATAAAAATTTCATAAATTATTTTCTTTTTTTCAGCTCTAAGCACTCTCTGACTTTTTGTATTTTTGACAGCCAGTGAATGTTGTTGTAGAAAAATGCTACAACAATGTGACACTACATTCACAGGAAAGTGATAGCATGTGAGTGAGTGTTGCCGGACTGAAGAGATTTTTTTCGAGACAAAAAACTCGTGCTAAGTATACAATTGTGGTGAATATGAATGAGTTCATCATACTTAGGGTATGGTGAAATACCTACGAGCTCACCACAAATATATTTTTGGTGAATAAGGTGTGGTGAGTGAGTTCACAAAGGAATTTCGAAAAAGTGTTGTTTCTAAAGTCGAAAAACACTTTTTTTAATTTCGTCAAAAAGTATTGCAACGATTTTTTAATTTACTAAAAATTTTCCGTCCTTACTTAGGTGTGTCGAAAATGTTATACATTCACTTCATTAAAAAAAACACAAACCTTTTTTGGTGAATAAAGTATGGTGAGTATATGATCGTGGTGAATATAAGAAAGAACTCACCACGAAGTACCGTTACTACAAATGAATTTTGAATAATGTTTCCTACTTTTAGGAATATTTTTAAAATGCCTTAAAGCAAGCAACACTTTTTACATTTCACCTAAAAGTATACAACACTTTTTATTCAGCCAAAAATTTATTGACCTTACATAGATGTGGTGAATAAGTTTTGAATTCACCACAACATCTAATAAACAAACCTTTTTTGTGTGCGCCGTAAAGTCGGCAACATTTTTTGAATTTCTCCTAAAAGTATGTGGTGAATAAGTTATGAATTCACCACACCATAATACACAAAGCTTTTTTTTGGTGATTAAAGTGTGGTGAGTTTATGATAGTGGTAAATATAAGAAAGAACTCACCACGAAGTATACCGCGTTACTACAAATGAGTTTCGAAAAGTGTTGTTTACTTTTTTAGAAATATTTTAGCAGCGCTTGAAAGTCGGTAGTACTTTTTTATTTCACCTAAAAGTATGCAAAACTTTTTAAATTTCTCCAAAATTTTCGTCCTTAGTTAGGTGTGGTGAATAAGTTATGAATTCACCACACCATCTAATACACAAGCTTTTTTTGTGTGATTAAAGTGTGGTGAGTATAAAAACGTGGTAAATATAGAAACTCACCACGAAGTACAGTTACTCCAAATGAGTTTCGAAAAGTGTTGCCTATTTTTAGGAGTATTTTAGCAGCGCCTGCAAGTTTACGTTCGTTTTGCATTTACCTAAAAGTATACAACACTTTTTAAATATTGCAACATTTATTGTCCTTACTTAGGTGTGGTGAATAAGTTACGAATTCACCACACTATTTAATACACAAACCTATTTTGGTATACGTACGCCGTAAAGTCGGCAACGCTTTTTGAATTTTTCCTAAAAGTATAAGGTGAATATATGAATTCACCACATCTAATACTCAAACCTTTTTTTGGTGAATTAAGTGTGGTGAGTATAAAATCGTGGTGAATATAGAAACTCACCACGAAGTACCGTTACTCCAAATGAATTTCGAAAAGTGCTGCCTACTTTTAGGGATATTTTTAAAAACGCCTAAAAGTAGGCAACACTTTTCAAAATTTTCAAAAAAATTGAAAACAGCGCTAGGGGTCGTTCGTTCGTCATCTCACAACCACATCCAACAACCATCAACGACAACAACCGGAAGCCAGCAGCAAAGCCACACACTAACTAGTGTAGCCAAGCACCAACAACCAAACTTACAACAGCACAGACACCCACCTTCCTTAACACGGAAATTGGATTCTTATTGGAATTCTTCGGACGTTCTATATATATTCACCATTTTTGAAAAAAAGAAAACGGGAATTATGAGGCGGTGCTGAAATTTTTTTTGGGAGAGCTTTTGTTCTGAAATTTGGTGATGCCATATTGTTAATTTTTACTTTAGCCCAGTTTTTTGCTGAAATTCCCTTTTTTCCCAAAATAATAAGAAAAATGTTTTTTATTTTCAAAAAATTGTTTGTGAATGTTGTAATTTTTTATTTTTAAAGTTTTTTTTTTCGGTTTTTTTGTTGTATTTTTTTAATTGTTTTCATTTGCTTATCAGTCACAAAATTGAGCTACTAAAAACTAAAAATAATATATAATAATTCGATTAAAACTTAATGGCTAACAGGTTTGAATTTTTTGTTTTTTTTTTAATATTAAAAACATAATTTTGATTTGTATTGGGTTTTAGGGAAATAAATTTTTTAATAAAAAATTTGTTATAAAAAATTTAAAGAAAAACTAAAAATTAACAATAAAAAAATTAATATATACAAAAAAATTTTAATAAAAAAATTAGATTAAAGAAACTTAAGGCTGTAAGAATAATATATACAACAAATAACTTTAACTAAAAATTCATTTAACTAAATAATTAATTTTTCTTTTATTTTTTATTAAAAAATTCAATTTTGAATAAACAAAAAAATTTGAACTAAAAAAAAAAATTAAGAAAAAATTCCTATTGCATTTGCCCCCAGCATTTCATTTCATTTTATTTTAAGATTAAGATTTTCTAAGACTATTTTTTAAGTGGTATTTTTTAGATATAAGTTTTTTAGATTTAAGTGCTTTTTTTAGAGTTTTTTGTACATTTAAAGGTGCATTGATTGGTGCATTGTTTTTTGTCTAATATTTCTTTTATTTTTTTTTTGTGTCAGTCTTATGTATTAAAAATTAAAATTATTATTGTTTGTATTTTTTTAGGTTAATTCTTAAAACTATTTAATTTTTTTAGATGATAAATGATGAGGTAGTTGTTTTTTATTGTTTATTTATTTGTGTTTTTTGTTTAATTATTAAATTAAACTAATTTTTTAAGAAAATTTTAAAATAATAAAAACTAAGATTTTTAAAACAAATCACTGGCTTTTTTTTTTAACACAAAAATTGCTTTTAATTTTTATATTAATTATTAGAGAGTTAATTAAAATTAATTTTTTTAGTTTAAGAAAAATTGAGCCTCTTTTTTAAGTTTTAGTTTAGTTTTTTCTAAAAAGTTTTAGCCCATTTTCTAATGATTTTTTAATAAAATTCAGTCTTTTTTTAAATGTCTAGAGTTTTTTTTAAGGGATTTTTCTAAATTTATTTTGAAATATGGGCTTTCAAAACTTTTTGAATTATGGCATTTTTTTTACTTAATTTTTAGAATAACTTAATTTTAATTTATTAATTTATTTAAATTTTTTATTGTTTTAGGCACAAGGTGATTTTTAAATAACAACACAATTTATTTATTTATAATTTTAAATTTTTAAGATTTTTTTTAACTTTTTCAAAATTTTTGAAATTTTCAATATTTGTTTGAATTTTTAATAATTGAAATTTTTAAAATTTATTTAATAATTATTGATTGATTTATTTACTTTTCAAATTTTAAATAAATTAAGTGCATTTTTTTATTTTTAAATATTTTTTAAAAAAAAGTGCAATTTTCAAGTGCGGATTTTTTTTGTTTTTAAATGGTATTTATTTTCCTTTACGAACTTTTGAGTTTCAAATTTTTTTTGAAGGAAATTTTTTCTTGAATAATAAAGCTATTTTACCGCGTTTAAAATTTTTCGTTTTCGAAAATATTTTTTTAAAAAGTTTTTGTTTGAATTTTTAATATAAAAAAAATCTTGAGAGTCTCAAAACAAAAAAACTACGTTAAACGTTAAAAAGAAAGAATTAAATTTAATGAACAAAAAAACTCTGAACGAAAAAACAAATTTAGATTGGCGATGATTGCACTTCTCAAAAAATAGTTTAGAATTTTTTAAAAACAGACCAGAGCTTTTCCTAATGTTCATTAAATTGCTTACTGGGTTAGGCTTAAAATTTTTTTAAATTTCTCAAAAACTCTCTTAAAAACTCCATTAAAATCTTATTTATTAACAAAATTTTTGACATTTTTTAACAAACTTCTTTTTTTAATTAAAGAAAAAAAAAGCTTTTTAAACTCATGAGCCTTGAAAGAAATTTAAGCTTTCTTTCTAGATTTAAGTTTAAATTTCTCAAAAACTCCATAAAAATCTTATTTATGAACAAAATTTTCGAAATTTTTGAACTAAAAAACTTCCTTTTTTAATTAAATAAAAAAAGCTTTTAAGCTCTCAAGAGCCTTAAGAGAAAATTTTAAGCTTTCTTTCAAGATTTAACTTTAAATTTCTCAAAAACTCCATAAAAATCTTATTTATAAACAAAATTTTCGAAATTTTTTAACAAAAACTTCCTTTTTTAATTAAATAAAAAAAGCTTTTAAGCTCTCAAGAGCCTTAAGAGTAAATTTTAAGCTTTTCTTTCTAGATTTTAGTTTAAATTATCTAAATTACATACATTTTTGTAACTTATGTAAATATTCACCTCTAAGTTTAAGAAACCCCATAAAGACCCACTTCCTAGCTTTCTCTCATGATCTCACAAAAGGCCCTTATTTAAAGTACTTTTACTTCAACGCGAGGAAAATAAGGAATCGTAACAAGTATCGGCCGCATATTGCCAAGCCATGGTAAGCATCAATCAGTCGGCTCTAATATCATCTATTACCACCTCTCGTTTCATGGAGGCTTCGTTGATGAAGGCATTCTGCTGGTGGGCCTCATCTTGTTGACTATGAGCCGGCAGTTTAGTGCTAATAATCACCGAAGAAGATTTCTCAGTTTCATTATGACCCGCTGTTGTTACTCCAGGAGAGTAGGGAGATTCGGGTCTTTCTCTTGCCTCCAATGGCGAGGAGTTATTATCTTTGCGGGCCACCGACAAATCCTCGACATGATCATCATTTTCTTGCTCACGTTCATGATGATCCATTTCACGCTCACGTTCTCTTTCGGCGAATTCACGTTCTCTCTCACGTTCCATTTCATGGCGTTCCATTAGCTCTTGCTCAGCATTACGCATGCTATTGTATTTCAAGGCGAAATTGCTAGGGCTGGGAGAGCGTACGGCATTGCCATTGGGTCCAGGGCTGGTGGACATACGATTGGCAGCTGCATGGGCAGCAGCGGCCAAGGCCATGGCATGTAAAGCCTCACGTCCTGCAATATCTCCGCCGCCACGATTTTCCAAGGCCTGCTGAAGGAAAGCATGATCTAGCAGGGCTGCGGCGGGATGTGGAATGGTGGGTGGCAAGTGGTGATGTTCACTATTGCGGTGATGTTCCTTTAACTCACGTTCTTCGCGGGCCACAACCTCATGCAAGGCAGCAGCCGAGGCTTGACCATAGCCATGAGCATAGGGAAAGGCGGCAGAGGATTCTACGCCACTAGGGCTGCGTTTCATGGTACGATTCATGGGACGACCAGTGGTAATACCCAACTTCTTGACCTTGTCATATAAGGTACGGGAAGGTACTCCGAATTTACGTGAAGCCTGCAAGGCGCTCATGCCCTCACGGACGCATTGTATAGCGGACATGATATCACTGCGTGTGTATTGCTTGTAACGTTTCCATTCGGGTTTTTGATTGTTGTTACCCCCAAAATTGCCACCGAAATTGCTGCCCTTGGGATCAAAGCCATCATCCTCAAAGGAGCGATCGGTGAAGGGGGAGTGAGGCTCGTCATGGTATTTCTAGAAAGAAAACAAAATTTAAGAAAAAAATTAATAAGATTTTCAATAAATATTCAGATTCTAAGATAAACTTACCTTATCACTATAATCCGAGCCATTGAAGCTTAAGTTATTGTTATGGCCCGGCAAATTTTTCTCGGCACTGGAGGCTTTATCCTTGTTGGCATTAGCCACAGCATTAGGCAAAAGCAAGGGCAATTGCTGAGAGGAATCGGCGGGATTTGCTTGAGCCAAAACATTGCGCAAAATAGGAGTATCACGATTCATCAACATACTAGACATTGAGGAGAGCTTCTTGCGCTTTAAAGGATTCATATCGGGAGCTGATTCATAGACGGAGCTCAGCATAGCAGCAGCAGCGGCAGCCGAAGGAGACATGGGCCATTGAGCAGCAGCACGTTCATTGGTAGGTGTTAGATTCGAGGGAGTTTGTTGAGAAGATTGAGCTTGAACGGCAGATGACTGGTTTACCGAGGAGGGCACTGGAGACTTGGTATATAAACTGGAATAGGGAGATTTGTAAGTGCTGTAGGGTGGTGAGGAACTGCTGGAAGGGGCAGCCGAGGGTGAAATATTGGAGGAGGTGGATATAACAGAAGATGAATTATCTTTGGAAATGGTTTTGTTTGGTTGTGTTAAAGCACTGGAGGGTGGTGATGAGGAGGTGGTGGTTACAGAGGAATAAGGATTCGAGGGAGCTGAGGAATTAGCATAGGGATTGCCAGCCGAACGCTCGGCATGTTCTTCACTTAACTTATGGAATTTCTCCTTCAAATCAGCCATATCAAAGAGACCCTTAACCTCTAGTTCCTCGGCTATGCGCATTATCTTGGGTATCTGACTCTGGGTAACATTTACTTCACCTGTGTACATATACTCCAATAAAGCACGCATTTCAAAGGCCTTGACACCGGGAAAGATAATGCTGCAATGATCCATGGGCATATCTTGTAGGATGGACTGGAAATAGGGAGAATTGGCAGCCAAGACCACACGATGAGCCTTGAATTGCACCTGATCATCGACGACAATGGTGCAGTCTACATAACTTTCGACTTTAATGAGAGCATCTAGGATCTCGACCAAATTGGATTTGTGATTATTCCAGCGCAGGCAATAGGTTTGGCCCTCTGGAGCCGATGAACCAGCACCTCCACCATTCGAAGAGGTAGGCACTGGAGCACCACCCATATTGTGTTGCTGATGTTGTGCTAAGGAGGGAGGGGGAGGAGGACTCTGCGAACGATGATTGTGTAAAGCGGCGGCGTTTGAATGAAAGTCTTCGGGTGGAAAGTTACCAAAAGCTTGATGAGCAAATTGTTTGCGAATTTTGAGAGCCAGCTTAAAGGTTTAGCAAAACCAAAGAGAGTAACTGAAATGAAAGGAAGAGTTAAAGGAAAAAATTAATTAAAATTTGAAATTTTTTTGAACTTTTTTTTTTTAATTTTTGCTATTAAAAAATTTGCATACTTGAAGTTTTTTGAATTTTCAATGGTAATTTTGGTTTAAAAATTTTCTGAGAAATTTTTTTGTTATTTATGTATTTGTTGTAAACAACCCCCATGTAAAAATTTGTTGTATTTTGCCTTACAAATATACACACATTTGCATTTATTTCTTTTTTTTGTAACGTATGGTGTGTAAATGTTTTTTATCAAGTCTCTATTTTGCTTTTAATATTCGCCTTTTTTTCGGCAAAATTAATGCGTTTTTTATGGAATTTTTAATGAGGGGGTAGATTTTTTTTGGCTACAATTTTTTTCAAGTTTAAATTCCAATAAGGGTGAGTTTCACCCAAAAGGAGCAGGTTTTTTTAACCTTAAGGTACTTAAGAATTTGAAATTTTTAAAATTTCTAAGAATTTTGAGGTATTTATTTTATTACTTTTTTTTTAACATTTAAACTATTTCTTTCTGTAAGTGTATAAAGAGAGTATTTATTTTAACAGGAGTATGTTAAGTTTTTTTGTGTATGTAAACAGAGAAGATCGCGAGTGTTTGTTTTCTGTTATTCAAGTGTTTACATTTAACATATTGTTGCCATATGTTTTTCAATTTGTCATAACAAATAACACATGTCTTTTGAAGTAAGGGGCGTTTTTGAGTGTTTGTTTTACATATGAATTTTTGTAAAAAAGTATTAGTTTTAGGAAAATTTGCTTAATTTAAAGAAAAATCTGCCGCTTTAATGTAAAGAAAAAGTGGAAACACGTGTTTTTTACAATGATCAACCAAAATGTGAATAAATCGCTAATAATTTGGTAAAATTTTCAAAGAACTATAAGAAATTTTTACAAAATTTTTTTGAAAATTAAAATTTTGAAAAGAAAGTGAGAAATTCTGAACAATTTACTCAAGATTTTAATAATTTTAAAGGATTTTTAGAAGAAAATTCTTAAGATTTTGTTAATTTTTAAATAAAATGTTCAAGATTTTTTATTTAAAATTATTAAATTTCAAAATTTTTAACTTCTATAAGTAAAATTTCAAATTACTTAAAAAATATTTTTCAAAATCTTTGAAATTTTTCAAAATTTTATACCGAAAATATTGAGTTATCATAAAAATGTTAATTTCTTTGCAAAAAATGTATATGAGTTGGTAAAATTTTCTGTTAAAATTCAAAATTATTTAAATTTTATAAGTTAATTTTTCAAAATTTTTGCAATTTTTTATAATTTTAAAGCGAAAATATCAAGATATCGGAAAAACGTTAAATTCTTTGCAAAAAATGTCAAAGAATGCAAATTATTTTTAAAATTTTTAGAGAAATATTGCAATATTTACAAAATTTGTTTGAAAAATTAAAATTTTGAGAAGAAATGAGTAATCCTAAACAATTAACTAAAGATTTGAATAATTTTAGAGTTTTTCAAAAGGAAGTTCTTAAGAATTTAATCAATAATTTAAACAAAACGTTCAAGTTTTTCGATTAAAAACTTTTAAATTTCAAAATTCTTAAACTTTTTATAAGAAAAAAAAATTCAAAATTTTTTTAATTTTTATATTTAAAATTTCAAAATCTTTTTATTTTTATAAATAAAATTTCAAAAAATTTTAAAGTTTTGAAGTAAAAATTTTGAGATAGTGGAAAAATCTTTGAATTCTTTGCATATTTTGAAGAAAATTTGAATATTTTAAAGAAAATTAAATTAGAAAATTAGAAAAATTGAACAGAGTTTAAAATTATTTGAAAATTCTTTTACTTTTATAAGTAAAATTTAAAGAAACTTTAAAGTTTTGAAGCAAATATCGGTATGATGGAAAAATGTTTAGAATCTTGGCATATTTTAAAGAAAATTTGCATATTTTAAGAAAAATTAAATTAGAGAAATTTAACAAAGTTTAAAATAATTTTGAAAATATTGAAGAAATAAAGAAAATTTTAATAAATTTTTACAAAAATCCAAAAGAAATATTTTAATAAATTTGGCAGAATGAAAAAAGGGAAGATACACAATTTTTTGTTTTTCAAAATTTGTATTATTTTCAATAGTTTTAGGCAAAATATCAAATTACCGAACAAATATCTTTAAATTTTATTAGAATTTCTAAAGTAGGTTTTAAGAATTCACCAAAATTAATGTTAATTGTTCAAATATAAAGAGTTCTCCACTTAATATTTCTATAAATTTTGAGGTTACCTTCATTCCAATTTCTAAAAAATTGCAAAATCTTTGAGGTTAGACTTTTTTTGTGCAAAATATCAATTTCTCATTATTTATTTGTTAAAATTTTAATATAAATAAAATTTCTTTTAAAATTTTAGCAAAATATCATATAACAAAACAAATGTCCTAAATAGTTTTCAAAGGATATTGATATTAAAAATAAAGTGGAGGATCTTTTTATTGAAGTAAATGATAAAAATTGATTTTCTTACAAAAATTTTTAGAGGGATGTCTCTCCAAAACCATGATAAATGATTTAAATTTTGAAATATTCTTATCTTTTATTCCTGACATTGTTTTCAAAATTTGTTAAGGATATTATTAAGGGGCACTTTAAAAAGGAAACCCAATTGCCAACCTGCCAAAATTTTCTTTACCAACAAAAAAGAAAACGAAAATTTTCTTTTATTTTCAAACAATTGTGCAATTTTTCTCTATTTTTATCAAAAGCCTTAGGGGTTCCGTTTCTATACAATTTTAAATGACGCCACAAACAATTGAAGGATCTTGAGAAGAAAGGACCTCCTGTAAACCAAAAAGATCTAGACAGGTTGTACAATTGGAAAGCAGGTAGAACATTTTCAAATTGATGCAACAATTGTTAAAATTGGTTTATAGAAGAGAAAGGAAATAATGTGAGAATTTAAAATTTTGTGAAAAATGACAAAATTTAAGAAAAGTCAATTTTCGATTAACATCAGGATTATAAGGGATTATTTTGGGAAAATAAAAGAATGTTACATCAAAAAAGTAGCCAATAATAGAAAAATAGGGTATTAAGGAAATCAGTTAACACCTTCAATTTTAAAAAGAAAAATAGATTTGATTTTAAAGAAACAATATAAGGCAATTAAGATTTGTTATTTAAAAAAAAAATAGCAAAAATGATTAAAACAAGTATTTTTTTTCCTTCTTTAAACCAAATCCATTTTATTACATTTCCCCTTAATTCATTATTTGCTAACAGTGGCAACCTTTCAAAGAGAGCTTTTCTTTAAACATTAAGAGAGTGATCTCTCTTTAAAGGTTAAGAAAAATCTTTACATAAAAGCTTTTTTTTAGGGTTTTCAAACAGTGAATGAGAGTTAGAGAGAGGGGAGATTAGAGAGTAAGAGTGTTAACATTAAGAGCTTTTTGCAGAATTTCTGTTTTGTTTATCTATCACTAAAGCTTTTCTCTGTTAAGTTTAATGTTTTTTTATATGCAAAACTTTATTGTAATAAAATATTTTATGCTTTAAAGGGCGTTTGTTTGTAATTTTCTTACTTTATTTATTTATATGGGGAACTAACTATGAAAAATACGTGTCAAATTAAAATCTTGTAAATGTTTAATCGAAAAAAGAAAAACCGGTTTATTTATATATGTTTGACTATTTAAAATGGCGAAATTGTAAATTCAAAATATTTTCAATGTAATGTTTTGAAAAAAATAAACAATTTTCAAGGTTTTCAAAGGGACGGCAGAATTATAATTTGAAGGTTTTTTTTTATAAATTTGATATTTGAAGTTTTAAGGTAAATATTAGATAGATATTATTGGAGGTAATAAATGTGTTTGATTAAAAGCAAAAAAAACAAGAAATTATTAATAAAATTAATGAGATTGTTAATGGCAGAATTATTACAATAATGTAACAAGAGTTAAGAAATATTTTGAGATTTTAAAAAAAAATTTTAGCTAATAAAAAAAGCTTTAAAAAAATAATTTTTGTTTAAAAAAATTTAAATTATTAAAAAAATTATGAAAACGTTTTTTAGATTAAAGAAAATTGGTTTAAAAAAAATTAAAATTATTATTAAAATTTTAATAAGAATTTTTGAAAATTTTTGCTAATGAAAATAATTTAAAGAAAATAATTTTTGCTAAAACAAAATTAAATTACTAATAAAATTAGAAAAATATTTTTTAAAATAAAGAAAATTTGTTTTAAATTTTTTTTTGGAAATAAAAAAAATATATTAAGTTTTTTTGTTTAATAAAAAGTTTAAAGTTTTTTATAAAAAATAAATTTAAAATATTTTAAAAATAAGAAAAAAATTTAAAAAAATCCAAAGTCAATTTTTATATATAAAAAAATATTTTAAGAATTTTTATTAAATATTTTTAAAAATTCAACCTTGAAAAAAAGTTCCAAAAGAATATAATTTATATTAATAAAAATTATTTTAAAAAATTCAAAGTTTACCTAATAAAATTAGAAAAACATTTTTTAGAAAAAAAAAAATTGGTTTAAAAAAATTTTAATTATTATTAAAATTATTAGAATTTTTTTAAAATAAAGAAAATTTGTTTTAGATTTTTTTGGTTATAATAAAAATTATATTAAGTTTTTTTTTAGTTCAAAGTTTTTTTATAAAAAGATAAATTGAAAATTTTGTAAAATTAAGAATAAATACAAAGAAAAAATTCAAAGTCATTTCTTATATATAAAAAATATTTTAAGAATTTTTTAAATATTTTTAAAGCCTAAACATAACTAAACCTTGAAAAAAAAATTCCCAAAAAACTTCAAAGTTAATTTTAATTTATAAAAATTATTTTGAAAAATTTTTAAATTACGAATAAATTAAAAAAAATCCAAAGTCCTAAAAAAATATTTTAGGAACTTATTAAATATTTTTAAAATTTAAAAAAATCAAAAATAAAATATTTTAAAATTAAGAATAAATTTCAAAAAAGTTCTAGCAATTTTTATATATAAAAAATATTTTAAGAATTTTTTAAATATTTTCAAAACTTCAACCTTGAAAAAAAAAAATCAACAAAAAAATTTTAAAACTTATTTTAATTTATAAAAATTATTTTAATTTTAAAAATAATCCAAAATATTTTAAGAATTTTTCAAATATTTTTAAAAGTTAAACTTAATTTAAAAAATTTATTTTTAAAAATTAAGAGTAAATTTACAAAAAATTCTTAGTTAATTTTTGTATATAGAAAAAATATTTTAAGAATTTTTTAAATATTTAAAAAAAACTTGAAAACTGAAAAAAAATTCCCAAAAAATTTTTAAGCTGATTTTAATTTACAAAAATTATTGTAAAAAAATCAAAAAGAAAGTTTTAAAAAATTTTTAAATTAATTTTATTTTATAAAAATTATTTAAAAAAATAAAAAAAAATTTAATAACTTTTTAAGCTAATTTTAATTTATAAAAATTATTTTAAAAAATTCATTAAAATTTTTATATTAAAAAAAAAAATATAAAATTTATTTTTTTTAATATTTTCAAAAAAAAATTTTGCAAAAAAATTTCAAAGCTAATTTTAATTTATAAAAATTCTTTTAAAAAATTCAAATTTTTTTCTACTTACGACATAAATTTAAAAAAATTCGAAAAGAAAATTTTAACAAATTTTTAATTATTTTTTACTGTTAAAATTTTTCTTGTTGTTTTTACAAACAATTTTTAAAAATGTCGTTGAAAACACACAAATATTTTCTTTGAATTTTAAAAACTGAAAAAAAGACACAAAAAATTAAATTTTTAGTAAAATTTTCATTAAAAAATTTTTTTATGAAAGAAATTTAAGATTTTATTTTTTAGTAAAAAATAACTATACCATTAAAAAATTGTTTAATTATTAAACTAATTTCCTAGTCTTATTAAACTAATTTCCTAGTCTTATTACACATTTTTTTCTTGTAATAAAGTTAATTTTTCGCTAAAATCCAAAAATGTGGGCTAAGGCCTTTAACTTCAAGAAAAGTTTTCCAAAATTTAAGACATAATTTTTTATTTCGAATTTTCAAGCGAATTTTGATATTAAAAAAATTACATTTTAGTGAAATTAAGAAAAAAATAAAGTAATTTTTTCAAAAGTAATCAAAAATCTTAAAACTAAAAAATTGTAATAAATTGGGATCTTAGTGCAATACACTACAGTAAAACTTTTTGATTAAATTTGTGATGTCCCAAAATTTTTGATTAAACCTTTTAAAAATTTTTACATTTTTGTGAAATTAAGAAGAAATAATTAAAATTTATAAAAATATTTTCTAATATTTATATAAATTTTTTATTATGTTTTTTTTTTAATTATTCTTACCTTGAATTTTATAATAATTTTTTATAGTGAACACTTCAGTTTAATAATGAGTTTTCAATTTTTGCAAAGGCCAAAAATTTTATTTAATTTCAGTTCTCAATATTTTTTTATATTATAAAGTTTTTTAAATTTTCTTAATAATTTTGAAATTTATTTTGTTAATTTTTTTTAAATTATTTGAAGCCAATTATTTTAATTTTGTACACACCACTCAGCTTTTTAGTTGAAGCCAAAATCATAAAAAAAATCCAAAAATATATCAAATTATTTAGCTGAAGGTGGATTTTGTAATTTAATTAATGTTAATTATTTTTTTTAAACAAATTTTTAAAAATATTGCACTTTTTTATAGAGAAAAAACACTTGTTTTTTTGCTGAAGTTTTCTTAGAAGAAAATAATCCCAGAAAGAGTAATCCAAAGTTGTTTATTTTTCTTTTTTTTTAATTCCAAACACTTGTTGTTTTTTTTCTTTTAAAATTGTTACAAATTTTTTCTTTAAGTGTATTCTTATATTTTTTTTGTATGTTAAATTTATTTTATAAATCTATAGATATTTTGTAATATATTTATATATATTTGTTGTTAATTTTATGTGAAAAACTGCGACACATTTATGTTGTTGCAGATTCGAGAGCTCGAAGTTGAATAAATGCCAACTGCCAATGCATGCATAAAGTCATTCGAATACGCAGCTCTATCATCACAAAAATTTTCCCTATAACACACACAAGAAAGACAAAATACGAAAATACAAAAAAAAAACGCAGCCAAAAATGTAATAGGTTTTCCTAATACTTAGATTTCCCCTAAAAAAAATACGCACAAATATTACAAAGAACAACAAATACAAAACACGCTCTCTTATTACAACAAGAGAGTCTTTAGAAACAAGAGATTTTTCTTAATGTAATAAATAGGGGAAGTTTTTTATTCCATACACGCAAATTACACACACGCACACACATTTTGTAATAAACAACAAAAACAAACGCATGCTTTTCTTGACTAATAAACAAAAACATTCTCTGTGATAATATTCTCTGTTGTTTAGCATAACTGTGATACTTCTGTTTAAAACTGTTATAAATGCATGTTAGTAAACATTCAAGCAAACACACACTTACTTACTTTAATATCAACAGGGGAAAATGCAATGTAAACAGAGATAGCATTAACACTCTCTGTAGGAGTAACAGTAAGAGTAACAGTTTTCTTTCTCTTTTCTTTTTACATTGCAGAATTCTATTAAATTGATCATGTAAAATTACATGTGTTTTTTTTTAATAAAACTGCAGTTTTTGTTTAATTGTTACCATAAGTTTTGCTTTTTATTAAATAGAAATAAAATTAAAGTAAGAATGAAAAGGCTGTAATCAAAAACTTTCCTTTAAATTTATTTAGTTTTTCGAAAGTCCCTTATAACATTGTTTTAAAAAGTAAGTACATACATATTTTTTTGCATCTAACCCATAGCGCACCCACATTTGCTTCTAGTAAGTTTACATTTCTATTTTTTTAGAGAAAAAACAATTTTCTTCTAATTTTTTATGGTTGAGTTTTTTGTTACATATGAACATACGTTTTTTTTTTTTGATTACTTTATATTTTTTTTACCAAATTTTTATTGTACAGTCATTTTTTATAACAATTTTTTTTTATTTCGCTCTTTCTCTTCCTTTCTCTCTTTGTATTCAAGCCGGTTTATGCAGGTTATTTTTATTAGTTTAATAAAAATTTGAAGAAAACTATAAACTAGAGGAAAAGGGTTTTCTTAAAACACTGCGCTTTTTTAAAACCAAGTGCCTCAGACAAAGAAAAAATATCATTAAAAAAAAACTCAAACAAAATTGATTGGAAAGACAAAATCTCTCAACTTTTGTTGTTGTTTTTAAAAAGCCTCAATATGTTATTGTTGTTGTTATTAAAATTATCATATCATTAACATTATTTGCTTATTTTTCATTGAAAAAAAATTTAATTTTATTCATTGTAAATAGAAAATTTTGTTTAATGATTTCATTACGAGATTTTGTAATCCAAAAAAAGTGATTTTCAAAATGTTTTGATGAATTTTGAAATCTAACATTTGGCATAACTTGTGATAAACACATGATTTCATTGAAAATTAAATATTTTGTTCATCATTATTGAATGAAGAAAATAATTGTGAAACATTTTTAAAATTTTTAAATTTGAAAACTTTAAAATATGAAAAAATTGAATAAAAAGTCTAATTTTGATGCATAAGATATGATTTGACAAGTTTAATTAAATTTTTTAATTTGAAAAAAAAAATGTTGTCCTCTTATTCATAAACGAAAAATAATTTTGGTCTTTTTTCGATATCTCCGGTGTTTTTGTTGAGCGATTTTGATGAAATTTAATAGAATGCTGGAAAATTTTATAATGATGATATACAACTAATGTCAGATGACATACAACTCAGACTGACTGGCAGACAGACAGTCAGACAGGCAGACAGACAGACAGACAGACAGACAGACAGACAGACAGACAGACAGACAGACAGACAGACAGACAGACAGACAGACAGACAGACAGACAGACAGACAGACAGAAAGACAGACAGACAGACAGACATTGCTAAATCGATTTTCCTGCCGATTCTGAGTCGATCGGTATAAATTTTAGCGAAAAAATGAAAAATTCTGATTCTGTTATCGATCAGGAGCCCAAAATTTGCATATTTTTAAATTGGAGCAAATTTTCGAGATTATGTTAATTAAGGCAAATTTTGTATTTAACCTTTAAAAGAATATTATCCAAAGTTCTGTTTTCTTAAAAAATAAAAACTGATCTTTTTTGAACATCTCGGAAAACAAACCAAGTACTAATGGGTATCAAAGTTCCAGGTCTTGTAATGGCAAATAAGGAAATTAAGGCATTTGTTCAGGCTCCTAATTATTAATTTACGTATGTTCTTTGCAATCGCAAAATTTTAATTAAAAAACTGTTTGCATAAATTTGCATAATTTTGACATGTAAATTTTATGATTATGCAAATTTATGCGAATATATCATTTAACCCTTAAAAGAAAATCTCCTAAAAGTCTTTTTTCTTAAAGATAAATAAACTGACTTTTTGAACATCTTGAAAGACGTACCAAGTATTAATAGGTAATCTAAGTTCTAAATCTTGTAATGGCAAATAAGGAGTTACAGGATTTGTTTAGGCTCCTAATCGTTAATTTATGCAAATTCTTTGAAACGCCAAATTTTAATTAAAAAACTTATATTTGCTTGTCAATTACCAAGACTTTGCAAAAATTATCGATTAGGAGTTCGAAAAAAATTGCATTAACCCCTTTATTTTGGTCTAAAAGATCCCAGGTACCCAGTAATGCTTTGTTTATCTTTCAAGATTATCAAAAGGTCAGTTTTTAATTCTTTAAGAAAACAGACATTAATGAGTTTTTCTTTCAAGGGTTCAATGAAAATTTCGCATAAATTTGCATATATTAAAAATTTGCCTTAATTAAAAATATGCAAATTTATGCAAATTTTTTTTTTAATTAAAATTTGGCAGTTATTTTTTGAAAGACGGCAAATACTCTCAAAAGGTTAGCTTTTAATTCTTTAATAAAGCAGATACTGATGACTTTTTCTTTTAAGAGTTTAACGAAAATTTTGCATAAATTTGCATAATTAAAAAATTTGCCTAAATTTATCCTTCAAGAAATAACAAATCTGCAATGTTTTGAAATTTTCCTAAATACGAGGTGCTATAGTTTAGGGGTTTATGGAGCTGCTTTAGTTAGCTGTAGGTTATTCAAATTTGAAATATAATTTTGCTAATACCACTACTTTAATCATATGAAATTTAATTAAAATCCCTTAAGTCGTTTTAAAGTTAAGTAATATAAAGATGTCAAAAAATTTACAAAGTTTTTGGTTCTTTTTGAATACGAGGTACTGAAGTTTGTGGGTTCATGGCACCGCTTTAGTAAGCTCTAGGTTATTCAAATTTAAAACATAATTTTGCAAATATGTCTACTTTAATCATGTGAAGTTTTATTGAAATCGGGTTAAACGTTAAGCAGTAAGAGATGCCAACAAATTTGCAAAGTTTTTGGTTATACTTGACTACGAGGGGCTATAGTTTGCGGGTCCACAGCACCACTTAAGTAAGGTATAGGTTATTCAAAATTAAAATGTAATTTTGTAAAAACCTTTACTTTAATCATGTGCAATTTTATTCAAATCGCTTAAACTGTTTTAAAGTAAAGCTGCAAGAAATGCAAATAATTTGAATATTTTTAAATTTCTTGAATGCGAGGTGCTATTATTTAAGAGCCCATGGTATTGCTTCGGTAAGGAGTAGGTTATTCAAACTCGAAGTATTGTTTTATTAATATTTTTTATATAGCCATGTGAAGTTTTAAATAAATCGCTTCAAATTTATTAAAGTTATAGAGTATGAAATGCCAAAATTTTTGAATTTGGTATATGTTTTAATTTAAATGTTTTATTAAAATTTCTTTGATAAAATTAATTTAAATATCAAATAATCTACAAATGTCTAAAATTTCATTAAGAAATCGTTAAGCATTTAAAAATTATAGCCATTCAAATGTTAAAATATAATTTTTTAACAAAAATTAGAAATATTTTAAGTTTTAGAAGCTTAAGTGAAAAATTTGTTATAAATATTAATAGTATTTTTATATTTTAATAAAGTACAAGTATTAACGATTCTAATGATATCAATAAATCCCATATAAATTGTCTTTTTAATACCACAAAAGAAATTACAAACTTGATACTTTTGGAAAAAATCAATAAAAAATTTTAAAGAAATTCTTTGAAATTTCGTATATTAAAGGTATTGTTGGTCATATGTTGACCATAATTTTGAAATCTTCAAACATAATTTTACAACATATGCTTGCCAAACTCTTTTCTCTGTTAAATTTTCTCAATCATTTTCGTTTATATCCTCAAAAATCTGTTATTTAAGCAACATATTTATTTTTTTCAATTTTAAAATCCTCAAAAATGTAACCATTTTTTTTACAATTTTCAAAATTGTTTCCAATTTTTGATGGTAGTACCAGAAAATATGTTGACCTTAATTTGTACGCATGATTAATTGTTGTATTTTATGCCATAAAACTGGTCGATCATTTGTAAAGACGGACACACAGAGCCCAGATGATAATGAAGTTTGATGGGACTGCATGAGGCCTTTTTACCATAAAACGCTAACAAAAAATGCAATTGAAGTAAAATAATGTATTTTTTTTGGCTAAAAAGAAACAACAACAAAAAGAAAATGTTGGTCAGTCATTATTGTTTGAGATAATGAGTTCTTCGGGGTTTTAAATTCGATTTCTGTGAAGTGGTTTCTGCATTAATAGTCAGTCTAATCAAGCATTTCCATTAGTTTTATATTCAAAACTTATGTAGAAAAACTTGTCTTTTTGGAAAAATTTTCTATTAGAAGATAGGCGTTAGCCTATATTTCACACATATAATTAAAAACCACAATATTTGTTAGATATTGGTATATATTTGTTACAAACTTCCCTTACACTTTCTTCTTTTAAAAACTCAAACTATTAATGTTGGAAATAATTAAAGTAATTAAACATTTGTTTGATTTTCAGAAAAACTTACTAAAGTCTTAAAAATAGATACTATTAATGGCCTTCTATAACAAAATAGTCAAAAAAGGATTATTTTATTTGGGAACAGGAAACAGCTAAAATCTTCTTCTAACATTTTAATTATAAATACAGCAGGTTCAAAATTAAATTTTGATATGAAATAGTCTAATTTTGTTCCACTATTTGATATCCCTGGATCTGTATTTATTTGTAGATTGATAAAAAATTAAAAAAATCCTAAGGTTTGTACAGGTTTTTCAAGTTAATCAGCTAAAACCAAAAATTGTCATATTTTTGCATTTTTTAAAAAAATTATATTTTAATATTTGAAATGTTATAACTTTTTAACGGTTAAAGATTTTTGAAATAAAATTTTCAGAATTTGCAGCTTATAAAGTGCCTCTAATAATTATGAAATGAAAGAAAAAAAATTATTATATGTTCTTAGATATTTATATAAAATTTGTATACAGTTTTTTGAATTCGAACAATGGGGTTTTCAAAGAATTATAAAGAAAAGACTTCATAACTTCCAAAAAATTAAAGCAATTTCAATAAAATTGCATATAATTAAAGACGAAGTACTAGTGAAAACATATTTAGAATTTAGAATAAATTAACCATGGTGGAGCAGCGCCATGGGTTCCCAAACTACAGAGCCTCAAATTTTGAAGCACTAAAATTTTGTAAAATTTTGATTTATTAAAAAAAAAAAATTAAAGGGATGTTATTTCTTCTTTAGGTTCTAATTTATTTTTAGATCTAATTTATAAGTTAACCCTTATAGGATTTTACTTAGGTTCGGTTATTTGTTGCCCTACAAAATACAAATGCCAAATTTTAATTAAACATTTTTTGCATAAATTTGCATATTTTTAAATTTAAGCAAATTTTCGAGATTATGCAAATTAAGGCAAAATTAAAAGAAAACCTACCAAAAGTCTATTATCTTAAAGAATGAAAAACTGACCTTTTGAACATTATGAAAGACGAACCAAGTACTAATAGTTACCTAAGTTACATATCTTGTAATGTCAAATAAGGGGTTAAAGCATTAGTTCAGACTTCTAATCTTTAATTTATACAAATTCTTTGAAAATGCTAAATTTTAATTAAAAAACTTTTTGCATAAATTTGCATAATTTCAACATTGGGCGAAATTTTGAAGATTATGCAAGTATATGCAAAATTTTCATTTAACACTTAAAAGAACACCCCCTTAAGGTCTGTTTTCTTCAAGAATAAAAATCTGACCTTTTGAACATCTTAGAAGACATTCCAAATATTAATGGGTACCTAAGTTCTAGATCTTGTAATGACAAATAAGGTATTAGTGGATTTGTTCAGGCTCTTATCATTAATTTATGCAAAATTTTTGTAACTGCCAAATTTTAGTTTAAAAACTTTTTGCATAAATTTGCATAATTTTAATATTAGACAAATTTTAAAGATTATGCAAATTTATGCAAAATTTTCATTTAACTCTTAAAATAAAATATATTAAAAAGTCTGTTTCTTAAATATAAAAAAACTGACCTTTTGAGCATCTTAAAAGAAAAAAAGGTACTAATGGATTGCATAGTTCCAAAACTTGTAATGGCTAATAAGGGGTTAATGGATTTGTTCAGTCTCCTAATCTTTCTTCTGTTATCCTTGACTCCCAGTGGAGCATAGGGCCTCCTAATCTTTAATTTATGCAAATTCTCTGTAAACGCTAAATTTTAGTTAAAAAACTTTTTGCATAAATTTGCATAATTTTAAATTAGGCAAATTTTGACGATTATGAAAATGTATGTGAATATATCATTTAACCCTTGAAAGAACATCTCCTAAAGGTTTATTTTCTTTAAGATAAATAAACTCCCCTTAAGAACATCTTGGAAGTCAAGCCAAGTTTTACTGGGTACCTAAGTTGATGACATTGTAATGTCAAATAAGGGAATTAATGGATTTGTTCAGGCTCCTAATCTTTAATTTATGCAAAAACTTTGTAACGGCCAAATTTTACTTAAAAAAAATGTTTGCATAAATTTGCATAATTCTAACATTAGGCAAATTTTGAAGATTATGCAAATTTATGCGAATATATAGTTTAACCCTTGAAGGAAAACCTCCTAAAGGTCTATTTTCTCAAAGATAAATAAACTGACCTTTTGAACATCTTGGAAGACAAGCCAATATTACGAGGTACCTAAGTTGAAGATCCTATAATTTTAAATAAAGGGTTAATGCACTTTTTAAGTCCCCCTTGATAATCGATAATTTATGCAAATTCTTTGCAATCTCCGAGAAAATATGTCAAGAATTTTGCATTATTATGCAAATTAATTTAAAAAAAAAAAAATATTTTTTAAACTTTAAGTGGCATGATAACGTTTAAAATAAGAAAGGGGGATTTTTACTTGGGATATTTTAAATTGGATTACAAATAAATATGACATTTTATTCTAATCGTCTGAATCCAAAAAATTTAAACTCTATCCAGAAACACAGAGTAAAATCTCTTTGTTCTTCTTGTTCGCAACCTAAACACCAGAACTTTATTCCCGAAAAAGTACCTGTTCCAGAAATTTATGCATTCAAAGCCAAAAATAACTGCCAAATTTTTTATTTGAAAATTTTTTGCATAAATTTGCATTAATTTGAAATTAAGGCAAATTTCTTTTCTAAGCCTTAACAGAAAATTTCTTTAGTGATATCTTAAAGAAAGCCCGAATGACCCTTTGCTTCTTACTACCTAAATAACATTAACCCCTTCTTGGGTTCTTAAGGCATCCAAAAAGGGGTTAATGCAATTTTTTTTAAATAATTCATTAATTTATGCAAATTCTTTGTAATAGCAAAGAAAATGTCAAGAAATTGTATTATAATGCAAATTTTTTTCTTAAGAAATTCGAAAATCAATAAATAATCGATCAAAGCAATTTCGGAAAAAATTTGCATAAATTTTTTCAAAACCGAAAAAGGCAGCTGAGAGCAAGGGTGTTAAAGGGGTTAAAAGAAAATTTCTTCAAAAAACAAAATTTGCATAATTTAGCAAAAGGATTAAAGGAATTGTTAAACAAATGTTACACAGCCAAAGAATAACAAAATATGACCTTGATTTTGAAAGTTATGCAAATTATTTTAAAATTAAAATGTAACGTATTTTTTTTTTTTTTGAAAACTAAAATAATAACAAAATTTTATCATTACAAATTAAAAAAGAACCTGTTTAGTTAATTTTAATAATTTAATATAAAAATTCAAAATTTTTATTAAAAACTTGCCATCTCTTTCTTTTTTCTTTCAAAAAAAGAAAATCCTTTTCATTTCTATTACAAAATTTTATCCAATCACAAATCGATTTCTATTGATTTTTTCCCTTTTATAACAGATTTCTTTACTAGAAATGGTTTTTGTTTTTCCAAAATTTTGCCGGTATACGAATCATAAACGTGAATTTTTTGTATAGCTCTCCTTTCTCCTTATTAATAGTTTTCCCTTATTCTTTAGAATATTTAACAATTTTAGTTTTATTGAAAAATGCTATCCTAGTAAAGGATATTTACACACAAGCAATCAACTCATACACATATGCAATCTCTTTCATACACACATGCTTGCAATCTCACACTCATATGTAAGCTCTCTCACACACTTACATATGTTTTCTGTTTTCAAAAACATTTACGCACTTTGTGTTTTCGATTTACCTTAGCAGAGTTTGGCAAAGAGAGTAAGATTCAAATCAACCCCAATTTATCCCTCTTACTCACAGGATTAAATCCTTATTGTAATAAAACGAGTTTCAATTTAAAATACAAGTGTTTTAATCAAAATAAACTGATATAAAAATAAAAATATCAATATAGAAAATTTGAAAAAAAAATCAAAATTTTTTATTTTTTCAAAAAAAATTTTATAAAAAAGTTTGAAATTAAAACTGTTTTTCTTAATTTGATAAAGTAGAGATATTAACCTTTAATTTGATACCAAATAGTTTAAATTTGAATTCCTAAAACTAGAGTTTTGATCAAATTAAAGTGAACACTTAAAAAATTAAAAAAAAACTAAAATTTAAGTTTCTCAAAAAATTTTAATAAAAAAATTATTTTAATAAAACTTTTTTTATATTTTATAAAAGTAGACATATTAACATTTAATATAAAACCAAATACTTCTTTAAAAGTCTTTTGTTTGATATCAGAAATAAGATTTTTATATCATTTAAAAAAAAAAATTCTATTTCAAAATTTATCCTTGAAGCAAATTTTCTCTATGTTTCACTTTTAAAATATTTTTTTTTTAATAAATTTGCAAAACAATGCAAAATTCTTAAATATTTCTTTACAAATTCAATAAAAATATTAAAATTTTAAATTTTTAAAAATAACTAAAATTTTAGTTTTTCAAAAAAATTGAATAAAAAATTATTTTGATAAAACTTTTTTATATTTTATAAAAGTAGATATATTCACGTTTAATATGATACCAAATACATTTATACAAATCTTTAGTTTGTTTTCAGAAATAAGATTTTAAAATAATTTTAAGAAAATTTTCCATTTCAAAATTTATCCTTGAAGAAAGTTTTCTCAGTCCGTCACTTTTCAAATATTTTCCTTTTGATATCTTTTAAATAAATTTGCATAACAATGCAAAATTCTTAAATTTTTCTTTACAAATTTAATAAAAATATCAAAATTAAAATTTAAAAAAAATAACTAAAATTTAAGTTTTTCAAAAAATTTTAATAAAAATTTTATTTAATAAAACTGTTTTTATATTTAATTAATGTAGTCATATTTTTTTTAATATGATACTAAATTTGTCTATACAAATCTTTTGTTTGTTATCAGATACCTATAAGATTTTAAAATTATTTTAAGAAAATTTTTTATTTCAAAATTTTTTCTTGAAACAAATTTTTCCTCCCTTTCACTTTTCAAATATTTTCCTTTTGATTTTTTTCAAATAAATTTACATAATAATGCAAAATATTTATTTGCTATTACAAGAAATTTGCATAAATTATCGTTTAAGGTTCCCTCAACAAAATAAATTAAACCTTTTTCGTTTGGTAGCCTAAACTAGGTACTCGGTTAAACTTTCTTCATTCCGCTATACGAGCTTCTTAAAAGGGTCAGTTGCTAATTCTTTAAGAAAATTGACAGCAAAGAGGTTTTGTTTAAAGGGTTATATAAATTGTCTGCATAAATTTGCATATTTTTAAAATATGCCAATTTTTAAATTATGTAAATTTTTGCAAAAACATTTTTCAGACAATTTTTTTTTCGAAATTTATCCCTGAACATGAGTTTCCTCTCCCTTTCACTTTTCAAATATTTTTCTTTCGATTTCTTTTAAATAAATTTGCCTAATAATGCAAAATTCTTAACATTGTCTTTGCGAATACAAAGAACTTGCATAAATTATCGATTAGGGTTCCCCCAACAAAATGCATTAATACTTTTTTATAACCTAAAGTAGGTACCCAGTAAAACTTTGTTCGCCCTGTAAAATCTTAAAAGGGTCAGTTGCTACTTCTTTAAGAAAATTGACTGCTAAGAGGTTTCCTTTAAAGGGTTAAAAAAATTTTCTGCATAAATTTGCATATTTTTAGAATATGCCAATTTTAAAAATATGCAAACATTTTTTAATTTAAATTTGGCGGTTACTTTTTGGAGTCAAAACTTTTCTTATTTAAATACTAGTCAGATAATTAGTATTGATTTACATTCCCAATCTTATTACTATTACATAATATCAGCTATAGCCTTCTAAAAGGGTCATCCAACAGGGAATTTACAGTTGATTTGGATTTTGCGTTGGTGGCTTCACCGTTTTTTTTTTTTTTTTCAAAATATATTAACCCTTTTTGTTTTTAGCCTTAAGTAGATATAACCTAGTAATGCTTTCTTCGCCCTGCTAAATCCTAAAAGGGTCAGTTGCTTATTCCTTAAGAAAAATTACAACAAAGGGGTTTTCATCAAAGAGTTACTTACATACATTTTCTGCATACATTTGCATCTTTTAAAAATATGCCAATTTTAAGATTATGCAAATTTATGCAAACATTTTTTAAACTAAATTTTGGCGGTTACTTATTTGAATTATAAACGTTTCTTATATAAATACAAGTCAAAGAAGAAGCATTTATTTTAAATTCTCATTCTTCGAATTCTTCTTTATTTATGTGCCAGAGATAAAAAGCACTTTTTAAATAGTTTACATCATGTAAACATTGTAAATAATTGAAAATTTATGAGAAAATCGTTTATTGAAATAACAATATCGAATATTTTCATGATTTTTTGGCGTAAAATAACAATTTTTGAATTATTTACATCATGTCAATAATGTAAATAGTTTAGAATTGATGAGAAATTGTAATCTTAGAACTTTTTTCTAACATTTTTTGTTGAAAAACTTAATTTTTCAATTGTTTACACCAGGTCAACAATGTAAATAATTAATATATGATCACAAAATATAATTTTGAAGTGATTTCTATGAAGATTTTACTTAAAATTTTCAATTTTCTACATGAACTTTACAATGTAAATAATTAAAAATTATGTCTACATTGTGTCAAAAATTTTAAAAAATAAACAATGATCATTATTTTTTGGTGATAAATAGCAAATTTTGAATTTTTTTACTTTATGTCAACAATATAAATAATATAAAATTTGGATAAAAAGTTAAATTTGTCAATTGTTTACATCACGTTTATTATGTAAATAATTGAAATATGATCAGAAAATATAATTTTTAAATGATTTCTATGAAGATTTTACTTAAAAGTTAAAATTTTAAATTTCTACACAAACCTTACAATGTAAAGAATTAAAAGTTATGCTTACATTGAGTCAACAATTTAAAAAATTATTAGTTATTAGAAAAAAGTAAAATTCTAATTGATTTTTACGAAATTTTTTGCGTAAAAGTCTCATTTTTCAATTGTTTACATTAAGTAATCAATGTAAAAAATAAGATGTTCAGAGAAATTTAAACTAAAAACTTTAATATTGATATCAAATAAAATTTTTGTATTTGTTTACATTCCATTTACATTTACAAATGAAAATAATCAATTGTTTACGTAAAATAGACATTTTACTTTTGAATAAAGATATTTACAGAAATTTACTCTAAAAACTTTTATTTATAGTTTTGAAGACGAACAACATTTTTTGCAAATGTTTACATAAATCAAAAATGTAAAAAATTGAGAAAATTTACACTAAAATAAAAGTTTAGTTTTGATATAATGTTTTATTTTAAATCATGTCATCAATGTAAAGAATTGAAAATTTATCAGATAATTTAGCTTTTGGATGATTTTTATGAAGTGTTTGTAAAAATAGTATTTTCTTCGTCATGTTTACATTATGTCAACAATTGCTAGAGAATGTTTTTTGTGATTGTTTTTTTTTATAAAAGACGTAAGTTTTTTTTAGTTCTTTACACAACGTCAACAATGTACATAAATTTCAATTATTTTTATTCAATTTATCTTGAAAATTAAGTTTTTCTAATTGTTTACATAATGTCAATAATTTTACATTTTATTATTTTACAATGTAAAGAATTATGCAATGGCTAGAGAACGATTTTTTATGATATTCTTATAAGAGCTTTAAGTTTTATAATTCTTTACACAATGTAAAGAATTAAAATTTTAAGATTTTTATAAAATTTATTTATTAAAGTTTTCCAATTGTTTACATAATGTCAATAATTATAGATTTGATTCCTTTAAGCTCCAATTATACAAAAAATCTTTTAAAATTTTACATTTTTGTGCTTAAATTGTAAATTACTTTTAAAAATTATTTGAAAATTTTGTATCTTCCCAAATTTAACTCTTTTATTAGTTTCCCAGGTAAAAAATCTCATTAATAAATTTCTCAAGAAATTCTAAAATTTATGAATGTCAAAATTTAAAAACAGGTACTTAAAATAATGTACAAGATTTGTCCAAAGGGTTAAAAGTGCAAGAATGCAAAAGGGTAATGCAATTTTTTGCATTTAAGTGCGAAAAACTTGCAAAAAAACACACGTTTTTAGAAAAAGGGTTGAATTGGGTTGTAAAATGAAATAATTTAGCAAAAAATTGGGAAAATATTTCATTCTTTGTTCACTAATTAGCTGCCATAAAATAAGAAGGTCACATGTAAAAGAAATATTTTCTTAGAATTCCAAAATAAAGTTTTCAAAATTTAAACTGAGATAAGCAAAAGAAAAGGAAATTCTATAATTTACGCTTATGTAAACTCTAAGAATTTTGTTTGTATACGAGTATTTGTAAAGACCCTCATAATTTGTATTTTTACAAAATAATGCAAAAACTTCAAATGAAAATCTTTTGTTTATTGCAAAAATCTAAGAAACAAAAGAAAATGTTTCCACACTTTTGGCTACGGAAAAGCAAATTATTGACCCCGCAGTTTGTCAAATTTCAAAACATACAAATATTTATTAGTAATTAAAGACTTTTAATAGATTTTTTACACATGAAAATACTTACACTCGTATCACATGGAAGTACTTAAGTGTTACCAGTGACTCAGTAACAATCCCCTGACCCTCATTTATTTACATGTACATGACATTTCTTTCTTCTATTGTCATCACACTAAGACAACAATAGAGTAAAATGCATGTCAAATGAAAAGAATGCAATTCTTTAGTTTTTTTCCTGGGGTCTAGATTTGTTTGTATTTCGATATTTGTAAATATTTTTGTCAATAAATTGCAATTTTGTGTTGGTTTTGTTGTTTAAAGAATATAAAGCGGGTCACTCAACTTTTAGAGATAAACTAGCGGACAAATTATAGTGGACACGTGCCTTGAGAGAAACCAAAGTAAAATTTTCTATAATAATTTCTAAGAAAATGCAAAAAAATGTCAATTATGTAAAAAATGAAACAAATTTATTAAAATCCTATTTAAAAGAAAATTTGTTAAAATTTTTGTATAAAAAAGCTATTTATAAAATTGTTTACATTATGTCAACAATGTAAATAATTGGAAACTGTTAAAAGAAACTGGAAAAATGTTGACAAAGTAAGGAACAAAACAAAAAATCATAATTTTAAACGATTTTCTTAAAGTATTTGAATTAAAATCCATTATTTTCAATTGTTTACATAATGTCAATAACGTAAAGAATTCAAATTTCTACTCTAAATCAAGTTTTCAATTGATTTTTATAAAGTATTTGTTTAAAAGTTACAATTTTACAATTGTTTACATAAGGGCAACGGTGTAAAGAATTGGAAATTTAGCAGAAAATTAAATTTTTTAAGAATATTCAGGAACTTTTCATGCAAAATATTATTTTTTCTATATTTTACGTTATGTCAAAATTACAAAGTATAAAAATTGTAAATAAAATCATCGTTTTCAATGATTTTTTAAAGTTTTCTATACAAGTTACAGTAATTGTTTACATACATGATGTAAACAATTAAAAATTATAAATTTTTTAGAAAAGCTTTCGAAAATTTAGTTTTTTGACGTTTATTGCAATTATTTACATTAATGACACAATGTAAAAAGTTTTAAAAACTAGTTTTTTACTAAAAAATTTCAAGAAAATTGTTTTTAAATAGAATTTTCATACATTTTTCTCGTTCTTTACATTATTGACATGATGTAAACAATTCAAGTTAAAGCTGTTTTATACATAAAATTAAAGAAAAATGTTTTAAAATGTAAAATTAAAATAATTCCTCAATTTTTACATTGTTGACGTGATGTCAACAATTCAAAAATTCGAGTTTTTTATATAAAGAATTAAAATTTCCTTTTTTTAGAATAATTTTGCTGAAATCATTTTCAAACAATTTTTAGGCCCTTTTACATTGTTGACATGATGTAAGGAATTATGTAAACAATAAAAAAATTTAATTTAAGCAAAAACTTATTGAAAATCAATTTTCAATGTAAATTTCTTGATATTTATTAATTCTTTACAAAGTTGACATGATGTAATTTTTTTATATTTTCAGTCGTTTTCGTAGTTTTTTACAGTCAAGACACTATGTAAATAGTTAAAACCTTTGAAAGTTTTAGAAAAACTTAATAATAATCCTTCTAAAATTTTGTTTTTTTGCCATTTTCCAATTATTTACATTGCTGACATGATGTAAAAATTTAAAAAATTACTTGTTATTATAAAAATTTCAAGAATTTTATTTTTAAATGGGATTTTTGTAAATTTCTCACATTATTGACATGATGTAAACAATTAAAAAAAAAACAAATTTTATACATATAATTCAAGAAAAATGCTTCTAAATTTATAGTAATTTCTCAATTTTTTACATTGTTGACATGATGTAAAGAATTATGTAAATAAAGAAATGTTAATTTATGCAAAAACTGTATGAAAATAAAATTTCAACATCAATTTCTTGCTATTTATCAATTCTCTACATAGTTGACATGATGTAAACATTTAAAGACAAATCTATTTTATACGTAAAATTTAATTTAATGACATTTCTAAATGTAAATTTACAATAATTTCTCAATTCTCTAGAGTTTTGACATGATGTGAACATTTCAAAAATTTGAGTTTTTTATAAAAATTTTATAAAAATATTTCCTAAAGTAATTTTCAGTATTTTTTTCCCACTCTTTGCATTGTTGACAAGATGTAAACAATTAAAAAAAGTGATTTTTAAACAAAAAATTAATGGAAGTCTTTTAAATTCTTGACATGATGTAAATAATTGAAAAATTTCCTTGTTTTGGAAGAGCTTTCCTAAATAATTTTGTTATTTTATTTTTACAACCATTTTCAATTCATTATATTATTGACATGATGTAAACAATTGTGCAAATGTTTGAAATATATAATTTTACTACAAAAACTTCATGGAAATAAGTTAAGAATCAATTTTTTTTAACATTTTATAAATTTTTATATTGTTGACATGATGTAAACAATTGGAAAATTCAAAATTTTATGCAAAAACTTCATGGAAATCGTTCAAAAATTAGATTTTTTTCAATATATCACAATTTTTTACATTATTGACATGATGTAAAGAATTGTGTAAATGTTTGAAATATATAATTTAAATACAAAAACTTCATTTAAATCAGTCAAAAATCTGTTGTTTTCAATATTTCATCATTTTTTACATTGTTGACATGATGTAAACAATTGGAAAATTGAATATTTCTTGCAAAAACTCCCTGAAAATCGTTAAAAAATTAAATGTTTTCAACATTTAACAATTTTTTACATTGTTGACATGATGTAAACAATTGCCAAAATTGAATTTTTAAGCAATAACTTAATGGAAACCTTTGAAAAATTTGATTTTCTAGCCAAATTCTGAATTTTAAATTAATGATAGAGGGTCAAATATTAAAAAAAATTAAGCATTTAGATAAAGACTTAAAAAAAATGTTCGATTAAAAAAATGTTGATAAGTATTTATTGATTTTTATAATTACAATTGAATTGTTTTATGCATTTTATTTCTTTCTAGAAATTTTCTCAAAACTTTGTTAACTCAAAAAAAAAAAAAAAACTATACCATTAACCCCTTAACGAAATCTTATCTTTGCATTTCCAATTTTAGAAAAATGTCACCCTTTCTTTTCTGTCAAATTTACACAATTTTATCAAAATTGTCTAAGATTTAAAGGAGATTGGTTACACAATAATCTAAGTTTTCTTTATAATTTACAAAAACATAATTTATAGTTTAATTTTTAATTTCTTTCAAAAACTGATAAGATTAGACTAAACTTTGTAAAGAAATCGTGACACTTATTTGAAAACTTAAATCCAATACTATAAAGATTTTTAAAGAAATTGTTAAATGAAAGCATATTTAGGCTATTTGAACTGCATATAAGTGCATTAAGTGATTAAAAGGTGACCAGATGTGGTTAAGAAAAATTTAATATTTAATATATTTTAAAAATTTTGAATTCCTAGTCATTTTAAAAAAATTTTCCTAAATTTCTTTTACCAGATTAAAGCTATTCTGAGGTTTTTAATTATGTCTCTATACAAATTTCCTGAAATCCCTTCACCTGGTCCCCTTATTTCATATTTCTTATCAGTTTTTACATTAATTCTTGGCATTTTTTTCCCCAAAATATTTTCCACTCATGCACATTTGAAACGATAAGCTTTAAAAATATTTACCTAAGACTTTTTTCTTCATCGATTATTTTTACTTTATGTGAAGCCAATTTTTTCTAGTGAAAATTAGAAATTATGGTTTTTGAAAGATACGAAAACAACAAGTTTTTAGTAAAAAAAAAATCATTTTAGGTTTGCACTAAGAAACTGAAGAGGTGAATGAACTGGAAGTAGAAAATAGACTTGATGTACTAGTTGGAATAATTGGTATACGTGCCAATGCATTGGTGGAATATTGATGGAAAATTTTAGCTTCAAATGTTTATTTGAAAAGCTATTGAAAAAACTATTTAGAATAAACAAAATAATTACCAAAAAGTATTATTACCAAAATTAACAACAAATTGCAGACCACACAGTTGCAAAAGCACCAACTTAGCGCCGTTAGAGAACATCCGGTTCGAAAGACCAAAAATCTATATACGCAAAATTGAGCATAAAATTGTTACACAATAATAAGTCTTCGTGTTTAAAGTATTAATATTGCAATTTAAATCAATTTCTTTTAAAATTATAGCTTTCAATTGAAAATAAAATTTTGTCCCAAAATACTTTTGCCAAATTTTTTCCAACGGCACAATTTCTTTTCTCTAACTACCTGCCGAGAACCAAAACAATTTAGAAATTTTTTTGTAAACTTAGTTGCTAATTCTGCACACTTCATCCTCAGACTACTTAGCTCTTAAGTTAATCCCCTGGATTAAATGTATTTCTGAGGTCAACTTAAGTAACCACACAGAAAACCAAATCCTGATGACTTTCTAATACATTAAGGTTTTTCACAAAGGCAACAAAAACTATACAAATTTCAAAATTTTTCAAAATAATTTCCAAATTTTTTTTTGAAGATTTTAATCTTCTGCTTTAATGATAGTTTATCTCAGATTTTTTTCAATGTCCAAGAGAGATTATCATTAGAAATTCCATTCATAGTTAATAGAGTTATTCATAAAATCCGGCTTTAAAAAAGTCATAACTTTATTATGGTTTAGGGAAATACAGGAAAATAATTTGGGAATTTTCTTAGATTTTTGCCAATATTTTGAGCTAAGCCAATAGGGAAGTCAAAAAGTCAGGCTTAAGACAAAAAAATCAGGATTTGGAAGAGAAATTAAATCTGTTTTGCTTTGTATTTTTAAAGGATTTTAGTTAAGATGTTAGAAAATCTTTAGGGAAATCCATTAGCAATTAAGGAATAAATTAAATAATAATTGGGATAAGATTTGAAGCAGGAAGTAATTGCTATTAAAGCGAATAATGTTCAAATAGTAAAAATCAATGTTTATTTCAGTTCCTTTGTATCCTTTGACATCCAACTGTCCTTATTCACTTCAAATTTTCCTTACTTATTCAGATTTTCTTTAAACGCTCTGAACTTAGACTTAGATTTCCTTTTCTCGTACTTCGACTTCCAATTTTTACGATGACTCCCTCTTTTTCCAGATTAGTTCCATGTACACAGAATTTCTTCTTATAGCCTATTTACTTATTTTCCTTAAGTTTGAAACTTCTATATTTTCTTCTACACTTTTCCTTTCTTTACATGCTCTATCTTCCTTCTCATCCCCTGACTTCCTTCTACTATTCAGACTTCTAAAATTCTATTTCTTCATTGCCTTTCCTTTTCTAATCAAACTTTTTTTAAAAGCTCTTATATTCTTCTAATGCTCGGACATGATTTTGGTGTTCAGAGTTTAAGACAACTCAGATTTGTTCCTTACACTCGGAATATGTTCACTCGATTTCTTTCTACCACTCACATTTCCATGTACTACACAAGCTTCCAAAGTCTATCTTCTACTCGACTTCCTCCCAGTCCTCATATTTCCTGCCTCCTTTCTTCCAGATTTCTTGCACGTCTCAAACATCTTAACTATGTTACCCTTCTTCTACTCGTATTCGTTTTCCTACTCGATATCTTCCTCAGGTTCTTCTTGACTTCCATACTCAGAATATCTTATCATATTTTGACACCTTCTTATACTTATCCTTCTATGAATCAGATTTTACCATTCGAGGTTTCCCTTTATACAGATTTCTTTCACCATATCTGGCATTCTTCTTTTTCTTGCTCTGTTCATTGGACTTCATCTTTATGGTCAGAGTGTCATGCTCAGATTTCTTCCTTATACTCGAAATATGCTCATAAAACCCCGATTTCTTCTACGAATCCGACTATCTAACCAAGCTTCCAACATCTTTTTTCTATTCGACTTTCTTCTCATACTCAAACATTCTCCTTTTACTCGGAATATGTTGCCACACTCTGACTTTTTTGTACTACTCAGACTACCTTTTACTAACCAAGTTTCCGACAGATTCCGAATTCCTTCTAAGTCTCAGACTTCTTAGCTTGACTTCTTTCTTTTAGTCAGACGTTCTAGTACTCGACTTCTTTCTGAGGTTCTTCACGACTTTCAAACTCAAAATGTCGACTTTCTTCTATTCGACTTCCTTCTCATACTCAGACATTCCCCTAATGCTGATACTTCCCGACTATACTCCAAATTTCTTCTGCATCTCAGACTTCTTAACTATGATACCCATTTTGTACTATTTCTTCTACTCAACAGATTTCAACTTCTTCCTGACTTTTTTAAACGAAATATCTTTTGATATTTTGACTCCTTCTTATATAGACTTCTTTTATCGGCTCTGACATTCTTCAATACTCAAATTTCATTTAATGATCAGAGTTTTAGACTGTCATACTTAGATTTCTTCCACATATTTGGAATTTGTTCACACACTGCGACTTCATTCTTCCACTCAAACTTTCTTTTAGTAGCCAAGTATTCAACATCTTTCATCTTCTCGTCTTCCATTCTCATAATCCGACATCCTTCTAGTGCTAATACTTCGTGACTTCTTGACAACAAATTCCTTCGACGTCTCAGGCTGCTTACCAAGACTTTCTTTCTTCTACTCAGGTTCTTCTCGACATCTCATAGTGTCGACATTTTTCTCCTACTCAGGCTTTGTAATACTCGACTTCTTCCTGGAATTCTTCTCGACTACTAACACTCATACTCTAATGAATCAGATTTCCAACTCCTACTTCTTCTGAATATTCTGTCTTCCTTCCAATACTTTACTTGCTTTTAATACATAGATTTTTAGACTTTCATACTAAGAATCTCTATGTTACTCCGAATTTAATGCTTGGACTTTGATCATACACTACGACTTCTTTCTCGTATTCAAACTTCTACTACTCAAACTTCAGATGTTTTTTTTCTACTCGAGTTCTAAATCTGTTACTTTTTAATTTCAGTACTCGATCTTCCTTCTACTTCCTCGAGTTTTTTCTACCATTGCTTGTTTATACTCTGGCTTCTTTCTAATCCCAACTTCGTCCTAACGCTTCTACTTACAGATTTTCCTCGAGTTTTTTCTTCTACTTCTTGTTCAAGCAATATCCCTTTTTATCCCTTATAATTCCTCAGACTTTCATCTATTTCTCCAACTTCCTTCGTACTCCTTTCTCTATTCGATTGCCTTTCAATACTTTGAAATACCTGTGATACTCCGACATTCTTCCAATGCCCCACATAGTTCGACTTTTGGACTATCCTACTTAGTTTTCCGTCTTACACTCCGACATCCTTTTTCACTCTGACTTCCTCTCAATACCCACATTTATTCTAATGCTTCTACATCTGAACTATTCTACTCCGACTTCTTTCTCACACTTCGACATCCTTTCTCAATTCGAGTGCCTTTAAATAATCTGAAATACCTCTGATACTCCGATTTTCTGTCAATGCCCTACTTAGTTCGACTTTTGGATTATCCTACTTAAGTTTTTTTCTTATACTCTGACATTCTTTATCTACTCTGACTTCCTTCCAATATCTATCCAACTTTGTCCTAATGCTTCTACTTCTAGACTTTTCTACTCCGACCTTTTTTCTCTAGTATTTTGATTTCCTTATCATTTTTCTTCCAGAGTGTCTTCAAATAATCTGAAGTATCATTGATACTCTAACTTTCTTTCTATGCCCTACTTCCTCCTAATGCTGCTATGTGCTTTTGGACTATCCTTCTGAGACATTCATCTAAAACTCCCACTTTCTTCTAATAATTCGACTTCTTTTTGTCTACTAAGTGCCTTCTAATACTTTCAAATACTCCAACTTTCGTCAAAATGTTTCTAATGCTAAGATTTCCTTCTTAAATTCCGGCTTCCTTTGAATCTGAATTCGGGCTGTTATCTTTAAGTATATTTAAATAATCTGAAGAGCACTGATACTCCGACTTCCTTCCTATGTCCTACATGTTCCTAATGCTGCTATCTACTTTTGGACTATCCCCCTAAGACATTCATCTAATACTCTGACTTCCTTCTATTAATTCGACCTCTTTTTTCTACTAATTTCCTTCCAATACTTTCAAATACTCCAACTTTCATCAAAAACTTTATAATGCTCAGATTTCCATCGTGAATTCTGGCCTCCTTTGAATCAGAAATTCAGGATATCTTCGAATCTTTTTTATATTTATTTATATAGAACTTTTTCCAATATTCATCGATTTTCTTCTAAAACATGCTCTTAATCTTCCCAATGAAGCACATTTTTAGATCGACTTCTTTTCTTTTTGAACTCCCCTAATGCATATGCAATTGTTTTGCCGCTGTTGTCATTACTCTTCAGCACACATGCAAACATATGCGCCATTTTTCCCAAAATGTAATATATTTTTAGTTTCAAGAGTTTAACGATCTAATTTAATGTTATATTTTTGTTGTTTTTACTGAAAAAAGACACAACAACTTAAAACGCAGAATTTTCTTTCGGAAATTAAACAGCGTGTGTAAAAATTGTGCATTTTGTTCATGTTTATTTTTGGGTGTGGGTATGAAAATGGAAAAACATTAATTTTTGTGGTGCTACCCATTCGCTCTTCAAAGCCAAAGAAATGCATGAGCATTTCACTATCTTTCTCGTTCCCTCTTGTTTATTGACATGTTTCTATCTCATTCAAACATTTAAACATTTAACTATCTAATCATTAAACAAATTTAATCAGTCTCTATTAGTGTGTGAGTTTGATGTTAATTTTTATTTTTTTACATTTTTCGTATTTTTTCTGTTTTTTTTTTGAGATTTTTTCCAGTTTTTTGTGCATTTGCTTTTTGTGTGCAAAAGTGCAATGACCCGACACAATATTTTTGTGTGTGTTTTCGGTTGTTTTGGGGAACAGAGTTGTATTTTAGGCTTTCTTCATGCTAAATGTCTACGAGTGAGCCGCCAACTAAAAAATTTTAGTTTAACTGATGTTTGGTTTTTGTTGTAATTTATTGGTTTTATTGTATTTGTTGTTGCATTAGCGCGTTTATTGGAAATTTACAAAAACAATTTTAAAATGTGGCAATATTTTATTTTGAATTCTTTTTTGTTTATTTAAATGTTGTAAATATTTACTATGTAGTAGTAGTGCGTATTTTGTTGTTGCTTTTTTTTGTGATAAAACTTGAAATTATTTATTTATTTGTTTATATGTTTAGTATTTTTGTAAAATCTTAAATATTTTTTTCGTTATTTTGCTATTTAGTACATTTTCTTAGATCATGATAACAGACTATACGAAGGACTGGAAGAAGGGCTTCTAAGCAAATTAGGGAGGTGGAAGGAGAAAGTCTGAATATAAGTAGAAAGTCTGAATAATAGAACGAAATCTAAATAGAAGATGTTTCAGTAGAAGTAGTAAAGAAGCAAAAAAATAAGAAAGTCTGAATAAAAGATAGAAATCTGGTCATCAGAAGAAAGCCTAAGCAAAATAGGGATGTCGAAGTAGAAGAAGAAGCTTTATAGGAGATTGAAATTTGATAGAAGTTTGAATAGACGAAGATTGTCTGGGTATAAATGCAATCTCCGAGTGGAAGAAGAAAGTCCAAACAGAAGAAGGAAGTCCTAATAGAAGTTGAAAGTTTCGGTAGAAGAAGTAAGTAGGAATGACAGAAAAAAGTCTGAAAAGAAGAAGAAAGTTTGAGTACAAGAAGGAAATCTAAGTAGAAGAACGATGTCTGTATACATGTAGGAAGTCTGAGCACAAGACGGTAGCCTAGTTAAAGAAAGAAAGTCCATGTAAAAAAAGTAAATCTCAGTAGAAGAACGAAGTAGAAGAAGTAAGCCTTAATAAATGGTGGAAATCTGATAAGAAGATGGAAGTCTGAGCAGGTATGGATGTCTGGATTTAGGAAGAAAGCCTGAGTAAAAACAGGAAGTCTGGGTATAAGAGTGAAGTCTGAATAGAAAAAGGAAAGCTATGTATTTAGAAGGAGGAAGTCGGAGTAAAAGAAGGAAGCCTTAATAGGAGGTAGAAGTCTAAGTAGAAGAGGGATGTCTGGGTATAAAAAGGAAGTCAGAGTAGAAGAAGGAAGTCTGGGTGTCGAAAGAAAGGCTGAGTAAAAGAATTAAGTCTAGGTAGAAGAAGGAAGTCTGAGTAGAAAAAGGAAGTCTGAATAGAAGAATGAAGTTTGGGTATAAGGAGAAGAAGGAAGTCTGAGTAGAGACTGAAGTCTGAACAAAAGAAGAAGGAATGGGCTTAAAAAGTAAATTTAAGCAGAAAAACTGTATAGATGAAGGAAGTCCGGGTAAAATAAGGATATCTGAATTTAAGACGAAGTCTGAAGTCTAAGTAGAAGAAGGATGTCTGAATATAGGAAGGAAATCCTAATAGAAGAAGGAAGTATTGAAAGAAAATCTTAGTAAAAGAAGGAAGTCTGGGTAAGAAGAAAGACAGAGTAGAAGAAGGAAGTCTGGGTATCTAAAGAAAGTCTGAGTTAAAGAAGGAACTAGGAAGGGTATAGGAAGAAAGTCTAAGTAGAAGAAGGAAGTCTGGGCTTAGGAAGGAAATCCTAATAGAAGAAGGGAGTATCGAATGAAAATCTAAGTAAAAGAAGAAAGTGTGGATAAGAAGGAAGACCGAGTAGAAGAAGGAAGTTTGGGTATCGGAAGAAAGTCTCAGTTAAAGAAGGAACTCTGGGTACAGGAAGAAAGTCTGAGTAAAAGACGGCAGTCTGAGTAGAAGAGGGAAGTATGGGTATGGGAAGGAAATCCTAATAGAAGAAGAGAGTGTCGGAAGAAAATCTAAATAAAAGAAGGAAGTCTGGGTAAGAACAAAGACCGAACAGAAGAAGGAAGTCTCGGTATCAGAAGAAAGTCTGAGTTAAAGAAGGAACTCTGGGTATTGGAAGAAAGTCTGAGTAAAAGACCGAAGTCTGAGTAGAAGAAGGAAGTCTGGGTATAGAAAGGAAATCCTAATAGAAGAGGGGAGTAACGGAAGAAAATCAAAGTAAAAGAAGGAAGTCCGGGTAAAAAGGAAGACCGGGTAGAAGCAGGAAGTCTGGGTAATGAAAGAAAGTCTGAGTTAATGAAGGAACTCTGGGTATAGGAAGGAAGTTATAATAGAGGAAGGGAGTATCAAAAGAAAATCTAAGTAAAATATGGAAATTTGGTTAAGAAGGAAGACCGAATAGAACAAGGAAGTCTGGGTATCGGAAGAAGGTCTGAGTTAAAGGAGGAACTCTGTGTATAGGAAGAAAGTCAGAGTAAAATAAGGAAGCCTGAAGAGAAGAAGGAAGTATGGGTATAGAAGGAAATCCTAGTAGAAGAAGGGAGTATCGGCTGAAAATCTAAGTAAATGAAATAAGTCTGGATAAGAAAGAAAACCGAGTAGAAGAATGAAGTCTGGGTATCGAAAGAAAGTCTGAGTTCAAGAAGAAACTCTGGGTATAGGAAGAAAGTCTGAGTAAAAGACGGAAGTCTGTGTGAAAGAAGGAAGTCTGGGTATAGGAAGGAAATCCTAATAGAAGAAGGGAGTATCGGAACAAAATTTAAGTAAAAGAAGAAAGTCTGGGTAAGAAGGAAGACCGAGTAGAAGAAGAAAGTCTGGATATCGGAAGAGAGTCTGAGTTAAAAAAAGGAAATCTGAGTGGAAGAAGGAGGTCTAAATAGAAGATGGTAGTTTCTGAGTACAAGAAGGAAGGTTGAATACAATATATAAGTCTGAGAAGAAGAAGGAATAATGGGCTAAAGAAGAAAATCTGAGTAGAAGAACGAATTCTAAGTGAACGAAGAAAGTCTTTGTAGAAGAAGGAAGTTCGGGTAGAAGAAGGAAATCTGAATAGAAGATGGAAGTATGAGTAGAAGAAGGAAGAATGGGCTTAAGAATCAAAGCTGAGAAGAAAAACGAAGCCTGCATAGATGCAGGAAGTCTGATTAAAAGAAGGAAGTTTGAGTTTAAGAAGGACGTCTAAATATACGATGGAAGTCTGAGTTGAAGAAGGAAGTCTTAGTAGAAAAAGGAAGTCTGAATTGAAGATGGAAGAAGTTTGGAGAGGAAAGAAGTCTTAAGAGAAGAAGGGTGTCCGAGTAGTGGTAGGAAGTCTGAGTTGAAAAACAAAGCTTGAGTTCAGGTAAGAAGGTGAGGTAGAAATTTGAAGTCTGTGTAATGAAAGTAGGCTAGGGTTGATGGAGAAGGTCTAAATTTAGGAAGGATATTAAAGTATAAAAAGAGAATCTGAGATGAAATGCGGAAACTGAGTATTAAAACTATAAAAAAGTCGATATAAACATAAGTCTTAGGTTAAAGGGTATGTTGAGATCCTATGCTCCACTAGGAATCAAGGATTTCAGAAGAAGAAGAAGAAGAGAAAAATGTAAGTTAGTAGACAAAGAAAGCCAAATTTAAAGGAGGCGAACTGAGTTGTTTAATTTAAATTTATATATGTTTATAACACATGTTATCTACATTTAACCTGAACACCCCTAATATCTCTACACTTACGAAGGCATATGCCAAAAGTGCAATACTTATACCAAAGCAATTTATTCGTTTACAAAACTAAAAATAGTTCAAGTACCATTCGAAAAGCGAGGGTCAAAGTGAAACAAGAAAAAAACAAATGAAGAATTGCTACACATGCGCATAATTGTGCACATGGAAATAAAATACCACCAAAACTACACAACAACAAAAGTAAGAGTGCAAAGCTATTTTTATCTTTATTCATATGTTAGAAGAATATCTTTGGGTATATCTAGAGCTATCTTTAGCTGTCCCTGCAAACATTTATATTCCAGAGTTTGAACAGCAAAATTTATGGTTTATTTAATGGCAAACATGCAGTTGCATGTGAATAAATATTCGTATCTTGAACTCCTACAAATGTTATTTGAGTAGTGCGGAGTGTTTGGCTAGAGCAAGGATACGACACGACCTACACGTAGGCCAGCTGACATTTAGGATTTTTTCTATGGAATCGTTGTGGAAATTAGTTGATCTACTTGCAAATATCTAAGTATCAACTCGAAGAAAGAGAAGGAATATTGAGCTTATGAGAAAAGACTGATCATAAATAGAAGATCGACTATGAGGAAAAGGAGAAAGTCGGATTAAGATTGATATAAGAAGGAAGAATGCTAATGATATAATAGTTACTAGTTTCTTGAAGTAAAATTTGAATGTAAAAGTCGCGAGTAGCCTAAGACTGAGTATAATTAGCTGCGAATTGTGTTTCGGTAATATCGGTACAATTGATCCCTAGTTCTAAGATCGAATTGAATGCTTTTCATTACACCTCAAATTTGTCTCGAAATCATTGTTCTCAAAGTAATGAAACTCATTAGCAACAATTTCGAAAAACATAATAAAACTCTATTTAAACAATGATTTTTTATTAATTTGATGTCCATGCCGACAAATTGGTCGGCATTTCAATCAAAAAGAACCGGGACAAAGAAGATCATCATCATCGTCAACGGCAAAATCATCTCGAGAACAAAAAGTAAATAACTTCAAAATTTGATCCTGTTTAAATAAATACGAATACGTTAGAGATTTGTTGGATTCATTAACACTCAAGTGTGATTTCGAGTGCTAAAATGCATATTTTTGTTACGAATATTCAAACAAAAAATCAAATTAATAGAATCTATTCGAAATGCTATTGTTGGGAAATTTTGGAAAAGAAGAAGCAGAAGTAAATAAATAGAAAACCGTGTCAAAATAGCATATAATCGGCAATAGCAGCAGGTAAACGGGCATTATAAGACCATCATCAAAGCATCAAAGACAAAACTACCGGTTAATGAAGATCCCGAAAATGTTTAAGAAAAGATTCTTTTCATATTAACGAAAGACCAATTTTGAAGGGAAATACGAACACACTTTACACACATGGAGTTTTTAAGGAGTTTATGCAAAAAATCGAATACATACGTTTAAGAACTCGTGTCTAGCTCAGTATGCGGTACAGTGAAGGAGAAAAGTTTGATAACGTCATATTTAAGTGTAGGATAAAGTTTGGATTTAAGATGGAACTGAGAGTGAGAAGGGATATGATTATAAGAAGGTAGTATAAGTGTGTACATGAAGTCTGAGTGTAAGGTTTTAGTGTAATGATTAACAAAATGGAGTTGTCGAATGAATTCTGGAGGTTTCAATGGAAGGAATTCTGAGTTCGAAAAGATTGTCTGAGTATAATAAGAAATTCTGAATTTAAGAAGATAAAGATGAATAAAAGAACGATGAACCAGATGAAAGCTTAGATAGAAGAAGGAAAGTCTATGTAGAAACGGGAAGTCTGAGTAGAAGAAGAAAACCTTAATAGAAACTGGAAGTCTAGTTAGAAGATGGATCCTGAATAAAGAAGGATGGAGGAAGAATAAATAAGAAAGAATCTGGGTATAAGACGAAAGTCTGTGTGGAAGGTCTTGGTTTAGATGTTTTTATTTAAGAAGAAAATGTAAATGGAAAAAGGAAAACTGAACAGATAATGAAAGTCTGGAAGGATAAATATATGGAGATAGATGGAAGTCTGAGTACAAGAAGGCAGTGTGAATGGAAGAAGATAGTTAGAGCTTAAGAAGGAAATGTCTATGGGAAAGGAAAGTCTTAATGGATGAAGAAAGTGGAAAAATGGAATTTGCAAGACCGAGTATGAGAAGGATGTATAAAAATGAGTATAAGTGGAGGAAGGAAATCGTAGTAAGGGATGGAAGTCTGAGTGTGAGAAGAAAGTCTGAATAGGAAAAGAAGGACCAAAGTTAGAGTAGCGGAAGCAAATCTAAGTCGTTAAGGGAAGTCTAAGAAGAGTTTGAAAGTCTGAGTATGAGACGGAAGTATAAAGAAAGGAATGAGAAATAGATCGATGTCTAAAGTGTAGGAAGGAAGTGTGAGTTGAAGAAGGAATTTGCAAGTCTGAGGATGAGAAGAAAGTCTGGATGGTAAGGAAAGACTGAAGTTGGAGTAGCGGAAGCAAATCTAAGTCATTAAGGGAAGTCTAAGAAGAGTTTGAAAGTCTGAGTATGAGAAGGAAGTATAAAGAAAGGAATGAGAAATAGATCGATGTCTAAAGTGTAGGAAGGAAGTGTGAGTTCAAGAAGGAAGTGTGAATGGAAGAAAATAATCAACTTTAAAAAGGAAATGTGTATGGAAGGAGGCAGCCTAAATAGATGAAGGAAGCCTGAGAGGTATGTGCAAGACTGCGTATGAGAGGGAAGCATAAGAAGAGTCTGAGAGAAAGAAAGAGCTACGAGAAGAAATTTGTGTGAAATAAGGAAATCGTAGTGAAAAAAGGAAGTCTGGTTATGAGAAGAAAGAAGTACTGGGTAGTACAAGAATGACTGAAGTTAGAGTTGCAGAAGGAAATCCGAGTAGTAAAGAGGAGATTTAGTTAAAGAAGAAGCGAGTCTGGGTAGGAGAAGAAAGAATTATGTTTGAGCAGTTAAAGGAAATCTGAGTAGTTAAGAGAAGTCTTAGAGAAATTTGTAAGACTATGAGAACTCTGAAGAGTTAAAGAAGAATGTATAAGGAAAGAGTCCGAGTGAAGGAAGAAAAGACGAGAAGAAAACTTGAGTAAGACAAGGAAAATGTAGTGGAAGAAGAATGACTGAGTATCAGAAGAAGTCTTACTTAAAGAAGACGGAAGACTGGATATGAGAAGAGAAAATTAGAGGAAGAAAGTCTGAATAGTAAAGGAAAGCCTAAGTTCAAGAAGGATTGTGATTGGAAGAGGGAATTCTAAGTTTTTGAAGGAAATCAAATATAGGAAGAAAGTCTGAATGGATGTCAAAAGTGTGAGAGAAGAATTAATACTGAATACAAGATTAAACTCGGATTGAAAGAAGGAAGTCTGAGTACAGTGAGGAAGTCGGTGAAGGAAGAACAAATAAAGTCTGATATTAAGAAAGAAGCCAGATTAGAAAAAGCAAGTCGGGGTTTAAGAAAAATGTTTAAGAAGAGTAGCGGAAGGAAATCTGTGGAGTAAAGAGGAGCCTTAGTTCAAGAAGAAGCAAGTCTGGGTAGGAGAAGAAAGACTGAAGAAAGACGGAATAGCGGAAGAAAGTCTGAGTTTGTAGTAAAGGGAATCCTTAGAAGAAGAAATGTGATTGAAAGTGGGAAGTCTTAGTCTTAGGAGTAATTCTAAATGTAAGAAGAAGGTCTGAATATGTGATGGAAGTAGGCATGGAAGGAGGAAGTCTGAGTATAGGAAGGAAGTTTGAACATACGAACGATGTCCGGATAAAAGAAAGAAGGGAGTTTATTTTAAGTTTGATTGGAAGAAGGAAGTCGTGGTATAAGAAGAATGGGTGAGTTAAAGATAGAAGTCTAATAGAAGTCTTGGTCTACGCGGGAGTGGTATAATGAATGGGGGAAGCCGAAGTAGAGCAAGAACTGAACACAAGAAGGAAGTTAGAATGGAAGAAGTAGGTCTGAGTAATGGATGATAAGGTAAAAGTCTAAGTGAAGAAGAAAGTCTGGGTAGAAGAGGGATTATGTTTAAAATGGAAGTTCGAGTATATAAACTGCGAGTAATAAAAGAAAAATGAAGTGGATGAGGCAAGTTTAATGGTTAAGTCTTGGTCTAAAGGAATTTTAAGTTGAAGAAGATAACCTGAGTATAGAAAGTCAAAGTATGCGTGAATGAAGGAACTCTCTCTATAAGATGAAAGTCTGAGTGAAGTTTAGAGTTAAGAATATAAGAAGAAGTAAGAAAGGAAAGTCTGAGAAGAGTAAGAAAGTTTTCGGAGTATTAAAATGAAACTTCAGCGGATGAAGTGTGAGTATACTAAGGAATTCTTAGTCAAAGAAAACGAAGAGGATGAAGGTATAATAAGTAGAAGAAGAAGGTCTGGGCGAAAATGGAAAGGTTGAGTACAAAAAGGAATCTGAGTGCAAACAAAAAATCAGTGTTGGAAAAGGAATTCTAAAGTACAAAGTAGGAATATCGACAAAGGTAGATAGTCTGAGTATAGAAAAATGTAGTCCGATTTGGAGAATGAAATTTTAGAAGAAGAAGGAATTTGGAACGAGCAAAGCGTATACAAGGAAGTTTGTAGGAAAGAAGGAAATTAAGGTACGAAACCAAGTCCGAGTAGAAGGAGAAAGTTAATGCTTCAAACGAGAAAGTTGGTGCTGTTAAGAGAAGGCATAGAAATAGAGTACAGAAAGAGTTTAGGGTATACGAATAAAGTTTAAGTAGGGAAAGACAGTCTGTGTTTAATAAGGAAGTAAAAGTAAATATATACAGTAAGTCTGTGAATACCGGTAATGACTTAATTGTCGAATGAATCCTGAATGGGAAGTTGGGTATATTAGGGGACATTTTGGTAGCAGCAAGAAGAGAAGTCCAAAACAGATGTACAATTTTGGCACTTACTGTATGTATATTGCATTTTTATTTGCGGCAAACATAAAATACTATTTGCTCTATGATTTGTAATTATGATCAATTTTTTTCAACTAAATGTAAAAACAATTATTAGACGTTTTTCCGCCCGCACACGTTTTGTTTTCCTTACTCCGAAGACACACAACAAACACACGTTCTTTTTCAAGAGTCTGAATTTTTAATATTATTTTAAGAAGATTTTCTAACAAAGAAACACATTTTATGACACCTTCATTAGGACCAAAAGAAAAAGTGTTAAATTTAACATAAGAAAACTAAATTTGAAATTTTATAAATTAAAAACTATTTTTCAAAATCAGGTAAATTTTAAAGGATTGTTGGAAAACTAAGAGACGAAAGGGTTTAAAGCGAATATATAAATATTAGATGGAATTTAAAAAATTTATGCAAATTTTTTAAAACTCTGTCTTGGGTAAGCTGACAAGATGATTAAGATTTGTGTCTTGTCTCGGAGCTATTTGGATGAATTGTTTTTTGGCGAACATATTAAATCGAAATCAGGTCCAGGTACTTTCTTTCTTGACATAACTCATTACTTTTCTTTTTTAATTTAAATAATGCATAATATTTTGCCTATTTTGAATGTTTGAATAATGTTCGGCGAAAATTTTGAAAAATTTCTAAGCAAAAGGATTTCATATGTATGAACTAGTGTCCTGTGGTGGTGAGTTTTAAAGCAAAAATGTCCTGTTTATAGAAAATTATTCTAAAACCCACATTTATTTTCTGTCTGGCATCAGGAAAAGGGTTGCAATTATTTGATTTCTTTTGAAAATTTAGCCAAATATCTCTTCTGTCTGGCCGTCACATGTCGTTAGTTTTTAATGTCTAGTTCTTGGTTTGAAGATGAGCATAATTTTCGCATCTTTAAAAATAGTTTTCGGTTTTTCTTTTTACCCTTTTTTCGTCCTGTGATGATATTTCAAGAAAATTGATCAAATCAATTTTCTTTTTTAGTTTTCTTCGTTTGCTCTTGTAGATCATTAATCTTGGAAGTTAGTATTTTCGAAATATTTTCCAATTTTTTTTTGAATATTAATGAGTAAATTTAAATTTCTGGTGATATTTATTAACATATTGTCATCTTGAAATGTCTGCGGAGGGTTTTTGGTATTTAAATTGATTATGATTAATTTTAGAGTGTGTTTCCTTTCTCTACTTGAGTTTTGGTTTTGGATTTTGTTTGATGTCTTATTTGAAATAAATAATTGTTGGATATTTATTTTAAGTAAATTATTTATTCATTTATTTAAATGAATTTTAATATGTTTTGGTGGTTTTTTGAAAAAAAAGAGTTAATGGTTAATTAAGGAAATGATTGTAATTAATAAAAATCTAGTTAAGTTTTTATAACAGACTTTTGTCATTAGGTTAAGAAGGCGGACTTTTTGCTTTAATTGAATTTTGAAAAAAAAAAAATTACAAATTTTTTTTTATTTCGAAAAATATTTATTTTCAATTTTAATGAAAAGAAAATTCAAACTTTTTAAAAATTCAAATTTTTACTAAAAATTCAAATTTTTACTAAAAATTCAATTTTTACTGAAAATTCAAATTTTTACTCAAAATAAAAATTTTTACAAAAACAAAATTTTTACTACTTAATTTTTTTAAATTTTTTAAATTTTTACTAAAATTTCAAATTTTTTACCAGAAATTAAATTTTTTCAATTTGGTACTAAAATTATAAATTTTAAAATTTTTTACTCAAAATTCAAATTTTAAAATTTTTTACTAAAAATTAAATTTTTTTTAATTGTTTACTAAAAATTTAAATATTTTAAATTTTTTACTTAAAATTTAAATTTTTTAAATTTTTTACTTAAAATTCAAATTTCAAAATTTTTTACTTTGAATTTTAAATTTTAAAACTTTTTACTAAAAATTCGAAATTTAAAATTTTTTACTAAAAATTAAAATTTTTTTATTTTTTACTAAAAACTCAAAATTTTTTACTAAAATTTCAAACTTAAAACTTTTTTACTAAAAATTCAAATTTTTATTATTTTTTAATAAAAATTTAAATTTGATTTTTTTTACAAAAATTCGAAATTTAAATTATTTACTAAAAATTCAAACTTTCACTAAAATTTCAAATTTAAAAATTTTTTACTCAATTTTAAAATTTTCTACTCAAAATTTCGAAATTTAAAATTTTTTACTAAAATTTCGAATTTTAAAATTTTTTACCAAAATTCCAAGTTTTAAATTTTTTATTAATTTTTACAAAAAAATTTAAATTTTAAAATTTTTTACTAAAACTTTTTACTTAAATTTCAAATTTAAAAATGTTTAACTAAAAATTCGTAATTTAAATTTTTTTACTTTTAAAATTTTTTTAATTTTAAAATTTTGTGCTAAAAACTCAAAATTTAATTTTTTTTACTAAAAATTTAAATTTAAAATCTTTTTACTACAAATTCGAAATTAAAATTTTTTTATTAAAAATTAAAATTTTAAAATTTTTTACTAGAAATTCTATTTTTCACTTAAATTTCAAATTTAAAAATTTTTTACTCAAATTTAAAATTTTTTACTCAAAATTCGTAATTTAAAATTCCTACTAAAAATTAAAATTGAAATTTGAAATATTTTACTAAAAATTAAAATTGAAATTTTAAATATTTTACTAAAAATTAAAATTTTCAAATTTTTTACTAAAAATTAAAATTTTTTAATTTTTCACTAAAAATTTATTTTTTTTCTTAAAATTGAAACTTAGAAAATTTTGGCTAATAATTCAAATTTAAAAAATTTTTACTAAAAACTCAAAATTTTAAATTTTTTACTAAAAACTCAATTTTTATTATTTTTAACTAAAAATTTAAATTTGAAATTTTTTTACTAAAAATTCGAAATTTAAATTTTTTTTACTAAAAATTCAAATTTTAAATTTTTTTACTAGAAACTCAATTTTTCACTAAAATTTAAAATTTTTTACTCAAATTTAAAATTTTTACTCAAAATTCAAAATTTAAAATTTCTTCTAAAAATTCGAAATTTAAATTTTTTACTAAAAATGTAAATTATAAAATTTTTTACTAAAATTTCAATTTAAAAATTTTTTACTTAAAATTCAAATTTAAAAATTTTTACTTAAAATTGATATATATTTTTACTTAAATTAAAATTTGTATTACTTTTTTTTTTACTAAAAATTAAAATTTTAAAATTTTTTCTTAAAATTTAAATTTTAAAATTTTTTACTAACAACTCGAATTTTCAAATTTTTTACTAAAAATTCGAAATTTAAAATTTTTTACTAATAATTCGAATTTTAAAATTTTTTACTAAAAATTTTTAATAGAAAAAAAATTTTTTATAAAAATTAAAAAAAAAAAATTTGAAAAAAACTTTTTCTATAAAAATATTAAAAGAAAATTTTTCTATAAAAATTTAAGAAAATATTTTTTCTGTAAAAAAATTCCAATAAAAAATTTTTAAAAGACAAATTTTTTTATAAAAATTTCGAAAGAAACTTTTTGCATAAAAATTTTAAAAGAAAATTTTTCTATAAAAAATTTAAAAGAAAATTTTTCTATAAAAATTTTAAAAGAAAATTTTCTAAAAACATTTTTTTTGAAAAAAATTTTAAAGGTTATACCTGTAAACATTTTTTTTAAATTTTAAAAGAAAATTTTTCTATTAAAATTTTGAAAGAAAATTTTTCGATAAAAAAATGTTGAAAGAAAAGTTTTCGAAAAAAATTCTAAAAGAAAATTTTTCTTTAAGAATTTGCAAAAAAAATTTTAGAAAGCAAATTTTCTAAAAAAAATTTAAAAGAATTTTTTTTTAAGAAAATTTCTCTAGAAAAATTTGTTTAATAGTAAATTTGTTAAAATAGGTAAAAATTATTTGCCAAAAAAATTATATTATAATTATTTTATAATTAAAAATACTCACCATTAAAAGAGATTTTTAAAAATTAAATTTTTTAAATATTTTTTTAAGTTTTTAAAATATTTTCTTAATTTTAAAAATATTTTTTTTTTTCAAATTTTTTAAATTTTTTAAAGATTTGTTTTTAAATTTTTAAATTATTTTTCATATTTTTGTTTTGATCACTTTTAATTTCGCTTCATTTTTGTTTAAAATTTGCTTTTATCAAAATTCGTTTTTTTTTGGGATAATATTCGAAGTAGTTTAAATTTTAAATAAAATCGTTAAAATTATTTATTGTCTTTAGTTAAATTGTAGATAAATTTTGTTTGTTTTAAAAAATAGTCGTTATTATTTTTATTGAGCAAAATTATAAATAATTTTTAGTTAAAATTCCTTTCTTTTTAAAAAGTATTCGTTTTTTTCGCATTTTTATTTAACGATTTTTCATTAAAAATATTTTTTCAACAAAAACGTGTATATAAAGATAAAATTATTGCAAAAAATATTAAATTAAAATTATTAATATTAAATTAAAATTTTGTATTTAAAGATATTACATTTTTTTAGTTTGTTCATTTTTTTTAAATATTAAATTTTTAGAAACTTCTTAAATTTTTCTAAAAGTTTTTGATTTCTCCCAAAATTTTAAATTTTTTCTTAAAATTTTTAATTTTCCTTAAAGTGCATAATTTTTCTTTAAATTTTAAGTTTTTTTTTTGTTAAATTTTTTGATTTTTCTTAAATTTTTTAGTACTTCTTAAAATTCTTAATTTTTCTTAAATTTTTTTATTTTTCTTAAAAAGTTTTACTTTAGTGTATTGCACTAGGATCCCAGTTTATTACAATTGTTAATTATTTTAATAAATAGTTTTTTTATAAAACCAAAAGATGTTGGTAGAGACATTTTAGGTAATTTAATTTATATAATTTTTTTTACAAAAACGACCAAATTTCCACGTTTTCTTTTGATTTCAAATCACAAGATTTTTTTGTTATTAATAATTTTATTTAAATTTTTATCATGATTTAAAACTGTTTAAAATTTTTTTAATTATATTATTTCTTTTATTATTTATTCAGTCTTTTAAAATATTTTGAAATTATTTCTTTTAAATTTTTCTAAAAATTTAAATTTTTCAATTTTTTTTTTCTAAAAATAAAAAATTTCGCAATTTTATTTTGTTTAAATAAAACTTTCGTCCGTTCTTTCGCTTTATTGTTACATTAACGTGGAATACGTGCACGTACACACTCTTTACTGACAAAAATATTAAAATTTACAAAAATACTAAAAATCCAAAAAAATTCAGAACTTTATCAGATCACTTGAAAGTGTTTTTGTAGGGTAAAACATATCGAATGAATGTACTCACTCGCATACTATAAAAAAAAAATTTGCCATGATCGCAAATTATGCCGGGTTATGAAAAAAAGCTTTTTTTACACAGAACTTGCGGATTTCGCCTCATTAGAAATGCGAAAAAATGTAAAACGAAAATAAAGTTAGAATTACAAAAACAAGAATAAATTCATAGAAACACTCGTAAACAAATACTCACAGACATTCAATGTAATAAAAAGCTTTTTACGTCTCTTCCCTCAAAATCTTTAGCAACAACAATTTTGTGTAATATACTCAATGATCAAACTTCTCTCTTACCCCCTTTCCCCCTCTTCACTTAGCAACAAAATGATCATGAAAAAAAAAAAATTTTTAGTCTAAAAAAGTTGTCTAATTTTTTTAATTTTTACATGTCTACGTGTGTATTCTACATCTAAAAACTTTTGTATCGATTCAATTTTTTTTATTCTTGTTTTCGAAAAATTTTTTTCGTACTTAGCCTCGAGCAATGACCTTGAATTAGCTCCAAAATTTTATTGTAAAGTGTAAAATTGCCCTTGTCAAAATATTAATCGCATTTCGCACTTTCGATGTTTATTTTGATAAATTTCATTCATTTAGAATTTTGAAGACATTTTGCAATTTTTTACAAGATCTTTCTTTGGATTTGTATAAAGTAGAAATTTTTTATTTTTATTTAAATATTTTAAAAATTTTGTTTGGAAACAAATCGGCCTTCAAGACCTTTCAGAAATATTTCTTAAAGTATAAGTCAAAATATTTTAGAAATTTATGTTCAAGATCATTTTTTTAGTGAAAAGATTATGAAAGTGCAAAAAAGACATAATTTTATATCCTTCAACATTAAAGTAAATATTGGGTTAGTGCTGAAGTTTGTAAGGCCTAGAAATATTTGTCCGACATATAAACCGATCGATTAAGTAGATTTAACGATGTCCATCCGGCTGGACGTTTTAAAAATCCTCGGTAAAAGGTTAATTCCTATAGATTTTGCAACCAACCGGATCATTATTTCGGATAGCTTATATCGGGTTGCCTTCACGGAACTTTGAGTTTGAGCCTTAACAGCCCAAAATTAGTTTGTATTTATTCAAATTATTTTCATTTAAACTTTTGTCATATTATTATTTTTCTATAGATGCTTAGAGATTTTGGGCCTTTACAGTCACAAATTTATTTAAACTTGAAATATTTTCAGCAAGAATCTGTTTTATAGTAGCCAATATCCGTATTTTGGAATCGGTCCATATTTGACCATATCAAACAACTTTCAAAAGTAACTTGAATTTAATGAAAATAAAAAAAAAAAAAGATTATGAATCTAAAGATAACCAAAGTTTTTTGCTTAAACTTTGTAGAGAAATTCGTGACAATCGGTCCATATCAGACCCTTAGCCGGAAATGATATAAATATACTTCAATCTCGAAAAGTTGATACTAAAATTGAACAATAGTCACTCAAAACTAAGGAAAACTTATAAATTTGCTTACGATTGGTCCACATATGACCTTAATATTAAGGGGTATCAAATAGTCGACATTGACCGACTATAGTACTTTATAACTTGTCTTAGATTTAGTTCTAATTCACCTTTTGATCTAGTTTTGTTTTAAATCTGTTTTAGTTCTGTTCTAGTTCTGTTCTAGTTCTGTTCTAGTTCTGTTCTGTTCTAGTTCTGTTCTAGTTCTGTTCTAGTTCTGTTCTAGTTCTGTTCTAGTTCTGTTCTAGTTCTGTTCTAGTTCTGTTCTAGTTCTGTTCTAGTTCTGTTCTAGTTCTGTTCTAGTTCTGTTCTAGTTCTGTTCTAGTTCTGTTCTAGTTCTGTTCTAGTTCTGTTCTAGTTCTGTTCTAGTTCTGTTCTAGTTCTGTTCTAGTTCTGTTCTAGTTCTGTTCTAGTTCTGTTCTAGTTCTGTTCTAGTTCTGTTCTAGTTCTGTTCTAGTTCTGTTCTAGTTCTGTTCTAGTTCTGTTCTAGTTCTGTTCTAGTTCTGTTCTAGTTCTGTTCTAGTTCTGTTCTAGTTCTGTTCTAGTTCTGTTCTAGTTCTGTTCTAGTTCTGTTCTAGTTCTGTTCTAGTTCTGTTCTAGTTCTGTTCTAGTTCTGTTCTAGTTCTGTTCTAGTTCTGTTCTAGTTCTGTTCTAGTTCTGTTCTAGTTCTGTTCTAGTTCTGTTCTAGTTCTGTTCTAGTTCTGTTCTAGTTCTGTTCTAGTTCTGTTCTAGTTCTGTTCTAGTTCTGTTCTAGTTCTGTTCTAGTTCTGTTCTAGTTCTGTTCTAGTTCTGTTCTAGTTCTGTTCTAGTTCTGTTCTAGTTCTGTTCTAGTTCTGTTCTAGTTCTGTTCTAGTTCTGTTCTAGTTCTGTTCTAGTTCTGTTCTAGTTCTGTTCTAGTTCTGTTCTAGTTCTGTTCTAGTTCTGTTCTAGTTCTGTTCTAGTTCTGTTCTAGTTCTGTTCTAGTTCTGTTCTAGTTCTGTTCTAGTTCTGTTCTAGTTCTGTTCTAGTTCTGTTCTAGTTCTGTTCTAGTTCTGTTCTAGTTCTGTTCTAGTTCTGTTCTAGTTCTGTTCTAGTTCTGTTCTAGTTCTGTTCTAGTTCTGTTCTAGTTCTGTTCTAGTTCTGTTCTAGTTCTGTTCTAGTTCTGTTCTAGTTCTGTTCTAGTTCTGTTCTAGTTCTGTTCTAGTTCTGTTCTAGTTCTGTTCTAGTTCTGTTCTAGTTCTGTTCTAGTTCTGTTCTAGTTCTGTTCTAGTTCTGTTCTAGTTCTGTTCTAGTTCTGTTCTAGTTCTGTTCTAGTTCTGTTCTAGTTCTGTTCTAGTTCTGTTCTAGTTCTGTTCTAGTTCTGTTCTAGTTCTGTTCTAGTTCTGTTCTAGTTCTGTTCTAGTTCTGTTCTAGTTCTGTTCTAGTTCTGTTCTAGTTCTGTTCTAGTTCTGTTCTAGTTCTGTTCTAGTTCTGTTCTAGTTCTGTTCTAGTTCTGTTCTAGTTCTGTTCTAGTTCTGTTCTAGTTCTTTTTCAGTCAAATTCTAGACTCAGTTCTAAGTTTAATTCCTAGTTAAGTTTAAGATTAATTTCATGGTTGTGTTCTAATTGAACTTACAGATTTAGTTCCGGCTCCTGAATTCAGTTTAAGTTCAGCTCTAGCCTAGGGCCTAATTTCTGAATGCTATAACTTCTGTATAATGGGAATTTTTGAGACTAAATTTCTCATTTATCACCTAATAGTTCCCTCTTGTCTAATGTAACTAATCTTCTGTTATTAAGATCTTATTTACACAATAAAGTTCGAATTCGAAATGATTAATTTCGAATATTAAGAAAACAAAATCTATAATTTACACCCGCTGACAGCCAACCCATAAATCTAATTTAAATCGTTATTAATTAATATTTAAACAAAAAAGCCTATGATTAAAATTCATACGATTTTGTATTACAAAAAATTAGTGAAATAAAATAATGTTTAAATTAAAATCATTCTAAAAGAAATGAATCAATTATTAAAATTTTAACCCAAATTTGTAAAAGAAAATTTGAATAAGAAACCGATCTTAGATCACAAAACAGAATAGGCATAACAAGTTAGGCCTAAACTTTATTAATTAACAAAATAAAGCCGATAAAATATTCGAAGAAAGTTCCAAAACTAATTCTGTCTAGAAAATTGGGCAGCAAATGTTTCTTTGCACTGGAGAAAACTAAAAAGTCAACCAAAACAATTTATGAGACTTTCGCATAAACAAATTACGCATAAATTTTTGCGTAAAAAATAAAAACAAATTTTGTGATAATCGAAAACAAAAACAAATATAAACAAGAAAAAACATGTGCGTGCCAAAACATTCATGCGAACAAATGGAGAAAAGCTTAATTAAAAATACTCGGAATACAAGTACAAAACACTCCCCTCAAAAATAGCCCTAAACTTGAACTTGAAAAAACGTAAACAAGATTCCCACAGACCTAAACCCAGACATCATATTCCGGCAAACAGAAGAGGGGGAAGACAATTAGCGAAACTAAAAATAATAAATGCCAAAAAATAATCTACAAAATACCGACCAGATACAAGTAAAAGCTCACGAATAAACAGAGAAAATAAATTTAACTGTAAATAAGTACGAAACTCTTTTAATTTTGCAAACTATCGTCATTCCCATTTCTCTAAAATCAGCGAAAAAGCCCTTACAAACCTCCCTACGAACAGACATCGTTGGCACTACTAAAGCATCACTAACCTACCATTAAGTTTTTACTTGACTCACGAAGCTATTGCTTGAGTCGTTGACGCACGAATGTTCAAAACGATTTGATACGATTGTATTTGCAAACTTTTAATTCGCTTGCAGATAACGCGAGTGTTTACGAACGAAGCTTTATTTTGCATAAACAACCAATCAAATTGTTATTTTTGGCAAAAACAAAATTATTTTTGCCGAAGTCGGTATAAACAACAGGGATGGGAGTTTATATTTTTAAATTATATTTATATATTTAGTTTTAGAGCTGTAAAGAAACTAGAGCAGAACTAGAATAGAACTAGAACAAAACTAGAACAGGAACAGAACAGAACTAGAAAAGAACTGGAACAGAACTAGGACAGAAGTATAATAGAACTAGAACAGAACAGAACAGAACAGAACAGAACAGAACTAGAACAGAACTAGAACAGAACTAGAACAGAACTAGAACAGAACTAGAACAGAACTAGAACAGAACTAGAACAGAACTAGATCAGAACTAGAACAGAACTAGATCAGAACTAGAACAGAACTAGAACAGAACTAGAACAGAACTAGAACAGAACTAGAACAGAACTAGAACAGAACTAGAACAGAACTAGAACAGAACTAGAACAGAACTAGAACAGAACTAGAACAGAACTAGAACAGAACTAGAACAGAACTAGAACAGAACTAGAACAGAACTAGAACAGAACTAGAACAGAACTAGAACAGAACTAGAACAGAACTAGAACAGAACTAGAACAGAACTAGAACAGAACTAGAACAGAACTAGAACAGAACTAGAACAGAACTAGAACAGAACTAGAACAGAACTAGAACAGAACTAGAACAGAACTAGAACAGAACTAGAACAGAACAGAACTAGAACAGAACTAGAACAGAACTAGAACAGAACTAGAACAGAACTAGAACAGAACTAGAACAGAACTAGAACAGAACTAGAACAGAACTAGAACAGAACTAGAACAGAACTAGAACAGAACTAGAACAGAACTAGAACAGAACTAGAACAGAACTAGAACAGAACTAGAACAGAACTAGAACAGAACTAGAACAGAACTAGAACAGAACTAGAACAGAACTAGAACAGAACTAGAACAGAACTAGAACAGAACTAGAACAGAACTAGAACAGAACTAGAACAGAACTAGAACAGAACTACAACAGAACTACAACAGAACTAGAACAGAACTAGAACACAACAAGTAAGAAAGTGCTGTAGTCGGTCAAGCCCGACCATACGATACCCTTCACCACTAAGGTCAAAAGTATTATTTTTTCTGTATAAAGACAAATATTTGCTAAATTTTGCCATCATACAAACATTTTCTCAAAACTTTTATATTTAAGCTGCTTCTGACATTTGGACTTATATGAGAGCTAGGGTCAAATGTGAACCGATTATCTCGAATTTGGAAAATTGATGACAGTTGTTACAAAAATTATGTATGTAAAAAATAAACTTAAAATTCCCATTTGGTACAGTGATTTTGGTTGACATAAGCAGTATTTGATTTAAATTTCATGAAAAAATATTGATATTTGTGGCCAATATATCAATTCCGGGAAGTGGGACCTATGGGAGGTACCATAAATAGTGGACCGATTTTGACGAATTTCAATAGCCATGGTCCCATTATCAAAAAAATGATCTGTGCCAAATTTCATCAAATTATCTTTAGAATTGCGACCTGTAGTTTGATTACAAGGTTTACATGGGGGTCCAGCCAGGCAGCCGTCCAGTTAGACGGACGGACGGAAGGACATAGCTAAATCGACTCAGAAAGTGATTCTAAGCCGGTATACTAAAAGGTGGGTCTAAGACAAATATTTCCATGCGTTACATACATAAATCAGCACAAACTTATAATACCCTTTCCACCTATGATGGTGAAGGGTTTAACTAGAACAGAACTAGAAAAGAACTATTACAGAACTAGAACAGAACTAGAACAGAACTAGAACTAGAACAGAACTAGAACAGAACTAGAACAAAACGAGAACAGAATTAGAACAAAACTAGAACAGAACCAAAACAGAACTAGAACAGAACTGAATCTATAACAAGTAAGAGACAACTACAGTTATACCCTTTACTATTTACTTATCACAAATACCTATCCTTTACTACTTATTACTTATTTCGAAATTGAAATAGAATTACATACATATGTATATAGTTTTTGACTGAGGGTCTGATATGGGAATTGAATCAAATGTGGACCGATTGTTATGAAATTTCGCTTATCGATTGTTTTTGCTGAACTTTTATGTGAAAATTTTCAGTTATCTCTAAAAATAGTAAGAATTCTAGTGGTATTCAAAAATTGTTTGTTTATTTGAGGTATAATCAAATTATGGGCGATTCTAGTAAAATTCAACTGATTTCAGCTACTATAAGACGTATTCTAAAATAATTCAAATAAAAATGAAAATGTGACTGTGAAAAGTTAAAATATTTATTTCAGGAAAGCAGTCGTTTGACATATCCGAAATAATGACACAATTTGGACTGAAATCTATAGGAAAATAATAATATGACAAAAAAGTAAATGAAAATAATTTAAAAATAAAAATCTGAAGCATTTAGACTTAAATTTTATGAATCATTTCTAAAAAGAAAGATTTCTACACAGATTTTTGTTTCTAAAAAAATTTCAAAAAGCTAATAAAAACAATAGCTTTATATAAAAAATTTAAAAACAAATAGTTTTCTACAAATCGATCGATGTATCATGTAAAAAATTGCAAAATATCTTCAAAATTCTAATAAAAATTAAGAAATTAGAACAAAACTAGAATAGAACTTCTACTCAAATGAACTACCCAACCCTGTATGCAATTACTAAAGAATTATGCAAAATATGTGAGTTTTCATTTAACAAGAGAACGGGTTTTCGCTTTATTCTCTCATACCCGTCTTCACACATTTTGCAAAAAAAAGCACACAGACAAAAAGTTCTAAAACTAAAACAACAACTATTGAAAAAACTTTATTGTCGCCATTCTTTTATGTCTTCGCTGTGAAAAAAATAATAAATGTGTGAGTAAAAATGTGTTTTTTGCTCATTTCATTAAATTCGCCATTTTTTTAGTTCTTTACACATGAGCTTCAACAACATTTTTTAGCAAAAAGAAAAAGAGCTTTTCAATTTTGCTGAACTTTTTTCAGCAAAATTCTGCGGTAAACAAATTAATTTTCAAAAAAGAATTAAAGATAATATGAATAAAAAATTTAGCAAAAATAAGAATTATTTGTTCATATTACGTCATATTTTGTTTATTGTAAAAGTTTTTATAATATTTTGTTGTTTTTTTCTATTTTTGCGCGTTTTTTAGTTTTAGAAATTTTAGTTTTGTATACGTGACTTATGTATGAGCAATTCATTTATTCGGTTAGTGGATTTTATATTATTTCTTTGTTAATTTTGATTTAATTATTTTAATGAGTTTGTATAAATTTGGGTTTTAAATCTGGCTTTTGTTTTAAACACTTTGAAAAATTTTAAAGCTCTTCATTTTGGCTTAATATAAAAATAGTTTTTGCAAATGTTTGCTAAATTGTCTCAAAATGGTTTTGTGCTAAATTATTTTTAAAATTGGCAATACTTTTGCTGAAATTTTTGCAAGCTTTGCAAAATTTTTTGCACAAACCTTTTTGCAAATTCATAGTTGCCAATTCTTTGCAAAATTTTTGCAAACTTAAAGCTTTTTTTTGCGATCGCTGTGTGTTAAAAAGAATACCCATTTAGCCATATTTTGGAAATTGATATTGTATGACAAATAATGTTTCGCCTGAGAATTTCAGAAGCCAATGGACAGCCAAAATCTCGTCATAGCTCAATTAAGTTTGGAGAACTGAGAGAAAGCCAAAAATAATACAAATAATTTGAGTATCAATAAAAATCAAGCACAAATCGTGTTTGCCAATCTTATTTGAACCCTAATTCAAAAGCTTTTTTTCCAGAAGTTTTAAGGCGATAGCTCGTATTGTCTTTACCGGTAGATGGAGGATCATCTCGAGATACAAGTCTATACATATAAACACGACTTCAAAATGGGACTACGTAAGGAAAATCGGAGTGTTAAAGAGAAAATGGCTAGATAATGGACTATCAAAGAAAATGGCACTATCTAGGGAACAACGACTTGAAAATGGGACTATATAAGAAGACGAATGGGACTATCTAAAGAACCACTATAGAAGAATGGGACTATCTAAGGAACAATGACTAAGGAACCACGGCTAGAGAAAGGAACCACGAGTAGGGAATGGGACTATCTAAACAACCACGAGTACAAAATGGGACTATCTAAGGAACCACTAGTACAAAATGGGACTATCTGAGAAACCTCGACTAGAAAATTTGAATATCTAAGGAATCGCGAGTAGGGAATGAGACTATCTAAACAACCACGAGTACAAAATGGGACTATTGAAGGAACCACAATTAGAAAATGGGACTATCAACGAAACCTCGACTAGAAAATTGGAACATCTAAGGAATCACGAGTAGGGAATGAGACTATCTAAGGAACCACGATTAGAAAATGGGACTATCTAAACAACCACGAGTACAAAATGGGACTATCTAAGGAACCACAATTAGAAAATGGGACTATCTTAGAAACCTCGGCTAGATAATTGGAATATGTAAAGAATTATGTGTAGGGAATGGGACTATTTAAGGAACCACTAGTAGAAAATGGGACTATCTTAGAAACCTCTACTAAGGAACAACGACAGAAGAATAGGGCTATCTAAGGAACAATGACTAAGGAACCACGACTGGAGAATGGGACTATCTAAGGAACCACGACTGGAGAATTTGACTATCTAAGGAACCATGACTGGAGAATCGGACTACCTAAGGAACCACGCCTGAAGAATGGGACTATCTAAGGAACCACGACTAGGGAATGGGACTATGTAAGATACCACGACTGGAGAATTGGACTATCTAAGGAACCACGACTGGAGAATGCTACTGTCTAAGGAAACACGACTGGAGAATGGGACTATCTAAGGAACCATGTCTGGAGAATGGGACTATCTAAGGAACCACGACTGGAGAATGCTACTATCTAAGGAACTACGACTATAGAATGGGACTGTCGAAGGAACCACGACTGGAGAATGCGACTACCTAAGAAAGCACGACTTGAGAATGGGACTATCTAAGGAACCACTATCTAATGAAACACGACTGGAGAATGGGACTATCTAAGAAACCACGACTGGAGAATGGGACTATCTAAGAAACCAAGAATGAAGAATGGGACTATCTATGGAACCACGACTAAAGAATGGGACTATCTAAGGAACCAAGACTAGAGAATGGGACTATCTAAGGAGACACGACTGAAGAATGAGAGCATTTAAGGATCCACGACTGGAGAATGAGACTATTTAAGAATACGCGACTGAAGAATGGAACTATCTAAGCAACCATGACTGGAGAATGGGACTATCTAAGGAACAACGACTAGGGAATGACTATCTAAGGAACCACGACTTTAGAATAAGACTATCTTAGGAACCACGACTGGAAACGGACTATCTAAGGAACCACGACTGAAGAATGGGACTATCTAAGACAGAGACAGGCACAGATACATGAACATTTTGAGTCTGTGAGTGTGAGAAAAATTTTGTAAACAAACGAGTGTTCTCCCCACCCCTTAAGTCATTTTTCAACAAGCAAACAACCAACCGTCTTGGTTGAATGCTCGTGATCAACAAAATTGAGAATACTCAACCATATGTTACGAATGCTCTCCTAAGATTAAATTGTTTTGTTTTTTTTTGTGATTTGAGAGTAAATACAAATACGTGTAACTATCAAGAGCGAATTTATATGCATGTGAAGCGCGCTCACTAGGGTTGCCAGACACAAACCCGGAAAAAGCTGGACATAAGGTAAAAAAAACTTGACAACCCAAAAATTAGCTGGACATTAATAAAAAAAACTTGCTTTAATAAATTTTTCAAATTGTTAATCAACTGAAAGTGGACAAGATAACAGCCCGAACAAATCGACATTAAATGTCCGCCATCCTAACCAAAATGGTTAGAATTGCAATAATTCGACTGAAAAGTAACAAATCTGCTAGTGCCGATGGTTTGCCGCAGATCTTTTTAAGGCAGGAGGTGATGACTTGATAAGGAGTATGTCCCAGCTTATAAAAACCATACGGTTAGAAGAACATATGCCGGACGATTGAAGTCTCAGTGTTCTTTGTCCAGTCCACAAACAAATTAGATAAAACTATTGTCAATTATAGAGGTATAAGTCTTACTTCAATTGCATATAAGATAATATCGACCCTATTGTGTGAAAGGCAAAAGCCCAAAATTAACGAAATAATTGGAACCTAATAATGTGGCTTTAGACTGGGTAAATCTACCACAGACCTTCACGCTACGTCAAATTCAGGGGAAAACACAAGAGAAACAAATTGAAACATATCATCTCTTTGTTTACTACAAATCAGCTTTTGACAACCCGATACGTCAAAAGAGGAAAATCTTTCAAAGCATGACCTGCGAAATTGGAGAATTGGAATTTTAAAATATGCTCGACCTTTGACTTCAACAGGTTGTAAATATAGGCCATTTAAGTAAAGTAAATACAATAGAGAAAATTGATAGAAGCACTCAATTAATCAACGCATAAATCACTTAAGTAAAAAAGAGAAAAAATACACTTTTGGGTTCATTGTCATAAAAATAGTTTTTCTTTAAAAATATAAAAAAACTCAATTCTCCGATTTTAGCTGGACAAATTTAATTTTAGCTTGACACTGGACAAGCGCTAAAAAAGCTGGACAATCCAGTCGAATCCAGCCTGACTGGCAACCCTAGCGCTCACCCACATTGCCTATGGCAGATCTAAGAAACCACGACTGGAAAGCATAGTTCGAAAAAAAACAGTACCTTATTAGATTGTACTGAACTTACGCACACACAAAAGTTATTTATTTTTTAGGTACCTAACTAAGTCGGAAACAAAGTTAGGTACACAAAGACACAATAAAAAAAGAACGGTACGTTAAAATAAGGTACCGCTCTTTAAGATTTTAGAGTATTTTTTAGTTAACTTTAGAGTACTTTAAAGTACTAAGTTACGAATCTTTAGATAACTCACTTGTAGCTGCTTTCGTAATATTTTGACGAAGTTTTGTTCTTGTGCATTCATAAATAACTCGTATATTTTAGTAAAAAATACCCAACAGTTCCATGATGACAAAATGAGCAGCGATTTAAAAATGTACTTTTTGGTTAATAAATTACTTCGTAATATGGAAGTGCTGGCTCATTGCTGAGGTAAAAGCGATTATTAACCTACTCTAATCAGAAGTTTATCTTGAAATCTTCAGACATTTTACCAACTGGGAAACAGTCCATCAATTTGGAACTGTTGGGAAATTCTTAAACATGCATATACACGCATAGCATGTCAATTGTGTTTGTATTGGTGACACAATTTTTTATGATATACACACAAATATAAGAAAGTGTTGCCAGGTTAGGGTTTTACATCCTAAACGATAGAATAATTTTTATTTGTTCGATAGCGTTATAAATTTATAGTTTACACTAACGTATATGGAGTAAAATGTAGTTGCAATTAATAAATATATTTTATGTTTTTACTACTATTAAAAACAATTTTTAAACACATAAAAGTAGTATCGTCAAATATGGGATGTTTTTGAAATTGCGTAACACAACTAAACTCAATGAAATCTAGAAATCAACTTTGTTGCCGATTTCTCCAATTTTGTAGCAAAAGTTAGAAATTAATATATTCATAAAATATTTAAATATCCCGTAAACCGCCTTTAAAAATAATTAAAAAAGCAGTTAGACAAAATTTAATATTCACTTTTGGCAATACTGTTATTCTAATTGTTGACAGCCTCATAAGAGTTCGTTAAAGTTAAGGTACGGAGTACGTTAAGGTACTCAACAAAGTACGTTATTTTTAGAGTACTTCGTGAAAGTTCGTTATGATAAAGGTTGTGTATTTTAACAGGTTCTCTAAAATTTTAAGGTACCTATACTTAAATTGAACACTTTGTTACGTATGTGACTTTGTACCGAACTTGCCTAGGTACAGTACGGTACCTTAAAATACAGTATTTTAGAGTATTTTTTCGAACTATGCTGGAAAGGGACTATCTAAGGAACCACGACTGAATAATGGGACTATCTAAGGAACCACGACTAAAGAATGGGACTATCTTAGGACCAACGACTGGAAAATGGGACTATCTAGGGAAACACGACTGAAGAATGGTACTATCTACTAAAGAAGCACGACATGACTGGAAAGTGGGACAGCATTAAGAACCACGACTGTAAAATGGGACTATTTAAGGAACCACATCTGGAAATTGGAACTATTTAAGAAACCATGAAACTAATATTAGGAAATGAACCTATCAAATTTAATGTAATACTCAAATTACTAATGAAGTAGAATTACGTGATTAATTTCTTATGGTAAGTAGCTCCAACACATCCCTAATCCTCCTCAACATCAATAATAACAATTAATTGCCAAAAATAACCTAAAATAAATAATTGATTAACAATTGAAGCCTTTTAACATATGTAAGCTACAAGGATGGTTTGGAATTGTTCAAAAAAGCCAAGAAAAATTTCCCACACTTTCTTCAACATTTCCAAGATGAAAACCACAATCTGAGACAAAACAGATTTATGTAATAATCTCACAAATTCTCACATATGACAAACAATTATAGAAAAACCACAATAAGCCAAAAGGAAAACAACGACAGAAGAAATCCTTAAGAAAAATCCAATAAAACCACAAAAGGATCAAAACTAAGAAAAACATTGGAACATAAATTAACCAAAAAAAAAAATTGAAAGGAAATAATAAAGAAAATTTTAAAATAAACACAATGACAAAATAAAATAAACAGGAGCTAAAGGACCAAACAGAGAATAGAAATGAAAACATTCAAACATTCTAAAGGCAGTGAAGAAAAAGACGAAGGAAGGTGTCACTAAGAAGCTGGTGTCAACTTGTCTCCCTAAAATAAAATTTCATTTTTCTTTCAATCTAAAGTCATGGGAAAAGTCACAAAAATGTGAAACTAAATATAACTCAACAGCAACTGTTGCATTCCTTTAGTTTTCAAAATATTTCGAAAATATTTATTTTACACCATAAGTTAGAGAGGGGGGAAACCAGCGAATTATTTTCTCACGTGATTAAGAAAACCAGCGAAGTCAAGAAAAATTTCGAACAAAAAAAAACCCACGCAAAATCTATATAACCTTTAGTCTCTACAACAGCTGATAATGAATGTATCCTTCTTTTAAAAAGTCACCAGTATCCTTTACAAAGGAAATCATTTCTATGAAATCAAGTAAGAAAAAAACTCCAAAACAATAACAAAAAACTGCTGGTGTTTTTTTATAAGCAATTGCATTATGTTCAACCATCATGTTTTTTAAGGCTTCATCATTTTCATTTTCATCATTTTTTTTTTGTTCTGCTCCTTCGTTGTAGAAAATACCATAATTCTATACAATTATTTTTCTTAACAAAACGATCGTGTGACTTTTTGCTCGGTTGTCTAATCAAAAAGTTAAAATAATTGTGTAATAAAAGAAAATATATGGTGTAAATAATGTTTTCCTCCACCGAGATTCCCACACATCCTTTTGCCTTTGCCTTTGTCTTAGGGAAAAGTAGCATTTCTGCGTGTTGCACGCATGCCTGGCGTATACAAGTTGTACGACACAAACGCGTTTACCACCAGTATTTTGTAGTTCGATTGATTGGATTGTGAGATCGTCATGGTATTCCTTTAAAGGGTTGTTTTGGCGAGAGTTAAGGATCTAAAGGAACCAAATGGGACATCGGTTTAAGAAAAAGAGACTAGCCTATCTAAGAAACTACGAATTTCAAATATGAATATCTAAGGATCTGAATGTGGAAAATGGAACTATCTAAGGAAACACCAGTAGAAGATGGGACAATAAACGGAACCACGAGTAGAAATGAGACTGTCTAAGGAACTACTAACAGAAAATGGGACTATCTAAGGAAGAACGAGTAGAGAATGGGACTATCCAAGAAACCACGAGTAGAAAATGAGACTATCTAAGAAACCTCGACTAGAAAATTGGAATATCTAAGGAATTACGAGCGGGAAATGGGACTTTCTAAGGAACCACGAGTAGAAAATGGGACTATCTAAACGACCACGAATACAAAATGGAAATATCTAAGGAACCATTATAAGAAAATGGGACTATCAAAGAAATTTCGACTAGGAAATTGGAATATCTAAGGAATTACGAGTAGGGAATGGGACTATCTAAGGAACCACGAGTAGAAAATGGGACTATCTTAGAAACCTCAACTGGAAAATTGGAATATCTAAGGAATCACGAGTAGGGAATGGGACTATCTAAGGAACCACGAGTAGGGAATGGGACTATCTAAACAACCACGAGTACAAAATGGGACTTTCTAAGGAACTACGATTAGAAAATGGGACTATCAACGAAACCTCGACTAGAATCACGAGTAGGGAATGGGACTATCTAAGGAACCACTAGTAGAAAATGGGACTATCTGAGAAACCTCGACTAGAAAATTGTAATATCTAAGGAATCACGAGTAGGGAATGGGACTATCTAAGGAACCACGAGTAGAAAATGGGACTATCTTAGAAACCTCAACTGGAAAATTAGAATATCTAAGGAATCACGAGTAGGGAATGGGAATTTCTAAGGAACTACGAGTAGGGAATGGGACTATCTAAACAACCACGAGTACAAAATGGGACTATCTAAGGAACTACTATTAGAAAATGGGACTATCAACGAAACCTCGACTAGAAAATTGAAATATCTAAGGAATCACGAGTAGGGAATGGGACTATCTAAGGAACCACTAGTAGAAAATGGGACTATCTGAGAAACCTCGACAAGAAAATTGGAATATCTATGGAATCACGACTAGGGAATCTAAGGAACCATGAGTAGGGAATGGGACTATCTAAACAACCACCAGTACAAAATGGGACTATCTAAGGAACCACAATTAGAAAATATGACTATCAACGAAACCTCGACTAGAAAATTGGAATATATAAGGAATCGCGAGTAGGGAATGAGACTATCTAAGGAACCACGAGTAGAAAATGGGTCTATCTTAACAACCACGAGTACAAAATGGGACTATCTAAACAACCACGAGTACAAAATGGGACTATCTAAGGAACCACAATTAGAAAATGGGACTATCTTAGAAACCTCGGCTAGAAAATTGGAATATCTAAAGAATTATAAGCAGGGAATGGGACTATTTAAGGAACCACTAGTAGAAAATGGGACTATCTTAGAAACCTCTACTAGAAAATTGAAATATCTAAGGAATCACGAGTAGGGAATGGGACAATCTAAGGAACCACGAGTAGAGAATGGGACTATCTAAACAACCACGAGTAGAAAATGGGACTATCTGAGAAACCTCGACTAGAAAATTGGAATATCTAAGGAATCACGAGTAGGGAATGGGACTATCTAAGGAACCACGAGTAGGGAATGGGACTATCTAAACAACCACGAGTACAAAATGGGACTATCTAAGGAACCACAATTAGAAAATGGGACTATCAAAAAAACCTCGACTAGGACTATCTAAGGAACCATGAATAGAAAATAGGACTATGTAGGAAACCTCAAGTGGAAAATGGGACTATATAAGGAGCCACGAGTTGATAATGGGACTATCTAAAGAACCTCGACTAGAAAATTGGAATATCTAAACAACCACGAGTAGAGAATGGGACTATATAAGGAACCACGAGTAGATAATGGGACTATCTAAAGAACCTCGACTAGAAAATTGGAATATCTAAGCAACCACAAGTAGAGAATGGGACTATCTAAGGAACCACGAGTAAAAAATAGGACTATCTAGGAAACCTCAAGCAGAAAATGGGACTATCTAAGGATCAACGAGTAGAAAATGGGACTATCTTAGAAACCTCAAGTAGAAAAATGGAATATCGAAGGAACCACGAGGAGAAAATGGGAATATCTAGTGGAATTATCTTAGGAACCATGAGTAGAGATTTGGACTATCTAAAAAACTTAGAGTGGAAAACCGGTATATCTAAGGATCCACGAGTAGAGAATAGGACAAAAATGGGACTATCTAAGGAACTGCGATTAGAAGATGTGACTATCTAAGCAACCTCTAGTAGAAACTACAGCCTAATGAGATTGTTGCAAAATAATAGTATCTCAGGAGACATGACTCGAATTGAGAACTATCTAATTTAAGGGTTGCTGCAGGTATGCATGTTATGCAACAAGTGGAAACACCTTGAATGGAAACCAATTTCATTAATCCTTTTTGAAAATTTCATTCAATTATTCTCTAAGCCCTTTATGTGTAAGAAATAAATATTTATCAAACCTTTTTGTCTGAGACAATTATTTAATATTCTTAAAGTCTTACATAAAACTGAAGACTATTATATAATTCTTCTTTCTTTTCAGTTGTAGTTAGAGGCAAGTACTACTTATATGTCTTAGCATTTTATTACCTTTCACTTTTGTTAATTCTCTCTCTACTTTTTTTTTTAAATTAAATGCTTATTTCTTATATAATTTAACAAATTTTATGAATTTTTTGAACAATTTTTTTTATTACGTTACTTACCTTGAATTTTATGATTTTTAAAATGCACTTCATTTTTTGGGGTTATAGTCGAATAATAAGATTTGACCTTTTATGTCAGCCATTGTTTTGTGGTAAATCAGTTTGTAAATTTGGTTTTTATTTTGTAAATTTGTTGAAAAAATATTAAATTGTTGAACAATTACAATTTCTTAACACGCCCAAATTGAATGCATATGAATTTTATTTGGGAACATTATCATTTCCTCCAAAAGTTTAATGCAAATGGTTAACTAACACGTGATTGTTGTAGTAATTAGATTGAACTTAAGGTAGGAAATATAATTAATAGATTTTTCAGATTCATTATTTATTCTTTCGCGTTAGGGACTCTTACTATCTAATGGATAACAGCTGGAATATGGGGCTATGTATGGAATGTTGATGGGAATTGGACAATCTAAGAAATTTCGATAGGGAATTCGGATTATCCAAGGAATATCGAAGGAAAAATGTAACTATCTGAGAAATGTCGAAGAGAAAATGTGATAATATAAGGAAGTTCTTTAACAATCTGCAATGTTTACAAACTAGATTTCATTTTCAAAATATTCTGTAAACATTTAATTACAACAAAAAACACAAAATCAAACAACAAAAAATGTTAATGATCACGAAAATGAATGAAAAATAAACAAAATCCAGAGTTAGGAAAATCTTAAATTAACAAAAATCTAAATTTTATGTTGATGTAGGGTCTACACAAACAGAAAACACATAAAATTTTCAAAAAATTTAACTCAAAAACTTAAAGATTATGGAAGCAACCTAAAAAAGGTAAAGATCGTGATTATTGCAGCATAAGCAGCCGGAGACAACAACAAACAAAAACCGGCAACCGGTTGACCCTTTTCTTTCACAAAACATTTGCAGTTAACAGGCAGATAGACATAAATAGAGACAGACGGAAAGACAGCCAAAAAAAACCTATAAAATGTTTAAGCAGTCATCAAACTCCAACTCTCGGCCATATTGAATTATAAAAAATTTTTGGTTAAAAGTTTTTTGAGTGTCGGTTGTTCCCTGCTTCATTTTAGCCGCCTCATTTTCGGATTTCTGCTTGATTGTTCGTTAATTTTCATTTCATGTTGATTTGAGAATTGAATTGAAAATTGTGTGCATTTGCTGTGTAAACGAAAATGATGGCGGCCAAAATCATTTTGGCGTCATTCTGCGCGAGGGTCTGAAAGAGTAAATATCAGTTTCTGTATGTATACGATCAAGCCGTGAGTGATAGTGGAGAAAAAGAGCGACAACAATAAAAAATTTGTGGCAGCGAGTTTGGTATAAACAACTGAAAGACTGTGTTTTAGTTGCTTGCATATAAAATATATAATAAACACAAATAAATATGCTTTGCAAAGCGTATACAAATAAATGTGTTGCATGCAACAGAGTTGTAAAGGAGTAGAATCACTAAATTGATTTACTAAATTCAGATGATGTTGGTCGTGATCGGTATTTCTTTAGTGGTCACATCTTGCCATCGACAATCCTTAGATAGTCTTATTTGTTCATTAAAATCCTTTAGATTGTTCCTGTTTTTCTCCTTAGATAGTCGCATTTTCTTATCAATATTCCCATTGTTATTCCTTAGATAGCCTCATTTTCTTATCGACATTCCTTGGATAGTTCCATTTTAACATTGAAATTCCTCAGAAAGTCCCATTTTCTTATCGGCATTCCTTGGATAGTATAATTTCCCATCGAAATTCTTTAAATAGTCCCATCTTCCCATTGCTATGCCTTAGATAGCCCCATTTTCTCATCGAAACTCCTTGGATAGTCCCATTTTAACATCGAAATTCCATAGATAGTCCTATTTCCTTAACGACATTTCTTGGATAGTTTCATTTTACCATCGAAATTCCTTAGATAGTCTCATTTTCTTATCGGCATACCTTGGATAGTACTATTTTCCCATCGATATTCCTCGGATAGTCTCAATTTCTAATTAATATTCCTTAGACAGCCATTGTTTCATCGCCATTCCTTGGAAAGTCCCATTTTAATATCGAAATTCCTTAGATAGTCCCATTTCCTTAACGACATTTCTTGGATAGTCCCATTTTCCATCGAAGTTCCTTAGATAGTCCCATTTTCTCATCGGAATTCCTTGGATAGCCCCATTTTCTCATCGACATTCCTTGGATAGTTCCATTTTAATATCGAAATTCCTTAGATAGTCCCATTTCCTTAACGACAATTTTTGGATAGTCCCATTTTCCCATCAAAATTCCTTATATAGTCTCATTTTCTCATCGGCATACCTTGGATAGTACTATTTTCCCATCGACATTCTTTGAATAGCCTCATTTTCTTATTGATATACAGTTAGTCACAGTCAAATTGGTCCACATGCAATAAAATATATTAGTATGTAAAAAAACTTTAAGAAATCAACTGGAACAAAAAAATTTTAACTAATTTAGTTGGTTTATTTTGTTTAAGAAAAAAATCATTAAAAAATGATAATAAATATATAAAATTTTGGACAAAAATAAATAATAAGCAAAGTAAGAATAAAATTCATGTCACAGTAAAAATGGTCCACTATGTAAAACAACTCTAAATAACGGATCATTTTCATTTTCATGTCTTGCTTTATTTGTTTTTCTGTTGTCTACCCTCATTTATTGAAACTAACAAAGTTTAAGTCTATTCCTGCAGTTTCTTATTTAAAAATTTCAAGATGGGTCGTCATACAACCATTGAGCTTCGAAATTTAATTATTGAACATTTTAAAAGTGGAAAAAGTCAAAGGCAAATCGCTCAAATTGTTCAAAAATCCAGAACAACAGTGGAAAACATCATCCACCGTTTTAAAAACGAAGGTCGAGTTATAAGTAAGCCGAAAATTAGCCCAAAAAAGATATTCAGCGAACGTCAAGAAAGGTGGATAGTCAATAAAATCAAAATAAATCCAAGGCTGAGTGCCCCGAAACTGCGGGATATGGTTGAAAAACACTTCAGTATTAGTTGTAGCGCTGAAACGATTCGAAGAGTGCTGCGCAAGAATGGACTAAATGGCAGAATAGCGCGCAAGAAACCCTTTGTAAGTGCGAAGAATAAAAAAATTCGATTGCAGTTCGCTCACAGCTATGCTGGGAAAGATTTTTCATTCTGGCAGAACGTGCTATTTACGGATGAAAGCAAATATAACCTTTTTGGGTCAGATGGAAGAGTAAACGTTTGGAGAAAACCCAATCAGGAGATGAACCCAAGGAATCTGCGCCCAACAGTTAAATACGGCGGTGGTCATGTGATGGTTTGGGGTGCATGTTCTGCTGCTGGTGTTGGTAAACTCCACTTTGTTGAAGGAAATATGGATAAAATCCAATATTTAAACATTTTAAAAACAAATTTGAAACAAAGTGCGGAAAAACTAGGAATATCTGAAACCTTTCATTTTTATCAGGATAATGATCCGAAACACACAGCCGGAATTGTTAAAGAATGGCTGTTGTATCATTGTCCTAGAGTAATCAGAACACCTCCTCAATCACCTGACCTTAATATTATTGAAAATTTTTAGACAGCCATTGTTTCATCGCCATTCCTTGGGTAGTCCCATTTTCCCATCGAAATTCTTTAGATAGTCCCATTTCCTTAACGGCATTTCTTGGATAGTCCCATTTTCCCATCAAAATTCCTTAGATAGTCCTATTTTCTCATCGGCATTTCTTGGATAGCCCCATTTTCTCATCGACATTCCTTGGATAGTCCTATTTTAATATCAAAATTCCTTAGATAGTTCATTTCCTTAACGACATTTCTTGGATAGTCCCATTTTCCCATAGAAATTCCGTAGATAGTCCCATTTTCTCATCGGCATTCCTTGGATAGTACAATTTTTCCATTGAAATTCCTTAGATAGTCACATTTTCCCATTGGTATTCCTAAGATAGGCCTATTTTCTTATCGACATTCCTTGGATAGTCCCATTTTTCCATCGATATTCCTTGGGACTATTCCATTTGGGACTATTCCATTTGTTCATTGATATTCCTTAAATAGTCCCATTTTCTAAACTACACTCCTTGGATAGACCCATTTTTCCATAGATATTCCTTAGATACACCTATTATCCCTTAGGCAGTCTTATTTTCTCATTGCAAATCAGCATATAGTCCTAGTTTTCTGTTAAAATTCCTAAGATAGTCTCATTTCCTAAACTACATTCCTTGGATAATTCTATTTTCCTACAGATATTTTTCATTCCCTCATCGATATTCCTTGAATAGTCCCATTTTCACTTCGTCGTTTCTTAGATAGTCCCATTTCCTCATCGACATTCCTTGGATTGTCCCATTTCCTCATTGACAGTTCCATATTCCTCCCATTATCCAACATTTCACTCTTTTAAGTTCTGTTTCTTTGCCTTCCTGCATTAACCATGCACATTTTCACAGACCTTTGTGTGCGAGCTCGTTAATGGTTCATTAAAAAAATGGCGTTTTCATGAAAAAAAAACTAAAAAAAACGACGACGACATTGACTTAAACTGGCTGAAACTTTTAGCTTGTTTTTACGAAAAAGTAAAAATAAAAAAAACTGGCTGCATTAAAAAGATTCGAGATACCAACATAAAGATTTTTTATTGTTGGGTTACTTTTGCCGCTTGATTGGCATTAAATTAGAGACTCGTGATCACTTCTTGTTCTTCCACTTCTCATTTTCTTGACTTGTCTTTTATGATTTTTCTAGCATTTTCTTTTGTTAATCAAATTCGTTGTTAAATTGTTAAACGAAAAAGGTATTTCTTTAATTTTTCTGGTTGATCACGTCTTTAGGTTTTTGAAGTAGTTGACTGAATTTTTGAGTATTTGAGACAAAGAAATTATGCATTTTTTTTATGTGACTTAAAATGGTTGAAAAAATGCAAGTAATCTTTTTGGTTAAGTAAATAATCAAGTCACGCACTTTCTTTTCCAAAGCTGCGATTTTCTATTAATATTTCTTTGTTATTTTTTTTAACGAATTTAAAAACCTCAACTACAATTTCCGGTTATTTAGCATAAATTCTGTAGAACTGTGTAGGTTGGTTCGAGATATTGGAAAAGTTAATGATCTTTAAGTTTTAAGGGAGTTAATGCTGATTTATATAAAACGATTTAATTTTTGAATTATAAAATTATTTATGAAATAATAAGTGAAACATTTGACTATCTGATGAATAGTAAGTGAAAAATTCGGGAATATCAATAAACGAATCATTATTTAAGGAATGCCGAAGAGAAAATAGGGCTATCCAAGAAAAGTCGATGGTAAATGAGAATATCTATGGAATTTCGAAGAGAAAATAGGACTATCTAAGGAATGTCGAAGAGAAAATGGGACTATCTAAGGAGTGTCAAAGAAAAAATATGACTATCTAAGGAATGTTGACAGGAAAATTGAACAGTGACGAAGAGAAAATGGGACTATCTACGGAAAGGCGATGGGAAATGGGTATATCTTTGGAATTTCGATGAAAAAATTAGACTGTCTAAGGAATGTCGAAGAGAAAATATGACAATCTATGGAATGTCGATGAAAAAAATTGCACTATCTATGGAATGTCGTTGAGACAATGTTACTATTTAAGGAATGTCGAAAATGGAAATGTTGAGAAAACAGTAGAACAATCCAAGGAATGTCGAAGAGAAAATAGGACATCTAAGGAATAGCAACGGGAAAACGGGACTATCTAAGGAATTTCGATGGGAAAATAGTACGTCCAAGGAATGCCGTTGAGAAAATGCGACTATCTAGGGAATGTCGATGGGAAAATGGGATTATCCAAGAAACGTCGTTAAGGAAAAAATGAGACTATCTAAGGAATGTCGAAGAGAAAATAGGACTATCTAAGGAGTGTCGAAGAGAAAATATGACTATTTAAGGAATGTTGACAGGAAAATTAAACAATGTCGAGGAGAAAATGGGACTATCTGCAGAAAGGCGATGAGAAATGGGGGTATCTATGGAATTTCGATGAAAAAATTTGACTGTCTAAGAAATGTCGAAGAGAAAATAGGACAATCTATGGAATGTCGATGAAAAAATTTTACCATCTATGGAATGTCGTTGAGAAAATGTTACTATTTAAGGAATGTCGAAAATGGAAATGTTGAGAAAACAGTAGAACAATCCAAGGAATGTCGAAGAGAAAATAGGACTATCTAAGGAATAGCAATGAGAAAACGGGACTAACTAAGGAATTTCGATGGGAAAATAGTACTGTCCAAGGAATGCCGTTGAGCAAATGCGACTATCTAAGGAATGTCGATGGGAAAATGGGATTATCCAAGAAACGTCGTTAAGGAAATGGGACTATCTAAGGAAATTCGATGCTAAAATGGGACTATCCAAGGAATATCGATTTCAAAATGAGACTATCTAAGGAATGTCGAAGAGAAAATGGGACTATCTAAGGAGTGTCAAAGAAAAAATATGACTATCTAAGGAATGTTGACAGGAAAATTGAACAGTGACGAAGAGAAAATGGGACTATCTACGGAAAGGCGATGGGAAATGGGTATATCTTTGGAATTTCGATGAAAAAATTAGACTGTCTAAGGAATGTCGAAGAGAAAATATGACAATCTATGGAATGTCGATAAAAAAAATTGCACTATCTATGGAATGTCGTTGAGACAATGTTACTATTTAAGGAATGTCGAAAATGGAAATGTTGAGAAAACAGTAGAACAATCCAAGGAATGTCAAAGAGAAAATAGGACATCTAAGGAATAGCAACGGGAAAACGGGACTATCTAAAGAATTTCGATGGGAAAATAGTACGTTCAAGGAATGCCGTTGAGAAAATGGGACTATCTAGGGAATGTCGATGGGAAAATGGAATTATCCAAGAAACGTCGTTAAGGAAAAAATAAGACTATCTAAGGAATGTCGAAGAGAAAATAGGACTATCTAAGAAGTGTCGAAGAGAAAATATGACTATTTAAGGAATGTCGACAGGAAAATTAAACAATGTCAAGGAGAAAATGGGACTATCTGCAGAAAGGCGATGAGAAATGGGGGTATCTATGGAATTTCGATGAAAAAATTAGACTGTCTAAGAAATGTCGAAGAGAAAATAGGACAATCAATGGAATATCGATGAAAAAATTTTACCATCTATGGAATGTCGTTGAGAAAATGTTACTATTTAAAGAATGTCGAAAATGGAAATGTTGAGAAAACAGTAGAACAATCCAAGGAATGTCGAAGAGAAAATAGGACTATCTAAGGAATAGCAATGAGAAAACGGGACTAACTAAGGAATTTCGATGGGAAAATAGTACTGTCCAAGGAATGCCGTTGAGCAAATGCGACTATCTAAGGAATGTCGATGGGAAAATGGGATTATCCAAGAAACGTCGTTAAGGAAATGGGACTATCTAAGGAAATTCGATGCTAAAATGGGACTATCCAAGGAATATCGATGGCAAAATGAGACTATCTAAGGAATATCGATGAGAAAATGGGACTATCCAAGGAATGTCGATAAGAAAATTAGGATATCAAAGGAAAATTGGACTATCTATGGAATGTCGAGGTAAAAAGAAGACTATTTATGGAATTCATTGAGAAAATGGGAATTTCTAAGAAATGTCGAGGAGTGAATGATATAATCTATAAAATTTTTATGGGAAAATTGAACTGTCTAACCAATGTCGATGAGAAAATGGGACTATCTGAGGAATGTCTGTTTGAAAATTGGTCGATCTAAGGAATGTCAATAAAAAAATAGATCTATCTAAGTAATGTCGGTAAAATAAGACAGCATTCCTAATGCTGATGAAAAAAGGGCTGATCTAAGAAATGTCAATGGAAAAGTAGGAATAGTTAAGGAATGTCGATGGGTAAAAGGAACTTTCTAGGGAATGTCGTTAGGAAAATTGAACTATCTAAAGAATATCGATGAAAAAATGGGATTGTCTAAGAAATGTTGAAGAGACAATAGGACAATCTATGAACCTCAATGGGAATATGAGACTATCTAAAAAATCTCGGTATCAAAGTGAGTATATGCAAGGAAAATCTAGGGAATGTCGAGGAGTAAATGGGATTATCTAAGAAATATCAAAGAAACAATGGAATAATCTATGGAATTTCGATGGGTAGAGCTAAGAATCTGACTATCTAAGGAAGCACGATTTTAAAATTGGTCTATCCAAGGAAGAACTTTTGAATAAGTGAATTATATAAGGAATTTCTGGAAAAAATATGAGGAGTCTTAATTAGAAGACTATGCAAATTATAATAATAGGAATAGTATAATCTTTCGTGCTCTATTTTAAAAAAATTGCCACATAGACCTAAATCTTGAGCTCTAATATTATTCAAATGATCTTGACTATCATGTTGGCATTAGAAAAACTACCGAAGTTGATAATGTTTGAGAAGATGCTGAAAAATTCTGCTTGCACATACAAATGTTTTGGAACTATAGCAACAATTCTTGCTTGTTAATGTTGTTGCCTCTTTCCAGCCACTTGATGCTGTGTCATTAATGCTTCGTTCTAGTCTATCCAGTGCTGAGTTGTCTTGTTGTGCATTTGCTATGTTCCATATTTTTTGGTAGTTTTTTTTTTTCGAAAAACTTTATCTGCACTTTGTCTCTGGGGGTTATTGAACTTGAATGGGGAAATTGTTCTCATTTCTCAGCCAATTTACATCATGACTCACAAGATCCATGTATTGGTTTCTTTGGTTATTTGGGTGTGTGCTGTTAATGGGTGTGTTTGTGTGTAAAAATTGATTTGATCTGCATAGAGTTTTATATTAAAAAATAATCATAATAAAACTGGTATTAGATTCATGTATTATGGGTATTGGAAATTTAGCTGTTCAGAGATTAGTTACTAATTCGGGAGTTTTATCAGCGCAACAAGATCACCTTTGAACTAATGCATAATATACATACTTCAGAGACGAATTGGGAATGAAACAAGTATGAATAATTTAAAACTTCTATAAAACGAATTTTTTATTCTACATTAATTTCTAGGTTAAGTTTAATTTCTAGGTTAAGTTTTAGGATTAGTTTTATGTTTAGTTCAACATAAGTTCTAGGTTCAGTTCTAGGTTAAGTCTAGCGTTTAGAGTTTTTGCTTAGTTTTAATTCTGTTTTAGATATGACTTAGTTCTAGACTCATTTTCGTTTCTAATTTTACTTTAAGTTCCTTTTTAATGCTATCCCAGTTAAAGATTTTATAAAATTTTAATCAAATATGAGTCTTTTTTGACTTCACTGCACGATTAAAATGATCATTTATGATATCACTAATGAGTCAAAAATGATCTTTTTGTGTGAGAAAATGGTACCCTTCGTGCGACTCTTCAAAACGAGTCTTTAATGACTCGTTTTGCTGATTAGAATATGACTGCACACATTTTGCTAGATTTGTAAAAAAAAAGAATAAAGTTTTTTAATACAAACACGTCATATCTATTTTTAGAACAGTGAAATTGCGTTAATAATTACAGAAATTAATGTTGCCGAGACTGAGGATCGAACCTAGGCTGCTGAATATGAACTAAGCCACATCACCCATAATGAGATACGAGTTATATTACGCACATTTTACAAGATTTTTTGTGCGATTTTTAACTAGTCTAAGAGTCTATGAGTCTTTTTGTACACTTTTGTGATCACCAAACTAATTGCACACATTTTGCTTTCAAAAAAGTCGCTTTCATGGTATTTTTTGAGTCTTTTTTGATTACCAAACTGATTAAAATAACATAAAAAACAGTCGTATTAGGATCGTTTGTACGATAAGATTTTGACTGCACACATTCTGCAAGAATTGTTTGTGCTTTTGTAAACTAGTCGTTTTCTAAGCGTTTTAAGGAGTCTTTTTGGAATCCTTTTTAGATCAACAAGCTGTTTAATCAGTTTTTGATCATCTATACAAATCCCAAAAAACTCATTTTGCTGATATTATCGTCAACAATCACCAAATTGCTAGCTGGGCTTTAGCTCATATCTAGATAATTAAAGTATTGATTGTTATAATAAAACATTTTAATCAATATCAAATTGTCATAAAACTTATATTCCATGTGACCCACAAAACTGATCATGATCTTTTTCGTATAAAACTTCTCAATATTATCAGGCTAATGAACTCAAAGTTTAGTATAGAGAAATAAATTGTAAAAACGGAGATAATTTTGTCAAAGTTACAGGTTATAAAATCAATAAAAACCTGATTGGCAAGAAAATTAAAAACATAAAGAAATTTCTAACCCAAAAGAAACTCTCAAATTTATTAAAAATCTAACAAAATGACATTGACATATGTTTGATCAAACTCTCAGAGAGAAATGTCACAGTAGTTCTCTATATAATTGCAAAACAATTGACAAAATTAAAGAAAATTCTTTAAAATTAATGACAATCATTAAAAAATCTTTTTGTTAAAACCCTCTTTTTTAGTTTCATACTCTCTTCCTATTTGACAACTGTCAATATTAATCATGTTCATTTCTCAATTTAGCATTTGTTATGAAAAAACATTCTATTGTTTAAATTAAAACTGAAAATTTCACACAATTTTTCCTCAACACTTGTCAAAATAAAACTTTTTATCTTTAATGTCTTTCAACTTAATGTTATTCTAGTTCTATTCTTTAGAGAAGGACAAAAGAGTGGCCCATAAAATTACTAGTTTATGCAAGAGAGAGAGAGAACCAGCAGACAATACCTGTCATAATGACAAGAACGCCTGAAGACACTTGAGTTACATTTTCTTGAATTTTCTATACAAATTTTGACTTTGGCAAATAACAAATTCTCTTATAAGAAGTTCTTTCTTTGTCTCAAAATATTTTATTCTTTTCTTTAGATCATGAAAAATCTCTTGTCAATATTATTTCTTCTCCAGTTTCTTTGTCTTATAGAAATTTTTTATTTTTAAATAAAAAATTTTATTTCACTTTTTGTTTTGTTTAAATAAACATTTAACACTTGTGTTGACTTTGTTGCATGTTTTTTTGTAAAAAAAAGAAAAATTCTTTCTTCCATCGATCGATCGTGTTTTATTTACAATAAATATGTTAGGCAAAATTTTAAATTTTCTATTTTTATTTTTTTGTATGTATTTCTTCAATTTTATTTGTTTTAGTTTGAAAATGTGCATTATCATAATATTTGGATATTTTCTTAAAAGAATTTTCAACACATTTGTTTCGTTATTATGATCAACGATCGCTAACGATCGCATAATGAAACATATTTTGGGATAAAAAATTTATCGTGATTCCTTGAATAGTCCTAATTTATAATCCTCAAATTGTCATTTTCTAAACGTGGACTATCCTAATCCCATCGTTGTTCCAAAATAGTTCAATTTTCTTATCGTGGTTCCCTGATTGTCTTATTATTCAATCGTGGTCCTTAAATATCCCCATTTTTCTAATCATAGTTATTTGGATAGTCACATTCTCCAATCTTTGTTTTTGGACAGCCCCATTTTGCTATCGTGGTTGCTTAAATAGATCCATTAGAAAGTTAGCAATTCCTTGAAATGTAAAATGTTTCCTATTTTCCAGTCGTGCTCCCTTAGATAGTTCCATTTTCCAATCGTGCTTTCTAAAATTGCTCCATTTTCCAATAGTGGTTCCTTAAATTGTCCTATTTTTAATCGTGATTTCTTGAATAGTCCTATTTTCCAATCGTGCTTCCTTAGATAGTTCCATTTTCTAATCGTGCTTTTTTAGATAGTTCCATATTCCTGTCGTCCTATTTTCCAAACGTGTTTTTTTAGATAGTCCCATTTTCCAATCGTGCTTTATTGGATAGTCCCATTTCCCAATCGTGATTCTTAAATAGTTCAATATTCCAACCGTGGTTCCTTAGATAGTTCCATTTTCCAATCGTGGTTCCTTAGATAGTTCCATATTCCAATCGTGCTTCTTTAGATAGTTCCGTTTTCCAATCGTGCTTCCTTAGATAGTTCCATTTTCTAATCGTGCTTTCTTAGATAGTCCCATTTCCCCATCGTGCTTTCTTAGATAGTTCCATTTTCCAATCGTGCTTTCTTAGACAGTCCTATTTTCCAATCGTGCTTTCTAAGATAGTCCCATTTTCCAATCGTGCTTCCTTAGATAGTTCCATATTCCAATCGTGGTTTCTTAGATAGTTCCATTTTCCAATCGTGCTTTCTTAGATAGTCCCATTTCCCAATCGTGCTTTCTTAGATAGTTCCATTTTCCAATCGTGGTTCCTTAGATAGTTCCATTTTCCAATCGTGCTTTCTTAGATAGTCCTATTTTCCAAACGTGCTTTCTAAGATAGTCCCATTCTCCAATCGTGCTTCCTTAGATAGTTCCATATTCCAATCGTGGTTCCTTAGATAGTTCCATTTTTCAATCGTGGTTCCTTAAATAGTTCCATATTCCAATCGTGGTTCCTTAGGTAGTTCCATTTTCCAATCGTTGTTCCTTAGATAGTTCCATTTTTCAATCGTGGTTCCTTAGATAGTTCCATATTCCAATCGTGATTCCTTAGATAGTTCCATTTTCCAATCGTTGTTCCTTAGATAGTTCCATTTTCCAATCGTGCTTTCTTAGAAAGTTCCATATTCCAATCGTGGTTCCTTAGATAGTTCCATTTTCCAATAGTGCTTTCTAAGAAATTCTCATTTTCCAATCGTGCTTTCTAAGATAGTTCCATTTTCCAATCGTGCTTCCTTAGATAGTTCCATTTTCCAATCCTGCTTTCTAAGATAGTTCCACTATCCAATCGTGCTTTCTAGTAGTCCCATTTTCCAACCGTGCTTTCTTAGATAGTTCCATTTTTCAATCGGGGCTCCTTAAATTGTCCTTTTTTTCAATCGTGGTTCCTTGAAGCGTCCCATTTAATTTCCAATCGTGATTCTATCGTTTCGATGTTAGGCCATCATCTTTAGGAGGTGAATCCCTACATTTAGACAGATCGAATACCTCCCATTATTTCCTATTTTACAAACACAATATTTACGAATTATGTTTGTAAATCAAAGGTAAAAGCTCAGATTATACAAAAGTAAACACAAACATTTTTCAGTTGATAATCTTTAATTTTTACCTTTGATTTGCAAACATAATTCGTAATGATTGTGTTTGTAAAATAGGCAATAATGCAAGGTTTTCTATCTATCTATTACATTAATAAATAATAAATAAATGTAATAGACTAGGATCAAATGCGAATTATTTATATTTTGACTAATAAAAAACTTAACTACATATTATAATTTTATAAAAAAAACAGCAAAAGAAATTGTAATAAAATTTAATCTAAAAATCATTCAAACATATTTCATTGAAAAGTCCGCCTTAAAATTTTTCAACAATTTCCAACACATTTCAGCAACTGTTACAAGGCTCATTATCGGAAACCAGCCCTCGTTTTAAATGAACATAAAAACAACACCTACAAAATTTTCTCAAAATAAAAAGAAAAAAGTAGCAAAACTGTACTAAAATCCAATTTAAATTAAAAGCAATTGAAATAGAATAAAAAGAAAAATCCCACATTCCAGCATCTGTTTAACATTTAACGAAAAAGCGAATGAATGTCATTCAAGAAAATGTTGGAAAAATCTAATGGAAAAACAAGGCTCAACTAAAAGGCATTTAGCTAAAAACTCATATCTAATCTAAATACATGTTGCATTTTCTTCATTTAATGGTTGACTGAAAGGAGAGGGAAAAAGAAAACGTGAAAATGTGTGGCACAGGATGCGCTTGATGGCGCATTACATTTGCGCAAGCGTGTTAGCTAAAAGATACAGAAACTATCTGAAGCCTAAAAGCAATAACTCAGCAGCATCTTGGGTTTATCCTCCTCGATATGACATTATGACTTACAGACGACAACATTTGTTGTCTAAGTCATTCTGTCAGAAATGGAGGAAAAAAAAGAGCAATTAGCCCGGATACGATTTCACATGTTTGTTTTATCAAGCGGCATAAAATTACAAATCTTTTTCGAGTGAAACAACAACAAAAACATTTTAGAAAGGACTTTATATCGAACACTTTAAATTTTTACAAAAACTAAAAAAAATTTGGAAAATGCTCTAGAAATTTCAAGTGCTTGGGATTGCAGTCTGTCTGTCTGTCCATAGGACCGTCTGTCTTTGTTATCAGCGAGTGAGCGAGTGGTGCTACGTGAAATAGATTCAAAATTATCACTTTTTGTCATTGTTACAAGACAAATACACAAGATTTGTAAACATAGAAATTTTTTATTTGTCCTCAAATTGTAAATTTTGTTTGTATTTGGATTTTTGTTCAAATAACGCCATTTTTTAATAAAATGATTGCACTATTTTCTAAAGATAGTGATAGTTTAAGTCAGTGATGAAAAGGAGTAAATTCATTAATATAAGAACTAGAAAAGAAGTAGCAGAGAACTAGAACAGAACTAGAACAGAACTAGAACAGAACTAGAACAGAACTAGAACAGAACTAGAACAGAACTAGAACAGAACTAGAACAGAACTAGAACAGAACTAGAACAGAACTAGAACAGAACTAGAACAGAACAGAACTAGAACAGAACAGAACTAGAACAGAACTAGAACAGAACTAGAACAGAACTAGAACAGAACTAGAACAGAACTAGAACAGAACTAGAACAGAACTAGAACAGAACTAGAACAGAACTAGAACAGAACTAGAACAGAACTAGAACAGAACTAGAACAGAACTAGAACAGAACTAGAACAGAACTAGAACAGAACTAGAACAGAACTAGAACAGAACTAGAACAGTACTAGAACAGAACTAGAACAGAACTAGAACAGAACTAGAACAGAACTAGAACAGAACTAGAACAGAACTAGAACAGAACTAGAACAGAACTAGAACAGAACTAGAACAGAACTAGAACAGAACTAGAACAGAACTAGAACAGAACTAGAACAGAACTAGAACAGAACTAGAACAGAACTAGAACAGAACTAGAACAGAACTAGAACAGAACTAGAACAGAACTAGAACAGAACTAGAACAGAACTAGAACAGAACTAGAACAGAACTAGAACAGAACTAGAACAGAACTAGAACAGAACTAGAACAGAACTAGAACAGAACTAGAACAGAACTAGAACAGAACTAGAACAGAACTAGAACAGAACTAGAACAGAACTAGAACAGAACTAGAACAGAACAGAACTAGAACAGAACTAGAACAGAACTAGAACAGAACTAGAACAGAACTAGAACAGAACAGAACAGAACTAGAACAGAACTAGAACAGAACTAGAACAGAACTAGAACAGAACAGAACTAGAACAGAACTAGAACAGAACTAGAACAGAACTAGAACAGAACTAGAACAGAACAGAACTAGAACAGAACTAGAACAGAACTAGAACAGAACTAGAACAGAACTAGAACAGAACTAGAACAGAACTAGAACAGAACTAGAACAGAACTAGAACAGAACTAGAACAGAACTAGAACAGAACTAGAACAGTACTAGAACAGAACTAGAACAGAACTAGAACAGAACTAGAACAGAACTAGAACAGAACTAAAACAGAACTAGAACAGAACTAGAACAGAACTAGAACAGAACTAGAACAGAACTAGAACAGAACTAGAACAGAACTAGAACAGAACTAGAACAGAACTAGAACAGAACTAGAACAGAACTAGAACAGAACTAGAACAGAACTAGAACAGAACTAGAACAGAACTAGAACAGAACTAGAACAGAACTAGAACAGAACTAGAACAGAACTAGAACAGAACTAGAACAGAACTAGAACAGAACTAGAACAGAACTAGAACAGAACTAGAACAGAACTAGAACAGAACTAGAACAGAACTAGAACAGAACTAGAACAGAACTAGAACAGAACTAGAACAGAACTAGAACAGAACTAGAACAGAACTAGAACAGAACTAGAACAGAACTAGAACAGAACTAGAACAGAACTAGAACAGAACTAGAACAGAACTAGAACAGAACTAGAACAGAACTAGAACAGAACTAGAACAGAACTAGAACAGAACTAGAACAGAACTAGAACAGAACTAGAACAGAACTAGAACAGAACTAGAACAGAACTAGAACAGAACTAGAACAGAATCATAAAAAATCACTTGTTAATAAAATACAAAACTTTATACAATTCTAATCAAAAGGTCAAAGGTTACAAGATCAAACCAAAATTCTTTTGAAATTCAACATTTTTTTTTTAAATTGAACAGAAAAAAGATCAACAATTTTAAATTCTAAAGAACCTGAACAAATTTACCTTAAAAATGTGACAATTTTTAAGATGAGAAAACAAAAGGTTGAAGGACCTAAAGTGAAGGCTAAATGGGATCAACAAAATTGATTTCCACTAAAAAAGTGTAAGGACCAGCAGAATATGAGCGAGTCAGAAAGATTCTTTTACTGAAAAAAAAAATTAAAACGTTTATAAAGGATTCTTTCTTTATATAAGGATACACGAACGTCGTCATAAGCGTTCCCTATTGTTCAAACAATAGAGATCGGAACAATAGAGGCATGAAGTTTAACGCGAGTTTAAAGTGTGTGATGAGTGAGTAGAGCGAGTGGAGAGAGAGAGAGAGAGAGAGTATTGAATATCATTTTTGGTATTGAAAAACATAAAAACCAATATCCTTTTAGAAAGTAAAAATATTTTGAAAAATTTGTTTTTGTCGACGTTTTAAGGTATAAATTACCAAAATTGGGTTCCAATAAAAAAGAGGGTATAAAAGTCAAAATGTTTGCTAAGGTTTTTAGGTAATTTGAGATCTTCTTGGAGACGCGGTCATATAAAAAAATCATTTAAAATTATTAAGATGATTTTTTTAAGGAAAAAAATGTATTCAAAATCAAACCCCTATAATTTTTAGACTTTAGTGAATTTTCTAATATTAAGGGTTAAATGTTTATATAAAATGTCATTAATGTCTGGTATTCAATTGTCATTTACTTTGCCACTATTTGTCATTAAATAAAAATTTCAAATATTTATTGAATGTTTGTACCCTAACAATTTTATATTTTTATATGAAAAATTTTCTAATTTGTACCCTAACAATTTTATATTTTTATATGAAAAATTTTCTATAAAAATTTTTTATATGAAAAATTTTCTATAAAAATTTTTTATATGAAAAATTTTCTATAACAATTTTTTGTATGAAAAATTTTCTATAAAAATTTTTTATATGAAAAATTTTATATAAAAATTTTTATATGAAAAATTTTCTATAAAAATTTTTTATATGAAAAATTTTCTATAAAAATTTTTTATATGAAAAAATTTCTATAAAATTTTTTTATGAAAAATTTTCTATAAAAATTTTTTATATGAAAAATTTTCTATAAAAATTTTTTATATGAAAAATTTTCTATAAAAATTTTTATATAAAAAATTTTCTTTAAAAATTTTTATATGAAACATTTTCTATAAAAATTTTTATATAAAAAATTTTCTATAAAAATTTTTTATATGAAAAATTTTCTATAAAAATTTTTAATATGAAAAATTTTATATGAAAAATTTTCTATAAAAATTTTTAATATGAAAAATTTTATATAAAATTTTTTATATGAAAAATTTTCTATAAACATTTTTTATATGAAAAAATTTCTATAAAATTTTTTTATGAAAAATTTTCTATAAAAATTTTTTATATGAAAAATTTTCTATAAAAAATTTTCTATAAAAATTTTTATATAAAAAATTTTCTATAAAAATTTTTATATAAAAAATTTTGTATAAAAATTTTTATATAAAAAATTTTCTATAAAAATTTTTTATATAAAAAATTTTCTATATAAAATTTTTATATAAAAAATTTTCTATATAAAATTTTTATATGAAAAATTTTCTATAAAAATTTTTTATATAAAAAATTTTCTATAAAAATTTTTAATATGAAAATTTTTTTAAACATTTTTTATATAAAAAATTTTTATATGAAAAATTTTCTATAAAAATTTTTTATATGAAAAATTTTCTGTAAAAATTTTTTATATTAAAAATTTTCTATAAAAATTTTTTATATTAAAAATTTTCTATAAAAATTTTTTATATGAAAAATTTTCTATAAAAATTTTTTATATGAAAAATTTTCTATAAAAATTTTTTATATGAAAAATTTTCTATAAAAATTTTTTATATGAAAAATTTTCTATAAAAATTTTTTATATGAAAAATTTTCTATAAAAATTTTTTATATGAAAAATTTTCTATAAAAATTTTTTATATGAAAAATTTTTTATATGAAAAATTTTCTATAAAAAATTTTTATATGAAAAATTTTCTATAAAAATTTTTTATATGAAAAATTTTCTATAAAAATTTTTTATATGAAAAATTTTCTATAAAAAATTTTTATATGAAAAATTTTCTATAAAAAAATTTTATATGAAAAATTTTCTATAAAAAATTTTTATATGAAAAATTTTCTATAAAAATTTTTTATATGAAAAATTTTCTATAAAAATTTTTTATATGAAAAATTTTCTATAAAAATTTTTATATAAAAATTTTTTATATGAAAAATTTTCTATAAAAATTTTTATATGAAAAATTTTCTATAAAAATTTTTTATTAGAAAAATTTTCTATAAAAATTTTTTATATAAAAAATTTTCTATAAAAATTTTTTATTTAAAAAATTTTCTATATAAAATTTTTATATGAAAAATTTTCTATAAAAATTTTTTATATGAAAAATTTTCTATAAAAACTTTTTATATGAAAAATTTTCTATAAAAGTTTTTTATATGAAAAATTTTCTAGAAAAATTTTTTATACGAAAAATTTTCTATAAAAATTTTTAAATGAAAAATTTTTTATAAAAAATGTTTTATGAAAAATTTTCTATATTTTAAAAAAAAATTTTATAAAAATTTTTTTATGAAAAATTTTATAGAAATTTTTTTTCTCGGATATCCTTTGTCATAAAATCTGTAACCTCCAGACCTCCTTTTCTCACTCAAAATCCTTTGTAATAACTTTAATATTGACACGTTTTTTTAAAATCTCCCAAATTATTATGTATATTCTTCTTCCCCGAAATCTCAATCTAAATAAAATCATATTGAAACTATTAAAGAAAATATGTGACTCCCTCCCTTTTTTTATAACAATATTAGAAAAACAAAGTGTCATTTTTGAAAACATTTTCCTTGTCATTCATTTTCTTTACAAAAAAATCAAAATTTATGATTTTTTAACCAAATCATAAATTTTGAAAGGATATTTTTTGTATGCCTTCTATAATTTTCAAAATCAATTTTCTTTGCACTTGTATTTTTTAAATATGGGTTTAATAATGAGATGTAAAGAAGAAAGAAAAAGTCATAAACATGTCCTCCTCCTCGTCTTTCTCTTGTAAAGCAAATCAAGAGAAATCCATGACAAAAGGATCTTTTACAAAAAACCTGCAATACAGGATTCGAATTACAAAAGAGATACATTTTTTTCCAATTTCTAGAGAAGAAAGAGAAACGGTTTGTGCTTGTAATAAAACTTTGAACATTTTTTTTTCAAAACTAAAGAAATTAGGAAAAATACGACAAAATATTGGGGTAATTTTGAATTTTCTATAAATTCTTTTTTTTTTTTTGAAAAATTGATTTCAATTGTAAATAACTTTAAGAAAAGTTTGTGTAATTTTTTGAAAAATTAATTTGAGAAACTCCTATATATTAGGATTTAATATATATTATAAAAAATTTAATATCTTTTATAAATTAGAAGATATAAGCATTTATATATTTGCAGACTTTTCAAAAATTTTAATTTTTTTCAGAGTTTTTAGCAATTTATAGACTTCCTATCTAGGTTTTCATTTATGTCTAATTTATTTTCAAAATACGTTACAAATTTTAAATGTATTTAAGAAACAAAGAAGCGCAAAAACTAATTTGCATAAAAATTACACGAAAATCTCTATTTGGCAAAAAAAATATTAAACAAACACTTAAATTAAACCAGCCCACTGTGTCTTTCTATCGGTCTGTCTTCCTTTCTAAAGGAAATTAGAGCAATTTATAAATTTTAAAGAAATCAATAGAAAACGCCATAAGAATCGATTGAAAATTGATTATATAGATCAAAAGCAAAGACAGCAGGACGAAACCGAAAAAAAGCGTGAGAACATTTTTCCAAAGTCTCCTGAGTTAGGCTAGCAAAAGAGTTAAGGCCGTTTGCAGAAAGAAAAATTTGCATAAAATTTGCATAATTCTTGAAGATTTTCAGAAAATTAAGGTAAAAATTATGCAAATTTTCTTTATAAAGAAAAAACAAAACAGAAAATTGTTCTTGCTTTGCAAAATGTTTCTAAGGTAACCTTTAACCCCTTTGTCTTTGTCTTGGAAGGAAAAGGAAATTGTCATTAAATATGCATAAGATTGTGTGTGTGTGTGTTCGAGGATATGCAATTTTCCCTCCCCAGGGTGCAAGACAATCACGGAAAATATTTGATGGATTTAAACATATGACCCTCAAGAACACAGTGGGGTGACCGTTCTTGTTTGCTTTTGTTGTCTTTTATGGCCTAAGGTCACTAAACCCCTACTGCTCATCTAACGCCGGCGTTGCTGATTACTTAAGAATTTATGGATAAGAAAATGTAACCTTCTTTCCCTTCGTCTGTCTTTAAGATTTTGCACATGCGCAAATTTCTTTAACTCAATTTGTGTTTAAGTATAAGAGAGAGGGAGAGAGAGTTAAGAGTTTAATTATGCTTAGAACACTCTCTAATTAACCCCAGGGGATTCTTGAATCATGAAGAGAATATGTGTGTTCTTCATATGACATCATCTCTTACACAGAGTGAGGACAAAAAAACGTGCCTTTTTGTGATAGGCAAGAATTTTCTTTAAAGGTCCATTTATTCCTCACAACAATGGTTCTAGCAAATTTTCTTCTTACTTTTAAATTGTTTAAAAAAATTTGCATTCTTTTAAATTTTCTCACTTTTACTTTTCTTTGTGCTTAAGAAAAAGAAAATTTACATAATTTTCTTTAACATTTACATCGCCATCAACACCACAGCCATCATCCATCGTCATCATCATCTTAGTAGTCATCATCTCAGTGATGTTTGATCATAATTTTTATTTATATACATCCACTGTTGCTTTTTATGCAAATTAGTTTCGAAAAGTGTGAGAATTTGGCTTTTGAAAAATTTCATCACTCATCCCAATTTATAACAAACAACCCTTTTTCTTTCAAAATTATGCAAATTTCCCAAAAAAATATTTTAATAGATATTTATGATCATCTTCTTTTCTAGTTTCAATTAAAAAAAAATTGTGTTTTCTAATTTGCATTTTGGAAAATTTTGCATTCCCTTACATGAAGATGATCCTTTTTTTGTTTGTTGCAATCAATCCTTTTAGTCCAAAGAGCAAAATTACAGGAGTTATGCAGAAATGTTTTTTTTTTGTAAAATGCAAAAATCTTTTTGGATCGTGAGAAAATTTTCTTAACTAATTTGCATAATTTTTCTTGTAATGCGGGTTTCTATAAAAAAATTAAAATTCTTTTGTTATCTAAAATTATGCCTAAGATTACGTGATCTAACAAAGATTGTGCTTTTTCTGCTAAATTTTCTTGCCTGGGGAAAACTATTTCATATATTACGAAATTTGCATAAATTTGTTTGTAACCTGCTTTACATAGCGAAAATTTGTACTAGATAGTTAGTTTTAAGGAAACAGGTGTCCTGATCAAAAAATTCTTTAGATTATGAGGAAAACATGACTTTGGCTTTAATTTTCTGTTTTAGGATTAAGGACAATAAGGAAAGAGAAAAAAAGATTCAAAATTAAAGAAATTCATGTTGCCCTGACTGGGGTTCGTACCCAGGCTAAATATGATATGTTATGCTTAGTAAACGACATGCTAACCAACTAAGCTACATTAGCCTCATTGTGGTACTGTAACTTTTGGATAGCATACAGAGGCTGTTTAGCAAATTTGCTTAATTTTTCACTTAATACAATAAAGAGCCTTAACTGGAGGATCCTTTCCTTGAAATTATAGAACCAATAGAAATCCGATGCTTCTTTTTTAGTACAGAATTGTGAGGCCTTGAATTTGGCAACCTTTTATTATCTTTAGCTCATGACATTCCATTCTATATTATCTTGGAAGTAACTGTTTGATTCAATTTTACTTCATTTCTTACATAGTTCAGCGAAGCTGGAGTATCTTTCCATGACATCTCAGAAGCAATAGACCAAAAAGTATTTAAAATTCGTTGCTTCTTCATTACGGCCTTAGGGGCTGTTCACATATTACGTAACGCTGTTAGGGAGGGGAGAGGGGGTATGACTTTTGTTACGGTAGAGGAATTTTGTATGCGTATTTCTATTAAAATGTGTCACACAGGGGTTGGAGGGGGTTCAAAATCTGCAAAAATAGCATTACATAATATGTGAACAGTACCTTATGAGGTTGAATTTGAAGTTATCCAGCCTATTTGGACAACCTTTTAGACAATTTGCTTTTTTTTACAACATTCCATCCAAGAAGCACTTCTTAAAGGAATCATTCGTAAGAATAACGCTATGTTCTATGATCGATGGAACCTTCATTATCTCGGAAACATATTGTGGTTATGTTATTAATGGACGATATATAGAATCTTTGTTCCAAATTGACTTTATTCTCTACTTAATTCAACAAATTGGCTAAACTGGAGCATCAACTATTCGGAATTCAAATTTATAAATTAATCGATGCTTCCTCTTAATGACTTTAATTTGAGAAAGTTTGGATTTTATTTGATTTAACATCTTAATGAAACTTCTCCAAAATAGGATCATGCAATGAATTGCTACGTGAGCTAGATGTTGATAATCATAGAAACAATTAGTGAGGATGACGTTATTTTCCATGATCGATGGAACCTTCGTTATCTCGGAAACATATTGTCGTTATATTATTAATGGACGATATATAGAGGTTTTGTTCTAAATTAATTTTAATCTCTACTTAATTCAACAAAGTGACCACAACAGGAACATTATTTCCTTCGCACCACATATGTGACTTATTAACGACCATGATCGGAGTCCAGCGCTTTCTGTCAATAACTTTATTGTGTGACAGTTTGGAGTTCATTTGATTTTTTGTAGAAGATGTTAACATTCCAATGAAGCTTCTCCAAAATAGGATCATAAAAGCAATTAATACATGAGCAAGATGTTGATAATCATAGAAACAATTCATGAGGATGACGTCATGTTCCATGATCGATGGAACCTTCGTTATCTCGGAAACATATTGTGTTTATGTTATTAATGGACGATATCTAGAGGTTTTGTTTCAAATTGACTTTACTCTCTACTTAATTCAACAAAGTGACCGAATAGGATCATCATTTCCTTCGCACTCTACATGTAACTTATTTACGACCATGATGGGAATCCAGAGCTTTCTCTTAATGACTTTATTGGGTGACAGTTTGGAGTTTGTTTAATTTATTAAGGAAAATGTTAACATCCCAATGGAGCTTCTCCAAAAAAAAAATCATAGAAACAATTGATAGAAACAATTCATAAGGATGACGTTATGTTCCATGATCGATGGAACCTTCGTTATCTCGGAAACATATTGTATTTATGTTATTAATGGACGATATCTAGAGGTTTTGTTTCAAATTGACTTTACTCTCTACTTAATTCAACAAAGTGACCGAATAGGATCATCATTTCCTTCGCACTCTACATGTAACTTATTTACGACCATGATGGGAATCCAGAGCTTTCTCTTAATGACTTTATTGGGTGACAGTTTGGAGTTTGTTTAATTTATTAAGGAAAATGTTAACATCCCAATGGAGCTTCTCCAAAATAGAATCATAGAAACAATTGATATGTGAGCATGATGTTGATGATCATAGAAACAATTCATGAGGATGACGTTATATTCAATGATCGATGGAAGCTTTATCATCTCGGAAACATATTGCGATTATGTTATAAATGGACATTAAATAGAGGCTTTGTTCCAACTTAATCTTGTTCTTTACTTAATTTCACAAAGGGACCAAACTGGGTCATCATCCGCTTCACATTCCACAATTGAACTAATTTATGACCATGATGGGTATCCAATGCTTCCTCTCATTGACTTTATTGGATGACAGTTTGGAGTTGGTTTGATTTTCTATAGAAGATGTTAACATTTCAATAGAGTTTCTCCAAAATAGGATTATAAAAGCAATGGTTACAAGAGCTTGATGTTGATGATCATAGATGAATTCAATTCGTATGCAAATTGATGATGATCATAGAAGCAATTGTTTTATGAGCATGATGTCTTCTTTTACAACCGATAGCATCTTCGTTAGCTCGAAAAGGTATTATGATTTTGTAGTCTATGGAAAGCACATAACGCTTCAGTTCAAATTTTGCCCATTTCTTTAACAAATTCAGCGAAGGTATCCAACTGGAGCATCTTTCCTTAATATTCTACAAGTACATTATTCGTGATCTTAACATTATGACCTATCATCTTAGTTTCCTCACAAAAATTTATTGTATCGAAATCCATTCGAAGATAGTTCTCCAATGTTTCAATGGTCATCTCCAAAATGAGTTGCCTAAAAGTTTTTTTATTTGCGGACATTTGCTAAAGAACTGCAGGGAGTCTTGAAAATGTATTGCGTGGGATAGCAAGTCGAAGGTATTCGACAGTTTGATCATTTTGTTAGTTAACTTCAGAAAGTCTTGAAAACGATTTGCGTGAGCTACAGTTTCGAGGTCTTTAACAGTCTAATTACAGTAAAGAAGACATGTTTCATTCATAAGCAACATCAAGATTATCATGACTCTATGTTCTATATTAAGACCTTGACATTATCATAATATGGTTGAGGACATCCTACAATCAGAGATCGACTTGAGTAGGAGCTAGTTGGAGCTCTTTGTGATTCATCTACTTCGACATTCCGAATGTTAATTCCAACATGAATTAAAAATATGTGCGGGAAACTTCAGTGAACTTCAAAAGGGCGAAGGGCACAATTGCCAAGTTTTATCGAGGTCTCTGAGGCTTTCATAATTGTAGGCCACAAACATCTTATGGAGAAGCTGGAAGAAGTGCTCTGAAGAATCTTTTGTTTAACTTAACGAAGTTTTACTTCCCTTTAAACTAAATTGATTTCTGACTTCGTGGGACTACAGAAGGTCTCGGAAGCCAGTTGTTTAAATCACGATAGTAGGTCTAGTAGGGCCATTCTTTGAGGTTAAACTCTTGAGCATCGTCTGCTTAATGAATTAACACAATCTCGGATCTGAATTACCACAATCTCGGATCTAAAGATAATGAATGACTGAGTACATTTATATATTCTAATATATCATTGAATCGAATGACATAACTGGACAGTATTTAATGTGTCTTTGATTTTATAATTTCCCATTATCACAAACTTTGCGTAATTTAATCGATCTTTGCAAGAAGACTTGTGCCAATTATACAACTTCTTTGACTAAATTTCTTTGGAATCGAAAATGTTGGCGTATTCCATCTTCCATTCTTCGATCATTGCAGGATGATGTATCCCAAACTTTTAACTTTGTAGACTAAATTCTTTAGGTTTTGGATCGCATCGCAGAATCGTATGAATATAATTTGACCGATCTTTGCAATAAGACTTGTGCGAAGTATACAACTTTTTTGACCAAATTCCTTTGAAGTTAAAAATGTTGGCGTATCTTATCTTCCATTCTTCGATCTTTGCAGAATGAACTATCCCAAACTTTAAACTTTGTTAAACTCTATAGGTTTCGGATCACATCGGAGACTCGTATAAAGCTATCATCTATAGCTGCAGTCGTGCTTAAGATATTCCATCCATAATATTGGAGATGATGATGAAATAATAAGGGTTTCCAGGAAAGTTCTGTCGTATTGTCATAGGGTGCCACATGGTTGGTTAGCACATCGACTACACAGTTCGAGCAAAGACTCTATAATATAAAGATGTTGCACTTCCTTCGATAAGTCCCATAAAAAAGTATTTTTTTCGTAATTCTTATTTATTGAATCTTCATTTTCTAATAAAAGAAAGCTAAGTCACACACACGTGCTCATTAAATGCATGTTTGTTTGTGCGTTTATATGTTTTTCATAGTTGCAATATTTTTATAATATAGATTCTTTGGTTCAAGCCACGAAATGGGAATTTCTGTAGTTATAAAGCCCTGCAGCATTAACACGCCGTCGATGTAAAAGAAAATAAAGTTGTTTGTTGAAAAAAAAGCTTAGATAATAAGTCAAGTTAACACCAGATGGCGCAACTTCATTGTGCTAAAAATATATATGACAATTGTAGTGTTTAATAATATTAAGCCTGATCTCTCACCTCTCTTCTTGTCCCGTTCCAAAGAGGATAGTACTGACAATTGTATAGGCAATATGAGACTGAGTGTTACTTTTCTTTAAAAAAAAAATTGGAGAACCAAAAGGAGTCCTTAATGAAACTCCTTTCGTAATGATAAACTTGAAATGATAGCGAAAAACTGTGATTTTCTTACATCATATTTTTTCTAGCTCATCTTACTTTAACTAAAGTTTAAGCAATCAGTTCCAATGGGCTAGGATGTTGACGGATAATCTGTTGTAGTCATCTCTGAATCTGTTCTAAAACTAATGAGATTTCAATAAGTTTTTACAAAACTTCTTTTTCTTTACATTTCAGTAAAAACTCTTACAATTAGTTTTGGCTTCCTCGAAAGCCAAACAAATACTAATCAAAAACTTCCATAACTACTTAAATCCGCTACAATTCGCTATCTACCAACGCCATTTTTATTTGGCAATATTGCAAAAATAATCCCTTAAATTCAGATTTTGCAAAAGTTTGCACAAACTCCTCCTTTTTCACCCTAAAACAAAAAACTGGAAAACCTAATATACCCCCATATGTGAAGAAACACACACTACATCTTATGTATTGAATACATATCGTTTACCAATGTTGCAAAATCGCCAATCATTTGCCAAATTCTAAACGACAAAAGACATTGTTGAAAAACTTTAACGAAATAGTTTTTGTTGTTTTCCGTACATCCTTCCTAACTTCCTTGCCAACATACACACAAACAGAAGTAGCAGCTTCCCCTAAATGTTTAACGAGCTAAAGAGTACAATAACAATAAACAACCCTCTATCAAGGATATAGTTAAAGTTACTCCTGTAAGGACCAGGATAAAATAACAACAACTAGAAAAGCATAAATTGCATGAATATCAAAAAGGACTAAAATAAATGTCGTTAGGGCTTGTCTGTCTATCCATCCGTCCGTCCGTCTGTCTATTTGCGTTTTTTATTTATTTCAAATTTTTTTTTTGTTGTTGTTGGTTTCTTTTCTCATATCTGACCGCTTTTTTTGCGTATGTCAAGTATTTATTTCGCTTTTTTTTAAGGAGGGAATATGTTTCCGAAAAAAAATTCTGCACACCACAAAATTTTGAGGGTTGTTATTGAATCCTTATGAAAGTCGTAGGAAGTGGAAGCGGTAAAAATGCGTAAATTACACCCCTCGTTTGAAAGTGTACGAAAACATAAAAAAAATTATATATAAAACGAAATAATTTCGTTTTTTTTAAGTCTCGTCAGCAAAATAATGCAAATTTTTTTCAATGTCTCTTAGAAAAATTTTATATTGGGGTGGAAAATATAATCAAACTAAAGGAAAGCTTTAAATTTTATTTAAACGGATTTTAATTATTGGAGCGGAGAAAAAAGTAATTTCTCAAAAATTTTATAAGATCATTTAGAAATTTTCCCAGTTCTAGAAATTTTCCAAGTTCTGTTCTAGTTCTGTTCTAGTTCTGTTCTAGTTCTGTTCTAGTTCTGTTCTAGTTCTGTTCTAGTTCTGTTCTAGTTCTGTTCTAGTTCTGTTCTAGTTCTGTTCTGGTTCTGTTCTAGTTCTGTTCTAGTTCTGTTCTAGTTCTGTTCTAGTTCTGTTCTAGTTCTGTTCTAGTTCTGTTCTAGTTCTGTTCTAGTTCTGTTCTAGTTCTGTTCTAGTTCTGTTCTAGTTCTGTTCTAGTTCTGTTCTAGTTCTGTTCTAGTTCTGTTCTAGTTCTGTTCTAGTTCTGTTCTAGTTCTGTTCTAGTTCTGTTCTAGTTCTGTTCTAGTTCTGTTCTAGTTCTGTTCTAGTTCTGTTCTAGTTCTGTTCTAGTTCTGTTCTAGTTCTGTTCTAGTTCTGTTCTAGTTCTGTTCTAGTTCTGTTCTAGTTCTGTTCTAGTTCTAGTTCTGTTCTAGTTCTGTTCTAGTTCTGTTCTAGTTCTGTTCTAGTTCTGTTCTAGTTCTGTTCTAGTTCTGTTCTAGTTCTGTTCTAGTTCTGTTCTAGTTCTGTTCTAGTTCTGTTCTAGTTCTGTTCTAGTTCTGTTCTAGTTCTGTTCTAGTTCTGTTCTAGTTCTGTTCTAGTTCTGTTCTAGTTCTGTTCTAGTTCTGTTCTAGTTCTGTTCTAGTTCTGTTCTAGTTCTGTTCTAGTTCTGTTCTAGTTCTGTTCTAGTTCTGTTCTAGTTCTGTTCTAGTTCTGTTCTAGTTCTGTTCTAGTTCTGTTCTAGTTCTGTTCTAGTTCTGTTCTAGTTCTGTTCTAGTTCTGTTCTAGTTCTGTTCTAGTTCTGTTCTAGTTCTGTTCTAGTTCTGTTCTAGTTCTGTTCTAGTTCTGTTCTAGTTCTGTTCTAGTTCTGTTCTAGTTCTGTTCTAGTTCTGTTCTAGTTCTGTTCTAGTTCTGTTCTAGTTCTGTTCTAGTTCTGTTCTAGTTCTGTTCTAGTTCTGTTCTAGTTCTGTTCTAGTTCTGTTCTAGTTCTGTTCTAGTTCTGTTCTAGTTCTGTTCTAGTTCTGTTCTAGTTCTGTTCTAGTTCTGTTCTAGTTCTGTTCTAGTTCTTTTCTAGTTCTTTTCTAGTTCTGTTCTAGTTCTGTTCTAGTTCTGTTCTAGTTCTGTTCTAGTTCTGTTCTAGTTCTGTTCTAGTTCTGTTCTAGTTCTGTTCTAGTTCTGTTCTAGTTCTGTTCTAGTTCTGTTCTAGTTCTGTTCTAGTTCTGTTCTAGTTCTGTTCTAGTTCTGTTCTAGTTCTGTTCTAGTTCTGTTCTAGTTCTGTTCTAGTTCTGTTCTAGTTCTGTTCTAGTTCTGTTCTAGTTCTGTTCTAGTTCTGTTCTAGTTCTGTTCTAGTTCTGTTCTAGTTCTGTTCTAGTTCTGTTCTAGTTCTGTTCTAGTTCTGTTCTAGTTCTGTTCTAGTTCTGTTCTAGTTCTGTTCTAGTTCTGTTCTAGTTCTGTTCTAGTTCTGTTCTAGTTCTGTTCTAGTTCTGTTCTAGTTCTGTTCTAGTTCTGTTCTAGTTCTGTTCTAGTTCTGTTCTAGTTCTGTTCTAGTTCTGTTCTAGTTCTGTTCTAGTTCTGTTCTAGTTCTGTTCTAGTTCTGTTCTAGTTCTGTTCTAGTTCTGTTCTAGTTCTGTTCTAGTTCTGTTCTAGTTCTGTTCTAGTTCTGTTCTAGTTCTGTTCTAGTTCTGTTCTAGTTCTGTTCTAGTTCTGTTCTAGTTCTGTTCTAGTTCTGTTCTAGTTCTGTTCTAGTTCTGTTCTAGTTCTGTTCTAGTTCTGTTCTAGTTCTGTTCTAGTTCTGTTCTAGTTCTGTTCTAGTTCTGTTCTAGTTCTGTTCTAGTTCTGTTCTAGTTCTGTTCTAGTTCTGTTCTAGTTCTGTTCTAGTTCTGTTCTAGTTCTGTTCTAGTTCTGTTCTAGTTCTGTTCTAGTTCTGTTCTAGTTCTGTTCTAGTTCTGTTCTAGTTCTGTTCTAGTTCTGTTCTAGTTCTGTTCTAGTTCTGTTCTAGTTCTGTTCTAGTTCTGTTCTAGTTCTGTTCTAGTTCTGTTCTAGTTCTGTTCTAGTTCTGTTCTAGTTCTGTTCTAGTTCTGTTCTAGTTCTGTTCTAGTTCTGTTCTAGTTCTGTTCTAGTTCTGTTCTAGTTCTGTTCTAGTTCTGTTCTAGTTCTGTTCTAGTTCTGTTCTAGTTCTGTTCTAGTTCTGTTCTAGTTCTGTTCTAGTTCTGTTCTAGTTCTGTTCTAGTTCTGTTCTAGTTCTGTTCTAGTTCTGTTCTAGTTCTGTTCTAGTTCTGTTCTAGTTCTGTTCTAGTTCTGTTCTAGTTCTGTTCTAGTTCTGTTCTAGTTCTGTTCTAGTTCTGTTCTAGTTCTGTTCTAGTTCTGTTCTAGTTCTGTTCTAGTTCTGTTCTAGTTCTGTTCTAGTTCTGTTCTAGTTCTGTTCTAGTTCTGTTCTAGTTCTGTTCTAGTTCTGTTCTAGTTCTGTTCTAGTTCTGTTCTAGTTCTGTTCTAGTTCTGTTCTAGTTCTGTTCTAGTTCTGTTCTAGTTCTGTTCTAGTTCTGTTCTAGTTCTGTTCTAGTTCTGTTCTAGTTCTGTTCTAGTTCTGTTCTAGTTCTGTTCTAGTTCTGTTCTAGTTCTGTTCTAGTTCTGTTCTAGTTCTGTTCTAGTTCTGTTCTAGTTCTGTTCTAGTTCTGTTCTAGTTCTGTTCTAGTTCTGTTCTAGTTCTGTTCTAGTTCTGTTCTAGTTCTGTTCTAGTTCTGTTCTAGTTCTGTTCTAGTTCTGTTCTAGTTCTGTTCTAGTTCTGTTCTAGTTCTGTTCTAGTTCTGTTCTAGTTCTGTTCTAGTTCTGTTCTAGTTCTGTTCTAGTTCTGTTCTAGTTCTGTTCTAGTTCTGTTCTAGTTCTGTTCTAGTTCTGTTCTAGTTCTGTTCTAGTTCTGTTCTAGTTCTGTTCTAGTTCTGTTCTAGTTCTGTTCTAGTTCTGTTCTAGTTCTGTTCTAGTTCTGTTCTAGTTCTGTTCTAGTTCTGTTCTAGTTCTGTTCTAGTTCTGTTCTAGTTCTGTTCTAGTTCTGTTCTAGTTCTGTTCTAGTTCTGTTCTAGTTCTGTTCTAGTTCTGTTCTAGTTCTGTTCTAGTTCTGTTCTAGTTCTGTTCTAGTTCTGTTCTAGTTCTGTTCTAGTTCTGTTCTAGTTCTGTTCTAGTTCTGTTCTAGTTCTGTTCTAGTTCTGTTCTAGTTCTGTTCTAGTTCTGTTCTAGTTCTGTTCTAGTTCTGTTCTAGTTCTGTTCTAGTTCTGTTCTAGTTCTGTTCTAGTTCTGTTCTAGTTCTGTTCTAGTTCTGTTCTAGTTCTGTTCTAGTTCTGTTCTAGTTCTGTTCTAGTTCTGTTCTAGTTCTGTTCTAGTTCTGTTCTAGTTCTGTTCTAGTTCTGTTCTAGTTCTGTTCTAGTTCTGTTCTAGTTCTGTTCTAGTTCTGTTCTAGTTCTGTTCTAGTTCTGTTCTAGTTCTGTTCTAGTTCTGTTCTAGTTCTGTTCTAGTTCTGTTCTAGTTCTGTTCTAGTTCTGTTCTAGTTCTGTTCTAGTTCTGTTCTAGTTCTGTTCTAGTTCTGTTCTAGTTCTGTTCTAGTTCTGTTCTAGTTCTGTTCTAGTTCTGTTCTAGTTCTGTTCTAGTTCTGTTCTAGTTCTGTTCTAGTTCTGTTCTAGTTCTGTTCTAGTTCTGTTCTAGTTCTGTTCTAGTTCTGTTCTAGTTCTGTTCTAGTTCTGTTCTAGTTCTGTTCTAGTTCTGTTCTAGTTCTGTTCTAGTTCTGTTCTAGTTCTGTTCTAGTTCTGTTCTAGTTCTGTTCTAGTTCTGTTCTAGTTCTGTTCTAGTTCTGTTCTAGTTCTGTTCTAGTTCTGTTCTAGTTCTGTTCTAGTTCTGTTCTAGTTCTGTTCTAGTTCTGTTCTAGTTCTGTTCTAGTTCTGTTCTAGTTCTGTTCTAGTTCTGTTCTAGTTCTGTTCTAGTTCTGTTCTAGTTCTGTTCTAGTTCTGTTCTAGTTCTGTTCTAGTTCTGTTCTAGTTCTGTTCTAGTTCTGTTCTAGTTCTGTTCTAGTTCTGTTCTAGTTCTGTTCTAGTTCTGTTCTAGTTCTGTTCTAGTTCTGTTCTAGTTCTGTTCTAGTTCTGTTCTAGTTCTGTTCTAGTTCTGTTCTAGTTCTGTTCTAGTTCTGTTCTAGTTCTGTTCTAGTTCTGTTCTAGTTCTGTTCTAGTTCTGTTCTAGTTCTGTTCTAGTTCTGTTCTAGTTCTGTTCTAGTTCTGTTCTAGTTCTGTTCTAGTTCTGTTCTAGTTCTGTTCTAGTTCTGTTCTAGTTCTGTTCTAGTTCTGTTCTAGTTCTGTTCTAGTTCTGTTCTAGTTCTGTTCTAGTTCTGTTCTAGTTCTGTTCTAGTTCTGTTCTAGTTCTGTTCTAGTTCTGTTCTAGTTCTGTTCTAGTTCTGTTCTAGTTCTGTTCTAGTTCTGTTCTAGTTCTGTTCTAGTTCTGTTCTAGTTCTGTTCTAGTTCTGTTCTAGTTCTGTTCTAGTTCTGTTCTAGTTCTGTTCTAGTTCTGTTCTAGTTCTGTTCTAGTTCTGTTCTAGTTCTGTTCTAGTTCTGTTCTAGTTCTGTTCTAGTTCTGTTCTAGTTCTGTTCTAGTTCTGTTCTAGTTCTGTTCTAGTTCTGTTCTAGTTCTGTTCTAGTTCTGTTCTAGTTCTGTTCTGTTCTAGTTCTGTTCTAGTTCTGTTCTAGTTCTGTTCTGTTCTAGTTCTGTTCTAGTTCTGTTCTAGTTCTGTTCTAGTTCTGTTCTAGTTCTGTTCTAGTTCTGTTCTAGTTCTGTTCTAGTTCTGTTCTAGTTCTGTTCTAGTTCTGTTCTAGTTCTGTTCTAGTTCTGTTCTAGTTCTGTTCTAGTTCTGTTCTAGTTCTGTTCTAGTTCTGTTCTAGTTCTGTTCTAGTTCTGTTCTAGTTCTGTTCTAGTTCTGTTCTAGTTCTGTTCTAGTTCTGTTCTAGTTCTGTTCTAGTTCTGTTCTAGTTCTGTTCTAGTTCTGTTCTAGTTCTGTTCTAGTTCTGTTCTAGTTCTGTTCTAGTTCTGTTCTAGTTCTGTTCTAGTTCTGTTCTAGTTCTGTTCTAGTTCTGTTCTAGTTCTGTTCTAGTTCTGTTCTAGTTCTGTTCTAGTTCTGTTCTAGTTCTGTTCTAGTTCTGTTCTAGTTCTGTTCTAGTTCTGTTCTAGTTCTGTTCTAGTTCTGTTCTAGTTCTGTTCTAGTTCTGTTCTAGTTCTGTTCTAGTTCTGTTCTAGTTCTGTTCTAGTTCTGTTCTAGTTCTGTTCTAGTTCTGTTCTAGTTCTGTTCTAGTTCTGTTCTAGTTCTGTTCTAGTTCTGTTCTAGTTCTGTTCTAGTTCTGTTCTAGTTCTGTTTTAGTTATTTAGAAATTACTTTTTCCCCTATCGACTACCAGGAAATATTGCCAAAATATAAGGCCTCATAATAAATAACAATGAAGCTGCCAAAAAAAATCACAAACATAAAAATTTTTGCGGCTTCTTGGGGTAAGTTTTCCTTATATTTTTTCCGGAATGTATGAAAATTGTACGTGCTCTGCTTAATTTTCATCATTCCTCATTTGCGTATGAAAATACACACACAGATACTAATTTACATACACTTATACATTTTTATATGTAAATTCAGAAAAAAGTAATTTCTGTCTTTGACATGGTTTTGCTAGATTTTCATTTTTTCATGAAACAAACGCTTTTTTAGTTGAGATTACATTTCATGTCTATTTTTTCCTTTTGGCTTTGAAAGGCAGCAAAAAACTGAAATAAAAAAATCGAATGAGGGTAAACTTGTTTTTCCATTTTTCACAATTTTGCATATTTTTTATGCTCCTGCTATGGAAAATTTTATTATTTTTCCACAGCCTCAACGGAGACAAAATGTTTTACTTTTTTCAAATTCAAATTTCAAATAAACGTTAGAAGCGGAGCAAAGCCAAAGAAAAAAAAAACAGCAAACTGTGTATTACGACAAAACATTTGGCAAACGGAAAAGGACATGTGCTTGAGTATAAGGATAATAGGAAATTATATGAAAAGTCGTGTGCTTTTCTTCCTGTTTCACATTTTTCGCTTTTCCTTATTTTGCGTATTCGTTTGTATGAGTGCAAATGTGTGTGATTTTGTTGGTGTATGAGTGATTGTTGATTGGAGCGACTGTTTTGTTGCGATATGGCTGATGCGTATGCAAAATAAATAAATAAATTTGAAAATTTAAATTTATGGCAAAATGGTTGATATTTTGAAAGGTTTTTTCAACAACAACCCCCAAGACAGGGACATAAAATACTGAATTATGAGAGATTGGGTAAATTTTATTTGCAATATTAAAAATTTTACATATTTTGTTTAGTAAGTCAGGAAAACAAATTTGTTTTATGTTAAATGATCATTAAATTATTTAAATAGAACAGAACTAGAACAGAACTAGAACAGAACTAGAACAGAACTAGAACAGAACTAGAACAGAACTAGAACAGAACTAGAACAGAACTAGAACAGAACTAGAACAGAACTAGAACAGAACTAGAACAGAACTAGAACAGAACTAGAACAGAACTAGAACAGAACTAGAACAGAACTAGAACAGAACTAGAACAGAACTAGAACAGAACTAGAACAGAACTAGAACAGAACTAGAACAGAACTAGAACAGAACTAGAACAGAACTAGAACAGAACTAGAACAGAACTAGAACAGAACTAGAACAGAACTAGAACAGAACTAGAACAGAACTAGAACAGAACTAGAACAGAACTAGAACAGAACTAGAACAGAACTAGAACAGAACTAGAACAGAACTAGAACAGAACTAGAACAGAACTAGAACAGAACTAGAACAGAACTAGAACAGAACTAGAACAGAACTAGAACAGAACTAGAACAGAACTAGAACAGAACTAGAACAGAACTAGAACAGAACTAGAACAGAACTAGAACAGAACTAGAACAGAACTAGAACAGAACTAGAACAGAACTAGAACAGAACTAGAACAGAACTAGAACAGAACTAGAACAGAACTAGAACAGAACTAGAACAGAACTAGAACAGAACTAGAACAGAACTAGAACAGAACTAGAACAGAACTAGAACAGAACTAGAACAGAACTAGAACAGAACTAGAACAGAACTAGAACAGAACTAGAACAGAACTAGAACAGAACTAGAACAGAACTAGAACAGAACTAGAACAGAACTAGAACAGAACTAGAACAGAACTAGAACAGAACTAGAACAGAACTAGAACAGAACTAGAACAGAACTAGAACAGAACTAGAACAGAACTAGAACAGAACTAGAACAGAACTAGAACAGAACTAGAACAGAACTAGAACAGAACTAGAACAGAACTAGAACAGAACTAGAACAGAACTAGAACAGAACTAGAACAGAACTAGAACAGAACTAGAACAGAACTAGAACAGAACTAGAACAGAACTAGAACAGAACTAGAACAGAACTAGAAAGAAACTGGAACTAGAACAGAATTTAGCTTTAAACTCTTTAAAATTGGTCTTTCGAGCCGGATTATGATGATGGCGGGAAAAACTCTAATATAATGAAGAGAAATAGGAAAACTGACCTCAACCTTTTCTTTTGTTAAGTGTTAAAATAAATCAAGTTCATATAAGGATTAACCTTTACTAAAAATCTCAGTTTTAATATTAACTTTCCCCACTCTTCTTCAAATAAGTCACACTTCCCCATTAATTCAAATTTTACGACTATTAATAAATCCTTACACCAATTAAACAAATTTTTCTACGAAAATGTGTTTAACAAACTATTCATTTAAATAATTTGCATTTGTATCATTTCACCACATAAATAATTTGGATAAATTTATTTTTAGATAATTTAGCAGATTCTCAGGACTATCTAGTGAAAATGTTGGTTTCATTTCGTTTGGGTTCATTAAAAAACTATAAACATCCCAAAAATGGATACAAGAAGATGAAAAGCTGTTGGTACATACATACGATGTGTATAACTAGATATGTAAGTTGTAGGGGTGAGGGGGGGAATAATGATTTTGAAAAAAATCATTAAGGTGTAAAATTCAATTTACCTCGATGCTTATGCGTTTAACATGTTCATAAATGGGCCATAGTCAAATTTTAGCTTCATACTCATACTTCTTCAAACACTTCTTTGCGACATAACTAATGGGTGGTTGGGCGGTCATAAAGTGGGTGAATTGATTGTGATTGAGTGAAAGATAGACAGAGTAAATGAATGAAAAAACTAACGAACATTTGAGTGTCATTGGTAATGACAATGAACATTTTTTTTAACTGATTCCTTTTTTTTGGAAACTGAAGTACCTTTATTCAAACATAAAAAATTCGTTTTATACTAATACAAAATTTTATGAATGTATGTTCAAATAAGTTGAAAATTTTGTTTTTGGCTTTAAACTATTGAAAGCTTATCTGATGCTTAGGGATCGAATAAATGTTGCACGGTGGGTTTAATTGTAATAAACTGAAGGTTTAACATTTATTCCAATTTAACCCTTAAAACAGGTTTTTTACATATGTCCTTTAAAAAGAGGATAGCTCGTTTACAAGATTGTTTTTTAATTGTCAAGTTCTGTTAATCCTTATTGGGAACATTCAACAGAGTGCGAAAGATGTTTTATCAAATGCCAGGATTTTCATTTAGTAGATACCGAATATATAAATATGGGATGATAGATTACTTAAGATTGATCTGTAAAGCATTATTGTGTACAGTAAGTGATTAATGCTTTCAGCATTTTAGAATAACAAAAATCTCTTCCAAAATGCTTTTAAAAGTAGTCGCAAAAATCCTCGTTAAATACTAAATTGGCCCTCGACTGAAAATTTAGAAGACCTAACTCGAAAGTCCTACAGCTAATTATTGCACTAAGGATATTATAGTACTAGATTGTATCATTGAAAGTCTACGCGAAAATCCAGACTAAAAACGGCTTCCGGAAAATAATGTCATCCAACTCAATAATTAGTAGACCCTATAGGTCTTCAAAGACCTATAGCTAAATATTGCAGAAGTATATTGTATTGCTTAATCGCATCTTTCGAAGTATACCCAATTACTTCGAGATGACTCAGTATTTTGAGATGACTCAGCAGTTTAAGATGACTCAGCAGTTTAAGATGACTCAGCAGTTTAAGATGACTCAGCAGTTAAAGATGACTCAGCACATTGAGATGACTTAGAATTTTAAGATGACTCAGTAGCTTAAGATGACTCAGTATTTTGAGATGACTCAGGAGTTTGAGATGACTCAGCAGTTCGAGATGACTAAGTATTTTGAGATGACTGAGTATTTGGAGTGACTTAGAATTTTAAAATGATTCAGTAGCTCAAGATGATTCTGTATTTTGAGATGACTCAGCAGTTAAAGATGGAATTTTAAGATGACTCAGCAGCTAGAGATGACTCAGTATTTTGAGATGACTCATCAGTTCGAGATGACTTAGTATTTGAGATGACATCGAATTTTAAGATGACTCAGCAGCTCAAGATGACTCAGCAGTTTGAGTTGACTCAGCAGTTTAAGATGACTCAACAGTTTGAGATGACTTAGAGTTTTAAAATGACTCAGCAGCTTGAGATGACTCATCAGTTTAAGGTGACTCAGCAATTTGAGATGACTTAGATTTTTAAGAGGACCCAGCATTTTAGAATTACCCAGAACTTTAAGATGATTAATCAATATGAGATGACTCAGAAGTTTAAGATGTCTCATCATTTCAGTTATGTGGGTATAGGGAAACTATAACACTACACTTGTAACTACCTTACAAATTCCGGAGGAACTTAAATCTCTTAGCATGTCTAAAGGTGCTTGCTGTCATTGTTCCAGACAGATGTGGCCTTGTTGAAATAGGAAAGATTCCTAAAAAATATTGAAACTATCAAGATTCGATATGAGTTTTTTTTCTGTTAAAGATGAATGGACACTGGCTAATTTTGGCCTCTTATTTCTTTGGAGACCGATTTGACTGAGGTAAATATTGTCCCACTTAAGTTCTTCTTAAAGCGGAGTTAGGAAGCTGGGAAACCTATAAATATTTCCTAGCAATTCCAAAACAGATAATATTGTTCAGTGGAAAAGTTGAAAGTTGAGCAAGACCATGGAAAAGCCAAACAAAGAATTTAGAATTGAAAGAGGCTATACCCTAAAACTAGTCCTAAAGTCGAAATTCTTTCTTTGTTTCTTAGATGTGATTTGTTGGTGTCTGCGACACGTCATTCGCAGAGGGTTAAATTATCTTAAATTGATGTGGATATCGATCTGCTGATAGATAATGAAAAAGAATAGAAAAATATAATATTAGAAGTCTTTAGGGGCTCTTCACATACATATTACGTAACGCTATTCTCGCAGATTGGAATAGAAATACGCATACAAAATTCCTCTACCTTAACAAAAGCCATAACCCTCCCCCTCCCCTAAGAGCGTTAGGTAATATGTGAAAAGCCCCTAAAGACTCCTGATATTATATTTATTTCCATTCTGTTTCTGTTTCCGCCATCCACACCAATTTAAGATAATTTAACCCTTTGCCACTAAAGTCTCGATCAGCAGACACCAAAAAAACAATTAATTTTTTGCACAGGGATGTTATGAGGAGAGGCACTTAAGATCAATTTAATTGGATGAGGAAGATCTTTGTAAAAAGTAAGGCAAAGACAGATTCCTGATCAGGTCAAGGAAAGCTTGAAACAGATTTCAATTAAAAGTTTGTCGAAAAGCTTTAAATGTTTGTAATTTTTAGTCACCTTCAGGGAGTGTAATGTATTTTCTCTTACCTCACTGTCCCCCATCCAGTGCGTCAACAATATTTTGAATTGATGGCTGTTCAATCAAAGTAAAATATAAATATTTGAATAAACAGGATACAAACACACACACACAGCCACCATTCAGTTCAGTTCAGTCAGTTATGGATATAGAATTCTAGGATTATGTGAAATTTTAAAAATGAATTCGTAAACATAAGCGTAAGTGTGTAAGTATTGATATGACATACACACACGCACAAGGATACTCTGACAGGCTTCTATTATTGGAAAAGACAAGAAAGAACAAACACAAAATCATGGAAAAAAGCTACCAACACATCCCACCCACTCCCTCAATTATTGCAAAGAAAATTTGTAAAATAAAAAAATGGCTTATTCCTTAATATGGATACAGGATATGATGTACGAGTATGTAAAAATGTTAGTGAAAGTGTGTAAGTTTATGTGTGTTTGTATGTGTGTGTATGAGTAAGTGCGTATGCAAAGTTGTTGTAATACCATGGGGTCCCATATTCAGATGTTTATGCTGTTCATGTCGTATTTTTTCTCTTAGATCTTGTGAAATGGGACAACAAATACAAGTTAGCAAAAAAATAAGCTAAAAAGATGAAAACGCAATACGTACGAATAAGTATTGGGATGGGTATGACAAAGAAGCAGGAGTTGGATGGAGGTGGTAATACAAAATGTGGCATAAAATCATTTTGATGTCGTGCAGTGTATTGTATAAAATTCTTCTTTATGTTGTTGCCTGTTTTTTTTTTTATTTTATTTTTTGCGTTATCAAAACTTGTTTTTCAAATATGGCTTTAATTCTATTTATTTTTTCCTCGTTCTCTCTTGTTTTGAACACCTTAAGGGTGAGGGTTGGCAAAAAATTCGTCGTTTACACAAGTAGAAGGGAGTTGGCATATATATGAGCTACCCATCGGGAAAAAGGTGAGGTTTCATTTTAATTTTACTATCCTACTTCTACTAGAAGCTTACTGATCTGAAGGCTTAAATCAAACAGGGATTCTAAGACTTACAAATTTGTCTTAGGAGGCCCATTCCTTTGGGTATATAGAAAATCCTAAGACAATGAAAATCTTGGAAGACAGTTACCTTAAATTGTCTGGCTTCTCTCCAGATGATCCGTAGATTGCAATCCTGATTGGAATGTTTAAATTCGTAAATAACTCGAAATGACTGGAAGATGTAGTAATAACATTAATCCATATTGAGTTGATGAACGGTCCCACCGAGTGCTCGCACAAGGTAATTTCACTATTCTACAGTTATTTGATTCGCTTAAAGTCTTTCACGAAATCATTGATTTAAAGGCTTCTAAAAAACAGGGATTTTTAGACTTTCAAGCTTGTGAATCTGAATTGGGTTTATTGAATGACATTCAACAATGGAGATCTTGGAAGACAGTTGCTTTGAATGGTTGGATTTTGTCTATGGCTGCTGAAGATCTCTCTTCCTAGGTGATCTCTAAATTGCGATTCATAGAATAAGGAAGATTATTGGCGACTACGAAGGTTTAAAGTTCTCGAATAACATGATACCACTGCGTTAATTTGCGCGTCCCGATTTTACAAAACTTTTTGATTCAAATGCGATGGAAGGTCTAGTTAATTCATTTTTATCTATATTGAATTACGGAAAGATCCAACTGAGGACTTTTTCTAGCTAATTTCACTATTCCCTAGATTATCTAGTGATTAGTTTAGCTTCTAGTGCTTAACGAATATACTGGTGTAAGGGTTCAATTTCAAAACTGTTATAATTGTACGATATTTAGGATATCGTTACAGTTAACTTATAGTTCTGAAAGGTTTTTGTGGAAGAACAAATGACCATGATGTCTAAAAGGTGAAATTAGATGACAAGAGGAATGAGGTGTTCGAATATTTAATACGGAAATATTGAAGGTGAAGTTATGCAGAGACATTCATCTGCGAATCCCAAAGTCTGGGCAAATTATTTCATTGTGATTCGATGGAAGGTGTAGTCATATACTTTTTTCAATTTAAGTTGAGGAAAGGTTCAACTGAGAACTGTTAATAGCTAATTTAACTATTCTATAAATTATCTTGTGATTTGTTTCTCTTCTACTTCTTCAGGAGGGTGTTTTCAAATACGGACTTCCAATTTATACTTGGAATGAATTCATGTATTGCAAGACTTGCATACAACATATCTTAGAAGATAGTTGCTATGAAGAGTTTGGCTTCGTCCGTGACTGCTCAAGATCTCCCTCCCTTTCCAAAGATCCTGGTTAGAAATGTTTGAAGTTCCCAAAAGAGGCCTTGATTTGAAGGCTTAAATCAAAAATGGTTTCCTGTCTTCCAAATTTGACTTAGGAGGTATAAAGAAATGGTTTTATTGAACGATGTACATAAGTAGGGATCTTGGAAAGACTTGGAAAGAAAAATTTGTAATGAAGATGGAGTGGGAAAGACTGGTTAGATGATGTATCCGTGTCCAGACACTGATTTTCGGTAGACCCATATATAAAGCCTTGAGAGTTTCATTGAAAGACCTTCTGAAAAATTTAGTCAGGACTTCTTAATGTTAGCCTAATTATGAATTTGCTCTGATGAAAACTTGGGGAATGAGTGGATGGTATTATTGAAAGACTTACAACAGTAGAGATCTTGGAAAGACTTGGTAAGACAAATTAGACAAATAAGTAATGAAGACTGATTGGATGATGCATCCATTTCTTAACATTAATGTTTGGAAGACCCATATATAAAGTCTTGAAATGTAAGGAAGAATGATTTTTTGTAGGGGTCTCTATGATAGCTTGCTCTGATGAAGACTTGGGGAAGGCTATTTATTTGGATAGTGTAAGCAGTTCATTTGAAAAATTTCTTGGAAGACCTTCTTAATACGAGTCTACAGTTAGGAAAAATGATTTTTGAAAGGTTGAGACGCTTAAGACTTGGGAAAGGCTAGTTCTTAAAAAAAAACGATGATATAGATATTTAAATAGGAAGAATGATTTTTGAAAGGATCTTTATAGGAGTTTACTCTGATATGTAATTGGGAAAGGCGACTTTTTTGGATAGAGTAAGAAGTTATTTTAAAATAGACAAATGAATGATGATTTAAAAAATACTTGGAAGACCTTCTTCTATTAGGAAGAATGATTTTTCGAAGGCCTTTCAATAGAATGACTATATGTGAATCTTCTGTGAGTTGTGATTTTTGGAAGGTTCTTTGCTCTGATGAATACTTGGGTAAGGCTACTTGTCTAGATAGAATAAGGAGTTCTTTTACAATGAAGATTTACTTAGAGCATCGAAAGATGATTTAAGGAAGACCTTCTTAATATTAGGAAGAATGGTTTTTAGAAAGCCTCTCGATAGGCTAGTTCTGTTAGAAACGAAGAAAAGATGGAAGAAGATGTTTCTAAGCCTTTTCTTCTTTCAGACCTTTTGGAAGTACTACAAAATGGATATCTTTTCGAAGGCCTTTCAATAGGAAGACTATATGTGAACCTTTCGTAAGTCATGATTTTTGAAAGGGTCTTTATGGGAGTTTGCTCTGATGAATACTTGGGGAAGGCTACTTGTCTAGATAGAGTAACAAGTTGTTCTAAAATGAAGATATGAATAGAGCATCGAATGGTGATTTAAAAAATATCTTAAAAGACCTTCTTAACATGAGGGAGAATGATTTTAAGAAGGCCTATCGATAGGGTAGTTCTGTTAGAAAAGAAGAAAATATGGAAAAAGATGTTACTAATTCGTTTCTTATTTCAAACCTTCTGGAAGGACTGCAAAATGGATATCTTTTAAAAGGAAATATTTTCAGAAGATTATGAACGTACTTCCTTAAATCATTGGCGAAAGCAGGGGTTTGGTCTGATGAATACTTAGGAAAGGTTACTTGTCCGGATTGGGTAAGAAGTTGTTTGGAATGAAGATATAAACAGACTAACGAATAATGATTAGCAAAAGCTTTTGCAAGGCCTTCTTTATATGGGGTTCAGTAAGAAAAAATGAATTTTGGGAGGCCTTTTAATAGGAGTTTGTATTGAAGACTACTTGAGATAGGCTAGTTTTTTCCAGAAACAAAGATATAGATATTGAAAGCAGGGACGGCTTAGAGGTGTTAGAACAGTCTAAGATTATTCCTACTGGGCACATATCAATGTATGTATTGTAGCCTGACTAAATGCTTATGTATGTGGAAAAAATTGCAAAGAAACATGGGCATGTGTATGTAAAAAGAAAATTATTTATGGGACTTGAAAGCCAAGAGGAGTGTGTAGGTTGTCTTTTTATATAAAACTTAAAAAAACCCACCGAATATATCTTCAGTGTAAATTAAATTGAAACAAATATTACATTAAACAAAAAATAAAACAAGCAATTCCAGAGTAAAGGCCTTCTACTCCTCCACCCCTAAGCCTGTTCTTAATACTAAGAAAACGTTCAGGAAGGGAAGTCTTAGCTTCCTGGAAGACGCTCATGTAAAAAAATCTTGTTTAAAATAGATTAAGAAAAATGCGTGTTGTTTTTACATTAAGCACCAAAGACATATATTTTTACTCAATTATTTTACTTTTGTGCGTTTTTTTCATACTCGTACACCTGGCAGGGGGATGGATGTGTTAGTTGTTAAAACAAAATTTATAATTTTTGGAAAAAATGTTAAATTAATTTTGAAGATATGAATATAAATGTAATTTGCTGATTTGTCTAGTGAAGTCATTGGAGGTGAAGTTCATCTGTGAGTCCCAAAGTCAGGGTATTTTATTTGATTCGAATACTTTGGAAGATGTAGTAGTATAATTTTCCTACATGGAGTTGAAGGAAGTAACAACTGAGAACTTGGGAGACATAAGTTTGATTTTTTTAAAGCTCGAATAGGAAAGTGGTTCCACACTGGACTTAAAGTAGCCATTTTCATTTTTCTGCAGATGTTCAAGAGATTTTAGTTGCTTCTGCTCCTTTATAAAAATGAACATGTGAGTGTTTAAGGGAGTATTTCTATATGTATATGTAAAGGTAATATGTAATTAATATTTCTCTAATTTAAAACCCATTATCTATTTGTCCACTATATATTCAATTACTTACACTTACATTTAATTACATTTTATGACCAAATATGCTGTAATTATGGCTGGTATATAGCACATGTGGTTAAATCAACCCTGATTTAACCACATGTGCTATAGCTTTAAAGGGCCCACACGAGACATTAACTTAAGCCTTTTTGCATCTAACACATATACATAGTTAGTCTAGAAAAACTGCATTGAGACAACACATTTTTGCTGAAACTTCCTGCTGGTTTTTCATTTAACACTTCAAACTTCTAATATAAAATTCCCAAAATATGAACTCATTTTTTCTAGGTTATGTACAAAATTTTGGGTTCATTACATTTTTTTTTATTCTAAACCATCTTTTGACCATTAAAATTCATAATAATTTATGCATAAACCGTAAACTAATTAATTTTAATAGTTTGAGCTACAATAATTTTTACACAAAAAAGAGAAAGAAGCAATTTTCAAAACTTACCGGAAGTTTGCACTATTTTCGAAAAATTTTTCGGAAAAAAATTTCCATATAAAATACAAAAATAAAAAAATGCACCACAAATTTTTGCTATTTCTCATGAGTCTAAATTATTGTTGTCGAGTTTTTGATAAGAGTTCAACGAAATGAATTTTTTTGTTTGGAATTTTGAAATTTGTAGTTTGTAAAACACCCCCTCTATGTTCTATTTTAGTGCGTGTAATCATTATAAGCATTTGTATGTATTTACAATGGAAATAGAGGGAAAACTTAACGCGAATAGGGCCTTCAAGGTGACATGTCTTCCAAAACCAGAATTATATAACTTGTTCTAAAAATTTACTTGCAAAAAGGAGTTAAGATGAATTAGAACGAGAATTTGTTATTATTTAGACGCATTGTTTAAGTCTTATTTATTCTACAGCCAATTTCATTTTTTTTACATCGACAGCGTGTTATTGCTATAAGTTTGCCGCTAATAAAGAATGCTGTGATTCTTACTTAAATACTTACTTAAATGGCCTATAGTCACAACCTTTTAGGCCAAAGGCCGAGCATATTTTAGAATTCCATGCATTTCTATCTTGTGCGCATATTCTTCAATTTCTTAAACCAAGTTTTGGAAACATTTTCTTCTACTTAGTCTTTCCATAGAAGCTTTGAATGCCCGCTTCTATGAGTTCATTATTGAACACTTTTCTTGTCGGAGTATTTTCATCCATTCGCACAACATATCCCAGCGTATAACTCATACAGCTCATGGATTTAGTCTACGTCAATAATGAGTATCGACATCGAATGAACCATAACTAATACATAAATTTTAGGTTTATGTGGCGGTCTGGTAATCTGGTTCCCACCGTCAAACTCTTCAGATTGCTTTAAAAAGCTCTCAAATCGACTAAATCAGCATCAGCCAAATAGTCAAGGTTTTCACAAAAATAAGAGCCCGAACCTATACCCCTACAGTACTATCTACAGGGCAGGTGGAGAAAAAATGTTTTATGAACGCTTTCTAGTCACAACTCTTTTACAAAAGCTCCGGAAGCTTTAGACTAAACGTTTACCTTCCAGTATTAGGTCATGATGAATATAAGCAGAGATCGGTTTTAAGAAGTGACAGTTATCTCTGAGAATGTTCCCATTCTAAACGCGGCCACATGTTCCTAGAGGAATGTCAACAGATTCTATTTGATGTGAAATTCGCAAGATAGTCCCAAGCCTTGCTAGCTCTTCAGCTCTATAGTTCGTTGGTGTTCCCCTGTGTCCTAGTAGCCACATAAGTTGTATTAAAGTAATCTTTAAATGCGGAGTCATCTTAAACTGCTGAGTCATCTCAAACTGCTGAGTCATCTCAAATTGCTGAGTCATCTGAAACTGCTGAGTCATCTCAAATTGCTGAGTTTTTGCACACTGCTGAGTCATTACAATCTACAGAGTCATCTCGAATTGCCGAGTCATCTAAAAATGCTGAGTCATCTCAAATTACTAAGTCATCTCGAATTGCTGAGTCATTCTTTACTGATGCTGAGTCACCTCAAATTGCTGAGTCATTGCAAACTGTTGAGTTTTTGTACATTGCTGAGTCATTATAATCTACAAAGTCATCTCGAAATGGCTGAAAAATGGCTGAGTCATCTCAAATTTGCTAAGTCATTCTTTACTGATGAGTTATTCTTAACTGATGAGTCATCATAAGCTGCTGAGTAATCTCGAATTACTGAGTCAATTTTAAACTGTTGAGCCATCTTAAACAGCCTCACGAAAATCAGAGTCATCTCTTAAGCAGAAATTTAGCAATTTAAGGCTGATTTTAAATTCAGGAATACAGAATCTAGAGACTTAACACATTACATCTCAGTCTACCTTCTACCTCATAAATAGTCAGAATTTTGACCTAGAAAACATTAAATATATAGCCTTCGTGAGATTTCTGTGTAGCTATAGGTATTTGGGGTAGAAATCAAAGCCTAAAAGTTACTGAGTCTAGATGCTTGTGGACTTAAATTCTCGTATTTCAAATGAACTTCCCACAAAAATGCATTTGATAAAACATTTTTTTCGCAAGGGTCAATACTAAACTTCTGAGCCATCTCGTTGACAGATTTAAGACAATCCAGGGCTGATGTTCTGAAAAAAAAATTGTTCAGAGTCTTAAAAGGATTAACATCTTTCTTAATTAGCAGAAATTCAGCCTGAAACCTCAGTAATTCGGTAGACTTCATGCGATATTTAGCTATAGGTCCTATGACTCTAGAAAGCCTTTACATGCTCGCATTTTTTTGTAAGCCCGATGTTAAAATGTCGTACTCAGTTTTAGGCCTTACGTACATACATAATTCCCACGACATTCCAATTGGAACAAGGGGTACTCTCTCAGACAATGAGCGACATATGATTATATTTTTAGACTCATTGAAAGGGACCTACGTTTAAACGCCGGCTCCGAAATACCGGCAAATGCATTAGTTTAATAAGTTTAACATAGCCTAATACTCAATAACCAGTGGCTAGCTGAGTTATGAGGCGGACGACTACCACGGCGGTTTTGTAAGATATTACAAAAAAGTAATAGTTTGGAGAGGAAGGATTACATAAGTTAAAAACAAATTTTATTCCGAAATTCGCTAGTGCCTAAGGCAAGTTCATGTCTTTTTCAAAAATTATCTAAAGTCAGGGCCTTTTCTTACTTCCCTCTCAAAATTCATACTCTATACTACATTTACATACTCATTTTCCTTATATAATATTCACTTATACTTACATCCATCCATATCCATCCCAATGTGCATTGCTTTACATGCAGAATTTCCGAAAAATAAAATTTGTGCGTGTATTTTAATTTTTTGGTAACCGAAAATTCTTTGATGCGTAACTAGGGGGCATTGGCTTTTTTCCCGTCGCCGTTTTTTTGTGGTTGTTGTTGCTGTCGTATTTTATCTTTTCCTGCTATTTTTTGTAATTTTTTTTCTTTTCTTCTCGAAAATTGTTCCAGTTTTTGCGTTCATATTTTTTTTAATGTCATGTAATTTTCGGGTGTTTTTTCTGGTGTCTATTGAATTAGAAAGAAATATAAAATACACAACAAAATTATTATTATTATTTATGATGATAATGATGACGAAAGTTGTTGTAATGCAATGCAAATGTCATTAAAAAGTAAAATTAAAGGCCGGAAGTTTGCATTCGCTTAATGTTATTATAGGAGATACAAACAAACACATGTTAAAAATTTTGTTCGACCTCAGATCATTGAGGTAAATTATAATTATTTTGCTATTTTTTTAAAAAATTAGCTTTTCCAATTACATTTTAATTCAGAGTTAGTGCAAAACCTGACATAGCCAACCAAGTTTTCAATTGCTATATTAACCAACTTCATTCTAACAATTTCTTTCTGGAAAGTGATGACCATTATCATTAAAAACCAGCTTCCTCATCTAGTTTTTCAAACTATTGTATATTCTTTTACAATGAGTTGATTTTTCTTAAGCTTTTAGGTAATGGATAATTAATTTCCGGAGAGCTTTTGGAATAGAAGAAAGCTAAAGCAATAGTGCTCAGTATTATAATGCAGAACGCGATAACTCTTGAGTTCCACTATAACTACAAATCATGTTCGAATTTGAGAAAATCAAGAGAAATGTGAAAAGTTTCGGGAATATGGATGTTGAACATGATAATAAATGGAATGCAGAACCTCATAGAATCAAAACTAAGCCAAAAGCAAGAATTCAAAAATTGCAAGCTTTGACAACAATGAAGCACTCTAAAGCTTCCTCTATCTCGAAATAAGAATTAGTATCATTAAGGAAGTGAAGGAATCGGCAATATTCGGTATCTATTGTTATCGGTTAAGATGAAATAGGAATGTCTAGTGTTCAAAAGCTTTTACAATCGTCGAAATCAAGTGAATGAGATAATCCAGACTTCAAACTAGGCCAGATGCAAGAATCCGAACTGAAACTAGTTGAAATCGGATAACTAGGCCAGATGCAAGAATCCGAACTGAAACTAGTTGAAATCGGATAACATTTTTTAAGAAGCTTATACATTATTGAAGTATTCGAAAGCTTCTTCAATCCCGAAACAAAAATAAGTGCCACCTAGGAAGAGCCGGAAGCGATGGGATTCGAAACTGTAGCTATAGGTAATAAGTAAGTAAGAAATAAGATCTACTAAACGCTACAAACCAAATCCCTTCTTCTATAGAGGTATGTCAACGGAAATGGCGATGGATAGGCCATACACTTCGAAGGCCAAATACCAACATTGCTCGACAAGCGTTTCGTTGGAATCCACAAGGAAGCGACCGTCATGTTGGTGCACCTGCTAGAACGTAAAGAAGGTCAATTGATGTGGAGTTAAAAGCAGCAAACTATTCATGGAATCTCGCAATAGAGTTCGATATAAAAGGATGGTTGAGGCCCTATGCTACACTGGGAGTCAAGGATAACAGAAGAATGGCCGGGGATCGAACTTGCGATCTCTGGTATGCTAAGCGGATGACTAACCTGCTATACCACTGCAGTTCGCCTGTTTAATGGGAGATTTTATAGGAGAAGAAGCCAAAATAGTAAAGAGGGAATGATTATTATCAAAGAAGTGGCGGTATAAGGAACAGTTTAAAAATTAATAAGAAAGTTAAGGTCTAGTTTTATTTTAAAAATGGTTCTGATAAAGATTTTGAAATTCTTTTGCATAAAGAAATCTTCTCTACTTTTGCGTTCGATCATGTTTGAACTCCACTTAATATACTCAAAATTTCGCATTATTTCCTTCTCTTGCTCTCAAAACACAAAATTGCCAATATAAGCATAAGATCAAATCACATGTTTTTCTGGAAAACAAAAATTTCATTACTCAGAGTAGAGGAAATTAGTGTTTAATTATGTTAATAATAATATGATAAATTAAAATTTCTTTCCACAAGGCTTTCATAAATTTGTCTAAACAAAAAGAATGGGCAAGAAATTGCAGTTTCTCTAAAAATCTAGAAAAGACTAAGAAAATTTACCGAGATATATACATATATAGAAAATGAATGGAAAGAGAACATTAAAGTGATGAAGAGAGAGAGAGAGAGAGAGAGAGATGCAGCAAATTTCAAATCACAAATATGTTTCCATGAAGAAAAAAACATTATTACATATGATCAAAATTTGGTAAAAACAATAAAAAAGAGGGGGATTATTATAACACTTTCAAACTAAACTGTTATAAATCATTCAAAATACAAAGAAGAATAAAGATCAACAACAAGTTGTAAGGAAAATGACAGGTTCCCCACTTTAGGGAATACAAATTATAACAGTTAATACAGTCAAAAAATCAAAAAGAGCAATCTCTTGCACTCTCTCTCGCCCTATAAAGAAGGGGAGCCTAAGACTTAAAGAGAGAGTGAGAGAATAAAATGTTACATGGCAATCTTGTTTGATAACTGCAAATGTGTATGAAATAACTGCATAAACTCTCAGCATGAACTCGAAACATGTGGGGCCTCAAGTATGTTCAAGTTGTTTGCTGTTGCTGTGTTGGATACCAGACTTTGTGTGCAAGTAGAACTGTGAGTGTGTATGTGTATGCTTATGATCGTGTGCTGTAAATGGCAGTGCGTGCGTGAACTGCATACATACATTTCGAAATTTTTAGTGTACGAAATATTGTCTTATAATGCGCCATTTTAGATTTTTATTATTATTTTTTTATAATTTTGTTTTGTTCATTTAAATTATCAGGTTTTCTGCTTTACGCACATACTCGCGCACTCAAACACTTCCAACGCACATTGTAGCAACTGTTGCGCGTTGGTGCAGCGAAAGACAGACATTGAATTTTGGAGTGTAGAGCGAAAAATAAGTCAATGAACTTTTTCGTTTGCTAGTTTTTTTTCAAATTGAAAACTCGGGAATGTTTTTGTTAGGCTTGTGTGTGTGCATAAGTGTTCAAATGCGTGAGTTGGTGTGTATAAAAATTTATAAATTTATTTTAATAGTTTTTCTTATTATTTTTTTTTTGTTAATTTTGCCTATAAACTTGTTTTTTTTTGTGTGTCTAATGCGTGAGTATTAGTTGTTTATTTGCTGCTGGCTTTTTTCGACTTCTTCAGCGTTTTGTGCCGACTGCAAGTTGCGATAAGTATGAATTTGGAAGCTATAAAAAAAGTATTAATGCAGTTAAATATATTTTGTCTCCTTCCCACCCATACTGCTATTTCATTTTGTCTTTATAAATTTGGAAAAATAGGAAAAAAAAACTAATAAATGTTTGCTGTATGAATTTTGAATTTATTTTGGTGTAATTTTTGTTTTGTGGGGGAATTTATTGGTCTTGGTGGAACGGAGGGAGTTTGGTGGGATAGTGGGGTCTTCTGTCTTTCGAGCAGCAAATGTTGTTTTAAGATGGCGAAATGTGTTTTTGAGTAAATAAGTTTTTTTATAATAGTTTTAAAATGTTTAAATGTCTGAAAATCGAGGTTGTTATTAACAGTTGGGAAGAAAAGTGGGGGACAACAGTTCGAATTTAGTCTTAGAATCAGTTCTAAGTTCAGTTGTAGATTCAGTTCTAGATTTAGTTTTAGATTAAGTTCTAGGTATAGTTTTAGGTTCAGTTCTAATTCAGTTCTAGTTTAGTTCTAGTTCAGTTCTAGTTAAGTTCTAGTTCAGTTCTAGTTCAGTTCTAGTTCAGTTCTAGTTCAGTTCTAGTTCAGTTCTAGTTCAGTTCTAGTTCAGTTCTAGTTCAGTTCTAGTTCAGTTCTAGTTCAGTTCTAGTTCAGTTCTAGTTCAGTTCTAGTTCAGTTCTAGTTCAGTTCTAGTTCAGTTCTAGTTCAGTTCTAGTTCAGTTCTAGTTCAGTTCTAGTTCAGTTCTAGTTCAGTTCTAGTTCAGTTCTAGTTCAGTTCTAGTTCAGTTCTAGTTCAGTTCTAGTTCAGTTCTAGTTCAGTTCTAGTTCAGTTCTAGTTCAGTTCTAGTTCAGTTCTAGTTCAGTTCTAGTTCAGTTCTAGTTCAGTTCTAGTTCAGTTCTAGTTCAGTTCTAGTTCAGTTCTAGTTCAGTTCTAGTTCAGTTCTAGTTCAGTTCTAGTTCAGTTCTAGTTCAGTTCTAGTTCAGTTCTAGTTCAGTTCTAGTTCAGTTCTAGTTCAGTTCTAGTTCAGTTCTAGTTCAGTTCTAGTTCAGTTCTAGTTCAGTTCTAGTTCAGTTCTAGTTCAGTTCTAGTTCAGTTCTAGTTCAGTTCTAGTTCAGTTCTAGTTCAGTTCTAGTTCAGTTCTAGTTCAGTTCTAGTTCAGTTCTAGTTCAGTTCTAGTTCAGTTCTAGTTCAGTTCTAGTTCAGTTCTAGTTCAGTTCTAGTTCAGTTCTAGTTCAGTTCTAGTTCAGTTCTAGTTCAGTTCTAGTTCAGTTCTAGTTCAGTTCTAGTTCAGTTCTAGTTCAGTTCTAGTTCAGTTCTAGTTCAGTTCTAGTTCAGTTCTAGTTCAGTTCTAGTTCAGTTCTAGTTCAGTTCTAGTTCAGTTCTAGTTCAGTTCTAGTTCAGTTCTAGTTCAGTTCTAGTTCAGTTCTAGTTCAGTTCTAGTTCAGTTCTAGTTCAGTTCTAGTTCAGTTCTAGTTCAGTTCTAGTTCAGTTCTAGTTCAGTTCTAGTTCAGTTCTAGTTCAGTTCTAGTTCAGTTCTAGTTCAGTTCTAGTTCAGTTCTAGTTCAGTTCTAGTTCAGTTCTAGTTCAGTTCTAGTTCAGTTCTAGTTCAGTTCTAGTTCAGTTCTAGTTCAGTTCTAGTTCAGTTCTAGTTCAGTTCTAGTTCAGTTCTAGTTCAGTTCTAGTTCAGTTCTAGTTCAGTTCTAGTTCAGTTCTAGTTCAGTTCTAGTTCAGTTCTAGTTCAGTTCTAGTTCAGTTCTAGTTCAGTTCTAGTTCAGTTCTAGTTCAGTTCTAGTTCAGTTCTAGTTCAGTTCTAGTTCAGTTCTAGTTCAGTTCTAGTTCAGTTCTAGTTCAGTTCTAGTTCAGTTCTAGTTCAGTTCTAGTTCAGTTCTAGTTCAGTTCTAGTTCAGTTCTAGTTCAGTTCTAGTTCAGTTCTAGTTCAGTTCTAGTTCAGTTCTAGTTCAGTTCTAGTTCAGTTCTAGTTCAGTTCTAGTTCAGTTCTAGTTCAGTTCTAGTTCAGTTCTAGTTCAGTTCTAGTTCAGTTCTAGTTCAGTTCTAGTTCAGTTCTAGTTCAGTTCTAGTTCAGTTCTAGTTCAGTTCTAGTTCAGTTCTAGTTCAGTTCTAGTTCAGTTCTAGTTCAGTTCTAGTTCAGTTCTAGTTCAGTTCTAGTTCAGTTCTAGTTCAGTTCTAGTTCAGTTCGAGTTCAGTTCTAGTTCAGTTCGAGTTCATTTCTAGATTTAGTTCTAGGTTCAGTTATATGTTCAGTTCTAGTTTGAGTTCTAGATTCAGTTTTAGGTTTAGTTTTAGATTCAGTTTTAGGTTCAGTTAAGGGTTCATTTCTGGTTTCAGCTCTAGGTTCAGTTAAAGGATTAGTTCTAAGTTTAGTTCTAGGTTAGTTATAGTTTAAATTCTAGTTTTAGATCTAGTTTAGTTTTAGTTTCAATTCTAGTTTCAGTGTTACTTTAAGATAGAGATTTAGGTCGAGATTTAGGTCTAGATTTAGTTCTAGGTTTAATGTTGAGATTCAGTCTATAGTTTTAAGTTTAGTCTGCCTGGCTACTTTTCCCCTCCACTGTAACTTTGTTTGTCGTCTTGTTTTATTTCCATTTGATTATGTATTTGTGTTACAATTTTTTTTGAGGTTATATTCGTAATTTTCGTCTATCTCGGCCAGAGCACAATTTTTCTAGTCCGTCTATCAGACCGAGTATGTGCGTAAATAAATAAATAGAAATGTCTGTTTGCGCTGCATTTTTTAACAGTTCATTCGTTCGTATTCATTTTTCAAATTTATTGTATTTCTTATCAATTTGAAGTTATTAATTATACAATTTGAGGGAAAAAAAATAAACTTGTTTAATTTTATTTCAATTTTATAAAAATGTAAAAACTGTGTCTGTCTACGCTTTTGTGTTTCCAATTTCTGTGCCAAAGGTCTTAGTTTGATTTTTGTTTGACGCCATTGTTATTTAATTTCGCTATTTGTGCACGTACGCCAGGCCTTAAGCGATTTCCATATGAATATAAGCCTATTTTTAGAATAGCTTATACTCTAGGGAATTATTTTACATGAAAAGCTTTTGCATATTTTTGCATTGGGCAGAGTTGCATTCCAAAAATTCAATACGTTTTTATTAAGATGTTTGCCTTCAAACATTTTTGACCCCTAAATGTTTTTGTTTGGTGAGGTCTATTAAAATTCTATGCAAATTTAAATGTTTGTTGAGGAAAAAAAGGTTACAAGTTTTTGGCGTTTTGTAATTTATGGGCAGCGGTTATATTTGTAAATGACCCTGGTTTTATATTATTATTTTTAGGTGTTCAGATATTCTGCTTAAAATTGCTATTAATTAAAGAAACTTTTGTGAATTTGATAATCAGTTTGTGTTTTTAGTTATGCTAAACGAAAAATGTGTAGTTTTAATATAATATCTAGTGAGATAAGACAGTTTTGAATGTAAATTGAAAAACTGAAAATTGAACAAAATTAAAACTCAATCTAGAACTAGACCAGAACTGAACCTAGAACTGAATCGAAAACTGAACCTAGAACTTAACTTCGTACTGATCCAAAAACTGAACCTAAAACTGAACTTGAACTGATATAAAATTATAAATATTTTGTATTAAAGATTGAATTGAATGATTTTTTTTATTTTGAGTTTTCTTTTTGTTAATAGAGCCCATATAATTTCAATGACCTCAACCCACATCTTTCATGACATGAGAATTTCGCACAGGCACTTAAACATATTGTCTTCATATGTCAAACACTTGGGAGAGTTCAAATTTGCAAATATGTCAACATTTTCCCGGAAATCTCTCATTGACAATGACAACTTCCGTTTTAATAAGTAAAATAGAAAAAATGCTTAAGAAAGGAAAGGGAAAGAGAACGATCATTCGCAAGTAGCAGATCGAAGAGAAAAACTACCCGATCTTGTAAAAATTAAACGTGTTCATTAAGAGTGCGAATATTTATTTTCAAGTTTTTAAAGGGAAAACCTGCGGGTCAAAGGTTTGTGAGTAATACATTTTTCACACATTCATTAAAAAATCTGCGATATACCAACAAATTTTCAAAATACCTTAAAAAACTCTGGTCTTCTCAGTTGGTGGTTCTCCAAAAGATTTCTTTCATTATAAGAGTTAAATTATTGCGGTGCTCGGCTCGTTAAAGTCATCATGATTGACTTTATCTCTGTGATCTTTAAATATCACTCGTTAACTTATCATGAGAAAATAGAAAATTTTTAAATAAAATTTGCGGTTTTTTGAAAATTTTTAGATTTTTTTGAGATAACATTTTCATAATTCAAGCAAAGAGTTGTAAAAAATAAAATGCTGGTTTGTTTTAATATTTTCATAAAAAATGTTGAAAACTAAAATTTTTGTAAAAAAAAAATTTCTGAAAATTCACTACTTCCTCTTAGGGAGTTACTAAGTCTCTTAAGTGTTTAATTTTAATTCAAGATTTCTTTTTTCTGTGGTTTACTGAAATGATTAATGTTCAACTTAAATGACATCTTTATGTAGATTTTAAGAACATATTTTACTTAATCCTAAGTAGATTCCCAGGATCTGTTTTAATGACTTTTGAACATCCTGTTTAAGGCGTGGGAGTCTTTTTTTTTTCCTTGTAATCAATTTTAATAGAAAACTTAAAATGTTTTAAAGCGTTTAACAAGACAAAAAAATAATTTTATTTGGTTAAAGAAAAAATTTAATTTTTTCAGTAGAAAAAAGAACGTTAGTGAAATTTTTCTATAGAAAAAAGAACGTTAGTGACATTTTTCTATAGAAAAAAGAACGTTAGTGAAATTTTTCTATAGAAAAAAGAACGTTAGTGAAATTTTTCTATAGAAAAAAGAACGTTAGTGAAATTTTTCTATAGAAAAAAGAACGTTAGTGAAATTTTTCTATAGAAAAAAGAACGTTAGTGAAATTTTTCTATAGAAAAAAGAACGTTAGTGAAATTTTTCTATAGAAAAAAGAACGTTAGTGAAATTTTTCTATAGAAAAAAGAACGTTAGTGAAATTTTTCTATAGAAAAAAGAACGTTAGTGAAATTTTTCTATAGAAAAAAGAACGTTAGTGAAATTTTTCTATAGAAAAAAGAACGTTAGTGAAATTTTTCTATAGAAAAAAGAACGTTAGTGAAATTTTTCTATAGAAAAAGGAACGTTAGTGGAATTTTTCTATAGAAAAAAGAATGTTAGTGAAATTTTTCTATAGAAAAAAGAACGTTAGTGAAATTTTTCTATAGAAAAAAGAACGTTAGGGAAATTTTTCTATAGAAAAAAGAACGTTAGTGAAATTTTTCTATAGAAAAAAGAACGTTAGTGAAATTTTTCTATAGAAAAAAGAACGTTAGTGAAATTTTTCTATAGAAAAAAGAACGTTTGTGAAATTTTTCTATAGAAAAAAGAACGTTAGTGAAATTTTTCTATAGAAAAAAGAACGTTTGTGAAATTTTTCTATAGAAAAAAGAACGTTTGTGAAATTTTTCTATAGAAAAAGAACGTTAGTGAAATTTTTCTGTAGAAAAAAGAATGTTAGTGAAATTTTTCTATAGAAAAAAGAACGTTAGTGAAATTTTTCTATAGAAAAAAGAACTTTAGTGAAATTTTTCTATAGAAAAAAGAACGTTAGTGAAATTTTTCTATAGAAAAAAGAACGTTAGTGAAATTTTTCTATAGAAAAAAGAACGTTAGTGAAATTTTTCTATAGAAAAAAGAACGTTAGTGAAATTTTTCTATAGAAAAAAGAACGTTAGTGAAATTTTTCTATAGAAAAAAGAACGTTAGTGAAATTTTTCTGTAGAAAAAAGAATGTTAGTGAAATTTTTCTATAGAAGAAAGAACGTTAGTGAAATTTTTCTATAGAAAAAAGAACGTTAGTGAAATTTTTCTATAGAAAAAAGAACGTTTGTGAAATTTTTCTATAGAAAAAAGAACGTTTGTGAAATTTTTCTATAGAAAAAAGAACGTTTGTGAAATTTTTCTATAGAAAAAAGAACGTTAGTGAAATTTTTCTATAGAAAAAAGAACGTTAGTGAAATTTTTCTATAGAAAAAAGAACGTTAGTGAAATTTTTCTATAGAAAAAAGAACGTTAGTGAAATTTTTCTATAGAAAAAAGAACGTTAGTGAAATTTTTCTATAGAAAAAAGAACGTTAGTGAAATTTTTCTATAGAAAAAAGAACGTTAGTGAAATTTTTCTATAGAAAAAAGAACGTTAGTGAAATTTTTCTATAGAAAAAAGAACGTTAGTGAAATTTTTCTGTAGAAAAAAGAATGTTAGTGAAATTTTTCTATAGAAAAAAGAACGTTAGTGAAATTTTTCTATAGAAAAAAGAACGTTAGTGAAATTTTTCTATAGAAAAAAGAACGTTTGTGAAATTTTTCTATAGAAAAAAGAACGTTTGTGAAATTTTTCTATAGAAAAAAGAACGTTTGTGAAATTTTTCTATAGAAAAAAGAACGTTAGTGAAATTTTTCTGTAGAAAAAAGAATGTTAGTGAAATTTTTCTATAGAAAAAAGAACGTTAGTGAAATTTTTCTGTAGAAAAAAGAATGTTAGTGAAATTTTTCTATAGAAAAAAGAACGTTAGTGAAATTTTTCTGTAGAAAAAAGAATGTTAGTGAAATTTTTCTATAGAAAAAAGAACGTTAGTGAAATTTTTCTATAGAAAAAAGAACGTTAGTGAAATTTTTCTATAGAAAAAAGAACGTTAGTGAAATTTTTCTTCAGAAAATTAAAATTGTTGTAACCGTATTTATTAAAAATTTATGTTAGTAAACTTTTTTAATTCAATTTATTTTACAACCATTTCTTGATTTCCCTAAAGTGCCATTGACCTTTTCCCATTTAACAAAAATCGAACAAATTTTCAATTGAACTTAAAAAATATCCAAAAATATTGATTCTTTGAATTGAATATCTCACGCATGCAATTCTTTGCGATTAAATTGATATTTCGACTCGCAACATTTGTAGATATTTTAAGTGAAACTAACAATTCCATCCAATTCCATTTATTCATCTATTGATCACACACTTAAAGGCAAGACCCGCATTTTCCCGGCCTTTAGCTAATTAATTTCGCTGATGTTGGACTTGATCATAATTTTATTTTGAATGTGTGTGAGTGTGTGTGTGTAAGTGGAAAAATTCGTAAATTCTCGTAATTTAAGTGCCGAAATAAATGGCAATTTAACAAATTCTGCTTGTTCTTTTCTTTCTTCATTTCATAATTTGACATTAATTGGAAATGGGAAAGTCTTTTAGAATCTTCTGTTAGCTTTAGTTTTTATAAGGGCCAACGGATTAAGTTACATGAGGGGTAAACTTAATTTTGCTTAGAGCGCTTGATGGTAAAAGTGTGAATTTAATTGATGGATTTATGAGAAGAAACCAAATAACAAAATTTTTGAATTCTTGAAAAAATTTGAAAATGGAATATACAAATTTTAAATAAAATTTCAATTTGTAATGAATATAATTTTTTTTTTTGTGAAAATTCAATTTTTTTTAGTAAACATTTGAATTGAAATTAAAATTTCAATTTTTAATAAATATTAAAATTTTTAGTAAAAATTTAAGTTTTTAGCAAAAATTTAATTTTCTAGTAAAATTTAAATTTTTTAGTTAAAATTTAATGTTTTACTAAAAATTTAATTTTTATTGAAAATTTGAATTTTTACTAAAAAAAAATTTTGCTATAAATTTAAATTTTTATAAAAAATTTAAATTTTTATAAAAAATTTATAAAAAATTTAAATTTTTATAAAAAATTTAAATTTTTATAAAAAATTTTTATAAAAAATTTAAATTTTTATAAAAAATTTAAATTTTTATAAAAAATTTAAATTTTTATAAAAAATTTAAATTTTTATAAAAAATTTAAATTTTTATAAAAAATTTAAATTTTTATAAAAAATTTAAATTTTAAAAAAAATTTAAATTTTTATAAAAAATTTAAATTTTTATAAAAAATTAAAAATTTTTTTAAATTCAAATTTTCACAAAATCTAATTTTTACTTAAAATATAAATTTTCATTAAATTTAAAATTTTCATAAAAAATTTTAATTTTTAATAAAAATTTAAATTTTTAGTAAAAATAAAATTTTTAGCAAAAATTTTAATTTTCATTAAAAGTTTAAATTTTCATTAAAAATTTAAATATTCATTAAAAATTTTAATTTTTATAAAAAATTTTAATTTTTATAAAAAATTTTAATTTTTATAAAAAATTTAAATTTTTATTAAAAAATTCAAATTTTTATTCAAAATTCAAATTTTAACTAAAAATCTAATTTTTACTAAAAATTTAAATATTAATTAAAAATTGTTTGTTTCATAAAAATTTAAATTTTCACTAAAAATTTTAATTTTTACTAAAATTTAAATTTTTACTGAAATTGAAATTTTTACTAAAAATTTAAATTTTTACAAAAAAATAGAATTTTTACCAAAAATTTTAATTTTCATGTGAATTTTTAATAAAAATTTAAATTTTTTAAAAAATTCAAATTTTTAATGAAAATTTTTATTAAAATTTTGAGTAAAAATTTAATTTTTTGTTAAAAATTTAAATTTTTAAATAAAAATTTAAATTTTTAATAAAAATTTATATATAAAAAAAAATTTTCAATAACAATTTGAATATATTTTGAAGATTTAATTTTTTATTAAAAATTTGAATTTTTTTTGATAATTTAAATTTTTAATGAAAATTTAAGCTTTTAGTAAAAACTTAAATTTTTAATGAAAATTCATATTTTTAATGAAAATATAATTTTTTAGTAAAAAATTTACTTTTTTTGAAAAATTAAAATTTTTAATAAAAATCTTATCTTCTAAAACTTTACAAATATCGCACATTTCTCAAATATTTTTCTTTGCATAACTATAATATTCAAAATGTCTTATCAATTTATTGGCATCTTAAAACTAATTGCAGTCCAGGCTCTAAAGACTCCTAAAATTTGAAAAAAATGCAACTAATCTCACATTTTTCGTGTCTAACAAAGAAAAAGGCAATAACTAAAATTTAAAAAAAAAAGTCATAATAAAAAAGCAAATAATTAAAGAGCAGACAAGGAGATAAATCTTTAAAAAAAAAAATGAAAATAAATAAGTAATCGGAGCTGTTAAAATTTATCACTTAAGATTATATAAAACCAGACAGACAGACATAAAACTCTGCTAACATTAAAAGTTTCTAACCTTTTTTTTTGGCTATTGTCTGTCCTTATCTTACTCTCAGACTAAAATGTATGTCTGATTAGGCCATCCGTCCTTTCTTCTTTCTTTCTAACTCGATAGTTGACACTTTAAACCACAATAAATTTCAATACACCTTAATTCTTAAATCTTTCTACATTTATTTGAATTCTTTTCGTTTTTTCTGCTTTTTGGCTTTAAATGTCAACCAAATACTGTCCCAAAAAGCATCATCAGTTTCAGGTCTTTGTCTTTTTAGGCTCTAAAAGACAATAAAGTCAGTATTGAATGTTTTTTGACTATTTGCTGATGCTAATCTATTATGTCGAAGTTAGGCCCTTTTTTCCTATTTTTCTTTTCTATTATTTTTCAAAAAAAAAAAAAGAAAAATGGAGCATAACTATTTATTAGCTGCCTTTGATTTCTTTTTTCTATTTCTTTTCAAAAAGACCTTTTTAGGGTCTTTTATGCAGTTTGTTGCACTTTGTTACAACTACAACAAAAAAGAAACGAATTTCTACAAGTGTCGATCGATCGTTTGAGCTGGTTTTATCTTAAATAGAAAAGGGTCAACGTTTTGTTACCTGTTGCGTTTTTTATTGGGTCTTGATATTAATTCGATTAGAACAGGTTTAAAATCTGCTATAAATTTTCTATTTCTGTCCCTAAAATTTATTTAATATTATTAGAGAAAAATTTATGTATAAACTAACAACAATAACTAAGAATTGAACCAAGAAAGAAATAGCCTAAAACCTTTTAAATCGTATTAGGGTCTTAAAATTTTGCAGCCTCTATAAGTACAATCGAACAATAGCTAGAAAAATTATATAAAGAAGAATTATAAATAGTTTTAGAATTAATACAATTTGTTAGAAGACTTAAGAGAACTGAAGAAATTTTTAATTAAAAAGATAAGTTTTTGAAAGAAAAGCTTCACCAAATTTAAATTTTATCTAGAAAATTTCACCAAAGTTAATTTTTTTATAGAAAAATTTCACCAACGTTTATTTTTCTAAAGAACAATTTCACCAACGTTCAATTTTCTATAGACAAATTTCACCAACGTTCATTTTTCTATAGAAAAATTTAACTAACGTTAATTTTTCTACAGAAAAATTTCGCCAATGTTCATTTTTCTATAGAAAAATTTCACCAACGTTCATTTTTCTATAGAAAAATTTCACCAACGTTCATTTTTCTATAGAAAAATTTCACCAACCTTCATTTTTCTATAGAAAAATTTCACCAACGTTCATTTTTTTATAGAAAAATTTCACCAACGTTCATTTTTCTATAGAAAAATTTCACCAACGTTCATTTTTCTATAGAAAAATTTCACCAACGTTCATTTTTCTATAGAAAAATTTCACCAACGTTCATTTTTCTATAGAAAAATTTCACCAACGTTCATTTTTCTATAGAAAAATTTCACCAACGTTCATTTTTCTATAGAAAAATTTCACCAACGTTCATTTTTCTATAGAAAAACTTCACCAATGTTTATTTTTCGATAGAAAAATTTCATTTTTCTATAGAAAAACTTCACCAACGTTAATTTTTCTATAGAAAAATTTCACCAACGTTCATTTTTCTATAGAAAAATTTCACCAACGTTCATTTTTCTATAGAAATATATCACCAACGTTCATTTTTCTATAGAAAAATTTCACCAACGTTCATTTTTCTATAGAAAAATTTCACCAATGTTCATTTTTCTATAGAAAAATTTCAATAACTTTATTTTTTCTATAGAAAAATTTCACCAACTTTAATTTTTCTATAGAAAAATTTCAACAACGTATATTTTTCTATAGAAAAATTTCAACGACGTATATTTTTCTATAGAAAAATTTCACCAACGTTCATTTTTCTATAGAAGAATTTCACCAACGTTCATTTTTCTATAGAAAAATTTTACCAACGTTTATTTTTCTATAGAAAAATTTAACTATTGTTCATTTTTCTATAAAAAAATTTCACCAACGTTCATTTTTCTATAGAAAAATTTCACCAACGTTCATTTTTCTATAGAAAAATTTCACCAACGTTCATTTTTCTACAGAAAAATTTCACCAACGTTCATTTTTCTATAAAAATATTCCACCAACGTTCATTTTTCTACAGAAAAATTTCACCAACGTTCATTTTTCTATAGAAAAATTTCACCAACGTTCATTTTTCTATAGAAAAATTTCACCAACGTTCATTTTTCTATAGAAAAATTTCACCAACGTTCATTTTTCTATAGAAAAATTTCACCAATGTTCATTTTTCTTTATAAATATTTAACCAACGTTCATTTTTCTATAGAAAAATTTCATCAACGTTAATTTTTCTATAGAAAAATTTCACCAACGTTCATTTTTCTATAGAAAAATTTCATCAACGTTCATTTTTCTATAAAAAAACTTCACCAACGTCCAATATTCTAAAGAAAAACTTCATCAACGTTAATTTTTCTATAGAAAAATTTCACCAACGGTCGTTTTCTATAGAAAAATTTCACCAACGTTCATTTTTTTTTAAAGAATAATTTCAGCAACGTTCAATATTCTAAAGAAAAACTTTACCAACGTCCATTTTTCTATAGAAAAATTTCGCCAGCGTTTATTTTTGTATAAAAAAAATTTCAACAACGTTCATTTTTCTATAGAAAAATTTCACCAACGTTCATTTTTTTAAAGAATAATTTCACCAACGTCCAATATTCTAAAGAAAAACTTTATCAACGTTCATTTTTCTATAGAAAAATTTCGCCAACGTTTATTTTTCTATAAAAACATTTCAACAACGTTCATTTTTCTATAGAAAAATTTCACCAAAGTTCATTTTTCTATAGAAAAATTTCAACATCACTCATTTTTCTATAGAAAAATTTCACAATCGTTCATTTTTCTATAGACAAATTTTAGTATCGTTCATTTTTCTTTAGAAAAGTTTTACATTAAAAGTAATCGCCAAAGATATATTTTTGGTATAATTCATACATTTTTTATTTCAATATAAAAATACTTAAAATATTTGCATATTTACACAATTATATTGATTATTACCTCCATAGAAGGGATTAACTATAGTCTTTTGATTCGAATCGACTTCTGAACGTTTGACATGATAAACTTGAGGACATGAATAGACTTGTACACCAGGTCTGCAACCTTCTAGGCCAAATATACAAATATCAATCAAGGAATTGGTCACAGCAATGGAGGAGAGGGTATGATTTACGGAAAGAAAACTGCAGTCAATAGCTTTCTTGATATTGGCCTTGGCGGTACAATTAGAGGCCGCCATTTGAGCGTTAAAGGTCTTCTGATTGTCAATCGTGTAAGCGTTGGTATCAGAAACCTAGAAATATTGAGTGTAACGATTAATAAAAAGATTTCTTTGAATAAATTTTCAATACTCACCACATCGGTAATACATCTAGTATAATTTAGGGGTAAGTTGCCGAATTTTCTATCACATTCTTTAATTTCTAATTCAAAAGTCTTTTGATAACTATTTAAATAATTTCTGGTATTTGTAGGATTTGCTATCAAATTATTGAGTTGGCCACTGGCTTGGCTGACACAATTGTCAATTGTAAATTGGGTATTATAAATAGTTGGTATGGCTTTACGATATTTGGCTACGCATTTCTTGCTTAAATCATTCAGTGATTCCAAAGTAGTTAAACTTTCATTTTCCTGATTAATACTATCCAACACAATGTCACGTTGATTGGTAATGGTCTCAAGATTAGACAAATAAACTTGTTTGAATGCACTCAATTGGTTGTCATAATCCAGAACAGTTTTTTGATAGAACTGTCTATTGAGATTGAGATAGTTTTCGGTGCTATTTAAGCAGTTTGGAGAGTTGTTTACGGCTAGAATTTGCACCTAAAATATATTTTGAAAAAATTATTATAGGACAAACTTGAAAAAGTCTTTTAAAATATAAACACTTACATCGCCCTGTGTGCAGGCTACCATCAAAATCACAGCTGCTATAAATTTATACATTTTCGGAATTTTTTTTTTTTTTTGTTAAAAATTTCTTAATACTGTTTGTTCTATTCTGAAGTCTGGAGAGGACTAAAGTACTTTTCTTAAGTATTTCACTTATTTTATATTAAAAATTTTGTTTAAAATTTTCTTATCATTTGTTTAAAATTATTGATTTCTTTGATTATAATTTTCTAGCGAATTTTAAATTTTGCATATCTGAAGCGTTTTTCCTTGTCTTATCAGTTAAAAAGAATATTAAAAGTTTTGCTTGTAGTCCAAATATAGGGCTACTACTTTTGAAAAGTAACAAACTTTTTGTGGTAAACAAAATATTTGGTTAATCTTTGGTTAATAATTTGTTATTTTATAATAATGTGTCATTATTTTTAATTGAGTACTTTTATTTTTCAATAAAGATTAGACAAACATAACATTTGGTCTAAAAATGTTAAGACTTTCTAAAGTTTTATTCCGTAATAAATAATTGATAAAATCGGCTAAATTGTATCACTAGGAGTCCCCTTTCAAATAATCTAATCAGAAACAATTATTTCAGTATCCCATATTTTTTATTTACAACCGGAATTATTTCAGAGAATTTGTACCTATGACAACATAAGACCTAAAAATAGATTTAATGACTTTCAATTTTCCTAAAAAGTTTATCTTACATGAGTTTTTTTATAAGAAACTTTCATCAATATTAAATTTTCTATAGAAAAATGTCACCTACGCCTAAAATTTAAAGTTTGTTAAACTTTTGTATGGAAAAATTAACGTTGTGGAAATTTTTCGATAGAAATACGGAAAAGACATTTCCGTTTTTATTTAACATACGCAATTTCTTTTGTCATTTCAAAAAAAAATTTCTCCTTCGATATCCTGGGAACTGAAAGGAAAAATCCTTTTTATTGTGGTTTCAGTAAAATCATAATGTTAATTCATGGTTTTAATTTCGCGACTCATCATCATCATCGTTATTATCGTTATGCACATTAACCCTTTTATTTGATTATTAAAGGAAATGTAAAACGATATAGAAAATTCCCACCCCTGCAATAAGAGTGCATTCTACTATTATTGCCAGAAGTAACACAAAATGTGGGTATATAAGATTTACAAAACTGTTTGTTACATTTTTTCTAAAAAAATTTTACCAACGTTCAATTTTTCATAGAAAAATTTCACTAACGTTCAATTTTCTAAAGAAAAATTTTCAAAATTTAATTTTTAGTAAATTTTTCGAAAATTTGCTATTTTTTGTAAATTTTTAAAAAATTTACTATTTTTAGTAAATTTTTAGAAAATTTACTGTATTTAGTAAATTTTTCGAAAATTTACTAGTTTTAGTAAATTTTTCGAAAATTTACTAGTTTTAGTAAATTTTTCGAAAATTTACTAGTTTTAGTAAATTTTTCGAAAATTTACTAGTTTTAGTAAATTTTTCGAAAATTTACTAGTTTTAGTAAATTTTTCGAAAATTTACTAGTTTTAGTAAATTTTTCGAAAATTTACTATTTTTAGAAAATTTTTCGAAAATTTACCATTTTTAATAAATTTTTCCAAAATTTACTATTTTTAGTAAATTTTTCGAAAATTTACTAGTTTTAGTAAATTTTTCGAAAATTTACTATTTTTAGTAAATTTTTCGAAAATTTACTATTTTTAGTAAATTTTTCGAAAATTTACTATTTTTAGTAAATTTTTCGAAAATTTACTATTTTTAGTAAATTTTTCGAAAATTTACTATTTTTAGTAAATTTTTCGAAAATTTACTAGTTTTAGTAAATTTTTCGAAAATTTACTATTTTTAGTAAATTTTTCGAAAATTTACTAGTTTTAGTAAATTTTTCGAAAATTTACTATTTTTAGTAAATTTTTCGAAAATTTACTATTTTTAGTAAATTTTTCGAAAATTTACTATTTTTAGTAAATTTTTCGAAAATTTACTATTTTTAGTAAATTTTTCGAAAATTTACTATTTTTAGTAAATTTTTCGAAAATTTACTAGTTTTAGTAAATTTTTCGAAAATTTACTATTTTTAGTAAATTTTTCGAAAATCTACTATTTTTAGTAATTTTTTCGAAAATGTACTATTTTAAGTAAATTTTTCGAAAATTTACTAGTTTTAGTAAATTTTTCGAAAATTTACTATTTTTAGTAAATTTTTCGAAAATTTACTATTTTTAGTAAATTTTTCGAAAATTTACTATTTTTAGTAAATTTTTCGAAAATTTACTATTTTTAGTAAATTTTTCGAAAATTTACTATTTTTAGTAAATTTTTCGAAAATTTACTAGTTTTAGTAAATTTTTCGAAAATTTACTATTTTTAGTAAATTTTTCGAAAATTTACTAGTTTTAGTAAATTTTTCGAAAATTTACTATTTTTAGTAAATTTTTCGAAAATTTACTATTTTTAGTAAATTTTTCGAAAATTTACTATTTTTAGTAAATTTTTCGAAAATTTACTATTTTTAGTAAATTTTTCGAAAATTTACTATTTTTAGTAAATTTTTCGAAAATTTACTATTTTTAGTAAATTTTTCGAAAATTTACTAGTTTTAGTAAATTTTTCGAAAATTTACTATTTTTAGTAAATTTTTCGAAAATCTACTATTTTTAGTAATTTTTTCGAAAATGTACTATTTTAAGTAAATTTTTCGAAAATTTACTAGTTTTAGTAAATTTTTCGAAAATTTACTATTTTTAGTAAATTTTTCGAAAACTTACTATTTTTAGTAAATTTTTCAAAAATTTACTATTTTTAGTAAATTTTTCGAAAATTTACTATTTTTAGTAAATTTTTCGAAAATTTACTATTTTTAGTAAATTTTTCGAAAATTTACTATTTTTAGTAAATTTTTCGAAAATTTACTATTTTTAGTAAATTTTTCGAAAATATACTATTTTTAGTAAATTTTTCGAAAATTTACTAGTTTTAGTAAATTTTTCGAAAATTTACTATTTTTAGTAAATTTTTCGAAAATTTACTAGTTTTAGTAAATTTTTCGCAAATTTACTATTTTTAGTAAATTTTTCGAAAATTTACTACTTTTAGTAAATTTTTCGAAAATTTACTATTTTTAGTAAATTTTTCGAAAATTTACTATTTTTAGTAAATTTTTCGAAAATTAATCATTTTAAGTAAATTTTTCGAAAATTTACTAATTTTAGATAATTTTTCGAATATTACCAATTTTAGTAAATTTTTCGAAATTTTACTAATTTTAGAAAATTTTTCGAAATTTTACTATTTTTAGAAAATTTTCGAAAATTTACTTTAAGTAAATTTTTCGAAAATTTGTGTTTCCAAAATTTACTAATTTTAGTAAATTTTTCGAAAATTTACTATTTTTAATAAAATTTTTTAAAAATTTGCTGTTTTTAGTAAATTTTTCGAAAATTAACTATTTTTAGTAAATTTTTCAAAAATTTGCTATTTTTTGTAAATTTTTCGAAAATTAACTATTTTAAGTAAATTTTTGGGAAATTTACGAAAAATTTCACCAATGTTCAATTTTCTATGGAAAATTTTCACCAACGTTCAATTTTCTATAGAAAAATTTCACCAACGTTCAATTTTCTGTAGAAAAATTTCACCAACGTTCATTTTTCTATAGAAAAATTTTACCAACGTTCATATTTCTATAGAAAAGTTTCACCCACGTAAATTTTTCTATAGAAAAATTTCACCAACGTTCGTTTTTTTTTATAGAAAAATTTCACCAAAAATTAATTTTCTATAGACAAATTTCACCAACATTAATTTTTCTATAGAAAAATTTCACCGACGTTCATTTTTCTATAGAAAAATTTCATCGACGTTAATTTTTCTATAGAAAAATTTCACCAACGTTCATTTTTCTATAGAAAAATTTCACCAACGTTCATTTTTCTATAGTAAAATTTCACCAACGTTCATTTTTCTATAGAAAAATTTCACCAACGTTCATTTTTCTATAGAAAATTTTCACCAACGTTCATTTTTCTATAGAAAAATATCACCAACGTTAATTTTTTTACCAACTTGTAATTTTCTTAAAAATGTATAGCATCTTTAAGTCTCTAATACCAAACATTTGTGTTAAAATCACATTGTAGTTTGCCCCAATATGCAGGTTTAACCCCTTCCTTTCTCTTTGCCATTGTTTGTGCATTTAAATTTTTTATTATTAAAATTGATTGACAATTGTTTGTTGTTTGCACATTTTTTTCTATTTGTTGTTCCACTTTCAAAATTTATTTCAATAATAATGTATTCGAAAAAAAATTCTTAAAATGTTTGCGTATGAATATTAGAAGAATTGCATTTTAGAAAACAATGACTTAAAAGGATTCAATAAAAGGATTAATTTTCCTCTCAAAACACAAAAGGACAAGGTAGATTTCATAATATTGAGGGAGGGTGTGTTAACAAGTCAAAATACAAGAATAATAAGAAGAAAAAGGATTGAATTAAAAACTAGAACGTGGGAAAGGTATTAACAGAATTCAAAATTGCGCAGAATTAAAAACTTTAAAAATTTCCATAGAAATTTTTTAAGAGTTGTAAAGTGTCAAAATATATTAAAATAATTTAAACAAGTTTTCTATTTTCTAAACAGCTTAAGCCTACCTTAGGCTTTCTACTTTAATTCAATTCATTTATTTTCCCCAAAATTGTTGATATGGAGCTAACATGCAATATTGCATTTACACGCATTTCTTTGCCTTTGCATTCGATTTGATCTGCCTTGAACGCCTTAAATCTATATCAGAGAAACATGAAAAAACCTAAAAAACAGCAACAGAAAACCCAAACAAGAATTGTATGTCTGTCTGTCTTTTTGAAGAGGTCAATAACTTAAGTTGTTAGAAAACTTAAGAAACACTCGCATGACTATGATGACGTTGTCTTGGAAGATGCTGCTGTTGTGGCAGCATTTCGACTACCTGTGTACTCATGGCTAATAGAAAAAGTTTACTGTTTCTGCCACTAACCGCCTCAAACAAAACAAAAATGTACAAATATTAGTCCCGATCACAAAAAAAAAATTCAAAAAGCTGGTGAAACTTTTAGATAGAAAATTTTTCGCTAGTAAAAATTTTTTTATAAAAAATTGAACGTTGGCGAAATTTTTCTATAGAAAAATTAATGTTGGTGAAATTTTTCTATGGAAAATTTAAAGTTGGTGAAATTTTTCTACAGAAAAATGAACGTTGGTAAAATTTTTCTATAGAAAAATTAACGTTGGTGAAATTTTCATTTAGAAAAATGAACGTTGGTGAAGTTTTTATATAGAAAAATGAACGTTGGTGAAATTTTTCTATAGAAAAATGAACTTTGCTGAAATTTGTCTATAGAAAAATGAACGTTGGTGAAATTTTTCTATAGAAAAATGAACGTTGGTGAAATTTTTCTATAGAAAAATGAACGTTGGTGAAATTTTTCTATAGAAAAATGAACGTTGGTGAAATTTTTCTATAGAAAAATGAACTTTGGTGAAATTTTTCTATAGAAAAATGAACTTTGGTGAAATTTTTCTATAGAAAAATGAACGTTGGTGAAATTTTTCTATAGAAAAATGAACGTTGGTGAAATTTTTCTATAGAAAATGAACGTTGGTGAAATTTTTCTATAGAAAAATGAGCGTTGGTGAAAATTTTCTATAGAAAAATGAACGTTGGTGAAATTTTTCTATAGAAAAATGAACGTTGGTGAAATTTTTCTATAGAAAAATGAACGTTGGTGAAATTTTTCTATAGAAAAATGAACGTTGGTGAAATTTTTCTATAGAAAAATGAACGTTGGTGAAATTTTTCTATAGAAAAATTAACGTTGGTGAAATTTTTCTATAGAAAAATGAACGTTGGTGAAATGTTTCTATAGAAAAATGAACGTTGGTGAAATTTTTCTATAGAAAAACGAAAGTTGGCGAAATTTTTCTATAGAAAATGAACGTTGGTGAAATTTTTCTATAGAAAAAAGAGCGTTGGTGAAAATTTTCTGTAGAAAAATGAACGTTGGTGAAATTTTTCTATAGAAAAATGAAAGTTGGTGAATTTTTTCTATAGAAAAATGAACGTTGGTGAAATTTTTCTATAGAAAAATGAAAGTTGGTGAATTTTTTCTATAGAAAAATGAACGTTGGTGAAATTTTTCTATAGAAAAATGAACGTTGGTGAAATTTTTCTATAGAAAAATGAACGTTGGTGAAATTTTTCTATAGAAAAATGAACGTTGGTGAAATTTTTCTATAGAAAAATGAACGTTGGTGAAATTTTTCTATAGAAAAATGAACGTTGGTGAAATTTTTCTATAGAAAAATGAACGTTGGTGAAATTTTTCTATAGAAAAATGAACGTTGGTGAAATTTTTCTATAGAAAAATGAACGTTGGTGAAATTTTTCTATAGAAAAATGAACGTTGGTGAAATTTTTCTATAGAAAAATGAACGTTGGTGAAATGTTTCTATAGAAAAATGAACGTTGGTGAAATTTTTCTATAGAAAAATGAACGTTGGTGAAATTTTTCTATAGAAAAATGAACGTTGGTGAAATTTTTCTATAGAAAAATGAACGTTGGTGAAATTTTTCTATAGAAAAATGAACGTTGGTGAAATTTTTCTATAGAAAAATGAACGTTGGTGAAATTTTTCTATAGAAAAATGAACGTTGGTGAAATGTTTCTATAGAAAAATGAACGTTGGTGAAATTTTTCTATAGAAAAATGAACATTGGTGAAATTTTTCTATAGAAAAACGAACGTTGGCGAAATTTTTCTATAGAAAAATGAACGTTGGTGAAATTTTTCTATAGAAAAATGAGCGTTGGTGAAATTTTTCTATAGAAAAAAGGACCTTGGTGAAAATTTTCTATATAAAAATGAACGTTGGTGAAATTTTTCTATAGAAAAATGAATGTTGGTGAAATTTTTCTATAGAAAAATGAATGTTGGTGAAATTTTTCTATAGAAATTTTTCTATAGAATATTCTATGAAATTTTTTAGAGACTCTTTTTAATGTTCTTACTTTCTTAGGGGTGCAATTTTTTCGGAAGTATTTCCGGTTTTATTTATTTTCGATTAGATTTTGTGAAAGGGGATTCCTGGCAATGCAATTCCACCGATTTTATCAATTATTTATTACAGAATATATTTCTTTAGAATGTCTTAACATTTGGATTGCAAAAGTTATTCTAATCTTTATAGAAATTTAAAAGTTCTCAATTAAAAACAATTACGTATAATTATAAAATAACAAATTATTATCTAAAGAAATTGTTAAACACCAACATTTAGTTTTATTTATAATGTTATTTGACAGTTAATTTGGATTATTAGTAAAATTTTTTAAATTATTTGACTGATAAGACAAGGAAAAACGCTTCAGATATGCAAAATAAAAAATTCGCTAGAAAATGATAATCAAAGAAATCAATAATTTCAAAAGAATGATAAGAAAATTTTATATAAAATTTTTAATATAAAATAACTGAAATGCAAAAGAATAGTAGTTTAGTCCTCTCAAGACTTCAGAATAGAACAAACAGTATTAAGAAATTTTTAACAAAAAAAAAAAAAAAATCCGAAAATGTATAAATTTATAGCAGCTGTAATTCTGATGGTGGCCTGCACACAGGGGGAGGTAAGTGTGTATATTTTAAAAGTTTTTTCAGGTTTTTTCTACAATAATTTTTTTTAAATGTGTCTTAGGCGCAAAATCTAGCCGTATTTAACTCTTCAAACTGCATAAATAGTACCGAAAACTATCTCAATTTGAATAGGCAGATTCACAATCAAAATATCCGGGATTATGACAACCAATTGAGTACATTTAGACAAGTTTATTTGTCTAATCTTGAGACCATTACCAATCAACGTGACATTGTGTTGGATAGCATTAATCAGGAAAATGAAAGTCTAACTACTTTGGAGTCACTGAATGATTTGAGCAAGAAATGCGTAGCCAAATATCGTAAAGCCATACCAACTATTTATAATACCCAATTTACAATTGACAATTGTGTCAGTCAAGCCAGTGGCCAACTCAATAATTTGATAGCAAATCCCACAAATACCAGATTGTATTTAAATAATTACTATGAAAATGCTTTTGAATCCGATTTAAAATTGTGTTACAGAAAATTCGCCAACGTACCTCTAAATTATACCAGATGTATTACCGATGTGGTGAGTATTGGAAATTTATTTAAAAAAATGTTTTTTTTTTTAATAAAAACATTTAAAATGTTTAGGTTTCCGAAACCAACGCTTACACCATTGAAAGTCAAAAGACCTTTAACGCTCAAATGGCGGCCTCTAATTGTACCGCCAAGGCCAATATCAAGAAAGCTATTGATTGCAGTTTTAACACCGTAAATAGTGCTCTCTCCGCCATTGCTGTGACCAATTCCTTGATTGATATTTGTATATTTGGTCTGGATGGTTGCAGACCCGGTATGCAAGTCTATCAATGTCCCGAAGTTTATTATGTCAAACGTTCAGAAGTCGATTCGAATCAGAAGACAATTGCAAATCCTTTCTATGGACGTACCAATAAATACGATTGCCTGAATATGCAATTATATTAGATTTCAAATATTGTAAAAAAAAAAATAAAGAAACAATTGATGATAAGGAAACTTATTCGAAAATTAAAAGTTAGTGAATTTTTCTATAGAAAATTGAAAGTTAGTGAAATTTTTCTATAGAAAATTGAAAGTTAGTGAAATTTTTCTATAGAAAATTGAAAGTTACTGAAATTTTTCTATAGAAAATTTAAAGTCAGTAAAATTTTTCTATGGAAAATTGAAAGTTAGTGATATTTTTCTATAGGATATTGAACATTAGTGATATTTTTCTATAGAAAATTGAACATTAGTGATATTTTTCTGTAAGAAATTGAATATTAGTGATATTTTTGTATAGAAAATTGAACATTTGTGATATTTTTCTAATGCAAATCGAACATTAGTGAAATTTTTCTATAGAAAATTGAAAGTTTGTGAAATTTTTCTATAGAAAATTTAAAGTTAGAGAAATTTGACTATAGAAAACTGAACATTAGTGATATAATTCTATAGAAAATTTAAGGTTAGTGAAATTTTTCTATAGAAAATTGAAAGTTAGTGAAAAATTTCTATAGACATTGAAAAATACTGAAATTTTTCTACAGAAAATTGAAGTTTAGTGATATTTTTCTTTAGAAAATTGAACATTAGTAATATTTTTCTATAGAAAATTAAATGTTAGGGATATTTTTCTTATAGAAATTTGACATTGATAAAAGATATTGCTATTTATTTAGTAAATAAGTGTTGGAGTTTTCCTTTCAAAAAGGTGTTTTATTGCCTAACTTTTATCCATTGTCTTAAGCTCCTCTTAACACCTTTCTTGCCCTTAATTTCCATTGTTTTAGCCACTTGTGGTCTGACTAAGAAAGTGATCATCCTCCTTGGACTAAATACGATCTTCGTAAAACAATTGCACTTGTTTCAGTAAAACAACAGGAATTGAATAGAAAATACAGCAGGAACAAATCTATCCTAACAGTCAGTAGCAGCTGCTAATTATAATTTTCCTCTCCTTTTATTTAAAACTCGATAGTTTAGTTCGCATCCTGTGGGAAGGACAAAATTTATGATCCTCAAACATCATTTGCAAGATGCTAATCCTAAATTACGCACTTGTTTCACGAAAAATTCTTATGTTTGTATGAGAAAGAAAGAGATAGGTTGTAAAAGAAAAGAATTTACTTTTCATTGTTTCAATTTTAGTACAAAATTCATGCTCATTATTCAGTTGTTTAAAAATGCATAAAAAAATTATTTATTGCATTACAAGAGAGTTTGTAACAGGTGAGTTACATGTTGATCGCACTGTCAGTCGGCAGGATGTTGCCTTGGAAGGTTGATAATTCTTGATGTCGTTTAGAAAATATTTTATCTTGATCGAAAGTCATAATCAATAATATTTTAGTTTTCTTCAGATTTTTTAGGTTTAATAAAGCAATTTCATTATTAAGAAAATTTTATTGAAGATTGAAGATTTTGGAAAGATAAGCATTAGAAGATAATCAATCATAACTCAATCTAATAGAAGAGTAAATATGTATTTATAAAGAAAAATTCCACCAACGTTAATTTTTTTTCAAAAAATTTCCAACAAAGTTCTTATTTCTATAGAAAAATTTCACCAACGTTCATTTTTCTACAGAAAAACTTCACTAACGTTCATTTTTCTATAGAAAAATTTCACCAACGTTCTTTTTTCTATAGAAAAATTTCACCAACGTTCATTTTTTTAAAGAATAATTTCACCAACGTCCAATATTCTAAAGAAAAACTTCACCAACGTTAATTTTTCTATAGAAAAATTTCACCAACGTTCAATTTTCTATAGAAAAATTTCACCAACGTTCAATTTTCTATAGAAAAATTTCACCAACGTTAATTTTTCTATAGAAAAATTTCACCAACGTTAATTTTTCTATAGAAAAATTTCACCAACGTTCATTTTTCTATAGAAAAATTTCACCAACGTTCATTTTTCTATCGAAAAATTTTACCAACGTTCATTTTTCTATAGAAAAATTTCACCAACGTACATTTTTCTATAGAAAAATTTCACCAACGTTCATTTTTCTATAGAAAAATTTCACCAACGTTCATTTTTCTATAGAAAAATTTCACCAACGTTCATTTTTCTATATAAAAATTTCACCAACGTTCATTTTTCTATAGAAAAATTTTACCAACGTTCATTTTTCTATAGAAAAATTTCACCAACGTCCATTTTTCTATAGAAAAATTTCACCAACGTTCATTTTTCTATAGAAAAATTTCACCAACGTTCATTTTTCTATAGAAAAATTTCACCAACGTTCATTTTTCTATATAAAAATTTCACCAACGTTCATTTTTCTATAGAAAAATTTCACCAACGTTCATTTTTCTATAGAAAAATTTCACCAACGTTCATTTTTCTATTGAAAAATTTCACCAACGTTCATTTTTCTATAGAAAAATTTCACCAACGTTAATTTTTCTATATAAAAATTTCACCAACGTTAATTTTTCTATATAAAAATTTCACCAACGTTAATTTTTCAATAGAAAAATTTCACAAACGTTCATTTTTCTATAGAAAAATTTCACCAACGTTAATTTTTCTATAGAAAAATTTCACCAACGTTCATTTTTCTATAGAAAAATTTCACCAACGTTAATTTTTCTATAGAAAAATTTCACCAACGTTAATTTTTCTATAGAAAAATTTCACCAACGTTAATTTTTCTATAGAAAAATTTCACCAACGTTAATTTTTCTATAGAAAAATTTCACCAACGTTCATTTTTCTATAGAAAAATTTCACCAACGTTCATTTTTCTATAGAAAAATTTCACCAACGTTCATTTTTCTATAGAAAAATTTCACCAACGTTAATTTTTCTATAGAAAAATTTCACCAACGTTAATTTTTCTATAGAAAAATTTCACCAACGTTAATTTATAGAAAAATGAACTTTGGTGAAATTTTTCTATAGAAAAATGAACGTTGGTGAAATTTTTCTATAGATAAATGAACGTTGGTGAAATTTTTCTATAGAAAAATGAACGTTGGTGAAATTTTTTTATAGAAAAATGAACGTTGGTGAAATTTTTCTATAAAAAAATGAACGTTGGTGAAATTTTTCTATAGAAAAATGAACGTTGGTGAAATTTTTGTATAGAAAAATGAACGTTGGTGAAATTTTTCTATAGAAAAATGAACGTTGGTGAAATTTTTCTATAGAAAAATGAACGTTGGCGAAATTTTTCTATAGAAAAATGAACGTTGGTGAAATTTTTCTATAGAAAAATGAGCGTTGGTGAAATTTTTCTATAGAAAAATGAGCGTTGGTGAAATTTTTCTATAGAAAAAAGGACCTTGGTGAAATTTTTCTATATAAAAATGAAAAATGAATGTTGGTGAAATTTTTCTATAGAAATTTTTCTATAGAATATTCTATGAAATTTTTTAGAGACTCTTTTTTATGTTCTTACTTTCTTATAGAAAAATTTCACCAACGTTAATTTTTCTATAGAAAAATTTCACCAACGTTAATTTTTCTATAGAAAAATTTCACCAACGTTCATTTTAATTAATGTTTCAATAAATTTTTTTTAGATATTTGAAACGATAAATGGCTTTGGTTTGGTTTGGTCCATTGTGATTCCCTTTATTAATAGCCCTTTCTTTTAGCGTTCTCACGATTTCCCTAAAACTCTTACATAAGATTCAAATCCGCTGATAAAACCTGCATTTTTCTAAACATGCTATTTATGGGACACCTTTTTCTTTTGATTAAAAAAAATGCATCCCAAAGATGCATTTGTATCTTTTTCTATAGACGATATTTATTGTTTTCCTTTGTATAAATTTGATATAAAAAGTCATAAAATTTGTTATTTTAGGGACCTTTAAAAATCTTACAATAAAATAAAAATTATATAAAAAAAAGAAGAAAAAATACATTAAAAAAACAGCCAAATAGTCAAACCACTATTTGGCTGTTAGCCAACATTATATCCAATTTTCTTTTGCCATAAAAAACACTAAATCTTTTAAAGAAAACTATCTTTTATCCCTTAATTGTTGTTGGTATTAAAGTAAAAAAAAAAGGTTTTTTATGTGAAAATTGACTTTTTGGCTAAAACACCACCACCAATGTCTGTTTGTCTGGGAAGACTACGTCTTTTCTTATATTAAAGACATGATCACGATCATAATGTTACAATCTTTAAAAGAAGAAAATGCACACTTGCCTTTACGTACAGGTGAAAATGTAACTTCTTCTAGGTAAAAACCGATCCCTTTTTGCGTCTGTCTGTCTTTGTATTCTTTTGGGGTATGTTTTGTCTATTTTCTATATTTGTTGCATCGATTGTGTGATTAGTGGAGGAATGATGAGAAAATAATTTTTTGATCGTGCAAATGTTTGTTGTTGTAGTTTTCCCAATCCGCAGTTGTTTTTCAAAATGCGCAGCATGATTACGCGTTTTTATACCTTGTGATTTCTTTTCTCGAAAAATTTTGATTGCATTTCACGTTTTTAATTGGAATTAAGGAAATGTGTGTGTGTGTGTAGGCATTCTGATCCTTTATTACAACTTGTACAAAAGATCGATTGTAGTATGCATAGGCTATAACAACCTGCCAGCCGTATGTTTTTAAATTATAATTATAATTGATGGTTTGTTTGTCTTTATTAGAAAATGACTTTGAGATTTTATTAATTTTCTGAAACGATAATAAAACTATCGATCGAGAAAGAGATTTTGATAAAGGTCTGACACAGTGGGAACCAAATAAAAAAAGGAGTGTTTTTTGCAAATGTTTCTTTAAGACAACCTTATGGACGTGGAATTTTGTTAAGATGTTTTTATTAAGATTAGGAAAATTTATGGGAAATTAAATATTAAAGCAAATTTCATCAATTATCGAACACTGGTGAAGTTTCAAAAAGAACATTTAGATTTTGGTTTAATTTGTATAAAAAATAAAAAGCTAATGCAATTTTTCTTTTGAAAAATGAAAGTTGATGAAAATTTTCTATCAAAAATGAACGTTGGTGAAACTTTTCTATAGAAAAATTAACGTTGGTGAAATTTTTCAATAGAAAAACGAACGTTGGTGAAATTTTTCTATAGAAAAATGAACGTTGGTGAAATTTTTCTATAGAAAAATGAACGTTGGTGAAATTTTTCTATAGAAAAATGAACGTTGGTGAAATTTTTCTATAAAAAAATTAACGTTGGTGAAATTTTTTTATAGGAAAATGAACGTTGGTAAAAGTTTTCTATAGAAAAATGAACGTTGGTGAAATTTTTCTATCAAAAATGAACGGTGGTGAAACTTTTCTATAGAAAAATGAACGTTGGTGAAATTTTTCAATAGAAAAACGAACGTTGGTGAAATTTTTCTATAGAAAAATGAACGTTGGTGAAATTTTTCTATAGAAAAATGAACATTGGTGAAATTTTTCTATAGAAAAATGAACGTTGGTGAAATTTTTCTATAGAAAAATGAACGTTGGTGAAATTTTTCTATAGAAAAATGAACGTTGGTGAAATTTTTCTATAGAAAAATGAACGTTGGTGAAATTTTTCTATAGAAAAATGAACGTTGGTGAAATTTTTCTATAGAAAAATGAACGTTGGTGAAATTTTTCTATAGAAAAATGAACGTTGGTGAAATTTTTCTATAGAAAAATGAACGTTGGTGAAATTTTTCTATAGAAAAATGAACGTTGGTGAAATTTTTCTATAGAAAAATGAACGTTGGTGAAATTTTTCTATAGAAAAATGAACGTTGGTGAAATTTTTCTATAGAAAAATGAACGTTGGTAAAAGTTTTCTATAGAAAAATGAACGTTGGTGAAATTATTCTATATAAAAATGAACGTTGGTGAAATTTTTCTATAGAAAAATAAAATTTGGTGAAATTTTTCTAAAAAAATGAGCGTTGGTGAAATTTTTCTATAGAAGTTGAACAATGTTGAAATTGTTGTATTAGTTTTAAAATTGGAAACTGTACCTTCTTATGAAATTTATTCGCATTGCATTTCACGCTCCCACCGGAAAACGTGAAAAGAATTACCAAATTGTAATAATTTCCACCTGAAAAACAATAAAAATGATAAAGAAAATTTCTCGCCATAAGCATGACAACGCAAAAGGGGAACGAATATTGTAATTTGGAAAATTCTATGAGAATGTTTGCGCATATTAGAAAAACGAAACACGTTTTAGGCAAAAATGATATTAAAAAATTTGATAATGACAACAACAATTGAAAAAATAAAAAAGAAAATTCTAAAATTTTAAGGTCGAGCATGCGCACATGCAATTTTTTAACGTTTTGTTGTTTTTATTCCCTTTTTACACAAAAAAAGTGAAAAGGACAATAAGAAAATGTTTGATTATTTGAATTGTACGCACAGGTTTTTTGAAGGTGATCGTTTCATTTATGTACCCGTATTTTTACCTGCTGGCGACAATGACCGTTGCATAAAAATTGTTAACAAAACGAAAGCGAGGGTTGATTACAAAAACAAAATCCTTGATTAGGAAAAAATAACAACAATTTCACTAAAACTAAATAATGATTATGATAAGGTCGAAAAAAAGAAAGAGCCTTAGAAAAATGCACATTTTTCGATTGCAATATTTGATATCGAAATAAATTTTTCGAAACAAAGTGTTCAAATAGGACAAGAGTTACATACACTATAGATTTGAAAATTTGATGTTTTTTTTTTTGAAAAGAAAGACAAATAGCGATAACAACTTTGAATAAAACCAAAAAATTTGTTGGGAAAATTTAGAATTTTCCTTGTCTTTTCTACTTAAGATAATTTATCATTCGGTCATTGATAGTGTTTTTTTAGCTTAAACATTTTCCAATTGTCTTTTTGATGAAAGAAAAATGTGCAAAAATTTCCTTTTTTGTAGATAATAAATAAGTTTATGACTTTTGTGTCTTCTTTTTGTGGGTTATCATAGGAAGAGGGAGATTATTAGGCAAATTAATGTGTTTTAATCTCGAATTTAACAATAGAATTATTTATGATAAAACACTTTCAAATTCCTTAAGTAGTTTTCAATAGTATTTTTAGGTTAAAAATTAAAGAATATATTTTTTAATATTGAATAAAATTTCTAATAAAATTTCTTCTAAAAAAAATTTGTATCTAAAAATTTTTCGTTATAAATTTTTTTAAACAATTTTTTTTTTAGAAAATTTTGATATCAAAATTATTTTATAAAAATTTTTAATAAACAAATTTTTTTACAGAAAATTTTAATAAACAATTTTTTGTATAGAAAATTTTACTATAAAAATTTTTCTATAGAAAATTTTACTACAAAAGTGTTTCTTTAGAAAATTGTATATACAATTTTTTATATAGAAAGTTTGAATAGAACAAAAATTTCTATAAAATTAATATAAAAAGAAATTTTATAAAAAAAATTTTCTATAGAAAATTTTAATTTAAAAAATTTTCTATAGAAAATTTTAATATAAAAAATTTTCTATAAAAAATTTTAATATAAAAATGTTTCTATAGAAAATTTTACTTCAAAAGTGTTTCTTTAGAAAATTGTATATACAATTTTTTATATAGAAAGTTTGAATAGAACAAAAATTTCTATAAAATTTATATAAAAAAATTTTTCTATAGAAAATTTTAATATAAAAAATTTTCTATAGAAAATTTTAATATAAAAATGTTTCTATAGAAAATTTTAATATAAAAAATTTTCCATAGAAAATTTTAATATAAAAATTTCAACGAATAAAATTTTTAATAGAAAAATTTAATAGAAAAAATTTTTAACATAAAAATATTTCTACAGAAAATTTTAATATAAAATTTTTTCTTTAGAAAATTTTAGTATAAAAATTCTTAAGAAAATATTAATATAAAATATTTCTATAGAAAATTTTAATATAAACATTTTTCTATAGAAAATTTTAATATAAAAATTTTCTATAGAAAATTTTAATATAAAAAATTTTCTATAAAAAATTTTAATATAAAAATGTTTCTATAGAAAATTTTACTTCAAAAGTGTTTCTTTAGAAAATTGTATATACAATTTTTTATATAGAAAGTTTGAATAGAGCAAAAATTTCTATAAAATTTATATAAAAAAATTTTTCTGTAGAAAATTTTAATATAAAAAATTTTCTATAGAAAATTTTAATATAAAAATGTTTCTATAGAAAATTTTAATATAAAAAATTTTCCATAGAAAATTTTAATATAAAAATTTCAACGAATAAAATTTTTAATAGAAAAATTTAATAGAAAAAATTTTTAACATAAAAATATTTCTACAGAAAATTTTAATATAAAATTTTTTCTTTAGAAAATTTTAGTATAAAAATTCTTAAGAAAATATTAATATAAAATATTTCTATAGAAAATTTTAATATAAACATTTTTCTATAGAAAATTTTAATATAAAAATTTTCTATAGAAAATTTTAGTAAAAAATGCTTCTTTAGAAAATTTTATATACAATTTTTTATATAGAAAGTTTGAATAGAACAAAAATTTCTATAAAAAAATTTAATATAAAAAATTTGAAATATAAAATTTTGTATAGAAAATTTTAATATAAACATTTTTTTCTATAGAAAATTTTAATATAAAAAAGAAATTTTAATATAAACATTTTTTTATAGAAAATTTCAATATAAAATTTTTCGATAGAAAATTTGAATATAACATTTTTCTATAGAAAATTTTTTTTAAAACAAATTTTAGTATAAATATTTTTCTATAGAAAAATTTAATAGAAAAAATTTTCTATAGAAAATTTTAATAGAAAAAATGTTCTATAGAAAATTTTAATATAAAAAATTTTTTATAGAAAATTTAATACAAAAGTTTTCTTTAAAAAATTACTTAAAAAAAATTTTAATATAAAAAATTTTCTATAGAAAATTTAAATAAAAAAATTTTAGCAGAAAAAATTTTCTATATAAAAAATTTAATAAAAATAAAAAAAATTTTTAATATAAACATTTTAATATAAATTTTTTTCTGTAGAAAATTTTACTATAAGAATTCTTTAGAAAATTTGAATATAAAAATTTTTCTATAGAAAATTTTAATATAAATATTTTTCTATAGAAAATTTTAATATAAATATTTTTCTATAGAAAATTTTAATATAAAATTTTTATTTAAAAATTATTCTATTAAAAATTTTTCTAAACAAATTTTAATATAAAATTTTTTTTATAGAATATTGGAATATAAAATTTTTCTATAGAAAAAATTTTAATAAAAAAAATTTTCTTAAGAAAATTTTAACATACAAATTCTTCCATAAAAAATTTTAATATAAAAAATACTTTAAAGAAAATTTTTATAAAAAAATTTTTCTATCGAAACATTTTTTTATACAAAATTTTAGTATAAAAATTTTTCTAAAGAAAATTTGAATATAAAAATTTTTCTACTAAAAATTTTAATATAAAAATTTTTAGGTGGAAAATGTAAATAGAAAAAATGTTCTATAGGAAATTTGAATAGAAAAAATTTTCTATAACAAATTTGAATAGAAAAAATTTTCTGTAAAAATTGAATAAAAAAAAATTCTATAGAAAATATTTGATTAAAAATTTTACTGTAGTGTATTGCACTAAGATGCCAATTCATTACACTTATTTATTATCGAAACGCGTCGAGGAAAGGCTTCCCCACCAACATTTTTTGGTTTTATCAAAAAACTATTTATTACAATAATAATTAATTGTAATGAATTGGGATCTTAGTGCAATACACTACAGTAAAACTTTTTAATTAAATGTTTGATGTCCCAAAATTTTGATAAACCTTTTTAAAAAATATTTCTTTTGAAAAATTTCTATATATAGAAATTTTTCTAAAAATTTTCATATTAAAATTTTCGTATAATTTTTATTTTGTGGAAAGTTTTCGTATAAATTTTTTTTAAAGAATTTTTCCAAAAAAAAAATTGTGTAGAAAATTGTTCTATCAAAAATGTTCATAAAAAAGTGTTTGATAGAAAATTTTCATCCAAAAAATGTTTATATAAAATTTTTCTACAAAAAAAATGTTATAAAAAAATAATTCTATAGAAAATTTGTATATAAAGTTATTTCTATAAAATATTTCTTTAAAGCAGAATTTTTCTGTAAAAAATTAAAATTATATATAAATTATTCTATGGAAAAATTTTCAATAGAAATTTAAAAAAAAAAGTTGTCTATATAAAATTTTCTTTGCTTTGTTTGATTTTTGTAAATTATTTGCCAAAATCTATTGCATACTTTTGGGCTTGAACTAAAAATTAATTGAGATCATGTACTGGTGACCTCTAACGGTACCTAACAAAAGCAACCGGATAATATAATTATCGGACATATTGATTGCATACTTTAGGGATGTATTAATAAAATAACAAGAAAGTCTTATTGGAAATTAAGATTAAGTCGTATAAGGAAGTTAAATCGAAATAAATGTTTTTAATAAAAAAAATTAAACATGAATATTTTTGATTCAAGCACAAGATAATCCAAATTATATCTTAATCCATTTTTTATATTAATATTAAATTGAAAAGTATTAATTAGTTTTAAGTATTGAAGATATTTTCTTGAGTATTCTTATTAGAATTGTCGTGTTTGACTTCTAGGAAAGTCTAACAATTTGGAATTCTTATCAGAGTAAAGGGTAACTTTTGTTATTATTTTATTGTTAAAGACCAGCAACTTCATACAGTCCTAAAATAATTCATACCTTGAATATCAATAATAGGTCTCATATTATGACAAAAATTTTAATTAACATATATATAAGTAGATTTAGAACCCATTTTCCTAAAAAAAATGTATTTATATATTTTTGTATACATACTTAATAACTTTCAAATATTTCCCTAAAATTAAGTGTTTTGTTCAATTTAGTTGAAACACAATTTCATGGTTTATTTAGTACAAATGTTATATTTTTATCAAAATTTGTCAATCAATAATTAAAATTTTAAAACTACGTTAATAGGATAAAACATATTGGAACTTCCGGTTAATTTGAAAAACATATTTTCATAAAATAATTATTTCAAAATTTAGTAAATTCTCATTTTATCAAGTACTTTTAATCTATCTACTCGTATTTAAAAAAAATTTTTTTTGGAAAATGTTTAAAAAAATTATGATATAAATATTGATTACTTTTAATTTATTATTAGAATAAAATTTTAAAGGGTTTTAATAATTAAAAAAAATCACTTACTAAAATAGTTAAGACTTGATTTTTACATTAAGGGGGTTCATTTTTTCAAATAAGTGGTAAAGCAAAAGTTTAGAAAAAGATAAAAAGTCTATTATTTACATTTTTATAAAAAATATTACTTTTGATTCTCACTCATTTCGCTCAGAAATCAAATTACATACTTCAGATTAAAGGTCAAAGACAGTCTCAATATTTATATAATATATACATTTTTTGTATATTATTTAGAATATTTAGTCTAAAATAAGTAAAAACCATGAAAAATGCTATAAAGTGCAAAAAATCAAAATTGTAATAGCAATTTGATTGATTTCAGACAGAATTTGCAAATATATGCAATTAATTTTTATATCGTTTTAAAGCCAAGGTTTCAGTCTTTAATTTCATATAAATTGAGTTCTTAAGGTTTTAAGTGAAAAGAGTTAGATCTCATTAAACATGTGTCAATTTTTTGTCATGACAAAAATAAATACAAAAAAATATAAAAAAGGAAGGCAATATGTCAAAAGATATACCAAAATATGTTTGTATTCTAAATTTACATTTTCTACATGTTTTGTATTAATTTTTATCATGACAAAAAATTTACCTTATTTTAAATGTGATATAACTCTTTTCACTAAGCACCGTTAAGACTCAATTTTAATGAAATTAAATACTGAATTCTTGACTTTAAAATGACATATAAATCATTTGCATCTATTTGCATATTTTGCCTGAAATCAATCGAGTTGCTTTAATTCAGGCTGTTCGAGGCATCTTTCATAAATTTACTTATATTCAGGCAAGTTCAAAGTCTTTGCCTTGAATACCCCTAATGAAACCGCTTGAAAATCAATATCAGCTATTGTAAAGTGGGTTATTAATGTCATGAGTTACAATTACTAAATAATTACTAATAAAAATTGGTAAAAACAATGACAAATTATAAAAATAGACAAGTTAAGTTAAAAATAGTAACTAAATATTTTTATTAAAGAAAAATTTATTTATTCAATATTAAATTTTATTTATTTTTCAGAGCTTATTTTTAAAATATAGACATATTTTTAGCTTCACGAGGCACATTTTTATTTTAAGAACTAACTTAAATTGCTTTAAACCCGCCTTTTTGGCTATTTTTACAATAATATTTTTGAAAATTTATTTAAATACTAGTTTAGGTACATTTTCTCATAGGAAAGTTACAAAATATTGGGGGATGGGGAAAAAGTAATTTCTTTATATATCACTTCATTAGAATAATTTTTGCCCTGGAAATACTTTTATATGTTTTATATAATAAAACTCTAAAAAAAATCTATGATCGGCCGCTCCCTGTCGCCGTTTTCGCTGCAGCAAAGCCTAACTTTTTCTTTATTTTCGAAAAAAAAGTTTCCTCAATTTTTGTGGGTATATAACTTCTTTTGTTGAAAACCATTAAAGCTTAACTCATAGGAAATAAAAGGCTGAAGTCTTGGCTTTATTTCATTGTTCAAATCATCTGCATATATTTGCATATTAAGTTGAAATTCATAATTAAAATAAATACTGGAATATTAATAAAATACTATTAAAACTCCTCCTAATGACCAAATAATAATATTTTCTCAATCAATTCTATTTAAAAGGATTAAAATAACTTTTTTCGAATATTTTTATAAGATAGCCTATATAAACTAAAGAATGAAGTCTAAATTTTAAGACCTTATACAAATCATCTGCTTATTATTAAACCTATTAAACTAAAATTTAATCAATTGTAGATCTAAATCAGAAAAGTCTTCTTTCATTCCCTTCAAGTTTCTTTAAACAATCTCTTGATACTTTAACCTTTTCTTAAATCGTTGACATATTTTCTAAGAATACACTTTTTCCCCTACCCTCTTCTCTTTAACTCATACATAATTTAATATTATATTAATAAAAATTATACTAATGATTTTCTTGTTTCAGTTGTTTTCTCTTTTCTTTACAATTCTTCTTTTGTCAATTTATTAACACGAAACGCTTCCAAAATATTTAACTTAACTTTTAATTCAGACTTTTTCGCCTCCGACACCTTACCGGCCTTTAAGCGCAACAAACGTTTAGTCTCCTCCTCCACAAACTTGTAGCCAGCTGACATGATCTTCTCCATAAAAGTGATATAGATCTTGGCACTTGTCTTCTCCTGATCCTTGGCCAGAGACTCCTTTAATAACTGACTCTTTTCCAAACGTTCTTGCTGCTCCTTGTCCTCTAGGTTAGCAAACTTCTTGGCCAAATCATTGAATTCCTTGAGACAGCCTTCACGTCCTATATACAAATCGGTATTGGAGCTAACAAAGGTTTTGAGGTTATCCAAGGTAACATCCATGTGAGAGGGCAGAGGTATGGGTTTTTCCTCTCCCCTGCGGAATAGGAAAATGGCAGGATAGTTTTTATCATCCACATTAAATCTCTCGCCCAGCTTTTTATTCTCATTGTCACCATAATCCTTAATGCCCACGGTGGCTAAGGCCAGATCATCTGTTACTGCATGGGCTGCTTTGGAAAAGGCAGCAAAGGCCTCATGTTTATCGCCATAAGGAAAGGCTATATCGAACTTAACCAGAGTGTAGGGAAAACGCTTTAAAGTCTTGTCAAAGTTTATATCATCCAAATCCAAACAACCCGGACAGCTATTGGCTAAAGCCAAGGAGTTCAAAAGTGCCAAGTTTACGATTATCAAACAAATGATTTGATTAAGTAATAATTTTGACATGATTTTAATACTTTATTTCTTAATTTAATGGATTTTTATAAAATTTTTAAAAAATTAAAAAACACCACTCTACCACCACTGGCTTGAAATGAAAACTAAATTATGGCTAAAAGACTAAAAGTTATTAAACAAAATGTTGTTTTTTTATTTCCAAGAGTTTGAAGTTATAGTTTAATGGCCAACATGCAAACACTCAGAGTCAGCAATTTATTTTATTATTAACAAAAAAAAAAAAACTCACACTTACACATTCACATATTCATTTTGAGAAAAATTAATGATTGTATCTCTCGCTCTCGTGGGGATACCCTACTTTAGGATAAATGTGACTGACATTAAGGGTTTAACCATTAACACGATCAATGGCTTTAAATCAATTTTGTAGTGTTTTTAAAAACAGTTCAGTTTTTTGTAAGCAGGTACTTATATGGGATATTTCGGTGCTTTCTGAGCTTAGGATCATACTTAGATATATCGCACATATGATAAGAGAAATTAGTCTTAACATCCTCCCTGATTCCAGTCTTTATTAATAACACGATCAATGCTTATATCTTGGTATTTTAAAGACCTAATTAAAAAAAATTTCTATATTAGGTTATGTCAATCATTACAAATTTTCGAAAAAATATGCAATTATATGCAGATGATTTATACACAGTGATAAAGCCAAGACCTCATTCTTTAATTTGATATAAGTAAAACCTAAACGATCCCAATTAGAAAAAGTTATATACTCCTAAAATTTGGAAAAAAAAATTTACCTCACAAATATCAATATTTCTTAAAAAAAAAAACCCCATTTGCACAGATTAGAATGATGATGCCAAAACATGACTTCTTGGAACAGTTAGGCAACTTAGCAGAGTATTTTATTTTGTAGTCCGAATGAAATTCAATAATAACTCGTAAAATAAATTAGTGGGGCGAACAGTTTCCATTTTTCTTATCATATAAATTTGCCTTTTTTCTTTAGGAGTTTTATGAAAATATTAAGAAAAAGAAATCATTTTATTTTTTTTTAACTGAAAAACGGTCTCTCAACCAGATAACTCGCCAGTCCAGTATCTAGTTTATCTAGTTACCCGGCCACGGAAAGATAATAGGGAACTATAAAGCAGACGAATTAAAAACTGTAAGTTAAAAAGAATCTGTTAATATGACTTTAATCATTTTAAAGCTCCCACTATGAAAGATTGTATATATTTTCAAATATGATATATAGGCATCTAACCAAGGCTATATCCATAACATAGGAAACGTTCGCAGTTTCGGACTTCCAACAAAGATTTTCGATATCTTTTATATTGTTGAAGTTGCTTGTGTCTAATTAAATGCCCCACTTCGACTATTGGGTGATGTAGGGGATGTTGGATACGAAGCAACGGTTCTGTTTGATCTTAACTTGGTAATCCCAGACTTATCTTGGTTATCCTTTAACTCAACTGTGGACACTGAACTCTTCGTGGTATCACCCGGGGAACTATGTTAACACCCCTTTATGTAGTGAGCTAACATGTGCCTCGAGTTTTAACATAAGAACTACTAAAATATGGTTTAGAAAGCCACGACGCGTCGTCATCGAAGTCCGAAACTTCGATGGAAAGACCAAGTAGAAGAGAATCTTTCAAAACTTGGCCTACGGAATTGGAGAATATGTAAGCAAGATCGAAGTGCATGGAATAATGTTGGCCTTTAGCCTTATCAGGTTATAAATATAGGCCATTTAAGTAAGTAAGTACTTTGACCATTTTATGATCGACCATTTCGATCATTTTACGAACCTAGAGAGAGGCAAAGTATTGGATAATCTTGAGTCTAAGGGTTCAGTTAAAGATCCACAAGCACCCGTAGTTCAATGAAATGCAAGATTTGACAAAAACATCGCCGCTGTCTATTAGAGAGTACAAAGAATTCTATGTAGTTGACGTCATTCGGAACTTGGCCTTTCGCAGGCCACAATTTGACAAATTTTAACGAAATCCTACCCACCCTGGAACTGAAGCAAACGACAATAGACAACGATATGAGTTCGCTAAATGGAATCTGAAGCAACTGAACCTAAAATTAAAGGAAAAGTAATTTTGGATGGAAGTGATCAACATATCGTCGGCTTAATAAGAAAACCTGCTATATCCATTTTTTGGCAAAATGGGGTGTTGATACCGTTTGATAGAGAATGAGACGCTGCAATGACCAACATATAATTTTTCTGCAATTTAAGATTTTTGTCTCTCCTGTAATAATTTCTGAAAGCGATTTAGCAGGTTTTCATATTAAGCCGACGCTATTTGAATATTTTGGATTGGAAGCGACATCAGTCCCTTTTAATATATAACGACTTTCATCACTGTCAATGGCGAGCGCTATATATCTATGATTTTCTACTTTATTTAGTCTGAATTGGAAGATCTGAAGACCTCAACGACGTGTGATTTTAAGGGGACACAACGTGTCACATAGCTAATGTTACTTTAAATATTATGCACAAGCAATTTAAGGGCATGGTCATCTCATGTAGAAAACAATGCAATTTGACCCCTTTACACTAATTTTTGGTGATTTTCTTATGCAAATATGCCACATACAACGACTGAATTTGACAAATCGGACAAGTTTTGCATGATTTAGGTGACAGCCTCATGGAAATTTTAAAACTTGGATGAGCTCTATAAAGAGAAGTCGTAGACATTTCCACGCTATTATGTTCGACATACATAGCATCAATAGGCCTTTTCAACTAACAAAAAAATTCTATGAGATATCACATTCTCTATTTTATTTGTATTTAAGGATCTGAAACTCTTTATTAAAGACTCCTTTCATACTCTTTAAACATTAAGAATGTCAGATGGATATTCTACGCCCATCTTAAGACCCATACTCAGTGAATCGGTAATCTAATATAGGTTTGTATATAAAACTCCTGGGTATATTTTTTAATTGTCCTATATAAAATGGTGTACATAATTTCTGATTTAAGGCTGAATATGCAATTATATGCAGATAATTTTAAAACTTTTGTATAGCTAACAAATCAGCCTTTAATTGGATATACCACTTCCATCTTAATTACTAATGAGTTATTTTTCTCTGGAGTTCAAAAAGAGATATTTATATATTTCAATTTTCTTCAATCCTTTATTAGGAGTATTTAATAAAAAAGTACAATACTTTTAAGCATTCTGGAGTACTTTTGGGAATATTTCAATTTTTTTTTTTGTATTATTTTATATTAAGCATTTTAAGCTAAATATGCAAATATATGCAGATGATTTATATGTTATTGAAAAGCTAACACTTTATAGTTTAATAAAAATAAGCTGTCATATTAATATGTGAATGTTTTTCGGGAATAATACCAAAATATTGTACATTTTTTTTCATCATATTTGCAAATCAAGATCTTTGATAACATATATGACACTTTTTGGTCGATCTTTTTGTATCATATTGTAGGGTATTATTTTGTCGATATAGTCGTATCATACTTTCTTCTTTACAACCTGTTTTAAATGTCATTTTCTAGTTCAAATCAGCATTAAAACAATACTAGTGTTAAAAGAGCCAAATATTTATCTTATTGTGTGTGCGTGTGTGTGTGTGAGTTATGAGAGAGTTTTAAGCCACGATCAGTTCGCTCTTTTTAAGTGTTAACAAGAGTTTAATGACTTGTATACAATTGTTTTGTAGAGAATGGACCACGTCAAATGCTTAATAGACAAATGAGAGTATTTGGCTTGTAAAGCTACTCAAACTGATATTCAAAAAAATATTATGAAAATTCTAGAATTTAGTGATCAATCTTTTTTATTTCTCTCAATGCCTGTAATATTGATTCAGCTGAAAACCAGGTGTAGTTTGAGAAAGATTTTGAAGATGTTTAAGTAAATATGTTTATAAAATAAATTTCGATTTCATTACAATAGAAAATCTTACGATCTTCAATTAATTATTTCTAAAAATTTAAACGATTTGTTTGTTTTAAATTTAAATTGAACAAGTGTTTTTCTATATTTTTAGAAATTTAGAATATTAGGTTTTTGTTTAAAATTTTCAATTTATATTTTTTATATCAAATATTTGTTAACCTTGATATTCGTATTTCCAAACCAAATCTGATATAAATTTTTTCCTACATATGCTCAAATTTTAATATCCCCTTAATGACCTAATTTCTCTTTCGAAACAATACAAACAGCCACTGAAATCAATTTAGAAAATTGGCCAATTTTCATTAAGTACCTGCTTTTTTCTGTACAAATCCCTTTTTGTACTCACACCACCCGCCCCCTGGCTAATACAAGGATGACAGGATATAGAATGTCGTTTACCCACCAAAAAGACAAAACAAACACTTGCTCGTAGACTGTCAAACATTATTGCGCCATTACTTTCACATGAGTTGAAAATATTGACAAAATATTTTTTTTGGTTTTGACCAAAATTTGTGGATAAAAAATTCAGTTACAAACAAATTGCGTGCAATGCTGAAAAAGAAATAACACAGTGACCAACTGAAAAAATGGGTAATTGTTATTTAAGTAACTGAAAGGACGAAGGAAGGAGGCGACAAACCGCAAATAGAATATTAACATTACTTCGAACTTAGTAGCAATGACCAGTGGGAAAAATATCAATGCATAAACTTTTAAAGCTTTTATATACATATGGACATCGTCTTCCAAAGATATATAATATTTGTTTGTACGAAACTATATATTTTTATGCAATTTATATACATAAATAATCATTAATTTTCAATTCAAGGCTAAATATGCAAATATTAGCAGATGATTTATATACTATCTTAAAGATAACACTTCACCCTTTAATTTAATATAAATAATGTCTTAAATAATGTTTAATATAAATAATGTTTAATATAAATAATGTTCAATTGAAAAAAGTTATATGCTCCAGAACCTGAAACTTTTTTTGTTTTGCTTTCCAATTATCTGCATTTCTTAAAAAAAAACTTCAATAAGTTCCTGCTGGGTACTTAAAACTAGTAATAGTGAATAGTACCGAGAACCAACACATGTGTGTCATGCATGAATAATTTATGATAAAATTTTCTATTTGGCCAATGGACACACAAAAAAACTAAATGAAACAAAAGAATAAAATATTTGGTAGAAAAAAAAATCCACCAAAAAAGTTAACTACCAACCAACATTAACGAATGATGTATCAAATGCCAAATTTTCCAATTTCCCATTAACCAAAAATATTAATAATACAAATACAATCAAACACACATGTATGAATTAGTCCTACAGTGACAGGACAAGTGCATGTTTGTCCTTGTTGTAAAAACATGGCAAATAGTTCATTTAACTGTCTACTACTCGTATGTACGAAAACTACCTTTAAAGGTATAAGAGAAGGTGGAAGGGGTTACAAATTCATATATGTTTTAGCCATTATCATTTATAATTTCGGTATTTGCTTTGTATTTCATTAACAATAAAAGTAATTCCACCATCTAAGTGCGATTGTATGTACAATCGGTTTTGATCTAGGGAATATTAATACTTAGTCTGAGTCGTGCTAAAAAAAATAGATATTAGAATATGTCAAAAAACTAACGAAATAATTTATCAAAAGGATATTTGTACAACCTTCTAAGGCAGTGGAAGGGGTAGTTATTACCAATATTTCAAAAAATATCTTTTGGATCCAATATGTAGATAGAAAATATTGCTTGAAACAGAAATGTTTAATACTAGAACGATTCTATAGAAAAGGTGTCCTATCTTAAGTTTTTTTTTATAGAAAATCTCTCTCGTCTTCAGTTTTTCTATGCTCTCTCATCGTAAGTTTTTCTTTAAATAATCTTTCCCATCTAAAGTTTCTCTAAAGAAAAGCTCTCCCATATGAAGTATTTCTATAGTTCCCCCATCCTAAGTTTTTATGTACAAAATCTTTCCCATCTTAAGTATTTCTATAGAAAAGCTGTCCTAACTTAAGCTTTTCTATAAAGAAGCTTTCTCGTCTTAAGTTTTTCTACGTAAAAGCTCTTTCCGTATTAAGTTTTTATATAGAAAATCTCATTTACCTTAAGTGAAGGAGATTTTCTACAGAATAGCTCTCCCATCTAAAGTTTTTCTATAGAAAAGTTCTCCCATCGTAAGTTTTTCTATACAAAATCTTTCCCATCTTAAGTATTTCTCTAGAAAAACTGTCCCAACTTAAGTTTTTCTATAGAGAAGCTTTCTCGTCTTAAGTATTTCTATATAAAAGCTCTTACATCTTATATTTTTTTATAGAAAAGCTCTCCTAACTTATATTATTCTATGGCAAACTTATTATATGTCAACTTTTCTATAGAAAAGCTTTCCTATCGTCAACTTTTCTATAGAAAAGCTTTCCTATCGTCAACTTTTCTATAGAAAAGCTTTCCTATCGTCAACTTTTCTATAGAAAAGCTTTCCTATCGTCAACTTTTCTATAGAAAAGCTTTCCTATCGTCAACTTTTCTATAGAAAAGCTTTCCTATCGTCAACTTTTCTATAGAAAAGCTTTCCTATCGTCAACTTTTCTATAGAAAAGCTTTCCTATCGTCAACTTTTCTATAGAAAAGCTTTCCTATCGTCAACTTTTCTATAGAAAAGCTTTCCTATCGTCAACTTTTCTATAGAAAAGCTTTCCTATCGTCAACTTTTCTATAGAAAAGCTTTCCTATCGTCAACTTTTCTACAGAAAAGCTCTCCTATCGTCAACTTTTCTACAGAAAAGCTCTCCTATCGTCAACTTTTCTACAGAAAAGCTCTCCTATCGTCAACTTTTCTACAGAAAAGCTCTCCTATCGTCAACTTTTCTATAGAAAAGCTCTACTATCGTTTTTCTATAGATTTTATTCACTTATGTATTCAAAATTTACCTAAATTGCTCACATTTTTTTGCTGGTGGACAATTTTTATAACCCAAATTTTATAACCTCAACTCAATCACAGTGGGCGCTAACTCATCTACCCATGAAAATGACATTTTAATACGAATTGTACATACTATGAATTTACTACAAATACAATTTATTACGATTCTTATTCTAAAACTTATTGAGTCGTAGAGTCAGGTGTTGTATCTCCCGAACTTTCGAACTGAATCATACAATGCGTGTCCTTTTTTTTACAAACCCTTCCTCCCTCCTGTCCTCCTGTCACACACGCAGATATATTTAAATACTTTTTATTCTGCTGTCAAATTATCATTATTGCTATTAGTTTATTACATTTTTTATAAGTTTTGCTCTGGAAGGGTAAAGAAAAAATTGAACTGAACTAAAACTATTTCAAATTATTGGTAGGAGTAACCAAAAAAAATGGTTAAAAATAATGAAGGAAGAGTGGTCGGTTAGTTATGGTGGCACGCAGAATATTTAATGAGAACACCTTGACCGTTGGTTTATTGGAACTTAACAAACAAATGCTCTATTTCTCCAAAAAATGTTCTTTAAATTATTTGTTATGCATTATTTAATAGTTTTGGCCAGAAAATTGTTCGAAATCCTTCAATCCTTCAGTATTATTTAATTTGAATTTCAAATAATTGGAAATATTTTCACTGAAAACTACAATTTAAATTTCGACATTTTTGGTCTATTTTGGACAAATAAGCAAAAGCCTTTTTTCCCATTTAACTTAAACGGAAGTGTTCAATTGTGGGTATTTTGTTTGGTTTCGGGGTATGGGTTGACATGCAAGGAAAGCTCATTTAACATGTGTTTAGTTTTAGTTTCTTGGTTTTCGGGGCCACTTTCCTCGTCCTGTTAACACGCACTTACTTTTTCGAGCATTTCGTGCATAAGATTATACGCATTTTAATAAAAAAGGTTGACAATTTTCCTATTTTCCATTTGTTAATTTCACACATAATTGTCTTAAGTTGTTGTCACTTAATTTGACAATGTCTTCCTTTTCTTCTGGTATTTAGGAGCCTTTTAGTGAATGAAGTATTTGTGTACTTAGTTTTTTTTTAATATTGAATCATCAAATACCTTAAGTATAGTTGATATGTATAATTTCCATATAATTTTTTAAAAAAAAAACAATTTTCAACACGCAATTTATTATTAGTTACAGAATTTGCTGCTGAAATATTCCCTCGGAAAAATCCTCAAAAAATTATGAAATGCCTCTAGTCTCAGGACTCAGACTTAAAGCTTTTAAAAAAGCTTTTTTATAAAAACTATAATTGTTGGCGATGAGATATCCTTTCTAAAGAACACATAACGATAGAAAATATTTCTATAGAACAAATGATTTGGGCATGCTTTTTTATAGTAAAGCTAACGAAGTAGAAGCTTTTGCCTACGACAGTTTATAATTAGAGAGCTTCTTATAGAAAATATGATATTTGAACATTTTACAGTAGAAAAGCAGATAATATAATGGATTTTCTGAACAAGTGTTTATGCTGGGAAGACTTTTCTTTTGAAAAGTTGATAATGGGAAGAGTTTTCTATGGAAAACATGATAATATGAAGACTTTTCTATAGAAAAGTTTATGATTGGAAGACTTTTTTATAAAAAAGTTGAGGATAAGAAGACATTTCTTAAGTAAAGTTGATGATGGGAAGACTTTTCTATAGAAAAGATGATAATAGGAAGACTTTTCTATAAAAAAAGTTGATGATGGGAAGAGTTTCCTATAGAAAAGTTGACGATGGGAAGAGTTTTCTATAGAAAAGTTGACAATGGGAAGAGTTTTCTATAGAAAAGTTGACGATGGGAAGAGTTTTCTATAGAAAAGTTGACGATGGGAAGAGTTTTCTATAGAAAAGTTGACAATGGGAAGAGTTTTCTATAGAAAAGTTGACAATGGGAAGAGTTTTCTATAGAAAAGTTGACGATGGAAAGAGTTTTCTATTGAAAAGTTTACAATGGGAAGAGTTTTCTATAGAAAAGTTGACGATGGGAAGAGTTTTCTAAAGAAAAGTTGACGATAGAAAGAGTTTTCTATAGAAAAGTTTACGATGAGAAGAATTTTCTATAGAAAAGTTGACGATGGGAAGAATTTTCTATAGAAAAGTTGATGATGGGAAGAGTTTTCTATAGAAAAGTTGATGATGGGAAGAATTTTCTATAGAAAAGTTTACGATGGAAAGAGTTTTCTATAGAAAAGTTTAAAATGGGAAGAGTTTTCTATAGAAAAGTTGATGATGGGAAGAGTTTTCTATAGAAAAGTTAATGATGGGAAGACTTTTGTATAGAAAATGCTATGATGAGAAGACTTTTCTCGATAAAGCAGATTTTTTATAAAAAGGCGTTGTCGATGGGAAAGCACTACTATAAAGAATTTGTCGATGTTAGAGCTTTTTTATAAAAAGATAAGAAATGGTAAGGCTTTTCTTTTAAAAAGTTTTCGATGGAAAGGCTTTTATATAGAAAAGAAGAAGAACTGTTTATTGAATTAAAAGTTAGAATGAAATTTTATCTGAACTAGCAAATGATCATTGATAGTGAAATGCAATAACAAAAACTGATATATATCAGTTTTAATTACAAAATTTTTTTAAATCGTCATTATCATGTAATTATTTTCGATATAGATTTGGCATTTAATTTACGCATGCCTATTTATTCATAATCATTAATTTTTAATTATCATTAAATATCATCATTGAATATGTAGTTAAATTTTACTAAATGTCCTTAAGTTCATAAGTACGGAATATGAAAAAAAATGCGCCATTAGAATCTCGTGTCTGAAATAACACTTTTTATTGGGTTAATGAGGAATGAAAAACAATTGCTAACGGTCTCACATGATTGACAGTTTGAATATTTGAATTAGGCATTTTTTTATTTTAGCTTGAAAGGGGGAGTATTTTCACAAGACCTTAAAAAATCATCTAAAAACCATTAAGAATTGTCAAAAAACTACTAAATTGTTAGAACGAGTATGTGAAATTACTAAATGACAAATTCATAAAAGCATTAGACTTCAAGGTTTTCATCAGCAGAATTCAGTATTTGCCTGAACTATTTGTCCATCATGGGCTGAAATGGTAAAAGGTAAACTTTCGTTATTTTGAATTTTTTTTATTTAGTTAAATATTGACCAAAGTAATTAATTGAAAGAAACTAGCAACTAATTATGTTAATAAACAGACCTTAAGTGAACGATAAAGCGAATAAACTTTAAGTGCTTTTAGTCAAAAAGAACAAAAGGGGGTGGTTATGATTTTGATAACAATATGCCTATACTCCTTGTTTTTGAATATCCTTGAGAGTTTATTTAAAAATTCCAAACACATATGAAAATATTTATACATTTGGTTGCAATTCATAAAAACTCATTTACCATAAAATTTTACACACTTAATTTGCTATAAAAATTTCAAGTTTGTAAACAATAACTGACCAATTTTTGAAATTTTTCCAATAAAAACTTTTTAACCCTTTTATTCAAATAAAGGAATCGAATTTATCTGAAAATGAAATAGAACAATTTGTAGTTAATAAAAGAAACATTTATGATGAACTGAAGCGTATAACATATAAAAAGAGGCAAAGGTCGACTTTGTGATGAAAGATACTGAAAATTTATAAAAAAAAAATTCTTAAAGAATTCTATGAAATAGCTTCCCAATATCAACTTTCTAATGCAACAGCTCTACTATTGTGAACTTTTCACCAGAAAAACTTTCCCATTAACAACTCTTCTATAAAAATGCTCTCCCATCATCAAGTTTTCCATAGAAAAGCTCTCCCATTATCAAGTTTTTCTATAGAAAAGCTCTCCCATCATCAAGTTTTTTTATAGAAAAGATCTCCCGTCATCAAGAATTGTATATAAAAGCTCTCCCATCATCAAATTTTTTATAAAAAGCTCAGCTATTATCAAGTTTTCTGTAAAAAAGCTCTTCCATCACCAAGTTTTCTATATGAAAGCTCTCCCATTATTAAATTTTTATAGAAAATCTTTCCTATAAAAAATCGTTCTATAGAAAAGCTCTTTCATCATCAAGTTTTCTATCAAGTTTTCTATAAAAAAAAGCTCTGCTATAATCAAGATTTCTGTAAAAAAAGCTCTCGCATCATCAATTTTTCTATATAATTATTTTTTTTATAGAAAATCTCTCCTATAAAAAATGTTTCTATAGAGAACATCGTCAAGTTTTCTATAGAAAAGCTCTCCCATTACAAGTTTTTTATAGAAAAGCTCTCTCAACATCAAATTTTATGTCGTAAAGAGCTACATACTTAATATAGGGTACACTTTTACTAAAACCCAACAAAATGAAAATAAAATATTATTAGAAAGTTATTTTGCACTAAATGCTTTGAATTGCCTAAAAGCTCATAAAAATATGGTCATAAAACTAAATGAAAATGAATACAAATTTTAACATTTTCCGTTTTTTTTTTTCATAAAATTGGACTTTGCACGCAGAAGAACTACAAATTCACCACCAGCTCAATTTAGAGATCAAATGGCACAACAATAAAAATAATAACCAAATCGAATAAATGGTCAATCGAAATCATTTTAACCCCTTTTTATGACATACGCACCAAAGGAAGAAACTGGTAGTACAAAAAAAAAATTGATTTGAATTTTTTTAGTTGAGGCTACAATTTTCTATGGTCCATTTCGTAAACGAGTTAAATGGCAAAATATGAATTGATAACATTTTAAGGGCTAACAAAGGCTCTTCCTTTATTGTTTTTCTTTGAGTTTAGATTAAAGTTCAATAAATTCTAATCATCATAAAAATACAAATCGAAGCAAAACTGTTTGCATATGAAATGGAAAATAAGGTAAGATTTTGAAGATTTTTGTTTGAGTCTGAAAAAAACATTTAATTCGTTTTAGTATTTGGTTTTGAGCCATTTATGATTATGGTTTGGTATAGTTTTGGTAATAATTTCCAATAAATATAAATTACATTTTAAAAAAACCAAAGTAATATTTAGCAAATATATGTGAACAATTTTCCATATCTCAGCTTTTTCCTGTTAGCCATTTGTGATACAATACAAATATTTTAAGTGGCCATAAGTTAAAGAGGATTAATTTAAAAGTTTCCACAATCAAATTTTGATAGAAAAGTTTTCTAAGTTCTTCAACTTTCTATGTAAAAGTTACCCACTGCTATATTATAGGAAAGTCTTTCAATCATCTACTTTACTACAGAAAATGCTAACTTTTCGATTGAAAAACTCTTTTCTATAAAAAAACTCATCAATCGACAACTTTTCAATAGAATGCTCATCTATTGACAATTTCTTATAGAAAAGCTTATCCATCGACAGCTTTTCTATAGAAAATTTCATATACCGCTTACTTTTCTTTAGAAAATCATGTTTATCCAAAACTTTCCTATAGTAAAGCTTTTTAATGTACAAATTTTCCATAGAAAAGCTCGTATATCGTCAACTTTTGTTTAAAATAACTTACTATCTTTAAAATTTATATAAAAACAAATCTAGTCTATTGTCAACTTTTCTAGAGAAAAGAAAGTTTGTCGACCACTTTTATTTAGAAAAGCTCTTCCGTCGACAACTTTTCTATAAATCCAAAAAAATTGTAATTAAAAAAAGTCTTAATCTTTTCTAACATTATTCCTATTATTAAAACTATTAGTTATTTTAAGTTTTTGACATCAATTTCTACATAAGTATTTCTGTAATTGTCCTTATGTTTACACGGGAAACAGCTCATTTCCGCTAACCGGAAATAAATACTTAGTAGATGTTAGTTAAAGCTGTCGTAAAGAAAAAGGACACACGATTCTTAACACTTTCACTTAGAATTAAGGGGAAATATTTCATATGTATAACAGTTTCAGGAAAACTCTCTTAAATGAAGTAAAGGCAAAATCCTGGACTTGCGCAGTAACTAAAGCTATTTTCAGAGATAGATAAAAAGAGCGGTTTATTTTGGTGGTAATTTTTAGAGAATCCTTTTCTCGAGTAATTAAAAAAATAATACGTAATTTCCTTGTTTTGGTACGAGTTTGTTTACAAACAAATAATTTGCAAACTTTTCCTTTTAATTTATTCTGATATTATAGAGGTTTTAAATTTATATAAGTCAACACTTGTTGATGTAACAGAGAGATAAGAATTTGGTTTTATATATATATATGTATATATTTTTTTCAGTGTAAAAGGAAGCATTTGAGTTAACTGATTATTTTCTTTATTAACGCCTAACAGGTTTTGTAATTCAACTAGAACTGGAAGAAAATTCAAACAGAAATAAACAACTTTTCCTTATTAAAGCTCTCTTTCGACAACTTTTCTATAAAAAACTTATTTTGGGGACAACTTTTCTATCAAAAAGCTTTTCTTTTGAACAACTTTTCTATAGACAAGTTTTTCTTTAGACAACTTTTCTATAAAAAATATCTTCTTTCGTTAACTTTTCATTTAAAATTTCTTCTTTCGACAACTTTTATACAGAAAAGCTCTTCTGTCGACAACTTTTCTATAGAAAAGCTCTTCTGTCGACAACTTTTCTATATAAAAGCTCTTCTGTCGACAACTTTTCTATAGAAAAGCTCTTCTGTCGACAACTTTTCTATAGAAAAGCTTTTCTATCGACAACTTTTCTAGAGAAAAGATCGTCTGTCGACAACTTTTCTATAGAAAAGCTCTTCTGTCGTAAACTTTTCTATAGAAAAGCTCTTCTGTCGACAACTTTTCTATAGAAAAGCTCTTCTGTCGACAACTTTTCTATAGAAAAGCTATTCTGTCGACAACTTTTCTATAGAAAAGCTATTCTGTCGACAACTTTTCTATAGAAAAGTTTTTCTTTAGACAACTTTTCTATAGAAAATCTCTTCTTTCAATATCTTATCTATAGGAAAGGCTCTTCTGTCGACAACTTTTCTATAAAAAGCTTTTCTTTCGACTATTTTTCTAAAGAAAAGCTCTTCTTTCTACAACTTTTCTATAGAAAAGCTTTTTTTCGAGAACTTTTTTTTCTATAACTTGTCCATAGAAAAGCTTTTCTTTCGTCAACTTTTCTATTGAAAAGCTATTCTGTAGACAACTTTTCTGTAGAAAAGCTCTGCTATTATCAACTTTTCTATAGAAAAACACTTTCATCGGAATTTTTAACGAAAAGCTCTGTTATCTTAAATGTTTTATGGAAAAGCTCTTCTTTCGGCAACTTTTCTTAGAAAATCTCTTCTTTTGTCAACAGATCTTGAAGAAAACTGGAAAGTTTATATCTTATATATTTAAAATTAGGCTCAAAACTGCTCTAACCTTTACTAAATTCTCAAAATTATAATTATTATTATTTATGAGAGTCATTGATATATGATTTTATTATCCTTTTTTTTGAAACTAGAACAACAACATGTGGACTTGGAAAATTATGGCTTTACAGACATGTAAATGTGTCTATAATTGGATCATTATATCAAATTTTTAGATGCAAAAGTTTGCATGTTCGTTGACTTCGGCAAATTGTTGTTAATTGAAAAATTAAAAAATAACAGAGTCCTGGCAAAATGACGACAATAAATTATTGTAAATCTGCAGCAAAAACAAAAAAAAAATGAAAGGAAATGTCTAAATCTGTTTCTGAATAATAAAAGACAATGGTCGCAAAGTGGAGTCATTAGAGGCAATAAAGTTAATAATTTTTAATATTTTTTTTTAAAAGACATAAAATGATTTGCAAGGTTTTTTATGTTTATGGTGGGATATTAATATTTTATGAAAGTGAAATATTAGCAATGAACTTGATTGGTTGGTCCTTTGAAATCCTTTCAGTTTGAGATTTAGCTTTTTTGTTGTTTATGATTAGCTTAATTTAATTTTTAATCATTTTATTTTTAATGTTACGTTTAACATTTAACTTTTACTGAGTCCTTTTAGTCTTTTATAGGGTATATTTATTAAAACAATAGTTATTTTTTGCAATTACTTTCTAAATTTTTGTACAAGCGAAAAAATACCAGAATAACAGAAAAAAAGTCTCCACATCATGTCAGCAATGCAATTTTGTTGCCAACATTATTATTTGAAACACCAAAAAGTACAAGAAAATTGTTGTTAACAGCAAAAAAAATTTTAATTCACAGAAAAATACAACAGAGGACTTGCAAAATGCATAATATCCTTTTGCACTTAGGTTGATATTAATATTAATTTATTAGGGGTATTCGCAGTCCAATAAAAGGAATGAGTCTTAAGTGGGACCACAGACAATATAGTCTGTGTCTGTCTGTGTCTGTCTGTGTCTGTCTGTGTCTGTCTGTGTGTCTGTCTGTGTCTGTCTGTGTCTGTCTGTGTCTGTCTGTGTCTGTCTGTGTCTGTCTGTGTCTGTCTGTGTCTGTCTGTGTCTGTCTGTGTCTGTCTGTGTCTGTCTGTGTCTGTCTGTGTCTGTCTGTGTCTGTCTGTGTCTGTATCTGTCTGTCTGTGTCTGTCTGTGTCTGTCTGTGTCTGTCTGTGTCTGTCTGTGTCTGTCTGTGTCTGTCTGTGTCTGTCTGTGTCTGTCTGTGTCTGTCTGTGTCTGTCTGTGTCTGTCTGTGTCTGTCTGTGTCTGTCTGTGTCTGTCTGTGTCTGTCTGTGTCTGTCTGTGTCTGTCTGTGTCTGTCTGTGTCTGTCTGTGTCTGTCTGTGTCTGTCTGTGTCTGTCTGTGTCTGTCTGTGTCTGTCTGTGTCTGTCTGTATCTGTCTGTGTCTGTCTGTGTCTGTCTGTGTCTGTCTGTGTCTGTCTGTGTCTGTCTGTGTCTGTCTGTGTCTGTCTGTGTCTGTCTGTGTCTGTCTGTGTCTGTCTGTGTCTGTCTGTGTCTGTCTGTGTCTGTCTGTGTCTGTCTGTGTCTGTCTGTGTCTGTCTGTGTCTGTCTGTGTCTGTCTGTGTCTGTCTGTGTCTGTCTGTGTCTGTCTGTGTCTGTCTGTGTCTGTCTGTGTCTGTCTGTGTCTGTCTGTGTCTGTCTGTGTCTGTCTGTGTCTGTCTGTGTCTGTCTGTGTCTATCTGTGTCTGTCTGTGTCTGTCTGTGTCTATCTGTGTCTGTCTGTGTCTGTCTGTGTCTGTCTGTGTCTGTCTGTGTCTGTCTGTGTCTGTCTGTGTCTGTCTGTGTCTGTCTGTGTCTGTCTGTGTCTGTCTGTGTCTGTCTGTGTCTGTCTGTGTCTGTCTGTGTCTGTCTGTGTCTGTCTGTGTCTGTCTGTGTCTGTCTGTGTCTGTCTGTGTCTGTCTGTGTCTGTCTGTGTCTGTCTGTGTCTGTCTGTGTCTGTCTGTGTCTGTCTGTGTCTGTCTGTGTCTGTCTGTGTCTGTCTGTGTCTGTCTGTGTCTGTCTGTGTCTGTCTGTGTCTGTCTGTGTCTGTCTGTGTCTGTCTGTGTCTGTCTGTGTCTGTCTGTGTCTGTGTCTGTCTGTGTCTGTCTGTGTCTGTCTGTGTCTGTGTCTGTCTGTGTCTGTCTGTGTCTGTCTGTGTCTGTCTGTGTCTGTCTGTGTCTGTCTGTGTCTGTCTGTGTCTGTCTGTGTCTGTCTGTGTCTGTCTGTGTCTGTCTGTGTCTGTCTGTGTCTGTCTGTGTCTGTCTGTGTCTGTCTGTGTCTGTCTGTGTCTGTCTGTGTCTGTCTGTGTCTGTCTGTGTCTGTCTGTGTCTGTCTGTGTCTGTCTGTGTCTGTCTGTGTCTGTCTGTGTCTGTCTGTGTCTGTCTGTGTCTGTCTGTGTCTGTCTGTGTCTGTGTCTGTCTGTGTCTGTCTGTGTCTGTCTGTGTCTGTCTGTGTCTGTCTGTGTCTGTCTGTGTCTGTCTGTGTCTGTCTGTGTCTGTCTGTGTCTGTCTGTGTCTGTCTGTGTCTGTCTGTGTCTGTCTGTGTCTGTCTGTGTCTGTCTGTGTCTGTCTGTGTCTGTCTGTGTCTGTCTGTGTCTGTCTGTGTCTGTCTGTGTCTGTCTGTGTCTGTCTGTGTCTGTCTGTGTCTGTCTGTATCTGTCTGTGTCTGTCTGTGTCTGTCTGTGTCTGTCTGTGTCTGTCTATTGAATGCACGATAACGCCTAAATGAAAAGAGCTATGCCACTGAACCTTGGCAGAGATATTTTTCCTCTCTTTGAAAATTTTGGTATTAAAATTGGGCAAAATCGGTTTTCATTTGACCATAGCTCCCGTATAACCTCTTCTAGGCTAATCGCTTATTTTCTAATAAATGACAAATTATGATGATAAAATTTGGTATGTAGAAGTTTTGCGTAAGTACTAGGCAGCATATAAAATTTCGCTTGTCCTTTTTTCTCCAACTTATAACTGTGACCACCCTAAATCCCCATATACATGTAAAATATTTCAATTCCATAAAAAAAAAAATCAAAATTAAAGTGCAAAATAAAAAATTGGCTCTCTAGAGTTTTGCATGTCCTATGACTCTGACCGAATGACTGACTGACTAAACAAAAAATAAAAAAACAACGACTGAAATTGAATGAAATGCATTTTGAAACAATGAGTCTCGTCATTGTCGAGGCGTAATTGCGATTAGATTTGCATTACGATAATACCATTGACTTCATACAAGTTGTGGTCTGCTAAAAAACTCATATTAACTGCAAAAAATAGAAAAAAAATATTTCAGGCATTTCAAATGTCGGACATAATTGCACGATACCTAGACTGGAAAGTTTTTTGAGGCATAGAAATTCTCAGGGGGCTTTTTAAGGACATTTTTTTCCTTTTCTACTATAGAATTTTTCTAAAACCTTATAAACATTTCATTTCTAGTTTTTAAGTTAAATATTTTGCAAATTATTATTTATACTAGAAAAATATTAGATGAACATGTTAAAGGATTTTCTAGAACCTTTAGAAAACTATAATTATTTTTGATGTTTTTTTATTTTTTGCAAGAAATACTCAAATGTCCTTTATCGCAGAGAAATGCACTTTATCAATATTGAAATGAAATGCCGGTTTCGTGTCCAATTTAATTTTTTGTACAAAACCACAAGGTGGTAGTTAGAGTTTAACGCAAAAATTATTTGAATGTAATTTGCAACCTGGGCGATTAAATAACAAAATTTTTGTGGAAATATTTGTGAAATTGAGGTACAGAGGAAAACGATAAATCATAAAAAATAAAAACGATTAATCGTTAAAAAGAAAAACGATTAATCGTTAAGAAGAAAAGCGATTAATCGCTATAAAGAAAAGCGATTAATCGCTAAGAAGACAAGCGATTAATCGTTAACAAATGCGAAGAATCGTTTTTAAAGATTAATAAGATACTACACAAATTTTCTATAGAAAATTTTTCTTAAAAAATTTTACTATAGAAATTTTTCTATAGAAATTTTTTAAAAGAAATTTTTGTAAAGAAATTTATGTATAGAAATTTTTCAATAGAAATTTTTCAATAGAAATTTTTCTATAGAAATTTTTCTATAAAAATTTTTCTATAGAAATTTTTCTATAGAAATTTTTTTATAGAAATTTTTCTATAGAAATTATTCTATAGAAATGTTTCTATAGAAATATTTCTATAAAAATTTTTCTATAGAAATTTTTCTATAGAAATTTTTCCATAGAAATTTTTCTATAGAAATTTTTCTATAGAAATTTTTCTATAGAAATTTTTCTATAGCAATTTTTCTATAGAAATTTTTCTATAGAAATTTTTCTATAGAAATTTTTCTATAGAAATTTTTCTATAGATATTTTTCTATAGAAATTTTTCTATAGAAATTTTTCTATAGAAATTTTTGTATAGAAATTTTTCTATAGAAATTTTTCTATAGAAATTTTTCTATAGAAATTTTTCTATAGAAATTTTTCTATAGAATTTTTTTATAGAAATTTTTCTATAGAAATTTTTCAATAGAAATTTTTCTATAGAAATTTTTTATAGAAATTTTTCTATAAAAATTTTCTATAGAAATTTTTCTATAGAAATTTTTCTATAGAAATTTTTCTATAGAAATTTTTCTATAGAAATTTTTCTATAGAAATTTTTCTATAGAAATTTTTCTATAGAAATTTTTCTATAGAAATTTTTCTATAGAAATTTTTCTATAGAAATTTTTCTATAGAAATTTTTCTATAGAAATTTTTCTATAGAAATTTTTCTATAGATATTTTTCTATAGAAATTTTTCTATAGAAATTTTTCTATAGAAATTTTTCTATAGAAATTTTTCTATAGAAATTTTCCTATAGAAAATTTTTTATAGAATTTTTTTTACAGAAAATTTTCTATGTAAATTTTTCTATAGAAATTTTTCTATAGAAATTTTTCTATAGAAATTTTTCCATAGAAATTTTTCTATAGAAATTTTTTTATAGAAATTTTTCTATAGAAATTTTTCTATAGCAATTTTTCTATAGAAATTTTTCTATAGAAATTTTTCTATAGAAATTTTTCTATAGAAATTTTTCTATCGAAATTTTTCTATAGAAATTTTTCTATAGAAATTTTTCTATAGAAATTTTTCTATAGAAATTTTTCTATAGAAATTTTTCTATAGAAATTTTTCTATAGAAATTTTTCTATAGAAATTTTTCTATAGAAATTTTTCTATAGAAATTTTTCTAAAGAAATGTTTCTATAGAAATTTTTCTATAGAATTTTTTCTAAAAAAATGTTTCTATAGAAATTTTTTTATAGAAATTTTTCTATAGAAATTTTTCTATAGAAATTTTTCTATAAAAATTTTTCTATAGAAATTTTTCTATAGAAATTTTTCTATAGAAATTTTTCTTTAGAAAGTTTTCTATGGAAATTTTTGTATGGAAATTTTTCTATAGAAATGATTTTATAGAAAATTTTCTATAGAAATGTTTCTATAGAAATGTTTTTATAGAAATTAATAAACCACGATTAATTGGAAATATGAATCGTAATTAATCACTATAAATAACTATTCAATACCTATCGAAATGTAAGATATTTTAGAAACATTTGTGTAGTATACTTTTAGGATAATCTAAATAATGTATATCTAATAAGGTTCGCTACATTGTTATTATTTGTCAAATGTTTCCCGATAGTAAAAGAATTTTATTTATGCTAAATGTTTTAGGAAATAAATGGATATGTTTAGATATTAAATTTATTAAACTTTTTGCAAAAGAAATTATTTGGAAAATCCCTAAGGTATGTTACATAATATTTGCTTAAAAGTCTGATATCGAATGCGGCCATTTGACCCCAGGATTAATCGGGTACTAATGAATAACTATCGTTTAATCTTATTATAGAGATCACTTAATTCATAATTAGATTGTACGAGGCGATTATCATAGGGTGGTTCCCAAAATCCCCCTTTTTTCCTCTAACAATCAAAATATTATGCAAAAAATTAAAGTTAAATTGTAACTTTTTACTTTTTGTTGTGTGAATAATTAAAAGAAAAGGCCATTATTAAGCTAATTGCTACTTACCTTCACTTAATCGTCACCATGGCCAATATAATGACACTTTCCTAAAGTAACATATACATTTTTTTAAACCAAAATGAAATGAATAGAGTTGAAGTAGTATTTCATGCCAATACATATACAAATTCACTAAAGCGAATACAGAGTGACAATAATATAAACATACAAAAGCTCTTAAACATTTTTATAAAAGACACAAAGATTGTCTGATATACCCAAGGATTTTGATCATTAAGGATTTTGATCATCAAACAAACTTGCACTCAAAAGTTTTGAATCAAAACTATAAATTTTCAAATTTGTTCTTTTTTCATAATTTTGAAGAAATAATCTAGAAACTCTATATATCACGTTCGATTTCTTGTATGTCCTACTGTCCTTGTTTTAATACAATGTCAAAAATCAATTATACTTTTTCCCCTAGTCACTCAATATTATAAAATATTAATGCATTTGGTCAATTTTTGCAATTTAATGCAAAATGTTTAACTTATTTCTAAACGTAATATACGAGTACTATAAGTGCATATTACGGGTCAAAAGGCGACGCGTCAAAAGTCTGTCATAATATTCGCTAATATCTGATATTATTTCTAATTTTGTTTACAGGAATTTCTATTGAAATTAGGGGAATTTTGCAAAGGACCAAAGTAACAATTACTGATATTGTTATTGTAAAACTTGCATAAGAATGAAGTTTTGTAATAGGTGTAGATTAGTTTAACCCTTTCTCTACCAGGAGGAAAATATTAAGACACAAAGCGGAAAGATAAAAACAGAACTGAACTCGATTAATAAAAATAACATAATATTTTTTATATATATTTCTCTATAGAAATTTTTCTGTAGAAATATTTCTAGAGAATTTTTTCTATAGAAATTTTTCTATAGAAATTTTTCTATAAAATTTTTTCTAAAGAAACTTTTATACAGAAATTTTTCAATAAAAAAAATTTTGTATAGAAATCTTTCTATAGAAATTTTTCTTTAGAAATTTTCTATCGAAATTTTTCTATAGAAATATTTCTATAGAATTTTTTCTATAGAAATTTTTCTATACAAAATTTCCTATAGAAATTTGTATATAAATATTTTTCTACAGAAATTTTGCTATCAAAATTTCTCTGTAGAAATTTGTCTATAGAAATTTTTCTACAGAAATTGTTCTATAGAAATTTTTCTAAAGACTTTTTTATAAAGAAATTTTTCTATGGAAACTATCTAAAGAAATTTTTCTATAGAAATTTTTCTATACAAAATTTTCTACAGAAATTTTTCTATAGATATTTTTTTACAGAAATTTTTTTAGAATATTTTTTATGGAAATTTTTCAATAAACATTTTTTTAAAGAAATTTTTCTATAGAAATTTTTTGCGAGAAATTGTTCTTTAGAGTTTGTTCTATAGAAATTTTTCTATAAAAATTTGTCTATAGAAGTTTTTCTATAAAAAATTTTTTATAGAAGTTTTTCTGTAGAAATTTTTCTATAAAAATTTTTGTACAGAAATTTTTCTAAAGAAATTTTTCCTTAGAAATTGTTCCTTAGAAATTGTTCTTTAGAAACAATTCTATATTTTTCAAAGAAAAATTTTTTATAGAAATATTTTAATAGAGATTTTTCTATAGAAATTTTTCTATAGAAATTTTTCTATAAAAATTTTTCTACAGAAATTTTTCAATAGAAATTTTTTATAGAAGTTTTTCTTTAGAAATTTTTCTATAGAAATTTTTATATAGAAATTTTTCTATAGAAATTTTTCTATAAAAAATTTTTCTCTAAAAATTTTTCTATAAAAATTTTTCTACAGAAATTTTTCTATAGAAATTTATCTATAAAAAATTTTTTTAAAGAAATTTTTTTAAAGAAATTTTTCTACAGAAATTTTTCTATAGAAATTTTTCTATAAAAATTTTTCTATAAACATTTTTCTATAAAAATTATTCTAAAGAAATTTTTTTATAGAAATTTTTCTATACATAAATTTTTCTTTAAATTTTTTTAAAGAAATTTTTTTAAAAAAATTTTTATAAGGAAATTTTTCTATAGAAATTTTTCTATAAAAATTTTTCTATAAAAATTTTTCTACAGAAATTTTTCTATAGAAATTTATCTATAAAAAATTTTTTTAAAGAAATTTTTTTAAAGAAATTTTTTTAAAGAAATTTTTCTATAGAAATTTTTCTATAGAAATTTTTCTATAAAAATTTTTCTATAAACATTTTTCTATAAAAATTATTCTAAAGAAATTTTTTTATAGAAATTTTTCTATACATAAATTTTTCCTTAAATTTTTTTAAAGAAATTTTTTTAAAAAAATTTTTATAAAGAAATTTTTCTATAGAAATTTTTCTATAGAAATTTTTCTATAAACATTTTTCTATAAACATTTTTCTATAAAAATTATTCTAAAGAAATTTTTTTATAGAAATTTTTCTATACATAAATTTTTCAATATAAATTTCTTTATAAAATTTTTTCTATTGAAATTTTTTCTACAGAAATTTTTCTATAAAAATTTCTTTATAGAAATTTTTTTAAAGAAATTTTTCTATAGAAATTTTTCTATAAAAATTTTTTTATAAAAATTTTTCTAAAGAAATTTTTTTATAGAAATTTTTCTATACATAAATTTTTCAATATAATTTTTTTTATAGAATTTTTTCCATAGAAATTTTTCTATAAAAATTTTTCTATAAAAAATTTTTCTTTAAAAATTTGTCTATAAAAGTTTTTCTAAAGAATTTTTTCTATAGAAATTTTTCGATACGAATTTTTCTTTAGAAATTTTTCTAAAAAAATTTTTTTCAAAAAAAAAAAATTTACAGAAATTTTTCTATAAAAACTTTTCTTTAGAAATTTTTGTATAGAAGTTTTTCTATAGAAATTTTTCAAAAGATACTTTTCTATAGAATTTTTTTTTAGAAATTTTTTATAGAAATTTTTTATAGAAATTTTTCTATAGAGATTTTTCCTTAAATTTTTTTTTTTAGAAATTTTTCTATAGAAAATTTATTTATTCCATCTAATTTTTTCCAAATTAAAACTTCAATTTCAATATTTTTGTATATTATAGATTTTTTATTTAATATAATTTTTATTTTAAATTTATTAGCTGCATTTTTGTTGTTTGCTTCAATTAAAAATGATTTAATTAAAGGGGATCACGTATATATTTTTTAATAATTTATTAGTTACACATACATAATTAATTAGAGATGGAAAAAGGTATTCAAAATTCTCAGAATTTTTCAAAAAAAAATTCATAATTTCTTATTTCAATAATTTTCTTTCAAAAAAATTTTAAAAAAATTTCTTTAAATTATTAAGTCGAATTTAGTTTAAGATTTGCTATCACAAATAATAGAAAATATTTTTGTATGAAGAAAAAATTCTATTAATTTGATAGATCGTTCGTTTTCGAGTTCGTTATAGGTCGGGCGTGTGGGTTTCAAGATCATTTTGATTAAAATGAATTGATATTTATAAATTTGACAGATCGTTCGTTATCGAGTTCGTTATAGGTCGGGCGTGTGGGTTTTCTTAGATTTTAATATCCTTAAAAGGGGATTCTTCATTTAGTATTAAAAGAATTGAAAGGATTTTCGTTTCAAAAAAAGGGGCACACAAAAAGATTTTCATTCAAAGAAAGATTATAAAAAAAATATTATGAAAGTTTTCCGGGAATTTTGAATAGCTTTTTTCAGTTTCTTTTCTAAGGTTAATAATTTGAGGATTCAAGTGCTTTTAGGGTCTTTTTTGTTAAGTTTTTATAAATATAATAATTTCTAATTGTTAACATTTACATAAATTAATAAATAAATACTTTTTGTCAATTTATACCAAATGATAGTCAAAATTTTAATTTTGTTAAAGATTTTCAAAGTTAGTATTTTCAAGTCCAACAAATGAACACAATTTGAGTACAACATGCAAAAAAATGTTTGTTAGTTTTTCTGTTTTTGAGGTTATAAATATATTTTTGTTAAATTTTTAAGGTTAAGCTTAATAAAATGTTTAATATTTAAAAAGTTTATTAAGTTTTTCTAGAGTTTACAAATGTATAAATATTTTTTTGTTAATAATTTAAAGGGTTTGTTTTTTAGTTTTTTTTTAAATATTTTAACTATTTTTTGGGTTTTAAGGTTAGTTAAGGTTTTTTTAGGTTAGGTTTTATTTGTTAAGGTTTTAATATAGATTCAACATCAAATATAAGGCTGGAATGGATTAATATATATATATTTTTTGTAATTATTTTCGTATATTTAAGTTTTCATTTTTATTTAGCAAAAAAGCTAAATTTTTATTTTGTTAAATAAAATTTAATATTTTTCTTTAAATTTTTTTGAATATTAAAATATCTTTTTTTTTTTTGTTTGTTTTGAATTGGTCTTAGTTTTTTTTTCTTTTTTATCAGGACCTATTTTTGGTGGGAGGATCTTTTTTTTTCTATATTTTTAATAAATTTTTAAATATTTTATTTTAGATTTTTACACCTTTTGTATAAATAACTACTTAAAATAGTTGTTTCTTTTTTTTTCAATAAAATTTGTAGTTTTAACCTGAGTCCTCCCGTTTTTTTGAAAAATATTTTATATTATTAATAAATATAGATAAAACGCTTAATTATTTAGTTAGGGGTAATTAAATAGTAAAATATAATGCTCCTTAATTTTTATAAAATTATTGATTTCAAATAAAAATTCAAATTTCACGAAATTTTTTTAAAAAAATTATTAACATTTTTTTAAAAATTTGTGAACATTTTTTTAAAAATTTTTGATTTCCACTTGTAATAACTCTAAGACATAAGCCTTTATTACTGAAATTTTTTAACTTATTTATAGGTCTATATATTGACTTTACAAAATAAAAATATTTAAAAAATCCCTTGAAAAATTTAAAAGTTACCAGATTTTTGTGAAAAAGGGCATTTTCTAAAAATTTGTTTTCTACTAGAAATTTGTGATTTAACATCAGTTGGTCTTTACAAAATACAATGTTTATTTAAATAATGATTTTATTTTATGAATATTTCTATAAAAATTTTTCTTTAGAAATTTCTCTATAGAAATGTTTCCATAGAAATTTTTCTATAGAGATTTTTCTACAGAAATTTTTTTATCGAAATTTTTCTGTAGAAAATTTTCTAGAAATTTTTTTTTAATTTTTATAGAAATTTTTCTTTAGAAATTTTGCTATAGAAATTTTTCTTTACAAATTTTTCTATAGAATTTTTCCATTAGAAATTTTTCTGCAGACATTTTTCTATAAAAATTTTCTTTATAAATTTTTCTATAGAAATTTTTTTATAGAAATTTGTCTATAGAAATTTTTCTTTATAAATTTTTCTATAGAAATTTTTCTTTATAAATTTTTCTATAGAAATTTTTTTATAAAAAATTTTTCTATAGAAATTTTTCTGTAGAAATTTTTCCATAGAAATTTTTCTATAGAAATTTTTATATAGAAATTTTTTATAGAAATTTTTCTATTGAAGTTTTTCTATAAATTTTTTTTATAAATTTTTCTTTATAAATTTTCTATAGAAATTTTTCTATAGAAAAATTAAAAAAAAATTAAATTTTTGAATTTCTATATTAACAGATCCGAGATCAAAACCTTAATTCTGAAAACTCTTTTTTAAAATTTATAGGTCAATATATTGACTATATAACATCAAAATATTTTGAAAATATTTTGGAAAGTTTTGAAGTTATAAGAATTTTTATAAAAAATGCCAAATTTAAATAAAATTTAGAATTTTTTATATAAAAAAAATAAATTATTTTTAACCGTTCCTAAAATTGGCTAGTCAAGCCAAAGGGGACCAAAGGCCCTTTAAAATAACTGAAAGCCCTACGAATTTAAGTGAAAATATTAAGCTTAAATTAAAAAAAAATATTCCGCAAAAAGTTATGATATTTAAAAAAAATTTTCACTTTCTGGTTTAAAATTGGTCTAAATTTGACATAAGTGATGTAGGGTATCAAAGAGTCTGTCATGGTCGACTAGAGCACATTCTTATTTGTTTTTGTTGGAAAATTTGGGTGTTTTTAGATTCAGAATTAGGAATTTTAAATATTTTTTTTTAATAAAAATTAATTTTTTATTCTTAATTAATAATTTTTGACTAGTTTTTAGGATTTTTTAGGTTTTGCTATTTAGTTACCCCTGACTATATAAATCTTTTGAAATTAAACTTTTTTTTTGTTTAAATATATTTATTTTGTTGTTGTTTATTGTTTTTTTTTATTAAAATGTAATATACAAAAAATAAAATATAATAGAAAATAGTTACAAAAACATTTCAAAAATAATAATAAAAAATTAAAATTAAATGTAAAAAAAGAAATAATTCAAAAATAATTTCGGCTGGATTTTTGTCATATTTTTTTATAATAATTAATAGATTTTTTTTAATGTTTATATTAAATATTTATAAAGGTAAATAGTATTTATTGTGAATGTATAAATTTCATTTCTTTTTATATTTGTTTTTGTTTTATTTTAATCAATACATTTTTCAACATTTATAAGCTTAAATTTATTTATTTAAATATTATAAGAAAAATTGTTATATAAAAAAATTAATTTTATAAATAAAAATAAATTTGTTACATTTATATTTTTGTATTCAATTCAAGTATTTTTCTTTTTTTCTTGTTTAAATGTGGGCGTATTTATAATATAACTGTGTGTGGAAAAAAGGAAATAGAGGGCGTGGTTTTTTGTTTTATTTTTAATAATATTTATAATTAATTAATTTATTTAAATTTAAATAATATTTTATTTTTTAAATTATTTTATTTTATTTTACTGTGCATTCTGTGCTCGTTTTTTTCTGAAAAAGAAATTCTTTTGTTTCAAAATTAAATTTATTGGGTCTGTTGTTGGATTTCAATCTTTTCCACTGTCATGTCGGGATTCATAGCTGTGGCCTCCTATAATTTCAAGAAATGAAAAAAAAAATTAAAAAATTATAGAAATTTATTTTGTATTTGTAGTCATACCTGTATTGCCTCAGCTAAGGCTCTGTCATGATCAATTGGATCTCCATCGGATTGTATGGTTATCTTTTGTTCCACACGGGTCTCAACAATGCCATCTCTTTCGGTTTTGTACTGGAAATATGTTAAAATATGAAATTAATAACAAATTTTAGGAAATTTTGAACTTTATATTTTTATGAAGGAACAAAAAATATCTCAAGAATTTAGATCCTGGATATGGTTTCTAGATTTTAAATCCACAAATCATATATTTCTTTTACAATTAATAAAAAACTTTGTTTAAAATCTAGTCCTATTATCATTTGGGGTCAAAAAAGTCATATAAGAGGAATCGGGTCAGAAAACTTTTATAATTTAATAGCCGTACCAACTGCACGTTGCTGCGCCACCAACTTGGATAGATTTGAAAAAATGACATTAAACAAATATTCAATTAATTTTGAATCATTTTATTGATTTTGTCAGATCAACACATGATCAAATGCATAGTTTACGATTCAATTAATTTTAAATCATTTTTAGTAACGTCATCTATCGGAAATTAAACGCACCAACTTAGAAACCTCCGTCGGCTCACGCGCAACAACTTTGCTAAAGACCATAACATGATCAAATGAAGTCTTTACGATTTAATTAATTTTTAGTGTCGCCACCTGTCGGAAATTGGTCATACTAACTTAGTAACCTTTGTCTGCTCATTCGCAACAACTTTGCTTTAGATCATAGCATGATCAAATGAACAGTTTACGATTCAATTGATTTTGGGAAATTTCCAGTGGCGCCACCTGTCGGAAATTGGTCATTGCAACTAAGAAACTTTCGTCGGCTAATGCGAAATAGCTTTGCAAAAAATTATAACATGATCAACAAAATTATAACATGAAAAGTCCCATAAAAAAGAGAGTATACCGCTTTTACTCTAATTTGAAAACAATTAATGAAGACGATTATCGGCTGCGTTGGTTCGGACATGTTCGGACATGTTGTGCAAATGGATATAAATACTCCAGCATGAAAAGTATTCGAAAACGAGGGAACACGTAAAAGAGGACGTCCGAAAATTCTATGGAAAGAACAAGTAGATTAAAATCTTTAAAAGTTTGACTACCAAATTGGAGAACATGCGCACAAGATCGAAGCTTATGGAATTCTAAAATATGCACGGCCTTTGACCTTAACAGTCATAAAGCAACTTGAATTACTAGTGTACGTAGCTCATAGCCATAGTAAGTTCAAAATATAGTATAAGTGCAAGTCATTCCGAAAGTGCAAGTCATACAAAAGTTATTGTCAAGGCAAGTCATCATCAAAGTGCAAGCCATAGTCAAAGTGCAAGTCATTCTCAAAGTTCAAGTCATTCTGAAAGTGCAAGTCATACTTCAAGTTATTGTCAATGTGCAAGTCATCCTCTAAGTGCAAATGCTTCACAAAGTGCAAGTCATTGTCAAAAAGCAAATAATGTGGATTTCAAAATCTATTTAAAGAGGACTTCTGACGATCGATCTTTAAAAATATTGAAATCGTTGAAAATATGTAAATATTTAAAAAGAACTACCGGATCAACGTTGCTTCCGTTCTTAAAAGTGAATTTTACCACCAAGTTAAAATTTTCGACTTCATAGTATTCATTTTGCGATTCCGAGTATTGTTCTTATAAGAACCGGATAAATTGATCTAGAACCCTCATATCGGGTGTTTTTTATTGAGGTATAGAACTTTAAGTTGGCATCACTTTTTTAACTGGCGGCCATTTTGTCAGCTGTCAAGTGATTAATATTTAGTTTGGTTTGCCATTTCATCATGAACAGGTTGACAAAAGAACAACGCTTGCAAATCGTGCAAATTTATTTCGAAAATAATGGTTCAGTTCGCGAAGTTTACCGCAAGCTCCGTCCATTTTATGGTCGACATAATCGTCCATCAGAGCAATTAATTCGGTTAACCATGGATCGTTTTCGCACTACGTTTACTCTATGTGATAATACGCATCCGCAGCGACGACGAACAGTGCGCACCGAAGAAACAATTGCCGCTGTAGAGCAAAGTGTTGAAGAGGACCCGAATAAATCGATTCGCCACCACGCACAGCAATTGGAGCTTTGTCCATCAACTTTATGGAAGATTTTGCGCAAAGATCTTGGCTTGCGACCTTGCAAGATCCAGCTTGTGCAAGAATTAAAGCCGAAAATGAGATTGATCTCGATGCTGATTTTCATCGCAAAATTTTGTTCAGTGATGAGGCTCATTTTTGGTTGAATGGCTACGTCAACAAGCAAAATTGCCGCATTTGGAGTGAAGAGAATCCACATGAGACCCTTGAGACGACATTACATCCACAAAAACTGACTGTTTGGTGTGCTCTATGGGCTGGTGGAGTCATTGGCCATACTTCTTCCGAAATAATGCTGGAGAGTCAGTTACCATAAATGGAGACCGGTATAGAGCCATGATAACCGACTATTTTGTTCCCCAATTGGATGGCATGAATGTGGATGAGTTGTGGTTCCAACAAGAAGGCGCTACATGCCACACAGCGCACGTCACAATTGATTTATTGAAGGAAACATTCGATGAGCGCATAATCTCGCATTCGGGTTTAAAAGAACTTGTTACTCAAGTTTACAAATTACGGTTAACTTTTAGATCGTAGCAGATGAGAACAAATCTTGACCTTATTTGAGGTGTTGAATTCAAATCCGGGTTTCGTTTTTCAAAACTGGTTGTAGTTTGTGAGTTCAAGCATGTTGGCAGCACTGCATTATCACAATGGCAGTCAGCTGTTAGAGTCGGTATTTAAACCGACAGAAGCCGACATACACTTTACAAAATGTTTAACGCCGAAGAAAGCGGATGCATGGGATCATTTTAAGATGTTGTTCACAACTTTCTTGGAAACCTTAAATACCAGAATTTCAAGCAGATAATCGACAGTTTGTTGAGAAATTATTGCAAGATTGGAGCACAAATGTTTCTTAAAATTTATTTTCTGCATTCCCATTTCGATTTTTTTCCTGAAAACTTGGATGATACTAGCGACGAGCAAGGTGAGCGACTGCACAAGATTTGGCGAAAATCAAAAACGATACCACGGATTTTGGGACATTTTGGGTATGATGAGCGACTTCTGAAATATTTGAAACAGATTCCAAACAGTACAAGCGACTCTGTTCGAATGCTTTTTCTAATTAAAAACTTTTGAATGAATAAAATGGAGATTAATTGACAAAAATTGTAATTTAATATCTTAAAAACTAGAACCAATGTCAAAAAACGGTGTGAAGGTTCGGATTCAGAGCCCCACCTTGAAAACAGCTTTTGGTTGCTTAGATTCAAAACCGTGTATGCTTGTGTTATTGAACAGCTGCCATATTCAGGCTCGTTTTTTATGTAACAAAATTTGAGCTAGTAGAAACATATTTTCACTACATGGACATTTTTGCAAAGTTCTTCTTTTTCCGCCATCTGGTAATGATCTTGACGATTCTGAATCTCGTATTATTAAGAAGAAAAAAAAATGTTCCTGACTTTCTCGATTTAAAACAAGCCAATACTGAGCAGCTGCCACGATATTTGAGAGAAAATCAAGTTATTCGACCCTAACAGATTTTCAGGCTTGTCCTTTATTATCTAATATAATTTGAACTGTTAATAGATCATTAGAGTTAGTAGAATCCTAGATTTACTACAAGGCCTTTTATACAAAGTTCTGCTACTCAAGGAGCAGTTTCATAGTTTACAAAAGGACACAACATTTAAACTTAATCTAGAAATTGTACAAAACGGGACAAAACAACATTTAAGGACAATAACGATATATAAAACGTTACAATATATATGTATATATATAAAAGTATAAGTAAGATATATACAAAACGATTCTTAATATAATCGTAAATCTATAGAAAAATTGAGCAAAAAAATTTACCCTTTTGGAAAGTCTCTTACATATTTAGGAAGTTTCAGAACAGCTTACTCTCTAATTCGATTCAAATTACCAAAATTTTGAATTCATAAAAAGATATAATTCGACCATCTTTTGGTTTTGTTTACATTTAAAGAGTTACCCCCTTGTTATTCTTAAATACTTACGGTAATGGTTTCGACGGTACGTGTTTTGCTGCTCACAGTTTGAGAGGAGACAATTTCACCCTCGGCCGTATAGCCGGGAGAATTTTCACCTAAAACAACGCGGGTTTGTTCGACACGAGGACCGGTGGCTGATGAAGAGGCAGATGTTTGATGCATGGGAGATTCCTAAAGGTGGGGAAAGAAAACCAATTAATTCAAAAATAGAACTTAGAATTTGATGAAGAAAACAAATTTTTAGTAAATTTAAAATAACAAAAAAGTGAAAACTACTTTAAATGGGTTAAAATTGTAATTAATAAACACAACAAACCTTATATGAGGTGGTATTATAAATAGCAGTGGATCCATCATAGGGACCATCGATGGGTGTACCAGAATCTCCAGAACTTGTGGAGGAAATACTGTCACGTCTTTGGAACTGTTTCAGTTTCAGTTTAATCAAGTGCAATTTCATGGGCAATTAAACATTCCGAGTATGAAGTCAAGTTAGACAAATTGTTACAACAAAACAATAACGAACAAAAACAACATAAAAATTTCGGGCAGTCAAAAGTTGTTAAAAAAATTTCAATTAAACATAAAAACAAATAAAAAGAAAAAAATTTTGAAATAAGTTAAAATCATGCTTAAACATGCTAAGACTCTATCATTGTTTCATTTGGACGCTGTTAAACCTACCTGATCTCCACTGGTTACCGTTGCTGTGGTCTTAACTTCTTGTGTCACAACACGTTGCTCTTGTTTGTTGGGATCATGGGTTCGTGTTGTGGCCACGGTTTTCTCTTCCAACTGTTCGGTTTTGGCTTTTTTACCCAAATCCTCGTGAGTGGTGGCTGTGCGAGTTGTTACTGCTGTGGCAGTAACATAAGCACCACTGGTCAAATCAACGGCTGGAGCATCAGCCTTTTTTTTTTGTTTGTTTTATTTGGTAGGAAAGGTTTCGGGTTTTGATGTAACATTAGGGTATTTGTTCATGGGTTAGTTTGGTTTGTAGAGGGAGGGGGTAAGGAACAAGCATTTAAACAAAAAAATTATAGGTTAATTAAGGAACAAAACAGAAAATATTATTTTTTTTAAACAAAACGTATAATTATTTAACTTAATATTTACAATTACAATAATTTTGGCTATAGAGTTAAGATGTTTTGGCAGACAAGCTAAAGAAATTTGAAATAATTTCAAAGTTTTTTAATGCTTAAGGCTTAATAATAAAATAGGGACTAGAAAATCGAGTCAAAATTATTGCCCACTTAGTTTTACTTGGAAATATTTACAATCACTTTTTTCATCCCCCTATTACCCTGACTTCCCCAAGATGTATTACCGACTGCTTTTGGGGTCGCTTTATATCACTTGGGTATTACAAACTTAACTTTTCATTTTAAAAACTCAATAATAAAAAGATATTGCGCTTCCATACATTGATTTGCCGTATGGTCGTTTTGAAAACTCCAAAAAAAAGAGTATATCGCTTTTACTCTATTTCGAAACAACTAATGGACACGATTATCCAACGAGAGAAAGCTGAGGCACACACACGCGCTCATGAAGTGTATGTTGTCTTTCCTATAGATTTAAATATCTTAAGGAAAGATCTAATTTGGAGGTGACTGTCGTGAACTTTTTTGAGTTTTTAAGCAGCTGTGGCGGTGCCAGGACCAAGAACTGCAATTCTTGTGGTTATTGTTGAAGGCGTTATAATCAAAGCGGCTGGAGTCAATTTTAGAACAGAAGCTGTAATGCCTACAAAACCAATCAAGGAATCATCCCCACGTCCTGTAATGGAATCAGATATGCTACTAACCAATTGAATACGACCAGTCTTGGGATCAGCTTCAGCTTGGAAAGATCCATTTTTGCCAGTCTTATTATTCAAGTTAACCAAGGTTCTCTTCATAGGATCAATCAGACCATATTTGCTATCAATAAGTCCAATAGTAGGATGCAATATTCCTGCAGAGTGATCAAGACTTCCACTTTAGGTTTCTACTCTCTTTCTGGCTGGAACAAATTTAGAAGCAGAGCCTACACAGGAAACAACAAATCTTGTGGGAGTTCGATATTAACCAACATATCGAGGAGATGTAGTTGTTGAACGACCTATTTTAGTAAAAACGGAGTCGGTAAGTCGAAGTCCACTAATTATTGAGAATTTACGGTAATGATGAAGGATAAGTATTGGGACTGTTACACCAGGTAACGAATTAATATAGCCAGTCTTGGGGTCTACATTGTCATTAACCCTTTCGTGTGTACCAGTTTCGGGATTAAAAGTCTCTGATGGTGCCCTTCTTAGGATCAATTAAACCATATTTAGTATAAAACTATCCCATAGCAGGGTCTAGGCACCATTTTCGGCATCAATTTTCATCGATTTGGGATCTGTTTTAGAGGTTAAAATATTAATCCTCATACGTCTCTTCTTGGCATTATTTTGGGTGCTTATAGACATTATTTGTTCCAACAAATTATCAAAACGTCCGGTCTTGGAATCAGTAGCGTAATTTAAGAACATGATCTTACCACTATTAGGATCAGCTATAAAATGATGTACCTTCTTTTCGCCCGTTTTAGGATTCAAAGTCACCAAAGTACCGTTCTTCCCATAAACAATACCATTCTTGGTATCAACTAAACCTGTGGAGGGATCATATGTTACGATCGAGGTATCGTTATCAATTCTTCTACGACGGTAAGACTAATAGATTCTTTTTGAGGTGAAACACGGAACCACTTTCAAATAAAATGTCATAATCCGATATTTAACCCAGATTATAGCAATAAATTAAAAGCGTTAAAAAATAAAAATTTTGAGCAGGAAAACTATAGACCGGGTTTTAATCCAGAAATCCCGTCAAAATGCTCTTCAAATATAAAAATGCTCTAAAAATCATGCTTTGAACGTAATAACAAACAATTTGCAAAAAAACGAGCCTTATACTTACGTTTTCGACTTAAAATATTAAACAAAAAATTCTTATAAAATCAAAAAATTTCGAAAAATCAAAAATTTTAAGGGGTTCGCAAAAAAAAACTAAAAATTTTAACCTCAAATTTTGCAAAAAGCTAAAGCTACAACTCACTACATTAGCCAAATTATGTTAAAGCCTTTATAAACTAATTATTCTATTATCTAAAATATTTTATATAAAAATAATATGCAAACCTTGTGTTCCTGTGTTGAATAGGTCACCTCACCGGTGCCCATATTGCGCACTTCTTCCTCGACATTATGTGTTACACCATCATCGTTCTTGGTCAATACTTGTTTGGTTGTTGTCTTCACCACCGTAGGTGTGCTCACATATTTGCCCAAGTTTTGTGTAGCGCTCTTCTTCGGACTGCCCATAACCATTTCCTTAACATTTTCCGTTTCATATTCATGGGTCATATCATCTTCCGAACTAGCCTCGGAATCACGTCTCAAAGCATTCTTGCCCATATGTTTGACGCCATCAAAGAATTGTTGTCTAGTAATAGGTACAGTTTCGGTAGTAGTGCTAACTTGGGCCTGTTTGCCAAAGTGTGAAGGATCGATTTGGGCATAATTCAAAATCAATTTGCCAGTAACGGGATCCTTAATAGCTGTGGCTGGATCAATGTCCCCGGTATTGGGATCAATATCACCATATTCACTCTTAATGCGTCCTGTTACCGGATCAATTTCGCCTGTCAAGGTCATGGTATGGGTCACGGTAGTGCGAGCACCAGCAAAACGAGGATCATTGGGATCAACCTGTACAATTTCACCGGTAATGGGATCAATCATATTGTATACATAAACAGTTTTGTTAAAGAATTTCAAGACGCGACCCGAAACGGGATCAATTTCGCAGGTTTGTGGATCAACTTCTTCGGGACGGCCACGTTCGTCGACCTTAGAGATCAGCAAGATTCTGACAATAATCAGTTTGCCTGTCTTAGGATCAACGCGTGCCAATTTTGTATACACTTCACCAGATTCGGGATCAACTTGTGTCGTAGCATAGAGTGGTTCACCAGTGGCAGCATCTAAATCACCAGTAGCTGTATAGATTTTGCCTGAAGTAGGTTCAATCTTAGTGGTATTAGGATCAAGTTTGGTTTGTTTTTTAATTTCATTAGTCTTGGGATTGTGATAACCATAGATAGTGATGACATAGCCGGTCTTAGGATCCACAGAACTGGAAACATATTGTGGTTCCTTGGTGGCGGGATCAATAGTACCAGTAGGCATCCATATTTGATTAGATTTGGGATCAATAATAATTTCCTTATCTCTTGCCGAGCTGACTTGGCTGATGGGTGTCTTAGTCTTGGGATCCACACGTTGTTGTACAATACGCAATGAAATAATACGGGCATAATCCTTATCGGGTTTATTGTTCTTGGGATTAATTTGATTCTTGAGTACAATCTGTCCTGTGGCGGGATCGATTTTGATATCACGTGTTACAGATTTACCCGACTTAGGATCGGTAAAGGTAATGGTGTGCTTAACCAAATCAATTTGTCCATACTTGGTATCAATCTTGCCAGCTCTGGGATCGAATTGACCACCCGAGGTTTCAACAAAGGCAGATTTAGGATCAATAACATTCTTCTTGGAATCGTATTTGCCAGCCAAGGAAGTAACCTCAACAATAGGATCAATTTGTTGTCCCACCTCCATAAGGCGAGCCTGTGTGGAGTCTAACTTGCCTGTTTTTGGATCTACAACACCCATAATGGTCAGCTGACCAGTGGCAGGATCAACCTTAACATTCTTGGTTAACACAATTTTACCAGTCTTGGGGTCAATAGCCTTAAGTTCACCAGTTCTGGTATTGATTTCCCCATATTTGGTATCCAACAAGCCAGACTCCATGTTCAAAACACCCAGAGATCTTTCCACCTCACCATTAACAGTGTCTACCTTACCGGTATTAGGATCAAAGCGGCTGGTGATGACGGTCAATTCAACAACAGGATCATCTTGAGGTGTAATGGCCATAACAAGACCCAAGGATTCATCCACTCGACCTGTCGTGGGATCAGAGACACCAGTAACCAATTGAAGATGACCAGTTTTTGGATCTACTTCACCTTGGTAGGTTTCATTTTTGCCAGTCTTGGTATTCAAGGCAACCAAGGTTCCCTTCTTAGGATCAATTACACCATATTTAGTATCAATAAGACCAGTAGCAGGATCCAAAATGCCTGTGGAGTGATCTACACGTCCACTCTCAGTTTCAACTCTCTTGGTAGCAGGATCAAATTTAGAGGTGATTACCATGATCTTAACGCGTTTCTTTTTGGGTTTTTCAACTGGTGAAGCAGAGCCCACACCGGAGGCAGCAGTTCTTGTGGGAGTTGGTGGAGGAATTGACTTACCCGAAGATTGTGGAGATTTACCCACAGATTGGGGAGAAGCAGTTGTTGAACGACCCTCCTTGGTAGGAGTAGAGTCTGTAGATGAAACGGTACTGCTACCCACCAATTCCAAAGGATCTTCATCTTGAGAAGTAACGGTAATGATTTGTCCTAAAGAGCCATCAGAACGACCAGTCTTGGGATCTATGACACCAGATACTAAATGAATATGACCAGTCTTGGGATCTACATTGCCATTAACGCTTTCATGTTTACCAGTTTCGGGATTGAAAGTCACTAATGTGCCCTTCTTGGGATCAATCAAACCATATTTGGTATCAACCAATCCAGTAGCGGGATCTAAAATACCAGTTGTAATATCCAAGGTACCATTCTCAGCGTCAATTTTCTTGGATTTGGGATCCATTTTGGAGGTTATTATGGTAATCTTTACACGTTTCTTTTTAGGATCATTTTGGGTGCTTACAGTCATTATTTGTCCCAAGGAATTGTCGAAGCGACCAGTCTTGGGATCAGTAGCGCCATTTAAGAACATGATATTGCCATTAACCGGATCAACTATACCATGATGTACCTCCTTTTTGCCAGTTTGAGGATTCAAAGCCACCAAAGTGCCATTCTTGGCATCAACAACACCATATTTGGTATCCACCAAACCTGTGGCGGGATCATATGTTCCGATTGAAGTATCTACATTACCTCTTTCGGCATCAATTCTCTTAGTCTTGGGATCAACTCTGGCGGTAACAACGGTAAGCTTAACCGGTTCTTCTTGAGGTGACACAGCAATCACTTGTCCTAGAGAGTGATCAACACGACCAGTTCTTGGATCTGCAACACCATTTAACAAATGAATATGACCGGTCTTGGGATCAACATTGCCTTGCACAGTTTCTTTTTTGCCAGACTTGGGATTAACAGTCACCAATGTGCCCTTCTTGGGATCAATCAGACCGAATTTGGTTTCAACTAAACCAGTAGTAGGATCCAAGGTACCTGTGGTTTGATCAATAGAACCATTTTCAATATCCACACGCTTAGTTTTGGGATCAATTTTAGAGGTAACAATAGTAATCTTAACGGCCTTCTTCTTGGGACCAGCCAAAGCCACATCCGAGTCATCCAAGGGAGTAACAGCAATAATTTGACCCAAACTATGGTCAAAGCGACCAGTTCTGGGATCGGTAACACCATTAACTAAATGAATATTGCCATTGACTGGATCAATATCTCCTTGATACAATTCCATTTTACCAGACTTGGGATTAACTGCCACCAAAGTACCTTTTGTGGGATCAATCAAGCCATATTTAGAATCTACAAGTCCAGTAGCAGGATCATAAACACCAGTGGTAAGATCCATGGAACCATTTTCTGCATCAATTCTCTTCGTAGTGGGATCGAATTTGGAGGTAATAACTGAAATCTTAACACGTTTCTTTTTGGGATCTTTCAAAGGTGCAAAAGCAAATACTTGACCCAAAGAGTTATCCACACGTCCGGTCTTGGGGTCGGTGACACCATTCAATAAGGTAATGTTGCCAGTTCTGGGATCAAATTCTCCTTGATAGGTTTCCTGTTTGCCAGTTACTGGATTTAGAGTTGAGACAGTGCCATTCTTGAAGTCCAACAAACCATATTTAGAATCAACAACTCCTGTGGAAGGATCATAGGTACCAGTCGATTGATCAACAGAGCCCTGTTCAACATTAACAGTGTTAGTTCTGGGATCAATGCGGGATGTAATAACAGTAACCTTAACAGGTTCACCATGAGGAGCCACAGAAATAATTTGACCCAAAGATTTATCCAAACGCCCAGTCTTAGGATCAGCTACACCATTAATCAAGTGAATATCACCAGTCAAAGGATCAATTTCACCCTGATACGTTTCCTTTTTACCATTCTTGGGATTCAAGGCAGCTAAAGTAGCCTTCTTAGGATCAATCAAGCCATATTTCGAGTCAATTAAACCGGTGGCAGGATCTAAGCTACCAGTAGAATTATCCAATTTACCATGAGCTGCATCAATTTTCTTGGTCTTGGGATCAAACTTGGCAGTATTGACGGTGATCTTTACATTAACCTTTTTGGGTGAATCTTCTAAAGGTGTGATGGCCAAAATTTGTCCTAGAGAGCTATCGGGACGGCCTGTTTTAGGATCTACAACACCACTTAACAAATGGATATTGCCTGTTTGTGGGTCAACCTCACCTTGATGGGTTTCCTTTTTGCCGGTACTGGGATGTAGCGAGACTACAGTACCCTTTCTGGGATCAATTAAACCGTATTTAGAGTCAATTAAGCCAGTGGCAGGATCTAGGGTACCTGTGGAATGATCTACAGTACCATTATCGGCATCAATTCTCTTAGTTTGAGGATCAAATTTGGAGGTGATGGCGGTAATTTTGACCACTTGAGGAGCAAAGGCAATAATTTGTCCCATTGTATTATCAACAGCACCGGTTCTAGGATCAACCACACCATGCAACAAATGAATATTGCCTGTCTGTGGATCAATGTCACCCTTGTGCGTCTCCTTCTTACCCGTACTGGGATTTGTGGTTGTAAGAGTACCCTTTTTGGGATCTATTACACCATATTTGGTGTCAATGTGACCCGTGGCAGGATCCAGAGTACCCGAAGAGTTTTCAACAAAACCATTTTCGGCATCGATTTTCTTGGTCTTGGGATCAAATTTACCGGTAATAACCATGAGTTTTACTTGATTTTTAGGTTTCACCAGACCAGCATAGGCAGGTTCTTTGTTATATCTTTCAGAATCCAAAAATGCAGCAGTAGGATCCACCAAGGGTTTATAGCTACCGGGAGCACCAGAAGCATAACCTTGAGTGGGACTCTTGGAGGGTGAATACGATCTCTTTTGAGCATCACTTAAGGGTATAGCGGCAGCATCTACAGCACTACCTTGCAATTTTGCCTTGGTGGCGGGGGAAAGGTTGGCTTCTTTCAATAATTTGGCCTTAGTTCTGGGTGACAATTGTCCCTTATTAAGTTTTTCACGTGTGCGTGGGGACAATTGTCCTGATTTCAGTTTCTCGGCTTGTTTTTTCAAATCCTCCTCATTGCCGGGAGCATAATTGAAGGCCAAACCAATTTTCTTTTGTTTAGAACCGGGAGATAATTGATCTTGACCATCCTGACCCCGCTTAGAGCCATCAGGATCTTGATCATAACGGAAACCACCTGGAATGTAAGATTTACGAGAGGGACTAGTGTCGCCATCAGCATCGGTATATTCGTAGGGTCTAGTATGTCCTGGTGAAGTGGAGCGCTTACCATCATCGCCAGCAGCCACCAATTCCAGTTCAGTAGGTCTACCCGATTTATTTTTATCCTTGCCATCTTTGGATGGTGAACCACTCTTGCTCTTGCGACCCGAAGAGAATAAACCAACACCCTAATCGAAGCGTTATGGAGGCGAAAGTATTGATGATCGTCGAACAAATCACAAATCAAATGAAAACATAAGGAAATCAAAACGAAAAAAGAAAAGAAATGGGAAAACAAAAAGAAAAAAAAATTAAATAAATAAAAAATACAAAATACAATAAAAAAAGAAAATAAAATTAATTATAATAAATTCTTATGGAAACATTTAGCACAATGCCACAACATTAACTTAAATGAAACATTTAATTAAAAAAAATTATAAAGAAAATTCTGGGATCATTATTATACTTTTCATTCAAAACCGTTTGATATCGCGACTTTTGCTTAAAACTTTTCATTAAGGCCTAAAATACTTACACGTCTGCCGGGTTTATCCGATTTTTGAGAATCATTTAGATCGTCATTGCCTGAAAAATAAATTTCATAAATAGAATTTCGACTAAACTTAAATTTGTTATAGTTACCATTCATACCACCAGCTGCAGCCTTATCCTTGGCTGCCTTTTCCTTGGCCTCTTTTTCCTTCTTCTCCTTTTCTTTCTTTTCCTTTTCCTTGCGCTCCTTTTCTTCCTTCTCCTTCAATTTCTTCTCCTCCTTTTTTTTGAAGAATTTAAGTAAAGAAATTGTTAATTAATTTTATTAAGATTTTGTTAAATTGATTAAATGTTTAATTAACATTAAGACATGAAGCTTTCAAGCATGCTTTCATACAAAATGAGATAATTGTTATAAAATAATTGAAAGTTTAAATTAAAAAGATACTTAAGAGCTTAAATAAATTTTGAGAGAGCCAAAAAATGTGAATGAGAGAGTTAAGTTTAAAAGCGATATTTATAGCTTTAAGCGAATGTTGAGAGTAGAGAATAAAAGCTTTAAGTTCAAATTTAGATAATTCAAACATTAGGAAGGCTCGTAAAACTTGGTAAAAAAAATAATTTAACTTTTAGATAAAACAGTCTTTGGGCAAAAGCTCTTACAACAGTAAACGAAAATGGGACCATAAACTCTGTAATGAAGCTACTGATGACAAATCGCTAGTCAAGGCTTTGGATAGGGTTCTTGTAGAAGAAAAAGCTGATGAGGATAGTTATTCTTTTTTCAATTAAACTGAATTGTAGTTGAGGTAGAATTAAACCTGGAAAGATAATAGAGCTTCGGTTACCAAATTGACTGTACCTTTCCCTCTAAAAACCATTCGAACAGGGTCAAGATTCGAACATTATTATCCATTTAGGGTTGATGAAACTGGTTTGTGGTCCTTCGAACTGGATTGAAGTTGGAGTAGAATTTGAAACTAATAGTTTTTACTTTAACCTAGCTTTTCTATCTAAAGCTCAAGCACGAGAAATAAGTGCCTTGAGACTTTCTTTTAAGCTAGAACTCATAGCTTAAAGTTCAAACTGGTTTGTGGTCTTTCGAACTGGATTAAAGTTGAAGTAGAATTTGAAACTTATAGTTTTTACTCTAAACCTAACCTTTTCTATCCAAAGCTCAAGCATGAGAATTAAGTGACAAGAGCCTTTTTTTCAGCTAGAACTCATAGTTTAAAGTTCAAACTGGTTTGTGGTCCTTCGAACTAGATTGTAGTTGGATTAGAATTTGAAACTAATAGTTTTTGCTCTAAACCTTACCTAGCTTTTCTATCCAAAGCTCAAGCACAAAAAATAAGTGCCTAGAGACTTGCTTTTTAGCTAGAACTCATAGTTTGAAGTTCAAACTGGTTTGTGGTCTTTCGATCTGTATTGTAGTTAAGGTGCTAAGTATATTGGATCCATAAAACTAAATATTGGAGCTATAAAAATAATTATATGCACAGAAATTCTGGCTTCTTATTGTTTCTCCCAATTGACTATATATAACTACTGAATATTTTTGGTCATTCGTGACGGATTTAAATAACCTAAAAATCTATCTCCAAATTTTTTCTTACAAAGGTTAGAGAATATGTCTAAAGGTTAGTCTATAAATTGCCCATTTTCTTATTTTCCATAATTAAAAATACGCTTTTAAACTCTTTCTTAATTTCTAGATATTTTAAAAAATTTTGAATATGATTTCGGTTTTTCAAATGCAACATGGATTTGTGTGTGTGTGCGTGTATTGAAAATGTGTTAAAGTTTCTATGTAAATGTAAAAAAGTGTAATTTTTGTATAAAGTTAAACAAATTTTGAAACTAAACATTTATGTATGTCTGAGGGTTAAATATTTATAGTTAACATATAAATTAAGGCCAATTATGGTTTCAGGGGAAACTCACACAAATCCGTTTATGTTTAGAAGGATTATTAGTTATACATTTATAATATTTATATTTTAAATAATTTTTTGTAAACACTTAGAATTAGTAAAAATTTAGAGAATTTTAAAAAAATTTTCAAGGATTTTTTGCAAGGACAAGAAACCAATTTCTTTAAAGGGAAGCTTAAGGAAAAACATTGATATATACAGAGTTTTTTTTAATATTGTAAATATTAATGATATAAACAAATTAGGACAAAAAGCTTTATATATAGACATTATTATATTTATAAGAAATTTATTTTAAAAATTGTTCGTTAGACATTTAAAAAAAATTAGTATTTTACAAAAAGTTTTACCCCCTAATTCATAAGCGTAAAATATTGCTATGGCAAATTTTTTATACAAAATTCCTACTATAATTTGATAATTCGTTTATGAATTAGGGGGTTAAACTATAAAAAAAATGTATAAGAAATCATATTTTAAAGCCGCAAAAAAGTCCTTTTATAGACAAAAAAAAGAACTAAGTGATGAAAATTAATTCATAAAACAAGATTTTTATGTTTTTTTTTTTTAAATATGGCACCAGATTTTAAATTTTTAATAAAATTGAAGAACTTTACTCCTAGAATTACAAAATTCGTAACAAAGTAACGATAAAAATTAGAAATCTAGTGCAATATACTTAACATAAACATTTAAAAAATGAATATTTTTACACAAACTCTCTGAGAATTATAAAGAAAACTACAAACTCAAAATCTAAAAGATCGAAATCAAACCCAAAGAAAACAAAAACTCTAATTTGAGAGTATTAAAACCAAAAAGAGAATAAAACTAAAGATAACAAAACTAAAAGAGAAGTGTAAAACTAAAAAGAGAGAGATTTGACAAAAAAAGAAACTAATAGCAGAAAAGAAGTAGAAGAAGTTTAGAAGAAATGTTAACCTGATCGTCAGGGCCCATTAAGGCGGCTGCTGCTGAGGCAGCATCGGCCGCAGCACCGGTATTGGTCTCGTAATCGCCTTCGAGGGAACTCTGCGAAGAAGCCGAAGCTGTACCAGTGCTCGATTCACGTATCAACTGAGTATAACCATAATTGTACGATTAAGTTAGAACGAGGACACAAAATGCCATAAAATAACCGAGAGCATGATATGTTTAGGAGGCGTGTGTAAGTGTTTTTTTGGTTTTAACGAGGAAAAAAGTGTTTTTTATGGTTCGGGGAAAAGGAAGAAAAGTAAAAAACGCGTTTTAAGGCGTGTTATAGTTTATTACGTGTAATTTTTGAGTTAAAGTGTTAAATTGTGTGTTAAATGTGTAAAAGTTTCAAAATGTTGCAAATAAATCAAATGCAGGAGGGATTAGTATCAAGAGTGTTCAACAGTAAAAGGTAGAGTTACAAAACAATCAAACCGTATTGGAAATTTATAAAAATTTGGAAAGTCAACCAAAGGTTTCAAATAAAATAACAGGATAAAATAAAAAAATGTTATGAAGTTTTGGTTCCAAAAATGAAAACAAAAAAAGGAAATTTTTGTTCAATATCAGAATATCTAATGATTTCATAAATTATTCAGATAAGATAAGAAATGATCGCCCTTAATATTTTATAATTAACATACCTTATCCTTTTTATCCTTCTTCAAAGGACTGCGGCTGCGTGGTGAATCCAAATCTGGTATATGCTCTGGAGGATGACCCATGGTGTGGCGTTTCTGTGAATCCTTTTCTTTTTCGGCTAAAGCCAAAGCTGCAACAAAAACATTCAATATAAATAAATAATATCTTTACAATTTCTCTGAAATACAAACCATCCATTGACCGCGAAGTCAAACGACGGCCCGACAAACTTCTATCGAATTTGGGAGCCTCACGATCCACGGGATTCTTGCGACTCTCATACATGGTACGACCCGAGTAGCGATACTTCGAACCAAAACGTGGGAACAAGGTCGATTTGTTTGGTGGCTCGGGCGTCATGAGACGGAAGAAGGTGTGATGTTCAACACAAGACTTCCACAGCTTTTTCGCTGCTCTATGATTGGCCAATTTGAAGCCGATGGTTACCTCATGCTGCTCAAATTCACCGGGACGTATTTTGATATAGAAATGATGACGTTTATAGGAGATCTTTAAGATCTTGGGCCAAGCGAAACGATTAATGCGTAATCTTTAAAGTTAAAAAAAAATTAATGATTTTGACTTTTTGAAAATCTTGAAAAAGACTTACTTGTCTCTGTACACCAACAAACCGGAGGCACAAACGCCCAACATGATGTCTACGCCTTCGGAATCCTTGGCGGGATGTAAATCAACGCCATACATGGCCAATTTCTTAGCATTTTCCAAATAATGCAATTCAGCTTCGGCGGGTGATTGACCCCTGAAAGAAGAAAAATTTAATTTAAACCTAAATTAAAAAGAACAGAACTAGAAAAGAACTGGAACAGAACCGATTCTTAAACCAAATCTAAAAGTAAATTTAAAACTTAAGTAAAACTAAGTGAGATTTGAACTACGACTGGATCGATCCAAACCAGAAATAGTTTTTCTTCTACTCACTTGTGAGTCTTATGTAGATCCATAACCTTATCCTCCAATTCTGTGCTCTGATTGGGAGCAATTTTGAAATCCTTCAAATAATTACGATTGGGCATATCCTTGGGATCATAATCGCCCATTTCCGATTGCACCAAATAAGAGCCCAGCAAAGCATGCGTGACAAATGTACAGGGCAAACGGCCCTCTAAAATATCATTGCGCACTTGCAGACACAAATGATAACGGGTGATGTCTTCTTGTAGCTGTGAAGGCTCTGGAGGATAGAATTTAACGCCAAAGTTCAAATTCCAGGGATCAGAGCGAAAGAATTTCGAGACTGGTTTATCCAAATCCAACCAATTTCTGGGATCTGTGGGCGTTTCATAGGTGAGACCAAAATAGTCTTTTTCGATGATATTAAGGCCAGCACAAATGGAATTTAGCAAATCACGGCCCTTGGCTTTGCGCTGTAAAGCAGAAATTAAAGGTTTGTTATCGATTTAAAAGAGGAATTCCAAAAACTTACATCAATGGTCACATCTAAAATGGAGCCATCCAACAGTGTAATGCGCGCCAAAGCCGCCTTGGAAGTATTGGCAGGTGATTTCTTGCCCTTGGTGGGCGTTTCCGTTTCTGCGGCGGCAGCTGTTTTAGTTTCCGCCGGCATTTTGTACCTTTTTTACTGGATCACTTTACAATATGTTCAAGGATTCTCTAGCAGTTTTTCTGTTATAAATTATTTGTTTAAGCTAAAATGACATTAAACAAGAAAAAAATCGTTTTAATTAAATCTTTTATTAATCAAATCACTTAAGTCTTTAATCCCTTTCATTGTGGTACTAAATCGTTTAAACTGTTTTATTGTGTTTTAAATAGATTAAAATTTATTTCAATTAACTCGGGCTAAACGAATGAGCAACTTTTTCTAACTAATTGACGGATGAAATGGAATGCGGGAGGGATGTGTCATTTGAACTTTAGTTAGTCAGTCATCATTTAACGAAAAAACATCTCATATGGACTCAAGTATATCGATATAATTAATTTTTGCAAACCGTTTTTAATAAATTCTGTCATTCTTCATCGCCACCACAAACTGGGCTATAAAATACAGTGGCTAGCGAAAGTAAAACGACACATATTGTTAGTTTGTTCATAGTATTATATTTTGTTGATATTATTATTTAAATAATTTTCCACTGTACTTTACGTTATTTGTGGTTTATATAAAAAATTATATATAACAGAATATCGTCGTTATGACCACAATTTTGTATATCAAGTGTGAACTTGAAGAATTACTCAATAAACGTTTAAATTTCATTTAAATATTTATAAAAAGTAATTATTTATTTAATAGATTGCCGCTATTTCTGTGAAAAAGTATTCAGTAACACTAAAAGAGTAAAACCAGTGACACACTTCAAGAATATCGAACTAAAAGTGAAGCAAAAATAGCGCCAGATGTAAAATTTCTAGGGAATATATTTAAAGGAAAATAAGTTATAAGAATTAAACTGGAACAGAACAAAATATAGAACTAAAACAGAACCAGAACAGAACCAGAATAGAACCAGAACAGAACCAGAACAGAACCAGCACAGAACCAGAACAGAACCAGAACAGAACCAGAACAGAACCAGAACAGAACCAGAACAGAACCAGAACAGAACCAGAACAGAACCAGAACAGAACCAGAACAGAACCAGAACAGAACCAGAACAGAACCAGAACAGAACCAGAACAGAACCAGAACAGAACCAGAACAGAACCAGAACAGAACCAGAACAGAACCAGAACAGAACCAGAACAGAACCAGAACAGAACCAGAACAGAACCAGAACAGAACCAGAACAGAACCAGAACAGAACCAGAACAGAACCAGAACAGAACCAGAACAGAACCAGAACAGAACCAGAACAGAACCAGAACAGAACCAGAACAGAACCAGAACAGAACCAGAACAGAACCAGAACAGAACCAGAACAGAACCAGAACAGAACCAGAACAGAACCAGAACAGAACCAGAACAGAACCAGAACAGAACCAGAACAGAACCAGAACAGAACCAGAACAGAACCAGAACAGAACCAGAACAGAACCAGAACAGAACCAGAACAGAACCAGAACAGAACCAGAACAGAACCAGAACAGAACCAGAACAGAACCAGAACAGAACCAGAACAGAACCAGAACAGAACCAGAACAGAACCAGAACAGAACCAGAACAGAACCAGAACAGAACCAGAACAGAACCAGAACAGAACCAGAACAGAACCAGAACAGAACCAGAACAGAACCAGAACAGAACCAGAACAGAACCAGAACAGAACCAGAACAGAACCAGAACAGAACCAGAACAGAACCAGAACAGAACCAGAACAGAACCAGAACAGAACCAGAACAGAACCAGAACAGAACCAGAACAGAACCAGAACAGAACCAGAACAGAACCAGAACAGAACCAGAACAGAACCAGAACAGAACCAGAACAGAACCAGAACAGAACCAGAACAGAACCAGAACAGAACCAGAACAGAACCAGAACAGAACCAGAACAGAACCAGAACAGAACCAGAACAGAACCAGAACAGAACCAGAACAGAACCAGAACAGAACCAGAACAGAACCAGAACAGAACCAGAACAGAACCAGAACAGAACCAGAACAGAACCAGAACAGAACCAGAACAGAACCAGAACAGAACCAGAACAGAACCAGAACAGAACCAGAACAGAACCAGAACAGAACCAGAACAGAACCAGAACAGAACCAGAACAGAACCAGAACAGAACCAGAACAGAACCAGAACAGAACCAGAACAGAACCAGAACAGAACCAGAACAGAACCAGAACAGAACCAGAACAGAACCAGAACAGAACCAGAACAGAACCAGAACAGAACCAGAACAGAACCAGAACAGAACCAGAACAGAACCAGAACAGAACCAGAACAGAACCAGAACAGAACCAGAACAGAACCAGAACAGAACCAGAACAGAACCAGAACAGAACCAGAACAGAACCAGAACAGAACCAGAACAGAACCAGAACAGAACCAGAACAGAACCAGAACAGAACCAGAACAGAACCAGAACAGAACCAGAACAGAACCAGAACAGAACCAGAACAGAACCAGAACAGAACCAGAACAGAACCAGAACCAGAACAGAACCAGAACAGAACCAGAACAGAACCAGAACAGAACCAGAACAGAACCAGAACAGAACCAGAACAGAACCAGAACAGAACCAGAACAGAACCAGAACAGAACCAGAACAGAACCAGAACAGAACCAGAACAGAACCAGAACAGAACCAGAACAGAACCAGAACAGAACCAGAACAGAACCAGAACAGAACCAGAACAGAACCAGAACAGAACCAGAACAGAACCAGAACAGAACCAGAACAGAACCAGAACAGAACCAGAACAGAACCAGAACAGAACCAGAACAGAACCAGAACAGAACCAGAACAGAACCAGAACAGAACCAGAACAGAACCAGAACAGAACCAGAACAGAACCAGAACAGAACCAGAACAGAACCAGAACAGAACCAGAACAGAACCAGAACAGAACCAGAACAGAACCAGAACAGAACCAGAACAGAACCAGAACAGAACCAGAACAGAACCAGAACAGAACCAGAACAGAACCAGAACAGAACCAGAACAGAACCAGAACAGAACCAGAACAGAACCAGAACAGAACCAGAACAGAACCAGAACAGAACCAGAACAGAACCAGAACAGAACCAGAACAGAACCAGAACAGAATCAGAACAGAACCAGAACAGAACCAGAACAGAACCAGAACAGAACCAGAACAGAACCAGAACAGAACCAGAACAGAACCAGAACAGAACCAGAACAGAACCAGAACAGAACCAGAACAGAACCAGAACAGAACCAGAACAGAACCAGAACAGAACCAGAACAGAACCAGAACAGAACCAGAACAGAACCAGAACAGAACCAGAACAGAACCAGAACAGAACCAGAACAGAACCAGAACAGAACCAGAACAGAACCAGAACAGAACCAGAACAGAACCAGAACAGAACCAGAACAGAACCAGAACAGAACCAGAACAGAACAGAACCAGAACAAAACCAAAACGGAACCAGAACAGAACCAGAACATAACCAGAACAGAACCAGAATAGATCCAGAACTGAACCAGAACAGAACCAGAACAGAACCAGAACAGAACCAGAACAAAACCAGAACAAAACCAAAACGGAACCAGAACAGAACCAGAACATAACCAGAACCAGAACAGAACCAGAATAGATCCAGAACTGAACCAGAACAGAACCAGAACAGAACCAGAACTGAACCAGAACAGAACCAGAACAGAACCAAAACAGAACCAGAGCAAAACCAGAACAAAACCAGAACAAAACCAGAACAGAACCAGAGCAGAACCAGAACAGAACTGGTTCAATCACAACAGAACAAGATATGTTTTATTTTTAAAAATAAGAAATTTTTGAAAATTTCCTACAAAAAAATAAGAAATTTTTGAAAATTTCCTATAAAAAATAAGAAATTTTTGAAAATTTCCTACAAAAAAAAATAAAAAATTTTGGAAAACTTCCTATAAAAAATAAGAAATTTTTGAAAAATTTCCTATAAAAATAAGAAATTTTTGAAAAAATTCCTATAAAAATAAGAAATTTTTTAAAAATTTCCTATAAAAATAAGACATTTTTTAAAAATTTCCTATAAAATAAGAAAACTTTGAAAAGTTTCCTATAAAAATAGAAAATTTTTGAAAAATTTCCTATAAAAATAAGAAATTTTTTAAAAATTTCCTATAAAATAAGAAAATTTTGAAAAGTTTCCTATAAAAATAAGAAATTTTTTTTAAATTTCCTATAAAAATAAGTAATGTTTGAAAAATTTCCTATAAAAATAAGAAATTTTTGAAAAATTTCCTATAAAAATAAGAAATTTTTGAAAAATTTCCTATAAAAATAAGAAATTTTTGAAAAATTTCCTATAAAAATAAGAAATTTTTGAAAAATTTCCTATAAAAATAAGAAATTTTTGAAAAATTTCCTATAAAAATAAGAAATTTTTGAAAAATTTCCTATAAAAATAAGAATTTCTTATTTAAAAAAAAAAATGAAAAATTTCTTATTTTTTTAAAAATTTTTCAAAAATTTCTTATTTTTATAGGAAATTTTTCAAAAATTTCTTATTTTTATAGGAAATTTTACAAAAATTTCTTATTTTTATAGGAAATTTTTCAAAATTTTCTTATTTTATAGGAAATTTTTAAAAAATGTCTTATTTTTATAGGAAATTATTCAAAAATTTCTTATTTTTATAGGAAATTTTTTAAAAATTTCTTATTTTTAAACGAAATTTTTCAAAAATTTCTTATTTTTATAAGAAATTTTTCAAAAATTTCTTATTTCTTTCGGAAATTTTTAAAAAATTTCTTATTTTTATAGGAAATTTTTCAAAAATTTCTTATTTTTATAGAAAATTTTCAAAAATGTCTTATTTTTATAGGAAATTTTTAAAAAAATTTCCTATTTTTATAGGAAACTCAAACTGAACTTAATTTAAGAACTTAGTTTTCATTGTATTCTAGATCTCATATTTCAAAAGTATCAACTTGTCATTGAAACGGAAATGTTTATCTAGTGATGCTATGTTTTGCGACTCTACAACAATTCCACCAATTAACACCCATCCATGGCTTTGTGCCAACTCGTGTCTGTTTTGAAAAGATCAAACAACAAATTCAATTAAAGCTTTTTCGCAAAACAGCGCAATTCCAACATCTTCATCCGCCCAAAAGGTCAAAATGTGTAACCCTATCATAAAAATATGCCTACTTAAAGCAATTATTAAATGTCTTAACCCAGCAAACATAACAATGAGCGCTTTAAATTTAATTGTGAATGTAGTAATTTCTTAGTTTAGTTTTGTTAACATTTTGTAGAAAAGGCTTTGGTGTCTGATCCTACGAAGTCTTAACTCACTTTTAGGTGTTTGCTGGGTTTTAGATGATCTTCAAAACAAATTGTTGAATATATTTTTTAGATTTTAACATCATGTCATTTAATAATTAACACAATTCTCTGAAGTTGTTAAATAATTTAGAGAAAATTGGGTTAATTTGAGACCTTTTTTAAAGTTTTTTTTAAAGTCATTAAAGTATGAAATATTCTAGTTTTAGTCCTCATTATCATAAACACCATAATCTTGTTAATGTTTGGAATATATTAATGGTCACGACAGGCGAATTATTTCATAGAAGAATTAAAATTTTTCAGTTTTTTTTTTCAAAATTAGGAATCGTAAAACTCACATCTATGTAACATTTTTAGCTTCTAAATTTTCCCCCAGACACATAATAAAATTTTTTTAGTAGAAACTTAAAATTTTATTTCTTACACCTTTTTTTGTGATAACCTTAACCTCAATTTCGACTCATCCTTAATTAAAGTACAACCAATTACCAAAACAAAACAACTGTAATCCTTAAAAAACAAACTATTATGCGGTAATTTTTGACATCTTTTTATTTGGCAAATATTTAAAAAATTACAGCCAAGAAACACGCCAAATATTTCTTCTCCAACCACCCCAGACAGACAGACGGACAGTCAAACAGTCAAACAGTCAAACATTTAAATTGAATTAATGGGAAGCACTAAAACGATTACTTGAGCAGAAATTCATAAGAAAAAATTGAAATATCAGCAGAGACGCTGAACAGTCTAGACTTTGGGGAGTTCAATTATTAGGCCCGAAGGTATAATTAAAATTTCTGTTTCTCTGTTTGCAATTAAGTTTTAAAAAAGGAGTATTTTTTGTTGCTTTGGCTAGAGTTATGAGCTCAAATTAACCACAAGTGGCAAAAGATAGAAATAAGTGTCTTTTATAGGGGTTTAAGGAAGGTAATGGTTAGAAACATAATAAAAGTAATGGCTGTACTTTTGACAAACATAAAAAGGAACGGAGCGGGGGAGTTTTTAATCCCCTCTCGGCTACAAAGAAAATACTTGAGTCTGCTGTTTCCTAATAGTTTGAAATAATAGCTTTAAAATTTCGAGGTTGCTGTGGCTTAGTTGTTTAGCATATCATACATATACTGCCTGGGTTCGAGCCCCAGTCACGACACACATCAATTTATGTAAATATTAATTTTTATTACAATTATTGATTACCACATCATTCTCCATTAGCTTTAAGTCCTACAGCATTAACACGCTGTCGATGTAAAGCAGCAAAAATGGCTGTAGATCGACAAACGACCACAAACGTAACTGTGTGACAATTTCTCAGAATGTTTGACGGTCTTTAAACGTAAAATGGAGAAGTTTATAGAAACATTTTTTATAGAAAAATTTTTTTCTTATAGAAAAATTTTTGATAAAAAAATTGTTTCTAGAAAAATATTTGATAAAAAAGTTTTCTATGGAAAAATTTTTGATAAAAAAATTTTCTAAGAAAAATTTGTGATAAAAAAATTTTCTATACAAACATTTTTGATAAAAAAAATTTTCTATACAAACATTTTTGATAAAAAAAAAATTTCTATACAAACATTTTTAATAAAAAAAATTTTCTAGAAAAATTTTTCATAAAAAAATTTTCTAGAAAAATTTTTCATAAAAAAATTTTCTATAGAAACATTTTTAAATTTTTCAAAAAATTCCCTATAGAAAGATTTTTGAAAAAAAAAAATTCTATAAAAAATTTTTAGAAAAAAATATTTTCAGTAAAAAAATTTTTGATAAAAATATTTTTCTATAGAAGAATTTTATTAGACAAAAATAGTTTTCTATAGAAAAATTTTGGATAAAAAAATTTTCTAAAGAAAAATTTTAAATTTCCTATAGAAAAATTTTAAATTACTATAGAAAAATTTTAAATTTTCTATACAAACATTTTTGAATAAAAACAAAACTTATTATTCATTTATCAAAAATTTTTCTATAAAAAATATCTGATAAAAAAGTTTTCGATAGAAAAATTTTTGATAAAAAAATTTTCTATTTCTAATTTTCTACAGAAAAACTTAAAATTTTCTATAACAAAATTTTTAATTTTCTATAGAAAAATTTTAAATTTTCTATAGAAAAATTTTGAATTTTGTATGGAAAAATTTTTAATTTTCTATAGAAAAATTTCAAATTTTCTTTAGAAAAATTTTAAATTTTCTACAAAAAAAAAATTTAAATTTTCTATAAAAAAAATTTTCAATTTTTTATAGAAAAATTTTAAATTTTCTATAGAAAAATTTAAATTTTCTATAGAAAAATTTTAGATTTTCTATAGAAAAATTTTAAATTTTCTATAGAAAAACTTAAAATTTTCTATAGAAAAATATAAAATTTTCTATAGAAAAATTTAAAATTTTCTGTAGAAAAATTTTAGATTTTCTATAGAAAAATTTTAGATTTTCTATAGAAAAATTTTAAATTTTCTATGGAAAATTTTAAATTTTCTATGAAAAATTTTAAATTTTCTAAAGAAGAATTTTTGATAAAAAAAATTTATAGAAAAATTTTTGATTAAAAGTTTTCTCTAGAAAAATTTTTGATAAAAAAATTTTCAAAAAGAAGTGTATTTGCATTTGATCCCAAACCTGTTACATTTATTTATTAATGTAACAGATCAATTTATTGATAAAAAGCCAAAAAATGTTTGCGGAGAAACCAAATTCCTCGACGCGTTTCGATGGTTGGTTAAGCCATCTCTTCAGGAGGATTATCCCCAATTTAGACAGATCGAAAACCTCGCATTATTACTAAATTTACAAACATAACTATTAAGAATTATGTTCATAAACCAAAAGTAAAAGCGTAGATTATCGTCTGAACAAAAACAAACATTTTTCAGTTTTCATCTACCTTCACTTCCCACATTCTTGCTGTAGCCGTCGGCTACTATATGCAGAATGCTGTGAAGAAGGGGGGGTAAGATGTTTTAAAATAAACAAGTTTATTTTAAAAAATAAGCTGAATGCATGCAGTTTTATCAAAAAATAACAAATTAGTCGGGATGTAAATATTATTCAAAAAGAAGTGTATTTGCATTTGATCCCAAACCTGTTACATTTATTTATTAATGTAACAGATCAATTTATTGATCCCCCTTCTTCACAGCATTCTGCATATAGTAGCCGACGGCTACAGCAAGAATGTGGGAAGTGAAGGTAGATGAAAACTGAAAAATGTTTGTTTTTGTTCAGACGATAATCTACGCTTTTACTTTTGGTTTATGAACATAATTCTTAATAGTTATGTTTGTAAATTTAGTAATAATGCGAGGTTTTCGATCTGTCTAAATTGGGGATAATCCTCCTGAAGAGATGGCTTAACCAACCATCGAAACGCGTCGAGGAATTTGGTTTCTCCGCAAACATTTTTTGGCTTTTTATCAATAAATTGATCTGTTACATTAATAAATAAATGTAACAGGTTTGGGATCAAATGCAAATACACTTCTTTTTGAATAATATTTACATCCCGACTAATTTGTTATTTTTTGAAAAAAAAAAAAAATTTTCTATAAAAAAATATTTGATAAAAAAATTTCCTATAGAAAAATTTAAAATTTCCTATAGAAAAATTTTATATTTTCTATAGAAAAATTTTAAATTTTCTATAGAAAAATTTTATATTTTCTATAGAAAAATTTTAAATTTTTAATTTTCTATAAAAAAAAATTTTAATTTCCTATAGAAAAATTTTTAATTATCTGTAGAAAAATTTTAAATTTTCTATAGAAAAATACTTTTTTATAAAAAACTTTTATAGAAAATTTTTTTAATAAAAAAATTTTCTAATAAATTTTTTTTTTTTCAAAAATTTTTCTATAGAAATTTTTTTTATGAATTTTTGTATAAAAAATTGTTGTTAAAAAAAAATTTCTATAAAAAAATATTTTTCTGTAGAAAATTTTTATCAAATATTTTTCTATAGAAAATATTTTTATCAAAAATTTTTTATAGAAAATTTAAAAAAAATTTCTATATAAAAATTTTTGATAAAAAAAATTTTGTAAGAAATTTTTCCATAGAAAATTATTTTATCAAAAATTTTTCTTATATAAAACTTTTTCATCAAAAATTTTTATTAGAAAAATTTTTCATAAAAAAATTTTCTATAGAAAAATTTCTTACAAAATTTTTTTTATCAAAAAATTTTCTATAGAAATTTTTTTTAAATTTTCTACAAAAAATTTTTGATAAAAATATTTTCTACAGAAAAATATTTGATAAAAAAATTTCTACAGAAAAATATTTTTTTATAGAAAAATTTTTTTTAACAATAATTTTTTGTAGAAAATTTTTTATCAAATATTTTTCTATAGAAAATATTTTTATCAAAAATTTTTTATAGAAAATTTAAAAAAAATTTCTATAGAAAAATTTTTGATAAAAAAAATTTTGTAAGAAATTTTTCTATAGAAAATTATTTTATCAAAAATTTTTCTTATATAAATCTTTTTTATCAACAATTTTTATTAGAAACATTTTTCATAAAAAAATTTTCTATAGAAAAATTTTTGATAAAAAAAAATTTTTTAAAAAATTTTTGATAAAAAAATTTTCTATAGAAAAATTTTTGATAAAAAAAGTTTCTAAAAAAAAATTTTGATAAAAAAATTTTCTAAAAAAAATGTTGATAAAAATTTTTTATAGAAAATTTTTTGATAAAAAAATTTTTCTATAGAAATTTTTGATAAAAAATTTTTCTTTAGAAATTTTTGATAAAAAAATGTTTCTATAGAAATTTATGATAAAAAACTAGACAATTTATTGATCAATAAAGACTGAGATCAAGTGCGAATAATTTTTCTGAATAATACATATTTATATTCCGACAATTAGGTTTATCCTAAAAGTATGCTACAAAAATGTTTCAGAATATCTTACATTTCGATAGATATCGAATGCGGCGATTTGACCCCAGGCTAATGCAGGAGTGCACAAATCCACAGTTTCCGTGCAAAAAAATTAAGATTTGGGCTAAGAATTGCTACCTTTTATACTTATTCTGCAGATTTAGCAACGAGTGACTATTTGTTTTCCAGAACTTGCTCGACGGAATCTTACAAACCAATGAAGAAATCATATTTTTCAGAAGAGATACGAAATTATGGAGAAATAGACTTATAGAGCCTCAGTTGTATATATTTTTTTAATGAATATATCGCCCTTATGTATGTACTTTAGATGCTGATATATAAATTTTAGTACTTTTTTGTTTACTTAATAAAAATGTTTAAAATAAGTGCCAAAGCTACCTCTGACTTATTGTTAAATCGATTCCCAGTTTATCAACAACACTACATAAGATTGTTATTTGTATGGCGTTGTTTTTGTAAAACCCTACATTTTCTTTAGTCGCTATTGGGCTTTCATATTAGGCTTTTTTTTTAGAAAATAGCCCCGATTTGAACTATTAAACGGGTATATGCAACTTTAATCAAAATAAAATTTTATTCATTTAATGATTAGGAATCATGAACAAGGCCGGATCTCGACATTTAGTGACAATATTTCTATGGCAATAAATCATAATGGCTTAAGTCGAAATTTCATGTTTTGAGATATTAAGTTTTTGTAAAATGGTTAAGGGTTTTGTAAGAAAAATTTCAAATATAAATGCTTACAGTTTTGTTAATAATGACATTTTAAACCTGAAATTTGGCTGAGTGATAGATCTTGAAGAAGAGAATAAGAATATGTAAAAAAATTAAAAAGCACTTAAGTCAACTTAAGCCTTTATCATTTATTGCCACATATTCATATTCAAATCTTTAAATTTTGCTTTAAACTCTAGTCTTCTACTCAACCTTGTTAAAAAAGTCCAATTAATATGCGATTGTCTTCCAACAACCTGTTACATTTTGACTTTCCAGCAAAACAGTTTCCTTTTCTACCTTTTCGAATATTAAAAATTTAAAAAGTCACCAGGATAATAGACCCACTTTTCTTGAATAAGGCAACACCAACTACAAGTATATGAAAGTGTTTCTGCAAAGAGTTTCCTGCCATCTGGAAAAGCTCTTTTCATCTTCTTTTTTAAACATATAATGAGACTTATTTCCGTTAAAGAAACTTCCGCTACACAAGTTCTGCAAATCAAATATTCTCAGTTACAGCAAAATTTAAAGACTCTTTAGTTTCTCGGTTCCATTTTGCTTCCTGGGGGTTTTTATGACTATAAAGAGTCTTTCTATGTTTGTCAGTTATTTAGCAGAAAATTTTGCATTAATGCCGTAAACTCATTTACCTACATTTATTTACGTTATGCTAAATTTAGTTAAGAACAAAAAAAATTAAATTTTATAACAAAGAAGAAATATAAAAATTTTATTTTTTTTAGCTATGAGGTATTTTGTTACTCTTATTCTTGGCAATTAAGTTTGTTTTAGCATGTAAATGCCAAACGAACTAAAAGGGGAAGTACAGCACTTTAGTCTTTAAAATGTTATTCTATGAAGTATTAATCATGTTATAGGCTATACTTCCCTTTCAAGTCAAACAAAAGTTCTTTCCAAAAATTTTTTTATATTATCGTAGACGAGGCTACAACTTGTTGTATCCATCCATTCATTCATTCATGCATGATTACAGCTTGTACCAGCATATGAATGCAGTCGTGTTCTTTTACGTTTTTTTGGCATTAAGACTCGATTCTCTGTTCATGTGTTGCAATCTCAATATCTTTTTTTGTTCTTTCATTGAATGTAACTGAACTTATATGGAAAAGTTTTAGATATTTTGTACGCTTTTGTATGGACTAGTAATTTGTACACGATTATTATTCTTATTCTTATTTATTGCTAAATAAAGCAACAAAATGTTGCAAGACATGAAATACTTGTGTTTTAATTAAAGACCCGCCATATGGGTCATTTCAATTTAAAAGAAGTAAAAAAAAGGGACGGACACAACATAAAAGAATTTAAGAAAAGATTTTATAATTATGAAAGCTACTTAGTTATTTCCATAAATGATTCGGGAAGACATTTGAAGACCCTACCGAATATGTATTTCAAAATTGTATTTGACTAAGACAAAGACTAAAACATAGACTAAGGCATAGACTAAGACATAGACTAAGATATAGACTAAGACATAGACTAAGACATAGACTAAGACATAGACTAACACATAGACTAAGACATAGACTAAGACATAGACTAAGATATAGACTAAGACATAGACTAAGACATAGACTAAGACATAGACTAAGACATAGACCAAGACATAGACTAAGATATAGACTAAGACATAGACCAAGACATAGACTAAGACATAGACTAAGACATAAACTAAGATATAGACTAAGATATAGACTAAGACATAGACTAAGACATAGACTAAGACATAGACTAAGACATAGACTAAGACATAGACTAAGACATAGACTAAGATATAGACTAAGACATAGACTAAGACATAGACTAAGACATAGACTAAGACATAGACTAAGATATAGACTAAGACATAGACTAAGACATAGACTAAGACATAGACTTAGACATAGACTAAGACATAGACTAAGACATAGACTACGACATAGACTAAGACATAGACTAAGACATAGGCTAAGACATAGACTAAGACATAGACTAAGACATAGACTAAGACATAGACTAAGACATAGACTAAGACATAGACTAAGACATAGACTAAGACATAGACTAAGACATAGACTAAGACATAGACTAAGACATAGACTAAGACATAGACTAAGACATAGCCTAAGACATAGACTTAGACTAAGATATAGACTAAGAGAATAGATTAAGACATAGACTAAGACTTAGACTTAGACTAAGATATAGACTAAGACATAGACTAAGACATAGACTAAGACATAGACTAAGACATAGACTAAGACATAGACTAAGACATAGACTAAGACATAGACTAAGACATAGACTAAGACATAGACTAAGACATAGACTAAGACATAGACTAAGACATAGACTAAGACATAGACTAAGACATAGACTAAGACATAGACTAAGACATAGACTAAGACACAGACTAAGAGATAGACTAAGACATAGACTAAGACATAGACTAAGACATAGACTAAGATATAGACTAAGACTTACTCTTAGACTAAGATATAGACTAAGACATAGACTAAGACTTACTCTTAGACTAAGATATAGACTAAGACATAGACTAAGACATAGACTAAGACTTAGACTAAGATATAGACTAAGACATAGACCAAGACATAAACTAAGATATAGACTAAGATATAGACTAAGGACATAGACATAGACTAAGACATAGACTAAGACATAGACTAAGACATAGACTAAGACATAGACTAAGACATAGACTAAGACATAGACTAAGACATAGACTAAGACATAGACTAAGACATAGACTAAGACATAGACTAAGACATAGACTAAGATATAAACTAAGACATAGACTAAGACATAGACTAAGACATAGACTTAGACATAGACTAAGACATAGACTAAGACATAGACTACGACATAGACTAAGACATAGACATAGACTAAGACATAGGCTAAGACATAGACTAAGACATAGACTAAGACATAGACTAAGACATAGACTAAGACATAGACTAAGACATAGACTAAGACATAGACTAAGACATAGACTAAGACATAGACTAAGACATAGACATAGACTAAGACATAGACTAAGACATAGACTAAGACATAGACTAAGACATAGACTAAGACATAGACTAAGACATAGACTAAGACATAGACTAAGACATAGACTAAGACATAGACTAAGACATAGACTAAGACATAGACTAAGACATAGACTAAGACATAGACTAAGACATAGACTAAGACATAGCCTAAGACATAGACTTAGACTTAGACTAAGATATAGACTAAGAAAATAGATTAAGAAATAGACTAAGACTTAGACTTAGACTAAGATATAGACTAAGACATAGACTAAGACATAGACTAAGACATAGACTAAGACATAGACTAAGACATAGACTAAGACATAGACTAAGACATAGACTAAGACATAGACTAAGACATAGACTAAGACATAGACTAAGACATTGACTAAGACATAGACTAAGACATAGACTTAGACTTAGACTAAGATATAGACTAAGAAAATAGATTAAGACATAGACTAAGACTTAGACTTAGACTAAGATATAGACTAAGACATAGACTAAGGCATAGACTAAGACATAGACTAAGACATAGACATAGACTAAGACATAGACTAAGACATAGCCTAAGACATAGACTAAGACATAGACTAAGACATAGACTAAGACATAGACTAAGACATAGACTAAGACATAGACTAAGACATAGACTAAGACATAGACTAAGACAGAGGCTAAGACTAAACATAGACTAAGATATAGACTAAGACATAGACTAAGACATAGACAAAGACATAGACTAAGACATAGACTAAGACGTAGACTAAGACGTAGACTAAGACTATGTTTAGACTACGACTATGACATAGATTAAGACAATGACATAGACTAAGACTATGTCTTAGTCTATGTCATACTCTATGTCTTAGTCTATGTCTTAGTCTATGTCTTAGTCTATGTCTTAGTCTATGTCTTAGTCTATGTCTTAGTCTATGTCTTAGTCTATGTCTTAGTCTATGTCTTAGTTCTATGTCTTAGTCTATGTCTTAGTCTATGTCTTAGTCTATGTCTTAGTCTATGTCTTAGTCTATGTTTTAGTCTATGTCTTAGTCTATGTCTTAGTCTATGTCTTAGTCTATGTCTTAGTCTATGTCTTAGTCTATGTCTTAGTCTATGTCTTAGTCTATGTCTTAGTCTATGTCTTAGTCTATGTCTTAGGTCTATGTCTTAGTCTATGTCTTAGTCTATGTCTTAGTCTATGTCTTAGTCTATGTTTTAGTCTAAGTCTTAGTCTATGTCTTAGTCTATGTCTTAGACTATGTCTTAGTCTATGTCTTAGTCTATGTCTTAGTCTCTGTCTTATTTTATGTCTTAGTCGATGTATTAATCTATGTTTTTTCATGTTTTAGTCTATGTTTTAGTCTTTAATTTTAAAAATTCCCTTAATTTAATAAAGCTTTTATATTTGTACATGTTATACCAAATGAAATACGAGTATAATAAAATAATTACATTATAAAATTACACGTTTCCTTAGACTTCGTGTTTCTGTTACTGACGCCACCATCTGAATCATGATTTCAAACAAAAAGTCCTTTGCAAATTCCTTTTAGTCAGGACATGACTAAAAAATGTAGTCACAAATGTCATCGTTCATATAATTTTAAATCAAATATTTTGACGCCAGTTGGTGTCACCAGTTCATTTTTTTTTTTCATTTTTTAATATTCTTAAAATTTTATGTCTGAGATACTTTTAACTGAAATAAAAGCGGAGGTTTGGAATTTTATTCGTAATTTAGTTTGTTTGTTTATTCGTCTGGATGTTAAAAAGGAAATTGAATTGAAATTGATTTAATATGAATGTAAGAATAAAGAGTGGAAGGGATAGAATCGAGGTAAAAATCATAAGACTTTATTAAAAATGGAATGTAACAAAAAATCACTAAGAGTTTTATTTCATCTTTTTGACCATTTAATACAAAACGTATTTCAAACTCAAAGGAAACGGTGTATTTCTAATTTATAACTTCATCATCATGTCCTGGTTTTCAATTTAATATTCAGTTTACACATACAGACATACACACATACTTACACATGAATAAATTTCTTTGTACAAAAAAGTATGTGTTTGTTTCTGACTTTTTTTATTGTTGTTATTTTGAAGTTTCCTTTTATGTCTTGACAGGATATTGTGTTTTTAATTTGTCTTCTTGTTTGTTAAAGAACACACGCAGGACGAACACTCAGTCCGGTTATAAACCCACTCTATTATCCTTTTAGCCATGACATGGTAAACCCATAAATTTTGGCGTCACACTTTATGTCATTTTCAGTAAAAATGTCTGTTTTTCTTGTAGCTATTCCCCTCAGTTCAGGAGCAGAAAATTTTAACGCGTCTTACGAATAGTCTATGTCTTAGCCTATGTCTTAGCCTATGTCTTAGTCTATGTTTTAGTCTATGTCTTAGTCTATGCCTTAGTCTATGTCTTAGTCTATGTCTTAGTCTATGTCTTAGTCTATGTCTTAGTCTATGTCTTAGTCTATGTCTTAGTCTATGTCTTAGTCTATGTCTTAGTCTATGTCTTAGTCTATGTCTTAGTCTATGTCTTAGTCTATGTCTTAGTCTATGTCTTAGTCTATGTCTTAGTCTATGTCCTTAGTCTATGTCTTAGTCTATGTCTTAGTCTATGTCTTAGTCTATGTCTTAGTCTATGTCTTAGTCTATGTCTTGTCTATGTCTTAGTCTATGTCTTAGTCTATGTCTTAGTCTATGTCTTAGTCTATGTCTTAGTCTATGTCTTAGTCTATGTCTTAGTCCTATGTCTTAGTCTATGTCTTAGTCTATGTCTTAGTCTATGTCTTAGTCTATGTCTTAGTCTATGTCTTAGTCTATGTCTTAGTCTATGTCTTAGTCTATGTCTTAGTCTATGTCTTAGTCTATGTCTTAGTCTATGTCTTAGTCTATGTCTTAGTCTATGTCTTAGTCTATGTCTTAGTCTATGTCTTAGTCTATGTCTTAGTCTATGTCTTAGTCTATGTCTTAGTCTATGGTCTTAGTCCTATGTCTTAGTCTATGTCTTAGTCTATGTCTTAGTCTATGTCTTAGTCTATGTCTTAGTCTATGTCTTAGTCTATGTCTTAGTCTATGTCTTAGTCTATGTCTTAGTCTATGTCTTTAGTCTATGTCTTCTAGCTTCTATGTCTTAGTCTATGTCTATAGTCTATGTCTATGTCTTAGTCTATGTCTTAGTCTAGTGTCTTAGTCTATGTCTTAGTCTATGTCTTAGTCTATGTCTTAGTCTATGTCTTAGTCTATGTCTTAGTCTATGTCTTAGTCTATGTCTTAGTCTATGTCTTAGTCTATGGTCTTAGTCTATGTCTTAGTCTATGTCTTAGTCTATGTCTTAGTCTATGTCTTAGTCTATGTCTTAGTCTTATGTCTTAGTCTATGTCTTAGTCTATGTCTTAGTCTATGTCTTAGTCTATGTCTTAGTCTATGTCTTAGTCTTTGTCTTAGTCTATGTCTTAGTCTATGTCTTAGTCTTTGTCTTAGTCTTTGTCTTAGTCTATGTCTTAGTCTATGTCTTAGTCTATGTCTTAGTCTATGTCTTAGTCTATGTCTTAGTCTATGTCTTAGTCTATGTCTTAGTCTATGTCTTAGTCTATGTCTTAGTCTATGTCTTAGTCTATGTCTTAGTCTATGTCTTAGTCTATGTCTTAGTCTATGTCTTAGTCTATATCTTAGTCTATGTCTTAGTCTATGTCTTAGTCTATGTCTTAGTCTATGTCTTAGTCTATGTCTTAGTCTATGTCTTAGTCTATGTCTTAGTCTATGTCTTAGTCTATGTCTTAGTCTATGTCTTAGTCTATGTCTTAGTCTACGTCTTAGTCTATGTCTTAGTCTATGTCTTAGTCTATGTCTTAGTCTATGTCTTAGTCTATGTCTTAGTCTATGTCTTAGTCTATGTCTTAGTCTATGTCTTAGTCTATGTCTTAGTCTATGTCTTAGTCTATGTCTTAGTCTATGTATAGTCTATGTTTGGTCCATGTTTTATGTTCATTACATGATTCTATATTATCTAGTTTTGTCCATTTTTGGACATTTTGTAATGCAAAGAAAAGACAAATACCTACTTTTCTGTTTCCAATGTGTGTTTAAAGTAGATAAATGAGTTTTTTTAGCTGTAAATCATTTCGATTATTTATGACTTTTCCATGTTACAAGTTTGGAAACCAACTGCGTTTTCTTAATGAGATTGGAGGAGGTAGACTGAAACAGTTTTTGAAACTACAGGGTTTCGTCTAGCAGCCTTTTTGGCTGCTCTTAAATGACTGTAATTTACGCGTTTTTTTTTTTTTGCACTCGTTTTTTTTATTGTTGTTTGTGGTTTATATCACAAAGTTCTTTGGACTGAAATTATTTATTATTTCAGCAAAGAGTAAATTGTATTTTAAAGTTTTTAATTTGTAGTTTAAAAAGGACATTTGTTGTTTTAGGGGTAAGACATTAGTTTAAAGTGGGAGGTAAAGAGTGGGTGGCAACGAAAAGCAAAAAAGCGCACTTCCAGTGGCTCCCACATTTACCCTTTGACCTCTTTGATGATAATGATTCATACAATTGCTCTATATTATCTAGGATAAGAAGTACAGAAGTACAAGTACAGTTTTCTGACATCTCCATCCTTTTCAGTTAGACCTCCTCCTCCTTTATCCATTTTAATGAACCAATAAATAAAAAATAAACCAACATTCCAACATTTATTCCTAAACGATATAATAAAGTGACAATTGAATTTTATGTCTAGTACTAGAAGCGGCGGCACTATTAAGATTTTTTATATTTTTTTTATGCGTAAGCGTTACTTTTTTTGTTGCCTCCTATTTATCTTGTGTCTTGTGGCATGCCACATTATGAGGCATTAAACGTTAAACAGACATAGTTATGGTAATATCATTGTCATAATATGACATTAAGTAAATTTTACAAGTGGGCTCCGTTCTCTAGCTCTAGAGGGAAAACTTATATTAAAATCATGATGGAAAAATATTAAGTTTAAAATTATTTTTATTTAATTATGTTTACGTTAGAAATAAGGAAAAAAAAATAATAAAATTTTTCTTATAGAAAAATTTTAAAGAAATTTTTCTTGTGGAAAAATGTTAATTCTATTTTTCTTAAAGAAAATGTTAATTCTATTTTTCTTAAAGAAAATGTTAATGAAATTTTTCTTAAAAAAAATCTTAATGAAATTTTTATTAAGAAATTTTTCTTATAGAAAAATGTTTAAGAAATTTTTCTTATAGAAAAGTTTTAATGAAGTTTTTGTTATAGAAAAATTTTATAGAAAAATTAAAAAAAAAATTTTCTGATAGAAAAATGATTAAAAAATTTTTTCATAAAACAATTTTTTTAGAGATTTTTGTTCTAGAAAAATTTTATTGAAATTTTTCTTAAAGAAAAATTTTTAAGAAATTTTTCTTATAGAAAAATTTAAATGAAATTTTTCTTATAGTAAAAGTTTTAATGGAATTTTTCTTATAGAATTTTATTGAAAATTTTTTTTATACAAAAATTTTATTGAAAATTTTTCTTATAGAAAAATTTTATTAATAATTTTTCTTATAAAAAATTTTATTAAAAATGTTTACTATAAAAAATTTTATTGAAAATTTTTCTTGTAGAAAAATTTCTTATAGAAAAATTTTAATGAAATTTTTCTTATAGAAATATTTTTAAGAAATTTTTCTTAGAGAAAAATTTTAATGAAATTTTTCTTATAGAAAAATTTTTAAGATTTTTTTTTTTATAGAAAAAATTTTATGAAATTTTTTTTATAGTAAAACTTTTATTAAATTTTTTTTATAGAAATACTTTAATTAAATTTTTCTTATAAAAAAATTTTTTAAAAATTTTTCTCATAGAAATTTTTCTTATAAAAAATTTTAATGAAATTTTTCTTATAGAATGATTTTATTGAAAATTTTTCTTGTAGAAAAATGTTGATGAAATTTTTCTTGTAGAAAAATTTTGATGAAATTTTTCTTGTAGAAAAATTTTGATGAAATTTTTCTTGTAGAAAAATTTTGATGAAATTTTTCTTTTAGAAAAATTTTGATGAAATTTTTCTTTTAGAAAAATTTTTATGAATCTTTTTTTATAGAAAAATTTTTATGAAATATTTCTTATACAATAATTTTATAAAACATTTTTCTTATAGAAAAACTTTAATGAAATTTTTCTTATAGAAAAATTTTAATGAAAGTTTTCTTATAAAAAAATTGTAATGAAATTTTTTTTTGTAGAAAAATTTTGATGAAATTTTTCTTAAAGAAAAATTTAAATGAAATTTTTCTTAACAAATAATTTTAATGAAATTTTTATAGAATTTTTTCTTATTAGAAATTTTTTATAGAAATTTTTCATATAGTAAATTTTTTTATTGTTATTTTTTTCTATAGAAAAATTTTCTTGAACATTTTTCTTATAGAAAAATTTTTAAGAAATTTTGCTTGTAGAAAAATTTTTTTAAAAAATTTTTCTTACAGAAAAATTTATTGAAAATTTTTTATATTTTTGTGAAATTTTTCTTATAGACAAATTTCTATGAAAATTTTATTGAAATTTTTCTTATAGAAAAATTTTATTGAAATTTTTCTTATAGAAAAATTTTATTGAAATTTTTCTTATAGAAAAATTTTATTGAAATTTTTCTTATAGAAAAATTTTATTGAAATTTTTCTTATAGAAAAATTTTATTGAAATTTTTCTTATAGAAAAATTTTAATAAAATTTTTCTTATAGAAAAATTTTAATAAAATTTTTCTTATAGAAAAATTGTTCATGAAATTTTTCTTATAGAAACATTTTTCATGAAATTTTTCTTATAAAAAAATTTTATTGAAATTTTGTTATAGAAAATTTTAATGAAATTTTTTCTTATAGAAAAATTTTAAGAAATTTTTCTTATAAAAAAATTTTTAAGAAATTTTTCTTATAGGAAATTTTTTATAGAAATTTTTCATATAGTAAATTTTTTTATTGTAATTTTTTTCTATAGAAAAATTTTCTTGAACATTTTTCTTATAGAAACATTTTTAAGAAATTTTGCTTGTAGAAAAATTTTTTTAAAAAATTTTTCTTACAGAAAAATTTATTGAAAATTTTTTATATTTTTGTGAAATTTTTCTTATAGACAAATTTCTATGAAATTTTTCTCATAGAAAAATTTTATTGAAATTTTTCTTATAGAAAACTTTTATTGAAATTTTTCTTATAGAAAAATTTTAATAAAATTTTTCTTATAGAAAAATTGTTCATGAAATTTTTCTTATAGAAACATTTTTCATGAAATTTTTCTTATAAAAAAATTTTATTGAAATTTTTGTATAGAAAATTTTAATGAAATTTTTTCTTATAGAAAAATTTTAAGAAATTTTTCTTATAAAAAAATTTTTAAGAAATTTTTCTTATAGAAAAATTTTATTGAAAATTTTTCTTATTGAAAACTTTTATTATAGAAACATTTTAAAGAAATTTTTATAGAAAAATTTTTAAGAAATTTGATAAAATTGTTCTACATAATAAAAATTTCGGACGAAAGGTTAAAGGTTATAATGTTTTATCTTTTATACGTCTACTTTAGAGACTCCATGGAGTACACAACAATTGACAATTGACTACTTTCTGCATTACAAAGTGTTTGTAAATTGAATTAAATGAAAAATTTTTTTTTTTAATTTGGATTTTGGGTACTTACATTATAAATGTCTATTCTGGTTTTAGTTGATTATTCATGTAGCGAAATTGTTGATTAGTCGTTTTAGAAAAATGTTGTCTAGAAGTGGTTGTTCGAAAATGGTGATGATGATATTGTAGTAAAAAAAATTTCAAATAAATGCTGAAATGAGAAAAAGATAAATAGAAAAAATATTAGAAATATTTGAAATATTAAAAAATATTTTAGAAAAGGTATTAAAATTTAAAAAGATTTCAAATAAAAATTAATTTTGTATTTTTTAAGTAAAATTTCAAGGTTTTTCTTTCAAGCTTGAGATTTTTTTTTTTGAGAAAATTTTGATTTATTTAATGACGTTTTCCAGATGAAAGTGAAAATTGAAATGATGTTGTCATAATGAGATAATTTTTCAAAAGATTAAAGCCAACCGGTAAAATTTATTTTGCTTTAGATAAAATTTAATTTATTTACTTGAACTACTCGAATAATTTAGTCTGTCTATCCGTATGTCTGTCTGTCCGTCTGCCTTGTCTGTTCTCTAACATTTTTTTAAAATTAGAATTGTAGATTTTATTTTAATTTCTGTGTTTTTGTTTTAAATTTTATTTGAAATGTTCTTGCGATTTTGAAATTGTTTAAATAATAACGATGACGTGTGTCACTAGAAAAGGTCTTGAGTAAAATGACTCGAATGATGAGGTCATTTTAAATTTTTTGATTTTTTTTGTTTTTAACTTGTTCTGTAAATGAATAGAAATCAATAAAATTAAGAAATAAAAAAAAATTAAGATAAAATGTTGCTTTAGTAGAGAAACATTGTAATTTTAAGATTTAAGAAAAGTATTTTTGAAAAAGACAAATCATAACGAACTACAAAGATCGGTATAAGGGGGTATATCTGATCCGATTTAATAGTTAAAAACATTTAAATAAATAAACTCACTTTATTTTTTTTTTTTATAAAAAATTTAGTTAATCTGTTTTAATTTGTTTCAGAATCGAATCAACGATGAGGTTTTTTCTTGCTGATGATGTTAATGATGACATAAGCCTTTTCATAAAAACTGTCGTCTTATTCTCATTCTCCTTTTATTTCTTAGTTAATTTTTTCTTAAGAAACAAATAAAAAAACTTGAACAAAAAATCGTAAAAAGCCGGCTACTGAAATTTTGCAAATTCAAAAACATTTCAAAACAAATTTGTTTTTTTTTTTAATTTGACATTATTTCATGTTAATTGAAGTGTTTTTTATTTGCTATACATTTTTTGCTTTAAAATTCATTTTGAATTCTTGTTGATTTTTTTTTTTTACTTTTTCTACATTCAAAATAAACTTGAACTAAAAATGCAATAAAGTGATTTTTTTTCTTTTTAAGGGGAACAAAAATTTCAAAACATTTTTTAAATAAACAAAAATGACGTAATTTTAGGTGTCGATCAACTTGAATTAAATGAAACTAATCAAAACAAAATAATTAGGATTAATTTCAAATTTAATCAAAATTTTTTTAGAAGAAAAATTCTATAAGAAAAATTTTTTTATAAGAAAAATTTATAATTTTAATTTTTCTTTAAGAAAATTTCCTTAAAACTGATCTATAAAAGAAATTTTCTCTAAAATTTTTTGATAAGAAAAATGTCATAAAAATTTTTCTATTAGAAAAATTTTCTTAAAATTTTTCTATAAGAAAAATTTCCGTCAAAAAAAATTTCCTAAAATTTTTTTATAAAAAAAAAATTCATAAAAATTTTTCTATTAGAAAAATTTTCTTAAAATTTTTCTATAAGAAAAATTTTATTAAAAGTTTTCCGTAAGAAAAAAATTCTTTAAAATTACTCTATAAGTAAAATTTCATTTAAATTTTTCTATAAGAAAAATTTTATTAAAATTTTTCTCTTCCCCAAAATTTTTCTCTAAGAAAAATTTCATTAAAATTGTTCTATTAGAAAAATTTTGTTAAAATTTTTTTATAAAAAAAAAATTTGTTAAAATTTTTTTTTTACGAAAAAATTTGCTAAAATTTTTCTATAAGATAAGTTTTATTAAAATTTGTAAAAAAGTTTTATTTTTTTCTATAAGACAAATTTTATTAAAATTTTTCTATAAAAACAATTTCATTGAAATTTTTCTATAAAAAAAATTTCATTAAAATTTTTGTATAAATAAATGTTATTAAAATTTTTCTATAAGAAAAATTTCTATAAAATTTTTCTATATTAGAAAAATTTCTTAAAAATTATTCCATAAAAAAGTTTTTAAAAAATTTTTCCATAAAAAAGTTTTTAAAAATGTTTCTATAAGAAAAATTTCTTAAAAATTTTTCTATAAGAAAAATTTCTTAAAACTTTTTCTATAAGAAAAATTTCTTAAAAATTTTTCTAAAAGAAAAATTTCTTAAAATTTTTCTATAAAAAAAATTTCATTAAAATTGTTTTCTAAGAAAAATTTCCTTAAAATTGTTCTATTGGAAAAATTTCATTAAAATTTTTCTATAAAAAAATTTCATTAAAATTTTTCCATAAGAAAAGTTTCATTAAAATTTTTCTATAAGAAAAATTTCATTAAAATTTTTCCATAAGAAAAATTTCATTAAAATTTTTCTATAAGAAAAATTTTACAAAAAAAATTTTCGATAAGAAAAATTTCATTAAAATTTTTCTATAAGAAAAATTTTGTTAAAATGTTTCTATAAAAAAAATTCATTAAAATTTTTCCATAAGAAAAATTTTGTTAAAATTTTTCTATAAGAAAAATTTTGTTAAAATTTTTCTATAAGAAAAATTTCTTAAAAATTTTTCTATAAGAAAAACTTCTTAGAAATTTTTCCATAAGAAAAATTTCTTAAAAATTATTCCCTAAAAAAGTTTTTAAAAATTTTTCCATAAAAAAGTTTTTAAAAATTTTTCTATAAGAAAAATTTCTGAAAAATTTTTCTATAAGAATAATTTCTTAAAAACTTTTCTATAAGAACAATTTCTTAACAATTTGTCTATAAGAAAAAATTTCATTAAAATTTTTCTCTAAGAAAAATGTCCTCAAAATTGTTCTATTAGAAAAATTTCATTAAAATTTTTCTATAAGAAAAATTTCATTAAAAATTTTCCATAAGAAAAATTTCATTAAAATATTTCTATAAGAAAAATTTTATAAAAATTTTTCTATAAGAAAAATTTTACAAAAATTTTTCTTTAAGCAAAATTTTACAAAAAAAAAATTTTCGATAAGAAAAACTTCGTTAAAATTTTTCTATAAGAAAAATTTTGTTAAAATGTTTCTATGAAAAAATTCATTAAAATTTTTCCATAAGAAAAATTTTGTTAAAATTTTTCTATAAGAAAAGTTCCATTAAAAATTTTCTATAAGAAAAATTTGTCAAAAATTTTTCTATAAGAAAAATTTGTCAAAAATTTTTCTATAAGAAAAATTTCTTAAAAATTTTTCTATAAGAAAAATTTCTTAAAAATTTTTCTATAAAAAAAAATTCTTAAAAATTTATCTATAAGAAAAATTTTTAAAAAACTTTTCTATAAGAAAAATTTCTTAAAAATTTTTCTATAAGGAAAATTTTTCTATAAGAAAAATTTCTTAAAATTTTTTATAAGAAAAATTTCTTAAAATTTTTTATAAGAAAAATTTCTTAAAATTTTTTATAAGAAAAATTTCTTAAAATTTTTTATAAGAAAAATTTCTTAAAATTTTTTATAAGAAAAATTTCTTAAAAATTTTTCTATAAGAAAAATTTTTTAAACATTTTTCTTTAAGAAAAATTTCTTAAAATTTTTTCTATAAGAAAAATTTCTTAAAAATTTTTCTATAAGAAAAATTTCTTAAAATTTTTTTTATAAGAAAAATTTCCTCAAAATTTTTCTATAAGAAAAATTTCTTAAAAATTTTTCTATAAGAAAAATTTCATAAAAATTTTTCTATAAATGAAATTTGTTAGAGGTTTTCAAAACTTAATTTCTTCCACATTTCAACAATAAACTCAATATTTTTATTTTTATATTTTAATTGAAATATTTTCGCTATTAACCCAATAAAAATATAATAAATTTAACAAAAAAAAAAAATTTTAAATAAATTAATATTGAGTACAAGTACTCTCGTATCTACTTTTAACAAACAATAAATAAAAATTAGTATTTAAATTAAAATCCAACAATATGCCTCTATTAAGAATGAAACCCAAATTAAAATACAAACAAATTTTATATATTCAAGGTCTCATATTAATGTTTTTTGAAAAAATTTTCAAAAAAAAACTCAACATTTGGCAAAACGTTCACACCAAATACATTCTCAAAACATATTTATAACAAAAAATATTTTTTGTTTTGTTGTTGAAAAAGATACAAATATAAAAATTAATTTAAATTAAGAAATGGTCAGCGACTAAGTCAGAATGTCTGAATGGCGTCATCGTCGTCATCATCGGCAACATCATCTCTATAAACTTTCGAATACAATTTCGAAACGCACCCGCACCAACAAAAAAATTTTGAAAAAAAAAAACAAAATGATTAAAAGTGCTCTAGTAAAATGATTTGGATGTTTTGGGGCTGATGTCTGAACTCAATTTGTTAAATCGTTCAAATAAAAGAATTAGAAAAGTGCGTTTGACTCTGTTTGAAGAGCGAAGCCGTTAATGAGTTTAAAACGGCGTTGGTTTATTGCATATAAAAGCATGGTAGTCTATCAGTCAATTAAGTTTCAAATTTCGTACAAAAAAGTAACGGCGTCAGATTTTTGAATATACCGTCGTCTTAGCTATATAATTCTATCACTTTAATAAAGGTTTTGGCCAATTTTGTTTTATAATTTCAGTTAAATTGTATTATTTTCATGACTTATCGGCGTTTTTGACAAATTTAAAAATGACTCATATTTCAAACTAGTTCTCATTATAAATTAAAAATACTTCGTTTTCTTATTATCCCTGAGAATAAAAAGCTTAAGTAATTTCTATTTTTAACTTGAATTAACATTAATTATTCTCTCATTACCAGCTTATTTTGAAATTTTAATTTTCATTGTTAAACAATTATATTTTCCGAAAAAAAAACTAATGAAAAACTGAAACAAAACCTAGAGATATTTCCGTTTGCGTAACTTTTTTTTCTGAATCACAAATTTTTCTAACTTTAATTTACACACAAAAAAAACTATAAATAATGTTAAAATAACTGCGAATAAGGAAAAACAATTGAATTGAAAAGTTGAGTTTGAAAAAATTGTTGTATAAAATTTTTGTAGTTTAATTACAAATTTGCAAAAAAGTTCACATTATTATTAGACAGATGATAAAAAGAAAAAATTGCCAAAAAAAAACCTTAAAAACCATAAATTACAAGGTTATAAAAGAGTTAGAAAAAAAACTGGAAACATGTGAAAAATTGAAAACAAAAAATTTTTAAATTTTCTTATTATATCATTAGTTATTTGAGCCTTTAAAAATTTCAAGAGGCGGCCACTAAGCTATTGTGAATTTTAAGTGGCGGCCTCAAAAGCCGTCGTTTGCTGTTTTTATTGCTCAATTAATTATTAAATTTGTATGAATAACTTATTTTTGCCTCGTCTTTTCTTTATCCAATCAATTTTTATTGCCGCCACTTGTTGCCCATATTTTCTTTAATGGAATTTCATTTACAATTTTTTTTCTAAGTTTTTTTATTTTTCTATTAAACAAATAAAAACCTACAATATTTTCACTTTAATGTGTCTGGTGTTATTTAGAAAAATAACTATAAAAGTACTTGAGCTCTGGAATGTAAAAAAAATAATAAAAACTTAAATACTTTAAGCTTTAAATGGGGTCCTAACGATTTCAATCAAAGACCCACAATTAAAAGTTGGGACTAAGTAAAGACCCACGATTGAAAGTTGGGACTAAATAATGAACCACGATTGGAAGTTGAGACTAAATAAAGACCCACGATTGAAAGTTAGGACTAAATAAAGAACCACGATTGAAAGTTGGGACTAAATAAAGACCCACGATTAAAAGTTTGGACTATATAAACTCTATGACAGAAAATTGAGACTATATAAAGACCCACGATTAAAAGTTTGGACTTTATAAACCCTATGATAGAAAGTTGAGACTATATAAAGACCCACGATTGAAAGTTGGGTCTATATAAAGACTCACGATGGAAAGTTGGGACTATATAAACCCACGTTTGAAGTTTTGGAATAAATGAACCCCCACGATTGAAAGTTGAGACTATATAAAGACCCACAATTGAAATTTGGGACTATATAAACCCCCACGATTGAAAGTTGGGACTATATGAAGACCCACGATTGAAAGTTGAGACTATATAAAGACCCACAATTGAAATTTGGGACTATATAAACCCCCACGATTGAAAGTTGGGACTATATGAAGACCCACGATTGAATGTCTAAAAGGAGCCACGATTGGAAATATTGGCATATAAGGACCCACGATTGAAAGTTGGGTCTAAAAGGAGCCACGATTGGAAATATTGGCATATAAGGACCCGCGATTGAAAGTTGGGTCTATACAAAAACCCACGATTGAAAGTTGGGTCTATATAAAAACCCACGATTGAAAGTTGGGTCTATATAAAAACCTACGATTGAAAATTAGGTCTATATAAAAACCCACTATTTAAAGTTTGGTCTATATAAAGACCCACGATTGGAAATATTGGCATATAGGACTCACGATTTAAAGTTGGGTCTATATAAAAACCCACGATTGAAAGTTGGGTCTATATAAAAACCCACGATTTAAAGTTTGGTCTACATAAAGACCCACAATTGGAAATAATGGCATATAAGGACCCACGATTGAAAATATTGTCATATAAGGACCCACAATTGGAAATAATGGCATATAAGGACCCACAATTGAAAATATTGTCATATAAGGACCCACAATTGGAAATATTGGCATATAAGATCCCACGATTGGAAATATTGTCATATAAGGACCCACAATTGGAAATAATGGCATTTAAGGACCAACGATTGGAAATATTGTCATATAAGGACCCACAATTGGAAATATTGGCATATAAGATCCCACGATTGGAAATATTGTCATATAAGGACCCACAATTGGAAATAATGGCATATAAGGACCCACGATTGGAAATATTGTCATATAAGGACCCACAATTGGAAATATTGGCATATAAGATCCCACGATTGGAAATATTGTCATATAAGGACCCACGATTGGAAATATTGGCACATAAGGAGCCACGATTGGAAATATTGGCATATAAGGACCTACGATTAGAAATATTGGCATATAAGGAACCACGATTGGAAATATTGGCATATAAGGACCCACGATTTGAAATATTGGCTCATAAGGAGCCACGATTGGAAATATTGTCATATAAGGACCCACGATTGGAAATATTGATACATAAGGAGCCACGATTGGAAATATTGTCATATAAGAACCCACGATTGGAAATATTGGCACATAAGGACCCACGATTGGAAATATTGTCATATAAGGACCCACGATTGGAAATATTGGCACATAAGGACCCACGATTGGAAATATTGTCATATAAGGATCCACGATTGGAAATATTGTCATATAAAGACCCACGATTGGAAATATTGGCAAACCAATATCCATGATTACAAATATTGGCATATAAGGACCCACGACTAGATATTTTCGCATATAAGGATATACGACTAAAAATGTAGGCTATATAAAGAGCCACTATTCAAAATTAAGGCTATATTAAACGTCCCGATGGGTGCAATAAATGACCCATTTTCAAGTGTGACCCTCTACGAACTCCATATATCTTTGCAAGTCTTATCTTAAAACTGGCTTATTACTGGAAGTTTTTTTAAATCCCCCTTTCCCAACTGCCCTCGAAAGTCCATAGCCCCTTAAAAGTTTTTAATGACTTTTTAATTAGAGTAATTTCCTTTAAATAGTAAAAGCCAATAAAACAATCAATTGTTAATTTTTAAATAATGAAAAATGTTCACTTCGAACATCAAAATTAGCTCTAAAAACAATTTAATTAATTTAACAAAAGAAAAAAAAAGAAAAATTGTATTGAGGAAATTACTTTTAAAAAAAAAACTTTCTAAAAAGGGTTCAATTGAAAATTGATGATAATAATGACAATGCGATGATGATGATTATGATGATGATGGTCATCATACATGATCCAGCAATAAAAATCAATTGAATAGGCCATTCATCAGTTTTAAATTGTTGCCTGCCACCATTGAAGTTCGCTTATCAGATATCGAAACTTTGTATCATGAGACCAGAGTCAGTCACATTCCCCCCTTCCCCTGAATTGTTAATGTTAAGGAGATAATAGAGTAAATTGTTTTTTATAATGATTTTGAGATGACGGCTGATGTCTTACAATTTAATCATAAATGAAATATTAGAAAAAGTTTTTTGAAAGATTTCTAATGGAGATGGCAAATTGTATGTCAAGTATTGAGGTTTTTCTATATAAAACTTTAAAAGGAAATTGCAACAATGTTAAATTATACTGAGAGAAATATAAGGGGTATTCAAAATTTAATGTGCAAAAAATTAACTTTTTTTTAAGTACTTGAGAAAATCAGTTTTTAAAAAATATTTTAAGTAGAATCTTAAAAATTTCATTTCATTAAAATCCATGTTCATTAAAAATTAGAAGGATTGTTTGTTCTAATCGGTGAACCCTCTTATTGCTTAAGCGTTTATTGACTTTTACGATTATTGAAGGCACCAGTTGCGTGTTGTAAGTTTATAAGTGTTTGTTTATAACTGCGTGTTGCAATGCAACTTGTTAAGGTTTTTTCTATATATATTTTTTTTGTTTAAACTTTTTTTTCTAATTATTTATACAATTGACTTCATCATCAAACATCCAACAAAAGCTTCAATAACTGCTAGAAAAATGAGAAAAATTGTTATGAAAGTTCGAGGGAACAAAATGAAACAATAAAATTGAGGAAAAATTCACAACGAAATTGAAACGTCAATCAATCATGAAAGACCAAATACAAAAGAAGAATTAAACTATCTAAAAAGTTTTTAATGATTTATTGACTGCGTAGATGAGAAAAAGAGAAAAGGAAAAATTGGAATTTTCAAAGTTAATAAAAAATTTAATTTTGCAAGTTTATTTTTAATTGACACAAATATGACAAAATTTGTTAGCGAAGTCACAAACCAGGAAAATCTAATATTGAAAATTGGCTTATAATTGAAATTGAAGTTATAAAAAGACTCATGACTGAAAATTTAGGTTATAAAAAGACTCACGATTGAAAATTGAGGCTATACAATTTCCACGATTAAAAATTAAGGCTATAAAATTTCCACGATTAAAAATTAAGGCTATAAAAGACCCACGATTTAAAATTTAGGCTATTAAAGACCCACGATTGAAAATTTTGGCAATATTTAGGGCCACGATTGAAAATTGAGGCTATATATAGGGCCACGACTGAACATTGAGGCTATAAAAGACCCACGATTGAAAATTTAGGCTATATTTAGGGCCACGATAGAAAATGAGGCTACATAAAGACCCACGATTGAACATTGAGGCTATATAAAGACCCACGATTGGAAATTAAGGCTATAAAACCCTACGATTGAAAATTGAGGCTATATAAAGACCCACGATAGGAAATTAAAGAGCCACGATTAAAATTTGAGGCTATCAAAGAGCCACGATTGAAAATTGAGGCTATCAAAGAGCCACGATTGAAAATTGAGGCTATCAAAGAGCCACGATTGAAAATTGAGGCTATATAAAGGCCCAAGATTGGATATTGTGGCAATAAAAGACCCATAATTGAAAATCAAGGCTATATATAGGGCCACGATTGAAAATTGAGACTAGCTAAAGACCAGCGATTGGAAATTTAGGCTATAAAAGTCCCACGATTAAACATTGGGGCTATATAAAAACCCACGATTGGAAATTGAAGCTTTATGAAGACCTACGATTGATAATTGAGGCTATAAAAGAGCTTCGATTAAAATTTGAGGAAATAAAAGAGCCACACTTGAAATTTGAGGCGATATAAACCCCCCTAGAGCAAATTAACGCTATAAAAGACCCACGATTAAAAATTTAGGCTATACAAAGACCCGCGATTGGAAATTAAGGCTATAAAAGACCCACGATTAAAAATTTAGGCTATACAAAGACCCGCGATTGGAAATTAAGGCTATAAAACCCCCACGATTAAAAATTTAGGCTATACAAAGACCCGCGATTGGAAATTAAGGCTTTAAAAGACCCACGATTGAAAATTTAGGCTATACAAAGACCCGCGATTAGAAATTAAGGCTATAAAAGGCCCACGATTGAAAATTTAGGCTATACAACGACCCGCGATTGGAAATTAAGGCTATAAAAGACCCACGATTGAAAATTTAGGCTATACAAAGACCCGCGATTGGAAATTAAGGCTATAAAAGACACACGATTGAAAATGTAGGCTATACAAATACCCGCGATTGGAAATTAAGGCTATAAAAGACCCACGATTGAAAATTGAAGCTATAAAAGACCCACGATTTAAAATTTAGGCTATTAAAGACCCACGATTGAAAATTTTGGCTATATTTAGGGCCACGATTGAAAATTAAGGCTATATATAGGGCCACGACTGAACATTGAGGCTATAAAAGACCCACGATTGAAAATTTAGGCTATATTTAGGGCCACGATAGAAAATGAGGCTATATAATGACCCACGATTGAACATTGAGGCTATATAAAGACCCACGATTGGAAATTAAGGCTATAAAACCCTACGATTGAAAATTGAGGCTATATAAAGACCCACGATAGGAAATTAAAGAGCCACGATTAAAATTTGAGGCTATCAAAGAGCCACGATTGAAAATTGAGGCTATCAAAGAGCCACGATTGAAAATTGAGGGTATATAAAGGCCCAAGATTGGATATTGTGGCAATAAAAGACCCATAATTGAAAATCAAGGCTATATATAGGGCCACGATTGAAAATTGAGACTAACTAAAGACCAGCGATTGGAAATTTAGGCTATAAAAGTCCCACGATTAAACATTGAGGCTATATAAAAACCCACGATTGGAAATTGAAGCTTTATGAAGACCTACGATTGATAATTGAGGCTATACAAGAGCTTCGATTAAAATTTGAGGAAATAAGAGCCACGCTTGAAATTTGAGGCGATATAAACCCCCCTAGAGGAAATTAACGCTATAAAAGACGCACGATTAAAAATTTAGGCTATACAAAGACCCGCGATTGGAAATTAAGGCTATAAAAGACCCACGATTAAAAATTTAGGCTATACAAAGACCCGCGATTGGAAATTAAGGCTATAAAAGACCCACGATTAAAAATTTAGGCTATACAAAGACCCACGATTGGAAATTAAGGCTATAAAAGACCCACGATTAAAAATTTAGGCTATACAAAGACCCGCGATTGGAAATTAAGGCTATAAAAGACCCACGATTGAAAATTTAGGCTATACAAAGACCCGCGATTGGAAATTAAGGCTATAAAAGACCCACGATTGAAAATTTAGGCTATACAAAGACCCGCGATTGGAAATTAAGGCTATAAAAGACCCACGATTGAAAATTTAGGCTATACAAAGACCCGCGATTGGAAATTAAATCTATAAAAGACCCACGATTGAAAATTTAGGCTATACAAAGACCCGCGATTGGAAATTAAGGCTATAAAAGACCCACGATTGAAAATTTAGGCTATACAAAGACCCGCGATTGGAAATTAAGGCTATAAAAGACCCACGATTGAAAATTGAAGCTATAAAAGACCCACGATAGAAAATTGTGGCTATCTACAGACCGACGATTAAAAGCTGAGACTATATAAAGACCCACGATTGAAAATTGAAGCTATAAAAGACCCACGATTGAAAATTAAGGCTATATAAATCCCCACGATTAGAAATTGAAGCTTTTATATACATGATTGAAAATTGAGAGTATAGAAGACCCACGATTGAAAATTTAGGCTATATAAAGGGCCACGATTGAAAATAGAGGCTATTTATAGAGCCACGATTGAAAATTAAGGGTATACATAGGACAACTATTGAAAGTTGAGAATATATATAGGGCCACGATTAAAAATTAAGGCTATATAAAGATCCACGATCGGAAATTGAGGCTATAAAAGACCCACGATTGAAAACTGAGGCTATATAAAGACCCACGATTAGAAATTGAGACTAAATAAAGATCCACGATTGGAAATTGAGGCTATATAAAGACCCACGATTGGAAGTTGAAGCTATAAAAGACCCATGATTGAAAATTGAGGCCATAAAAGACCCTCGATTAAAAATTGAGTATTAATAATGACCCGCGATTGGAAATTAAGTCTATTAAAGACCAACTATTGAGGCTATATAAAAACAGATGATTAAAAATTGAGACTAAATAAACCCCCACGATTGGAAATTGAGGCTATATATACAATTTAGGCTATATATTCAGATTTGCAAAATTGCTTTCTATACAAAGACTCACGATTGAAAAATTTTCAATTCCACTAATTATTTCCAATTAATGTGTAATGACATCATTTTAACAAATTGCAACAAATTAAATCTATTTTATTTCTTCAATTCCCCCTCCTCAAATATTGAAAAATTAATGGTTTTCTGATTATAGAAAAAATAAACTTTAAAGCAAATAAAAAAAACTCAATTGTAAATTAGTTTTATTTATAAACTAAATAAAATGTTTAATAAATCACGTTCCTTTTTTTTATTAACGCTTAAACGAATCAAAAGAAAATTTTTAATTTAAATGAGTTTTAGAATTTAAATGATAGCAAAAACAAAAACTGCAATTGTTTTAAATAAATCAATAGTAAAATAAATTTTAATATAATTTATTTTTGTAAAAAATTATAATTTATAGCATGAACTAATTAAAATGCAAAATGCAATTGTGAGATCAACATTTATTTAAATAGATTTGAAAATTTATGGTAAAGATGCGAAATTCCTTTAAATATGAATGAATCATTAGCATTAGCAGCATAATAATAAATTTAGCTCATTATTTTCAATCTATATATTTTCAATTTTTTATATAGAGACCCAAATTTAAATCGTGATATTTTACATAGTCTCAAGTTTAAATCGTAGGACTTTAAATAGACACAATTTCCAATCGTATGTTTTCATATATAGCCCTAATTTTTATTCGTGGGTCTTAATATAGCCTTCATTTTTAATCATTGGTTTATATGTCCTCAATTCTTAGTCGTGCTTTTTTTTTAATAGGCCAAAATTTTAACTCCGAGACTTTATATAACCGAAATTTTCTATAGTAGGTTTAATTTAGTCATCAATATCAGTAAAATTCATTGCAAAAATAATAAGTTTTATTTAGAATAACTCGAGTACTTGAGTTTGAGCATTTTTCTTCTATTATTTCATTTATGTGGAAAAAAACTGCATTTATCAAGCGCCGGATTCTTTTTTCCCTTATTATATATCCGGCGCTCTAAATCTTTTCCATGGAAATTAAAGCGCAATATATTTTTTATATAACACTCGTTTAGATCTGAAATAAGTTTTAAATGTATGTCATGCATGTCTGGCATGCACTAGGTTTTAGTTATTTAGTTTTTCAAATAATTTTGTTTTTTTTTCATATATAAATTATTCATTTTATAGTAAATTTATATAATAATGAAATTATATTCGAAAAAAACAAACAATGTAATAACTAGAGAAATTTTAAGAGAAAAATTAGTTTTGTTTTCATTACTTTTTTTTAAATTGAAAATAAAATTTTAGTTGTAAATGAAATTTTTGCATGTTTAAATAATATTTTCTTTCATATGAAAATTTTTCTTAATATTTGGGGTATTTTAAATAAATTTAATTACTTCTAGTGTTGACATAGATTTTTATGGGAATTTTTTTAATGATTATGAAAAAAAAGCTAATTTTTTAATTATTTCAAAATTTTTTAAAAGAAACAAATTTAAAATTTATTTCATAAAGACGTTTTTAAAATAAAGAAAAAGTTTTAAACAAGAATTAAATTTCAACAAGATCTTCAAACGAAACTGTCAAATCCTTTCCCTAATTTAACAAATTCAAATCTGGCCACCTTAACAAAAGTGCTACCAAGTTTGATCACTTTAGGCATCACTTACACCTAGAGACATTTTTCTAATTGAAGATATAAATCTATAAATTAATTAGATACATTCATTATACAAATTCTTTCCCAAATCCAACAAATTCATGTCTGGCCACTCTAACAAAAGTGCTGCCAAGTTAGCAATTTTAAGGCTATATAAACAAATACGTTTAAATATTAAGGCTACATGAATACTCACCATTAAAGTTTAAGGCTATATAAAGACCCACGATTGAAGTTTAAGGATATGTAAAGACCCACGATTAAAGTTTAATGCTATGTAAAGACCCATAATTGAAGTTTACTGATATATAAAAACTCATGATTTGTGTTAAAGGCCATGTAAAGACCCATGATTAAAATTTATGGCTATGTAAAGACCCACGATTGAAGTTTAAAGCTATGTAAAGACCTACGATTGAGTTTAAGGCTTTGTAAAGACCCATGATTGAAGTTTACTGATATATAAAGGCCCTCGGTTGAAATTTAAGGCTTTGTAAAGACCCACGATTGAAGTTTACTGATATATAAAGGCCCTCGGTTGAAGTTTAAGGCTATGTAAATTTCCACGATTGAAGTTTAAAGCTATGTAAAGACCCACGATTGAGTTTAAGGCTATGTAAAGAGCCATGATTGAAGTTTATTGATATATAAAGGCCCACGATTGAGTTTAAGGCTATGATTAAAGTTTACTGATATATAAAGGCCCACGATTGAAATTTAAGGCTATGTAAAGACCCACGATTAAAGTTTAAGGCTATGTAAAGACCCATAATTGAAGTTTACTGATATATAAGGACTCATGATTTGTGTTAAAGGCCATGTAAAGACCCATGAATAAAATTTAAGGCTATGTAAAGACCCACGATTGAAGTTTAAAGCTATGTAAAGACCTACGATTGAGTTTAAGGCTTTGTAAAGACCCATGATTGAAGTTTACTGATATATAAAGGCCCTCGGTTGAAGTTTAAGGCTATGTAAATTTCCACGATTGAAGTTTACTGATATATAAAGACCCACGATTGAGTTTAAGGCTATGATTAAAGTTTACTGATATATAAAGGCCCACTATTGAAACGACCTATAAACGACCCACTATTAAAGTTTAAGGCTCTATAAAGACCTACGATTGAAGTTTAATACTATATAAAGATTCGCAATTTCAGTAAAAAACTCACGATTGAAGTAAAAGGCTAAATAAAGATTCGCGATTAAAGTAAAAGACTCGCGATTATAGTAAAAGACTATATAAAGACCCACGATTGAAATTTTAAGCTATAAAAAGACCCACGAATCAAGTTTTAAGCTATAAAAAGACCCACGATTGAAATTTTATGCTATAAAAAGACCCACGAATCAAGTTTTAAGCTATAAAAAGACCCACGATTGAAATTTTAAGCTATAAAAAGACCCACGAATAAAGTTTTAAGCTATAAAAAGACCCACGATTGAAATTTTAAGCTATAAAAAGACCCACGAATAAAGTTTTAAGCTATAAAAAGACCCACGATTGAAATTTTAAGCTATAAAAAGACCCACGAATCAAGTTTTAAGCTATAAAAAGACCCACGATTGAAATTTTAAGCTATAAAAAGACCCACGAATAAAGTTTTAAGCTATAAAAAGACCCACGATTGAAATTTTAAGCTATAAAAAGACCCACGAATAAAATTTTAAGCTATAAAAAGACCCACGATTAAAGTTTTAAGCTATAAAAAGACCCACGAATAAAGTTTTAAGCTATAAAAAGACCCACGATTGAAGTTTTAAGCTATAAGAACGCCCACGATTGAAGTTCTAAGCCATAAAAAGACCCACGATTAAAGTTTTAAGCTATAAAAAGACCAACGATTCAAGTTTTATGCTATAAAACGACCCGCGATTAAAGTTTTAAGCTATAAGAAGGTCCACGATTGATGTTTAAGGCTATATAAAGGACCACTATTGAATTTTTTTTGATCAAGACGAAACGTCAAGTCCTTTCCCTAATTTAACAAATTCAAGTCTGGCTACCTTAACAAAAGTGCTGCCAAGTTAGCTTACTTTAAGCATATGTAACACCTAGAGAAATCATCGGTAGTCAAATGAAATCTATAAATTGTATAGATACATTCATTACTCACCCCGTTTTGAAATACTTAATTTCTTTTCTAAACTGAATGCCCCATTTTCAAAATAAACAAAACATTTAAGTCTCAAATAATTTATGATCAATAACAACAAAACGTCATTGACTGAGAAAATTTTCAAATTCAAAATAAACCAATAGAAAATGTGTTTAATTTAAAATATATTAATTTGTCACCTCAAAGGTTAACAATTTTTCAAAGATACGAGATATATTGAACAAATTAATATTAAAATATATAAATGAAATGATATCGAAGACTGATATTAAAATGCAAAGGCGTTCCATGATTTAAAGCCAGTTAAAGTGGGTTAAATGTTTTACGCTGAGAAAAATTTAAAAGACCATAATTATATAATTAAAGCAAAGAGTTTATAAGATAAAATTATTGCACTTCCATATATTGATTTGCCGTATGGTCGTTTTGAAAAGTCCCATCAAAAAAAGAGCTTTTACTCTGATTTGGAAACAACTAATTTAGACGACTATCCAATGAGACAAAGCTAAGGAACACACACATGCCCAGGATAATTTTTTAAGGAATTTCAAGTGAAGTTACTAGAATTTCCAATATAAATCTTGTAACCCTTTTATGACTTGTATTTCATTTCAATTTTATAGGGGTTAAAAACAAAACTAAAAAGGGGTTAAAAACAAAAATGGCAACACTGTTTTGAGCTGTGATGTCAATTTAGAAGAAATTTAATAGAAATATTGAAACATTTACATGGTCTTAATTTTATTTCACTTTTAATGCCTTCGAAGTGACGGGCCGCAAACTTTCTATCCTCTTAAGGGGTTAATAATAAAAATGGCAGCACTGTTTTGAGCAGTGATGTCAATTTGAAAAAAATCAATGCAACAGGTTTTAAAATATTCTCTCTATTAAAGTAATTTACACATTATTTCATTTTAATTTCAATTAAATGACACCATGAACTCATAGATTTACACATTTTTTACATTTTATGAAAACAGAAATGACTTGACTCAGTGTCAACATGAGGTCAGTGGAGAAAAAATTTAATTAATATAAATCAATTTCTCTCGGCCGTTATTATTAATTTAAAAAAAACACTATTAACACATTTATAATAAATTTACATAGAATATCCATTTTTTGCCTCATTTCTTTTTTTACATTTTTTCCACAGAACCATTGAGACATATTGAACTTTGATAGAGGTTTTTCCACATAGAGACTTCGTTTATATTTTATATTTTTTTTTAGTATTTATGTTTTTATCAATGAAAATTGTGTTTCAATGAAATGACATCATTTAAAAAGTGTTTGAGGGAAACAAATGACATACGATAATTTACACATGATTAAAAATATAATAACATTCAAACTAACACAGTTTTTTTTTTAACATTTTATAAAAATAAAATGTTAAATAAATGTTTTAAAAATAACTTTTCATAAATTATGAAATTTAAATACTTCAGGTAAAAGTTTACTTTAACTAATTTTATACAAAATCTTCAGAATTTCTTTAACTAAAATTGTCTTAGCTTCAAACTTTGTTTGCTTTCTGCACATAATTCTCATTTAGTCCATGACGCAAGGAAATGAATAATCTTTCGTTTCCGTTCCAAATTCTAAACGGAAATTTAAGGTTTCAATTCTAATGATTAATAAATAATAAATTTGCAATAAATACTGTTTAATGTTATTTATTGTTTTATAAATAAAGGTTTTGTTTTTATTTTTAAGTCGAATTCATTGATTAGATTTCAATTTCTTTCCCATTATTTCCATTAATTTGTTTATATTTTCTGTGTGCCAAAATGTCAACAACAATTTTAATTTTATGCTTCATTTAACAATAAATTGTCTATCAAAATGATTACTCGTATTTGTCTCAGTTGATTTTTCAAAAATAATATTGAAAAAAAAAAATTTTTAATACAATTGACAGGAGATTTTAATGGAAAGTGAAAATTTGTATATGAAATATCATAGAATGTTTTAAAATAATTTTTTTTTTTAATTTCTTAATTTTATAGGAAAACTTTCAAAAATTTATTATTTTACAGGAACTTTTTCAAAAATTTCCTATTTTCAAAAATTTCTTATATTTATAGAAAATTTTTCAAAAATTTCCTACTTTTAGAGGAGTACAATTTCCTATTTTTATAGGAAATTTTTCAAAAATGTCCTATTTTTAAAGGAAATTTTTCAAAAATTTCCTATTTTTCTAGGAAATTTTTCAAAAATTTCTTATCTTTATAGGAAATTTTTCAAAAATTTTCTATTTTTATAGAAAATTTTTAAAAAATTTCCTATTTTTAAAGGAATTTTTTCAAAAATTTCCTATTTTTAAAGGAAATTTTTCAAAAGTTTCCTATTTTTAAAGGAAATTTTTCAAAAATTTTCTATTTTTAAAGGAAATTTTTCAAAAATTGTATATTTTTATAGGAAATTTTTCAAAAATTTTTTATTTTTATAGGAAATTCTTCAAAAATTTTTTATTTTTATAGAAAATTTTTCAAAAATTTCTTATTTTTATAGGAAATTTTTCAAAAATTTATTATTTTTATAGGAAATTTTTCAAAAATTTCTTATTTTTATAGGAAATTTTTCAAAAATTTCCTATTTTTATATGAAATTTTTCAAAAATTTCCTATTTTTATAGGAAATTTTTCAAAAATTTCCTATTTTTATAGGAAATTTTTCAAAAATTTCCTATTTTTATAGGAAATTTTTCAAAAATTTCCTATTTTTATAGGAAATTTTTCAAAAATTTCTTATTTTTATAGGAAATTTTTCAAAAATTTCCTATTTTTATAGAAAATTTTGCAAAAATTTCCTATTTTTATAGGAAATTTTTCAAAAATTTCCTATTTTTATAGGAAATTTTTCAAAAATTTCCTATTTTTATAGGAAATTTTTCAAAAATTTCCTATTTTTATAGGAAATTTTTCAAAAATTTCCTATTTTTATAGGAAATTTTTCAAAAATTTCCTATTTTTATAGGAAATTTTTCAAAAATTTCCTATTTTTATAGGAAATTTTTCAAAAATTTCCTATTTTTATAGGAAATTTTTCAAAAATTTCCTATTTTTATAGGAAATTTTTCAAAAATTTCCTATTTTTATAGGAAATTTTTCAAAAATTTCCTATTTTTATAGGAAATTTTTCAAAAATTTCCTATTTTTATAGGAAATTTTTCAAAAATTTCCTATTTTTATAGGAAATTTTTCAAAAATTTCCTATTTTTATAGGAAATTTTTCAAAAATTTCCTATTTTTATAGGAAATTTTTCAAAAATTTCCTATTTTTATAGGAAATTTTTCAAAAATTTCCTATTTTTATAGGAAATTTTTCAAAAATTTCCTATTTTTATAGGAAATTTTTCAAAAATTTCCTATTTTTATAGGAAATTTTTCAAAAATTTCCTATTTTTATAGGAAATTTTTCAAAAATTTCCTATTTTTATAGGAAATTTTTCAAAAATTTCCTATTTTTATAGGAAATTTTTCAAAAATTTCCTATTTTTATAGAAAATTTTTCAAAAATTTCCTATTTTCAAAAATTTCTTATATTTATAGAAAATTTTTCAAAAATTTCCTACTTTTAGAGGAGTACAATTTCCTATTTTTATAGGAAATTTTTCAAAAATGTCCTATTTTTGAAGGAAATTTTTCAAAAATTTCCTATTTTTCTAGGAAATTTTTCAAAAATTTCCTATCTTTATAGAAAATTTTTCAAAAATTTTCTATTTTTATAGAAAATTTTTCAAAAATTTCCTATTTTTAAAGGAATTTTTTCAAAAATTTAATATTTTTAAAGGAAATTTTTCAAAAGTTTCCTATTTTTAAAGGAAATTTTTCAAAAATTTCCTATTTTTAAAGGAAATTTTTCAAAAATTTTATATTTTTATAGGAAATTTTTCAAACATTTTTTATTTTTATAGGAAATTCTTCAAAAATTTTTTATTTTTATAGAAAATTTTTCAAAAATTTCTTATTTTTATAGGAAATTTTTCAAAAATTTATTATTTTTATAGGAAATTTTTCAAAAATTTCTTTTTTTTATAAGAAATTTTTCAAAAATTTCCTATTTTTATAGGAAATTTTTCAAAAATTTCCTATTTTTATAGGAAATTTTTCAAAAATTTCCTATTTTTATAGGAAATTTTTCAAAAATTTCCTATTTTTATAGGAAATTTTTCAAAAATTTCCTATTTTTATAGGAAATTTTTCAAAAATTTCCTATTTTTATAGGAAATTTTTCAAAAATTTCCTATTTTTACAGGAAATTTTTCAAAAATTTCCTATTTTTATAGGAATTTTTTCAAAAATTTCCTACTTTTATAGGAAATTTTTCAAAAATTTCCTACTTTTATAGGAAATTTTTCAAAAATTTCCTATTCTTATAGGAAATTTTTCAAAAATTTATTATTTTTGTAGAAATTTCTTAAAAAATTTCTTATTTTTGTAGAAATTTCTTCAAAAATTTTATATTTTTATAGGAATGCTTACAGCGCTAACACGCCGCCGATGTAAAAATAGATAAAATTGGATGTAATTACAGTGAAAAAAATTGTTCATTACTAAAGTGAGCTCTTCTTAACTACTTTAAAATTTATAACACTCATTAAATAAATTTTCTTTTTTAAATTGTAATTTAAATTTTTAATTTCCAAGTTAAACAAAATTTTATTTAACAAGTGTTTTTTTTACAAGATTTCTTTCAGTTTGTCTACATTTTACAACTTCTGGCTAAAAGTTAAGATTAATTATACATTTTTTCTAGTTATTTAGTTAAATATGAGCAGCAATTTATAAAATTTAGCTAAGCTTTCTCTTTTCTTCAAGTTTTGGTTAAATTAAACAAATTAAAGAAGAAAACTAGAGGCTGGTCTATAAAAATTTTATAAAGACTTGTTGTTTTTTTAAAGGCACTTAAAAAAACAAGGCATTTGTTTTAAAGTTTAATGACCGTTTTGTTAAGGTTTTTTTATTTTTGAAACGGTTCCTAAAAATCAAGTTATAGATATAACTCTTTTGCTGATTATCTAAAGCCCTTAAGTGAACATAAAGCCATAACATGATTTTGACTCGAAATTTAATGTTAAGCTTTAATTTTAATTTAAATGATTTTCCTATTTTCTCCTATTTTATGGTGGCTAGATTTGAAAAAAACCGTAATATTTAAATCGTTTTTGTATTATATAAAATCAGCCAAGCGTTGCATTTCACATTTAAACTAGAGTTAATTAAAAAAAAAATTTATGAAAAGCTCAGTTTTTTTTTCTATAAAAATTTTCAAAATTAGCATATTCACAATTAAAATGAAAATAACCTTAAAAAATTTACAAGCAAATTTAAAATTGAATTCAAATAAAAAGTTTAAGGAACCCTCATAATTTGAAAATAATTTTAAGATGGTAATTAGATACTTTTTGAAACGAATTTTTCTAAGGAAGTCAATCGTGTTTTGAAAACTAAAACAAAAGAATTTCAAAATTGCTGGCGTGTCTTTAACCACCCCCTTTTGAACAAATTACGATTTATTCTTAAAAATTCTCATGGAAAAAAACAGCTAATTGTCAACATTGTTTCACTTTCAAAACTTGGTAGCACCTTTTCTTTGTTTACTTTAAGAAATGCTTAGGAATTTTTGTAAACAAAGTGATACTTTTGGTCAATTTTCCTATTTATTTATAATAATAAGAAATTTTTGAAAAATTTCCTAAAAATAAGAAATCTTTGAAAAATTTCCTAAAAAATAAGAAATTTTTGAAAAAATTCCTGTAAAAATAGAAAATTTTTGAAAAATTTCCTATAAAAATAGAAAATTTTTGAAAAATTTCCTATAAAAATAGGAAATTTTTGAAAAATTTCCTATAAAAATAAGAAATTTTTGAAAAATTTCCTATAAAAATAGGAAATTTTTGAAAAATTTCCTATAAAAATAGGAAATTTTTGAAAAATTTCCTATAAATATAGAAAATTTTTGAAAAATTTCCTATAAAAATAGAAAATTTTTGAAAAATTTCCTATAATAATAGAAAATTTTTGAAAAATTTCCTATAAAAATAGGAAATTTTTGAAAAATTTCCTATAAAAATAGGACAATTTTGAAAAATTTCCTATAAAAATAGCAAATTTTTGAAAAATTTCCTAAAAAAACAAGATATTTTCGAATAACGTCCTATAAAATTAAGAAATTGTTGAAAAATTTCTTATAAAAATAAGAAATTTTTGTAAAATTTCTTATAAAAATAGTAAATTTTTGAAAAATTTCCTTTAAAAATAAGAAGCTTATGAAAAATTTCCTATAAAAAAGGAAATTTTTAAAACATGTTCTATAAAAGGCAGACCGAGAATTGAGATAAATTTAACAAATTTCCACTCACATTCAAAAATTTGATACTCTACAAATATTTGGGATTTCCTTACCTGAAAAGATACAAGAACAAAAACATTTATAAGAAAATTTGTTATAATAAGATCAATGGTAAAAATTTCTTTAAAAATATGGGATAATAGATAAATTGTATAAAAGAATACATAATTTTCTTATATAATTCCTTTCCAGGACTGATTTTTCTTCGCCAAAAATCAAGTTAATTCAACATTATTTCACTTTGTTTTAATTTCATTTCTATTATAACAATATTTTCCTCCATCTCATGCTAGAGATTCTTTTCAGAATTTAGGGAACAGATATATCGCATGACATAATTTATTTTATGACATAATCATGTTAATAATATTTTCTTCTCATGTTATTAATCTAATTCATGTTGTCACCCTTTTTTTTCGGGGTCATTAGAATTTATTAGATTTTCATGTTTTAAATTTGTTTAAAAGATAATTTGGGAAAAATAAAACGAACATGATACTCGTAGTAGATGTATTAAAATATTGTTTTTTGTATGTGAATAATAAAATTAAATTAGTCATTTAAGTTAATTGTTTAAGAGCTGAGATAATTCGAATGGAGTAAGTGAACTTGAAATTAATATTTAAATTTAAAATATTAGGGGACTACAGTAGAACACGATTAAGTAATACAAGAAAAAGTCCTCAAGATTTCTAATAAATTTTAGTCGAAATTTGTCTTGTGAAAATAAGTTTGAGGTTCATTTCCACTTAACGGATTAAGTAACAGTTATTCTTCTTGGTTTATAGTATTTTTCATAAACCCGTCAGATTTAATCAGATCAATTGAAAACGGTTCGTCTTGAGACAATTTTGATTAACTCGTTTTTTTATGAGTTTTACAAAATGCAAAATCTGGTCTTTAGAAAAATTGAAAAAATAAAAAAAAATATACAAGAAAACTTAGAGAAGATTAATTGGAACGGAACTATTTTTTTTTTTTTTTTTTAAAGTTGCCAACCTTAACAACTGCTTTAAAGTTACAAGTGCACAAACAAGCGGCGGCCGTTAATCGTTTCATTAAATTTATAAGATCTGGCGTTTTTCTCACGTTCCATATGAGGCAAAACAAACGAGTTTCTTTTTGAGATATGGAAAGAGGAAAACTAAAATTGTAAAACTTAAACTTTAATGAATTCAGGAGCAGTTTCAAATGAGGAAAATTTAAAAGCGTTTACACTGGCACGAATCTTGTTCATAAGTTTGAAAAATTTGCAATAAAAATAGGACTTTTTTGAAAAATTTCCAATAAAAATAGGAAATTTTCTATAAAAATAGGAAATCTTTGAAAAACTTTCATATAAAAAATAGGAAATTTTTGAAAAATTTCCTATAAAAATAGGAAATTTTTGAAAAATTTCCTATAACAACAGGAAATTTTTGTAAAATTTCCTATAAATATGAGAAATTTTTGAAATATTTCCTATAAAAATAAGAAATGTTTTGAAAAAAATCCTATCAAAATAGGAAATTTTTGAAAATTTCCTATAAAAATAGGAAATTTTTAAAAAATTTGCTATAAAAATAGGAAATTTTTGAAAAATTTCCTATAAAAATAGGAAAATTTTGAAAAATTTTCTATAAAAATAGGAAATTTTTGAAAAATTTCCTATAAAAATAGGAAATTTTTGAAAATTTCCTATAAAAATAGGAAATTTTTGAAAAATTTCCTATAAAAATAGGAAATTTTTGAAAAATTTCCTATAAAAATAGGAAATTTTTGAAAAATTTCCTATAAAAATAGGAAATTTTTGAAAATTTTCCTATAAAAATAGGAAATTTTTGAAAAATTTCCTATAAAAATAGGAATTTTTTGAAAAATTTCCTATAAAAATAGGAATTTTTTGAAAAATTTCCTATAAAAATAGGAAATTTTTGAAAAATATCCTATAAAAATAGTAAATTTTTGAAAAATTTCCTATAAAAATAGGAAATTTTTGAAAAATTTCCTATAAAAATAGGAAATTTTTGAAAAATTTCCTATAAAAATAGGAAATTTTTGAAAAATTTCCTATAAAAATAGGAAATTTTTGAAAAATTTCCTATAAAAATAGGAAATTTTTGAAAAATTTCCTATAAAAATAGGAAATTTTTGAAAAATTTCCTATAAAAATAGGAAATTTTTGAAAAATTTCCTATAAAAATAGGAAATTTTTGAAAAAATTTCCTATAAAAATAGGAAATTTTTGAAAAATTTCCTATAAAAATAGGAAATTTTTGAAAAATTTCCTATAAAAATAGGAAATTTTTGAAAAATTTCCTATAAAAATAGGAAATTTTTGAAAAATTTCCTATAAAAATAGGAAATTTTTGAAAAATTTCCTATAAAAATAGGAAATTTTTTGAAAAATTTCCTATAAAAATAGGAAATTTTTGAAAAATTTCCTATAAAAATAGGAAATTTTTGAAAAATTTCCTATAAAAATAGGAAATTTTTGAAAAATTTCCTATAAAAATAGGAAATTTTTGAAAAATTTCCTAAAAAAAATAGGAAATTTTTTGAAAAATTTCCTATAAAAATAGGAAATTTTTGAAAAATATCCTATAAAAATAGGAAATTTTTGAAAAATTTCCTATAAAAATAGGAAATTTTTGAAAAATTTCCTATAAAAATAGGAAATTTTTGAAAAATTTCCTATAAAAATAGGAAATTTTTGAAAAATTTCCTATAAAAATAGGAAATTTTGAAAAATTTTCCTATAAAAATAGGAAATTTTTGAAAAAATTTCCTATAAAAATAGGAAATTTTTGAAAATTTTCTTATAAAAATAGGAATTTTTTGAAAAATTTCCTATAAAAATAGGAAATTTTTGAAAAATTTCCTATAAAAATAGGAAATTTTTGAAAATTTTCCTATAAAAATAGGAAATTTTTGAAAAATTTCCTATAAAAATAGGAAATTTTTGAAAAATTTCCTATAAAAATAGGAAATTTTTGAAAAATTTCCTATAAAAATAGGAAATTTTTGAAAAAATTTCCTATAAAAATAGGAAATTTTTGAAAAATTTCCTATAAAAATAGGAAATTTTTGAAAAATTTCCTATAAAAATAGGAAATTTTTGAAAAATTTCCTATAAAAATAGGAAATTTTTGAAAAATTTCCTATAAAAATAGGAAATTTTTGAAAAATTTCCTATAAAAATAGGAAATTTTTGAAAAATTTCCTATAAAAATAGGAAATTTTTGAAAAATTTCCTATAAAAATAGGAAATTTTTGAAAAATTTCCTATAAAAATAGGAAATTTTTGAAAAATTTCCTATAAAAATAGGAAATTTTTGAAAAATTTCCTATAAAAATAGGAAATTTTTGAAAAATTTCCTATAAAAATAGGAAATTTTTGAAAAATTTCCTATAAAAATAGGAAATTTTTGAAAAATTTCCTATAAAAATAGGAAATTTTTGAAAAATTTCCTATAAAAATAGGAAATTTTTGAAAAATTTCCTATAAAAAAAGGAAATTTTTGAAAAATTTCCTATAAAAATAGGAAATTTTTGAAAAATTTCCTATAAAAATAGGAAATTTTTGAAAAATTTCCTATAAAAATAGGAAATTTTTGAAAAATTTCCTATAAAAATAGGAAATTTTTGAAAAATTTCCTATAAAAATAGGAAATTTTTGAAAAATTTCCTATAAAAATAGGAAATTTTTGAAAAATTTCCTATAAAAATAGGAAATTTTTGAAAAATTTCCTATAAAAATAGGAAATTTTTGAAAAATTTCCTATAAAAATAGGAAATTTTTGAAAAATTTCCTATAAAAATAGGAAATTTTTGAAAAATTTCCTATAAAAATAGGAAATTTTTGAAAAATTTCCTATAAAAATAGGAAATTTTTGAAAAATTTCCTATAAAAATAGGAAATTTTTGAAAAATTTCCTATAAAAATAGGAAATTTTTGAAAAATTTCCTATAAAAATAGGAAATTTTTGAAAAATTTCCTATAAAAATAGGAAATTTTTGAAAAATTTCCTATAAAAATAGGAAATTTTTGAAAAATTTCCTATAAAAATAGGAAATTTTTGAAAAATTTCCTATAAAAATAGGAAATTTTTGAAAAATTTCCTATAAAAATAGGAAATTTTTGAAAAATTTCCTATAAAAATAGGAAATTTTTGAAAAATTTCCTATAAAAATAGGAAATTTTTGAAAAATTTCCTATAAAAATAGGAAATTTTTGAAAATTTTCCTATAAAGGACATTTTTGAAAAATTTCCTATAAAAATAGGGAATTTTTGAAAAATTTCCTATAAAAATAGAAAATTTTTGAAAAATTTCCTATAAAAATAGGAAATTTTTGAAAAATTTCCTATAAAAATAGGGAATTTTTGAAAAATTTCCTATAAAAATAGAAAATTTTTGAAAAATTTCCTATAAAAATAGGAAATTTTTGAAAAATTTCCTATAAAAATAGGAAATTTTTGAAAAATTTCCTATAAAAATAGGAAATTTTTGAAAAATTTCCTATAAAAATAGGAAATTTTTGAAAAATTTCCTATAAAAATAGGAAATTTTTGAAAAATTTCCTATAAAAATAGGAAATTTTTGAAAAATTTCCTATAAAAATAGGAAATTTTTGAAAAATTTCCTATAAAAATAGGAAATTTTTGAAAATTTTCCTATAAAAATAGGAAATTTTTGAAAATTTTCCTATAAAAATAGGAAATTTTTGAAAAATTTCCTATAAAAATAGGAAATTTTTGAAAAATTTCCTATAAAAATAGGAAATTTTTGAAAAATTTCCTATAAAAATAGGAAATTTTTGAAAAATTTCCTATAAAAATAGGAAATTTTTGAAAAATTTCCTATAAAAATAGGAAATTTTTGAAAAATTTCCTATAAAAATAGGAAATTTTTGAAAAATTTCCTATAAAAATAGGAAATTTTTGAAAAATTTCCTATAAAAATAGGAAATTTTTGAAAAATTTCCTATAAAAATAGGAAATTTTTGAAAAATTTCCTATAAAAATAGGAAATTTTTGAAAAATTTCCTATAAAAATAGGAAATTTTTGAAAAATTTCCTATAAAAATAGGAAATTTTTGAAAAATTTCCTATAAAAATAGGAAATTTTTGAAAAATTTCCTATAAAAATAGGAAATTTTTGAAAAATTTCCTATAAAAATAGGAAATTTTTGAAAAATTTCCTATAAAAATAGGAAATTTTTGAAAAATTTCCTATAAAAATAGGAAATTTTTGAAAAATTTCCTATAAAAATAGGAAATTTTTGAAAAATTTCCTATAAAAATAGGAAATTTTTGAAAAATTTCCTATAAAAATAGGAAATTTTTGAAAAATTTCCTAAAAAAAATAGGAAATTTTTGAAAAATTTCCTATAAAAATAGGAAATTTTTGAAAAATATCCTATAAAAATAGGAAATTTTTGAAAAATTTCCTATAAAAATAGGAAATTTTTGAAAAAAATCCTATTCCTATAAAAATAGGAAATTTTTGAAAAATTTCCTATAAAAATAGGAAATTTTTGAAAATTTTCCTATAAAAATAGGAAATTTTTGAAAAATTTCCTATAAAAATTGGAAAATTTTGAAAAATTTCCTATAAAAATAGGAAATTTTTGAAAATTTTCTTATAAAAATAGGAATTTTTTGAAAAATTTCCTATAAAAATAGGAAATTTTTGAAAAATTTCCTATAAAAATAGGAAATTTTTGAAAATTTTCCTATAAAAATAGGAAATTTTTGAAAAATTTCCTATAAAAATAGGAAATTTTTGAAAAATTTCCTATAAAAATAGGAAATTTTTGAAAAATTTCCTATAAAAATAGGAAATTTTTGAAAAATTTCCTATAAAAATAGGAAATTTTTGAAAAATTTCCTATAAAAATAGGAAATTTTTGAAAAATTTCCTATAAAAATAGGAAATTTTTGAAAAATTTCCTATAAAAATAGGAAATTTTTGAAAAATTTCCTATAAAAATAGGAAATTTTTGAAAAATTTCCTATAAAAATAGGAAATTTTTGAAAAATTTCCTATAAAAATAGGAAATTTTTGAAAAATTTCCTATAAAAATAGGAAATTTTTGAAAAATTTCCTATAAAAATAGGAAATTTTTGAAAAATTTCCTATAAAAATAGGAAATTTTTGAAAAATTTCCTATAAAAATAGGAAATTTTTGAAAAATTTCCTATAAAAATAGGAAATTTTTGAAAAATTTCCTATAAAAATAGGAAATTTTTGAAAAATTTCCTATAAAAATAGGAAATTTTTGAAAAATTTCCTATAAAAATAGGAAATTTTTGAAAAATTTCCTATAAAAATAGGAAATTTTTGAAAAATTTCCTATAAAAATAGGAAATTTTTGAAAAATTTCCTATAAAAATAGGAAATTTTTGAAAAATTTCCTATAAAAATAGGAAATTTTTGAAAAATTTCCTATAAAAATAGGAAATTTTTGAAAAATTTCCTATAAAAATAGGAAATTTTTGAAAAATTTCCTATAAAAATAGGAAATTTTTGAAAAATTTCCTATAAAAATAGGAAATTTTTGAAAATTTTCCTATAAAAATAGGAAATTTTTGAAAAATTTCCTATAAAAATAGGAAATTTTTGAAAAATTTCCTATAAAAATAGGAAATTTTTGAAAAATTTCCTATAAAAATAGGAAATTTTTGAAAAATTTCCTATAAAAATAGGAAATTTTTGAAAAATTTCCTATAAAAATAGGAAATTTTTGAAAAATTTCCTATAAAAATAGGAAATTTTTGAAAAATTTCCTATAAAAATAGGAAATTTTTGAAAAATTTCCTATAAAAATAGGAAATTTTTGAAAAATTTCCTATAAAAATAGGAAATTTTTGAAAAATTTCCTATAAAAATAGGAAATTTTTGAAAAATTTCCTATAAAAATAGGAAATTTTTGAAAAATTTCCTATAAAAATAGGAAATTTTTGAAAAATTTCCTATAAAAATAGGAAATTTTTGAAAAATTTCCTATAAAAATAGGAAATTTTTGAAAAATTTCCTATAAAAATAGGAAATTTTTGAAAATTTTCCTATAAAGGACATTTTTGAAAAATTTCCTATAAAAATAGGGAATTTTTGAAAAATTTCCTATAAAAATAGAAAATTTTTGAAAAATTTCCTATAAAAATAGGAAATTTTTGAAAAATTTCCTATAAAAATAGGGAATTTTTGAAAAATTTCCTATAAAAATAGAAAATTTTTGAAAAATTTCCTATAAAAATAGGAAATTTTTGAAAAATTTCCTATAAAAATAGGAAATTTTTGAAAAATTTCCTATAAAAATAGGAAATTTTTGAAAAATTTCCTATAAAAATAGGAAATTTTTGAAAAATTTCCTATAAAAATAGGAAATTTTTGAAAAATTTCCTATAAAAATAGGAAATTTTTGAAAAATTTCCTATAAAAATAGGAAATTTTTGAAAAATTTCCTATAAAAATAGGAAATTTTTGAAAAATTTCCTATAAAAATAGGAAATTTTTGAAAAATTTCCTATAAAAATAGGAAATTTTTGAAAAATTTCCTATAAAAATAGGAAATTTTTGAAAAATTTCCTATAAAAATAGGAAATTTTTGAAAAATTTCCTATAAAAATAGGAAATTTTTGAAAAATTTCCTATAAAAATAGGAAATTTTTGAAAAATTTCCTATAAAAATAGGAAATTTTTGAAAAATTTCCTATAAAAATAGGAAATTTTTGAAAAATTTCCTATAAAAATAGGAAATTTTTGAAAAATTTCCTATAAAAATAGGAAATTTTTGAAAAATTTCCTATAAAAATAGGAAATTTTTGAAAAATTTCCTATAAAAATAGGAAATTTTTGAAAAATTTCCTATAAAAATAGGAAATTTTTGAAAAATTTCCTATAAAAATAGGATATTTTTGAAAAATTTCCTATAAAAATAGGAAATTTTTGAAAAATTTCCTATAAAAATAGGAAATTTTTGAAAAATTTCCTTTAAAAATAGGAAATTTTTGAAAAATTTCCTATAAAAATAGGAAATTTTTGAAAAATTTCCTATAAAAATAGGAAATTTTTGAAAAATTTCCTATAAAAATAGGAAATTTTTGAAAAAATTCCTATAAAAATAGGAAATTTTTGAAAAAATTCCTATAAAAATAGGAAATTTTTGAAAAATTTCCTATAAAAATAGGAAATTTTTGAAAAAATTCATATAAAAATAGGAAATTTTTGAAAAATCTCCTATAAAAATAGGAAATTTTTGAAAAATTTCCTATAAAAATTGGAAAATTTTGAAAAATTTCCTATAAAAATAGGACATTTTTAAAAAATTTCCTATAAAAATAGGAAATTTTTGAAAAAATTCCTGTAAAAATAGAAAATTTTTGAAAACTTTCCTGTAAAAATAGGAAATTTCCTATAAAAATAGGAAATTTTTGAAAATTTTTCTATAAAAATAGGAAATTTTTGAAAAATTTCCTATAGAAATAGGAAATTTTTGAAAAATTTCCTGTAGAAACAGGAAATTTAAATTTCTTTCAAACTATTAACTCCTTCCCCAAGATCCGGTTTTACATCATATGTCACGAGGTTTTTTATGAGGAAAAATGACAGCTGTCACAACAGATTATTACTGGCTCTAACCTTTGAACTTATAATTTACATTCGAAAGCCTTTACCAAATTGTTTTCAAACTAAAATTTCCTTTTAATTCATTTTCAAAATCTATTGATTGACCTAATTTTGTTACTTTAAGATTCAGGGTAAAACACGCACTTTTGTGTTTTATAAGGCAGAAGAAGCAGGAGGTAGAGGGTAGTTTGGGAGTTGAAATATACATGTCAAAATAGATTATTGGAGAGAATAGACAATAAAGCCAGTTAATGACAGAGGTTGGCAACGATACTTGAGCTGTTTATGAGGGATTAGAATGTTAGTGATATTTTGAAATTGATTTTAAGGGGGGTTAGAAAATGGCTTAAGGCGGAAAATTGTGAGTAGATAATAAAGCGTTGAATTTAAATTAGGAAAAATGGGAAAAAGGTGTGAAAATGTTAATAAAATGCTTAGTTGTATGCAAAACTTTTAAAAGGGGAAAAATTTTATATTCTTAAAATTCCCAAAATTTTGAAATGTTCTTTTTAACCTCAATAAGCATTTTTCTTTAACCTAACCTCAATCTTTCAAACTTTTGATGCTTATCAAACTCTTTTATATTTAATACAACTCATTCTATTCATTCTTATTAAATGGCCTATAAATTATCTATTTATTAGTTTTCATTCAAATTTTTTTGAAATATTTCAAATAGTTTTTCATAATTTTATGTCTATGATTTTTAGGTTAAATTCCAAATGTCATTTTATGTATTTTTTGCTTAGACTTAGTCCACAAAAGTTGAATGATCTGTAAAGAGACTTTTGTGTAAAATCATCATCAAAGCCGTCGTTGCCGTCGTCATCATTTCCATCATTCGAATTTGGAATGAAATGCATTTTTCTATAACAATTTTTTTTATTTTTATATACAAATATACATTTTTTGTATTCATTAGGGCAGAAATTGGGTCAGAATTGTGATGCATCAGTAGCATAATAAAATTTAAATTTATTATACAAATATTTCTTTTTATATGTATATAAAGAAAATTATTATGCAAAATTATGCAGCTAAAAAAACGAGATCATTGTTCTAGACATTATAAAAAAATATAAAAAAAACTTATTTAAATCTAATTACTCAATGTTTGAATAAATCATATGAGCCAGTGTAGCAGACATTTGGGCATATGGTCAGTTTTTGATATCAAGCTGAACTGATTTCGATCAGAGATTTAAAGCAAAGGAAATGGAAAGATTATACAAAGAAACATTGAAAGAAATTTTTTGCTAAAGAAAAACCGAGTCAAAATTTTAGGTCAAACTAAAGCCAAAGTTTTATTATTATTTTTTTTTTACTTCTAAGTTGTTCTACTTATATTACCCTATTTTGAAAGTGACTTATCCAATTTTATTGAAAGTAACATTAACGGATTAAGAACATAATGGTCCTTAAATCGAGCTAACACAAGTTTTTTGTGTGATCAACGGTTTTGGAGTTATTTTTAACACAATTAAAAAAAAACAATTTTTTTTGCAAAATCAAAAAATTTTTATTTTTGAAAAATTCATAAGAGGTTGTTCTAGTTACATTACCCTAAATTGAAAACGACTTATCCGATTGTACTAAAAAGCACATCAATGGATTAAGAACATAATGGCCCTTAAGTCGAGCTAACACAAGTTTTTTGTGTGATCAAAGGTTTTGGAGTTATATACATTACAGTGTTAAAAAATATTTTTTTCTTGCAAAATCAAATATTTTTATTTTTCAAAAATTCATTACATTACCCTAAATTGAAAACGACTTATCCGATTTGATTGAAATTGACATTGATAGGTTAAGAACAAAATTGCCCTTAAGTCGTGCTAAAACACGTTTTTTCTGTGAGAAACGGTTTTGGAGTTATATACATCACAATGTTAAAAATCGAAAAAAAATTTTTTTTAATTCATAAGAGGTTGTCCTAGTTACATTACCCTAAATTGAAAACGAATTATCCGATTTTATTGAAATTGACATTGGTAGGTTAAGAACAAAATTGCCCTTAAGTCGTGCTAAAACAAGTTTTTTGTGTGATCAACGGTTTTGGAGTTATATACATCACAATATAAAAAATATTTTTTTATGTGCAAAATTGAAAAAAAAAAATAATTCGTTAGAGGTAGTCCTAGTTTTTTTATTATATATTGAAAACGACTTATCCGATTTTATTGAAAAACATTTTAATGGATTGAGAATAAAATTGTCCTTAAGTCTTGCCAACACAAGTTTTTTGTGTGATCTACGGTTTTGGAGTTATATACATCACAATATAAAAAATATTTTTTTATGTGCAAAATTGAAAAAAAAAATGAATTCATTAGAGGTAGTCCTAGTTTTATTATTATATAATGAAAACTACTTATCCGATTTTATTGAAAAACATATCAAAGGACTAAGAACAAAATTGCCCTTAAGTCTTGCTAACACAAGTTTTTTGTGTGATCAACCGTTTTGGAGTTATATACATCACAATATTAAATTTTTTTTTTTTTTTGCAAAATCGAAATTTTTTTCATTTTTTAAAAATTCATAAAAAATCAAAAAATGGAAAAAAAACTTACCATTGAAACACGACAGTCGTCAAACTAAGAATATTCCAAATAATACAAAACTAACATTATAAAACTATTCCAAAACATTTTTCTTTCAGTGTTTGATAATAAATCTTAATAAAATAATTACTCTTAAAGTTTCCAATTAAAAAAAAAAGAAAGAAAAATGCCAATGGCGCCTCCCAACTTGTTTCATATCAAAAATGTTAAAACGTCTAAATAAAATTTGAAAAAAAAATGAAAAACTAATAGCAAATTGTCTGAAAATCTGGAGGAGCCATAATTGCTTTAAAAACCAGTGCGTGGTAGTAAATCTGCAATTATTCAATGACTCGTTTTTTGCCATTTTCAATAATAAATTACATTTTTCTTATTTTCATAAGTAAATTAAATTTTTCTTTTCTTGAAAAGATAAATTTCCTGTTTTGACACAAATTTTTTTTTTAGAAAAAAGCTTTAGGAAAAAGAATTACGACAAAGTGACGCTTTCTTATTGACAGCTCATTTAATGGAGTTTTTCATCTCAAAGTATATATTTAAGTTGTCGATCAAAGTCAAAGGAAATTTAAAATTCATGAATGAAAATTTATGTAGCAAAAAAACTGCTTTGGTTGGCAAAAAATAAAAGAAATTTAATTACACTAGTCAACAAAATTCAACTTTACATTTTGTCATATACTTTTATTATTCGTTATGGTCTTCTAACCATGACTTAATAATTCTGAAGATTGTTCCATTCTCTCTTTTTGTCGCCATGATAACTTTCTGACGTTTGTTAGGATAGTAAAAGTTTGTGCTACCATATTTTTGCCGACAATCCCACTTTTCTAATATTTTATGATGACAAAATTTATGTAAATTTATTGATAAAAAACTTACAAATATTTACGAAAAAGCTTCAATAAATAATCATACAATTTGTTCCAACTATATTTCTTTGATATTGAAGTCTTTATTATATGCTTAGCTTCAAAATTACACATTTTTGATAGCTAATCCCAATGTATTACGTACCCCTTTTCTTAATGTGGCAACATTTTTCTTTTAATTGTTTTCAAATATCAAACTTCAAAAACCCAATATACTTCAAAATAATTTTGAAGAGAGAGAATGAAACTTCCTTGTTATTATTATTTCATGCTTCTAACTATAAAAATTAACGATTTTTTTTTCTTTTTTTTTTGTTTTTAAATTTTTTCTTTGCATTTAAAAAATGTTTGATTTAAATTTTTTTTTTCACAAAATTTGATATTTTTGAAAAGTCTGGTCTTATCGATTTTATGATATCTTTGGAAAGGCTTGTTCGATTTTGTTGAAACTCACAGAATGCAAAGTAGATAAAATGATCTTCAAGACGCTTTAAAATATTTTTTATATGTTCAACCGTTTCAGAGTTATTAACACTTTAAATTAAAAAAAACATTTTTTTCTTATGAAAAAATTATTGCACATATGACTAAAATGAGCTACGAAAGAAAATCAAATCAAGTCACGCACTTAAAGTTTAAAAAAGTTTTACACTTCAAAAATTAAAAAAACAGAAAAGAAGAACAACTTCGAAACACAATGAGACCACAAATTGGCCAACTAAAGTAAAACCACAAACTAAACCAACAACATTTTCATCATCGTCATCATCTTTTGCAGCAAAAACCAAACTAATAAAATCTAATATCTAGTAATCAGGCTAGTAAATGAAGACTCTAGTTAAGCAAATGCTAGAAAAAAAACCTGCCAACTACTGCATATAAGGAAGACCTAGGGAAGTATGAAGCTGAAGGTGTTTGATGGCTGATGACTTGAATAGAACCCACAAGTGTACAATAAAACACTGGCTTCTAAAATCTACTTAATGTAGGATTTTTATTAACAATAATTGTTACATACATTTCTAAATCATTACTACTACACTCGTAGTTACTACTGGGTACGTACTATATTATAAACTTACGCATTTGCTTAGAAGTCGGCTCCCCATTTGAGTTTCGACTTCAAAAGCGGTTAGAGTAGAGGAGTATATACTCGTACATATATTTTTTTCAGTTTGTCTACGCTTTGTTGACTGCACTTTTATGGTAACTCCAACCCAAACTTGACTGGTTCACTGGCTGTTTAATAAACACTAACTTGTACTTTATAGTACAAAAGTATACAATAAATTATGAAAAAACATAAAATCCATATTTGTAGTATTAGTCCATAACATATGTAGGCCTAAATGTCATTGTGTAATGGTTTTTTAAGTACAAAATAATGACGATTTGTGGGTATTTTATGAAAAACTGGGGTGGTGGAGAATTTGCTATACCCTACACATTATCATCGAAACCGTTGGGCTTCTAGTATTAAAACTTTCCTTAAATTTGTGAGTAATTTAGAAGCAAAGTTTGATCTACTAAAATTTCGTTAAAATTGGGAGTCTTTTAGTATTAAAATTTCTCCTAAAACTGTATGCCATACAATCGGGGGACTTTCAGTATCAAAATTTCCTAGAAATTATATCAGAATTTTCTGTACAATCCGGGGTCTTTTAGTACCAACATTTCCCCTAAAATTGTATCGAAATTTCCTATACAATCGGGGGTCTTTCAGTATAAAAATTTCTTCTAAAATTGTATCAAAATTTCCTAAACAATCGGGGGTGTTACAATATCAAAATTTCCTCTAAAATTTTATCAAAATTTTTTTTTTATCAAAAATTTTTCTATAAAATATTTTTTCATCAAAATTTTTTTAAAAAAAATTTTTACCAAACGTTTTTCTATAGAATTTTTTTTTTCGAAAGTTTTTTTTATCAAAACCTTTTTTACAGAAAATTTTTTTATCAAAAATTTTTCTATATAAAATTTTTTTATCAAAAATTTTTTATTGGACCTTTTTTTATAGAAATATTTTTTATCGAAAATTTTTTTATAGAAATATTTGTATAGAAAATTTCTTTATCAAAAATTTTTCTATGGAAATTTTTTTTTCAAAAATTTTTCTGTAGAAAATATTTGATAAAAAAAATTTTCATAGAAAAATTTTTGTTAAAAAGATTTTCTATACAAAAATTTTTGATAAAACAATTTTCTATAGAAAAATTTTTAATAAAAGAATTTTCTATAGAAAAATTTTTGATAAAAATTTTTCTGTAGAAAAATTTTTGATTAAAATTTTTCTGTAGAAAAATTTTTGATTAAAATTTTTTATAGAAAAATTTTTGATAAAAAAAATTTTCTATCAAAAAATTTTAATAAAAATTTTTTATAGAAAAATTTTTGATAAAAAAATTTCCTTAAAAAAATGTTTGATGAAAAATTTTTTATCAAAATTTTTTTTATGGAAAATTTTTTATAAAAAGAATTTTATGAAAAAAATTTATGAAAAAAATTTCATAAAAAAATTTTGATGAAAAAATTTTTATAAAAAAATTTTGATGAAAAAATTTTCTATAAAAAATTTTTGATAACAAATTTTTCTATAAAAAAAAATTTTGATAAAAATTTTTTTATAAAAAATTTTTGATAAAAATATTTTCCACAAAAAAGAATGTTAATACATTTTTTTTTACTAAAAATTTTTCTATAGAAAAATTTTTGATGAAAAAATTTTCCATAAAAAAAATTTTGATAAAAAAAATTATCTTCGAAAATTGTTTGATAATTTTTTTTTTAACTTTGATGATAAAATTTTCTATAGAAAAATTTTGGATAAAAAATTTTTCTATTAAAAAATTTTGATAAAAATTTTTTTTAGAAAATTTTTTTATCAAAAATTTTTCTATAGAAATTTTTTTTTATCAAAAATTCACCTATAGATTTCTTTTTATCAAAAATTCTTCTAAAATTATAGAAAATTTTTTTATCAAAAATTTTTCTACAGAAAATTTTTTTATCAAAAATTTTTCTATAGAAAATTTTTTTATCAAAAATTTTTCTATAGAAAATTTTTTTATCAAAAATTTTTCTATAGGAAATTTTTTTATCAAAAATTTTTTTATCAAAAATTTGTCTATAGAAAATTTTTTTATCAAAAATTTTTCTATAGAAAATTTTTTTATCAAAAAATTTTTATAAAATTTTTTTTTCCATCAAAAGTTTTTCTACAGAATTTTTTTCATCAAAAATTTTCTTATAGAAAATTTTTTCATCAAAACTTTTTTTAAAAAAAATTTTTATCAAAAATTTTTCTATAGAAAAAAAACTTTTTATGGAAAATATTTTTATCAAAAATTTTTTATACGAAAATTTTTTATCAAAAAATTGTTTATTGAAAATTTTTCTATAGAAAATTTGTTTATCAAAATTTTTTTTAAAAAAAAATTTTCATTGAAAACTTTTTTTGTCAAAAATTGTTCAATAGAAAATTTTTCTATAGAAAATTTTTTTCCAAAAATTTTTCTATATAAAATTGTTTTATCAAAAATTTTTCTATGGAAAAATTTTTTTATTGAAAATTTTTGTGTAGGAATTTTTTTTATCAAAAAATTTCTATAGAAAACTTTTTTAACAAAAATTCTTCTATAGAAAATTTGTTATCAAAAATTTTTCTATAGAAAATTTTTTTATCAACAATTTTTCGATAGAAAATTTTTTATCAAAAATTTTTCTATAGGAAATTTTTTTTATGAAAAATTGTTCTATAGAAAATGTTTTTATCAAAAATTTTTTATCAAAAATTTTTCTATAGAAAATTTTTTTATCAACAATTTTTCGATAGAAAATTTTTTATCAAAAATTTTTCTATAGGAAATTTTTTTTATGAAAAATTGTTCTATAGAAAATGTTTTTATCAAAAATTTTTTTATCAAAAATTTTTCTATTGAAAAGTTTTTGATCAGAAATTTTTTTTAGAAAATTTTTCTATAGAAAATTTTTTAATCAAAATTTTGTATAAAAAATTTTTTATCAAAAATTTTTCTATCAGAAGTTTTTCTATAAAAATTTGTTTATTAAAAATTTTTCTATACCAAATTTTTTTATTAAAAATTTTTCTATAAAAATTTTTTTATGAAAAATTTTTCTATTTTTCTATATATCTTTTTTATCGAAAATTCGTCTATAGAAAATTTTTTATCAAAAATTCTTCTATAGAAAATTGTTTTATTAAAAATTTTTCAATAGAAAATTTGTCCATAGAAAAGTATTTGACAAAAAAATTTTCTATAGAAAATTTTTTATTAAAAATGTTTCTATTGAAAATTTTGTTATCAATAATTTTTCAATAGAAAATTTTTTTATTAAAAATTTTTCTATTGAAAATTTTTTTATTGAAAATTTTTCTATTTTTATTAAAAATTTTTCTATGGAAAAATGTTTGAAAAAAGAATTTTCTAAATTTTGCATTGAAAATTTTTTGATAAATTGAAAATTATTTTATCAAAAATTTTTCTATCAAAAACTTTTTTTTCGAAAAATTTTTTAAGGAAAATTTTGTTATCCAAAATGTTTCTATAAAAAATTTATAAAGGCTTAAAAGACTTTAGAACTTTTTACAGTTCGAATGTAAATTTTTAATATCAGAGTTTGGGATAAATTAAATTTCCGATTTCCTGCCTTTAATCCAAATTCATACAAAAATTTTATTGAACAAATTTTGAATGGACATAATTCTAAAACTTAATCTCTAGCTATTTCCTGCTTTAAACTGTCATTATTTCTAGATAAAGTTCTAAGTATTCTAAAGGTAAGAGTGGCCACTTAAATTATTGAATAAAAACAATTCTTTAAGATCTTTAAAAAATCATTATTCTACAATAATTTTTAGAAAAAGGGTTTATTAGTCATTCTTAACTCTCGTCTTACACTCGACACAATAAACAATGATGAGTAATTTTTGTTTCCTAATGAAAATTAATCTTTTGTGTTTATTCGTATTTTCACAAAGAATTACAAAATTTTCATTTTTTTTTTCATTCTATTCAATTTCGATTCTATTCAATTCAAAACGAAAAAGAATCCATTGACAAGAAGAAAAATCTATGTCAAAATGCGTAAACAACAAATTTAACTGAAAATCGTTCAATGCACTTTTACATTGAGCCCAAATGAAATTTGATTGAAATTCATTTCAATACTTCGTTTTCGAAATTCGAATACCCACAAAAACAAATATTTATGTATGTAAATAAATACGTGCGTAAAAAAATTTGTACATGAAAGCAAGAAATTTTAGCTTGGGGTCTTCAACGAAATGTTCGGTAGTCAAAAATGTGTGTTTGGATCAGGGATGGCTGCAAATTGCACTCGCACAGAGTGAAAGAGAGCTAAAGACGTGTCTTGTCATCTGTTTAATTTTCCATTTCGGTTTGTGCATTTCACGTTCACAATGTGAATTTTACATTGTTTATTTATTTATTCTCGTAGTGTCCCACTTTAACGATTCATTAATTTTGACTAGAAAGAGTGAGAGATTCTTTGAGAGAGGGAGAGAGCGTTAGGGAGGTAGAGTGTTAAATTTTCAGAATGTTTGATGTATTTTGTAAACATTGAAAAAACATTTTGTGTGAAATCTGGTCAGTGTTTTCTTAAAAAGTGTTGTTGGTTAAAAAAAAATGTTCTTCAAAAAGTGGGTTAATATTAGGGGTATTCACTACAAGGACAAAGTTTCAATTATGGGTTTTTATACTAATATGCTTTATATTTATGGTCGATAATATTTTAATATCAAAATTCTTGTTATTCTTTCTTTATAATAGTGGGGACCTTAGTGCCAAATTTTCCTTTATAACCCAGGGGATTTAGTAAAAATATATTAAGAAAATACACATTTTAGTATCACAATTTCTGTTACAATCATGGCTTTTTTAGTAGCAAATTTTTTGCTACAATCGTAGCTGATTTGCCTTACAATCGCGGCTTTAAAGTACCAAATTTTGCTCTTCAATAAAGTAGCAATTTTCCCTGTACAATTGTAGCTCTTTCAGTAGCAAATTTTCCCTAAAATCGTGCCTCTTTTAGCAGTAAATTTCCCGCTACATTCGTGACTCCTTTAATGGCAATTTTTTTTTTTTACAATCTTGGCTGTTTTAGTAGCAAATTTTGCTCTACAATCACAGCTTTAAAGTATCAAATTTTGCTCTTCAATCGTGGCTCTTAAAGTGTCAGATTTTTCTCTACAATCGTAGCATTTAAAGTAGCAAATTTTCCTCTACAATCGTAGCAGTTTCAGTAGCAAATTTTCTTTAAAACCGTAGCTCTTTAAGTAGCAAATTTCCCTATAAAATCCAGGCTCCTTTAGTAGTAAATTTCCCTATGCAATCGAGGCTCTTTTAGTTGCAAATTTATTTTTAAGTAGCAAAATCGTGCTTTTTTAGTAGCAACGTTTCATCTACAACTTTTTTAGTAGCAAATAGTCCTTTACGATCATAACTCCTTTGATAGCAAAAACCGTGGCTCTCTTTGTAGCAAATTTTCCTCTTCAATTGTGGCTGTTTTAGTAGCAAATTTTACCTTTAAATCGTGACTCTTTTAGTAGCAAATTGTTCTTTACAATCGTGGTTTTTTTAGAAGCAAAATCGTAGCAAAACCGTGGATCCTTTAGTAGCAAAACGGTTAATCATTTTGGTAGCAAAATAGTAACTCTTTTAATAGCAAAATCTTGACTCCTTAGTAGCAAATTTGATGATCTTTTAGTAGTAAATTATTTTCTATTTTGTAGTTGCACAATAGTAGGTGTTTTAGTACCAATATCGTGGCTATTTAAGTAGCAAAATCTTGTCACTTTTAGTTATGTAGTACCAAAATCTTGACTCGTTTAGTAGCAAAATCGTGGATCTTTTAGTAGTAAAATGATATCTATTTTGTAGTAGCGCTATTTTAGTACCAAAATCTTAGCTCGTTTAGTAGCAAAATCGGGAATCTTTTAGTAGTAAAATGTTATTAATTTAATGTGATAGCACAATAGTATTAAATGTTATTAATTTTGTGGTAGCACAATCTACTAGTAGCTACTTAATTGTGGCTATTTTAGTGCCAAAATCTTGACTATTTTAGTATCGAAATTGAGGATCTATTATATTAAAATATTTTCTATTTTGTAGTCGCACAATAGTGGCTGTTTTAGTACCAAAGTCGTAGCTATTTTAGTAGCAAAATCTTGATACTTTAAGTAGCAATTTTGTAGTAGCACAATCGTGGCTATTTTAGTACCAAAATCTTGGCACATTTAGTAGCAAAATCTTGATACTTTTAGTAGCAAAATCTTATATATTTTTTAGTTGCGCAATAGTGACTTTTTTAGTTTCTAAGACGTGGCTATTTTAGTAGCAAAATCTTGCTACTTTTAGTAGTAAAGTGATATATATTTTGTTGTAACAAAATCGTTGCTATTTTAGTACCAAAGTCTTGGCTATTTTAGTAGCAAAATCTTGTTACTTTCAGAAGCAAACTGTTATATATTTTGGAATAGCACAATAGTGGCTATTTTACTACCTAAATAATGGCTATTTTAGCAAAGTAGCAAAATCTTGCTACTTTGAGTAGTAAAATGATATATATGTATTTTGTAGTAGCACAATAGTGGCTCTTTTAGTGGCATAATTGTAGCTATTTTAGTACCAAAATATTATCTATTTTGTAGTAGCGCAATCGAGGCTATTTTAGGACCAAAAACGAGCTACGTAGTAAAACATTTTTTGTTATTTAGTAGCAAAATCGTTAGTCTGTAAGAAATAAAACTATTACCTAGTTTGTAGTAACACAAGCATGACTATTTTAGTACCAGAATCGAGTCTCTTTTAGTACCAAAAACTTGGAACTTTTAGCATCAAATTAGTTATTATTAACAAAATCGTTGCTTTTTAAATAGCAAAAACTGTCTCTTTTAGTACCAAAATCTTGGCTATTTAAGTGGTAAAATCATCAATTCTTCAGTAGCGAGTCCTTTAGTACCAAAATTTTTGAAATACTCAAGGATATTTTAGTAACAAAATAGTTTAGGTAAAAGATAACAAAAAATAGTACCAAAATTTAAGCAATTTTGGATCTAATCTGGTCTCTTAATCAAACGTCAAGATTCACTAATTTGTCTTGATAATTATGATAAATCCACTAGGAACGCACGTGTTAAAAATCAAATTGGCTTGAAGCCAAAATTTTTAAATATTAAAAAATTAAAAAAAAATATATATAAATATAGATTCTATTAAAGAATTAAATCCAATAGAACCATAAAAATAAGACGAAAAAAATATTTAGATATTTTTTTAAAAAACCATAAAATAGAAAGAAAAACACCTGTGAAATAAGATTTTCAAATAAGGGCAACGAATTTAAAAAGGCAAAACATATTTGAAATTTTTAAATTTTAAAAAAAGATGTAAAAGATGATTCAAATCAGTTTTAAAGATTCTAAAAAATTCTTTAAAATTTATAGGCCTTAAAAACCATTAAATTTATTTAAAAATCATTAAAATTGATTTACTTACTTGTTTAATGATAATTTTATGGCCTTAACAAAAATCTTTGATTATTTACCTGTAAATAAAAGAAAAGCAAAAATAATTAATTACTTCTAAAAATATCTTAAAAAATATAAAACATTTTAAAACAAATTGTGTTTTTTTCAAATTTAAATTAAACTTTGTGTCACACTTTCCCCTTAAAGTCTACGACTACCCCAAAATATTCACTAAAATAAATTTGTTGTCATTTAAACTAGAGAGGCTGTCAATCTAAATCGTAAATTTTACCATTTTCCCATTTTTCTATTTCCTAATACCTCACACTTATTTGACTCTATTTTTAAAAATTTTCTAATATTTTCCCCAACCACAACAAGAAATCTATGGAAATAGGAAAATCCATCTTCCATAATCTCTAAAAATATTTTTGTGCTGATGCAGACGAAGAGGGAACGATAAAGTTTTACGAAATGGTTGGATGGACGGATGAATAAATTTGCTGATACATGAATGAACGCAGTTTTTTACTAAATATTAGCATCGGAATGAAAAAAAGTTAAAAAAATTGTTTTAAATATTTTGAGAAGTACTTTTAAAGAGGATTAAAGGGATTTGAGGAATAGTAGCGATTTTAGAGGAAATTTTAACACTAAAAAGAACAAGATTGTAGAGGAGGTTTTGGTACTAAACGAGCGTTTATTATTATAGAGGAGGTTTTGGTACTAAATGAGCCATGATTCTAGAGGAAGTTTTGGTACTAAACGTGCGATTATTGTAGAGAAGGTTTTGGTACTAAATGAGTCACGATTTTAGAGGAAGCTTTAGTACCAAACAAACGATTTTATGTGGAGAAGGTTTTGATACTAAACGAGCTACGATTGAAGAGGCAGTTTTGGTACTAAACGAACGATTATTGTAGAGAAGCTTTTAGTACTAAACGAGCTACGATTGTAGAGGAAGCTTTGTGACTAAACGAGCTACGAATCCAGAGTAAGTTTCGGTACTATTTAAATGATATTGTAGAGGGAATTTTCTTAAAAAAATTTTGACGATTGTGGGGGAAATGTTGGTGCTAAATGAGCCAAGAATGTAAAGGAAGTTTTGGTAATAAATAAGCCTCGATTATAAAAGAAGTTTTGGTATCAAATGAGCGACTATTGTAGAGGAAATTTTGGTACTAAATCAGCCACAATTGTAGGTTAAGTTTTTCTACTTTAAGAGGGACGATTTTGTTTTGGTACTAAATAAGAATGTTGTAGAGAAGTTTCTAAAAGAGCAACCATTGTAAAGGAAGTTTGAGTATGAAAACACCGATCGCAGAGGTTTTATATAGAAAAATTAACGATCGCTTAAGTTTTCTTTAAAAAAAGTTAACGATCGCTTAAGTTTCCTATAGAAAAGTTAACGATCGTTGAAGTTTTCTATAGAAAAGTTAATGATCGTTGAAGTTTTCTATAGAAAAGTTAACGATCGTTGAAGTTTTCTATAGAAAAGTTAACGATCGTTGAAGTTTTCTATAGAAAAGTTAATGATCGTTGAAGTTTTCTATAGAAGAGTTAACGATAGTTGAAGTTTTCTATAGAAAAGTTAACGATCGTTGAAGCTTTCTATATAAAAGTTAACGATCGTTGAAGTTTTCTATAGAAAAGTTAACGAGCGTTGAAGTTTTCTATAGAAAAGTTAACGAGCGTTGAAGTTTTCTGTAGAAAATTTAACGATCGTTGAAGTTTTCTATAGAAAAGTTAACGATCGTTGAAGTTTTCTATAGAAAAGTTAATGATCGTTGAAGTCTTCTATAGAAAAGTTAACGATCGTTGAAGTTTTCTATAGAAAAGTTAACAATCATTGAAGTTTTCTATAGAAAAGTTAACGATCGTTGAAGTTTTCTATAGAAAAGTTAACGATCGTTGAAGTTTTCTATAGAAAAGTTAACGATCGTTGAAGTTTTCTATAGAAAAGTTAACAATCATTGAAGTTTTCTATAGAAAAGTTAACGATCGTTGAAGTTTTCTACAGAAAAGTTTACGATCGATGAAGTTTTCTATAGAAAAGTTAACGATCGTTAATGTTTTCTATAGAAAAGTTAACGATCGTTGAAGTTTTCTTTAGAAAAGTTAACGATCGTTGAAGTTTTCTATAGAAAAGTTAACGATCGTTGATGTTTTCTATAGAAAAGTTAACGATCGTTGAAGTTTTCTATCGAAAAGTTAACGATCGTTGAAGTTTTCTATAGAAAAGTTAACGATCGTTGAAGTTTTCTTTAGAAAATTTAACGATCGTTGAAGTTTTCTTTAGAAAATTTAACGATAGTTGAATTTTTCTATAGAAAAGTTAACGATCGTTGAATTTTTCTTTAGAAAATTTAACGATCGTTGAATTTTTCTTTAGAAAATTTAACGATCGTTGAATTTTTCTTTAGAAAATTTAACGATCGTTGAATTTTTCTTTAGAAAATTTAACGATCGTTGAAGTTTTCATTAGAAAATTTAACGATCGTTGAAGTTTTCATTAGAAAATTTAACGATCGTTGAAGTTAACGATCGCTTGAGAACCAAGATAATAAAGAAAATTTTCTTACTTAAAGGTCAACGATTGCAGAGGAATTTTAAATACAAAATTTGAAATTCAAACGTGAAGATATCCAATAACTTTTCAGACCTAAGGGTATTTATATTTGAGTCATAAAAGTTGGTAAATTATTTGAGCAAAGAGTAAAAAAAAATAATTATTATTTCAACAATAAATTTACACATAAAATCAATAATTAAAATGTTTATCTTATCACGTTTATGGCAGCAAAAAAAAAACTAAAAAAATATACAATAAAAATTTATATCGAGGGACAACTGCTGGCATATGACTCAATATTTGTAAAAATATTAAAGAAAACTTTAAACACACAAGGGAAATCCTAGATATGAATTTATTTGTTTTAAAGTTCAGGCACTTGTTTATTTAAAAATTTTAAAAATAAACTTATAAACAAAAATAAATAAATTTATGAACGAAATCTTTAATAATATTTTGTAACAATTTCCTTTCAATGGAAATTATCTGTAGAACAATTTTCAAAACAACGTCATTTCTAAATCTTTAGTTCATTTTGCAAATAGTAATTATATTCTGATTATTTTATTATTATTTTTCTATTATTTCTTCTCTGTTTATTTTTTTTATTAAAGAATATCACATTACGACAAGTTGAAGTTTTTTTTTCAATATTTCTTTGAAATACATCTTTGGCTTTATTTAGTTCAATAGTTTTGAATTACTGATTTTGAAAGATTGACGACGAGAATGAAAATAAATATTTATAGCAAATGAGCGTGAATGTCTCTATTGGAATTTATTGCAGATAAAATAATATTTTCAATGAATAATAAAATTAGCCAAAGTTGTACACTGAGAAAAATTAGATAATTCTTAACTATCACTATCTTCCAAAGAAAATAAACATTCTGTAGAAAAGTTAACTTAGTTGAAGTTTCTAGAGAAAAGTTAAGGATCGTATAAGTTTTCTATAGACAAGTTAAGGATAGTTTAACTTTTGTATAGAAAAGTTAAGGATCGTTGAAGTTTTCTATAGAAAAGTTAACGATCGTTCAAGTTTTCTTTAGAAAATTTAACGATCATTCAAGTTTTCTATAGAAAAGTTAAGGATCGTTGAAATTTTCAATAGAAAATTTTACGATCGTTCAAGCTTTCTTTAGAAAATTTAACGATCGTTCAAGTTTTCTTTAGAAAATTTAACGATCGTTCAAGTTTCTTTAAAAAATTTAACGATGGTTCAAGTTTTCTAAAAAAAAATGAGACGATAGTTCAAGTTTTCTTTAAAAAATTTAACGATCGTTCAAGTTTTCTTTAGAAAATTTAACGATCGTTCAAGTTTTCTTTAGAAAATGTAACCATCGTTCAAGTTTTCTTTAGAAAATTTAACGATCGTTCAAGTTTTCTTTAGAAAATTTAACGATCGTTCAAGTTTTCTTTAGAAAATTTAGCGATCGTTCAAGTTTTCTTTACAAAATTTAACGATCGTTCAAGTTTTCTTAAGAAAATTTAACGATCATTCAAGTTTTCTTTAGAAAATTCAATGATCGTCCAAGTTTTCTTTAGAAAATTTAGCAATCGTTGAAGTTTTCTTTAGAAAATTAAACGATCGTTGAAGTTTTCTTTCGAAAAGTTAACGATTTTTTAAGTCTTCTTAGGAAAAGTTGACGATAGTTCTAGTTTTCTTTAGTACAGTTAATGATCGTTTAAGTTTTCTATAGAAAAGTTAAGGATCGTTTAAGTTTTCTTTAGAAAGGAATACTTAAACGATCTAACTTTAAAATTAAGGGTCTTTAATTCTTTATGAAAAATTTTTTCATTAAAATTATTATTACAAAATATCTAACAATATTCATAATTTTTTCGGCCATCATCTCTTATTTTGTTAACAACAAAAACAACACCTATTAAATATTATTAACAAAATAAATGTGGGAGTGGAGGAAGAGTGTCTTATTATGTGTAACTTTTTAGAGATGAAAAATGTTGTTATGAAAACTTGTTAACACGCGATACACAAACACCGACGACTGACTTAAGCCAACAACTTTTTCGGCCTTAAAGACAAAACCAAAAAAAACTATTAAAATTAAAGATTCATCTATTAGGGAGTGTCACCAGCAGCAACATTTAACCATAAAACAACTAAAAATACACACAAACATTTCGGTATTCAAAAAAGTCTTAAAAACTTAGAAGAACATTTTTTTTTTTGGGGGGGGGGGATAAAGAAAACATGACCAATATTCATAAGACAGACACGGAAGGGAATTAGTTAAGTGCAATTAATTATTTAGTTATAACTTAATATTTTTCTCATATATTTTAACAAATACCTGACGGTCTTTCTTTCTATTCACATAAATTTAATTTTTATTATTCATTTGTAATGAGTTTTTCACATTTAATTATATTATGTCGTTGTCTTCATTTGGGAATATAAGACATGCCTTGGCTTTTGGTTTATGAAAGGGATGGAATACATAATCTGGAAAACTAGGTTATGGAATTTTGTAATTTTTGGGCTTTTCTATTTCTTCCTTATGAATGTTGGGGCTTTTTTAGTAAGAATATTTATTTCACAATTAAAGCTCTTTAAGCACCCATATTTAGTGGCCCTTTTAGTAGTAAAAATGGCACTACATTCGTAGATCTTTTAGTACCAAAATTCAGTATACAGTTATAGTACCATAATTGTGTTAATCTTAGTATTATTTTTTTATTTTCCTTGAACTTGCTCAATTTATTAGACTCTATTTGAAAAAAATTCAAACACATTTTCTGTTGACTTTTTCAATTCACATGTTTTTTTTTGTTGCAAAGTTAACTGGATCCTTATCAGATCCAAACAAATAAGAAAATATTTACTCCAAAACCATAATAAACATTTGAATATAAGCAAAAAGAAGTTAAATAAATTTTAGTATTTAACCCCCATTTTACAATCTTTGGACTGGAAATACGAAATTGAAATGTGTAAAATAAGTAGAAAAATGACAGGAGATAAGATAAATTTTTATGTCTATGTCATATTTTTTTTCTGCTTGATATTGAAATATGATGTCAACATTTATTTAGACTTTTTTTGCACAATTACTTAATGTAATGAAATTCAAAGAAAAGTATCGCCAACTTTTCCTTATCGATCGTTAATTTTTCTGAAGAAAACTTAAGCGACCCTTATATTGAAAATACAGAAAACTTAAACGATCGTTAACTATTCTACAGAAAACATGAACAATCGTTTCATTTTCTAAAGAAAGCTTAAACGATCCTTAAATTTTTTAAAGAAAACTTGAACGATCGTCAAATTTTCTAAAGTAAAATTGAACGATCGTTTAATTTGCTAAAGAAAACTTAAACGATCGTTAAATTTCCTAAAGAAACCCTGAAAGATCGATAAATTTTCTAAAGAAAACACGAACGTTCGTTAAATATTCTAAAGAAAACTTCGTTAAATATTTTAAAGAAAACTTCAACGATCGTTAAATTTTTTAAAGAAAACTTGAACGATTAAATTTGCTATTGAAAACTTGAACGATCGTTAAATTTTCTAAAAAAAAAAACTTCAGCGATAGTTATATTTTTAAAAGACAACTTAAAGAATCGCAAGTTTTTCTAAAGAAAACTTGAACGATCGTCAACTTTTCTACAGAAAACTTGAACGATCGTCAACTTTTCTAAATAAAACTTGTACGATCGTTAACTTTTCTAAAGAAAACTTGAACGATCGTTAAATTTTCTAAAGAACGGTAGTTAAATTATATAAAGAAAACTTAACTTTCCTAAAGAAAACTTGAACTATTCTAAAGAAAATTTTAACGTTCGCTTACTTTTCTAAAGAAAACTTTAACTATCGTTAAATTTTCTAAGGAAAACTTCAACGATCGTTAAATTTTCTAAAGAAAACTTCAACGATCGTTAAATTTTCTAAAGAAAACTTCAACGATCGTTAAATTTTCTAAAGAAAAATTCAACGATCGTTAAATTTATTAAAGAAAACTTGAACGATCGTTAACTTTTCTAAAGAAAACTTGAACGATCGTCAAATTTTCTAAAGAAAACTTCAACGATCGTTAACTTTTCTAAAGAAAACTTGAACGATCGTTAACTTTTCTAAAGAAAACTTGAACGATCGTTAACTTTTCTAAAGAAAACTTGAACGATCGTTAACTTTTCTAAAGAAAACTTGAACGATCTTTAACTTTTCTATAGAAAACTTCAACGATCCTTAACTTTTCTATACAAAAGTTAAACTATCCTTAACTTTTCTATAGAAAACTTATACGATCCTTAACTTTTCTATAGAAAACTTGAACGATCGTTAACTTTTCTAAAGAAAACTTGAACATTTCTATAGAAAACTTGAACGATCGTTAACTTTTCTAAAGAAAACTTGAACGATCGTTAAGTTTTGGAAAGAAAACTTGAACGATCGTTAACTTTTCTAAAGAAAACTTGAACGATCGTTAACTTTTCTAAAGAAAACTTGAACGATCGTTAACATTTCTAAAGAAAACTTGAACGATCTTTAACTTTTCTATAGAAAACTTGAACGATCGTTAACTTTTCTATAGAAGACTTGAACGATCATTAACTTTTCTATAGAAAACTTGAACGATCGTTAACTTTTCTAAAGAAAACTTGAACGATCGTTAACTTTTTTAAAGAAAACCTGAACGATCGTTAACTTTTCTAAAGAAAACTTGAACATTTCTATAGAAAACTTGAACGATCGTTAACTTTTCTAAAGAAAACTTGAACGATCGTTAAGTTTTGGAAAGAAAACTTGAACGATCGTTAACTTTTCTATAGAAAATTTTTACTTATCGTTAACTTTTCTATGGAAAACATCAACAGCTTTTTATAGAAATTACTGACATTTTTTTCTTTTTCTTTGGTTCTTCCGTTTGGAAAACTCAGTTACTTTTCTGAGACACAATTTCCTCATAAATAACAAGAAACTTTGAAATGTGTGCCAATGACCTTATAAGATCAAATGGGAAGTTGAATCTTTAATAAAATGTAAAAGAATATCAATTGGAAAAACACACATTCTACCAGAAGCCAATAGAATTTCTAACCAAATGGTCAATAATCAGACTTGGTAAATGTCTGTTAAGGCCAGGCGGGCCATAACGAAAAGAGTGTTAATCAAATGTGCCAACAGACCAGACAGACAGACGGAGTATCAAGAAAGAAGGATGGGGGACTTTAAAAGGAAAACTACTTAAACATTTATAAATGATGATGAGCGTTCAGAAGAACGACTGGCGGGCTAACTGACATGAAATCTACAAAAAAAAAATACTTTAAGAGGAAAATATGTTCAAAACAGAAAAAACTGACACTTTGACCTAAATATGAAAATGTCTAGAAAATCTTTGGACGGACTTTGAATTCATGTGTGTATTTTCGAGACTCCAACCAACCAAACGTTTTACCTTTAAAAGAATGATGGAAATTTTTTTTTATTTTTTATAAAACAACCAAATTTAAAAGACTAACAGAAGGTAATAATGAAGTTTCAGATACGTTGGAATGACCATGATAATAATGAAGAAGTTTCTGTGTTTGCACTTTTAATATTAGACATTTGAAATTTACCTGGTTTTATATGGCCAAAACTCTTTCTTATATGGTTTGTTGTTGTCTGTAATGTTGACTGTAAAAATTGTTTGTTGGCCATGTTTATTAACAACACATCATAAATTATCATGTTTTTTTTTTTTTTGTATTTTATGTTTTATTAGAAAACATGCTGAGAAAACTGAAACGCCAAAGGGGAGTGGAATAGATTATGTTCTTAAATATTTATGAATAAAATTAATAATGTAAAAAGAAAGTTGAGTTTTACATCCATAAGATTTTCACAGCAATTATAAAACCTACTATTGAGTTAAGGATCGGTCAAGATTTCCTTGCAATAGTTGAAGATCAGTCAAGGTTTCTATGAAAAAGTTGAAAATCGGTCAAGATTTCTATACGAAATTTGAAGATTGGTTCAGTTTTATAGAGAAAAGTTGAAGATCGTTTAAGTTTTCTAGAGAAAAGTTGAAGCTCGGTCAAGTTTTCTAGAGAAAAGTTGAAGATTGGTCAAGTTTTCTTGAGAAAAGTTGAAGATCGGTCGAGTTTTCTAGAGAAAAGTTGAAGATAGGTCAAGTTTTTTAGAGAAAAGTTGAAGATCGGTCAAGTTTTCTAGAGAAAAGTTGAAGATCGGTCAAGTTTTCTAGAGAAAAGTTGAAGATCGGTCAAGTTTTCTAGAGAAAAGTTGAAGATCGGTCAAGTTTTCTAGAGAAAAATTGAAGATAAGTAAAGTTTTCTAGAGAAAAGTTGTAGATCGGTCAAGTTTTCTAGAGAAAAGTTGAAGATTGGTCAAGTTTTCTAGAGAAAAACTGAAGATCGGTCTAGTTTTCTAGAGAAAAGTTGAAGATCGGTCAAGGTTTTTAGAGAAAAGTTGAAGGTCGGTCAGGTTTTTTAGAGAAAATTTGAAGATCGGTCAAGTTTTCTAAAGAAAAGTTGAATATCGGTCAAGATTTCTAGAGAAAAGTTGAAGAACGGTCAAGTTTTCTAGAGAAAAGTTGAAGATCGGTCAAGTTTTCTAGAGAAAAGTTGAAGATTGGTCAAGTTTTCTAGAGAAAAGTAAAAGATCGGTCAAATTTTCTAGAGAAAAGTTAAAGATCGGTCAAGTTTTCTAGAGAAAAGTTGAAGATCGGTCAAGTTTTCTAGAGAAAAGTTGAAGATCGGTCAAGTTTTCTAGAGAAAAGTTGAAGATCAAAATTTAAACGATCTTTTCTATAGAAAACTTAAGCGATCGCCAACTTTTTGGAAAGCTTTTTTATTAATAAGCGAAGATCACTCAAGTTTCTAAACAAAAGTTGCTGATCTTCGGAAAAGTTATTGCTTATTTTGAAAAGTTTTGTTAATGAAATTTTATACGAAAATTAAAATATTTATTTGCCATTAATGTACTTTGAAAATATTTATTAAATAATTAAAATTTAATTTAAAAACTTTATATGGCCATTTTTGCCAATTAGTTTGTGTTTTTGCTCTAAACATTATAAATCATTCCACGAATAAGATAATTTCCAATTTTATCTGTATTTGACTTGATGGCCCATAAACTCAGCACAAGTTTTGGATACAAAAAAAAAGCATAGAATTATTTAACAAAAACATTCTCAAACACTCAAAAACTTATTGGCCCTGAACATGTTAGAAAAAAAGCAACAAAAAAAAATAAAATAAACAAAAATCTGACGTCATTCCCCCCAACAACAGAAACAAACATTCAAATGTTTTAATTTTTTATTCAACATTTATAAAAAAATTGTATTTATTTGATATTTTTGGAGATGAAAAACTGGAATTTCAAGTAAATTTTGGATACAATTAATTTTTGGGATATTAGAGCAAAACTAAGAGCAAAAAAATTAAACGATAAAAGATATAGAATTAAATTGAAAAATTTAAATAAAATGTAAATGAACTTGAAATTTAATAAAGAGGAATATTTTGAAAAAGATTTAATATAAGTAGTTCTAGGAAATTTAGCAACAAATATTATCGAAAAGTTATAATTAGGAACGAGTTTAAATGAAGAAAATGATCTATTTATGTTCGGTATAACAGTTAAGATCTTTTTTTATTTCTATATAAAATTTATATCAATTTTACTATAGAAAATTTGAAGATCCTTTAAGTTTTATATAAAAAAGTTTAAGTCATTCAAATTTTTTTATAGAAAAGTTGAAGATCGTTGAAGTTTTCTATAGAAAAGTTAAGGATCGTTAAAGTTTTCTATAGAAAAGTTAAAGATCGTTGATGTTTTGTATAGAGAAGTTAAGGATCGTTGAAATTTTCTATAGAAAAGTTAACGACCGTTGAAGTTTTCTATAGAAAAGTTAACGGTCGTTGAAGTTTTTTATAGAAACGTTAACGATCGTTGAAGTTTTCTATAAAAAAAGTTCAAGATAGTTGAAGTTTTATGTAGAGAAGTTAAGGATCGTTGAAATTTTCTACAGAAAAGTTAACGTTAGTTAAAGTTTTCTATAGAAAAGTTAAAGATCGTTATAGTTTTCTATAGAAAAGTTAACGACCGTTGAAGTTTTCTATAGAAAAGATAACGATCGTTATAGTTTTCTATAGAAAAGTTAACGATCGTTTAAGTTTTCTATAAAAAAGTTAACGATCGTTGAAGTTTTTTTATAAAGAATTTAACGATCGTTGAAGTTTTCTATATAAAAATTAACGATTGTTGAAGTTCTCTATAAAAAAGTTAACGATCGTTGAAGTTTTTTATAAAAAAGTTAGCGATCGTTTCAATAGAAAAGTTAAAGACCTTCAAGTTTTCTACACAAAAGTTGTATATCGTTGCAGTTTTCTATAGAAAAGTTGATGATCGTTTAAGTTTTCTATAGAAAAATTAAAGATCGTTCAAGTTTTCCATAGAAATGTTGACGATCGTTTAAGGTTTCTATAGAAAAGTTAAAGATCGTTCAAGTTTTCTATAGAAAAGTTGAAGATCGTTCAAGTTTTCTATAGAAAAGTTTAAGATCGTTCAAATTTTCTATAGAAAAGTTGAACATCGTTCAAATTTTGTATAGAAAAGTTGAAGATCGTTCAAGTTTTCTATAGAAAAGTTGAATTTCGTTCAAGTTTTCTATAGAAAAGCTGAAGATCGCTAAAGTTTTCTATAAAAAAGTTGAAGGTCTTAAGTTTTCTCTAGAAAAGTTGAAGATCATTAAATTGTTTTTATAGAAAAGTTGAAGATCGTTCAATTTTTTTAATATAAAAGTTGAAGATCGTTTAATTTTTTTATAGAAAAGTTTAAGATCGTTAAAGTTTTCTATAAAAAATTTAAAATCGTTCAATTTTTTTTATAGAAATGTTGACGATCGTTTAAGTTTTATATAGAAAAGTTGAAGATTGTTCAAGTTTTTTTTATAGAAATGCTGAAGTACTTTTAAGTTTTCTATAGAAAAGTCAAAGATCGCTCAAGTTTTCTATAGAAAAGTTGAAGATCGTTAAATCTTCTATAGAAAAGTTGAACGTTCAAATTTTCTATAGAAAATTTGTAGATCGTTCAAGTTTTCTGTAGAAAAGATGAAGATCGTTTAATTTTTCTATAGAAAAGTTGAAGATCGTTCAAGTTTTCTAAAGAAAAATTGAAGATCGTTTAAGTTTTCTATAAAAAAGTTATAGATCGTTGCAGGTTTCTATAGAAAAGTTGAAGATCATTTAAGTTTTCTATAGAAAATTTGAAGATTGAGCAAGTTTTCTATAAAAAAAGTTGAAGATCGTTATAGTATTCGTTAAAATTTGCTATAAAAATGTTAAAGATCTTTCATGTTTTCTATAGATAAGTTAAAGATCGTTTAATTTTTGTATAGAAAATTTGAAGATCGTTCAAGTTTTCTATAGAAAAGTTTAAGATCGTTCAAGTTCTCTGTAGAAAAGTTGTAGGTTAAAGATCTTTAAAGTTTTCTATAGAAAAGTTAAAGATCGTTCAATTTTTTCTATGGTAAAGTTGATGATCGTTCAAGCCTTCTATAGAAAAATTAAAGATGGTTCAAGTTGATTTGGGAAAGTTGAAGATCATTCAAGTTTTCTTTAAAAATCCTAAGATCACTTAAGTTTTCTTTAAAAAGTTGGAGATCGTTCAAGTTTTCTTAGAAAAATTGGCGATCTCTTAAATATCCCATAAAAAAATATGACAAAAATGTCAAAAATGTATCTTTAAGGAAACAAAACAGATGATGAAAGAAAAAAAAATTGCGCGCTAAACCTTAAAATATCTTTTATTTACGCTAAAAGCTACAAACAAAATAGGAAAGCAAAAAAAAGTATCTGAACAAAATTACAAACAACCCAAAAAGAAAATAAAAAAAGCAAAGAAGCCCAAGAAACGAAGAAGTAGAACAAAACAAACTTAATGCTTAACTCTTAAAGAGGAATATCTTATTAAAGAGGAACAACAATAAAGTAGAGTAGAAAAAGAAAAAGAAGAACTTTTGAAAACCCACACAAAGACACGATCAAACGTAAAAGTTTTTATAAAAAAAAAAATAAAACCAGAAAAAAGGGGCGACAAACTGTGGCCGGTTAGAAAATCTGCTTTTAGCGTTTAAACGTTTAACAATGTTTGAGTAACGTTTTGAAAAAAAAACGGGTATTGTATTGTTGTTGTTGTTATTGTTATAATAGTAGTTGTTGTAATTATTATTCTATTTATTAGGTTATTTTGTTGTTGCTGCTGTTGTTGTCAATAGCAACAGCTAACGAACCGATAGGTATAAAAAAAACACATTTTCTATATAAAAATAATACAAAAAACTAATAGATATAAAACATTATTATACATATGGCCAAAACACTTTTAGACAAACTCATAAGAAAATTCAGAAAGAGAACAAAATAAAAAAACACGTTAACACATACATTAACAAACACATAAGCAAGTGTTTATGAAAACAACTACACACTCAATCAAACTTCCAAAGTATCAGTGTATCTATAGAATGAAATAAATGAAGTTTTAGCCATTTATTAGAGACTATCATTCAGCATGAACTTAACTTGGCTCAAATGCTCATTCGTATATGAACTTAGCACTTCAACATTTTCTACCAACAACAACAATAACAACACAACAAAAACACAGTGACGATGTTTATGTGAGCCAGAGCTGCCAGATATTTTTTGTGAAAATTCAGCATTATCGGCGGTAAATTTGTAGATATCGGCAAAAAAACGGAATTGTCAAGAAATATATCACAAATATAGCCCCATATTAACAATGTTCATTGAAAATGTTTCTTTGGCACAAAAATTTATTATTTTATTTTTCGAACGAACAAATTTTATATTGAAAATTTTTCTAAAAGAAAAAAATCATTTTGAAATTTTTCTATACAAAAAATTGTATATTTCTATTCAAAAAAAACTTTATATTAAAAATTTTTCTTTACAAAAAATCTTATATTGACAAAATTTCTATACTAAAAATGTTTATGGAAAATTTTTCTATACCAAAAATTTTATATGGAAAATTTTTCTACATAAAAACTTTTATATGAAAAATGTTTCCATGCAAACAAATTTTATCTTGAAAATTATTCTATACAAAAATATTTTATTTCTATTCAAAAAACTTTATATTAAACATTTTTTATAGAAAAATCTTATTTTATTGTTTCTATACTAAAAATGTCTTTGGAAAATTTTTTTATACCAAAAATTGTATATGGAAAATTTTTCAACACAATAAATTTTATATAAAAAATAGGTCCATGCAATAAAATTTTATCCTGAAAATTTTTCTATACAAAAATGTTATATTTCTATTCAAAAAACTTTATATTAAAAACTTTTCTATACAAAAAATCTTATTTTAAAAATTTTTTCTATACTAAAAATGTTTATGGAAAATTTTTTTATACCAAAACTTGTATATGGAAAATTTTTCAACACAATAAATTTTATATGGAAAATGTTTCCATGCAAACAAATTTTATGTTGATAATTTCTCTATACAAAAAATTTTATATTTCTATTCAAAAAACTTTATACTAAAAATTTTTCTATACAAAAAAATCTTATATTAAAAAATTGTATATGGAAAATTTTTCTACATAAAAACTTTTATATGAAACAAATTTTATCTTGAAAACTTTTTTTTACAAAAATGTTATATTTCTATTCAAAAAACTTTATATTAAAAATTTTCTTATGCAAAAAATCTTATATTAAAAATTTTTCTATACTCAAAATGTCTGGAAAATTTTTACATACCAACAATTGTATATGGAAAATTTTTCTATAGCATAAATTCTATATAGAAAATGTTTCCATGCAAACAAATTCTATGTTGAAAATTTCTCTATACAAAAAATTTTATATTTCTATTCAAAAAACTTTATATTAAAAATTTTCTTATGCAAAAAATCTTATATTCAAAATTTTTCTATACTCAAAATGTCTGGAAAATTTTTACATACCAACAATTGTATATGGAAAATTTTTCTTTAGCATAAATTCTATATAGAAAATGTTTCCATGCAAACAAATTCTATGTTGAAAATTTCTCTATACAAAAAATTTTATATTTCTATTCAAAAAACTTTATATTAAAAATTTTCTTATGCAAAAAATCTTATATTAAAAAATTGTATATGGAAAATTTTTCTACATAAAAACTTTTATATGAAACAAATTTTATCTTGAAAACTTTTTTATACAAAAATGTTATATTTCTGTTCAAAAAACTTTATATTAAAAATTTTCTTATGCAAAAAATCTTATATTAAAAATTTTTCTATACTCAAAATGTCTGGAAAATTTTTACATACCAACAATTGTATATGGAAAATTTTTCTATAGCATAAATTCTATATAGAAAATGTTTCCATGCAAACAAATTTTATGTTGATAATTTCTCTATACAAAAAATTGTATATTTCTATTCAAAAACTTTATATTAAAAATTTTTCTTTTACAAAAAAATCTTATATTGAAAAATTTTATATGGAAAATTTTTCTACATAAAAACTTTTATATGAAACAAATTTTATCTTGAAAACTTTTTTTACAAAAATGTTATATTTCTATTCAAAAAACTTTAAATTAAAAATTTTCTTATGCAAAAAATCTTATATTAAAAATTTTTCTATACTCAAAATGTCTATGGAAAATTTTTACATACCAAAAATTGTACATGGAAAATTTTTCTATAGCATAAATTCTATTTAGAAAATGTTTCCATGCAAACAAATTCTATGTTGAAAATTTCTCTATACAAAAAACTGTATATTTCTATTCAAAAAATATTATATTACAAATTTTTCTATACAAATAATCTTATATTGAAAATATGTCTTCACTAAAAATGTTTATGGAAAATTTTTCTACACCAAAATAATTATATGTAAAATTTTTCCATATAAAAAAATTTTATGTTGAAAATTTTTTTTTTTCTATATAAAAAATTGTATATGGAAAATTTTTCTATAGTAAAAAATTTTTCTTTACAAAAAAAATTTATATAGGGAAATTTTCGATTAAAAAAATTTTAAATGGAGAATTTCTCTATAGAAAAAAATTTAAATATAAAATGTTCTATGTAAAAAAAATATATTGAATTTTTTTCAGCGGAAAAAATTTTAAATTGAAAATTTTTCTACAGAAACAAGTTTAAATTGAAAATTTTTCCATATAAAAAATTTTATATTGAAAATGTTTCTACAGAAAAAATTTTTATATCAAAATTCATTATTAAAAATTTGTATTTTGTTCCCAAATTTTGACTCTGTAAATTCCAATGTATCGGAATTATTAAAAATGTATATCGTTTTTTAATATCTGATTTGTCATATATGTTAAAAAAATCTGATTAACTTTGAAGTTAAATTTGTTTCCGATATAATCTCAAAAATCACCAATTTTCTAACCAAAATCTGCATATCAGCACTTAACTATTTTTCACTTCAAAAATCGTCAAAAATGGCAATAAATCGGCAAATCTGGCAGGCCTGTGTTGGCCCCAAAATTCTCTCCCAATATTTTTAATTTTGTTTTGCTTTCTACCTCTCTCATTTTAGCTAAATTACACTCTCATACTCTGCGTTACTCACTGTTGTTAGCAGTATTTAATAGAGTTACTAAGTCTGGAACTTTAATGAATCCTGTGGGATTTTGAATAATGATGTCATTATTTCGAAATCTACATTAAGTAAAAGTTCATAAAATTTATTACTTGTCATCAGTTTCGTCATTGTTTTGGAAAGAACGAAGCAATTTAGATCATGACTTTTTATAAGAAATTTTTCATGATTTAAAAGCACGACTTTTAAGTGTAGGCAGAAATTTTTATTTTTTTATAAAAAAAAGAAAAATTTTGAAAAATTGTGTAATAAAAAAATTATAAGAAAATTTATACTTGAATATTTTTTATAAAGAACTTCAAAGAAATTAAACGATAATCCTATTTTTAACTATCGAAAACCCTATTCTAATGACATTTCCTTTATATTATGTGAAGACATTCCTATTAAGAGGAATTATTAAAAAATTTCCTATAAAAAGTAAATTTTTGAAAAAATTCCTATAAAACGAAATTTTTTGAAAAAGATTCCTATAAAACGCAAATTTTTTTAAAAATTTTCTATAAAGAGTAAATTTTTGAAAAATTTCCTATAAAAAGTAAATTTTTGAAAAATTTCCTATAAAAAGTAAATTTTTGAAAAATTTCCTATAAAAAGTAAATTTTTGAAAAATTTCCTATAAAAAGTAAATTTTTGAAAAATTTCCTATAAAAAGTAAATTTTTGAAAAATTTCCTATAAAAAGTAAATTTTTGAAAAATTTCCTATAAAAAGTAAATTTTTGAAAAATTTCCTATAAAAAGTAAATTTTTGAAAAATTTCCTTTTATTTTGTTTAAAAAATTTTTTCCTTTAAATTGAAAAATATATGGGACAAATCGTGAACTACAAAATGTTTAACTGTCAATATTTTAGTAGGTTTTGTAAATTTAAAATTAATTATTTTTCGCATAGTAAGATCCACAACTGCAGAACCTTTCCCCATCATTAACTTAATTTTTTTGGAATGTGAACTTATTTCACTTTCAAAATAAAGTCTTCATTTGTACGTACAGTTATATGAAAATCAATGACATAATAAGTCCCAAAATCTCATCGCAAATAAATGGAGGCTTTCCCCTGATTGATCTTGTAACTTTAAACAAATTTTCAATTGGATTAAAATCAGGGGATTGTTCGGGATGCTTTAAAACTTTGACTTTACTGTCCTAGAACCAATTCTTTGTACATTTTTTGGTATAATTGACCAGGAAAAAATAGTAAACAAATTCTAAAAATGTTTGCCGAAGAAACCAAACCATGGATCAAAGTTGAGTTTCCCATTTTTAACATGAATAAACACTTTATACTATTTTATACTTCATAATTTTTGAATATACTCAATGAAAAACAATTAAGAAAGTGCCCAACCATACGATACCCTTCACCACTAAGGTTAAAGGTGTTCTTTTTCCTGTATAAAGACAAATATTTGCTAAATTTTGCCATCGTACAAAAATTTTCTCAAAACTTATACATGTATTTAAGCTGTTTCAGTCATTTAGACTTATATTAGAGCAAGGGTCAAATGTGGACCGATTATCTCAAAATTTGGCAAATGTATGTAAAAAATAAACTAAAAATTCTCATTATCTTCAGATTTACGAGCGTTTTAGTGATTTTTGTTTCATTTGATGCGTTTTGACTGAAGAGTTTGTGTGGGAGCTATGGTCAAATGTGGACCGATTTCAACGAAATTTGGTACAGTGATTTACATCAGCAGTATTTGTTGTTTTAAATTTTATGAAAAAATATCGATATTTGTGGCCAAAATATCAAATCCGGGAAGTGGAACCTATGGGAGGTACCATAAATAATGGACCGATTTTGACGAATTTCAATGGCCATGGTTCCGCTATCAAAACAATTATCTGTGACAAATTTCAGCAAATTATCTTTAGAATTGCGTACTTTGATTACATGGTTTACATGGGGGTCCAGCCAGACGGACTGACATCGCTAAATCGACTTAGAAAGTGATTCCAAGTCTATTGGTATATTGATTGATTTATTTCTTTGAATATTGTTCGAAAAATATGAAATCATCTAGAGACACCCTTAAATTCATTAGACATGATTTTACTTTTTTAACACATCCGAATGTCAAGTTATGAACCATTTTGACTTCGTTTGATGTTTTTTTATGAGCTATTTCCGATATGATGCACACATTTTAACAATCCTGGACAAATGAATAGTCTCTGCTATCCTTGACTCCCAGTGGAGCATAGGGCATCAAATGGATAATAAGACCATAAGAAATATGAAGGTACCAACTAGGATTTATGAGTGGAAACCAAATAATATTTCTTAATTCAACACAAATTATGAAAAATTAAAAGTCAATTAAGGATATTTTGATGATTAAGTAAAATTTTGAGATCCATTTACATTTCCCCAATTGATGACTTCATATAAGAACATTTTCGCATTAGTAAAATCGCTAATTTCTTGATATGATCTTAACCCTGGCAACCCTTTCAATTGAAAATCTAACAACAATTTCTATATGAGAACATTTTATGTGTTTTGACAATTTGTAGCGGCGAATGAATGCGAGTGAGAGTGTGTGTGTGTATGTATGTGTGTGTGTGTGTTAATTTGTATCTCCGTGTGTAAGCCCAGTAAGAACAGTGTCAAACGTTTGAAATATGATGACTTTTACATTTGATATCAAACGTTTTTTTCAAACTTTTTTCAAACCTGAACAGATGTTTGAGATTCACATTCATTTTCAAATGAGGGTTCATTTGAGAATAAACGTTTGAAAAATGATAGTTTCTCAAATTGAGAATAAAGGTTATTCTTAAATCATTATCAAACCCTAAGATGATTTGAGAATAATTTGAAAAATGGTGTTATACAAATTTGATATCAAACCCTATTTCAATTTTTTTCCAAACATTAAAAAAAAAAATAATTTATGTTAAATAAAATTAATGTTCAAGATATTTTAATGGAATGACATTGCATTACAAAGAAATTCGTTATTTCTTTTCGATTTTTTAAAATTGATCCATATTTGACCATAAAACCTTGCTTAAAAAATTTCAAGATAAAAAATTCAAAAATAATATGCATAAGTAAATTTTCTTTGTTTCTTAAATTTTTTTTTTACCTAACAATAAAAAAATTATATTTTAAGTAAAAGAATTCAAATATGATGCACCATTTTCAAAAACAAAATAAACAAACTCAAAAATACAACGCCATTTTATTTATGTTCCACATGTAGATGATATCCACATTTGAAAAACCTTTGAGAATGAGGTTTGATAATGATTTGAGAATAAAGGCATTTCTCAATTTGAGAATAAAGTCCCCTTTTTGTTGAGAACGCTATTATTCTCAAATCAGTATCAAATCAGTATCAAACGTTTGACCTTTGAAAAAAGATTTATTTTCAAATCATCCTCAATTTGAGAATAAACCTTTTTTCTTACTGGGAGTTTGTATCTTTTGGATGTGTGTTTGTATGCATGAATAAGTGTTTGTTGTGTTTTTGTAAAAAAAAAAATTTAGACTATGAAGTCATACACATAAAATGTTGATTTCATAGGTTTTTCTTTAGTTGGGTTCTGGTATTGTTTTGTTGTTGGCTTTATTTGAATTCAGTTATTGTTGTTGTTGTTATAATATTTAACCATTCTACGTAAGCTTTTAAGTTGTTTTGTTGTTGCTGTTGTCGTTGTTACTACAGACAAGTTTTTTTTTTAATGAATTAACAGCCACAGCCCCAAAAAATCTGAAGCTCCTATGTATTTCTTCTTTTTGTACAACTTTTATTAATGTTAATAGAATTTATTTAAATTAATTTAATTTAACTAGGTATTAAATAATTTACCTTAATTTTGATTTTATTTTTTTTTTCTCGTTTACTTTCCAAAAAAGAGGTTTTCTTCTTTAGTTATTATTCCAATTCCTCCTTAAAAACTTGTTGTTTTCAGATTTCTGGTAATTTTTCTGTTGTTGTAAAAAAATTAATGTAAAAGAAAGTTGTTTTCGTTTTAAGTTCGTTTTTTTCTATTTCTTTAATTTTTTAAGAAATTTTCTTTTTTTTTAATTCCTTTAACTTTTCCACTTACACAAATTCTTGGTTTTAAAACTTTTTTCTTTTTATTTTTATAAATTTTTTTTTTTTAATGAAAAAAGCAATTTGTGCTTGTGTTATTTTCTGTAAAAAAAAATTATAAAATTAAGTATTTTCTTTTATTAAAAAATTTAAAATTCTCTTAACATTTTTTTTTTTTCACTTAAGAAAATATTTTTAGTATCTTACGGATAAAATAAAAAATTATTTCCTTTTCTTTTTTTATTCTTCTTCAGATTTTTCTTGAATTTTAATAATCTTTTTTGTATATGATTTCTTTTATTTTATTCTTACATTCGCTTGAGGTTTTTTGTTTAACAAACGCACGCCACGACTAAGATACTCGAACTGTTTGATTTTGAAAACTTGTCAAGTTGCTAAAGTCCCCCCAAAATAAAATATACACAGCTCAACAAACACTTTTCATATTCTCTCCCTATTTAAAAGATACATTTTAACAAATCTCTCTCTCTATCTCTCTTATACCCAAACTCTCCCTCTCATTAACGGCCCACCCTAAAATCTAATTGGAATTCTTTAAAGTCTCTATTAAACACTCTCTGTTTATGTTGCTTTAATTTCTTGCAGTCTTTGCTTTTCCCAATTTTTGCCTTTAATATGGTAACACTCTTGAGGATTTGTTGATTTTCTTTGACTCTTCCTCTTTTTCTTGTTTTTGCTTCATGTTGATTGCTTGTGTGTGTGTGTGTTGGTTTGTTTGTGGCCACTTATTTCTGCATAGGATTTTTTGTTTTGTTTCGCTATTCGTTTTAGTACAGTTATCATTTTTGTTGTTGTTTGTGATGAGTTGGGTACAAGGTGGTTGTTTACATGGCACCTCTAACAAAGATGCCAGATTATTTGTTTATTTAAAACAAAAACATTCGATGGGTAACTTTAAATTATAAATCTGTTATTTTTCATGGCCGTTGTTTTTAAAAAAGGTTTGATTTATTTATTAAAGATACCATCGGGCTCAATTAAAGGGCTTTTAAACCATGACTTTTTCTATGATTTTAAATACTTTATACCATGAAAAACACCATTTAGACTTTAAAAGTCCATTTTGATATAATGGAAACTTGACAAAATATCGGGTTTTTCAACAGGGGCGCTATAAAAGTGCAGCGACAAAGACTGCAGACGACGTCATATTTGCTGCTCTTTTGACATTTCTCTTCAGTAAGGTTTGTCATTTCATGATGGAAAGATACACGAGCTAACAACAGGTCGAAATTATTAAAATTTACTACCGAAATTAGGAGTCAGTGGCCTCAACGTTCAGCGATGAGGTTCATTTCTGGCTGAATGGCTTCGTCCATAAACATAATATGCGTTATTGGTCTGGTAGCAACACGTACTCCATGAGTCATCATTATATCTCGAAAAATACTTTAAAGTCCATTTTTATATAATGGAAACTTGACAAAATATCGAGCTTTTCAAGAGGGACGCTATAAAAGTACACTGGGACAGCAGACGACGTCACATTTCTTGCTGCTCTTTTGACATTTCTCTTCAGTAAGGTTTGCCATTTCATGATGGAAAGATATACGAGCCAACAAAGAGCCGAAATTAATTAAACTTACTACCAAAATTTGTAGTGGCCTCAACGTTAAGAGCGCTAATTATCTTCAACGATAAAGCTCATTTCTGGCTGAACGGCTTCATCACTAAACATAATATGCGTTATTGGTCAGGCAGCAATCCACACGTACTCCATGAGTCATCATTGCATCCAGAAAAAATTATGGTTTGTGCGGTTTATGGGCCGGCGGCGTCATTGGTTCAATGATAACCGAATATTTTTGGGCCCAATTGGATGTTATGGACTTGGAGGACATCTGGTTCCAACAGGACGGCGAAACAAGCCACACAGCGAATGTTACAATCAATTTATTAAAAACCAGTCGACCAGCCGCCTCTGTCGTGTGATTTAACGCCGTTAGACTAGTTCCTGTGGGGATACGTCAAGTCTATGTTCTATGCCAACAAGCAAGCGACGATTGATGAACTTCGTACGAATATCGAACGTGAAATTGCAGCAGCAGAAATTTATGCTTGAAAACTGTCGAAAATTGGGTTCGGCGTCTGGATTTGTGCAAGCGTGCCTGTGGTGGCCATGAAAAAAAATCGAGTTCCATACATAATGGTATCAAACGTGCTTTTACAGGAATAAAGAGTTTCATTGATATCCAAAACCCTTTTATTTAAAAAAACTTTGGTAGTACTCTTATCAAAAAACCCTTTATTAACAACAACCAAGTTACGAATATACAGCTCGAATGTTAAGTCCATTCGGGAGGGTTACTGCGTATTTCGATTCGAAAGAAAATATTTTCGAAACACAATGCTTTAAGCATACAATTTCGAAAAGTTTTATTTTTGAATCTAGATACACAGTAACCCGCCTGTATTGCGGCTGCGAAACTCGGAATCGCACAAATGCCATCGATAAGAGCCTGCAAACAAATGCTTACGGCAAATTCTTAATGGCTGAACCGCATAAGAAATAAAGATCTACTTAACGCGACAAATCAAATCCCTGAAGTATGTCAACGGAAATGGCCAAACACTTCGAAGAGCAAATACCGACATTTCTCGACGAGCTCTTCCTTAGAATTCACAAGGAAGAGGCCGTCGTGTTTGTATGCACCTGCTAGAACGTAGAGAAGGTCAATTTGTGCGGAGCAGCAAGCTATTCTTGGAATGACGTATACCTAATATCGCGCAATAGAGTCCGATATAAAAAGATGGTTGAGGACCTATGCTCCACTGGAAGTCAAGGATAACAGAAGAAGAAAAACGTTTGATAATTACTTAACCGTCGCAGATCTCTAGATCAAATGATATCCAAAGATGGCAACGGTTAACCTGAATTAAAACAAGAGAAAATAAAATCCTAACCTCAAAAATTTTAAATTCTAACCTCGAAAAATGTATTTAAAAAACAACACATTTTGTATATTTTTAATTTATTATTTTTAATGTAACATGTATTTCTAAATATATAATTTTATTTTTTTTTTCATTCACAGAACATTACCAAGTTCACAAAAAAAATATAAATGTTTTAAAAATAATGATGATAATTTAAAAAAATTCTCATTTAAACAGTACACAAATGAGAATAAATGGTTATTTTCTTTATTATAAGTTTCGAATCGCTATTTATAATAAAACTATAATCTAAAAATAAATGTCTTGAGAAAAATCAAAAAAAAAAAACACAGCTAAGTAGAGATTTTAAAAAAATCAATTATCAAAATCGAACTAATTTAAAACAAAAAGCAAAGAGGCTAAAAATGTTTAATAAAAAAAAATTCTTAAAAGTATAATTAAGGAATTTAAGAAATTTGTTAGAAATAAATAAAATTTATAAATATTTTTAACAGTATTTTTTTTATTTTTGTGGAGTAGTTTTTACTTTACTTTTATATATATATATTTTTTTTTTTTGTTTAACATTTAAAATAATTACAGTCGTGAGCTTTCTTTTGATGTGTAGAATCAAAATATATATAAATTTCAAACAAATATGAACGATTTTAGTTTAAAACTCTAACAAAAGTTAAGTAGTGCTGCTGGATTTTAGTATATAGGTATTTCTATTAGAAAGCTATAGATAGAACTTAATGGAATTTAAACATGCTCAAGTTGTGGGAGATGAAAGTTTAAAACAAACATTTTAATTTTATGGTTTTATCTAGATTAAATTTTTAAAAAAACAACAGCCTTAATTTTGATTTATACTGTAAATACTTCAATAATTCAAGCTAAATCCGTTCCGACTTAACAGATATTATTTTGATATAGCATCTAAGTTCTTGAACTTAACCTCAAAACTGTACTAGCAGTTAAATTTTTTTTTCAAAAGATTATACAAAATCGAAATTTAAAGCTTTTTTTTAAAGCTTTTTCAACTGATTGATCCTATATTACTTTTCAAGTCTGATTTAAGGATCAGTCTTTTATCTAAAGATAGATTATATTTCTTTTGATTCTCGAATGCTTTCAGATAAGTCGCTTTTAGTCTCTGGAAGGCTAAATATTAACATTGCTCGTCAAGCGCTTCGTTGGAATCCACAGGGAAGAGATCGTCGTGTTAGTGCACCTGTTAGAACGAGGAGAAGGTCAATTGATGAGGAGTTGGAAGTAGCAAGCTACTCTTGGAATGAGGGATGCCTAACATCTTGCAATAGAGTCCGATATAAAAGGATGGTTGAGGCCCTATGCTCCACTGGGAGTCTTTTTGTTGTCGTTGTTGTAACAGCTCTTACATACACATATTTAGTTCATTAATTCCTGCTGGAACATAGGGCTTTAACAAATGTGTTCCATGTAAGTTTATTGGTAGTCATCACTTTCATCTCGTTCCATGATACACCGAATTTCCTCAACTCATTTTCAGTTTGGCGTCTTGTACATTTACAATTTTATAATTTGTTTTTTTTTTTTTTTTATTTACGGGGGATCTGTTAGATCAAGGAAAATAAATTATGCTACTTCCACTATATGAGTCCACAAATCCTCAGAGCTAAGTGAAGTAGGGTTGACGGTACAATTGAAAATGTGGAGGTATCATGAGCACCCTGCCACAAGCTAAACATACGTTGGGGACGGCACGGTCTATGCGGTACTAAAAAATGTTTAATCTGTTGCTTCACCCCGATCTCAGTTCAGCCAGAACGACTCTTGTTCTCCGCGTCAAGTTCTTTTCTTTTTCTACTATGGGCGGTGAGCGACCCCCTAATATAACATTCATACGATAGCCTAATATCACGGAGTTGGTGGCTTCTCTATGAATGTTTTTTTAATGCTGCCTTGTAAACGTCATGATCTGATCAAGTACATATCTTCGTATGCTATCCTCATACAAGCGAAGATCTTTCCTGACATGTCTCGGGGAAGATGTCAGGAAATGAAGACCCTGCCACGTTGGGGACAGCACGGTCTACGTGTTACCAAAAGATGTTTAATCTGTTGCTTCAGCCCAATCTTAGTATCTGCTATAGAAGAAGATGATGTATTGAGGTAATTTGTAGGCAGCCTGTTATAGTTCTTAGAGCTGCATTTTTGGAGCTGGATGTGTATCTGGATTTTTGAACCACCACTGTCGAACGAGCTAGAAGAATGCGGCTTAGGCGTTTAAAATTAGTTCAAGCTCGACAAAACCCTGTCACACTCGCAAAGTATTCCACTCCTCTGACTAAATAGCGGCCATTTCAGCTTAAATGCTTCTGTATATCAAGGCTAAATCTTAAGAGAATAACTTAAAAAGAAGATGGCCGAAAGAAGACGACCTAAATGATCTTATATTTCTGGTTATCTTGCTCTCTGTTCTATAATTTGAACTGCAGTAAAAAGTTTAACTGAAAGAACGTTATTCTATGTGGCCTTTGGTTCCGAAAACTTTGTGTAATTCTGCACTTTGTTATAAAAACTGGGGAGTTACTGCGTATCTCGATTCGAAAATAAAACTGTTCGAATTTGTATGGTTAAAGCATTGTGTTTCGAAAATAATAAATAATAAGCAGTAACCTCCCTGAATCTTAGAGGAGGAAATCTTAGATAAGTCGAAAGACTTATATTGTAACACAATATCTTGGTAGAATATGTTGAAAACTTGTCTTTAAAAAGAGCTTAAGCGATAGGTAGTTCGAACTATAGAAGTGAGCCAACACTGTAATTCTTTTTTAAGAATATATAGTAGCGCCATCTAGCGTATATTAGGTCAATTTTTTAAAGTTTAAGCTATATTCAATTTATATTTTGTTTTGCATTGAAGGCATTTAACGCTTTAATATTCAAGACAATAGAGGGAGAAATTGACGCCAACTGAGCCAACATTGTAATTACAAGGTACGTCTTTTTTAAGAATGTAATAGCGCCATCTAGCGTAGGATATATCAACTGTTTAAAGTTTTAGCTATAGTCAATTTATATTTTGTTTTGTATTGATGACATTTAACGCTTTAACAATAGAGGGAGAAATTGACGTTGTATTCGTTGGAATACAAACCCGCAATAGATTTCCGTAAATTTGTTGCTTATTGTTCAAGGCACTAACAAACAAAGAAAGCATAGCTTTACTTTAATAAAGAAAGGCCCTAAGTCGTTTTTCATTCAAATCGCTTCTAAAAACTTTATCTAATATAATTTTGTAAAAATTATTTAATTTTAAAAAACATTGTTATAGCATTAAGTTCTTTAGAGAATGTAGTAAAAAACTGCGTTTAGAAAATTTCTATATCTTCAAAACTTAAGATTTTATTTAGTTTTTTTTTCCCTCTCCTGTAATGTACGAAAAATATTAGTTAGGGCTCTTCTATATTAAAGTAACGATATACAAAACCAATTTGCAAAATATTTAAAGGTTTCAAATCTTAATAAACAGATAAATTTACGAATTTAAGAGGTTTAAAGCTCGCAATTGTCAAAAAAAAGGTAAATATTTTATTTAGTGTTCGGGGAACTATACAATTAGGTTAGGAAATGCAAAAAAAACCTCTTTGATGCATGTTTTTGAAGATTTCAAATCGAATCTAAATTTTTCGAATGACATTTTTCGAAGTGAAACTTTCTTCGGAATACGATTAAACTCTACATTATGGAAAGTACGTTATAGGAATCTCTCTGCTATTATTTTCTTTTGTCAAGTGTTTTAACAATAGATTTTCTTTGCTTTTATATAATTTGTTAATGCTAGTACAATTTATTTGTTTTGTTATATTTTTTAATGTTTCTTACGCTTTAACGTTTCTAACATTAATAATTTAGTTTGAATTAAATCGAGAATTCTTTCGAAAACTATTTGGAAAAAAAGAAAGCTGAAATTACAGTTTGTATTAAAAGATAAGACGAGCTAAATGTTTTAAAGAGGGAAAAATATACAAATAAAACAAAGTTATAATAAGAAAAAATTAAATAAGATTAATTAAAGACAAGCAAATAAATAAATCAATAAACTTAATTAAAAGCAACATAAATAAAAAAAGAAAAAAGCTTAAATAAACTAAAGACTTAAACTCGTTTTGAATAAATTGATGAGGAACTCTATTTGTAGATTTTTTTTGCAAACGTTTTTTTATTTATTTTTTTTTTTTTTTTCGTTTTTTTTCAATAATTAAATGAGAAGATATTTAAAAAAATGTCTCTATATATATAAAAAAAAATGTATAAAAATGGAACAAATTTAAAGCATGCACAGCATACGAAATGATAATTATTAGAAAAAGTTTTAAATTAATTAATAAAAAAATAATGTGTAAAAGAAAAACAAAATGAAAAACTAGAGGAGTTTTAGATTTAAAGAAAAACTCCTTTACAATTTTTAGATGTTTTCGTTTCCTTGATTTTTCAATTTTACTGGCAAATTCTAACAAAACAATAGAAAAAAGAGAGAAAAAAACTGAATAGTTTAAGAAAAATATATATCACATTATTATAAATTTAAGTTAATTTTTTTCTGTTTTCTGCAGATTATTACATCACAATATTTAAAATTTTTGTTTTGTTTCATGCTTTTTTAATGCGTTTTGAAAGCAAACTGTAATTTCAGCATTTAAATTTGAGTTTTAGGTTTTGTTTTTCTTGTTGTTGTTGTTTGTTGTAGGTTTGATGAATGTCTGATAAAAATATAATAATTCTTTTTTGCAAGAGTTTTTTCATTTCGTTTTCGTTTAGTAAGTGGATTTGGATGTGTATGAAATGTTGCTGGTTTTAGTGGTTTTCGGATTTTTAGTTGAGATGATTTATAGTTTTTAGTTTTTTTTTATTAATTCATAACCTATGATTTGTTGTTGGATTGTTTAAGAAATAGTTTAAAATCTCTTTCAGTCTCCTCGTCCATTTCGGGATCTAAATCAACATCGTCGTTATCATCATCATTGTCTGAGGAGGCGGCTGTGCCGGCAGCTCCATTAGTTAAGAACTCACATTCTTCGGCGGTAATCTCACGACCATCGGGTCCATAGAAAACCGGATCATCACTAACACGCAAGGGCTGTGGTAGCTTCGATGTCTCGGGATCGCCCAGCGATTCTGCTCCTATGGCCTTACGTCCCCAGTTGTTCTTTTGCAGAGAAATCACATTATTTGCCAAAGGATATTTGCCAGGATTTTGACAATTAATTGCATCCAATTTAGCAATTATCTCCTTCATATCGGCAACACAATCCGAGGTCAAATCATAGCCAGCCAATTTCAAAGTCAAACAAATGCAGCGTATATTGTCCTTGTTATCCTCCATGGAGAGTAACTCCTTGAGAGAAAACACAATATTCTCGGCAATGAGATAGATTCGGGAGTCATCACCCCTCAGCTGCATGTAGAGTTCGGCTAGGAAAAGGGCAGTTTCACGTACCTTGGCCTCTTGTTTGTTCTGCATATACTCGCGTACCTGTTGCTGATGGAAGTCGAGCTTGAATTTGAGCAATGTATGGAATAGGGAATCCTTGCTGGGATTTAACATGTGCAAAAGATTATACAGTTTAGCACCCATATAACGGAAATTGGGATTTTTAATCGATTCATCGAATATATCCTCCATGGCAATGGATAGGACATAGTGATTGTTCTCCATGCCATCGAATATGGTAATGAAACGTGTGGCAATGGAATCAAATTGGCCAGGATTTTGATTAAGACATTGAATCACAGTTTGTAGATAATCCAAAGCAATATTCTCCATATCATTGGCACTTTCAGTCACAGCGGAGTTATTCGAAGAGGAGGATGATTGCTGTTGTTGTTGCTGCTGTTGATGGTATTGTTGTTGCTGATGTTGATGTTGATTGTGATGATTATTATAACGTTGTTGATGAGGATTATGGTGATGCTGCTGTGGCTGATGTTGATTATGATGATTTTTATTATAGCGATATTGATTATTTTGATAATATTCTCCGCCGCCACCACCACCACCACGTTGTTGCTGCTGTTGGAAATAACCACCACCACCGCCTCCTCCACGTCCACCACCATTATTACTAGTACGCAGACGATCTTGTACACTCATTGAGCCCATTTGACTGTTCAAATTCTGAGATGAATGATGTTGTTGATATTGCTGCTGCTGGTGCTGCTGCTGTTGGTTGCCATAACCATTGGCATAGGATTGCTGTTGATGATATTGTTGTTGCTGCTGCTGTTGTTGTTGTTGTGGCTGTTGGTATTGTTGATAGTTCTTTTGTATATACTGTCGCTGATGCTTTTGCAAACGTTCTTGTACATTGTGAGGCATCACATTGCCAAAACGTGGCACAAATTCAACTGCATTAATTGATAGAGTTGACGGTTGTTGTGCAGCTGCTTCGACATGATATGTTTTAGGCTGCCTTAAAGGTTTTAGTTCCTCATCTGGACTGTACATGGCACGTCCCGGTGTTATCTCCATTTTTAACACTTCGTTAGACACTCACTTTTAGACGGAAACTGCAAGAACAAAAATTACGAATGAAAATTGATCATTAGTTAAATTTAGTAAAGAAATCGACAAATGAAGAAAAAAAGAGTTCGAGGAAGTAAGCCCCTTATTCATAAACGAAAAATTAAATTATAAGTCTTATATATCAAATTGTGTATGAAAAATTTGATTATCTTCTCTGAAAAACTTTCAAAAACTTGAGTTTTTCAGAGAAAATATCAAATTCTTCAATAAATATGTACTTTCTGTGTATGTTAATTGTCGAGAATATTCTTTTTTAAATAAAATTAATGATTTTATTCGTTTTCATGACCTTGTTAATTAATGTACACACGCATTTTAATATACAAATGAACGAATATTGACGATGAATCAAACACTTTTGCGGTTTAGAAAAATAACGCAAAATAAAATGTTGGAAATAAAGAGTTATGAATCTTGAGAGGTTTTAAATTCGACCCAAAAAGTTATTTTTTAAGAAAAGTTATTTGGGAAGAATTTACAGAACAAATTAAAAGTTTTGCATTAGTGTATTGCATTAGAATCACAATATATTACAGTTAGTTTTAATTCCGAACGGAGACATTTATGTTAAATTGAAAAGTGTGGATAACAATTTTTGAGTGGAAATTAAAATGTTTATATATTTATATAAATTTAGATAGGCGGCTATCTGTTCCTTTCTACCTTCCTATAGTACCAGATAAAGATCCAAGACTATAGACTCGTTAAGAGACATATACATTTATGTTATTTGAAAAAGTAAAATAACCATTTATCAATATATTGAAATACGTATATCCAAATAAAACAATGTTTGACAAGAGGTGCCTCCTATCCTGACAAATTATAACCCAGACCACTGAGGACAATGAGTCTCAATTATGCCGAGAAAAGTTATTAACATTTTACAGTAGCTCCCATTACTTTCAAATGTTAATAACTTTTCTCGAAATTTAACAATTTGAAATTAGCTTATACAAAAATTAGGAGTTTGTGACTTTTGTCACATCGAAGTGACCTACTCACGAAGAAGTGACCTATTAAAAGACATATTTTGATAAATTTGAATTGTTTGGATGAAGTTCTTCAAAATAAATCAGGTCATTCGAATTAAGTTGGAATGTATATTGCTATCATTTAATGCCTATCAAACCTACTACTTTATATAGGATATGTTAGAAAGATGACAGCATTTGGAACCTTTACTCTCAGACTCTATGATTGATGACAGAGAATTTGTTCTACCGATTTTTGGTCCCACAATGAAGTTCACATTTTTGGCCGTTGGATGTCATGTAGTTTATCGTGGAATAAGCTTCCACGACCTTACTTTGGAGCATGAAACAATGACAGAGAATTAGTTCTACCGATTTGGATCAACATATGAGTGGGATCTATCTATCCCTACTACTTATTCAAGAGTACATTAGGAAATCAACTTGCCTATGCACCTTCCTAGATCAGTGAGGTCTGATCCAAAAACAGTTTACATATAAACAACAGTAATTGTGGGCATTGCTGAGTTAGATTGATTCTAATTAGGCCTAGGTCGTCCTACTTAGGCCTTATAAGTTTTATAAATCTTATGGCACTTTCTTGGACTCAAGTGACGCGGTCTCTATGGTCATGTACTGTATAACCTGACCTAACCTATAGCTGTATTTAAATCCGAGTAAACTCTTTGCTGGGTAATACAACAGCTGAATACAATTTCAACTTAATGAGCAATTAATAACTGACCATAAATATAGAAAATATGACAAAAGCAGAAAACTTTTTTGATCCGATACAAAACAGTAAATGCAATTATATAAAAACTTATATAAATTATAAATTCAAAACACATAAAACTAAATCACCAAAAAACGAAGTTGAATTTAATAGATACTTTTATATTACTATCACCAAAATGCTGCCGTTCCATTAGTAATGGCGTGGCTTGAAAACAACAAAAACCTAAACCCATATATTTAGAGAAATTTCAACCAAAAATACATATTATTTACATGTATTAGCTGCTATATAGACTTTTATATACAAACATTTATACCAGTATAAATGCTTTGGTTCAGTAAATCGAATAAAAAAAAAAGAAAAAAGCTACAAGGCTGGCTTGTTATGGAACCCATTTTGGAGCATCATTTTGTTTCTTCGTTTTTATTTGTTTTTTATTTTTGTATTGTAACATTTTTCATTTTGTTACGCACCTTTTTGTTTTTGTTTTCCTTTCAAATGTTGTAGCTGTTATTGTTGTTGTATGCTTTTTGTTGTCGTTTATTTGTTTTTAGTGTTGTTGCTTTCTTCTTTATTTTGTTGCGTTGTCACTTTTTTCGTCGTTTCAAGTTTATTTCTTTCTCTTAAAACATGTAATTTTTCTCTCACTAAGTTAAAATGAAAATAAAAATCTCTTAAGATTTTTTCTTTTTTTGTTGGAGAATTTGCACACAGAAAAAAACACGAGTGAAATTATTTTCAAAGATTTGGGGTTATAGTATATTATATATTAGAAAAAACACACACATACTTTTGTTTATGAACACAAAGCCTGAAACAAAACGAAAGAAATAATGCAATTTTATTATATAGCCTTCATTTAATTATTAATACATTTGTACATTTTGTTTAAAATACATTAACGAAAAACGTAAAAACTTGTTTTTGCATTTTCTTCACACTTTTTTTCCTTTGTGCTACTTTTTTCGGCACTCACCTTTTTCTTTTCTTGCAATGACTTCGTTTAATTCCAATTGTTGTAGTTGTAGACGAGCACAAAAAAAACTATTTGCCAATTTTTTCCAGCCTAGTTTTCATGTATATTTCCTTGAATTTTTCAACAATTTTTAATGAATTTCCTTGAAACGTTGTACAATTAATGGAAATATTACAAAATTATTAATAAATAATTGAAATTTTCTGGTTAAAATCACAATTATTTTCACCAAAAAAAATATCCGACAAAAGAAGTGTGTGCTGTTGAAGACGAGAGAAAATTCTCACGAATGCATATGGCAGAGTGCTGCCAAATTTATGACCTTTAACAATGTTGCTAATTAATAAAAATGTGTATACAAAAAATTGTTAGCATTTCTGAGGGTTTAGATTAGATATATAATTATCGAACCTTTTTAAAAAAAATAATACAAATTACAACTCAAAGTTTAAAAATTGTGTTTTGTTACTTCTACTTTTAAATAAGAATTAAATTTCAATGGCATTCTTTTATGAAATAGTAAAGCAATCATGTCATAATGAGGACAGTAAAACGAATTATCAAAAAAGTAAATATTGTAAATATTATTTTAAGTTGACACTTTTTAGCGATACACCTTTACCTCGTTTTAAGCGGTATATACGTTCCTAGCAAAACAGAGTTAATCGAATCAAACATTTTTATATGGAAACGCCGCGTAAAGTGAATCCGACTATGATTACATGATGCAATCCAACCTTGTACATTTTTTCCATGCATTAATAATTGAAAGACTTCCTTCATTTTCCATGTGATCTAACACGGCATTTACACATGCAAGTGCAAGTGAAAAAAGCTCAATACATTTATATTTTTTTACTAACACAATCACACTTCTGCAAGTTGTAGGCTTACTTGCAAGCGATTTTGATTGCCAGTGATTTTTTTACCTGCATGTCAGAAGAATACGTATACACAACTTGTAACAAGTCACCTACGTATGTAAACGTACTGTAAAGTATATCTGAATGAATTTTTTATATACAGGGCCTTGAAAGTCGAATCAACCCATATTCTAGAGCTTGCAGCAAAGAAGTCGTAGTTGGAAATAAAAACGCAACTTCAACATTTTCACGCTGGAAGTCTTGAGGATATCCTGGTGCATAATCAAGAGCTATATAAACTTTAAAAGGTAGCCATTTTTTGATTAAATACTTTTTCACATCTGGCACGAAAATGTTACAATGTTGCTGTTCTTTTATTGGCTTTCAATAAACGGGTAGATTATTAATATTCAAACCTTTAGACGATGACTTCATAATATGATATTCAGAAGCATAACTACAAAAAAGAATCTGTATACGATATTTAGCGACTTTACGACCGCTTGATTTGTTATGTTTTGCTAGAAAGGTCCTCTGAGGCAATTTCTTCCAAAAAATTCGGCAATCATCAGCAGTGAATATCTGGATTGTGCTGTATGGTATTAATTTCAGCACAATTTTGTGTATGGCTCTTTACTTTTAAATTTTAGATTGTCTTTGCTGGAATCAGCTGACAATTTTTAATTTTTGCAAACATTGATTTATAGTGGTCATATCTACCCACTGTAAAGATCTTACATCATTTCCTCTACAATTTCGACAAAATCAAATAAATGAGATTCGGAAAAGCCGAATATAACCTCATACTTGTTGGTTTCATAAAAATATACTAAAATTCAATTCCGGATAATGACGCATAGGAGACGTACCAAAAATAATAGATTAATTTTAATAGCAAATTTAAATTTTCATTGATTACAAGTTCAACATCAAAGCTTTCCAAACGCACATTCTGACTCTGGTTCAATTGGTATACATAAAAGTTGAGTATCGGACCAATATTATATAGCCTTTCTACCAATGATGTTGTAGATTATAATGTGACCGACCATAATTACTAGAAAATCTCTCAATTTCTTTCAATAGTTGAAAAGTTGACTTCACTGGCAATACTTTTATTTGTTGGTAGTGATGTTAAGTTATTATTTTTTAATATATTAAAAAGCTTTCGGGCTTATCATTTGAAAATATTTTTTAGAAAATTTAAAAAAAAATCTAATACCACAAAAATAGTTATAAAAATATTTATGAATATACAAATATTATTATATAAAAGATATTTTAGAAACAAACTGCAAACAAATAACCGCTCAAAATTTTAGCCTTTTTATCTTCAGCGGTTTTTTTTTCTTATAAGAGTTAACATTACTGATTCCTGCTGAAAACTTGCTCGTCATTCAAAATTAAAAAAGTTTTCATATTTTGCGAACGCTGTGCGAAAAAACTTAACAAATTTGGTTAAACAACACCAATTGCCTTTAAAAGGTTTGTTATTAGATAGAGGGAATAATAATACGCATTATCTAATTATTTAAAATTATTGCAGAGAAATAATATCCCAAGAAAATAAAGCAGAATGTTTGGGCGTCAAAGCGGTCTTAATAATAGCGGAGGCAGTGGTTCCAATTTGGTGGAATTTCGAGCCGGAAGAATGAATTTAATTGGTAAAATGGTGCATCCAGATACCCGCAAAGGTTTAGTGTATCTTACGCAAAGTGATGATGGTTTAATGCATTTCTGCTGGAAGGACCGGACTACTGGCAAGGTGAGTTTGTGAATCATTATTTCTAAAGATAATTATAAACGTTTATTTGTTGTCTATGGTAAAAGGTGGAAGATGATTTGATTGTATTTCCCGATGATTTTGAGTTTAAGCGTGTTGATCAGTGCAAAACAGGTCGTGTTTATGTTTTGAAATTCAAAACCTCCAGTCGTCGTATGTTCTTTTGGATGCAAGAATCCAAAACCGACAAAGATGAAGAATTATGTCGTCGCGTTAATGAATTAATGAATAATCCTCCTTCAGCTAGAAGTAGCGGACAGGATGGTGGAGATTTGCAGTATATGCTTAATAACATGTCGCAACAACAATTGATGCAACTTTTTGGTGGAGTAGGACAAATGGGTGGCTTAAGCTCCTTGCTGGGTTCGATGAAGTAGGTTCTTGGCACTTTTTTTAGTATAGTAATATACCTACTTTATATTTTTATCTATTTATATAGCCGTTCTTCGGACAGCTCTCGTACTCCGGCTCGCTCAAGTTCCAATACTGGTGGTGGCCTTTTGACTCCCGAGAACATTTCCTCTGCCCCACGTACCCCTTCTGCTCCAAAGGCCAAAAGCAATAAGGGTAGTAGCAGCAGCAGCACTTCAGCTGCCGAGGGTGGAAACAGCAGCAGCGGTAGCGCTAGTAATTCAGCAGCTGGTGGTAAGAAATCATCTAATATTTTCACCCCCACCAATGCATTCCAATCGTACTTATCCAACCTCTCACCCGAAGCTGGTTCCGGCCGTTCACTCAACATAGATCTGTCAACTGCTTTGGCTGGATCCGAAAGTGTCAACGATTTGATATCCGATCCAGAACGTGTCAATACTCTATCCGTGCACCTGCCCGAAACTGAGGATGCTGATGAGGATAAAAAACAACAGATTAAGGATACTATAGCTTCACCTCAATTCCAACAGGCTTTATCTCTTTTTTCCAATGCCTTGCAATCGGCTCAATTGGGTCCTGTGGTCTCTCAATTCGAACTTACCCCCGAAGCAGTGGCCGCCGCCTATTCTGGTAATTTAGAAGAGTTCGTCAAGGCCTTGGAGAAGGCTTTGCCAGCCGGTGCTTCTATGTCTTCACCCACCAGTTCTAAGCCGAAAGATTCTTTGGCTAAGAAAGATGAAGAAGAAAAGGCTTCTGATAAGAAGGAATAGTTAAAATGATTTATATATTCATTATTTCATTTAAAAACTGACGCATGCTACGTCAATTATTCTTTTTAATCTTTATTTTCTTCTTTGTTTTAAAGTTTTGTTTCTTCATTTTCTCATTCTTAGAAGACTGAGATCTTATGCGTATATATACAAAATAACATACATGATACATTTAATATCCATGATATAGAATTGCGTAAAAGCTTTCTTCACTTTGCCTAATGAAAAATAAAAAAGAAAACCAATTATATTCTTTAACACATCAATCAAGATTTTTAATGAGTTAAAAAGCAGATGGAGGAACAGCTTATTTAGGATAAAGGAGCTTTAAATATCTTTAATGTGTATACCTCAATTTTCACAAACAAAAAACAAATTTGGATCTATACTTTATGTTTTTTTAAAGAAAATTCTATAATAGCACGCTTGGCAAATGACTGATTTTGAAATTACACTGACTTATCGATGCCATTTTGGTCGATCTGTTGTAGTTCCTATTGTAACCATAATTTTCTTTTGTCTGAACTCTAAGGTTTTTGATACGAACGGAACGAGACAATTTCTGATTTAAGTATTTTGTGAATACGAAATTTGATATCGAGAACCAGCTAAACTTTTGAATGAAGGCGATTCTGGTAATTTTGATAAACTATTACATTTTATATAAAGAATTCGAAGACAAATTCTGTTAAGCAACATTAACAGCACTTATTATAAGGAATAAAGATGAGATAAACGCCTAATTTCCTGATGTCCGTTAAATTAGGGTTTTAAAAGAGGTAAATTTTCTCAAAAATATTTAATACAGGAATCATTTATATGAAAACCTTTCTACCCTAGAAGATCAGTAATGTTTGAGGATACAGTAATGTTTGAGGATACAAATTTTGATCGAGAATGAAGTTGATGAGGTCAAATTCTGATGAGATGAATAACAAATTTCCTGATGTCCGTTAAGTTATGGTTTTGATAGAGGTAAAAATTCTCAAAAATTTTTAATAAAGGAATCATTTATATAAAAACCTTTCTACCCTAAAAGATCAGTAATGTAATTTTCGTGACTGAATGTGCATAAATTTATGTATATAATAATATCTGAATATTTCATCACTATTTTACATTGGATAATTGACTGATCTTTAAATGGTTAAAAATTCAGACTTAAAAATTCGTAAATTAGACCCGTTAAATATCCTCAAATTCTAAAATCTAGCTGGCAATATTTTTCAGTGCTTAGAAACAATTACCGCGTAATTATTAAAAACTTCTCTTACGTTAATAAATTTTATTATTAAGAGTTTTTGTTAGAAGAGCAAGTAACATAGAGAGGTGCAGATATAGAAGAGCAAATAAACTTTTAACACCAACACAATGACAAAATGCCGAAAAATAAATAAGAATTTGCAAAAGAAATGAGAAACCTCGACGATAACAATCTTCTATCCTTGTTTAACAACGTAAAGCCGCTATTTAAAAAGTATTTTTTTAAAAAAGAAAACAATTGAATTATCTCTGCTGCCGCTGAGACATAATAAAATTATAGAAATTTGACGTACTGCGTTATACATATGATGATACAGCTGAACTCAAACACAGATACATCCATTAGCTAAAGATACATTTGCAAAATTGCTCAGAAAATAAACTAAAAGAAAGCAAACGATACAAAAAGCAAAAAAAAAGCATTTAACAGAATAAAAACGAAAAAATTTCCAGCAAAGAAAACGAAGAGTCGAAGAGCAGCAACTTGAAAGCAAATAAACTCTCAGCTTTGGGAGAGTAATGAAATGTTATTGTTTTGTTTATATGATGCCTATGGCGTAGCGGTGATGATATCTTGAGGAAAGTTCATTATGGTACTTTTTAGAAAGTTTGGGTATATCTACTATGGGAAGTTTGAATCTCTTAAATATCTTTTTGGACTTCTGAATTTGGATTTTAATATTGCTTTCATTGAATATAATCACAGCTTACTTACATAAATGACCTATTTTTACAACCTACTAAGGTCAAAGGCCGAGCTCATTTGAGAATTCCATGCGCTTCGATCTTGTGCGCATATTCTCCAATTTCGAAGGACAAGCTTTTGAAAGATTTTCTTGTACTTGTTCTTTGTATCTAAGTTTCGGACGTCCTCGTTTACGAGTTCCCTCAGTATCATTTTGGAACACTTTTCTTGCTGGAGTATTATTGTCCATTCGCACAACATGTCCAGCCTCTGCTGTTTAATGCGTTTTACCATGACATGTTGATGCAAACTGGTCCAAAGATTTTTCGTATAATCTTCCTCTCAAAAACTCAAATAGCTTCATCTGCCTGTGCAAGTGACCATGATTCCACACCATATAATAACAAGGGTAGTATAAGCGTTTTATAGAGCGTGATTTTAGTTCTTACAGAGAGAGCTTTATTTCTTAGCTGCCTGCTTAGGCCATAAAAGCATATGTTGGCAAGTATGCTTATACGTTTGATCGTTAATAACCACATCTAACATCTATCTTTTGACTTGAGAAATTTATAGTATTTGAACTCATCTTAAAATACAAACATAGTTAATTTCTAGTTTAATTCATATTAATTTTTCTTTTTATTTCATTTAACTTAACATTTTTGATCGTTTATGCCAGTATTTACGAGACGTATAATTAATTTTATGATTAATAATTGCAGGGCAGATATCAAAGATTTTGGAAGCTTTCTGCATTGTCTTGAAAATTGTATGATAAAAAACTAAAGTTGTCACTAGATTCTTAAATGTTATACGTTTGGGTAGTTTCGTTAGAGGACGGGAACAAGCATTTTTTATACCCATCACCACCATAGGTGTAATTTTAATAATATTTAGCTCAAATATTGCTTATGGTAACCTAAATCAGTTTACCCTATTCTGTGGGAATCGGTCCATATTTGACCATAACTCCCATGCAAAACACATCTAAAAAGTCTTCTTAATACCTAGAAAAGCACAAAAACGCTTACAAATCTAATATTTGCATTTTATTACTAAAACTTTGAACAAGTAAATATTTCGTTATTATAAACAGATACCCAAAATTTTGTAACAATCGATCCACAATTGACCCTAGCTCCCACTTAATCTTATTTACTTTCTTACATGAATAATTCTCCTTTGTTCTATGTCATTTGTATCGATCTTTCCAAAACTCGCTTAATAGGTCTTCTTTCACACCAGTCAGGTTTGGCTCAGCATCATCTTGGTTTGTATAAGAAACAGCTGACAGAATTGAAATTGATACTATCAAGAAAATTTTAAAAATTCGTATGAAATTAAAGTCTTCTTTTACACCAGTCAGGTTTCATTCATCAAGTCTTGAGTTTGTGAGAAAAGAAAAAAATTGATACAAACCTGACCGTACTATCAAGTTTACGAAAATTTTGAAAATTTGTATAAAATTTAAGGAAAATAAAATGAAAACTGATAAAGAAAATGTTCGTGTGTGAACGTGAATACAGGTTCAAAAGAAATTTGAAGAAAAACTGATCAAGTAAACCTAATGTGTGTGAGTGTAAGTTTTAGCTCATAACGCACACATATGGAAAAATGGCTTTAGCTCACAACACACACAGATGGAAAAATGGCTTTAACCCGAAAATAGCAAAAGGTTATCGATTTAAACTGCACTTACATATTTCCTATATTAGTATTAATGCTATTTTTTGTAATTAAGCATACGCCACGTAAACTTAAATATCTTTCAAATTAATAAAGAGTTCTCAAAAGATTCGGAAATGGAGAAAAAAGATGGCACATATGACTTCAATAGGGTAAGTCCACAGGAAAACACTAGCAATCAATGTATGTATTTTATTGTTATGAAAGGTTGAAAAATTAGTATATTCGTATGTAAGGTGTGTTAGGTGCTGTTCACAAATTACGTAACGCTATTTTCTCAGTTTTTTACCTCCCCCCAAAAAAAAATGCGCATTCGATATTCCTCCTTCGTAACAAAAGCCCTTCCCTTGAGCGTTACGTAATTTATGAACAGCCCCTTATGAATGATTGACAAATTAGTGTTTACGCTAAGTAATCAACTATCACGTGCTCCTTTATTTTTGTATAATTTAATAATACCGATCGACTCATAATTACTTTCGGTTTAATAATGTCTACTCAGCTGACATGTTGGGTATCCATGCAAAGATGTTGGACCAAATCGATCACGAGTAACTCCCATATAACTTTCTCTACAAATCAGGTATATTGACTCTTTACATCGATAATTTTTTTTTTTTTTATATAAATAAAATTCTGCTTAAATATGGCATATAGTAACCGAAGTCAGAACCATTGACCATTGACAACCCTCAAAAGCTTGAATCGCGAAAATGCTTACATATTGATTGAAGTTTAGTTATTTGTACAAAGTTCTTTGTGGCAATTGGTATATATTTCACCATAACTCCTATATCAATTGGTCATGTTTGACCTTAGTAGTAAAGTGTATCTAATAGATGGACCTAAACGACTTTAGCTTTTTCTTTTATGTTATTATTACAAAAAGGAATACAAATTTGAATTGAAAGGTACAATTTATAGCCCCATACCGTACCATTTATAGTACCCCAGAGCTCATGTTTGCAGCAGCGGGAATCAACAACAATGTACAAACCTATGTAAGTACAAACATCCCACTGTTTTGTTTTGATGATGGTATGTCTATATGTTTGGGAGTGTGTATATCTGTATCTATGGTGGGTATTTTTTGTGATACAAGCAGAAATACTTTTTTGCAATGTATTGGACTTTTCTGTTTTAAAACGCAATAAACCTTGACAGGAAGCATACGCAAACAAATAATAACGTGTATTATTATTAATAAAAAATTGTTAAAAAAATATTAATTAAAAACAAAAACAAATTAAGAGAAAAATTAAGAAAAATATGTTAAATAAATGAACAAATTTGGAAAATATTAACAAAAGTTATTTAATTTGTGATTACAAATTTTAATATTTCAAATGTGCTGAATTTTTAAAATATTTTCAAGTGCAAATCGTGATTATTAACAACAAAAATCTTTTAAATTTTAATTGAAAGAGTATAATATATTTAGTTTGTACCTAAATAAAAAAATGTTTGTTTAAATAATTTGAATAATAAAAAAAGGAAAATTGTAAATTTCATTATCATCATAAGAAACACAGTGGTTAAATACAAAATAAGCTTTTAGTGTTTGTTTTGTTATATTTTTGTTGGTTAGCTAAAGCTTAAATTAATTTATTTAAAAAAAACAAGTAGAGAGTATAGGTTTTAGCTTATTTATATGTAAGTAAAGTTTGCTCCCCAATATATATGGGGATCACATACATACATACCTACTTACATTTACCTTTTTCTTTTTTATTATTTTTCTATCTTTAGTTAGTACATACATATGTACATACACATTAATTTGTACATGAATACATACTTGCAAACTACATACTCTCACTTTTCTTCGTCTTCTCCGTATGACATCTTGTTTTGGGTTTGACTCGGGAGTTGGGTGAGAGTGGGGTACCTTTACTTGCTCTCTGTTTTTTTTTTATACCACTTCCATCGAAATACAAAATAAAAACATTGCAAATTATATTGGTTTGTGTGTGTGAATGTTTGTGTTTTTGGAGGAAAAACAAAACAACGTCAACAACATTTTAGATTTTTATTTTGTGTTCGTTGAAAACAAACCTTTATAGACATCCATTTTACAGTGGGTACAGCGGGATGAGAATATCGATACAAATAAAATATTTAGCTTACACCAGCAGAACCGAAATTATAATAATAATTCGTGATTTTAAAAAAGTTCAGTTAAAAATGTGGCCAAAAGTTAATAACTTTTTTTTTAATTTAGGACCAGCACTCAGGACCCTACTTATGTGATGTATTGTTTTGGAACTAGGAAAATAGTTTATGGCAGGGAGGATAGATAGAGTAGTGTTTGTGGACATTTGATTAGAATTTGCCTATATTGCAACTGGCATGGAAAACTTCTGCGGGGAGCGAATTCCACATACGAACTGTACGGCTAAAGAACGAATTTTTTCTGTAGTGTGTTGTTCGGTCTATCAGCCAATTAACCACGAAGTAATTGGCCGATAACAGAATGACGTAGATTGCGTAAAAAGTCCGAGTTTCGGGAACAAGTTTCCTGATTTCGTTAGAGCACATTTCAAAGTAGTAACGATAGAACAGTGAGACACAACCCACACTCAATAGAGCTGAATACCCTACTGTCACCGATGAGCACTTTTCCTCTCCTGCACTTGGTCGAAAAGCTCCAAAATAGACTTTGAAGCACCGGCTTATACATGAGAGTTATATCCCATCTTCGATCGGATGTAGGTGGTGTAAATAATAAGGAGATCAGATGAAGTGAAGTATCTCTTGCACCGTTTTAGAAAACTTGAAAGATATGCTTTGTCCGACGGACATCAAATTAACCGAGGCACTTGAATGATTCTTTCGACACTTGAAAGATATGCTTTGTCCGACAGACATCACCTTGAATTCTCATGCCCAGAACATCAAGAGCATCTGATTCCTCAATATGTACACCACCCATTAATACAGATGAAGTAACATTGTTTGCCATGCGTTTATGCGTGAACATGCAATATTGAGTTTTGTGCGCATTAAAATCAACTCTATTCGCACGACCCCATTCTGAAATTGTTTCTAAATCGCGGTTTAATGATTCATTCATGTTTTGTCTCATAGCGCCAACCTCAAGAAGGCTTGGCCTATGATTGAATGAATATGAATGGGAAATATTACTATAATCTACAAAAGAGTAGATATGATTGGAAGTTTGACGTAGAAGGTCATTTATAATAGAATAGAAAAAAAGGACAGGATTAAGAGGTACCTTGCGTTACCCCTGAATTAATCTTGAACTCGTTTTAAAATAACTTGTATAGTGCGATCTCTGAGGAATCTCCTTGCCACTTGCCTAATCTCTAGGTAAATAACAATAAACGTTCAAAATACTTGGTTTCTTTTCCTCACACCGACTTGCAACTTAATCTCAACCTTAGCAGGGCATTTCGTTTTTGGGTTGCATGTCAGAAGACTTAACCTTTAGCCGCAGTTGTTACAACATCGAAGAGGAGAAGACAGCTACTCATCTCTTTCAAGTTTGAGGGCGCATGAAATATCGAGGCTGGCTTCAATAAGTCACTCAGCGGTGCTCTTCTTTTGGTTTTTCTTTTTCCAGTTTATCCCTTGTAGGTACCACAAACGGCCCGTTCTTAGGACTCAAGTGACGTTGACTTATCATCGGCTGCCCGCCTGCCTTTCCAAACATAACCTATACTTTGTTTCACGTATCTAAAATTTGTTTGTTCCTTTTGAGAAATATGATTTGTCTAAGCCTTAAAAATATGCCTTTTTGTGAGACGATTTCGTCGTTGGAGTCAAATCTCCTTCAGGAATAAGAAATAGTCACTCAGCTTTAGTCTAGAGAATATGATGGATGAGGAGACAATTTGTCGCCCAGTTCCTGGATTTTTACTATTAAACAACGCCAAACATTCAAGCGAAATTGTCAAATGGTCGCTTTTGTGGTTGATTGTGAGCAAAGTCACAGCCATTTTGTAGAAAGCTTTCTCATACCCAAGTGAACATTCAAGCTTGTAACCACTAAGTCATATTGAGATGCCTATAGTCTCCACAATCTCCAAAACTTTTATTCTCCGATTAGCTAAAACCATTTTGTGAAATTCGTTATTTGTTTCGAATGTAGAGACCTTATTTTTTAAATTCAGAAGGACATGGACATAATGACTTAGTCTGAGGTTTTGTGTACGTGTTAATTTTTAAGCTTTGCAACAAAGCAGAGTTTTTTAAGGCCGGAGTTGATGAGTTCGTAATACGTATATCCCAGCTTAATTCTGAGTCTATCTGTTAGAGTTTTGAATACTACAAACAAACTCTGCTTTTGTGATGGGATCTAATCTCTTGATTTCCATAATTAGGAATAGCTTCAACTTGACAGTTTTGCAAAGATCCTTTAAGCCTCATTTATTTTGTAAAGATCGAATGAAGTAGATCTCTTTAGTTTACATGTTATAGTTTGATAGGTCTCTTCAGTATTTGCAAATTTTGATAGTACTACTCTATCAGTTAAAAAGACTATGAAATAACTTGGCGTAGTCCCAATTTTTTCTAACCAATTAGTTTTCTTTAAGAGATGTGAGGTTAGAGAAGTGATCTACATCTTAAAAATGCTTATCTTCTGGTTGTGGATTGATTAAATTTTTTTTACGATCGCTGGATTTACATTTAGGTTGGTTATTTTTAAAAAACAAAAATACATTTTCACAATTACATTAGCATGAATGTATATAACATTATATATTCCGAGAGCCGTATCTTAACGGTTAAATTTGCAAGATATAAATGTATGTATGTCTGTATATGATGTAAATGAATTTCTGTAATTCACTGTTAACAGTACTCTCTACTAATAAGCATACAATAAATATACAGCTAAGAACAAAATAATAGCATAACATAAAGTAAATCATAATATTTTTAAAAAGTAAATAAAAAAGTGATTAAATGGGTAGATTTCAAATCTTTTTAAAAAAGTAGTTCTTCACTCCAAATGAATTACCATATTAGAAAAGTGCTATAACTTGCTCAACCACTGTTTAGGCAATTGATATCTCGTCCAACAATAATAAAGAACAAATTATAATACAGTGCAGTGATAATATGTTAATTTATTACTTTTTTTATTTCATACCAAATAATCATCGTACAAATCCAGAGAATTTCATATTAAATTGTATAATAAGTGAAGTGAAATAAAGCAGCGATAACAAAATAATACAATAAAATTCATACAATAAATTGAAAAAAAAGCAAAAAAATTAAAATATAACCTCAAAACATATTGTAACCGCAAAAATATGCAGAGTTGCTTCAATGTTTATTATATAAAATGAAAATGGAAAAAAGTTAAATATAAATATGTACATCTGTGAAAAAAGCTAAAGAAAAAAGTAATAATTCAATATAATTTTGCCTGTTATCGGGTTTAAATAAAAAAAAAATAAGAAGAAACAAAATACAAAACTTTGATATACTTACATACAATATATTGTAATCGTGTGTAGTAAGTACATGTCCATGAACAGTGGAGGTCAGAAGTAAGGGAAAACAATTAATGCCAGTATAATAAACGTTTTATAAAGCGTTTATAAAGCATTATTATGCGTTATAATACATTAAAATCGCATTCTAAGACTTTAATGTATTATAATAAGTTATTATTAGTTTAAAAACGCACTATAAACATTCAAATCGCATTATAATACAATATATTTCGATATAAAATGTATTACAATGCTTTATAATGCGTTTTAATACATTATACTCAGATTATAATGCGTTCTAATGCATTAAAATCGCATTATAATGAGTTATAATACATTATAATCGCATTATAATGCGTTGTAATACATTATAATCGCGTTAAATTGCGTTATAATACAATATACTCACATTATAATGCGTTAAAATGCATTGCAATCGCATTTTAATGCGTTATAATAGATTATACTCACATTATAATGCGTTAAAATGCATTGAAATCGCATTATAATGTGTTATAATGCATTGAAATTGCTTTATAGTGAGTTACAATACATTATAATAACATTATAATCGCGTTAAATTGCGTTCTAACACACTATACTCACATTATAATGCGTTAAAATGCATTGAAATTTCATTATAATGAGTTATAATACGTTGTAATAGCATTATAATGCGTTATAATAGATTATACTCACATTATAATGCGTAAAAATGCATTAATGAGTTATATAATGAGTTATAATACATTATAATCGCATTGTAATGCGTTATAATGCATTGAAATCGCGTTATAATGAATTATAATACATTGTAATAGCATTATAATAGCATTAAATTGCATTATAATACACTATACTCACATTATAATGCGTTTAAATAGTATAATAATGAGTTACAATACATTATAATCGTATTATAATGCGTTATAATACATTATACCTTCGTTATACTACATTATATTTGCATTATAATACGTTATAATTCATTATAATGTATTATAATACATTTAAATTGCATTATACTGCTTTATAATGAGTTAAAATACATTATATTCGTATTAAAACACGTTTTAGTATATTATAATCGCTTTATAATTCGCTATAATGCATTATAATGTATTTCAATGCTTTATAATGTGTTATAATACATTATACTCGCATTATAATGAATTATAATACATTATATCGCATTAAGCTGCGTTATAAGTATAATTCATTAAAAACGCTTTGTAATATTAATTAATTAATCGAATTATAAAGCGATAAAATACGCTATATCCGCGGTTATAATGCATTATAATCGCGTTATAATATACTATAATTGCACTATAGTTTTTTATAATACATTATAATGCGTTATAATACATTATAATGCCATAATAATGCATTATGCGCATTATAATCGCCTTATAATTTATTATAAGTCATCGCAATCGCATTATAATGAGATATAGTACTTTATAATAATGCCTTGCGATTCATTATAATTCGATTATGAGTTTTTACTCACGCATTATAATTTATTATAATCGCATTATAACGCTTAAGTGAAATCGTTAAAAGCTTCAATACTTTTGACCGATACTATATAGATACCCTGCAGTAAATGCCGTCAGAGAAACAATACTGTTTTGCTATTGACAATGTCTCCAGTACTACTTGCCTATTTTGCCCCATCCAGTGTTATCTACTATTGACATTTAACATTTAGAGTTCCTACGAAATCTACCAGTAGACATTACCACTATTTACTTAGTATTGACTTTGTAGTTCTTTTGGTCCAAATGGAGACATTGGGATCAAATCGGGGCCTATTGATATACATATATGTTGACACATTCGTTGACAATGTCACCAGATATATACTAGAATAGTTGTCTCTATATATTCACTATTTCAGTACTGAACTAAAATTGGCGACATTTGAATTGATGTTACACAAAGTGTTGACATGGAGACACATGACCCCAGTTTTACTACAGGGTAGTAATGAATATGCCTAAATGTTCATGTATCCAAGTACTGACTGACTGATATTCGTCGTGGTATTACAAAGTTGTTATAACAGTTGTTTTTGTTGCTGTTGTTTTGATTTTCCATAGTTTAGTTACTATACTCGTGAATTATTATTATCATAAATCGGTAAACGAGTTGAAAAGCAAAGTCAACAAACCGAAAACCCACCAGCCAACCAACCAACCAACCAACCAAACAAACTGACAGACCATCTGAATCTGAAGTATAAGCAATACAATCATACATATACTTAAACATCCAAGTATAATTTCTATATACATATGTAATCCGTTACTGCGCACCTTATTGTTATTATTATTTTTTTTATGCCTTTAAGCCCTTTTTTCAAATTAAATAAAATATTTCAAAAATAAAAGTTAAGACTTTTTTTTAAAAGAAAAAACGCAGTTTTAGCAAAACGCTTTAAATTTTATTATATGTGAGTGTGTGTGTGTGTATATTAACCTTTTAAACATTTGGCAACAATGCTGTTTAAATTTCCTCGAAATAACGGTATATACACGGAATGCATGTTTAATGTCACGACGAACTTAATGAGGGTCTTAAATTGAATACCCCAACAGAGAAGAGATCACGATTTTATTTTGGTTAAACTCAACAAAAAAAACACATACAAAGTAAATATCCTGGAATTGTGTCAATAAATAAAGTTTGGATAACAATTTCAAAAAGAAAAAGGTAAGATATTTATTCATTTCTTTTGTAACACATACATATTTATTTATGTCTGTATATGTATTTGTTTCTTGAAAGATTTTTAAATTATAGATGTCTTAGGTCATGCAGGAATTAATTGGAAATTGAATAAAACAAGTATAAGAAGTTATTTTCCTAAAAGTGTTCTTATCCAAATTTATATATTTATCAGTTTCTTTTGTATATAAACCACTTCCTTCGTGGAAGCATTTCAAAAGCATCTAAGGGATAGATATATGCTTCGAGCCTAGATACAATATCACTTTACCTCACTTTACCTCTTTTGATTCTGAGAGGTCCTGACGGCATTCTTCTATAAAAACCCTATACCCTTTTAGATCGCTACATTTACAAGCATATGTGACCCGGTCTATGAAAAGGTGGCTTATAACTCAAAAACAAAATTTCGAAAAAATTAGCTAATTTTTGGAAATTTTTAGCTAATTTTTCTAAATTTTGTTTTTGAGTCACAAGCCATCTTTTCCCTTTTCATAGACCGGGTCACATATATCAAAATTAACAAACTCTAATAAAAGATATGTAGGTTTAGTTGATCGTAGTTCGTGAATGGAGGGTTGTTATCGGGGTAACTTGATATTCCCGTTATTGATTTTAAGATTATACTTTGATTATTTCATTAAATAAAATTTAGTTTCGAAAGTTTTTTAACATTCAATAATTTTGTCGTGGCCGAAATCTCGAGATTTGAGAAGAAGTCGCAGATTTTCTTCTAACCGATCTTGTTTCTTTTTTAAATTTAGCAGAAGTTACATTGAGAGTGATGGGGATGATGTTAGATACCAAGTAACGGTTCTGATTGGTCTTAATTTGGTAAGCCCAGTCTTATCTTGGTTATCCTTCATCTAAACTGTAGACACTGATCTCCTTGTAGTATCACCCGGGGAACTATGTTAACACCCGTTTATGTAATAAGCTAACATGTGTCGCTAGTTCTCTAATAAGAACTATAAATATATGGGTTAGGACGTCGGGCTAGTAACCCACTCCTGGAAGAAACAATTTCAATGAAAAAGCTACAATTATAATAAAAACAGCCCCCTTATGTTAGAAGAGAACGTGCGAAACTTCGATGGAAAGACCAATTGGAAATTGGAAAATATGCGCACAAGATCGAAGCTTATGGAATTCTAAAATATGAACGGCTTTTGGCATTAACAGGTTGTAAATATAGGCCATTTAAGAAAGTAAGTAAGGAGTAGGATCACATTTATACATCGACGGCGTGTTATTGCTGTATTCTTATCGCCGATGGAGGATGCTGTGGTTATTAATAAATAATTGATGTTGCCGTGATCAAAGTGATGTACTTTGTGCGGTAAATGATACAGACTATCATTTCACAAAATAAAAACCGGGTAAATCTATGGATTGGTTCTTCGACTTTTGATGTTTAACTTCTCGACTGTAATCTAGCATCGAGCCTTATTCACGTAAGAGCTCAACAAAATATGGAAAAACTTGATAAAGCCGACGACATTTGCCTACTAGTGCTCAGATATGACGACTTTTGTATCCTCAGACTTATTAGTGCTATCAAAACTATCCGAATATCTCTAAAAAAGTTCAGGCAATATTTTATACATAAATCCAAAGAGTTTTCTAAATGTTTTACTTATAAGGAATCACACCATTGTATTATAATATCCAATATTTTAATAAAGCTATGACACAAAATTTAGATCCATGACCTTATAACACCCTATCACATTTTTGTAAATGATATAAATAGAAGACTGGAGCTTAAACTATGTAAAACTTATCTAACAAATGCATTCGCCGTTCGGAGCCGGAGATAAAACATGGGTCCCTTTCAATGAGTGTAAAAATAGAATCGGATGCAGTTCATTGTCTGAGGGAAGTACCCCTAGTTCCAATTTTAATGTCGTGGGAATTATGTATGTAAATACCAAGAAAGTGAATCACATTTTGCTCTGGTAGCCTTCGATTAAAAAACGTTTTACTTCGAATTGTGATAGTGTTTTCAGTTTCCATTTTCCTAAATGATATATGCAATTGAACACCTGGTGAAATAAGCCTTTCAGAGTACCTACTAATGTTAAAGGCGCTGGTGGTCTACATGATGGAGCTTAATCTCCGGAGAAGCGTCTTCGATATTTCGAAGCTGAGCATCATTACATCGGAAGGAATCTCTCGAACAGAAACCATCTTCTAAAAGTATCTTTCATTTACAAGTTGAGATGATATTAGAACCCTCATCATCCGCAAGTTCAACTGTCAAATACAACTTTTAAGGAATATTGACAGTAAATCTCCAATGCAAATGTCTTGTGGTGGATTCATGGATCTAACACTCTTTTCTAATTTCCATAGAGCTGTGATACTTTCAGGCTTAATGTGTATTCTTTTACTGTTTAGGGGAGAGTTTTAAGGAGCACTCTGCGATAACAAGTTTAACTAACTTAAAGAAAACATCTCAAGAAACCAAATTACAAAGTACTCCTTAATTTCCAAAAGTTTACCGAACTTATTAACCCAACTACTTGAGCGATTTACATTATTTTGATCCTATATTTTGTAATTTCAAAAATCTGAACAGTAATCTAAGAATTCCGAAAATTTAAAAACAATTTTGACATTTTTCCCTAGTCACATATGGTAAGATTAAATCATCTTCTCTTAACATGACAAGATATTAACTTTTTACATAACATGGCGCAATAAACCTTAAGACATGCAAGGACAAATTTGACAGTGAATTCAAACAACTGACACTTATCACTCGCCTGAAAGAGTCAAGGAAACACACAGACAGAAAAAATGAATTGAAAAAAAGAATGAACAGACCAATTTCTAAATACATAAATAAAAAAGTAATGAACGAGTTACTGAAACTAGTAAATGATATTTATAACTCTCCCTTTTTACCGGTCATGCACAAAAATAAACACTAACACACAGACAGTCGAATGTTGAATGGTTCAATATATATAATAGGAGTTTTAAATACATATATAGGAGTCCGTACATATACAAAAATAAAATAAAAGGACATAACATGACGTGCCAAGTAATGTCAGCCAACAACAGTTATCCTTTTATAGACAAAATTGTCTATGTGTATGTATTTAGACATACACATATAAATATAGCTAGAGTTGCTTATTTGAGATTCCAAAATTGTACTATGAACTTAAAGGACATAGTACTTTCCAGGAGGCTTTCAAAATTTTGGTTATTTTCTAGGATACACAATATTGTCTTAAAACTTTGTAAAGATACATTAAAGAAAATCTAGACTATGATCTTAAAGGGAAATGTTTGGCTCTAATATCTACACATTTTGTTCTTCCCTATTACAAGGATACCCAAAATAAATCCCTTATATTTCATTTCTATAAATGTTTACAAAATATTGAGTACCTTTCAAAAAATCAGCTGAAAGAAACCACCAGAAGGATAAAAGTTCAACCACTGACAAATTGCTAGAGGTTGAGTGTGTGGGGGGTTATAAGCAGACGCAACAAGGACTTTTTTTTGAACAAAAGAGAATTTTCATCGCGAAATGAGAGTTTAGCGATTTAAGAGTAAAGTCCACACAAACCCACACACTATCCCTATACTAAATGGCTAGACTAACAATAATAAACAGAGAAAAATAACGGCAGACATTAGCTAGCAAAACCTACCTCAAACCCTAACAAATTGTACCCTCACATCCCTGTTGAGTTCATGAAAGAAAGAGATAAATATATGATTTAAGGAAAAGTTTGTGAATTTATATAATAAGTTCTCTAGAGGTGTCAAGTTTGTTTTCTTTTTTTATTGTATATAGATGTTGTTTTGAAAAGTTGAACTTTTAAAAATATTTAAAAATTTTTCAACATCCACAGGTTGGTTTTTGTATCTATACTTATCTACAGGGTGCTACAAATTTTGTTTGATTTTGAAATCATATGCTATTTTGACAACACAAGTTTATAAACTACGGTCAATATATGGATCAAAGCAGGTGCTATATTCAAATCCGGGTTTTATTTTTCAAAATTGATTCTTGTTTGTGGGTCCGCGCATATTGGCAGCACTTTGTTATTATAATGACAGCAGCTGTTGGCGTCGCTGGAAACATTAGGTCCATTCGTTTAATCTATATTTTGCATAAAATATTACTGAAAGTAGTTCGTTTACCCAAAACTCTATATAAAAAATGTAATACCCTAAATCCAGTCAGTTTACTTTCACACCAGTCAGGTTTGACTCATCAAGTCTTAACTTTGTATGAGAAAAAGCTGACGAAAATTAAGGAAAAATAAAATGAAAACTGATGAAGAAAATGTTCGTGTGTAAACGTGAATGGAGGTTCGAAAGAAATTTGAAGAAAAACTGATGTGTGTGAAACAGCACTAAACGGACGCACATATTATTTAAATAGACAGAAACTTTACAAAATGTTCAACGCCCAATGAAGCAGCAGCTTGGATATCATTTCAAGATGTCCATAACTTCTACGGTAACGGATTTTTAACAGATAATCGACAGTTAGACTTTAATGCGTTAAACAGATCCCAAACTGTACAAGCGACCCAGTTCGACTGATTTTCTTATCTAATTTAAAAAAACAGAGGACAGATTTGGATTCAGCTTGAATGTCTTTCAAAATACATTTTCTCAGAGTTATTCCTTAAAAAACTTTGTTAATACAAGCGACGAGCAAGAAGAGCGACTACACAAAGATTTGGTATAAAATTGGTGATAAAAAGATTTTGGGACGAGGGCACGCTGAGAGACTACTGTTGGACTTAAACGCAAGAAACCGATCCCAAACAATTCAAGCGGCTCAGTTAGATTGCTCTTCATTTCTAATTTTAGAAATGGAACCCAGATTCGGATTAAGCTTGAATGTCTTTCAAAATACATTTTCTGCATTCCCATCTCAAAGATATTCCTGAAAACTTTATTAATACAAGCGACAAGCAAGGAGAGCGACTACACCAAGATTTGGTAAAAAACGATAAAAAGATTTTGGGACGAGGGCACGTTGAGCAACTACTGTTCGACTTTAATGCGTAAAACCGATCCCAGACAGCACAAGCGAATGAGTTCGATTGCTCTTTATATCTCATTTAAACAACGGAGGGCAGATTCGGATTCAGCGCCCCAATCAGCTTTTGGTGGCTTAAATCCAAAACCGTGTACTTGTGCAATTATTGCTTCAATACAGAAGTAAATGTCACCTTTTTACATACATATCTATGGATACGAATTTCTCGAACAATTAATAGATGCCTTTACCAACTGCTTCATTAGTTGCTCCTTAAGAGTGACCTATACTTTGACAATGACTTGTACCATTCCAGTAACTTGCACTTTTGCTATGACTTGCACTTTTAGAATGATTAGAATTTTGAATATGACTTGCAATTTTTCTATTATTTGCACTTTTACTATGACTTGCACTTTTTCTTTTATTTGCAATTTTACTATGACTTGCACTTTTTCTATGATTTGCATTTTGAATATGACTTGCACTTTTTGTTTTATTTGCACTTTTACTATGACTTGCACTTTTTCTATTATTTGCACTTTTACCATGAATTGCACTTTTACTATGATTTGCATTTTGAATATGACTTGCACTTTTTCTATTACTTGCACTTTTACTATGACTTGCATTTCGAATTCGACTTGCACTTTGATAATTACTTCCACTTTTTTCTTTGGCTTGAACTTTGTACTTTTGCTATGACATGAACTTTGACCACGACTGACACTTTCACTATGACTTGTGCTTTGGATATCAAAACACAGGGGAAGGTGCTTATTGCTGACAATAGGGTATCCAACTCTATTGACTCATTGGAGCATCGCCGCAATGTCGGTTGTATAACACTATCGGTGCTACTTTTTAATGTGTTGATTGGCCAGTGGACCAAACAATACGCTATAGAGAAAATTCGTTCTTTAGCCGTACAGTACGTGTATGAAACTCACTTCCTTCAGAAGTTTTTCCTTTCTGTCATCCTTGACTCCCAGTGGAGTTTAGGGCCTTAACCATCCTTTTATATCGAACTCTATTGCGAGATGTACAATAAATAGTCATTCCATGAATATTCTGCTGCTTGCAACTCCGACCTTCTCCACGTTCTAGCAGGTGCATCCAACACTACTGCTGCTACCCTGCAGATTCCAACGAAACACTTGTCGAGCAATGTTGGCATTTGGCCTTCGAAGTGTGTGGCCTATCCACCGCCATTTCCGTTCACATACCTCTATAAAAGCATGGATTTGGTTTGTAGCGTTTAGTAGATCTTCATTTCTTATGCGATTTGGCCACCATATATTAAGGATTTGCCACAAGCATTTGTTAGCATTTGTGCGTTTCCAAGTTTCGCAGCCGTAATACAAGATGTACTTGACATTCAAATTATATATTCGTAACTTAGTTGTTGTTGATATTTGCCAAGATCTCCAAATAGCTCGGAGAATGCCAAATGCAGATTTTGCCTTGTTACTATGCGATTCAATATCCTCGTCGGCGCCACTTTTTGTATATACCAAACTACCTAGATAATTAAAGGTACCTACACATCCAATAGTCTCGTTATCCACATTGATGTGTGTCGACGTGTTTGCGCCATAGCCTCCAGGCATAATTTGTCTCGGAAATATTGATTTCCAACCCAGCTGCCCGAGATTCAACAGTAATAGCGCTAGTGTTTTCTTGAAGGTGACCTGAGCTTTGGCTTAGAAGACATACGTCATCAGCGTATTCCAAGTCCTCGAGTTGTTTAAAGGGTGTCCATTGTATACCACGTCTACCATTTATTGCCGTGCGTATTATATTGTCGATGACAAGAATAAAAAGTATAGATGGCAAGATACATTCCTGTCTTACTCCAGTAGAAGTTGTAATATAGGAAAATTTAAGCTATTTTCCTAGTTCCAACACAATACATAGCATTAGTAGGGGTCATCCACTGAGTGATGGTCCTAAATAAAAAAGGATTCAAATATAATTTTTTACCCTAAGACGCCAAGATTGTTTCAAAGACGTCTGGCAACTCTATGAGCTAAAAAGGATAATAAAAAAGCTTTTGTTTTTGTTATTTAACATATAAGTTTATTTTAAATACAAGTAAACAATACCAATTTAATCATTTAATATATGTAAACTTGTTAATTTAGGAATTTAAAAAATTGTTTAAATTAAAAAACTCTCTACCTCTCTTGCGTTGCTTACTTTCATCTCTATCTCGCTCTCTCTGGCTTTAAAAGCACTCTCTTTTATAAGCTCTTTAAGTTAAGTTTTGCGCTTTTTTACTGTTATTAAAGCATATTTAGTTATATTTTGTTGTCTTTTTTGTGATAGTTTCATTGTTCCATGTCTCTTTAGTGTCTGGTCTTAGGTAGGATTCACTTAATACATACACACATACAGAAAAAACATATGTATGTATATGCTAAAGTATGTAAAACTAAATAATTTCGTAATATATACTAAATATTAGTTCAATGTATTTTATGTCTATGTATATCAATGTATAGGTATATTTGTAAATATATACATAAAGGCATATATATAAATATGTATCTACATTCATGTTTACAATATGTATCATTTTATATACTTAAATGCCAACCACATTCCCACGTAAATTTCAACTCTATATCCCAGTCGGTAGATAGATACGAGTGCCTACATATGATTTTCAAACAACTCCCTCCATCCATGACATTGACATTGAAAACGAAAACATAATACAATTTTTTTTTTTTTTGAAGTTGAAAGTAATATTTTTTTCTTTAACATTTTCAAAGTACATACATATATTTTCAAATTTTGTGCTATACAAAAAATTAACATAAACTACAAAATTCCTAGAAAGAATTCTTACAAAGTTGTTGTATGTTCTGTACTTTATGCTGTGGTGTTGATGGTGTGGTGTTGCCCTTTTCGTGTGACTTGCAACATTGTATGATGTTATGTTAACTTGATACTGAAACCACACAAAATTCTTTTTAAATCAACTACAAAAAACTTTAATTGCGTAAGCAAAACTCTTGCTGCTAATATGTCTAAAAATGTTATAAAGCTTTGGGTTAAATAAGGTTTTATTTACACCTCATTTCACATTACGGTTGCAGGAGTGAGGACAGAAAATGTTTTAATTTCTCATACTTCTTATGTATATACCTGTCAAAATGACACTACAATAAGGCTCTATCCCTCTATACATTAACGAAACAACCCAAACTTACCCAAAAGGGTTTTCGTACAAAAATTTCAATAGAAATTGTTGTTTTTTTTCAGTAATTTTTAACAACTTTGGTACTGTTTTGGGTAGTTTCGGTAGAGTACGGGAACAAATATAATATGTGCGTTTCTTTACTTTAACGAAACAACCCAAACTTACTCAAAAGCGATCCCGTGAAAAATTTTCAATACAAATTGTTGTTTTTTTTTGGGTAATTTCTGACAATTTCGGACTGTTTTGGGTAGTTTCGTTAGAGTACGGGAACAAACATCATGTCTTTTCTTCTTTATTACCAAGAAAAAACAAATAAAAATTATTTCGAAACCCAAATTCAACATCAAAATCTCGTTTAAATCGAAATCTAAAAAAAATGATAATGTTTTTATCTATTAAAACCGATCTCCTACTTTAGCTACTTACTTCATTCTTCTTTTTATTACCAAAATTTTTGTTACGTATCGTTCACATCTGCAACGCTAAAACCAGAATTTGGTTCTTCGGTAGATTCTTCGTCGCAATGTGGGTTGCATTTCTATAATATAAAGTGTTGCACATCAGTTCATTGATTTGCCTTATAGTTCTTTCGATAAGTCCCATAAAAAAGAGTGTATATCGCTTTTACTCTAATTCGGAAACAGGTTGGACCAATGAGTCTAAAGAATCATTCTAGTATCTCGGGTTCTTAAAACGGTACAAGATGAACCTCACTGTATCTGATGTCCTCGCTATATATACCACCTATGTTCGTCCTAAAAGCGCTCGGTGAAAAAATTAATTACATATTAGCTTAACGTCGCTGAAAACCCCGAAACTTTCATACCGATTTGTTTCTTTTTATGTTGCAGTATCAGGTCTATAAAAAACAAACACAAAATTTCATAGACCGGGTCACATATTCACCATATGTGACCCGGTCTATGAAATTTTGTTTTTAGCCGATAATGCTAATTTTCTTAGTGCGATTCCCTGGAGATCTAACATAGTCTAAGAAATAAATGGTTTTTGCATACTCTTTATGAAGTCGTACGTTTCAGTTAAATGTCAACAAAAACCAATTCGTTACTAAGAGTTTAGTAAAAGTTTCAAATTTCTTTCCAACACTTTAAATTCACAATCGTTTTGTAGCAATACTTTCTTCTGCTCCTTTCGTTAGACATTATTCGTTAGACATTAATTTGCAGACATGTTTTGTGTCCGAAGGCACAAAATTGTAATGTCGTGTAATTGAATATCAATTATAGCTTAATCAATTCTTCGTTTAAGTTTTTTTCCTGTCGCAAACTACCGTTGAAATGCCACAGGATATTGCAATGTAATTACATAAAGGACATGCATATGTAGAATGGTTAGGGGCTATTTGTATGTGTAAGGATACATACATATATATTTTCTTTGTAGTATATGAGTTTTTATAAAATTTTGAAATTCTTTCGACACATGATTCATGATTCCTATAAAATATTTTTTTTTTAATTTTTTTTTAAATGGTAAAATTTCTTAAATTTTTCTATAGTCAAATTTTAACAATTTTTCTATAAAAATCAAAGTTAGAAAATGTTCATATAAAAAGTCTAATTTTAATAATTTTGCAATAAAGTCTAATTTTAAAAATTTTCCTAAAAAAATCAAATTTTAAAAATGTTCCCATTAAAAGTAAAATTTTGAAAATTTTTCTATAAAAAGTCAAATTTTGAAAATTTTACTATAAAAAGTAAAATTTTAAAAATTTTTCTATAAAGTCAAATTTTGAAAATTTTGCTATAAAAAGTAAAATTTTGAAAATTTTTCTATAAGTAGTCAAATTTTAAAAAATTTTCCTATAAAAAGTCAAATTTTCAAAATTTTCCCATAAAAAGTCAAATTTTGAAAATTTTTCTATAAAAAGTTAAATTTTTAAAATTTTTCTATCAGTCAAGTTTTGAAAATTTTCCTATAAAAAGTGAAATTTTTTAAATTTTTCTATAAAAAGTAAAATTTTAAAAATTGTTCTATAAAAAGTTATTTTTATAAATTTACCCATAAAAAATCAATTTTTAAAAAGTAAAATTTTGTAAATTTTTCTATAAAGGTCAAATTTTTTAAATTTTCCTATAAAAAATAAAGTTTTGAAAATTTTTCTGTAAAAGTCAAATTTTTAAAATTTTTCTATAAAGTCAAATTTTAAAAATTTTTCTATAAAAAGTCAAATTTTGAAAATTTTCCTATAAAAAGTCAAATTTTAAAAATTTTCCTATAAAAAAAAATTTTTTTTGAAAAATTTATTATAAAAATCCAAATTTTTAAAATTTTCCTATAAAGTCATATTTTTTAAATTTTTCTACAAAAGTGAAATTTTAAAAATTTTGAAATTTTTCTTAAAAAGTAAAATTTTGAAAATTTTCTATAAAAAGTCAAATTTTTAAAATGTTTCTATAAAAAGTCAAATTTTAAAAATTTTCCTAAAAAAAAATCAAATTTTAAAAATTTTCCTATAAAAAGTAAAATTTTGAAAATTTTTCTATAAAAAATAAAATTTTGAAAATTTTCCTATAAAAAGTAAAATTTTCCTATAAAAAAAACAAATTTTTAAAATTTTCTTATAAAAATCAAATTTTGAAAGTTTTTCTATAAAAAGTCAAATTCTTAAAAATTGTTCTATAAAAAGTAAAATTTTGAAAATGTTTTGTTAAAAAGTCGAATATTGAAAATTTTTCGATAAATAGTAAATTTTTTTAAGTTTTTCTATAGAAAGTAAAATTTGGAAAATTTTTCTATAAAAAGTCAAAATTTTTCTATTTTTGTAGGAAAATTTTACTATTTTTATAGAAAAATTTTCAAAATTTTACTATTTTGACATTTTAAAAATTTTACTATTTTTATAGGAAAATTTTAAAAATTTTACTATTTTTATAGAAAAATTTTAAAAAATTTACTATTTTTATAGGAAAATATATATTTTTTTTATAGAAAAATTTAAAAATTTTACTATTTTACTAAAATTTTCAAAGTTTTACTATTTTTGTATGAGAATTTTCAAAATTTTACTATTTTTATAGAAAAATTTTAAAAATTTTACTACTTTTATAGGAAAATTTACTATTTTTATAGGAAAATTTTCAAAATTGTACTATTTTTATAGGAAAATTTTTCAAAACTTTACTATTTTCATAGGAAAATTTTCAAAATTTTATTATTTTTATAGGAAAATTTTTAAAATTTTACTATTTTTATAGGAAAATTTTCAAAATTTTACTATTTTTATAGGAAAATTTTCAAAATTTTACTATTTTCATAGGAAAATTTTCAAAATTTTACTATTCTTATAGGAAAATTTTCAAAATTTTACTATTTTTATAGGAAAATTTTTAAAATTTTACTATTTTTATAGGAAAATTTTCAAAATTTTACTATTTTTATAGGAAAATTTTCAAAATTTTACTATTTTTATAGGAAAATTTTCAAAATTTTACTATTTTTATAGGAAAATTTTCTAAATGTTACTATTTTTATAAGAAAACTTTCAAAATTTTATTATTTTTTTAGGAAAATTTAAAAAAAATGGTTACGATTTCTGAATATGCGCCATTATGTTTAAGCTATGTTTTTGTTAACTTGGATGCATGTACCATTAGCCCAGATAAGTTGAAAAATGTTCGAAGTTCTTTTTAAATGTAAGTTGTAAAATATGTAACTCGTATATACATACATATGTACATATTTCATAAATATGTACTTATGTATTACACTTTTGTACCTAAATGCATCATCCATGTTCGAAAGTAAATGCTTTAAAAAACTTTTTATTGCAGTTTTCTTAAAACTGTTCCTTTGGGTTTTTTGTACAAGTGAAAATAAAAAAGTTGCCAGTAAATAACAAAACTGTAAGCACACATTTTGCAATAACCGCAATCTGTCCTTTAGTGCTATACACTGGGACAGTAAGCCTTGAATTCAAGATTTTTGATTTAGTTTTAGATTCCAAAAACTTGTTTGAATATTGAAGATTCTTGCATCATATAAGATTACACAAATTATTTTCATTAATTTCTAGATTTCAAAGACTTTTATTCATTTTGTCCCACTGTTTCTATGAACAGCATCTACCCAAGATAATAAAATGCGTCCACAGCATATAATGATATTGAACTTGAACATGTTGGAGATACATACTCGTTCATTAAATCCATTTAGTAGATTTAAAGCATTGAGCTATGTATATTGTACATTTTAGCAACATACTCTTTTCTTTTTTTTTGGTTTGTTCGCTCGTTTATGTGGGTAGTTTATAATTTTATTTCAAACCATTCCTTCGAATTCATTTGCAATTGTTTTGATGAGAAACAACATGCGAATTAATACTGTTGCTTTATTTCGTTTATGTACCCTACACTTAGGGAAGGGGTGTTATAACTTAGTCATGTCGTTTGTAATGATTTCAATAATCTAGATCTCAGTGTGTTTGATATATAAATTCGTTCCATTTCTTTGGCAGCCATTAGTTTTTGTGACAGAGTGACCTGTGATAAAATATGAAAACCATGTCACTAATATTCTCCGTAATCTAAGACCTCCTCTAAGTCCAGTTCCATATTCAGTCCATAAGGAGTTAGGCGGGTCGGGGGACGACCACCAAGTTCAATCATCCAAATACTTGTTATTGTCGAGGTTATCATGTTCTTCTGAATGCCTTGTCTAATAAAACTCTCTTAGCAACAAAGACCCTTTCTGCCATATCTAGTGGGGATCTAACTTCGGACCTTCGTTACCGCATGACTTTCTGAAGATATTTTTAAGCAAACTGTTAAGGTACGAAGAACCTACTGCCGTGGAAACGACCATTATCGTGCGCTGAAGCCCTGTTCTTTTAGTTAAGGTCATTGTATTGATGTGTTCTTTGCGGAAACCATGTTTATGTGTTGCATTTGGAAAATGTGGCTTTTTTTGTTTATCTTTCCTAAAATTAAGGCGGTTGTACATTTCCTAATTTTCAAAAGTTTTACGCTTGTATTTACATCAATTTTTAGGGCCATTCTCTATTGTATTAAATTTTACGTTACATCTTTAAACCATCCTTTTCTAGAATTTCTATTATTTAATAAAGAGATATATTACTAATTACTGAATATCTACAACTTTTTTAAGATTAAAAAGAACTGTAGACCGTAACTATTTACTTTAATCAATTTCAATTAATGTCATTTAGTTCTTGGAAGATTTTGTTTACTTTTCATCAAACAGAAAATAAACATTAATCATGATTAACCCTTAGAAGAGCAAAGTTTAAAACAATTATCTTCTTAAACACGAATTGAACAAGCAGGATTTTTCACATTACAAATATAATTTTATTATGAATAACAAATTGATGCAGTTTGTTTTTTTTTTTTTGAACATTAACTTAATTACAAATCGACAAAGAAGAAATTAAATTTCAACCGGTTTAATAGTTATAAATCTAGATAAAATGAAAGCCACTAAAACGGTGGCACAAGCAAAACAAAATGCAAACGTATAAAATGATTCCTCTGTAAAGATGTCAGTAAAGGCAGGAATATCATTATAGATCTGCTCAATAACAGCTAAAGTACCCTTGTGTTTGCGAGCCATTTTTTAGTTATGTTTGCGGTGATTGATTTGAGTGATTTTACTTCTTCTTTGGTGCCTTTTTACCACCAGCACCACCTGCCAATTTTTGTTTTTCAGCTTTTGTTAAAACTTTACCCTTCTCCTCTTCTTCAGGTGCTAAGGGTGACACGTGTTTATTGCACAGTTGTAAGATTTCCAAAGTATTCAAGTTGTTACTTAAGAAACGTACGTCTTTAACTTTTAATTGTTCTGAAATGAGAGGAAATATGTTGGAAAATAATGATTAAAGTTAAAGACTGAACAAGGTATTAAATACAATGTAAATGGTAAAATTGTTAAACAAACATTTATCTAAACATTATACATGTTTGTTTAACAATTTTACATATATTTTTTTTAGGTTTTGGTTTAAAATGGGGCATACTTATGGTAATAATAAAAAAGCTGTTTAAATTATTAGCAATATTTCTGTTTGCTTTTGTATAAGCCATGATATGGGGAAACCCCAAGAAGTCTGTCTAGAAAAACTAGACTAATAGTCTGCAGAGTGCAATAAAACAGGGAGGGAAGTAAGCGAGAAAGTGGTAATAAGTAATAGAAGTCATTTAAATAGAAGTAATATTAAGGAAAAATTAACTAGAAATTGTAGCTAGAACAAAACGTAAAACTAAAAACTGATCAGAACTAATAATGAAATAGAAATGAACTCGAACTGAACTAGAACTAAACTAGAAATTAACTAGAACTAAACTAGAGCTGAACTAGAACTGAACTAGAAGTAGAACTGAACTAGAACTAGAACTGAACTAGAACTGAACTAGAACTGAACTAGAACTGAACTAGAACTGAACTAGAACTGAACTAGAACTGAACTAGAACTGAACTAGAACTGAACTAGAACTGAACTAGAACTGAACTAGAACTGAACTAGAACTGAACTAGAACTGAACTAGAACTGAACTAGAACTGAACTAGAACTGAACTAGAACTGAACTAGAACTGAACTAGAACTGAACTAGAACTGAACTAGAACTGAACTAGAACTGAACTAGAACTGAACTAGAACTGAACTAGAACTGAACTAGAACTGAACTAGAACTGAACTAGAACTGAACTAGAACTGAACTAGAACTGAACTAGAACTGAACTAGAACTGAACTAGAACTGAACTAGAACTGAACTAGAACTGAACTAGAACTGAACTAGAACTGAACTAGAACTGAACTAGAACTGAACTAGAACTGAACTAGAACTGAACTAGAACCGAACTAGAACTGAACTAGAACTGAACTAGAACTGAACTAGAACTGAACTAGAACTGAACTAGAACTGAACTAGAACTGAACTAGAACTGAACTAGAACTTAACTAGAACTGAACATAAAATTAAGTAGACAAACTGGATTCATATTTAATTCCAACTTTTAAACTTACCTTGTGCCTTTTCAATAAGAGAAAATTTAACTTCGGCTGGTTTTCTATCGCATACGATATCAGTTTTTAACACACACTTGGGATTTGTTGCCACCACTCGGGGATTGGTCAAAAGAAACAGGAATTCCCTAGAATAGAATGAAAATTAGACAATTTTTTAAGAATACAAAAAGAAATTTTGTAATACTAAACTATTTATATTTATTTATTTTTCTTCCAGTATATCTATTAAAAACTTATCACATTGGCGTGTCAATTGAAAGCATCAAACTGACGCCAACGCCGACAAAAATGTCCACGGAGCGTGAGCTGGCTCCTGGGGGGCCAGCTCAGCTCCATACCTTACCTATGACGTTTCCTGATTTAGGAGCTACTCTGGCAGTGGGTATTATTGGAAAAGTATATGGTAAGTATACGATAACTTTATATTTTTCAGAAAAATTCGATTTTTTTTTTATTTAATTCTATAAATTTTCTTTTATTTTGTTTCTTTTTCTTTGCTAAACCATCTGCCTCGATGGAAAATTTTGACAGTTGAAAATAATGAAAATGTATTTATTTTCTCTTATGTCATTTTTTTCGCGCAGGCGTTTTAAAAGGACAATTTTTGGTCAATTTGGCCTCTTCCTACACTGTAAGAAATTTGTTTAAAGTCACAAAGATTTTTAACTGTAAATGAGTGAAGTAAAGATAAATTTGTTGCATACTTTTAGGATGCTCAAAATTTAGTGCATAGAAAAAACAAATTTCCAGTTGTTTTCAATAAATCTCATCAATCGTAAAAAATCTATTTCACTACTAAATGGTTTTAAAAGCCAATCAAAATTGAATGTACACATAATTAAATTTTTTTATATCCTAAAAGTATGCAGCAAAATGTTGTCCTATTGTTTACTTCGCAAATGTTCAAATGTTGATTGAAGTATTAGAAAAAATTACACTACTCTTAGGTTTTTAAACAATCTCCGATTTGACTGTCTTTTTGTTAAGAAAATAAATTTTTCTGCAGTTCAACTTTTTTCCCGTAGTGTATTTTATTGGATTCAAACAAATTTGAATTGGCTTTTCTCTTTGGTTATTGATTTTGCCTGCACCAGACAACTTTGCACTTATTATAGACCTAAAAAACTCACCTCGTTGATTTAACATTTTCGGCAAATGGATCAAATGTGATTGTTACGCGTTTTACACCTTTTAGATTTACCCGTTTCAATTCTTTGCCTATGGCTGAAACAATACCTTGCGAACGTTTCAAGGCACCACTGTAATATATAGACATATTAATAAATTATGTGCTTTAATAATTTCTTTTATTTTTTAACAAATTTCTTGGTTTTATAATCTTTTTTAAGTTGCTTTTGCGATTCTCTTCACATCTATGACAGCTGCTGTCATTGTTTTTGTTGTTAGTTCTGGCAAAAGTGTTTGGCAATGCGAAAGTCTTAATAAATTAAACAGGGTTGTATATGTAAGTGAAAAATATATTTATAATTTAGGCGTTATTATTTTTAAAATTTTGAAAGATCAATAAATAATTTGAAAATAATTATTAAATGTTTTATGATTTAAATAAAAATACATAAAAAGTTTAAATTCTACGAGTAATTTTTATTTACTAAATGTTATCTTCAAAAGTAATGCCAAGTTTTCATACTTCATATATATTGTCATAGCTCTGAGCTTTTATATATATTATGGCAAACGCCATTTTTCTTATAGCATTTCAAAGTTGGCAGTATTGTTTTTTATATTGTGAATCGAACGTCGAGAATCGTGCAAGTGAAAAAAGTAAATTTGTAAATTTTCAATTGGATTTTTTGCATAATGCATGCAAAGCAATTTTAATAATTTTACAATAAAAACTAATTGCAATATCTAAACAATAAAATGTATATAAATTTATAAGCCAGATTGCTCGATTAAAGCCTAAAAAACAAAAGAAAAATTTTGTGAAAAAACGGGCTCATCAGCAATTCAACACACAGACACAACACATTTTCATAAAGAAGAAAAAAAAAAGATTTACGTACTTCTAAATCTTCGTTGTCCGTGGCGTTTGTGTAGTCTCAGTTACCCACCGTGTTGTATATGATTTTAAGATAATCATCATCAAAAGAAATTAAAGCATATTTCAAAAGGCCAAAGAAATAAGAAAAGTCTCATATTTATACTTCTTGTTCATACAAATCACCAATTTTCCTCCAAATAACAATAATTTCCAATACGGCGATTCTCGACAACAACAACAAATATAAGCAAGCATTTAACAAAAGTGATTCTTAGATTAATAAATATTACCATAAATAATTTTTAACATAAGAAAATGTGTTAAATTTGTGCCTATAATTGTGTTCTTAATTTGCTGTGTTTCAAATACAAGGAAATTTAGACAAAAATTCTTATTAATTCTAAGCAAAAATAAATAAAATTTGCCATTTGTGTAAACGAAACCAAACGAAAACAACAACAAAAAATTAATAAAATAAATTCTCTACCACAAAGTGATACTAAAAAGGCTGAAACAAATCCATTAATTTATTATCTTACAAACATTAAATACCAATTGAAATTTAAAGTCTTTTAAATACTAATTTAAACAAAAAACAAAAACTTCAGTAAAATGTATCCCGTTGGACAACGTAAGTTTATTAATTAAAATTAATTTAGAAATATTTAATATGCAAAAAATTTCTTAAGTCGTTTTTATATTCAATTTTGTCTACCTTTTTTCGTCTTTGTTATAATAAAAATGTGTGTGTATATTCTCTTTTGGTGTTCTAATTCGTTGCATTTTGTAACTGCGCTGTCAGCGCAAAAATATTAACCTGCAAACTTGGCTGCGCTTTATTTATTGTAAATATCAAGTAAGAAAGTATAGCCGACCAAGCCTGAAGAGAAGTTATGTTTACAATTCAAAGTGGTGGTCGTCATATCTTTTCGAAATTTATATGGTTCCAGGGAATAAATTATGAACCAATTCTGATTAAAATGTTGATAGCAACTATTTCAAAAAAAAAAAAAAAAGATCAGCATTTTTTTAAATAGTTGCTATCAAAATTAATGCTACGATTTACTCGAATAGGTTCTTGAAGAGGTGTTAGTAAATATTGTGTAGTATACTTTTAGGAGGTTTAACTAACAGAACACTAATATTTTCCATATTATTGTAATAAACCTAGTTTTCTGTGAGATATAAAAAAAACTGAACATACTAATAGTATAATTTATGTATTTTTTAACATTTCGGAAATTGGTCATTATGACTGCGTTGTCAATCGAATTCTAAACTATTTGAGAACTATGTGTAGCTTACTTACAGCAAAATCTTAGTTTAATACATTTTATACTTATTTCTTAAAATATGCACAAAGAACCCTAAAGTATGCTACAAAATATTTGCAAAAGTCTGTATATTTTATTGGTATCAAATGTTGGAGCAGCTTTAAAATTTACAATTTTATAAATACGGAATATACGGCGATCTAGGCGAAGAAGCCGACAATAACTATCATCTAGATGGACTTCTGAGCTTCGTAAATTTCATTAGCTCCCAAATGCCAAAAGATAATAAATGTTATTATTGTTTACTGTTATTTAAGTTAATTTAGGAGAAAATTAGGAATAAACATTTTTTATAACAAGATATTAATGAAAAATGCACTTCTTAATAAATTTTTATATTTATTATATATTTTCTGTTGTTTTTTGTTTTTCTTTTTATTTTATTTTTTTTATTTTATTATTTATTTTTTGTTTGTTTTTTAATTTCATTTTTTCAATTATAGAAACACAATGGACACCTTCGCCGACAAGGCCTCAGAGCCCTTCTCAACAGCAGACTAGCTTCGATACACTCACATGTAAATTAAAAATTGAAATCCTAAATCCTTAAAAATCTGAATTTGTTTAAAATTTATTAATTGAGCCCTAATATGTTTTAATTTTTTTTATTTTATAATTTCTTAATATACTAACACTTTTGTTTGTTTTTGATTTAATGTTTTGTTTATTTGAATTTAAAATTTTGTTAAAATTGATGAAAAAAAAAAAACATTTTACTAACCAATCATAATGTCTATTAACAAAAAAAATTCGGCATTACCTTTGTGCACTACTGCTAGTATAGAGTTTTTAGAAAAAATGTAAAACCAAGAATATAATTTGATTGATTTAAGTCTAGAAAAGGAATGTTTCCATGATCTTTAAAATATTTCGTATAATATTTTTTAAATTAAATATTTTAAACTCATGAATCCTGAGTTTTAGCTACGGCAGCAATTTCATTCTTTAAACAATCTAAAATACTGCAATTTGACAACTAATTTAATTAAAAAAAACTACATAATACATACAGTAGTACATAAGTACATTCCTTTCTTTTTAAGTAATCAAAATTATATTTTCTTTGTTAAACTTGTTAAAGTAATTTAGGTTTTTAGCAAATCTCGTTTGTTGTTTTAGAAATTTTTATCAAGAGGCATGATATTTTTTTTAAATATTATTTTATATTTAAACTTGATTTGTTATATTCCTTCTAAACATGACATTGATTTTTATTTAACGTCTTAACAATTTATCTAATTTTGTTTTCAGCACCACCAGCGCCTGGTTCATCTGTGAATCCCACCGCTGTAACCAGCCCAAGTGCTTCTAGTGTTGCTGTAGGTGGTGCCGTGGGTGGAGCTTCTTCCACTCAAGCAGCTGTTGCCTCCGCTTTAGGTGCTTCTTCGACCGTAACCGCAGCAACAGCAGCAGCGGCCGCTACTCCCACCACCCAACCTGAACTGCCAGTATTTACATGTCCTCGTCGTCCCAATTTAGGGCGTGAAGGTCGTCCCATAGTACTGCGCGCTAATCATTTTCAAGTTAGCATGCCTCGTGGTTATGTGCACCACTATGATATCAACATTCAACCGGATAAGTGTCCGCGTAAAGTTAATCGGGAAATTATTGAGACTATGGTACATGCGTATAGTAAAATATTTGGTGTCCTTAAACCGGTATTCGATGGTCGTAACAATTTGTATACCCGTGATCCTCTACCTATTGGTAATGATCGACTGGAGCTGGAGGTTACTTTGCCTGGGGAGGGAAAAGATCGTATATTTCGTGTGACCATTAAGTGGATGGCTCAAGTATCTTTGTTCAATCTGGAAGAGGCTCTAGAGGGACGTACTCGTCAAATACCCTATGATGCTATATTAGCTTTAGATGTTGTTATGCGTCATTTACCCAGCATGACTTATACACCAGTAGGCAGGAGTTTCTTTAGTTCTCCAGATGGTTATTATCATCCTTTGGGTGGAGGTAGAGAAGTCTGGTTTGGTTTCCATCAAAGTGTACGTCCTTCTCAATGGAAAATGATGTTAAATATTGACGGTAGGTTTTTTAAAATTAATTTTAATTATTTTATTTTTATTGATTTTAAAATTTCAGTCTCTGCAACGGCCTTTTATAAGTCACAACCTGTCATTGATTTTATGTGTGAAGTCTTAGATATCAGAGATATTAATGAGCAGCGCAAACCCTTGACAGATTCTCAACGTGTCAAATTTACTAAAGAAATTAAAGGTCTAAAAATCGAAATCACTCATTGTGGTCAAATGAGACGTAAATATCGTGTTTGTAACGTAACCCGAAGACCAGCACAAATGCAATCGTAAGTTTGGAAAGAAATATTAATACCTTAATATTATTAATATTTTGATATTATTAACAGATTCCCTCTACAACTTGAAAATGGTCAAACGGTTGAATGTACCGTTGCCAAATATTTCCTTGATAAATATCGCATGAAATTGCGATTCCCTCATTTGCCATGTCTGCAAGTGGGACAAGAACACAAACACACTTATTTACCCTTGGAGGTGTGTCATATTGTAGCCGGCCAAAGATGTATAAAGAAATTGACGGACATGCAAACATCTACTATGATTAAAGCCACCGCTCGCTCAGCTCCAGATCGTGAACGTGAAATTAATAATTTGGTTAAACGAGCCGATTTCAATAACGACTCGTATGTACAAGAATTCGGTCTTACCATTTCGAACTCTATGATGGAAGTAAGAGGACGTGTTTTACCACCTCCAAAACTTCAGTATGGGGGAAGAGTCTCGAGCATGACAGGCCAGGTACTGATTTATTTTGTAATGAAACATATTAAGTTTTGACAATATTTAAATTTTCAGCAACTATTCCCACCACAAAACAAAGTATCATTGGCCTCTCCAAATCAGGGTGTTTGGGATATGCGTGGCAAACAATTCTTTACAGGTGTAGAGATAAGAGTGTGGGCTATTGCTTGTTTTGCTCCGCAACGTACTGTAAGAGAAGATGCCCTGCGTAACTTTACGCAGCAATTGCAAAAGATCTCAAATGATGCTGGTATGCCCATAATTGGACAACCCTGTTTCTGTAAATATGCCACTGGACCCGATCAGGTTGAGCCAATGTTTAAATATCTAAAACAATCCTTTGCCAGTTTACAATTGGTAGTGGTAGTACTACCAGGCAAAACACCAGTTTATGGTAAGTTTTTTTATTTTGCAAAAAAACATTTTTTATTTACTTCCTCTATATAGCTGAAGTAAAACGTGTTGGTGACACTGTCTTGGGCATGGCCACACAATGTGTACAAGCTAAAAATGTAAATAAAACTTCGCCACAAACTCTGTCCAATTTATGTCTCAAAATCAACGTTAAATTGGGTGGCATCAATTCGATTCTTGTACCCTCTATACGTCCTAAAGTTTTTAATGAACCTGTTATATTCCTTGGCGCCGATGTTACTCATCCACCGGCTGGTGATAATAAGAAACCCTCTATTGCTGCTGTTGTTGGCTCAATGGATGCTCATCCATCACGTTATGCCGCTACGGTGCGAGTACAACAGCATCGCCAGGAAATTATACAAGAATTATCTAGTATGGTTCGTGAATTATTGATTATGTTTTACAAGTCAACAGGTGGGTATAAGCCACATCGTATTATCTTATATCGTGATGGCGTCTCAGAAGGTCAATTTCCTCATGTGCTACAGCATGAGCTCACAGCTATACGTGAAGCTTGTATAAAATTAGAAGCTGAGTATCGTCCGGGTATTACATTTATCGTGGTACAAAAACGTCATCACACAAGGCTATTTTGTGCCGAAAAAAAAGAACAAAGTGGTAAATCTGGTAATATTCCAGCTGGAACAACAGTCGACGTGGGTATTACCCACCCCACAGAGTTTGATTTTTATTTGTGCAGTCATCAAGGTATACAGGTAAGATTAAAAATAAATATACTTCGAATATAAAGACTTCTTTTATATTTATGTATTGTATTGTTTTAATGATTTTAGGGTACAAGTCGTCCTTCACACTATCACGTTTTGTGGGATGACAATCATTTCGATTCGGATGAATTGCAGTGTCTAACATATCAACTGTGTCATACCTATGTACGGTGCACCAGATCGGTTTCTATACCAGCACCTGCGTATTATGCACATTTAGTTGCTTTTAGAGCAAGGTAATTAGCAATAAAACTTAAACGTTCATATTTAGTTCCTACATATGAGAGTGCAAATTTGTTTGATTTAACATCACAGGATGTTACAAATAAAAAAGGTCAAGGATCTTAAAACTTACTTATCATTACAATTTCTTTAATTGCAGATATCATTTGGTTGAAAAGGAACATGATTCTGGTGAGGGATCTCATCAAAGTGGTTGTTCTGAAGATCGAACACCAGGAGCAATGGCTCGAGCCATCACTGTACATGCAGATACCAAAAAGGTTATGTACTTTGCTTAAATTTACATACAAACTAAACTTCTATACATATTTATTTAAACATATAAATTATCTGTTTAAACGGTCTCTCTCTCAAACAAAAATACTTGTTCTTATGAAAGAACAAAATGCCAAAAAACAAAACAAAATTAGGAACATAAATCTACGAAATTTTTAAACAAGACACAAAATCTTCGAATAACTCAATTCAAACACAAATTAAAGCATTTTTAAAACAAAGATACATTGAAACAAAAAGAAAGATTGAAACAAAGAAAAAAAACGACAATTATGTACAATAAATAATTGAAATTAATTTTAATAATTCTAACAAACAATGAAAAGGCAATTAAAAATTTCATCTAAATATTTCATTTTATTTTAATGAAAACTTAAAAGAAACAAAATACACACATTAAATTAAAAAAAAAATATTAATATTTATAATTTAGTATTAAGTTTTATTAATATTTTTTAAAGTAATTTAAAGAAAGTTTAGGTATAGAATTTAGAATGAATTACAATCTAAAGATATCAACAATTAGATTTTTTTAAATAAAACCAAAATGGATTTGCTGAAATTATGTTTAGAAAATTTGGAAAAGAAATTTTCTAAATTTTCTAAAAAACAAAAATCTTAAAGAATAAAATGATAAATAGGGATCAATATATAGAATAAAAGAAAATGTATTTTTAATTTACTTTTATTCTTAGAAAAAAATGAGCGCATACAAATTGTTTTATATAATTTTATAAAAATTTTATTTCAAACCAAAGTTTAGATTTTGTTTTTAATGTTTTATTTTATTTTCAAAAAGCGCTCTTTGAAGATAAGGTGCCAAACCAACGCATTCGATATCGTTCGAAAACACAGACTTTTTTGCAAATATTTTGTAGTATAGTTTAGGGATGTTTGAAATTATTTTTGTTGCTAGAAGTTTTTAATAAAGTTTGAATGAAACTACTATTAGGGCAACTTTTGATAAATAAGTATAAAATGTTATAAAACTTTATAATTTGTATTTTAGCATTAATTGTTAAGCTACACAAATGTTGCTGAAATATCTTACAAATCGTTCTATATCAAATGCGGTAATTAGGCTCCAGTTTTAGTTAACAACTAAATTTCAAATTAAAAACATTAAAAAAATTTTGTTGTAATATTTTAATAGTTTCAAAAATATTTAATAATTTGAAATTATTTGTTTTCTTTTCTGAAAGATAAAAGTAAATTTATTTATTTTCTTTAAACGTATATACACTTATTTACATACAAAACATCTTTATCAAAATGAAATGCAATATATTTAATACTTTTAGAAAAGAAAATTTCAAAATGAAAAAAAGCTCATATTTAAATTAGTTTTATTATTATTTACACTCGCTTATATAAATGAAAAAATGTTACAACTCAAACTACAAAATGAAAAAAAAAAAAAAAGAATACAAAGGCCTGAATCAACCTTTATTATATGTAATTACACTTTAAACTGCAACCCATCAATCACTTCAATTAATAATTTTTAAGTTAGTTTTAGTAACACTTTCAATAGCCCCCCAAATACCTTCACATTATAATTTTTTTTTTAATATTCGTTTTCTTTTTTTATCATTATTATTATTTTTATAATAAGTTCTACCAAAATGAAACGGAAAAAGCCAAGCATATTTATTTTTAAGTCGTAGCTTTTAAGTCTTTAGTTTTTGTCTTGTTCTTAAAAAATTTAAAAACAACAAAAAAAGAAAATACATAATTTTAAAATGGTGTACGGGTTTTTTTTTAACATTTTTTATTTAACTTGATTAATTTTATGATTTTAGTTTAAATTTTTCTTATACACTGTCGTTTTTCAGTTTACGACAACTATTGAATTAAACTAGCCTAATAATATCTCGCTTTTCTTAACAAATCTGTTTTGAAGGATATAGAACAAAACAGACACTATTTATCTCAGAAATTAGACGAGATAACTGAAAACGGATTGCAGATTTGAAAAATTTAGGGTCGAAAACATAAAGTGGCATCATTAACTCAAAATGTGGAAAATGGCGAATGGAGCACATAAACTCCCGCACGACGATATGTTGAGACAAAAAAAAAAAAGTAAAAAAGTGACATATTATTATCTATAGTTTAATTTAGTTGGTGTAGTAAACTAATGACCGGCAGTGTAAATAACAATATACAATGATATATGTATTATTATGCTTTGATTTTATTTATTGTTATTATACTGAGAAATTTACTAAAACAAAACGAGGACACAGTTGAAGTTAACATTTGATTTCTTTAATTTTTAATATTTAATATAAATTACACATAAAAATCAAACATATAACGAAAAACAACACAAAAAATATAAAAGAGCAAATTAATTAATTAGCCACAAATAAAAAAAACATGAATTCAAAACAATATAGTTTTAAAAAGCATTAAACAAAATATTTTATGCTAAGTGCATGGAACATCTTAAACAATTTTGCAACAAAATATTTCAAAAAAAAGATCAAATATTGACATATTTTCTTTTAAAGTGCGACAATTTTCCAAACACTTCATACCAAAATCTCTCTATTCGGTTTGTTTAAGATGATAACTTGCATAAAATGGAAAATGCATCATATTCATAGCTGTATTCAAAATGAAAACAAACTTAATTTTATGACAATTAATAAAGTTATTATGAACAACTTCCCTGCACTTTGTTATTGCGCCAATTTTACCACATTTAATAAATCGCGTATTAGCACTTGGAGTCTATATTTTGTGCAAAGAAATTAGTCACATATGTCTCAGGAACGTATTACAATGTATTCTTGTATATATGACTTTTGACTGGGAAGTTGTTAAGTTCTTGTTCAGTAGAGCCCTTCAAAGACTCATTTGAAAGAGTATATAAATCGTTATTAATATTTCTAAAATTTGTTTGTAATAGACACGACTTTATTGATTTGTGTATGCACTTATACAATGCGGTATTTATTGCATTTGTTCCACATCTTAAGCATTTTCAAACACTTTAATGGCGCCTCTAATTCATTTGTCACAGAAAGCGTACTAGTGGTGAAAAATCAAGACTTAGCTATTTTGGAGGAAGTGCTGGTAATATGGTATACCCATTTGTTTTTAGATTTGTTCCACATCTTTAGCATTTTCAAACACTTTAAGTACGCTTCAAACTCATCTGTCACAGAAAGCAAACTAGTGGTGAAAATTCAAGAATTAGCTATTTTGGAGGAAGAGCGGAAAATGTAGTATACTCATTTATTTTAAGATTGCCAATTTTAAATTTTTGTGCATCCATGGGTCCATTAAAAAAAATATTAAACCCAAAATTTCAGACATATTTGAGGAAACATCATATATACTGCTACATATATGGAACAATCACCAATTATTCACCCCTATCGCGAATATTATCTCCCTTGGGAATCATGTTCCCAAAACTTTTTTCTTATATGTTTTACAGTGTAAAACAAGTTTTGGGAACACAATTCCCATGGAAGATGATATTCAATAGGTGTGATTATAATCTTATACATAAAAACTTTAAAAAATTAGCCTTATTACGATTGTTGAAGTCGTATCTTGGACTACGTCAGTTAGTACTAGATTAATGAAATTGTGTTGAATTGTGTTTTCTTTAATCTAGTACTAACTGTCGTAGTCGAAGTCATACATTCGACAACCGTAATAAGGCTGAGTACCCTTAAAACAAAAAGTTACGTTTTAACTCCACAAAAAATTCGAAGTCAAATTTTTTTAACTGGGGGATTACTTCGTATCTTAAAAATAAAATTGTTCGAATTCCTATACTTAAAGCATTGTGTTTTGAAAACATTTTCTTTCGAATCGAGATAAGGAATAACTCCCCTGACTTGCAAAATGATTTGAAAAAAATAGAACAAAATTTTTCATTCTTTGAGAACTGGAAACTTTTCTTATATTGTCAGTTTAAAAGAAAAGTTACTATACCACATAACCATCCTACACCACATTATTCGCCCTTACTCCACAGTTAGCTCTAACTTTTTGTTTTGAAATATGGCTACCATAGCATTCACATCAAGAGATGGACGTCATTCATACATATCTTTCCGAAAATCTGAATTAGAGTGATTTGTAAAGAGGAAAAATTCTTCATAAAATTTACTCGAAACCCTCATTAGCCCAATTCACGCTCCGTTGCAAATAGTCTAGCATCATAGCATTTGCAAAACGGTATAGCAAATTAAATTTGTGGCTTGGTGCCAAAAGGGCCAATGTCAATTTTTTGCTGTTTATATATTCTACTTCAAACTCTTTCATTTGGCTACAACAGCTAATATCTAACTTAACTCACAACAGATTTATAAGCAGTTTTCTGGGCAATGTTGCTTTGAGTTTATATGGGAAATAAAAAACTTTAAATCAATTTTGCTCAAAACTACTTTTTTTGACATTGGCCCTTTTATCACCAAGCCACAGAAATATTTTCTATAATACATATTTCAATAGAAATTTTTTTATTTTCCATATCATTTGCAAACTATTCTAGAATACTTGCAACGGATTGTGAAGAGGGCTATTGTTTCAATTCTTTTTAAACTACAAGTTTTCACTTTTCCTAGAGAAGTAGCGATTTTTATAATTGGTAATTAGCTACATACAACTTTAGTTTACTACCAAGATTTAAAAGCTCTAGTTTTGAATATACATTTATAAAAAACATCTTCAATCAAATAATCAAATTTTATTACAATTTAATACAAATTTAATTATTTTTATTATACATTTCATTAGCCAGGTCCACAATCCGTTACAGAAAGTCTAGCATCTTAGCATTTGCAAAACGCTATAGCAAAAAAAAAATTCTATTACAGGAAATTTGCATTTGCTATGCCAATTTGCAAATGCTAGGATGCTAGACTATTTTTAACAGATTGTAAACTGGGCAATAGTTTTTTTATTTTTCTAAAAAACACTACACAAGGGATTTAATTTAATATTTAGATTTTAAAATTAATTTACAAAAAAGAAAAAAAAAATACTTAAAACTTATGAAAATAACACAAAGAAAAACGTAAATTTTAAAGAAAAAAATACATCATTTAATTAACTAGAAAAGATAAAAACAATAAAACCACGAAACAAATCTATGAAAAAATATATTTATTAGTTCTTAAGTTATAAATAATTTTTAAAATTTATGTCAAAATTTCTTTATAAAAAAACTTTAATAAAATCATTAAAAAAACAAATTTATTTATGTTAAAATTCTTTATATTTAATTTTTTTTGCAAATAGTTTATTGTTTACTATAAAAAACAAGGCATTCACATAGAAATATTAATTAAAACTTAATATGGCATGTTATTAAATAATAAGCTTTAAAATAATCTATAGATTTCTGAAACAAAAAAGATAAATACAAAAACTTACAAGCCACAAAAAAATCCTTTAAATTTATAAAGACAAAGAAGAAAATAATCATGTGATTTATTAAAACACAATAAAAAGGAACATTAAACAAATGTATTAAAAAATTTAGAGCAACTTATCAGAAAACGTCAAATACTTTAAAATAAATAAAAAAAAAACAGCAAAAGGTTTCTTTAAATTAACTTAAATAATACCATATAACATTACTAATGAACTTAAATTTACTTAAAAATTAATATACCTATAAAAAAAATGCTTCAATATTATTAATGTAAACGCTTAACAATCAAGTCTTCTTAATAAAGTAAAGTTTTCTATGTTTATAAACAGTTTTGTTATATTTTTGCAAAGTCAGTTTTTGGTGAAGTGTCAATAGTGAATTTTGGGTAAACAGTTTAATTTTCAGTGAAAATTTTAAGAAAAAAGTAAATTTTTTTGTAGAAGGAAGAACATTTTTGATTCAGAAACATTTAAAATGCTCCAAAGCATTACAAAACACGATATCAATTGAAATTACTAACTCTTCCTTCGTTTCAATAAATAACACTTAAGGTATTCATAATCCAGAGTACCCTGCCTAGTAAAAGAGTAAAAAAGTAATGCAGCAAAAGAGCAATTGTGAGAACTTCAACAATTTACTTTTACCTTACTCTTGAACTATTTAGAAGAGTCCTAGAACTAGTTCATCGGCAGTTTATTTTCTAATGGCTTATAACCAGGCGTACGCAGCCCATAACACCAGAAGCCGAAGGCTTTTTGTAATTTCAATTGAAAAAATTGTGTCCTGTAATTTTTTTGGAGATTTAAAAAATGCCACGACTCTATTATTTTTGTATAGATTATAAATCTAACCGAATTAAACAATTTTAGATACTTTTGATACAAACATTTTTTTTAAAGAAAAGTTTTTGATAAAAATATTTTTCTGTGATAATTTAAAAAAGAAAATTTCTATGGAAAAATTTTGTAGAAAGAATTTTAGATAAAAATATTTTTCTGTAGAAAAATTTTTGATAAAAAAAAATTTGAATAAATACAATTTTGATAAAAAAATTTTCTATAGAAAAATTTTTGATAAAATTTTCTATGCAAAAAAAATTTCTATACAAAAATTTTTGATAAAAAAAATTCTATAGAAAAATTTTTAATAAAAAAAATTTTTAACAAAAAAATTTTCTATAGAAAAATTTTTAATTAAAAAATTTTCTATAGAAAAATTTTTAATTAAAAAAGGAAAAATTTTTGATAAAAATTTTTTTATAGAAAAATTTTTAATAAAAAATTTTTGATAAAAAATTTTTGATAAAAATTTTCTACAGAAAAATTTTTGATAAAAAAATTTTCTATAGAAAAATTTTTGATAAAAAAATTTTCTATAGAAAAATTTTTAATAAAAAAATTCCTATAGAAAAATTTGTAATAAAAAAATTTTCTGTAGAAAAATTTTTGACAAAAAAAAATTCTATAAAAACATTTTTGACAAAAAATTAAAAAAAAAATCCTGTAGAAAAATTTTTAATAAAAAAATTTTCTGTAGAAATTATAAAAACATTTTTGACAAAAAAATTTCCTATTAAAACATTTTTGACAAAAAAATTTCCTATTAAAACATTTTTGACAAAAAAATTTTATATTAAAACATTTTTGACAAAAAAATTTTCTATAGAAAAATTTTTGATAAAACATTTTCTATAGAAAAATTTTGATAAAAAAATATTCTATAGAAAAATTGTTGATAAAAAAATTTTCTCTAGAAAAATTTTTGATAAAAAAAAAATGTTTGATAAAAAAAATTTCTATAGAAAAATTTTTGATAAAAAATTTTTCTATAGAAAAATTTTTGACAAAAAAAATTTCTATAGAAAAATTTTTGACAAAAATATTTTCTATAGAAAAATTTTTGACAAAAAAATTTTATATAGAAAAATTTTTGACAAAAAAATTTTATATAGAAAAATTTTTAATAATAAAGTTTTCTAAAGAAAAAATTTTGGTAAAAAAATTTTCTATAGAAAATTTTTTGATAAGAAAATTTTAAGACAAGAAATATTCAATCGAGGCTAAATATGGAAATGAGAGGACAATTCGTAGCCCAATTCATAGATTTTTCACATGTGTTTAGCCTCGCACTTTTTAGGTGAAAACGAAATATTATTTTGGCCTAATGCGGGTGCCTCTTTAAACAATTGCTTATTAAATATTTGCAATATAATTTTTGTACATTGATTGTTTTCCCTTTTAAATAATCAAAAATGAAACCACTGAGCCATATAGGAAGCCTATGGTGTCTCCCACTTTTAATCTTGGATCGGCTAAACCATATTGTGACTTTTTTTAATTTGCTTGAAAAGTACAGACCTCAACTGAGCGTCAGAATGTTTGACAGCTTTTGTGCTTGTGTGGACACATCGAAATTCAGAATCTACTTCTTTACCATGAAAATGGATGGTGCATTTATCAAGCCTTGTTTTGAGTGATCATTTTTTTGCTCAATACTTACAAAAAATTCATATTTTTCCATTGTCTTCAAACCCCAGATAGTTTGCTATAAACGACCAAAATAAATGACGCAACTTGTTCAAATTAAGATAGGGAGTCAATTTACATAACTTATATTGACAGGGGCAGTATTGTAATTTACTTTCTGAGGCTCTATGCTCCTCAGGGAGTCAATGATTACAGTATAAGAGGAAGTATTGTAATTTCAACAAATAGGAGGGAAAAAAGTCTAAATTTTATGTTGCTTACTCCCTATTTTATTTAAGGTGACGATATGTATGTCGGGATTTCACTAGAACTTTTCTCACAAGCCTGAGCTTAAATTTTATTAAGAAGATTTGATTTGTTATTAAATAAAATATCAGACTGTGTTAGAAAAAGGGAATAATAATTACCACTGGAACACAAAACTTAAAAAAACATTTATTAAATGTAATTTTTATCATATTATAAACTAATAAAAAAAACTAGCTGAAATAGGGAACCAAAATTCCAAAAACGATTCGAATCAAAATTATTAAAATTTCGAAATAAAAATTTTTTAGTATATTTTTAGGAGGCTCGAAATAATTTATACATATGTATGGCTTTTTTGAAGTTTAGTAATGAAACCGGAAATATTGTAAAGAAAGATTGAAGCTAGAATTTGCGAGTTTAACATTTATGTGAATATTTCCTTAAAATATACTACATATTTTGTATAAATTTTTCAAGAATTCGATTCGACTAATGGAATTTGGCACCATAATAAATAATAAATTAAAATACCCTTAAATAATATTATAAAAATTAAAACTTTTCTTTAAAAAAAAATACCTTTTATATCCAACCTACCTTGAAATTTGACCAAGATACATTTTTTACTTAATTTAAATTATTTTTTATTTAATTATTTATTTTTAACAAAGCCAAACTCAAAAGAAAATTAAACCTAGATTATGTATTCCAAGCAATTTATTCACTTCCATTTCAGTTCTCTTCCCCCTATTTAAAATTAAACAAAAATTATATAAAAAAAATCTTAATTTAAATGTTACAAATTAAAATTAATAAACCTAATATTTGGGGGATTCACAAATTTGGGATATCGTGTCATAAATTCATTAAATTAAACGAAAATAAATTTTGACTTTTCATTATCATGAAAGTTTATGACAATTTGACCCTATATCACACTTTGTGAATCGCCTATTTTGTTATATTAATACTATTCTTTAAGAAGGTATAAACACAGTTGGGACGAAACAATATTTTCGTTTAGCATGACGAATTCGTCTTTAATAATCGTTATTTACATTTGTCCATTGTACACATTTGGGACGAATAAACGTTGTTGACGCCATTTTTGTTGATCTGTTTGCGTATGAAATAGAAATAAACCGATCGCACTGTTCGATATACACGACGAATTTCGTCGTACGCAACTTTCATATAAGCTATTCTATTTCTAAAGACGAATTTTCGTTTCAAAAAATTAGCCGTTCGTCCCAATTGTGTTAATACCTTAAATTATTCCAAACCATAACGTTAAATTCGGAATTCATTTAGAGTTTATATAACTAAAGCGGTTGACAATTGAGTGAAATTTACATGTACAGGGTTATCCATTTTGCGTTTTCAAAAGTAAGCGTAATAAAACACATATAAAATTTTTTCATGATATTTATTTTTTATTACAAAGTTTGAATGTTGACATTATGTGTGAAACACTACATCATTTAAATGGCCACCAAGCGAAATATTGCAAGCATTGATTCTTTTGAGGTAATTTTCGACCCCGTTTTGACACATATTGGGCGGTATTTCAGCCATAACTTGACGAATGATGGTTTTTAAGTGCTCAAGAGTTAAAGGTTTGTCTGCATAAACAGGGTCTTTCGGGTAGCCCCACAAAAAAGTCTAATGGTGTCAAATCGCATGATCTTGGTGGCCAGTTGATATCGCCACGTCGAGAAATTACGCGGCCAGGAAATATCTCTTGCAATAAAGCCATATTCGCTTGGGTTATGTTGCATGTGGCACCGTCTTGTTGAAACTGCATATTCTCCAAGTCGTATTTTTCAAAAGTAGGCAAAAAAAGTCGGTTATCATATGATCATAACGCTCCGAATTCACGAAATCGATGCATGCAGGTCTTCGGCAACACTTTCACTTACAGCAGCGATATTTTTAGCGGAACAAGCGAAACGATTATCTACGGGCCTTACAATATTTGTAACCTCTTCAGTCTCTTTAAATTTCTTCACAATTCTGTTAATTGCTGGCGTAGTTGGATGATTATGTAAACCATAATTTCCTCTTAAAGCACGATATGTGGCTATTGCAGAATCACCATTTTTGTAGTATGTTTTGATAATTTTTATGCGTTGTAGTCTGACATCACTTAAGCGATTCATTTTCGTCAATGTCAGACTTTCAACTGAAAAGAAAAAAATTGGTCTAAAAACATAGTTTGACAGATGTCGCATTCCAGTCCTATACTTTTGAAACCACCAAATGGATAACCCAAAATTTTGTTTTTGATACAATAACAAAATACATGTAAATTTCACTCAATCGTCAGCTGATTTAGTTATATAGACTGTGCTGTAAGAGTTAAATGAAATATTCTACAAATTTTAAAAAAACAGGAAATATGCAAAATGTTAATTAAAAAAAATATTGACCATTAAAAAAAATAATTTTTAATAAATGAAATTTAAAAATTTTTGCTGACCAAAATTTTGAAAATAAAATGGCTTAAGAAAAACTTGTAAAATTGTTGGTCCTCATTTGACCTCACACAGAATTCGAAAATGGTTTGGAATAAATTCGAATATTTTCAAAATTAAAAAGTTTTTATTTTAATTTTATCATCTTTATGCGGAAACCTTTTAAATCTTAAAAAATCGGTGTTATTAAGCTGCTTAGATTTAAATTTAGATTTTAGTAGAAAAATATTTAACAAACAAAAAAAAAACTTAGAACAAGTTTATTACAAAAAAAAAAAAAAAGGATCATAAAAGTAATATAAAGGAATTGTTAATCAACAAAAGAAAACATTTTCCAATATATTATTTCCTTTTAAATGCCGGGAATAACATTAAAAAAAACAAGAAACATGAAAATGAATAGATGTTAAGTTAAAGAAAAAATAACTTCAATTTAATAATTTTTAAGCTACAATTAATTTAAATATAAAAAAGAACCACGATAAAAAGATATCCAAGCAAAGTAATTTAAAAAGGCAGGATTTACACTAATCAAAAATTATTGAAAAAAAAAATAAAATAAAATTTCTAAATATTAAAAACAAAATTTAAATATGTATTTAGATTGAAAACAAAAAAACAAATAAGAATAAAAATACTATTTGTTAAAATCCACCTTTTTAAAATTCAAACGATATATGGGAATTATTGTAAACTTTTGGTGATCTAAAAATATTTAATATAACAATTAATGTGTGTGTAAATGCTTTTAATTTTTCAAAAATCCAAAATGTTCACATTTTATTTTAAAATTAATTATATTTTTAATTTTTAAATTTTTCAATAGAAAATTCATACAAATATTTAAGTGAAAATTTATTATATTTTTAATAAATATAACATGAAATTCAATAATTTACCGCTAAAACATAAAATTTTATTCTAAAGATGAAAACGGATGAAATACATTATTAATATAAGTCAAATCTTAAGATTTAAATTCATGTAATGAATTAATTTTTTTTTCTTTTTTGATGTATGAAAATGAAAAATATTTTAAGGCGAATAATCAATAAATTATATTTAAAACAAAAATAAGCGTTTAAATGGGAATGAGAATTTAATTCTAATCTCTTGATTTTTAGCCAAATGTAAAATTTTGGTAAAAATTAAATTTTTTTATACTAAATAAAATGACATTTTTAAAGAAAAAAGGGAATTTTTCTATGTAGAAAAATTATTTATCATACAAACACATAAAAAAAACAAATTACAGGTTCTACCGAGATTTGAACTCGGATCGCTGGATTCAAAGTCCAGAGTGCTAACCATTACACCATAGAACCTTGTTAACGTTGAAATGACAAATGCTTTATTAAGACTTAGTAATCTACAGCAAAAATTAATATTTAAAAAAGCGTCATCTATTCGACAAAAATTGAATTAAATACAGCGACATCTATATGTCAATTACCTTATTAAATATTGGCAACGCAAAACCCTCAATAGCGTTGCCATTACAAATACAAAATCTTATAAGAACTACCAAGAAACGCCAAATTATCAACACTTAAAAAATAAGACAAATTATTTCGTAGTTTTTCTCAAAGTAAAAATATTACATTTTTAATAGAATTTAAACGCATTACAAAATGGTAATTATCAGGAAATATACTATAAACTACGCGTTAATATTTTCCCAAATTGTAACAGTTGGGAAAACGCCTTTAATTTAAAGGCTTATCGCTTTCTTTTATCATCGGCTATTTATTGCACTTTTTTTTGTGTATTTGTAGGATTTAACAACAGAGGAAGTTAATATTAACAATGCTGAGGGCGACGACAACAGCAGCACAATAATACCAACGTCAGCAGCAACAGCCGCGGATGATGGTGAATCGAATAGCAATAATCTGCAAAGAACAAACTCATTGTCCCTACTGCCGCCTATTACAACTGCAACATCATCATCAGAAGTTGCACAAAATAATGGTGCCAGCGGCAGTAACGCCTCATCTGAGTCATCGTCCTCCGTCATATCAGCTACCGCCATGGCCGATGACACTTTGTATGTAGAAATTTCGGATGCCTTAAGTGAGAAGGATAAAGTTAAATTTACTGTACATACACGCACCTCATTGCCCGGTTTCTCCAAGCCGGATAATAATGTTGTTAGACAACATGAAGAGTTTGTTTGGCTACATGATCGTTTCGAGGAGAATGAAGAATATGCTGGATATATTGTAGGTTTCATCTTACTGATTTAATATAATTCACAGCATTTTCATTTAATTAACATTTAAACGTAATTGTAGATTCCACCTTGTCCCCCTAGGCCAGATTTCGATGCTTCCCGCGAAAAACTGCAACGTCTGGGTGAAGGTGAGGGCAATATGACAAAAGAGGAGTTCAGAAAAATGAAAACAGAATTGGAAGCGTAAGTTATGATTATCTAAGTTTTAAATATTTAATAGGGTTTTTTCAATAAGAAGTTACATTTTTCACACTATATACCTATATAAACGTACGTATGTGTGGCCACATCCAAAGTGCAGTGGAAAATAGTTTTTCCTCAGCACTTTCACCTACAACAGATAGAACATGAGCTGAATAGACAAGGTCATAACAAAGAAAAAATAAGTTTTTCTTTAAATTAACGAAATTTCTTTCAAAAGCAACGCTATTATTCCAGCGCGGCCTCTAAACTTCAGTGCAACTTTTGTTTTTCACATTAAAAGTTAAAATTCTTAATAATTAAAATTTTAAAACATTTCATATCTTGCAGCGAATATCTTGCTACCTTTAAGAAAACTGTTGCTATGCATGAAGTTTTCCTCAGGCGCCTAGCCAGCCATCAGGTCTTTCGTAATGATCAACATTTAAAAGTCTTCTTGGAATACGATCAAGATTTATGTGCTAAACCCCGTAAAAAGACTGCTATATTTGGTGGCCTAGTCAAGTCTTTGGGTAAAACCACCGATGAAATACTTTTAGGTGTAACCGTACACGATGTAAATGATTTCTTTGAAAATGAATTTCAATTTTTAACCGAATACAATGGACATTTGCGTGAGGCCTCATCTCGTACAGAAAAAATGACTCAACGTCACAAGGATGTGGGTGAATGTCATCAGAAAATTTCAAATGCTTTGAGACAGTTATCCACCGCAGAAAAGGGTACAATGGAAACATTCTGTGCTAAGACCGCTGACATATTTGAGAAAATTAAGGTAGATATTTTTTTCTATTGTGATAAATTTTGTAAATTAACTTTTTGTAATTAGAAAATTTTGAAAGTCATAGCCTGTTCCACGATTTCGAAAGAAAACCTACGCGAAAGAAAGTGAGTAACTTGAATTTGAAATAATGTTGGTTCCACTATTTCGAAGCATTTTGTTCGTTTCTATTCGAAAGCAAAATATCAAGTGACTCATTTTGACATTTGCTTTCGCATTGCTGGTAACTTGTTCGAAGTAATGAAACAGAAATATGTATAAAAATACTTACGTTTTTTTTTTCGACTTATCCTTTGCATAAAATAAAGTTAATGAAACGAAAAACAAATTTCTTTCGTATAGGATAAGAAAGAAAGCATTCTTTCGAAATCGTGAAAAAATAAATCTATTCTAATTAGAAATATTCTATGAATTAAAAAATATTGCCAATATGTATAGGTATTTATAATAATCTTTCTTTCGTTTAAGAATCTCGAGGTTCGCGTGGCTAGTGATCAAGATTTAAAACTTGGCGATACCTTACGCTATTATCAAAGGGACAGTGAAGCTGCCAAGGCATTGTTATTACGTCGCTTACGTTGTTTGGCTGCCTATGAAGCCACTAATCGTAATTTAGAAAAAGTTCGTGCTAAAAATAAAGATATTCATGCGGTATGTATAAGAAACAAATGTCTTTTATATAAGTATTTTGTGTTGGTAATTTGTTTTTTATTTCTTTTATTTTTTAATTAAAAAAAAGTTTCCCTGTCTTTTTGTTGGTAAAATGACTAAGAAGCACTGAATTATATTGGCTAACAAATAAGTGTAGGACGTGTTTTTAAGACGGAGAATTAATATGTGGCAGGAGTCATAGATAGGAGTTGTCTTAGAAAATATTTCTGTTAATATTCGAACGAAAAATGTAGTAGTTATTTCTATTAAGAAGATAGATAATAACAAGATTAGGTCTTGGTTATGACTATGGTAAGATTTGTGACGATTTCATTATATTAACTTTAATGTTTTACTTTGATTACAAGATTTACATTGAATAAATTCAGAAAGTGATTCTGATTTGATGGGTATACGTAAAGTTAAGTCACAGAGCAATATAATATCTTTCAGAAATATGGTGGTTTAATATTGCTGACAATTAAGGCGTTCATATGTTAGAATCATTATCTTTAAAACTACAATAACTTAAAGGAAAGAAATTTTAAACTTTAATGACCATTAAGACCGAAATCACTCGTACATTTAAAATATTCCTTTGAATTGTATGTTAAAAACTTGCATTTGTTATTTGTCTAAAATAAAATTTGTTAGCCCTATTATATGCTTATAATTTAAAAAAATGCTTTATTTTACTTTTTCAATCAACTTTTACCTTTTATTAAAATGTATTCCCCCAAATTAATATACACAAAATTTTATGTTTCACTTTTATTGCTTTCAAACAAAAATTACCTATTATTCAATGCTTTCTCTACAAACCTAAAATCAAACTCCTAACTGCAGCCTTTGGAAGTTCAAGAGGTATATGGTTTTCTATTGTATTTAATTGTAAAAAAAAACTAAACCGTTAAAATGTTGTTTAAATGTGATTAACCCAGACTATATAAAATTATTAATTACAAATGAAAAAAAAACACAAAAAAACTAAAACCATACACAATTAGTTAAAGAGTAAACAAAATGTTTAAGAGCTATAAAATAAATGTCTAATTCAAATCATAAATATTTTAAACTTATAGTGCTTAAATTTTTGTTGACACTTTTCATACGAGGTATTAATATCATTATGTTTTTAATATTTTAATGAATTATTTAAAAAACCTTAATGTTTGACACTTTCAAAGCACACTTTTATCTCCATCAAATGGCATGTGTTTTATGTTACAGCAGAAAAAAAACAGAAAACATTTTAATATGTATTTTAAAATATGTTTAATGTGTGTGTATTTTTTCTTTCTTTAAATATCTTTAATCTATAGGCCGAAGCAGCCCAAACCGAAGCCTGTGAAAAATTCGAAACAATGTCTGCTTGTGGCAAAGAGGAATTAGTCGGCTTTCGTAATCGTCGTGTTCAGGCTTTTAAGAAAAGGTAATATGATGAAATCGAAAAATTTTGATTTGACTATTTTATATTAACTTTTATTATTAAATTATTTATTTTTACAGTTTAACTGAATTAGCTGATTTGGAAATAAAACATGCCAAAAATCAATATGAATATTTACGTCAATCTTTATTAGCTTTAAAAGAAATTTAATATTTGTTATAATTATATTGTATATTTTTGCTATTAATACAATTACTATTATTTTTGTATTTACATATTAAAATATGTAATGTATATGTATTATTCCTCCTATTATCTCCTCTACACTCTATCACTTTCTCTCTCTACCTTTGTTCATTCCACATTGAATGTTGAACATTCTGCTCTTAAAATATATTTACAATTTATATTTTTTATTATAAATTTTTATTATATTATGAACATGATTATATATTATAAAAAAAAACGGAACAAAAAAAAATATAAAAAATATATAATTAATTAAATCGCTAATAAAAAAAATCGTATTTGTATTTATGAACAAAATAAAAATGTTATTTTATTATTTAAAGTTTCGCTGCAAAAAAATGATTTATTCGAAAGTTGCTGTTGTAACTGCGATATTATTGGTAATATCGTAGAAGTGGCAGTTCTTGGTCAGAATCCTAAGAATTCCGAGTCGTTCCGGTACGAAGAACCGACTGCCGTGGGAACGTTTATTCGAAAGTCGTTTTCGTTAGTGTTTTCTTTCGAATCGAATTTTGAATCTTCAATATTTTCGTGCTAATTTTTTTTCAGCTTTCGATTTGATTTAGGCTTTGAAGTACCATAATTGGTTTTTACTGAATTCAATCGTGGCCGTGGTTCGCTAACAAATTAGATTTTCATGGGACGTCCAAAATCAGTTACTGTTTCAAAAAATTTGATTCTGTGCTTTAAATAATTTATCACAGTCCCGAATATTATGTAACGAAAATGTTGATCCAAATTTTGCGGTTTTGTATATTTGCCTCCCCCTAAAGTATGTTACACAAACATTTTTTAAAAGCAATACACTGAAGGCAATTTTAATTTTGGTTTTTCAAAATCAATTTTTATAAAAAAATTTTAATAAACAATTCATATATTTAAAAATAAGAATTTTTTTTTAAAAATTTCTTATTTTTATAGGAAATTTTCCAAAAATTTCATATTTTTATAGGAAAATTTTCAAAAATTTCCTATTTTTATAGGAAATTTTTCAAAATTTTCTTATTTTTATAGGAAATTTTTTTAAAAATTTCTTATTTTTATATTAAATTTTTCAAAAATTTCTTATTTTTATAGAAAAATTTTCAGAAATTTCTTAATTTTATAGGAAATTTTTAAAAAATTCAATATTATTGCTTCTATTCTGTTATTTTGATAAATTCAATACAATTTTAAGCAAAATTCACTTAAAGACTTTTTTCCATTATATTTTTCAAATTCTTTTATTTTTAAAGAAGTTGTAATTTTGTAGAAAAATTATTCAAAATGTATAGATTAATTCAGTTTTAGACTGCCTTTTAAATTATGTAAAATAACATAAACTCATTAAATACTACGATTTTAAAATAATAAAAAAAACTAAAAACTTAACTAAAGAGTAGTAAAACATTTTTAAAAATATTTTTTTCAAAGAATTTAAATGATTAATAATTAATTTAAAATTAGATGTAAATGTAATTAGTAATAACAAAACAATAATTCAATTTGTTGTTGTGGTTTTATGAGTTAAAATCTCATGTTAAAGCATTTTAGAAACTAAATTTAAAGTTAAATTTTATGAAAAAATTTTTAAAAATAATTAGATTAGAGTATAAATATTTTTTGAAGTTTTTGTTTTTAAATACTATTTACAAACTTTAATAACTTCAATGGAAATTATTAAAAATTAATATCGCGACTATTGCATTTAAAGGTTAGATTAACATACATAACATACAAGTGTGTGGGTGGTATGTATAATGAATTTAATCATCAATTAATATCGGTTCATCCAGAGAGTTGTCACCCGCGGTCATCCGGTTGGTTGGTGTAACATTTTTAGCTGCTGGACTCTTTGATTTACGCACAAGCAATGACTTTTGGTGCTAAAAAGAAAATAATATTGGATAAAGGTATTCAAAATTATAAGTTTTTTCAAGGTGTTTTAATTGTAATGAATGTTCCGTATAAAATTTGTAGTTAAATATAAACTTAAAACATGTTCTTTAATTCGTTTTTTTGAAGATAACAAAACAAAATAACTGTCCACACATCGAAGTTCTTAGCAGTTGGATGGGTTTGCCTCTTGTGGTACAAAAACGAACTTTTTGTGTGAATACCACTCAATCGGCTTATCTCAGAAACGGTAAAAGAGTCCTTTTTTAGACATTCCGTTACATGAATGTCACAAATGCTTATTAGCACGAGTGGGCGCAAAGAGAACAGAACAAAAAAATAGTCGGCAGAGTTGCCGTTTTTTATACTTTTAACTAAAATAGGTATTTTTTCCAATGTGTAGTTCTGACGTTTTAAAAAGAAAAAGTTTTCAACTCCTTTTTTTAATATTTTTATCAAAAATTTTTTATACAAAATTTTTTTTTTTTATCACAAATTTTTCTATAGAAATTTTTTTTTTTTCAAAAATTTTTGTATAGAAAATTTTTTTTTTTCAAAAATTTTTGTATAGAAAATTCTATAGAAATTTTTTTATCAAAAATTTTTCTATAGAAAATTTTTTTATCAAAAATTTTTTTTGTCAAAAATTTTTCTATAGATAATTTTTTTTATCAAAAATTTTTCTATAGAAAATTTTTTTTATCAAAAATTTTTCTATAGAAAATTTGTTTTTATCAAAAATTTTTTTTATCGAAAATTTTTCTATAGAAGCTTTTTTCAGAAATTTTTCTATATGTATTTTTTTTATCAAAAATTTTTATAAAGAAAATTTTTTTATCAAAAATTTTTCTATAGAAGATTTCAAAATTTTTTGATATAAAAATATTTTAATCGAAAATTTTTACAGAAAAATTTTCTATAAAATATAATTTTTATCGAACAATTTTCCAAAGAATAATATTTTTATTTAAATTTTTTTCTATAAAAAAATTTTGGATCGAAAATATCTAAAAAATATAAAAATCTAAAATTGTTTAATACTAGAATCTATTTCTGTTTTGAAAAATATTCCAAATGTTTACAAAAATAATAGTGTCGTGGCAACAATGTTCGAGATTATATTTCTTTGTTCTCTCGAACCATGTATTTTGTTGCTATAAATTGGATTTTGATTTATTTCTTGCCTATTTCGTTTTTGTCTTTTCTTTAACAAAGCGGCACCAACCAACTCTGTTAACATCCAAATTTCAACTCATTTTAACGAGTTTTTTTTAATGATCGTGGTATTTACGAAAATTAAAAAAAAATCATCGGCTACTGGTGGTATGGGCTGACTACTCCTACTTATCAGCAACATTAAAATAAAACCTTGGCCCAGAATTTGTAAAAAATCTGCTACTACGTAAGTTTTTATCATCTTTAAACAGATGCATTTTTTTTCTTTAAAATTTGACTTCAATTCTTTCAGTATTTAACCGTACGTGTGGCTGTTCTGATAGAAGTATTTCTCCATAGTGTTGCACCATGGATAAAATAGTAATACCATATTTTATACGGAGCACTACTTATTTTGGTAATTGCAAACGAAATAACAATATTAAAAGTAAGAAGATTTTGATTAAAACTTACATTTTGCATTTGTACAGCCTTGCTGGCGGCCGCAAACTGCCACACTGCTGCTACCGTATTATGTGTTTCCTTGGAATTTTTATTAATATATCTGCAATGAAAATTCCATAATAAATAACAAAACTTTCGAAACATTAAAATAAATTTGAGAACTTACTTATTATTAAGATAATTATTGACGGCTGCCAGACCCTGAAGCTTTAATATACCCACTGAAGGTACTTTAACATAAAATTCATCTGCCACACGTTTAGCAACAAATTTGTGATTAACATGTGATGCTGACACAATGTAGCCGTATTGAATGTGAGCGGGAGGAGTTTGTACCGTTGCCGTGCTTTTGACATCGTTAATAACAATTGGCGTCTGTTGTTGTTGTTGCTGTTTGTCTGATTGTTGTTGGGGTTTTGGGGGAGATCCGAACGATTGTACTTTCGTAATGGTTAGATTGGAATTTAATGAATTTGTTGTTTCAAAGCTGGAGGTGGTGGATATAGAATTTATGGGCTTTGTTGTAGAAGAGGAAGGATCTGCAGGTAAGGATGATGGCGTTGACCCTGGCGTGTTTAAAGCATTGCTCATAACAGTTATATTGGCCGGTCTAATAGTGTTTTTAATAATGGGTATATTTTGAATTGCTGTAGATGTTGTAGGGGAGTTTGAAGCCATAGTTTTGGTTACTGATTGCATTGATAACATGTTTTGTACTTGTTGAACAGTTAATATCGCTGGTGAAGCTGAAAGCTTTGTTTTTGCTGCTTCTGCTACCACTGGAGTGTTTGCTGCTGCTGTTGCTAACGATGAAGATATAATCCTTTGCACTTTTAAAGTCACCGGAGCTTTTCCTATAGTAGTTGTGGTGGTCACCGGAGCTTTTCCTATCGTAGTTGTGGTTGTCACCGGATTATAAGTGTTGGCGGAGGGTGTTGCTGGCGAGTTGTTAGATGTTGCTACTTTAGGAGCTATAGCTCTAAAAGTAGAAAGTTTTGTTACCAAATTTCCTTGTTTTGTACAAAGCAAAGAGTTAATTAGTTGTGCTTTTGTAGATGTACTAATTGTATCCGTGCAGCTGCCTGTAACTCCTGTTATACTACTGGACAAGGTTGGTAATTTTATAGTTTTATAAGCAGGTGATGTCACAACACTTGTTGCTAATCCGCTGGAATTAATTTTAGTAACATTCGTCACTTTTGCTTTCGTTATTATAGGTTTAACATTTTGGATTTGAGATGTTGACATCAATGGTGCAGTCGTTGTAGAATTTGATGTTGTATTTGTTGATGTAGAAGGTTTAATGACAATCGAGGCAGTTGGCTCATCTCCATCATCCATAAAATTAACATCAAAAACAATAGGAGCTTTGGATTGTGACTTTGGCAATGGTTGTACAGAATTTAGGGGATTTTCTTTAGATGATGGTAAAGTATTGACTTCATTTACAGGAAGTTTAGAAATTTTTGTTACTCCCACAGTTGCTACAACTTCGGATGTACGCTGTGGAGTTTTATTTTCCTCAGGCGGTTTGAGGGGATTTATTTGTATATCTTTAGCAGCATCAGGTAAAATTTTATTTAAAACTGCATCTACTGCGATATTTTCAGATAATTTATCATAATTATTTGGACAGAATAATGAAATACGTCTTCGCTTTATGGCAGCCGACTCAAGGGCTTGTCTTATAGTTCCGGATGTATTTTTATTTTGGCTAGAAGTTAAATCTTGTGTAGAGGTTTCTGAAGTTTTACTTGAACTTGAAATTATTGTAGCTGGCTCAAATGTCGTTTGTGCAGTAGAAGTTATTGTAATATTAGCTGTGGTAGAGGACAACGAAGAGGAAGATGGTGTCACGAATATAGTTGAACTGTAGGATGCTTCTGGTGGTGCCGGTGTAATGCCAGTTATTACAGCATTTGAGGGTAAATTGAATATGGTTGTTGGCGTTAGATTAGTTGCGGTAGGGGATGGTGTTATGCCAGTTATTACAGTATTGGGTGGTAAAGTTAAAATTGGCAATGTTTTGTTACAGGCTGGCAATTGTTGTGGCACATTTACCACAATTGGAGAGGATGGCTTAACATTTGAGCAACTAATAGGTTTTATAATAGTGCTTGAATTTGGAACTCCTCTTAAGAATGACTGTGTCGTTGTATTAACCATCGGCGGATCATTATTAATCGACTGTGAAGTCATTATAGTTGTTGGGGCCGATGAATTGTTTAAAGCATTTGTCTTAGGTATTAATGTAATAGTAGTTTGATTTATAGTAGAGCTTTCATTTGTAAAACCTTCAGTATTTTCTTCTTCATCATCTATTATCATGCAGTCATCATCATCATTCTCGTCATTAGCATCACCTATATTCTTTTGACCGTCTTTATTAAGAATATTTGTCAAGGACGATTCACTGGCTTCTACTACTTCCTTGTTATTTCCCGAAGTGGTTAAACAAACAGCCGTACTAGAGGTTGTCATTGCATTGTTAATTCTACCCTTTTCCATTGAATTTACATCCATTTCAAAGCGTGTTTGTCCCTTTAGATGTATTAACCAAAATGCTTTTGTTTTTTCCTCTGGCTTCTTTACTATATTATGTTGTAGTTGATACAGCTCTCTTAACATCATTTGTCCATCTACACTTTGCAGGAGTATAAGAGTGGGTGGTTTCATTTCCGGGGTTAAAGGGCCAAAATAGATTTTTCTACCCGATTTGGGTGTAACGAAAGCATCGAAAGGAGCATTTTGAAAGAATTGTAATTTAACAATTTTACTCTTTTGGCGAGCGAAATTTATAACCTTTTGAATACGATCCAACGATACTAAATCGCGAAAATCTGGCACAAATATATGGGAGAAATCATTATGTAAATCGAGTACCAACCATTTATGATCCAACTTATGTAATTCGGGCAAGAAGATCTCATTAATATCATGCTGGGTAACACTGCGAAATTCAATATTCGAACTCATTTTACTATACGTATCCATTTTCAATAAACTACTTGATTGTGCCAGATCAGACTTATATTTTCGCGAACTAATCTTAGCAATGATTTTGCCTGATTCAATTTCATTTGTTTTGGCGGGTTTTTGTATAGGATCTACAACATTTTGTGTTCGTATTTCAGGAGTAAACGGCGGCGTTTTTGTTTGCTGTAGTTGTGAGACTAAAGTCGGATGTTTAATGGGCGGTGGATTTAAATTGGGCTGGATTTTAATTACTGTACGAGGAGGTGTTGGTTGTACAGTAGTTAATCTTCGTGTGGGTAAAATTTGAGCTATTTTTGGTGTAACTTGTGGTACGGACTGCTGGGATACTTGTGTCATTGTTGCCGTTCTAGTCAATGTTTGTGTTGCCGTTTTCATCTGCGGGCTTACCCATTGGCTTGATTTCTCTTTTTTCTTTTCATCTCTCTGTCTTTGTTTCACTAGCAGTGAACACAAAACATTGATCTTTTTCGTCAACGAAGGATGTGTATCTGGTGTGGGTTTATTACAAGCCATGTTTGGATCCGATTTTAGAAAGCCCTTAACTACCCAATGTGACTGTTTGCCCTGCATTACCATAGCCAGCTTTTCGGTTTCTTTGTTGCGAAATTTCTGCAACAACATTTTTCCCATTAAAGGCATTTTATCGGGTTTTAAAGCTGTTATGTTAACTATGCCCATGGCTCCGGGTATCAAAGGCATCATATTTTGTATGGTTATGGCAAAAAAAGTGTCATCTTTCATTTTGACTTGCCATACATATGAGAAACCCTCACAAAATGCATCCAGAAAATTACACCATTTCATGATGCATAAAATATCTGGATTTGGGGTAGGTATGATATGCGATTCTCTTTGCAGAGCGCAGTCAATATCTTGCATTTTTTTACTAACCAATGAGTTCATGTTTCTTATTACACTGTTATAGATATCTCTAACACTTTCATTTTCCATGTCTAAAACATAATTCAAACTGTCAGCATTTTTGGAAGTTGAACTTCCCATTAACGGAGTATTATTAGGGGTATTACTAACTTGTTGACTTTCAGTTTGAGAAAATGCTGCGGAATTAGGAGTTGTTGCAAAGGAAAAATCCAAACATTGTTTTTCATTTCGTAATGCAGCTGCAGAAGAAGAAGATGAAGGACAATTTGGAGTATTAGCATTGACATTTAGTGAGAAACAACTGGAAATTTTAGGTAACTTTAATTCTTCATTTAAAAAAGTATCCACCGTTTCTGCTATTGGTTCCTTGGGGACTTCGATTGCACAAGGTGATGGCATCGGTTTATTTGTTCCATCAGTATTTTTCAAATCTGTCAATGTGGCGAACTTTTTAACAGTTATAACACCACCACTGCTACAAATCTGAAAGTGATTTGCCGATTCACTTGAATCCATATCTGGTATTATTTTTTCAAATTCAGAACAAGATTTTGTACTAGAAGAAGTTAGTTGAGTATTTTCATCTTTATCTTTAGGTAAAGAGTTCATACTAATTGTAGGCTCATCATCGTCTTCTATAAGATCTACCACTTCATCGTCTAGCTGTACCTTTTTCTTAGCTATTACTGTTGGTACTTGAGCTGTATTTAATTCTTCACTGTTAGTTTTATCTTTACTTATGTTTTTATCTTTTGCGCTAATTGTACTCTCGTCCTTTTTATGATTTTCGATATCTGTTTTGTGGTAATAAACCGATCTTAAGACATGTTCATTTAACAAAAGTCTAGTTTGCTCATTTTCATTTTCTTTGATGTACTTCAATACACTAAGTCTACGCCGTCGATTGCAATATAAAAACATACGTCTGGGTGTGGGAATATGACGTCTACAGCTGTCGTTACGAGATTGAAAGAATCGTTTACGCACATCATGTAAACTACGTTTTGACTTTTGTTTTTCTGGCACACTTTCTTCGGTAGGTGATGCTCTGCTGTATGTATCTTCTCTATTGTCCTCGTTATCATCATCAGAATTTGAAGGTTCACTATTTGTTTTTAATTCTTCAACTTGCTTGAGTACAAGTTTTTCCACTCGTTTTTCCTCTAATTTCTCCTTGGTATCCCTCTTCCTGCGTTTTTTAGCCCGAATCCAATTATCATCACTGTCGTCGTCATCACCATCATCTTTATCGTCTTCTTCATCATAGTCTGCCTTGTTCTCGGGATCCAGGCCATCATCGTCATCATCTTCGTCGTTATGCCTTTTCTTCTTCTTTTGTTCTACCTTCTCAAAAGTATATTTGGGTTTAGCACTGACCGTGTAATCGTATTCCAATTTCTGTTCCGCATTATGCTCTATTGTTTTATTAGCCTCTTCCTTTTCAATGACCATTGGCTTACCTTCGGTAGCACGACCTTTGCAGAAACATTTGTATAAATTGTGTACCATACACCAAACTGCAACATTATCCATATTTTTCAATGGTACTAAGTTAACAGTACAATGTTTTAATTGCTCCAAAATCGAATCCTGAACATAAACCGGTTCGTGAATTTCTTTGATTTCAATAGCTAAATGCTTTTCATTGTCTATGGTTGTTAGTGCAGTCTTTTTGGGAGAAGTCTTACGTTGCTCATCTTCAGTATCGGTAAAGTCTTCATAACGTTTGGGTGCTTTTGTACAGCGACGCTTTTTGTCATTGTTTGTTTCGTTTATCAACAGAGTTTCATTTTCCGTAAGCACGATTGTTGATGTAAATTCCTTTTCCATTCGTGCTAAACGTGCCGTGGCTTTGCGACGCAACATAAAGGCATCCTCAGTGGTAAGTGTACGGCCCTAAAGAGGTTTTATGTTAACATACTTTAGTTCAAAGTCCTCTAAGTAAAATTTCTCATTACTTACCTCAGTTTCTAGACGCATTATGCGCGCTTGATTATTGGACTTACAAGTACATTCAAACATGCATTTGGTCTTTCCACAGTGTTCACGCATAGGCGCTACTTCCTCTAGACTTACACAAATACAACCCATTTGACAATATTCCTTAGAACACGGTTTTTTATCTACAAAATTCAAAGTCATAATTAATCATATGAAAGTTTATATAAGTTTCCATAAACTTACCATTTCCCGGCTTAACCGCTGCATCAATTATAGTGGCATTTAGACGTTTAAGTTCTAGCCTAAAATATTAATTAAAATATTCAGAGTTTTAGTTTTATAAGAAGAATTAGGAGACTTACAACAAACTATTTTGTTTCTTATGTTGTTTTTTCATATTTCCACCCACAGCAAAGTTATTGGGAGAAGGTGATGTTTGTCTTTCTAATCCATTTGTTTCCTGTTTATTGAGAACTGTTGTGCTGTTAAATGCCTTATCTATATTTAGACCATGGGGATCAGGTTTGATAAACGAGTTTTCGCTACAACTTATGGCCACGGTGTTAATCATATCACTAACAACATCAGCACATGACATTAGCACATCATCCAACTGGTCTAAATTTTGACGAAAAGAAAAATCGGTTTTTGGTACCAATTCTTGATCTTCTTTCAGACATTGTTCAAATGATTCATCTAACTTTTCCGAACGATCCACCACGCGTCTTACCAAAATATGATTACGATCATTGAGATAGGGTATAACAAAGGTGAAGGATTTACGTAATTCTCGAGCATTGGTACTCCCCTTTGCGACCGCTTCTTCGGCTTCCTTCAAAGTTTTCGGTTGTTGAAGTGTAGAAACACTAAATTCTGCCCATTCTCTGGAAATATCATGGTGAGGCAAAATATATTGTAAATAACGTTTCGCAATTTCATGTAAAGGTTTGCCATACTCAGGAAAAACTTCTAATTCTACAGTGGGCATACGAACCACAGCCATACTTCCACCGGCCAATAGTAGAGCAGCAGTGTCATCATCTAATGGCTTTTGAAAGGTCTTGTGCGATAAAGGACAAGGTTTGAACACTGCTGGTAAAGGATCCTTGTTGAGTTTTTTAGTTTTTGCTTCTATAGTCTTGATGGGTTTCAAACATTGCCAAACCGTATCATCTGCACAATGTTCTGGACATTCTTTGGGTGGTTTCGTTATATGACTTATATAAGGAGGTTTGTGGAACTCATCATTGTTGCCACGTGTTCCCCTAAGGCGGATAACATGAGAACCAAAATCTACATCTAAAACTTGATAATAATATTTATTAAATTCGGTGTTTATAAAGGAGGCTGCATTCCAGCCATTGCGTGTGAAGGACATTGAAGAATTTGAAGATTGTGCCAACGTTTGACTGGCACTTTTGACCTTTTGTGTGCGCATTCTTCTTTGCAATTCCCTATAGATGCTGGCCTCATTGTTTATTATGGCTAAGCGATGATTTTTAGAGAACTTTTGCAAATAATGCTTTCTTTCTGCCACCGTACGAAACTTAAGTAAATTTTCTGGCACTGCCGGCATATCAAAGTGGGGTGGTACTGTTTTAGGAGTCATCAGACCTTCCATATCTCTGGCATATATTTTACTTTTTGTCACTGATTTGTCCTCATCTATATTATAATTGGTTTCTAAATCATTTATACGCATGTACTCGTTTAACGATTCGCTTACGAATACCGAATTTTTATTGTTTTTAGTCGAGTTGGGAACAATGGGAGTCATTAGCATGCCTGGTATTCGTTCACAATCATCAAACCCTAAAAATTCCGTTGAATCTGTTGAATCCATAGAATGTTCTTGGTGATGTTGGTAGCCTTCTTTGAGAGAACTGGATGAGGATATTCTTGATAGATTGTCTTTTGATTTTGGGGCCGGTGTATTTGAGCTGTTAGTGGAACCACTACCACAAACTTTGCACATAAGCATATCTATAAAATTTAAACCAGTCTTAAGTCTTTCCGTTGATTGTGTGTTTGTTTCAGTCTGACATTTTTCTGTCTTTTCATCCGAATCCAATTGTTTTACAGGTTGCAAATTTTCTTGTGTAGTTATTTGTTTCTCTGGCGTGGACTCTAAGTTACTTTGCCAATCTCCTTGCGTCTCCAAAGTTGAACTATTGTCATTTGGCTTATCTATTACAGTAGATGACACCGGAGTTCTAATAATATCTAAAGGGGCAGTATTATCCCTTCGAGCTTTTATACTATTTAATTGCTCTCTTAGTTTTCTTCTAACATCATCTACGCTATTTTCATCAGACTTTTGCTTCTCTTCTTGGCTACCAGAAGGATGAACACTTTCATGTTTATCATTTGAACCTGATTGATTATCGGAATCTTCAACAAGCGGTTTTACTTTCGGTTCAGAATTTCTGATAAGTGCTTGAGGCCTTCTTGCATTTTTTAGTAATTCCAATTGCTCTTTTAGTTGTTTACTTACATCTTCCGTTGTATTGCAAGGTGTATCTGTTGCTGGTAATGTTTTTTCTGCCTCTTCTGGAAAAAATTCTTCAACGTATTCCTTAACGCCCAAGTGATGTCTCTGCCATGCCACTAGTCGTTTGGACCACTGTTTTATGTTTTGGCGCTTCTTTTTAAACATTTTACGATTCGACTGATCGAATAAAACACGTCTCAGGCGATAGTATGTAATGAAAACTCGATTTTGTTTGCGCACAGCATAACGTTTGATAACTATACGGGGCCATGTTTCAAACCATATAAACTTTTCGATATTTACCAAATTGTAGCGCAGGAATTCGGTGGAAACTTTGTGTTTTCGCTGTAGTCGACGAAATATTCGCCAATCATTCTTAGTTAGCCTAATCATTTTTAAATTGATAATTTTGGAGTTTTGTTTAAGTGGCAGCAGGATGGTTGAGTCTAAAAATTAAAATTGGAAAATATATATTATTTGTATGAAAACAAGTGAAACTTTTGGTAAAAAGTATTTTTTTTTTAAACTTGGGAGTTGGGTGCAGCTTCGTCATTGGGGCACACATCAATGGGAACTCTTATTGTATATTCCTATTATTGATGCATAAGCATTGAATATTGAAAGAAATAACTGCAGCAGAGTCTCGTATCTCTAGCTAATAGCTAATAAGCATATTTAACTGCAAGTGTTGTTTGTTGGATAGTACTATATATCTGTGCCTTGGTGCTAAAAGGGCCAATGTCGAAAAAGTAGTTTTGAGAAAACTTTATTTAAAGTTTTTATTTTCCATACAAATTCATAGTAACATTGCCCAGAAAATCCCTTATAAATCTATTCTGAGTGAATTTTCAGAATAGCTGTTGGAGCTCAATAAAAAAGGGTAAAGTAGGGAATCTATAGCAATGATTAACTCAAAACAGCAAAAAAATTGACTTTGGTCCTTTTAGCACCAAGCCACAAATATATACATACGTACCTATATAGTTTTAGGTGAAAAAAATAAGCTTATATGGTTTAAAATTACAAGCGCAAGACCCAGCACGATTCTATTGACGAAAATGTGAAGCAAAAAAATATTCCAAACCCCATGCAGTCTTAAACGTCAAAAAGTTAAGTCTCGTATTGAAAACATAGATCCTTAAAAGGATTTAAATTCTAACCAGGTTGCTAGCAATATTAAACTTTAGATGAAAAACTACTCCATGTATGGGGCACCTTTCGGCAGATCTGACTGTTTTAACTAACTCTAAAATTAAGTAACTAATACTATTTTATGATAAAATTTTGGTATGAGTTTTTTAATTCATTGTCTAAGGACAATAAAAAGAATGTTATATCTGTTGAATGAGCACTTGGAGATAGAGCTCTAAATAAATAGTAATGAATCTGTCGCATTCTGAACTTTTTTCAGAAACCAGTATTTTGTTATACCCTTCACCACCATAGGTAGAAAGGGTATATTAATATATATTAAAGATAATTTGATGAAATTTGGCACAGGCTCACATTTTGGTCCAAGAACGATCACTATTCTTTTTAGGTGAAATCGGATTACAATTTCGGGTACCTCCCATAAGGATGCCTTCCCGGAATAGTTTTTGGTCCTTTACAGCCACAAATTTAGTTGTATTTTAATAATATTCAGCACAAATATTACTTATCATAACCTTAATCAGTGTTCCTAATTTTGTAGAAATCGGCCAATATTTGACCACACCTCCCATATAAAGACGTTTATATACACATAAAAGTACAAAAACGTTAATAACTCTGAAGATAAATGCACTTGATTGCTTAAACTTTGCACAGATAAATATTTTATAAATATGAACCAATAACCAAAATTTGGTAAGAATTGGTCCACAATTGACATTAGCTCCCATATTAGGCCCTTAGCCGGAAATTAGATAAGTCTCGAAATTTTGAAAAAATAGCACATAGTATATGTATGTATATATCTAAGACTTAAGGAAAACTTGTTTAATTATTGGTCCATATTTGACCTTAGTAGTGAAGGGTGTTATATAGTCGGGCTTGACCGACTATAGCATTTCTTACTTGTTTTTAGTTAAGTACTGACTTAGTTTTTATTAACTTAGAATTAAGTTCTAGTTCAGTTCGAGTTTAGTTCTAGTTCAGTTGTATTATCGTTGCAGTCCCCGAAAAGAGTTCCATGGACCAAAACCAAATTGTTCTGGTTTCGTTTCCGCTTATTTACTTGAAATATGAAATTCCGGGCATTTGGTAACTCTTTTTAAAACTATATATACATACACATTACTATTGTAAATTTAGCACATTCATCGATTCTTACGGAATAGAATTCCTAACTACAATTTATTTCTTTTAAATTTTTATATCTTAAAAATGTTCACAAATCTCACCATTTGTTATGTTTTTCTTTTTTTAATTAATTTTCCTCATTACAATTGTTTAATTTGTTCTTTAGTTTTTTCTTTTATCTTTTCTTAAAGGAAAAAACATTTTAAATCAAAGAATAGAATAGTAGACCACTCTGTAGTATTTTGTGTATTTTAAATTTAAGGGATACGATAAGAAGAAGAATAAAAAAGACCAAAACAAGAACAACTAAACACCCACTTTGCAAATGGCGTGTAAGATATGTACAGCGAGTTGTGTGTGTGTTTGAGCGTTCGAATGCTCCGCCGCAAAACACTAGAATCAGACTAAAGCATTGGCTTCAAGTTTTTTGTTAAATTTCCATATTTCCGCAAACATTTTCACTTTAAATCTTTAATTAAACTATTCCTTTACATTTTTATTGCAGTTTGACACAATTTTTCACATTTAAAATTGATAATTTCCCATTAAATAATTTGTTTGAAAGAAGAAAAAAAAAATTACTACACTGTGATCGCAAATCTTTTGCCCGTTTGACGTTTATTTTACTTGTGTTTCGTTTGCTATTCTGTTCCCCACAAATGAATGAATGTCAAAACAAAAAACAGTTGTTGTATTGTGTGTGCGAGAGGTAGAAAGGAATGTGGTGAATTAATAAAACGACGAGTTTTTCCTTTTGAGCGGGAATTTGTTTAATCAATCACATGTTTTTTGTTTACTTTGGTGAAAAGCACATACATATTTTGTATGTTTGTGTGTGTGTGTAATGAGAATGTATCACAGTTATTTTGAGCAAAAGTGGCGGTATTTTTGTTTCTGCTGCCTCTGCTTTTGTAAGTTTGTTGCTGTATGAGTTTTAATGATAAACACTCGGAACAACTGCTTTTCTGTAAGTTGGTGGTTGCTTTGAAAACATGTGTTTTGATTTTTTTGCAAGTCATCAAATTTGAGGTTAGGTGCAGTTGAATAATATTTTTGAACGTTAATAAAAATATAATTAAAGAAATTCTTATATACATATACACATACATATGTACGTATAACAGTAAACTAACTGGAAACTAATTTATCATCGCTAAAGGCTAATGTCAGAAAATAAATTTAATAACATACATACCCCCCAAATTCATAAACGGATTATAACATTATCAAGGTCTTATATAAGGAATTTTATAAAAAAAAATTTTGAATTATAAGCATGTCATAGCTATATCTTTTGTGTATAAATAAGGGGGATAATTTGAAAATTGTGGCCGTTTAAGGCTAAATTCCGCAACATCTCCTTTTAGTCATCTTTTCTTGGGACCCTCAAGGACTTAAAAGTTACTCCTGCTTCTAATAATTAATAACGATACTTTTGTTTACTGGTGCTTTGTTCTCCAACGTTCTCCAAAACTTTATCTGGCTATGACTTTAGAGCAGCGGCACCACCACATATACAAATTTGCGATTGTACTAGCATCAGCAGAGAAAATTTAAAAACTTCATATTGTGTTCTCGCTTCATTATTTGTATTTCATACCGAAAATCTATAGCTATAGACTACCATGGTGTAAATGGCATGCAGTTGTTGCCTGGGTTCCCTACTAACAGGTAACAACTGTATTCAATTCCTGCTCACACCTCCTCATGGTACAACCTGGAAACCTGACCAACCTAGTTGAAGATGCGGTAAATAACCCGAGTGGGATTCTAGGTCAGGGCCAACGTGAGAGGGAGTTATCTTTAAACCATTCCGACGTATTTGGTCTAAGGGTCTAAGATAATTGTACTTGGTGAAGTACAAAACTGTAGCGTCTGTTCAACATGTTAGTTACGGCTACAAGCGGGCGTCTGTCTCGGATTGAGTGGCTCGCTTTACAAACGTGGCTCTGGTCTTTGTACTCATCATCTATCGACTTAGCACTGACGATGTTTTAAGCATGGAAAGAAACAACATAATCATGCGAGAAATCCCAATGCTACGGCAGCTGGCACAAGGATTTTGGAGGTTCCTAATCTATGCAAGAACATCCTGATGAATGAAACCATAAGGCCCTATGCTCCACTGGCAGTCAAGAATAACAGAAGAAGATAGGCTACCAAATAGACTGCGATCATATGTCTACTAAGCAACAAAAAATTGAAAAAATACAAAAAAAAAACTGTAAAATGACATTTCTAATATGCACATGACGTTTCTTAAATGTACCTTGACGTCTCTAAAATGTACTTTTACAGTATGTCCTCAATTTAGTTGTGGTTTATGGAACGTAAAAGTATTTTTATGCTCTTTACAATTGTTGTGTGTCGCGTAAAAACTGCGGTATCAATAATATATATTTTTATAATATATTTGCTTTCAATTTGATAACGACCAGTGACGATTTTGCAACGTCAGTTTTCTATGAGTTGTGTTTCACTGGCCAACTTACGTTAGCAGGCATTCTATAGTCTTGTTATCCATCACGCGCTATAAACTGCGCAACCTAATTTCAATCCCAACAGTTCACTGTGTTTTCGGGTTGCATGCTAAGGGACTCAATCTTCAGAGTAATATAGTATATCTTAAGGAGGAAGACAATGTCACTATTAACCTGCTCTGTCGCTACCCATCTCTTTCTAATCTAAAGGCTTTTCTGGGCATTTGAATTTCTTTTTTCTGCACCATCTATCTTGTTTCTCGTTCGTAAAATATAACCATTTCTTGTAGAATCTGGCTGGCTCTAACGAGCTTTTATTAAATTTGTAGTCAAAAGATTCTTCTTTTCTATCCATTGCAAGTGACGACTACCAATTTTATATTGATCGATAGATGCCGCCACTAGAAATATTGATTTAAAATTATCATATTGATTTAAAATTCTGTATTTCTCGCACCGAGTAATTTCTCACATCGAACAGTGAAAATATGCGAAAAGCAATGTTAGTTTAAACAATTAGTTGGCAACACTTTTTTTTAACAATTTCACTGTTAGATGTGTGAAATTACTCGATGAGAGAAATACAAAAACTAGGTACAGGTTCCACGTAGGATTCAAGTTTTTTTTTGGTGTATGTCGATAAGTATTCATTATTCCTTCCCTTTTTTATATTTCTTTTAGTTTTGCGATTTCAAACAAATATTGAACTTTTCCTTCATTTCTTAACTAAAGTCAAAGGCTAAACCCACATTGTTCGATAGAAAAACCAAGTTATACTTTTATATCTTAGTTATTATAAAATTAATACGAACTTACAAACAGTGCTACCAACTTGACATTTCATTCACTTTATTTAAGGTTATGATACCAATGACTTGACTAAAGTAAAATATAAAAATATGCACCTCAGATGACAAATCATAAAAGAAAATGGATTTCGTTATTATCTCGCACACTCTGTTTTACTTACTTTAATTTTTGTACATATTTTAATGCTTTGAAATAAAGTTTATCATTTTTTATATTAATAAGATTTTAGTTATTTCTTAAGTTTTTATTAACCTGAATTATCTGCCTTTTTATTTATCACTATTTACGTTTTCTTGAGTTAATGCAATAACAAAAGCCTATTTGCAATCGTTTATTTGACTGTTCGTAAATTCAATATGTAGATGCTAATAGTGAACGGTTACAGTGTTGGCAGCACTTATAGAAACAGTGAAAATGCTAATGGTTAATTTTTTGTTTAATAATAATATTACACGTTTTTAACGTAGCGAGACGACAAATGGTAGACAGATGGCGGAATTTAAAGGCTATGCTATGGTGGATTCATTAAAAGTTACCAGCCTAGATCTGTTCTTTTGAATCGTTGTCAATTATGTGTTGAGAAACAGATCAATTTTGCTGAATGTTAGTAGCTTGATCAAATTTTGTATAGGCAATTGATTGATTGTTTTTTAAGTAGACAACCCTTTTTAAATGATTCCAAACTGTTTGGTGGTTAATAAACAAAGTGTCCAAACTTTGGCCAGTTTTTTAGTAAGAGAACGGAACACACTTCTCTTCGTGTTTTTGATGTACAGTCAATCCGGACACATATAGTTTAAGGCTTATCCGGATTATCGAGAAGGTGAGAACATTAAAATAATCTAAGTAAATTAAATATGTACTAACACTCATTGTTCTATTCTTCTTCTGTTACCCTTGACTCCCAGTGGAGCATAGGGCCTCAGTGTATGTACTATGAAAAGAAGTTATTTTGTGTTGATAAACTTTGTTGATGTCTTTGTTTTGGGCTTTTTGCTGCATCCATATCTAAATTATTCTCTTTAGACCATTGAACGCAAACGCATTAGATATCTTTGTTTTTGTATCTACAAAGTCGTATTCAGAGTCCGTAAGCTGCACTGACGATTTATATTGTTTAGCTTGTTGTACTATCTCTTAAGCAGACAAATTCAATGAAAACACCAGTTGCCCGATCATTTATCTCCCCTTTGGTTATGTCTTTACTTAAATTCATAGCACCAATCACATTTTGCATGGATTCCATGTTCGATCCCCAGCCAGACCCACTTGAAAAAAATTCCCGTAAAAGTTATTATAGTGAAGTAAGCCTATTTTTTCTTCGTTTCTCTAAGCTCATTCTAAAATGTAAAAAATAAATCATATTGGGCAAAAATTAAAGGGGCTACACGTTCCAAAACCTTTTTTTCTTTTTGAGGTCTACTTTGACGCCCAAAAATTCACCCTGTGAAAACACCTCATAACTCAGTTAGCCAATGCTTATTGAGTATTAGGCTATGTAAAACTTCTCTAACTAATGCATTTGCCGTTTGGAGCCGGAGTTAAAACGAAGGTCCCTTTCAATAAGTCTAACAATAGAATCGGGTGAAGCTCATTGTCAGAGAGAAGTATCCCTTGTTCCAATTGTAATGTTGTCGGGGAATTATATATTCATATCGTTAATTTAGGAACATGGAATTTTTCGGCAACCTGCCTAATAAAGCATGCGAATTAAGAACGGCATATTTAAGATGTTTCTTATTGCACAAAAAAATTTGGCGGGCTTACTTGGGTTAAAAATTTTAAATTGTCTGAAATGTAGTAGATTCCGGATTACTGGTGTGTCCGGACTGTCGAAATTGTACTGTATTGTATGCAGTAATTTCTATAGTGAAAAGCATGATTTCTTCGAAAATTTTACTTATTTTCAGACTTTTGTAAATTTTAACATAAACAATATCTAAAATAACTATCAACACAAGAAATGTAACATGTCATCTTTCAAAAGATGACAAGTAGTAAGGCCATATCAATTTTCACAAATAGGCTATTACTATTATTTTTTTATTTTTATTTTAAATTATCTTATATTTGAATCGATGTACTGATTTTTGTTGGAAATGGCCCATAATTATAAATTTATTGACAATTTCTCTTAACTTGTTAAGCTTGACCAACAATTGCACTACCTTATTTGATTCAATAATCATTCTTCATGTGTATACATTACTTTTTCTTTACCGATTTTTATAATTGAAGTATTTATGTAATTGCCAATACTGTATGTGTATAACAAAATAAATTTACCGAAGAAATTGATAAGATGACGACTGACAAAATCTTATGTAAAATAAAATCTGAACAAATATATAAAAATATCATGCGCAGGACATTATTAAAAATGGTTTAAATTATAAAATAAAAATAATTTAAGTTATATTAAGCCAACATTTAGGAAAATGTTAAAAAAAAAATATTTTTGATTAAATAAATGTATAAATTATTGAGGAAAATATTTTAATTTTATGTCATTAAATAATTCCTTTAAGATTTTTGATTTTTATAATTTTATTTATAAAATTTGGACAACAAAATATTTTAAATTTATTTCCTATACCCACACTCAACTGTACTTCCGCACAGATCACTTGCAGTCAGTCATGTGAGCATCAAAAAACAAAATGTCTACCGGCCCCAACGAAGTTGAATAGTTTTGCAAACGACGGAAAAAAATCCACCTTAAACCTTATACATACACAAGGAATTTTCTACTTACATTATTTTTCTTTCGGCAGAAAGCCCTACCCTTGTTGCAAATTAACTTTTGCCTTCTTTCGTAGATTCCCAAGCAAAAGATCTTTTCTTTGATTTTTTACTATTTATAGTAATTTGTAGGTTATTTTTTTAATATTTCTGAAATTAAAGAAGTTTTCTAAACTTTCTTTAAATTAAGTTAAACAATTTTTTCACGCACGATACATTTTTTGTGTGTGTCAACAAAACTTCGATTGGTTCACTTGACATTTGGTTTCATAACAAACGAATGAGAATAGGTGAGAAATGGATAAGGAGAGAGAAATAAGTGAACACACTACATGTACAGGAATGTGGTGGTAAATGAAAAGTGGTGAATTATGTCAAATTGACCTTGCAATGAGAGAAATGCATTTGTTGGCTCAAAAAAGGCAGAAAAATAGGATTTACAAATGAATGTAAATGTGTACGAAGACAAGATTTTAATATTAAACTAAAATTCTTTTGTTTGTAAGTTGTTCTTCTATAATTCTTGCCTCTTTCCAACAATTATTTTACTCTACTGTGGCAACTCTGTAAGAGAAAACAGAATGGAATTGAAACGTTTTAGGAAAGAGACAACTAGCTAGCTGGCATTTGGCGCCATTTAACGGAAATTAAGTTTTGCCGATAAGAAAAACACGTGCTTTATTTGTAACTATAAAACAAATGCAAATTCCAGGATTTTCTAGGCTTTTAATAATAAATGATTCAAAAACATGAATTTTTAATTAAAATTTCTTTATTTATCTGCATTTTTATATATGTTTGTACAAATTAAATTACAGTTAATTAATACATGATGTAGATTGAAAATATGCTAGTTCCTTACCTAAAAAGAAAACAAAAAAAGTGAAATTAGTTATGTAAAGTATAATTGTAAATTTAGATAAATAAATTTTTTGAAATTAAAACACATGTATGATTTTTTTGTAAATTAACGAGGGGTTGAAGTAAAGTGGCTTCCGATCCGAAGCAATTAATTTGGGTTACTGAATATGAACTATTTTAAACAGAAGTAATGCACGTGCAAATACCGCCTACATTTAATTGCGTTGGAAAGAGATAGAGAAGAAAGCTATTGAAGTTAGAGAGATGTATAGCCTTTGACTGTAGACATTGTAATGTAAATGGGCGACTTGCTAATGTCGCTTTGTCTAGTTTTAAGGCAGGTTCAAATTTCAAGTCTTGAGTTTTTAGAAGAGACAGGTAAAGAGAATAGAATGGGGTATATACCTGAACGTTCTCTTCAGTTTTGCTTTTAACCTTTTTCGCTATTATAATTAGAAACATGGGTGAATAGTAATATTTTGACATTTCTTTGACAAATTTGACTTCAATTAAGGAATTTGTGTGTAACAGCGAATGCAAATTTAAAAGAAAATTGAGCGAAACTTGATTTGTATAAAACTAGACTTAAATACTGGCTCGTGTTGGAGCAATTTGCATAGCTTGCTCTATTAGTAGCAGCATTTTAATTTAACAACGGTGAAGTTTGTAATTGCTACTTATATTTACTACCGATAGTATATTTTGGTAGACCAGCTGTTGATTTTTATTAATACTGGCCCCATTCTGCATTTCATACGAATCAAAATTTTCTCCGTTTAAGAATTTTGGTATTATGTATTTCAATTCATTTTAATTTCTTTCGATTGTATGTATTTTGTGTTACGATCGGGGAAAAACGGAGATTTTTCAATTGCTGTTTTGGAACTGAATGCGTAATCGAAACGCAGAATTTTGATTCTATAGAAAAAAAAACGTGGTTCATGCTTTAGAGCATTACAAAATTTATGGAATCCATAGAACCGAAAACCATTTCGATCGGAATTTAACTACGAGAAATGGTTTCAATTCTGAACGGAATTTGACAAGACCCAAATATTCAGCCATGTCACAGAACTCAATTCTGTTCGGAAGTGGAATGAATTCCGTATTTGCTTCTATACAAAAAGTAAAACGAAATTTTTTCGGAATGAAACCACTTTTTATTTTCAAAGTGGAATTGAAATTGTATGTTTTTCTTTGATTAATGTTTTTGGTTGAAACAAAGAAAGAGTTACCGATTTGATTTGATAATAACGATTCACTTTCTAAAAACTTGTTCAGAAAAACATTTACAGCATTTGAAATTACACATTGGTCCGTCCTACAAATCATGCATTCTTCTGTCATCCTTTACTCCCAGTGGATCATAGGGCCTCAAACAAATCATTCATTGCTAGTATTTAAATAAAAACCGATTAGAAACATGTGTTTTAATTGTGTATATCAGTAGGACCTATTATGAATCGGGTTGCGTTGTTGCGGTTTTAATGTGAAATCATGCCACATAATCAGATTCCCTTTGTCATCAGTTTAGAATTAAAATAAAACTATAGCAAAAGTTGTGATAAATTTACCTTTTAAAGATCCGAATATATTGGAATTAATTCAATTTTTAAGCCCCATTATACATATATTCTAAAAAGATAAATAAAAAAATCCTATTAAAATTTTGAAAAATTTAAATTTTAATATTAAAAATGTATGTCAAAATTTCAGTAGGACCTATTATGAATCGGGTTGCGTTGTTGCGGTTTTAATGTGAAATCATGCCACATAATCAGATTCCCTTTCTCATCAGTTTAAAATTAAAATAAAACAAAAGTTGTCATAGACTTACCTTTTAAAGTTCCGAATATATTGGATTCATTTCGATTTTAAGCCCATTATAAAAACTAAAAAGATATAAATAAAAAAAAAAATCCAATTAAAATTTTGAAAAATCATCTTAAATTTGAATATTAAAAATTTCAAAAAATTCAGTAGGACCTATTATGAATCGGGTTGCGTTGTTGCGGTTTTAATGTGAGATCATGCCACATAATCAGAATCCCTTTGTCATCAGTGTAATGTTTGAGATGCTTAAAAAAATAGTTTTCATATATTAAACTTACCTTTATCTAAGATAATCGGATATAGTTTCTTCAAGACTTAATTTGCTTCTTAATAATTGTTTATCTAAAATTAAAAAAATAAAAATATATTGAGAAAAATCACAAATAAAGCATTTCTTTCTGATATCTATATCTTTTAAAATCAAGGTTCGAAAAAAGCAGTATTAAATTGTACTGAACTTTCGCACACGAAAAAGTTATTTATTTTTACGTACCTAACTAAGTCGGAAACAAAGTTAGGTACACAAAGACACAATAAAATGAACAGTGTGTTATAATATTTTTCGAACCTTGTTTGAAATTCTCAGTAAGACCAATTCGCGTTCAACATGACAAAAGTTTCCAAAACTTTCAGTTAGGGGCGAAAGATTAATTGTCATCATATGAAAATATGAAAAATATATTTTAAAAACACAGAAATTAAAAATATCTCACCTTATTTTGATATAATCACTTTTTAAGATATGTATGTATCCTGATCCTGATGTAAATTCTGCAAATAAATAAAAAATAATTGTTAGTTAAAAAAGACTTTATATAATTTAAACTTTGTTTTAAAATAATTTCATTTAAAACTTTTTCTGAATTCTTAGAAAATATTTCAAAAAATAGATTTAAATATTTTCTAGAAATGTTGAGACGTCTACTATCAAACATCGACCATGGCTAAAATTGGCACGAGGTTAGCGAAAAGCCTCAATTTTTATCTTGCACCGACATTTCTATTGTAGCCATTGAATTGGTTTAACAAATTAATAAGATGCCAGTGCTAAAGTTTTCAACATTTAAGCAATTAAAAAATAAGCTTACCATACAAATTATTAGAATGTGACAAAACCAGCTCCGGTTATTAAAGTTTCGTGTCTTCATTTAAAACCTACAATTATAAAAGAAATAATTATTAAACTTTTATGTTATTGGTAAAAAGAAAACAAAATTAATGAACATTTTTCAGTAAGACGAATTCTCTTGAACATAAAAATTTTTGATTTAAAACTTTTTCTAAATTCTTATAAAATCTTTTAAAAAATATATTGAAAAATTTCTAGAAATGTTGAGACGTCTACTATCAAACATCGACCATGGCAAAAATTGGCACGAGGTTAGCGAAAAGCCTCAATTTTTATCTTGCACAGACATTTCTATTGTAGCTATTGAGTTGGTTTACAAATTAATAAGAAGTCAGTGCTAAAGTTTTCAATATTTAACAAATTAAAAAGAAAATTAAGCTTACCTTTAAACTTCATCAGATTTTTTAATGTTTCTTGTCTTAGTTTTAAAAAACCTGCAATTATAAAAGAAATACAGAATAAACATTTATGTTATTGGTAAAAAAAAAAAAAAAATTAAATTAATGATAAATTTTTCAGTAAGACCAATTCGCGTTCAACATTAAAAGTTTCCAAAACTTTCAGATAGGGGCGAAAGTTAATTATCATCATTAAAGGGCTGGGTTACTATATTTGTTGGTTAAGATATTGTTTAAGAATCTCTACTAGTTTATTGCACTAGGCTTTCAATTCTTGAACTAAGAATCTTTTAAAATATATATAAAAAAATGTTGTGCTTCCTTACCTTAAACATAACTCCATGTTAACGATCTTTTAATAGGAATTTGCACGATTTATTCGTATTATCTAAAATAAAAAGAAATTTATAATTTTATTTAACAATTTAAGAATTTATTTCAAATATTTATTTTTCAAAATTTTCAGTAAATACGTTATCAAACGTTTCGTCATTATTTTTCTGTAGAACGAAAGTTAATAAAAATTGTAATCATCATAAAGAATTACAGGAAATTTATAAAATTATTATAATACATATATTCTAATGAATTATAATGTTTTACAACGCATTATTAAGAATTATAACGCTTTATAATGCGATTATAAAGTATTATAAAGCGATAATGTATTATAATGCGATTATAATGTACTTTAAAGCGTTATAATGCTATTATAACGCAATATTATGTATTTATAATATAAACATAAGGTATTATAACACATAATAATCGTTTTTAACGCTTTATAATGCGATTATAATGTATTATAACACATTATAACGCGATTATAATGTATTACAACGCATTATAATGCGACTATAACGTATTATGCGAATATAATGTATTATAATGTGATTATAATGTATTATAACACATTATAACGCGATTATAATATATTACAACGCATTATAATGCGATTATAATGTAAATATAATGTGTTATAACGCATAATAACGCTTTATAATGCGATTATAATGTATTATAACGTATTATAAAGGAAATATAATGTATTTTAACGCATTATAATGCTATTATAATATATTTTATCGCATTATAACGAATTTTTAAGTATTATAATGGGATTATAATGTATAAAAACACATTATAATGCAATCATAATGTATTATAGCGCATTAGAATGCTATTATTATGAATTATAGTGCATTATAATGCAATTAAAATGTATTACAACTCATAAGAATACGATTAGAATGTATTATAAAGCATTATAATGATGTTATAATGTGTTAAAATGAGATTGTAATTCATTATAAAATTATATGTATTATAATGAAATATATGATTTAGTAACTTTGTAAGTTATTCGCTTACCTTTAAAAACGCAGCCTTAAAACAATTTTCTTTATTTAACAAGTTTTAATTTATCTAAAAATAGAAAGAAAAACAATGAAATTAATAATTTTATAATTAAAGTTATAAAACTATTAAAGAATTAAATGTTTATTTTCAGTTAATACGTTTTAAAACGTTTCGTCATTATTTGTCTGTAGAACGAAAGTTAATAATATAAAAATCATCAGAAAAAAATTGATGCAACTAGTCCCTAGCATTCAACATGAAAAGTTTCAGCTAAGGGACGAATGTTAATTGTTCATCTAGAAATTGTTATACAGTAATTTCGAATTAGGTTTTCCAGTATATAAATCTTTGCGTAAATCATTATACAGGAACAATTGCTAAACGATTTGAGCAGCTAAGATAAAATTACTATACAAACTTCAATATTTTATAGTATTAATTTTTCTTACCTTTTAGATATCCATTTTTTGATGTTTTTAAGAACATTTTTCATAAATTCTCCTTAAATTAAAAGAAAAAACTTTTGCCATTAATCTCAAAATACTTAAATAATTAAATTATTTCTTTTATTTATTTTCAGATAATACGTAATTAAACGTTTCGTCATTATTTTTCAGTAGAACGAAAGTTAATAAAATTGTAATCATCATAAAAAATAAATTAAACTTAAAAAAAAATTAAAAGAAAATAATTACCTTAAAATTACAACCACTCTTTAAAAGCTGTTTGATACATCATATGACATTTTATCTAAAATTATATAATAAAAAAATTATATATGAAATATTTTATACAAAAGAATGGACATTTATTATGTTTCATTTTAATTAATTCAGTAAGACCAATCATTCGCATTCAACATGAAAAGTTTTCAGATAGGGGCGAAAGTTATTTTTTTCATCATTTCATAAGAAGTTAAAAGTAATTTTTAAAAGTTTGAATATTTACCTTGAAAGTCACAAAAAGATTTACATCTTTAGAATCTAATAAAACCGAGACCAAACATGAGACCATTTCCACGGGGAACTAAAATTAAAACAAAAAAACTTTTTTTATAACAAAAATGTATGTATGTATAACAAAATTTAATATTAATTTTGTATAAATTCAGTAAGACCAATCATTCGCATTCAACATGAGAAGTTTTCAGATAGGGGCGAAAGTTAAATGTTCATCATTTAATAAAATGTTAGACGATTTTAAAAGAGTTAAGAAAATTACCTTTTAAGTTGCAAGCGGATCAATTCATTTCTCTGAAATTTTCAATTAGACACCAACAAGTTTAATAACTTTCTTCTGGGAAACTAAAATAAAAATAAAAAAATTTTATTTAATTTTTATAATTTAAATGAAAATGTTTAAATCTTTTTTCTAAATTCAGTAAGACCAATCATTCGCATTCAACATGAGAAGTTTTCAGATAGGGGCGAAAGTTAAATGTTCATCATTTAATAATACAATTTTAGATGATTTTTAAAAAGTTAAGAAAATTACCTTTAAAGTTAGAAGCGGGTGAATTTATTTCTTTGGAATTAGCAATTGGACACCAACAAGTGGAATTACTTTCTTCTGGGAAACTAAAATAAAAAGATTTCATTTAGTTTTTCATAAATTTGACTCAAATTTTTTTAAATCTTTTTTCTAAATTCAGTAAGACCAATCATTCGCATTCAACATGAGAAGTGTTCAGATAGGGGCGAAAGTTAATTGTTCATCATTTTAAAATAGATATAATAAAAATTTGAATATTCGTAAATAAATAATTAAACTTACTTTTTCATTAAGTTGAAGAAGACAAGAAAATACGAAGAATATATGACTGTAAGGCTGAAAATCCCTAGCGTTTTGTTAAAATTAAAGACTACCAATAATTTATCTCAATTTTCATATTTGAAAAATCTAATTCTCTATTTTATAAAAAAATAGATTTGTTATATTTTCATTTAACTTTTCATACTCTTATGAAATATTCATACATTCATCTGACCATGTACATACTATATATTATTAGGACAACAACTATATAAAAACTATAGTTGGAACTTTTCTCTTTCAAAGTAAATTGTATAAAATAAATCTTAAAAACTAGGGGTTGTGTGTTTGGGTAAGAGAAATAATATTTCTTTTGACCAAAAACGAATAAAAATAAAGGAAGATAATTAAAATTTGTTAAACTTTATATAAGATTATATAAAATGCATTGAAGTTTTTTTGTAAAAAGAAAGTGTAATAATAATGAACTTATATAAATTGCTAACAAGTATTTTTACTGCTTTTTAAGGTAAGACTAAAACTTATTCAGCTTTCTCCCTATCTTTATCCTTTTTCTTCTTCTTTTTCTTTTCTTTCTTCTCGCCCTCAGGTTCAGCTTCAGCCTCTTCTTCGATTAAGGAAACATCAGCTGCTTCTTTGTCAGCCTTATGTTTCTTTTTCTTCTTCTTCTCAGATTTTTCTGTGGTCTCAGCTGCTACTGCTGAGTTATCATCTTGACTGGAAACACTTAATTTACGCTGAAAATGGTTTAATATTTAAATTAATTTTATTGTTATACAGTTTCATTTTTAATAAAACCTACCTTCTTAGCCTCCTCATCTACACCATTCGAGCTGTTTTGTGGAGCTACCGCAGCAGCAGGCTTTTTAGCGTTATAGTCTACAAAACCGGTTAACCATTCTTTGGGTGTATTTTCATTGGGTCTGCCATATTTATCTAATTTGCCAGATGCAATAAGCGCTTTTTTGGCAGAAGCTTTAGGACCCAAACCCCATTTGCGTGGATAGGTATCTCTTTCCATAATGACACGCTTAATCTTAGCCACTACACCATGATCACATGAGGCCATGGTGGCTGTGGTCATTTGAGCAATAGCCAAACAAATAGCTTCACCCTTTGTTGTGCAAATAACAATTTCTTGATCGATTTCAATACCGTCTTCATAACGTAAGACACCAGTCAACATGATTTTAGCACCATAGCAAATGGCATTGACCTAAAAGTTTAAAGTATTCATATTTTTTATTATTAGCTCTTCAATTAAATTAACTGAGCCTTTTAGGCCATATATAGTTATTAAAAGCTACTTTAACAATAGATATTTAAATATCACAATGAAATAACTTTTAGCATAAAATAATATACTATTTTTAAGCTGGAATTTAATTCTTCCCCCTTTAAAAAATGGCTTAAAGCAATTTCCTAATGGGAAGAAAAATTTGTACTCTGAAATTCACTTTGTTAAGAAATGCCGTAAAAATCACTTCTAAACATACACACATCGGAGCAGATTTCATTTTCCCAATCATAGTCACATAAAGATTTGAAATACATTCTTCATGCCGGCTTATATCATGGGGTCTAAAACAAAGTTATGCAAAAGATATTCATACAAAGAAATCTCAAAAAAAAGAGTTAGAAAACGTTTTTTATCACACTTTTAAAGTCTTCATTTCTTTAGAAAGGGGAGGGTACATATACAATTTTAAGCAAAATATCTCTTTTCCGCATAACCAATTGAATGCTGAAATTTCTTTGCAATACTCTTTTATAATAATTTATTTAAAAAAAAAAAAAAATAATAAAACTTACCGAACTGTCTTTCATGATGATTCTCTTGTGATTGACCAAAAGACCTTCCAAAGGTTTGATGACACGTCTCAACATAGATTCATCTTTGTGATTTTCATACATATACATGGCATCCAAAACATCATGCATAGTTACCATGCCATCACGTTCCGACTGAATACCGGAACGAACACGACGCAATTCCAACATTTGACCGCCAACACCGAGTACCAAGCCAAGATGTACACACATGGTACGAATATAAGAACCAGCCTCACAACTAACCCAAAAAACACCTTCAAATTTTCAATATTCAAATATGGACATGACGTGTAGTGATTTTTAATAATTTAAAATATAGGCCGATATTGCAAAGAATAGGCCATAAAATTTTTGTAATTGATATAGGGAAAAAAGAAAAATAAATGTTTAAACATAAAATTAAAATAAGAAATGTACATTTGGTTATTGGTGTTAAACAAAAACCTAATGATTTTATTTATGTGGCATTAATATTTGAAAAACGAAGAAAAGTAACATAGTCTCAGATTCTTTAAGAAAATGTTAACTTTTTCTGGATAAATGCCTTCTAAGGAATTCTAATTTAAGTTTTAGTAAAATAAATATCAACTTACCCATATTACGAGTTTCATCATAATCCAACAATTTACTGTCGTATACAGTACGTACACGCAATTGACGTTTTACAGCCGAAATCAAAGGAGGACGTTGGAACAGAGCACCTCTCAATTTTTCCAGACCTTGACGTACCTTGGCCACTGATTCCACGGGAGAATGCAATTTGAAAATGGCTACGTATTCCTTACCGGCACTTTGTTGGGACTTAACCAAACGTGTGGCACGATCAATACAGACAATCAAACAACCTGACATTAAAAAGATAAATTGAGATTTTAGATAAAAATCTAAGATTGTTTTTTTTAAATACATAACATTAATTGATACTGATTAGAAAGTGGTATTAAATCCCATTTGATCTATTCTTTTAAATATAACGATTTTAACAATAAGTAAAAATTTGTTTGTACAATTGCTAGTTTTGGTAGTTGTCTTAGCTAAAGATAGATATCCAAGACAACAATCGATATACAGTTTTAGTTATCGATTATGTTTTATCAATTTTTAAAAAAAATTCTTTGAAAATATTTTTTGTATTTGTATTTTATTAATGCTTTTCTAATCCAACAAGATGCAACATGAAAATATTCAATCTTAGCTTATGGGTTTTAAGCAATTTCGGACAAGCTTTGGTTCTTCTAAAGCGGTAGTCAGTACTTTTAAAATTCGTGGGTATTACACGCATCTTATCTTTTGGCTTTTTATTTTGTACTCTGAAAATTCTCTTTGTCAAGAGATGTTAAAATATCTCAAAACATACACACATCGGAGCAGGCTTAATTTTCCCATTCCTAGTCACCTAGAGAGCTGGTTAAATACACTCTCTATGTCGGCTTATGTTATGGGGTGTTAAAGAAATTTTGTATAAATTTAGTTTAATTTTCCAAAACAATAGAAAATCTGTTAAAGGAAGTATTTTAAGAACAATTTCTCATTTTATGGAACTAAATTCTTCAAAATGTTAAGGTTTACAGGATTTAAATGGCTCTTGGTTGATATTATGAGAAATCTAAGTAATTTATAGATAAAATGAATGAATGAATAGATCTATTCAATTTATGGCAATAAGAGTTTTTTTTAGAAAACTATTCAAAATTTAGCTAAATTTGTGCCTAAATTGTTTTTATTGCTGTTTTTAAAAGTTAAGCTAAGACATTTTTTTAAACAAAACAGACATTTTGTTTTTCTAGCCATGTGGCCAAACATTTGTGGCGCGTACAGAATTTTTTACCATAATACCTCTATAACCTTATATCTATTGTATATAAATTGTATATAAAGAAACATTAGAAACTTACCAGTTACTTTAGGATCCAATGTACCCGAATGACCAGTCTTCTCCACCTTCAGAATCTTCTTAATCCAGGCGACAACCTCATGGGAACTGGGATTTGAGGGTTTGTCCAAATTAATAAAACCTGACTTCATATATTCTCTGATATCACGACTCAAGGGAGAAGCACCGCTGGGCAAAGGTGTGTAATGGTTGGTGCGTACATTGAGTTTATCGAAATTCTTTAATAACAGAGGCCATTGTGAAGTATCCAAAGTGGCTGATTTTTCTGAAGGTTTAACGGTGAAATTTCCCGACTTTTGCAAGGCACCAATATCATCCAAATCAATGGGTTCCTCCTTGATTTTCTTCTTTTTCTTTTCTTTCTTGATTTCTATAGAAGACAAAAAACGTGGAAAATTTTCATGAACACAAGCAGACAAAAAAAAACGTGGTTTCAATAGGGACACAATTTGTTGTAAATCTTTTAATTTTATAAGAAAAACTTAAATATTTTTATTGAACTCAATAAAAACCTACCAATATCAGCCATTTTTGTGTTTTGTTTTATTTATTAACTTGTTTTTATTTAATAAAAATATATTTAACTTTAATTAAAGTCTGAAGCAACACGTCCAGACTCAACAACGAGGTTAGGAAAATGGACGATAGTTTTGACAGCAAATTAGTTTTTTTGATTTTTGAGAAACACGTGCACTACAAAAGCGACATCTGGTTGTCAAATATATGTTACACTGGCAAAAACTATTGTTTAAGAAAATGTTTCACAAGATTCATAGAATAATATATAAAAAAGTTTAAAAATTTGAGGATAGAAAGTAAATTGTCTTATTTTTTTTTACCAATGTAAAGTAGAAATATGGTAATTAATTAGGGAATAATTTTGGCAATGCAATAATAAAGATCGTCAGTTGTTTCTGAATTGTGTCGTAAGCCCGGTTTTTCAAATAGCACCAGGAAAAATAATTTAGCGGCGTTAAAATTCTAGAATAATGCCAATTATCATCACAAAATCAAAAAATTAGTTAACTGTTATATTTCTTGTGCAATAACTGAATTTATCTACCGGCTGTGGCCAGATCTTTAGATGAAACTAAGAATAACAAAAAATATGTTTTCATGGTTAACGGTTTCCTTGCTAATTTTCGAACATTTCTGATTGATGATACCGCCTTAACACAAACCCCTTATACGATCACTTCCTTTATATGGAATTATTTTGTTTGTTTACATAGCCGCCCGCTTGTCTTACGATTCTAGCTCAGAAGAAACATTGTGACATAAGCACTCATAAAAAATGATGTTGCAATATCGTCACTGATAGTTGTAAAATTGAAAACAAATTTTATACATGTTTAGAGAAAGAGGAGTTGGTGAACAAGGTGTCAGTGGACGCAAAGTTACGTTATTAATAATTAAAAGCAGGGGTAACATTTATGTCATTAAGTTACCTTAAAAAAAGATGACTTAAAAGAAGCCGTGTTACTATTAGGGTTTAGATAAAAATATTTTTTTTAATGAAGTCGGAGGTAAGATTTAAGATTTTATCCAGCACAACATCTAAATATCGGGTTATCTATTTTGCGGTTTCAAAAGTGAACGTAAATAAAACACATATAAAATATTTTTTTCATGATATTTCTTTTTTTATTACAAAGTTTGAACGTTGACATTATGTGTGAAATACTACATCATTTAAATGACCACCACGCGTAATGTTGCTTTCTGACACATATTGGGCGGTATTTCAGCCATAACTTGACTAATGTTGGTTTTTAAGTGCTCAAAAGTTAAAGATTTATTTGTTATTGGTGGCCAGTTGATATCGCCACGATAATAAATTACGCGGCCAGGAAATGTCTCTTGTTTATTACAGCCATATACAATATTTGTAACATATACAATATGTGTACAATATTTGTAACAGCTCCAGTCTTCAAATTTCTTCACAATTTTGCCAATTGCTTGCGTAGTTGGACGATTATGTAAAACATAATCTCCTCTTAAATCACGATATATTGCTGTTGCAGAATCACAATTTTTGTAGTATGTTTTGATCATTTGTATGCGTTTTGTGATACTTAAGCGATCCATTTTCGTCAATGTCAGACTTTCAGCTGAAAAGAATAAAATTGGTTTAACAACTTACTTGTTTTACAGGTATCGAATTCCAGTCCTATACTTTTGAAACCACGAAATGGATAACCCTTTTTATGTAAATCACTTTGTTACAGTATGGAATTGATGATGTCTCTTCCATATAATGTATAATAAGGACTTAATAATAACGAAACGTCTTCTCCCACTCCTTTGTCTAGGTGTCTTAAAAATGCCATTTTCTTCTTCAGAATGCAAATAAAAGTCTATCGCAAACGATGTGTTTTTAATTTGTTTTAAAAATGAAAACATTATGTTTTCAACTTAACCCCGTTTGGTATAAAAATTTTGAATCAAACTGAAAACGAAGTGTTTTTATATCATCACCGTATGTTTACAATTACTATGACATTTTGTTTTGAAAATTTAAAGGAAAAAATCATGATATTTACATTATGACTTTTTTAAGTTTGTAATAAACGAGCAAAAGTAAAAAAAATATTTTCTCTTTTTATAATTTTTTGAACCTTTCAAAAAGGAGTTATGGTTCAAAAAATCATAATATAAAACCCTCCTGTATTTATGATTCAAAATCATAAAAAAGTCTAGCAAAGAAATTTAATAAAATTTTTTCAGTGTTATTTAAAATGCAACCTTGTTTGTAGAGTTGATTTTTGGCAGCTGCATAAATAACAACAAAAGCAGTGCAGCCAACCATTACAAAGAAATTCAAACAAAAGAAATCGCAGATTTAACGCACGGAATAGCGCCATTTTACTACATATTTTCATCATTTAAAGTAGAAAGAAAAATAAGTGAAAAATAATTGAAAAATAAGGAATAAAATCAAATTATTGTCAATAAAACAAGGCAATTACATATTGCTAATCTAATCATATTAAAGCGGCCTACTCAGATTACACATTAAAATGCCGCGCACAAAAGTTTCTAAAAGTTCCAAACGCAATCGGGAGACAACAAATCGCGAAGAAAAAATACGAGAATTTGAAAATTCTTTGGATGGCTTCCAAAATACACTCGAAGATAAAATGGAAGGTTTCCTGACTGCCTACCAGGATGAAGTAAAAATGTTGCTACAGCGTACTCCAAGTGCTTTGTTGAAGATGAAAATGGTGGATGTATTTTCTTTGGTAAGTGGCTTTGTTTTATAGTGGTGGAATGTACACATGGGCATTTCAGGCAGATGCTCAAGCTTGCGGTTTATACTTTAATTTCCAAACTGATTTCTAAAATAATAAGTTTAGACATAGTTCTTTTGTGATACTTTAAACCAGATTGTGGTAAAAATCTTCCCCCGCCTATAATGATGCGGTTGCTAAAATGCATAGCAATGAATGCATTGATGAATAGTATGCAGATGTACAGATTAACATTAACCCAGCAGTGTCCAAAGAAAACAAGTTAATATGCTTTAGTCTGTAAAGCCGACTATTTGATACATTTTACTACCAAGGTCTTACTACTTAGACCTTAGAGACATCTGTGCTAATTTTTTGGATTTATGTGTCATCTAATTTTGGTTGTCGGTTTATGTTTACAAATTTTTAGCAAACAAAATAAACTATCTTTATATTTATTACAGTTTTTCTAATGATTTGCTTTTGTTGAGTGTGTCTAATTGGGTGGTAAAATGAAATATGGGGCGATTAACACAAAATTTTTTAGACTAATTTATTTATTCTTAATTTTATTTAAATACAAATAAATTTGTGGCTGTTAAGTACCAACAACTATTCCGGTACGTGAAATCATCCTTAGACCAAATTCTTTGAATTTATATTTACTATTACGATCTGTAGGAAAGCTTGTAATTTTTATTTTAGACCGTCTTCAAAAATCATTAGGTTCTTCGTAAAATTTCTATAACTATGTATTTTGCGTCAAATCTATGCCTCTTTAAGTTCTATAAAGTCTTGAATGTTTTAACTGTTTTTTCTATTACCTTTTTTAGGATTTAAATCGCTTTACTGAATGGGATCAGAAATCTAAAGTTTTTAATGCCTCCTTACAAAATTCCATATTGATGAGATCGGCCAAAGCTATAAATCCTAATGACGAGGGTAAGTATCTTTGTAAATATATAATGCTATTTCGGTTGGGTATTAATTTGAATCATAATCTTAAGATACATGTAACATACCTATACATTTTGGTTAAGGAACTCTTCAAAAAAATTTAACAAATTTTACTATATTCTATACCATCATTGATATGTATGAGGTGTATAAATTGATTATAAGTATCAGCTGTTTGTCACCAAATCGTGTGCATTAAGATCAATCAATTCCTGAGAAAAATTAACACAGGATATCTTGTAATGTAAATCATGTAAACCAAAATAAAAAGTAAATTTGACCTCTTTTAAGATAATTTCATAAAAATTTGCTCCGATATTTGTCTTGGGACCATTGTAATTAAAATTAAAATAAACCAGATTGTTATTTCCTAATATTGCCCTTTCAGTGAAAAATTACATTGCTTTGGTTTCAAATTAAATCAAAATAGTTCCAAGTTTTAGTAAAAATATATTACATCCTATACAAAAGCTTCTTTCAAAAGTCACTTATTACCCTGAAAATCAAAGAAAGGCTAATAATTCAAAAAATAATTCGAGTTGTATGGCAAAACTTTGCAAAGATATTTTCTATGTTAACACGAAATTTCTTAATTATTGGTCTGTATTCGAACCTGCCTCCCATCTCAACTCCACATTCTGCCGAAAACAAATCTAGGGTTCTAATATTATCGAATTTGAATGGTTTCCATCATAATATATTTTATTCATTAACATTCTTTTGAGAGTTATTTGATAAGTCTTTAATAAATTAATGGTGCCTGGTTTACTATTTTATACTTACAATTTTAATTCTATTAGTTTTTGTGTCATTTGTTAACATTTTCTAAACTGCACCCTAAATAATAAACCTACTGCCTTTCTTCCGCTCATTTTTATGTAATTCTATATACGTTATGGCACTTTGATTCATTTGGTAAAGGCTACCTTACAGAGGATAGTTCCACTGGTGGCAGTATTACTTCAACAATAGGAAATTCAGCATTTATAAGTACAAATATGCACCCACAACCCTTGATGGCTCATCAGTCGGCAAGATTGCGTACGCCAGGACCTTTAAGTTCGGCAAGAGCTAGACGACCAAGACGCAGTCGTTCTGCATGTGGCAATTTAGCTCCCATACCGGGATCAGCTATTAAGTTAAAACCACAAACCACAAGCGGAGGACAAGGCACAGAACATCATTCGCGTAGTAAATTACGTACTCCGATGGCATCACGCACAAAGGCTTTAAGTGCTGATCGTACACCCAAAGCGTCTGAAAATTCACCTCAATCTCCACCAACATTTTTCCGTTTTCCCAAGCCAGGCGAGCTGGCTTTGTCGAAATGCGGCAGTCCTTTAGTTACACAAATGTAAGTTTAATTTTTTTTACATAAAATTAAATATTTATATAACTTTTTTATATATTCAAGGTTACCCGAAAAATTTGCTCATTTAAATATACCATTGCGCAATGGTGTCATTTCCATGCGGCCTAAAGTACTTTCTCAAGTTCAACCGCAGCTTTTCGAAGACCTCGATCCTGAGACAGTGGATCAACTAAGAGCCTTAAAGTCAAATCTTGATAAGATTGTAAGTATGGTTGATAAATCAGGGTTTTAATTTGAAAAAAGAAACATTTTCTCAACGAACGAGCACCTCTTAAACCCTAAGACGCCTATTTTAAACAAATTTTAGTTTTAATCATTACCCCTTTTAATTATCTTGCTCTAAAACTTAGCAAAAAAAAAAACCCTATTATCGTCTTGTACTTTCATATGAATTTATTACATTTTTCTATAATATAAATTAGTTTGTTAGCACTAGCACTTACTTATATTAATATTAATATTTATCATACGTTTTCTACTTTTTTTGTGCAAAAGGAGTTACCTCCTTTAAATCTTAAAAAACTCTGGCATGAAAAAACTCCTTATAATTTATTCCTTTTAAGAAATCATTAAATAAAATTTCAACTTCATGCTGAAATTTATTTCAATTCTATATTTTGTTGTCGCCGTTTTTTCTTTATTTTTTAAAAGTATGTCTATTTTAAGTTTTTTTTTTTAATTTGTATGCCTATTCTACACTACATTGCAAAAAAATATATGTATAAAGGAATTTTTATTTAAACTTATATATTAAATTTTATGTAATGTAATTTAAAATTTTTTATTTCAATTTTTATAATAAAATATTAAAAACACCTCAAAAAATAGTGAGTGTTAAAATATATAAGCATTTTTATTTTGTTCTCAATAAAGCAATTCTTAATTGATTTCGTCAAATAACATGTAGGTTTTTTGTATCTCATTAATTTTAAAACGATCGTGAGATTATTTCGTATAATTAAAATTCAAAAGAAAATATTTTCGAAATACAATGCTTTAAGCATACAAATTCGAACAATTTTATTTTCGAATCGAAATACGGAGTAACCCCCGAGAATTTTCTAGAATTTACAGAATTTTCTGTCAAATATTTTACAAGTAATTCTGAATTTTTTTTAGTGATCACAGATTATTGCCCAAATGGTTCTACCTTTTCTAGTTTCCAAGATAATGTTTTATATTTTCATATAAAAATTTAAAAAAAAATTAAGTTTAAGTACAAATTTTGAAAATTTTTTAGTGATCACAGATTATTGCACAAGTGGCTCTATCTCCTCTATTTTCCAAGATAATTAAGGGGTTATATTTTCATACAAAAATGTTCAAAAAATTAAGTTTTAGTACAAATTTTAAGAATTCTTTTAGTGATCACAGATTATTGTCCAAATGGCTCTATCTCCTCTAGTTTCCAAGATAATTAAGGTTTTATATTTTCTTATAAAAATTTTTAAAAAATTAATTTTTAGTACAAATTTTGAGAATTTTTTTAGTGATCACAGATTATTGCACAAATGGCTCTATCTCCTCTAGTTTCCAAGATAATTAAGGTTTTATATTTTAATATACAAATTTTCAAAAAATGTAGTTTAAATACAATTTTTGGAAATTTTTTTATCTCCAAGATAATAAAGCTTTTTTCATATAAAAATTTTGAAAAAAATAAGTTTTAGTACGAATTTTAAAACTTTTGCATATAAAGCAATTTCTTTTACAACTGCTCAGACCAACTGTAGGGTGTACAAACACGATTCTTTTCCCGTTCTTTTAATGCTCATCATAATAGTAGGCAGCACTGATGAACAGCTGTTAAATGTTGTTATTATTTTGATAACAAAAAAATTTATACGTGTATAAATAAACATATTTCTTTCGATATTGTTGCATTTTAATTCCGCATAAAAATATAAAATTTGAGTGATTATTTCGATACTAAAGTTGCTAAAAATTTCGGTGTTACGTAATATAAACAAAACTGAAGCAAAAAAAAAATAAGTTTCGAAAGAAAAAATTTATTGCAATTCATATAAACAAAAGATAAATTTTTAAGGGAATTTTAGAGGTAATTTCCCCTAATAAATAAAAAAATATATTTATAAATTATTGTTTATTTATCTACACCACATCTTTAGAGTGTATTTGGTTTTCCATCTTGTTTGTCTTAGGTAAAATGAATGACTTGAGATTTCTTGGTCGCCGGCCTGCATGTTGGCACACTTCACCATTACTAAGGAGTGCATTTGGTTTCCCAGCATATTTGTTTCAAGTAGAATGAAAGACTTGAAAACTTTTGTTCATCGGCCCGTAGCACGCTCCTTTGTCATTAATTTCAATAAGGAATCATAAATTTGACCTCCAGATACATATAGCACTTAAGCAGTTAACTAGAATTGAAAAAGCGGTTTAGGTCCTAGACCATAGGGCATTATGTGACCATACTTATCTTACTATTATTTATTATTACTATTATCTGTTTTTGTATCTGAAAGATTGCTGTTATTGTTTTTTAGTTTTGTTTATTTATATTATTTATTAACAGTTGTTTTCTTATTTTCTTTTCAGGCCTTGTCCGTACAGTGAGAATTTTTGCCTCAAAAGAGAACAGACCAATCCGAAGAGGAAAACAAATAAACAAAGAGAGTGAGCAATTGTTTGTGTTTATCCCCCAAATAAAAGTGACTTGCTGCCTTTAAAATTTGACATTTGGATATTATTAACAAAATTTCGTCAAAACTGATACGGAGCACTTTAGCTGCTGCTCCTTCAATAATACCAAAAATTTTCGATAAAATAATGGGTTCCGCAAAGGAAGTAATAAATCAAGATGATACTCTTTCATCATCATCATCAGTGATTCGCTTGCAGGACATTCAGCAATTGTGTGATGATCATTGTAAAATTAAAGATCCTGCACGTGTTGAGCGTATACTTAATGAATTTGTTAAAGGCGGTACGGAACGTCTGCAATTGGTTTCAGATTTTGATTTTACCATTACCAAACAGCGTACGGCTGACGGGAAACAGGTGTTGAGTAGTTTTGGTATTTTAAATGCTTGCAAATCTTTGCCGGCTCATTTTATTCAAGAGTCCGATAAGCTGTATCACATGTATAGACCGATCGAAATTGATCCTCATATTCCGACCGAGGATAAAATTAAGCACATGATAGATTGGTGGACAAAGACGGGTGAACTGTTAGTGTGAGTATTTAAAGTTTGGATGATTTCTTATAGAATTTATTATATCTCTAATTTAAAATGTACCGGCTGGGATGCTGTACAGATCTTAACATTAAAGCTAAATTGACAAATTCTACACATTATTTTGGGTACCTTCCCACTTTTCCTATTATTGAGATGTTGGTTACTTGAAACAAGCAAAGATTACCACAGCATGTTTCATCGGCGGTAAGTCTTACAGCTACACGCCGTCGATGTAAAAGAAATAAAATTGGCTGTAAGCAAGCTAAAATAATGCTCCAAACTAACAACAAATGGGGCAACTTAATTATTTTCTAAAAATAGACGTGCGACTACAGAGTTAATGCTTTCTCTCATTAATTTTTGCCTGGGAGTTACTTCTATTTTTTTAAACTTTTGGTTCAGGAGATAAAGTGCCTCAAAGTTTTTAAAATAAAGATATGTATGTATAACTATTTGAAATCGATATACATATACCGATTGTACACAGATTTCAAATAAGGTATCATAATTAAAAACTTTTTAGATAAATGTTTAATTTTTGGGGTTTCTACAAAAAGGTCCATAACTAATTAATTAATAATAAATTGATTGATATGACGTAAACCAAAAGTAAACTCTTCCAAGCTTTCATTTGATAAAAATAGTTGGCAATTTTCCTTTAAGATAAGTTATTCAAGTTGAAGTTAAAAATTTTGTTTATTAATACCTTTGAAAGATATAAATGACATAAGAGATATACTTAAAAGTACTTTATTTCCCATATCAAAAGCTTCTTGCAGAAAGTTTCCCTACTATTTAAGTGGATATTTCCTTTGCATTTCCAAATTAAATGTTAATAATACTTTTAATTTGAAATTTAAAAATGCTAACATATTTAATTTGTTTTTTATAATCCAACCTCTACAAAAAACCTCCAAACTATCTAAAAGTCAATTTAACTAAATAACACTTTGTGTGTAATAAAATAAACTCGTATCTGTATAGCAGTAAAATCTATTGAAAAGGTTTTTATTAACTTAATACATAAGGGTTGTTAGTAATATCATTAATTTTAATTAAACATAAAAATATATTTTGGGCTTCCGGCTACACTATGTCACAAAAAATATGCCAGGGAGTATCACTATATTTTTTTAATGTTTGACAATCGAAAAATAATTTCTGAGAATAGCGTTTTTTTAAACAGATAAGCCTTAGAAAACATTTAATTTAGATTTTAGTAAGTGTGTTGGTTATTAAATTATTACTTTTTTTAATTACAGCGGCTTCCCTTTAAGTCAAAATGAAATCGATGACATTGCCGGTCAATATAAAGATGCTTTACGCGATCGCACAAATAACCTCTTCGAAACTCTAAATCGTTTGGATATACCCGTTTTAGTATTTTCAGCTGGCTTAGGAAATTCCGTTATCTCGGTGCTACAACAGGCCAATGTTATGTACTCAAATGTCAAAGTTGTCTCAAATTTTCTACAATATAAAGATGGTTTGCTAAATGGTTTTCAAGAGCCCATGATTCATACATTTAATAAAAACGAAACGGCCCTGAATGGCAGTGAATACTATGATTTGGTACACAATCGAGATCATATCATTGTAATGGGAGATTCGATTGGTGATGCTGATATGGCTAATGGTGTGCCCTCGTCATCGCATATTATAAAAATTGGTTTTCTCTTTGATCATGTAAGTATTTGAGGGATTAATTAATTAAATTTGTGGAATAATTTAAATTTTTTAAAAAATCTATATAATTTTAGGCCGAGCAAAATTTGGAACGTTATATGAACGCTTTTGATATAGTTTTAGTTGATGATCAGACTATGGATGTGCCATTGGCTCTGTTAAAGGAAGTAGAGACCTATCAAAAACGTATACAAAAAACCTAGTCATCCTGTAGTTCAGAGACTCAAAAAATAGAATAGTAATTTAAGAGACCATATACGTATAAATAATGAACGTTACTACACAATTTAAAAACTATTTTTAATCCTCAAAATCTATGATATTTAAATGAAATCTTTCTAAATGTATTATTTATTTTACATTTGTTAAAAAAATCAAATTAAAGTTGTTTCATTTTTAAAGGCATATCTTTTTTAATTATTTTTATATTAAAAGTACTTTACCCAAAAATGTAAATTTTATTTGAGTTCATTTCGCTTAAGTCGAATATTTATAAAAAAAAGTTTGAAAAAGCTCAACATCAATATGTTTAAAAGCACTGAAATCATTGGCACAATTATTGATTTGGCAGCTCTGTTAAGTAAAATAACTTATATGATACACCCTGTGTACTCTTGAAAACATATGTTTTACAATCTCAGTGAAAAAATAAACAGATGACAGACACAATAAAAAAACAAAAACATTGAAACGTCACTTATGACAATCGACAAAATTTCTAGTGTCATGCTCAAGAAAGAAAAAATCTAATAAGAAAATACACAAAAGGTTATTGTAAAAAAAAACTTTTGTTAATTTATTTAATTTTCCTAAAGATTTATTAAGAAAAACCCAAATAAAAGAAATTAACTTTAAAATCTAAACACAAGAGAAAGTGAAAGAGTAAAAAGCAATAACTAAAAATACCAGGAAAAGAGTGAAACATCAGGAAATACTTGAAACAAAAAAATTTACATAAAAACTTGCAACAAAAACAAGCAAGACCTTGAAATAAACGGAAAATTTCATCATAACACAAATACTGGAACCTCTAAAACCCCTAGAAAGGCCAGGTGATAAATCTCTAAAATGTTTGGCTTTGATGGTGAATACCGCCGTAAGCCTAACCAAAGCTTTGGTGGTGCCTCGACAAGCAGTGATCGAGAGACAATAATACGCAAGGCTGCTGAGGAGCGTTCTAAGCGCAATCAATTGCGTCGCGAAAACAATGGTGCTGTTGTTCTTCAGTCGTATTCACGTTCATTTATTCATCGGCAGCGACGTAAGCGTTACGAACGTGAAATGTTTGATGAATTTCTACGTACTCATCGCGATAAACTTAGTCAAGATGAAAATCTGGCTTTTCTATTGAAGAGAATTATATTCTTCTACAACACAAAAGAGACCAAAGATGGTGAAAGATTGGTAAGTTTTAGATTGAAGATTAGATCAATAGTTAAGTCTGGGTCCTACACTGTAGGTCATACTATGGTATAGAATATAAACTGTAATATGGACAAGGCTATAGAATGGACTTTAGACATACTAGGCCTAAACTCTAGGCTAGATTAGAGCCTAGGACTATACTACACTTAAGGCTTTAATATAGACTAGACAGCAGACTTGGCTATACTAACGACTTGTTTTTGTCTTTAATTATCTTTCTTCATTTTTTAATAGATTGAAATATGTCAGCATGTCTTAAAGAATCCTGCCCGTTTAGTGCAAAACTCCACCACAGATGCTGTTTGGCTGCATCGTCTCAAGAAACTACTCGACTTATGTATCATTCAGTTAACAGCTGTTCAACAAACATCACAAGCAATACCACTGCGTATGCTGGAAACCTTCACAGCAGAGTCATCCATAGAACGTTACGTGGAAAACGAGCAACTAATACAAACCTATTTAGACCGTATATTTCGGTATTTAGTAGATAAAGACTATTATAAACGTTTAAGGAAATTGCTGGAACAAAAATGTCCGCCCTTGGATGGTGAGACTATACATCCACCAAATCAATTCTCAGAGGCTATATTACAGTTAATGCTTAGACCTTTATTGTTAGCCAATAAAGCATCTTCGGGTTTTTCCTATGGCCATATAATTTGTCAGTCCTTTGCCAAACACATACTGGCCTTGCCCTTCACCGATTGTATACGTTACTTCCTAATACCCTGCTTTGCTGAATGCTTAGAATTTCCTTTTGAATATTTGCTAAAGACTTTGCAGCAATGTTGTAATACGGAAATGCCAGAAAAGATGCAAGTAGATAACAGTCCAGTGGCAACATTTACAGGAGCTTCGGTGGCCGAAAATCTTAATGTCTCAGTGAATTCAAATTCTCCTTTAGGAAAAAAATCACTAGATGTTAAAAGTCAGGAACCCGCTAAAATATTTAGCACATTTCTTTTGCATTCGTTATTAATGTTAGATCGTAAACAATTGGGTAAGTAAGAAAGCATTTGTGTGACTTGAAATTAAAAGCTGCTTAATCAAATGAATTTCTTAACAGATTCTCTGCATGCCAAATCATTATTAGGAGATTATATTAAAGTTATAGCAGAAATATCACCAAAAATTCTACAACTACCCAAGTCCTCTTTAAAACATACCAGTCATCATCAACGTCATCATGCTCATGCCAGTGAAGATTCATCCTCAGAAGATGAAAGTGATGAGGATGAGGAGTATGAACAAATTAAAAGCAATATTGAGTCAATGGATACTACGGATGTAACCGCATCTACTCCTTTAAGTGACAAAGAAAAGGAGAGTCTTTTAGACTGTATCAAACTCTTAAATGAGGGACAACGTGTACATTGTATATTAGATTATATTGAAGAGTATTTAAAAGATGAGGATGTACTCTATGGGCTGTGTGAAATTTGCCATAATTTAATGATTTACAATAAAATGGCCATGTTTGAATATAAGTATGATACTTTTTATATTATCTCAACTGAAGTCTTTATCTAATTCTTTCTTTTAATTCCAGACTTTTATATACTTTGGCTTTTATGCCTAATTTTATAAGGGCTGTTTGGTTTACCTTAATATCACAATCAAAACTACAGGGTTTCAATGCTCCTCTGACTTTGATTTCCAAGGGTGTAGTGCGTAAGTACAAAGCTTAATTGTAGCAATTTCTTATAATTATTAATATCTCAATTTCTTTTCAGCCAAACAAGCTGGTGCTGAATCATTTGTGCCTTTATTGGCCACATTTTGTATGCTCTTTGGCCGTCTTCTGCCCACTCTACACGACGTAGAGTTTTGTGATGAAAAACTCTTAATCGAGAAACCTCTGCAGCCTGCCATGCATGTACGCCTCATGCCCTTTTCATTAGCCGAAATTGTACAGCTTTCTAAGACTTTGAAAGAGGTGTCTTTGGGCTTAGTGGAATTGGCTTTTCCCGAGACCCGCTCAAATCTTAATCAGCACTATCGCTTTGTATTGGGTCGTTCGGATTCGGATGATAAAAAAATCAAACAGCAAAAGCAGATATGGTCAAATCTTTTGAAAGTCGTAGTATTTGTTTTAAATCAAATACATACCAGAGATTTAAGATTAGGCTTCTGTCCGGAATCCCACTGGACGGTAACGCGCTTAGATTTACCCTTAGATAGACCAGCTGATTTACCACTGACACGAGGCAGTCGCACTAGAGGCATAAGACCTTTCCAACCGATACGTGATTTTACCAGAGAAGATTTTGAAAATGGTCCTCCCATGTCCACAAAACAAATACGTTCGATAACCATCTTAAGGGAAATACCATTTGTGGTGGCTTTTAGTAAAAGAGTGGGCATTCTTCAAGGTCTAGTGGCTGCAGACAAAATGCGAGTTCAGGGTCATTTGCAGGCCTTTCTACAGGGTCCCTCAATTACTTTAACTGTGCGTAGGACTCATTTATATGAAGATGCTTATGATAAATTAAGACCGGAAAATGGTATAAAACATTTGGAAGAGTTTAGTATAAACAAATATTTATTTTGAATTTTTAAATTTTACAGAACCTGATTTACGTTTAAAATTTCGAGTGCAGTTTGTTTCTTCCTTGGGCCTAGATGAGGCGGGCATTGATGGAGGCGGTGTTTTTAGGGAGTTCTTATCCGAGTTAATTAAAACAGCTTTTGATCCAAATAGAGGATTTTTTATGTAAGTTTTAATGAAAATTTTGCTTTAAAAGAAATTTGTTATACAAAAACAGTTTTTCTATAAAAACATGTCAGACCTACATTTTTAAGAAGGAAAACTGTTATACCATAATTTTTTCTAAACAATACTAACACTTTTTCTAGAGCAAAACTTTTTTAATAGAAAAATTGTTATACCAACACTTTTTCAATAGAAAAACTGTTATACCAACACTTTTTCTATAGAAAAACTGTTATACACACACTTTTTCTATTGAAAAACTGTTATGCCAACACTATTTCTATTGAAAAACTGTTATACTAACACTTTTTCTATAGGAAAACTGTTATACCAACACTTTTTCTATAGAAAAGCTATTACACCAACACTTTTTCTATAGAAAAACTGTTATACCAACACTTTTTCTATAGAAAAACTGTTATACCAACACTTTTTCTATAGAAAAACTGTTATACCAACACTTTTTCTATAGAAAAACTGTTATACTAACACTTTCTATAAAAAACTTGTAATAGCAACACTTTTTCTATAGCAAAACTGTTATACCAACACTTTTTCTATAGAAAAACTGTTATACTGGCAGTATTTCTATAGAAAAACTGTAGTACAAACACCTTTTTTATAGAAATTCTTTTTCTATAGAAAAACTTTTTCTATAAAAAAAACTTTTCCTATAAAAAAAAACTGTTATACAGACACTATTTCTATAGAAAAACTGTTATACAAACAATTTTTCTATAGAAAAACTGTTATACAAACATTTATTCTATAGAAAAACTGTTATACATGCACTTTTTCTAAAGAAAAAATGTTATACACACCATTTTTATATAGAAAATCTGTTATACAGACACTTTTTCTATACAAAATATTACAAACATTTATTTTTCCCCTTTAGGGTCACAACCGACAATAAACTCTATCCCAATCCAAATGTCGCTGATCTAGTGCCAGACTATGAAAAACATTACTACTTTATTGGTCGCATTCTCGGCAAAGCCATATACGAAAATCTTTTAGTTGAACTTCCTTTGGCCGAATTTTTCCTCACCAAATTGGCTGGCAAATACGCAGACGTGGACATACATCAATTGGCCTCTCTGGATCCTGAACTCTATAAAAATCTTTTATATCTAAAAGACTACGAAGGAGATGTTAGCGAATTAAATCTAGACTTTACCGTGGCCAGTAGTTCTTTCGGCCAAACACAAGTTATAGAGCTGAAACCTCAAGGTCAAACGATACCGGTAACAAATTCCAATCGCATAGAATATCTTCAGCTAATGGCTGACTATAAGCTAAATGTGCAGATACGACAGCATTGTATAGCCTTTCGCAAGGGTTTGTCGAATGTTTTGCCCGTCGAATGGTTGTATATGTTTAGCAATAAGGAGCTGCAGATATTGATATCGGGTGCTGAAATACCCATTGATCTGGAAGATCTCAAAAAGCATTGTAAATATGGTGGTGAATATAGTCCAGAACATCCTTCGATAGTGGCGTTCTGGTCGGCCTTGGAGAGTTTTGATGATTTGCAAAAAAGACAATTGCTGAAATTCGTAACAAGTTGTTCAAGACCGCCTTTGCTGGGTTTTAAGGTAAGATCTTTTTAAAGTTTTTATTATTGTATGTATGTTGGCAATCATTTTTTTTTTTCAAATCTTTATCAGGATTTGGACCCTCCCTTTTTCATACAAAATGCTGGTGATATGGAACGTTTACCCACGGCTAGTACTTGTACAAATCTTTTGAAATTGCCTCCCTTTAAGACCATCGAACAAATGCGTGAGAAACTCTTGTATGCCATACAATCGGGTGTGGGCTTTGAATTAAGCTAAACCTTAACTTCTTTTCCATTTCACAAATTCATTCCTAAATTTTCCTATTTTTTTTGTCCACAATTTTCTTTTTTCATTTTTCATCAAAAACAATTTTATGATTTTCTTTTATATACAATTATAAAAAATTTATTATTCCATTTCTTTTGTAAAAATTGCAAAACTAAAAATGTGCTAAAACATTTAATTATTTATACTACCTTAAACTTAATTAAACTCTAAATTAAATTTTTAGCCTTAAAAAAGGGTAAATTTAAAATTATAAAGAAACTAAAAGATGAACAAATTTAAAAGAATTAAAACAAATGAAATTCATTTATACAAATTCATATCAATTACTTCCAATACTTTTGATTCGAGACAAGCTTATAATTATAATTTATTTAATTGGTAAATGTTAAATATTAAAACATTATGTTTATATAAGAATAAATGTATTTAATATGTACAACTATCCTCCCTTTTACAATTAATCCTTCAATCTAATTTAATGGTAAGAATAAAAAATATCACAAGTACGATGTGAATACAGCTTCAGTGGCATATATATTCTATATAATATGATATTTACAACTGATTTTTGGTTGAGTCCTTTAAATTTTCTGCGTTGTTTTGTATCATTGGTAGAATTTTGAGATTTCCTTGAGTATATTCTTGTAGATAAAATGAGGTGCTTCGTTGGCGTACAGCAAATCAATATGATTAAATCCTCTTACTTCATTTAACGAAAATTCGGAATTCTTCAGTCTATTTGCCAAACGAAAAACATCCTGAAAAAAGGAAAGATTGAAAAGTGTAATCTCTTTATTTTCTATAAAAAAAACTCTAAAACAGAGACTTTTTCTATAAAAAAAACTCTAGAAAAATTGTTATAAAAACACTATTTCTATAGAAAAACTGTTATACAAGCACTTTTTATAAAGAAAAAAAGGTATTCAAACACTTTTTATAAAGAAAAACTGTTATACAAACACTTTTTCTATAGAAAAACTGTTATACAAACATTTTCATCTCTTTATTTTCTATAAAAAAAACTCTAAAACAGAGACTTTTTCTATAAAAAAAACTCTAGAAAAATTGTTATAAAAACACTATTTCTATAGAAAAACTGTTATACAAGCACTTTTTATAAAGAAAAAAAGGTATTCAAACACTTTTTATAAAGAAAAACTGTTATACAAACACTTTTTCTATAGAAAAACTGTTATACAAACATTTTTTCTGTAGAAAACTGTTATACAAACGCCTTTTCTATAGAAAAACTATTATACAAACACTTTTTCTATAGAAAAATTGTTATTAAAAAACTTTCTATAGAAAAACTGTTATATAAATACTTTTTCTGTAGAAAAACTGTTATATAAGCACTTTTTCTGTAGAAAAACTGTTATACCTACACTTTTTCTATTGAAAAACTGTTATACTAACACTTTTTCTATAGAAAAACTGTTATACCAACACTTGTTCTATAAAAAAAAACTATTATACAAACACTTTTTGTATAGAAAAACTGTCATACAATTACTTTTTCTATAGAAAAACTGTTATACAAACATTTTTCAATAGAAAACACTTTTTCTATAGAAAAATTGTTATACAGACACTTTTTCTATGAAAAAAACTGTTATACAAACAACTTTTTCTATAAAAAAAATGTTATACAAAAACTTTTTCTATAGAAAAACTGTTATACAAACACTTTTTCTATAGAAAAACTGTTATACAAACACTTTTTCTATAGAAAAACTGTTATACAAACACTTTTTCTATAGAAAAACTGTTATACCAACACTTTTTCTATAGAAAAACTGTTATACAAACACCTTTTCTATAGAAAAACTGTTATACAAATGCTTTTTATAAGGAAAAACTATTATACAAACACTTTTTCTGTCGAAAAACTTACCTCTTTGGCCATTAAAAAATCCCGGTCTCCGTAAAACAGCTGCAAAGGCACACGTACATTACGCAAATTGTATTCTGGTGGGGTTTTACTTTTATAACGACGATAATTTTCACTTTTCGATCTATAATCAAACTGTTGAAATTTTCCTGCAGACAAAAAAGGTGAAAAAATAATTTCTTAATATTTTTGGTAAAATTTCATGCTTCACTCCAGGAGAGGGAGAATAAAGACATAGATTGTATGAAAAGGATGTAATAATAGTAGACGTTTTACGTTATTAAAACGTGCATCAAACAATATTACGATGATGTTTGTTGCTTGTGATGACGATGAAAATAATGATGGTGATGCTGAAGATGATAATGATGATGTTGCTGATGATGATGGTGATGAGTTGTAAAAAGTTTTTACCGGAAGTTATCAATTGTCCAAAATGTTGAAATTGTTTGCGTGATATGCCAGCGGGTGTCGTTTCAAAAATACGTGGAAATAAATGCTGTAAACCCAAAATAAAATAAAAAGAGGAAAGACATAAAATTATTAACCAACTGAAAGCAGGTTTTGTTAGAAATTTGATAGAATATTAAAGTAATATAAAAATGTTTTGAATTTAATTTAAAAAAACTGTTGGTATAACAATTTTTCTATGGAAAAATTTTCTTTATAACAGTTTTTCTATAGAAAAATAGTCTGTATAACAGTTTTTCTATAGAAAAATTGTGTGTATAACAGTTGTTTTTAGAAAAAAAATTGTCTGAGTAACAGTTTTTCTATAGAAAAATTGTAAATATAACAGTTTTTTTTTACAAAAAAATTGTCTGAGTAACAGTTTTTTTTATAGAAAAATTGTCTGTATAACAGTTTTTCTATAGAAAAATTGCCTGTAAAACAGTTTTTCTATATAAAAATTGTCTGTATAACAGTTTTTCTATAGAAACAATGTCTGTATAACAGTTTTTCTATTCAGAAATTGTCTGTATAACAGTTTTTCTATAGAAAAATTGTCTGTATAACAGTTTTTCTATAGAAAAATTGTTTGTATAACAGTTTTTCTACAGAAAAATTGTCTGTATAATAGTTTTTCTATAGAAAAATTTTCTGTATAACAGTTTTCGGTATACAAATTTTCTGTATGACAGTTTCTTCTTGAATTAGCTGTGTTTTACCATTACGTATGTTGAATATTAATTGAAATTATGACTCATTCGCCCCCAAATGTATGAGCTTAAGCCGTTTTCCCCTTTTCCCTAACAGACTTTTTATATGAAATTTATGAATAATGCACATAAATTCAATATAAATGGAAATGTAAATTTTTCGAGCAAACAATTTTAATTTAATTTAAATTTAATAAAAATGCAAATCAAATGATTTTCTATGCAATTCCCTTTTTCATAAATATATATGAAAAAAAAAGAAGCTGTAACCTTTTTTTCCCTTTTACATTATAAGCATTTAAGTTAAATAAATTCAGTTGGAGAATTTCAAATATCTCTAAGTTTGAATTGAATGAATAAATAAATGTCGGCATTTTTCTTTATCTTTCACTCTTCACTTTTACTCTAGAGTATAATTTAATCGATTTACTTTTTAGCTTAAAATTTCAGCACTTTTCTTCTTTTGGTCTTAAACTGAAAATAATAAAGAAAATATGTAGTAGCTCCTCTTAAGAGTTTCCAAAATGCAAACATTAGTTCGAAGCATAAAATTACACATAAATTAAGTTTCTGTTCAGTTTCGTAACTATATCAAGTGGCATCAGGAGAGAAATCTCATAAATTTTAACTTTTCTTTTTAAGTTTTGTCCAAAAAAATAAAGCGAATTGTATAGAAGAGGTAGCAAAAAGTTACTGCTTCATTTTATTTGCTCACTTTTCAAAGATAAAAAAGTCTCTAAATACAAGTTAAAGAAATCTAGGGTTACAACTAATACCAATATTACAGGAAATGTACAGTGGTAATCAAAACAAAACTGTTTTACTGAAAATTTTTCTATAGAAATTTTTTACAGTAAAACAAAAAACTGTTATACCGAAACTTTGTCTATATAAAAACTTTTATACAGACACTTTTTCTATAGAACAACTGTTATACAGACACTTTTTCTTTAGAAAAACTGCTATACAGACACTTTTTCCATAGAAAAACTGTTAAATAGAAACTTATTAAAACTGTTATACAGACACTTTTTCTATAAAAAAAACTGTTATACAGACAATTTTTTTACAGAAAAACTGTTATACCAACACTTTTTCTATAGAAAAACTGTTATACCAACACTTTTTCTATAGAAAAACTGTTATACCAACACTTTTTCTATAGAAAAATTGTTATACCAACACTTTTTCTATAGAAAACTGTTATACCAACACTTTTTCTATAGAAAAACTGTTATACCAACACTTTTTCTATAGAAAAAACTGTTATACCAACACTTTTTCTATAGAAAAACTGTTATACCAACACTTTTTCTATAGAAAAATTATTATACCAATACTTTTTCTATAGAAAAACTGTTATACCAATACTTTTTCTATAGAAAAACTGTAATACCAACATTTTTTCTATAGAAAAACTGTTATACCAACACTTCTTCTATAGAAAAACTGTTATACCAACAATTTTCTATAGAAAAACTGTTATACCAACACTTTTTCTATAAAAAAAACTGTTATACCAACACTTTTTCTATAGAAAAACTGTTATACTGACACTTTTTCTATGAAAACTGTTATACTGACACTTTTTCTATAGAAAAACTGTTATACTGACACTTTTTCTATAGAAAAACTGTTATACCAACACTTTTTCTATAGAAAAACTGTTATACCAACACTTTTTCTATAGAAAAACTGTTATACCAACACTTTTTCTATAAAAAAACTGTAATACCAACACTTTTTCTATAGAAAAACTGTAATACCAACACTTTTTCTATATAAAAACTGTTATACCAACAATTTTTCTACAGAAAAACTATTATACAAACACTTTTTCTCTAGAAAAACTGTTATACCAACACTTTTTCTATAGAAAAACTGTTATACAAACACTTTTTCTATAGAAAAACTGTTATACCAACACTTTTTCTATAGAAAAAACTGTTATACCAACACTTCTTCTATAGAAAAACTGTTATACCAACAATTTTCTATAGAAAAACTGTTATACCAACACTTTCTATAGAAAAACTGTTATACCAACACTTTTTCTATAGAAAAACTGTTATACCAACACTTTTTCTATAGAAAAACTGTTATACCAACACTTTTTCTATAGAAAAACTGTTATACCAACACTTTTTCTGTAGAAAAACTGTTATACCAATACTTTTTCTATAGAAAAACTGTTATACCAACACTTTTTCTATAGAAAAACTGTTATACAAACACTTTTTCTATAGTAAAACTGTTATACAGACACTTTTTATATAAAAAAAACTGTTATACAAACACTTTTTCTATAGAAAAACTGTTATACAGACACTTGTTCTATAGAAAAACTGTTATGCAGACATTTTTTCTATAGAAAAACTGTTATAAAGACAATTTTTCTATAGAAAAACTGTTATACCGACACTTTTTCTATAGAAAAACTGTTATACAGACACTTGTTTTTAGAGAAATACTATTATACCAACACTTTTTCTGTAGAAAAACTGTTTTACCAAAACTTTTTCTACAGAAAATCAATATAAAAACACTTTTTGTAAAGTAAACCTGTTATACTTAAACTCTTTCTTTATATTTTATTTAGAGAAACTGTTATACTGAAACTTTTACTTTAAAAATGTTCTTTTGTTATCATCATATTTACTGTCCCATTGTCCCCATTCTGTAGTATTGCCGAGTCTGTTTTAAATGGGTTAACAAAATAATAAAAAATAAACTCCTTTGGGAAACTTTTGGCCGTTACAAGTTTCAAGCTAAACTGAAGTCTTTGCAAAGGAAAGAAAGCATCTTTAAAAGTGTTTATTAACATGACCAAGAAGAACAATGAAGAAAAGTAATAGGAGTTAGAAACGTATGCTTCTGATTTGGGGCAGAATATAGACAAAAGGATATGATTAAAAAACTTGGTCAAAGGAGATAAGCTTTGAAGGTATAAAAAAGTACCAACTGACTTTACCCCCTTAATGGCCATAATTTCAAAAGCATTAAATTCTTTTGTGACACTTTTGTATTAGAAAATTAATAAAGTTTTTAAAAAAATTTAAAAATTACCAAAATTTATGATAAAATATAAATTATTCCAAAAAGTACCATATGCCTGGTACTTTTGGAATATTTTTAATTAATAAATTTTTAAAGTGCTCAAAAAGATACAATTTTTGTTAAAAGCATTTGTAATGAGACAACGTAATTTTACTTTTATCAAACTTTTTAAAACTCTTAAAAAGTACTAAATTTATAAAAAAGGTTGATTTGAATAAAAAGTACCAAAATGTTTTTGATGAATTTAAAAGTAGAAAATCATGTTATATAAATTAGGTGAGGTCCCTAGTATTGAGGTATAATGTTTATAATTTGTATAACGTCCCTATAAGCTGACATATAAGATTACCATTTTTGCCCTTTTTACCCCTTAAAATCGAAAAATCCTTTGTTGAAGCATTTAAACATTGAACAAATTTCCCAGCAAAACTTTGGTAGTGGCAAGTACTCTGGTAACTGGTTACCTTGTAATGACTACAACATACCCTCCGAATAACTAATAAGTTATTACAGAAGTACATTTTTGTAATTAAAATGGTAATTTAAACTGAATGGCCTCGGTTCGAATCCCACCAAGACCAACAATTCTTTTTAATTTTTTTTTATTAAAAGAGTCTTTTTAAATGATTTTTGAATTTTAAGAACTTAAATATTACCTTCTGTAAAAAAAATTTTGGAAAACTAACTCATGGTAATGAAAAAATACCATCATGAGTTAATTTTGATTTTGTAGGGGATATTGGATACCAAACGCAGTTCTGATTGGTCTTAACTTGGTAAGCCCAACTTTTCTGGGTCCTCCTTCATCTCAACTGCGGACACTGACCTCCTCGTGGTATCACCCAGGGAACTTGTTTAACACCCCTTAATGTAATGACCTAACATGTACCGAGAGTTGTACCATAAGATCGATAAAAATGGGTTAGGACGACGGGCTAGTAACCCTCTCTTGGAAAAAATAATTACTATGAAGAGGATAAAATTAGAATTAAAATGTTCCACCACCTAATGCTAGAAGAGGGCGTCCGAAGCTTACATGGAAAGACCAAGTAGAGGAATATTTTTTAAAGCTTGGCCTATAACATTGGAGAATATTCGCACAAGATCGAAGTTCATGGAATTCCAAAATATGCTCGGACTTTGACCTTAACAGGTTGTAACTATAGGCCATTTAAGTAAGTAAGAGTCAATGTTATATAACCAAAAAGGAAGATTTAAACTATTTAAGTTTTAAAATAATTAAAAAAAAAACATCTTTATTTTAAAATCGTATAGAAATATTTTTCTAAAAATTACAACAAAGCAAAAAAGCAGGGAAAAACAAAGTTATTGTTACAAGATTTTGGATCTAAAAATAAAAATTGTATATATTAATTATAAGCTGCTAAGTTTTCAACATATGAAGTAGCTCAGTGGAAGAGTCTCTGCCTAGCAGTCGGAGGGTCTGGGTTCGAACCCCCATGGGGTCATATAAAAAAATGTTGTATTTCGTTTAAAATATATATTTTTTTAAATAAAACAACAACAAAAAAAGTTGTTGTTGTTGTTGTTTTCCAATTGCTTACCCAAGTCATTACTTTTCTGCAATTGGTAAGTACTTGCCTCCAATGACATCCCCATGTTAATGTAATGACTTAAACAGTGAATGTGTAAGTAGTTCGTGTTCAATAGTTTAGCTGTTTAACTCATTACTTGGTAATGAAAAGTTTTGCTGGGTTATTTTGAAAAGATTTTGTTTACACCTAAAAGTAAAATAAAAATTTCTTCGTTTAAGAATTTTCTTGAAAAAGTTCACAATATCCTATTGACTTACAAGGATACAAGAAAGTCCTTAGCCTTTAATACACATAAAAAAAACAAAGAGGCTTATGTTCAGAAACAAAGAAGAAACGTATTAAATATTTAGCCAGTATATTACAATTTTTCGGATAAAAATTGTAACTAGAGTAACAGCAAGTTTACAAGTACTCAGACACATGAAGAAAAAAATTCCGATTTATAGGAAAAGTAGCACATGTGAGCAATAAGTATAACATTTATATAAAAGGCTACATAACAACTTGTGTATGCCTATCCTTGGAGTTACTTAGATAAAAACGGCAATAATTTTGTGATTGTCGAGGGTTAGTTAAATTTACCCACCATTTGTTTTAGTTTATTTAAGGTTTTTTTGCTTTTTGGATTTTTCTAGTTTATTTTCGTAGATATTTTGTATATGTTCTCGAATTGTGTGAATTGTTGGAAATAGGAAATTTTCCTGTGTTAATGTATTTGTAAATAAATTTACATGTATTAACATGGGTGTGTATTTGTGTTATAAAATCGCAAAGGTGCCATAAAAATAAATTGTATTATTTCATGTAATTGAGACAATGGTTTTTGGTAATATTCGAATAGAGATAGAGTTTTTAGGTCTATATATAGGAAATGGTGTCTTTCAATCTTTTTAGGCTTTAAACGTATATTAACAAAGTTACAAGCGTTTAAAGTTAAAAAAACGAATTTTATATATAATTTCTATTTTATACCAAAATTTGGTACTTTTTTATTTAAACAAATATTTGAAGATTTTTTTATATTCAGAAATTTCGTCTTTTTTTTCATTTAAACACATTTAACAAAATTATATGGGTTTTTAGTTTTGTTTTAAAATTCTGATCTCATATAAAAAAATTTATGAAACCCAAAATTTATTTCTTTTTGCATTTAAAGGCATATTAACATGGTTACAGACGTTTAAAGTGATATTTTAAATATGACCAGAGATATCCTTTAACTTCTCAATAAATGAATTATTAATATTCCCCTCTTTCAACATTTTCCATGATTTATCTTAACTTAAAGACAATAAAGTTGATTCGTTATAATAAAAATAATATAAATTGAAACGCGCAAAAAAATGAGTCCCATATGTATAACTCAGACCTTAAAAAAGCCTCCTTTAACTACATACATATATCCTTTTTGGCCTTGCAACTGCTTTTTCCAAATATATTTTGGCAATTTTCAAATCAAATATTTGCGAGGGGAAAACAATAAAACTGGAAAAAGGTCACATATGTTCTTTGTTGGCATTTCATTTGAATATATAACATTACATTTCCGTTTCCGTTTATAAATTTCTCGCTTTCACTCTCCCCCTCTCTGTCTCTATCACTCTTCCCTCTTTGTGCTTAGCAATGGGATATGTTACAAATGTTTGCGTATAGAATTCTGGTACAATAAGTAACTGTTTGACTGTTAGAAGTAAATATCTAATGAAAATTTACTTTATTTGAACTGTTACTTCTATGTAGTATGGGAACTAAATACAAAAAACTTTTTTTTCGTAAATTTTCCTGTTTATCTTTATGGCCATTCTTATGATTCTTTTTGTTTTCGGAGCCAATTGTCTTGTTATTGCCGAGTTTTATTTAGGTTTTTTCCAGGAAGATAAGGGCATTGTAAGTGCATCATAAGGTTGGTAGCTTCAAGTAAAGTAATACATAGGTAAGACTCCATTTTAATATACTACAAACGTGATAGGCAAATCAACCAAATTTTTAAAATTTCCTATAAAAATAGGAAATTTTTGAAAAATTTCCTATAAAATAGGAAATTTTTGATAAATTTCCTATCAAAATAGGAAATTTTTGAAAAATTTCCTATAAAAATAGGAAATTTTTTAAAAATTTCTTATAAAAATAGGAAATTTTTGAAAAATTTCCTATAAAAATATGAAATTTTTGAAAATTTTCCTATAAAAATAGGAAATTTTTGAAAATTTTCCTATAAAAATAGGAAATTTTTGAAAAATTTCCTATAAAAATAGGAAATTTTTGAAAAATTTCCTATAAAAATAGGAAATTTTTGAAAAATTTCCTATAAAAATAGGAAATTTTTGAAAAATTTCCTATAAAAATAGGAAATTTTTGAAAAATTTCCTATAAAAATAGGAAATTTTTGAAAAATTTCCTATAAAAATAGGAAATTTTTGAAAAATTTCCTATAAAAATAGGAAATTTTTGAAAAATTTCCTATAAAAATAGGAAATTTTTGAAAAATTTCCTATAAAAAAAGGAAATTTTTGAAAAATTTCCTATAAAAATAGGAAATTTTTGAAAAATTTCCTATAAAAATAGGAAATTTTTGAAAAATTTCCCATAAAAATAGGAAATTTTTGAAAAATTTCCTATAAAAATAGGAAATTTTTGAAAAATTTCCTATAAAAATAGGAAATTTTTGAAAAATTTCCTATAAAAATAGGAAATTTTTGAACAATTTCCTATAAAAATAGGAAATTTTTGAAAAATTTCCTATAAAAATAGGAAATTTTTGAAAAATTTCCTATAAAAATAGGAAATTTTTGAAAAATTTCCTATAAAAATAGGAAATTTTTGAAAAATTTCCTATAAAAATAGGAAATTTTTGAAAAATTTCCTATAAAAATAGGAAATTTTTGAAAAAATTTCCTATAAAAATAGGAAATTTTTGAAAAATTTCCTATAAAAATAGGAAATTTTTGAAAAATTTCCTATAAAAATAGGAAATTTTTGAAAAATTTCCTATAAAAATAGGAAATTTTTGAAAAATTTCCTATAAAAAAAGGAAATTTTTGAAAAATTTCCTATAAAAATAGGAAATTTTTGAAAAATTTCCTATAAAAATAGGAAATTTTTGAAAAATTTCCTATAAAAATAGGAAATTTTTGAAAAATTTCCTATAAAAATAGGAAATTTTTGAAAAATTTCCTATAAAAATAGGAAATTTTTGAAAAATTTCCTATAAAAATAGGAAATTTTTGAAAAATTTCCTATAAAATAGGAAATTTTTGAAAAATTTCCCATAAAAATAGGAAAATTTTGAAAAATTTCCTATAAAAATAGGAAATTTTGAATAGGAAGTTTTGAATTTTTAGTGTGTTAAATATTCGAATGTTCCCTTCTCGGTTGTTGCCAATTGTTGTTGTTGTACCATTTCCTTATTTAGCTCCTCAAGTCCCTTTTTTTAACTTAAACTTTTCACGATAAATATGTGATTGTATAACTTCAGGAGCATTTAAAATTTGCTTAAAAATGCGTGGGTTTACTTTACGAGTTTTATTGTTGAGCACTTTTCCGGCTCGTTTCATGCCTTTTGATGATTTTTTTTTTCATAAATTTTTTATTTTTATTGTTTGTTTATTTATTTGTTTTATTAAGTTAAGAAATGAATTATTGTTATTTGTTGCTTTAAAGCAATTTTATGGGAGATAAAAGCAATTTGAGTTAAAAGAAATAAAAAAGGGTTTAGTGTTTACTTTAAACAAAAAAAGGATGAAAATAATGGCTTAAAGATTTGGGGTATAGCCTTGATTCAATATAGAAAAATCGAGATATAAGTAAATTTTTAATCTTTTAGAAAAATGTTTAAATTTCGAATTAGTTTAGGCTCAAAAGTAAATGTTGAGTTTTTTAAAGTAGAAATCGTCTTCAATATACAACATCAAAAATATTTCAAAATTTCAGAATAATTGTAAAACTTTTTTGGTGAAGACAGATTTTTTTTTTTGAAAAACTTGATACTTTTTTCAACAATGGTCATCGCCTTTAAAGTCTTATAAAATGAAAACGAGTTAAGTTATTTCAATGAAATTGTGAAACTATAAAGCTTAATTTATACTCAAATTATAACTCTAAAAATAATAATAATTTTTTGAACAAAAATCCCCATATTCCCAAGAAGAAAGAGAATTTTATAAAAATTTTTTTCATTCATTTAACAAACATTTTTCATAAAAATCATAAAATATTTAAAATTTTAAGTTATCTATATCTTAAATTTGTTTAATAATTTCATTTTCTTGTTATTTAAATTCATTTAAAAAGAAAAAGTTTTATTTTTTCCACATTTTACTAATAAACTACTTGTTGTACGTACGTTCTGTCTAAGAACCAGAAATTTGTGGCAAATAATTGCATGAAGTTTTGAATAAAAATAAATTTTATTCTATTATTTTTATTTAAAGAAATAAAAGAATGAAAACTTTATTATACTCATTTATAACTTGGCATATACTACCTACATTTGATTCTTTTTTCTTTCTACAATAATTTGGATTTGAAACTTTTTTATCATTGTTATAATAAATACTTTCATTCTAAAAAATAAAAGATTTGAAATAATAAAAAAAATACAGAAATTAAACATAAGAATCTTTAAACAACAACAACAGCAACATTTACAACAAAACCAAATATTTTTGAATGAGGCAAAATAAAGTTTTTGTTAAAAAACAAGAAAAACTTTTTAACAACAATTAAAAAGCATTTGTGCTTTCATATATGGGCCACAAAATCCATAGTAATATATACACACATACAAACATATATAGAAAAAAAAAACAAAAATGTCCTCAGTACTTTTACTTGTCAACTAAATTCATACACACATACTTTAAGGCACAATGGGGCACGTGAATCAAAAATATATAAAAAAATATCAGATTCCCCTATATAGTCTGGACTATATTTAGTCTGAACTATATATAATCTGGACTATATATAGTCTGGTCTATATATAGTCTGGTCTATATATAGTCAACACTATATATCCAGTCTGAACTATATAGTCTGGTCTCTATATTCTAGACTGTATATATTCTGGACTGTATATATTCTGGACTGTATATATTCTGGACTGTATATATTCTGGACTGTATATATTCTGGACTGTATATATTCTGGACTGTATATATTCTGGACTGTATATATTCTGGACTGTATATAGTCTGGACTGTATATAGTCTGGACTATATATAGTCTGGACTATATATAGTCTGGACTGTATTAGTCTGGACTTTGTAGAGTCTGGACTATATATTCTGGACTATTTATAGTCTGGACTTTATATAGTCTGGACTAAATATAGTCTGGACTATATATTCCGGACTATATATAGTCTGGGCGGACTATATATAGTCTGGACATTCTAAGATCTGGACTATATATTCTGGACTGTATATAGTCTGGACTATATATAGTGTGACTGTATATAGTCTGGACTATATATAGTCCAGAATATATAGTATAGTATATAGTCTGGACTATATATAGTCCAGAATATATAGTCCAGGCTATATATAGTTCAGGCTGTATATAGGCCAGGCTATATATAGTCCAGAATATATAGTCCAGGCTATATATAGTTCAGGCTGTATATAGGCCAGGCTACATATAGTCCAGACTATATGTAGTCCAGACTATATACAGTCCAGAATATATAGTCCAGACTATATAAAGTCCAGACTATATACAGTCCAGACTATATATAGTCCAGAATATATAGTCCAGACTATATATAGTCCAGACTATATACAGTCCAGACTATATAGTCCAGACTTTAAACAGTCCAGACTATATATATATACTATGTATATAGTCTGGTCATTCTAATATATGGACTGTATATAGTCTGGACTATATATAGTGTGAATGTATATAGTCTGGACTATATATAGTCTGGACTATATATAGTCTGGACTATATATAGTCCAGAATATATAGTATAGTATATAGTCTGAGCTATATATAGTCCAGAATATATAGTTCAGGCTATGTATAGTCCAGGCTAGATATAGTCCAGAATATACAGTCCAGACTATATACAGTCTAGACTATATATAGTCCAAACTTTAAACAGTCCAGACTATATATAGTCCAGACTATATATAGTACAGACTATATATAGTCCAGAATATATAGTCCAGACTATATATAGTCCAGACTATATACAGTCCAGACTATATACAGTCCAGACTATATATAGTAAAGACTTTTACAGTCCAGAATATATAGTCCAGACCATATGTAGTTCAGACTCTGCAAAGTCCAGACTTATACAGTCCAGAATATATAGTCCAGACTATATATGGTCTGGACTATATACAGTCTAGACTGTATATAGTCGAGACTATATACAGTCCAGAGTATATAGTTAGACTATATATAGTCGGACTTTGTATAGTCTGGACTATATTAAGTCTTGACTATATATAGTCTGGACTATTTTAGTCTAGATTAGACTATATATCCTATTTATAATCTGGTCTATAGTTCTGGTCTTTATACATTCTGGACTTTCAAAAAAATAAAACTTGACTCATTACCCCAATGTGTCCGTTTAAGCCCAGCAAACAATTATTGAATGAAAAACACATATTTGATGATGACGTGTGTGTGCCTTAGCTTCCTCTCGTTAAATGATCGTCTCCATTAGTTATTTCCGAATTAGAGTAAAAGCTTTATACTCTCTTTTTTATGGGACTTATCGAAAAGACCACACGACAAAGCAAGTATGGAAGTGCAATATCTTCACATTAAAGAGTCTTTGGTATGACTATTTTAGGATTGAAAATCTTTGATCATAATTAGCTCGGATTATATAGGAAAGAAGTTATAGTTGCCATGAGAATAAGCTTTTGTCATCCAAATGTTTGCTGTGCTCTCTAGTCGTTTTCTAAATAAATCCTTAGATATCCATCTAAGCTTTTTAAAATGTGTGTGTGCTTGTGTGTTGTTTTTTCTCTTGTTATTTGTGAAAGTATTTTATAACAATATGCCCTCGGGCAGGTCAATATATAGATATAGTAAACTAAAATGCACAGATACATTTCGAGACTGTCAGGTTCCTCCCCGCCCCAGAAAAATTTTCATAAAACAACAATAACAATGCAAACAAATATGTAACAGGACATTGCTGGTACTATTATGGGAACAGGACAACAATATATAGATCATGACATAGAAATGGGAATAAAATGAAATTTTTTAAAGGACTTCATACTTTGAAAATAAATAATAGACAACGATTGGGAAAGGCTCTACAATAAAGCGAAAAACATAGTTTGATTGAGAAAGATAGACACAAATCAGTTAATACTGAAGTTGAACTGAGTCGATACTGAATTAAACGGAAGCTGAACTAAAACTAAATTTAAACTGAACCTAAACCTAAAATGAACTTGAAATAAACCTTAACTGATTCTAAAATAAACTGAACCTACACAGAACCTAAATTAAATTTAAAATTTCAATTGTAGGATGTCTTGCAAAAACAGTAGGATATTCAAATTACCCCTCCCCTGAATTAAAGTAATACAATGAAGGGAATCGTTGAATATTTTATTAAAGGATTCTCAACCTGGTAACAGTAAAAATCTAATATAAAACAAAAAAAGGACAACATTGAGTAAATGTTGCAATAAAAGGGAAATAAATAAAACTAAACAGCAACAGACGTATTTTTGCATTTCCGGTATAACTAAATAAATGTTGTTGTCCGTTAAGAAAAGAGGAGGCAAATAAAAGTAGGAAACAACGAGAACTTAGGAAAACTAATAAAAAATATATATTTTTTTTTTTCAAAAATAGCCTAAGGCTTAATACAGTCCTACATTTTCCCTGTTGCCTCCAATATGTCCAGGTTGTTAAAGTAATGATGGAAAGCTGAAGCAGCTTTAGAGGAGATTACATTGTAAACAATTTTGTTAAAACAACTCAATTCACTCTGAAATACAACAAAATAATAACTACAACATCATTCACTAGATAAATAGTATCCAGTGAATGTATTTGTATCCATGGGATACATGAGGAGCCATAGAAATGATTTAACTTTATCACAGATAAATGAATAAATAAACAAGTCAAGACTTGAGATGAAGGATGCAGCAAATTATTGACTTAATGATGGAGAGGCTGTCCTGAATCAGGACAACCTTTTTGATATATTATTTTTAAAAGAAAATATGTTCTAGTTCAGTTCTACATCAGTTCTAGTTCAGTTCTACTTCAGTTCTAGTTCAGTTCTAGTTCAGTTCTAGTTCAGTTCTAGTTCAGTTCTAGTTCAGTTCTAGTTCAGTTCTAGTTCAGTTCTAGTTCAGTTCTAGTTCAGTTCTAGTTCAGTTCTAGTTCAGTTCTAGTTCAGTTCTAGTTCAGTTCTAGTTCAGTTCTAGTTCAGTTCTAGTTCAGTTCTAGTTCAGTTCTAGTTTAGTTCTAGTTCAGTTCTAGTTCAGTTCTAGTTCAGTTCTAGTTCAGTTCTAGTTCAGTTCTAGTTCAGTTCTAGTTCAGTTCTAGTTCAGTTCTAGTTCAGTTCTAGTTCAGTTCTAGTTCAGTTCTAGTTCAGTTCTAGTTCAGTTCTAGTTCAGTTCTAGTTCAGTTCTAGTTCAGTTCTAGTTCAGTTCTAGTTCAGTTCTAGTTCAGTTCTAGTTCAGTTCTAGTTCAGTTCTAGTTCAGTTCTAGTTCAGTTCTAGTTCAGTTCTAGTTCAGTTCTAGTTCAGTTCTAGTTCAGTTCTAGTTCAGTTCTAGTTCAGTTCTAGTTCAGTTCTAGTTCAGTTCTAGTTCAGTTCTAGTTCAGTTCTAGTTCAGTTCTAGTTCAGTTCTAGTTCAGTTCTAGTTCAGTTCTAGTTCAGTTCTAGTTCAGTTCTAGTTCAGTTCTAGTTCAGTTCTAGTTCAGTTCTAGTTCAGTTCTAGTTCAGTTCTAGTTCAGTTCTAGTTCAGTTCTAGTTCAGTTCTAGTTCAGTTCTAGTTCAGTTCTAGTTCAGTTCTAGTTCAGTTCTAGTTCAGTTCTAGTTCAGTTCTAGTTCAGTTCTAGTTCAGTTCTAGTTCAGTTCTAGTTCAGTTCTAGTTCAGTTCAGTTCTAGTTCAGTTCTAGTTCAGTTCTAGTTCAGTTCTAGTTCAGTTCTAGTTCAGTTCTAGTTCAGTTCTAGTTCAGTTCTAGTTCAGTTCTAGTTCAGTTCTAGTTCAGTTCTAGTTCAGTTCTAGTTCAGTTTCAGTTCTAGTTCAGTTCTAGTTCAGTTCTAGTTCAGTTCTAGTTCAGTTCTAGTTCAGTTCTAGTTCAGTTCTAGTTCAGTTCTAGTTCAGTTCTAGTTCAGTTCTAGTTCAGTTCTAGTTCAGTTCTAGTTCAGTTCTAGTTCAGTTCTAGTTCAGTTCTAGTTCAGTTCTAGTTCAGTTCTAGTTCAGTTCTAGTTCAGTTCTAGTTCAGTTCTAGTTCAGTTCTAGTTCAGTTCTAGTTCAGTTCTAGTTCAGTTCTAGTTCAGTTCTAGTTCAGTTCTAGTTCAGTTCTAGTTCAGTTCTAGTTCAGTTCTAGTTCAGTTCTAGTTCAGTTCTAGTTCAGTTCTAGTTCAGTTCTAGTTCAGTTCTAGTTCAGTTCTAGTTCAGTTCTAGTTCAGTTCTAGTTCAGTTCTAGTTCAGTTCTAGTTCAGTTCTAGTTCAGTTCTAGTTCAGTTCTAGTTCAGTTCTAGTTCAGTTCTAGTTCAGTTCTAGTTCAGTTCTAGTTCAGTTCTAGTTCAGTTCTAGTTCAGTTCTAGTTCAGTTCTAGTTCAGTTCTAGTTCAGTTCTAGTTCAGTTCTAGTTCAGTTCTAGTTCAGTTCTAGTTCAGTTCTAGTTCAGTTCTAGTTCAGTTCTAGTTCAGTTCTAGTTCAGTTCTAGTTCAGTTCTAGTTCAGTTCTAGTTCAGTTCTAGTTCAGTTCTAGTTCAGTTCTAGTTCAGTTCTAGTTCAGTTCTAGTTCAGTTCTAGTTCAGTTCTAGTTCAGTTCTAGTTCAGTTCTAGTTCAGTTCTAGTTCAGTTCTAGTTCAGTTCTAGTTCAGTTCTAGTTCAGTTCTAGTTCAGTTCTAGTTCAGTTCTAGTTCAGTTCTAGTTCAGTTCTAGTTCAGTTCTAGTTCAGTTCTAGTTCAGTTCTAGTTCAGTTCTAGTTCAGTTCTAGTTCAGTTCTAGTTCAGTTCTAGTTCAGTTCTAGTTCAGTTCTAGTTCAGTTCTAGTTCAGTTCTAGTTCAGTTCTAGTTCAGTTCTAGTTCAGTTCTAGTTCAGTTCTAGTTCAGTTCTAGTTCAGTTCTAGTTCAGTTCTAGTTCAGTTCTAGTTCAGTTCTAGTTCAGTTCTAGTTCAGTTCTAGTTCAGTTCTAGTTCAGTTCTAGTTCAGTTCTAGTTCAGTTCTAGTTCAGTTCTAGTTCAGTTCTAGTTCAGTTCTAGTTCAGTTCTAGTTCAGTTCTAGTTCAGTTCTAGTTCAGTTCTAGTTCAGTTCTAGTTCAGTTCTAGTTCAGTTCTAGTTCAGTTCTAGTTCAGTTCTAGTTCAGTTCTAGTTCAGTTCTAGTTCAGTTCTAGTTCAGTTCTAGTTCAGTTCTAGTTCAGTTCTAGTTCAGTTCTAGTTCAGTTCTAGTTCAGTTCTAGTTCAGTTCTAGTTCAGTTCTAGTTCAGTTCTAGTTCAGTTCTAGTTCAGTTCTAGTTCAGTTCTAGTTCAGTTCTAGTTCAGTTCTAGTTCAGTTCTAGTTCAGTTGTAGTTTAGTTCTAGTTCAGTACTGTTGGTACTGTTCTTGATTTAGTTCTTGACTCAGTTCTTGATTCAGTTTTTGATTCAGTTCTTGATTCAGTTCTTGGTTCAGTTCTTGATTCTGTTCTTGATTCAGTCCTTGATTCAGTTCTTGATCCAGTTTTTGATCCAGTTCTTAATCCATTTCTTGACCCAGTTCTTCATCCAGTTCTTGATCCAGTTCTTAGTCCAGTTTTTGATCCAGTTCTTGATTCAGTTCTGGATCCAGTTCTTGATACAGTTCTTGATCCAGTTCTGGATCCAGTTCTTGATCCAGTTCTTGATCCAGTTCTTAATCCAGTTCTTGGTCCAGTTCTTTATCCAGTTCTTGATCCAGTTCTGGATCCAGTTCTTGATTTAGTTCTTGATCCAGTTTTGATCCAGTTTTTTATTCAGATCATGTTTCAGTTCTTGATTTACAATTTCATATTTAGATCAGTTCCGGTTCTTTTCTGTGCATTTTAATTTAAGTTCAAGTTTATTTTAGGTAAGTTTCGGCTCATTCCTTACTATAGTTCAATTTGGGTTCAGTTCTGGTTTATTTTTTGATACGATTCAGTTTCGTTTTAGAATATTCTCAAATTTAGGTGCTCTTGAGGTTAAGTTTAGTTCCAGTTCGGGCTTAATATACATTAAGTTCTATTTAGGCTAAATTCAAAGTTTATTTTTAGGTTTAATATTAAAAAGGTCAAAGTTTGACCTCGCTATTATATGATAACGTATAGCCTTGTATTCATTAAATCCTGTTTGATTATTATTTTTAAATTCCAATTATTTTTTTATATAATATTATTAAATGAAGGATTTTCATATTCAAAGTCAACCACTTGCCACCACTTGAGGTCAATGTCAAAATCCTTGGCTTTGTGCAATTAAATAAATAAATACTCATAACTAAAAATTTAGCCCCATAAATTGAAACATTTTAGAAAAAAAAAGTAAAATATTTTACCTTCTTATAGTTGAAGCAGAAAAACGGCTTAAATATGCACATTTAAATACTAGTCGTAAATAGTATTAGGTAATAAAGAATAAAATTCAAAACTCTTTTTTTTGTGGCCTTCTTTTTTCCTAAAACCCTGAAGCTTCTTTTCTGAATATGTTAAAAAAGTTTCAAACCACAAAAATTTAATAAAAAAAACTTTTTTGCACATTTTAAACCATATTTCAAATGCCGGCAGTTAAATGTAAATTTTAATACTTTCTCCCAAAAAAATGAAGAAAAAAGAATTGAAACTAAAATTTGAAAATAAAAAAATGTTTTCTGTGAATTGAAGTTGCTAGAGAAAAATGCAAGTTAAATCAGGGGTTTTTAAATAAATGAACATTGTTTAAACTCACACGATCCATTTGAAAGTCACTAAAACCCACCGATAGAAACGTCAGAAGGAGGCAAATACTTTGAGTGGGTACTCCATAGCCGCACAACAGATGTCCGCCCAATTGATTTAGGGCTGTAGATGGAAAAAGTTCATGTAATCCCAGGTGATTTAAGAGGGCCTAAAAATATATAAAATAAAGAGAAAAACACAAAGACTTAAAACAAAAATAAAATGAACAGGATATTAAAATAATAAAAAAAAACACAAAGAACTAAAGAGTGTAAAATAAAATGGTAACAAACACACACTTTCCCACCTTTAGAATTTAAAGCCTAAAGGAGTAACCAAGAGAGAAAGAGTGCGGAAAGAGAGGGAACTTGTTAATAGAGGGGTCAGATTACAAATACATATACAGTCACTCAAATTACTGTCCCAATGTTTTTTAAGTTCTTTACGAATATGAGTGTAACAACAAAGCTCCTGGCTCAATCTCTCTGATATTTGGTATTATTGAATATATTGGACTCGTGTTGACTACTATAATTAAAAGTCATCATTGTGATACTTTCCGTTGATATAAAAAAAACATAAAACAAAAGCAAATTTTTATTGGGACAGTTTTTTGACTTTAGATGTTTGACAATGGCACTTTAATGGCCTAGGGTTGCATGGTTGCTTAAGGTGTTGGAACAGTTCCTAAAATTGTTGGTACGATTTTTGAAGGAAAAGATCATTTTCCAAAAGGTTAATGATCTCAAAAAAAAAAAACCGCCAAACTAACACAAAAATTTCTCAATGACAACGGTTAAAAAGTTCTTGATTGGCCGCCCCAGTCACCCCATCTTAACCTCATCGGGCACCTTTTTTAAGAGTGGTGTTGTTGGAACCCCTGGTAATTTAGATGAACTGAGGGCAGACGTGGTGGAAGCTTGGAACGGAATTGCTCCAAGTGATTGTAAATATTTCGTAGAGAGTAGCGTTGTATGTGAACTACCGTGGTAGCAGGTTAGTCATCCGCATAGCATAAATGAGGTCCCAAGTTCGATCCCCGGTCAGACCCTCTTGAAAAAATGAAATTTCCAAAAAGCGGTTCACCTCATAACTCAGCTAGCCACTGGTTATTGAGTATTATATATATTTCCCCGACAACATTCCAATTGGAACAAGGGGCACTTCTCTCAGATAATGAGCTGCATCCTATTCTATTTTTAGACTCATCGAAAGGGACCTACGTTTTAACTCCGTCTCCGAACGGCAAATGCTTTAGTTAGGGAAGTTTTACATAGCCTAATACTCAATAACTAGTGGAGTTATGAGGTGAACCGCCGCTTTTTTTGAAAATTTATTTTTTTTAAGTCGGTCTGGCCGGGGATCGAACTTGGGACCTCTGGTATGATAGGCAGATGACTAACCTGCTGTACCACGGCGATAACACCATTGTAATACCCTCCATTGATAAAAACAAAAAAACAAAAGCAAATTTTGATTGGGACAGTTTTTTGACTTTAGATGTTTGACGGTGGCACTGCAATGGTCTAGGGTTGGAAGGCTGCTTTAGGTGTTTGAACAGTTCCTAAAATTGTTGGTACGATGAATTCACAGTCCTACGTCAATGCCATACCAATCTCCCCATTTTTTTCGAAAAATTTAAAATCTTGAAGGAAAAGGTCATTTTCCAACAGGACAACGGGTATAAAGTCCTTGGCTGGCAGTCCCAGTCACCCGATTGCACGATCTGTGCGAATCTTAAGACAGGTGTTGTCGGAACCCCTAGTAATTAAGATGAACTAAGGGCACATGTGGTGGAAGCTTGGAACGGCACTGATTAAAGTGATTGTAAACATTTAGTAGAGAGTATATGAGTAGTATAGGAGCCGTTATTACTGCGAATAAAGGCTATACAAAATATTAAATTATAAAATTTACACTAAATATGTAAATAAATCTAAAGACAAAAAACTGTCCCAATACAAATTTGCTTTTGTTTTATTTTATTTCTTTTTAATTATAGTTGTTAACAAGAGTCCAATATACAATAATACCAAATATCAGAGAGATTGAGCCAATAGCTTTATTGCTACACTCAAATTCGTAAACACCTTAAAAGCATTGGGACAGTAATTTGAGTGACTGTATAAAACTGTAAAATAACGGTTTGGGGTAAAACTTTGTATGTAAATAAAAACAAAAGGTGTGTTTTTTTTCTCGTTGCTTTAAATTGAAATAATAATTGTAACCAGAAAATAGAGTTTAACGAGTGAATGAGCCAAATAAAGGGCAATACAAAAGAAAAAAATGTTTAAAAATCTCCTAGAGTATGACTGAAGCCCCACCACGTGCTTTGGTGGTTAAAGGGAAGCAGCAAATTTGCATTTAAATTTGAAAATATAAAAAAACCGCCAAGTTTATTTAGTGGTTACTGTTGAATTCTTTTTTTTTGGTTGGATTTCCATATAACCGTACACTTGCATCCAAAATATTAAGGTATATTTACATGTAAATTTACATATTACAGTTAAATGTGGTAGAACTACTTAAGTGTGTGAAGGTAATAAAGTAAGTCTGTAGGAAATTGTTGCATAAATTGTTAATAGATGAAATGAAGAACTCAGCAGATATTGTGAACAGTAGCAAGATAACGATTTTGATATTGACTTAAGTCGTTAGGCTTCACAAGGTAGGCCTTTTTATAAACGCCTCCGCATAGGTAGCAATTTCTCTAAAGGCCCTGGTATGGATACTGATAGCTTTTTAGGAAATAAGAAGGTATTCATTTGACTTTCTTCCTATAAAATAAAAAGCTAAGAAACACCCTTCATCGCCAATTTGTGTTAAATCTTAAAGTGTATAGGTTGCGTAAACTGGTTGCCTTGTGTGTATCCACTATCAGGGATTGCAGATATCTCACAACTTCTATATTAATCTAAGCCATATAACAGATGGTAAATCAGGTTCGTCTTCCGTCTAGCATAGCAGAGGTAAGAAGTTCGATCTACGGCCAGACCCACTTGAAAAAAGAAATTAAAAAAAGAACGGTTCACCTCATACCTCAGCTAGCTACTTGTTGTTGAGTCTTAGGCCATGTAAGACTTATCTTACTAATGCATTTGCCGTTCGGAGACGGAGTTAAAACGTAGGTCATTTCAATGAGTCTAAAAATAAAATCGGATGCAGGTCATTGTCTGAGAGAAGTACCCCTTGTTCCAATTGAAATGCCGTGGGAATATGTATGTATATAGCAGGTGGTCTTAAAAAAGGAAGATGAGAAAGACAGACTATCTTAATGGTGTTTTTTTTTTCGAAGAAACGATTTTGTTTATATCTTGAGTTTCCAAGTTCAAATATGGACATCAGTTATAAGTGAATCTTCTTGAAGTTGTAAGGCATCATAAATTGAGATCCTGTGTTCTACATAAAATCAAGGATAGCATAAGAAGGCATCATAAATGTACCAATTAGGCTTTCTAGTCAGACATCATCTGGGAGTGTATCGAACTGTTTGATAGAATAATTACCATTTTATTACCGGTTGTGAATATTCTGTTTTTTTACGGATAAGGATGACTCCAGAGGTTTTCTAATGTAGGATATACTACAAGGTCTTCTCTCTAGTAGTAGATCTTATCTACTACTTATCTATAGCTAGATTCAACGATTAAGAAGCAGAGGATAACTTCCAGTCATAATTTGGGGATTTTTCAAATTGGATAACTCCAATCTATTGAAGCCTAGCTTATAATTATATATTTTGGCGAACTTTCCAGTTTAAAGAGTAGGATCACTCCACCCATCACCTTCTTTTAAATGTACATATATATGGACTCTCATACCAGATCTCTTTTACCAGATGCTACAATACTAAGAGGCGACGCTTAAGAAGGAAAATAAGCCTAAGGAGGAAAGGAAGTCTAATCATAATTTGTAATTTTCCTAATTGAGACTGAATTATGAAGGCAACAATAAGCAAATTATCATATGTATCTCATTTTCGTAGATTTCTTAAAGGAATGACTCAGCTTTTCGTGATGACTCAGCTTTTCGTGATGACTCAACATTTCGAGATGACTCAGCTATTTAGGATGACTCTGCAGTTGGGGATGACTCATCAGTTAAGCACTCAACAGTTTGAAATGACAAAACAGTTCACAATGACTCAGCATTTTAGGATGACTCAACATTTTAGGGTGACTCAGCAGTTGGAGATGATTTAACATAATTTGTAGTTTTTCTAATTGAGACTGAATTATGAAGGCAACAATACGCAAATTATCATATGTATCTCATTGTCGCAGATTTCTTAAAGGGATGACTCAGCTTTTCGTGATGACTCAACAGTTCGAGATGACTCAGCTATTTAGGATGACTCAGCAGTTGGGGATGACTCAGCAGTTAAGCACTCAACAGTTTGAAATGACATAACAGTTCGGAATGACTCAGCAGTTTAGGATGACTCAGCAGTTGGAGATGACTCAACAGTTTGGGATGACTCATCAATTTATTCAAGTCAATATATGTCAATATATATATATCATTGCAGTTTTCTTAACGCTGAGTCATCCAGCTTATCGTGATGACTAAACAGTTTAAGATGATTCAGCAGTTTAGGACGACTCTGCAGTTGAGGATGACTCTGTACTTTAGGACTCAACAGTTTGAGATGACTAATCTGCTCAGAATAACTCAGCAGTTTAGGATGACTCAGCAGTAAATAATGATTCAGCGGTTGGAGATGACTCAGCAGTTTAGAATGACTCATCAGCTTATAATGTCTCAGCGGTTAAAATCTCAGTAGCTTAAGATAACTCAGTAGTTTGGGATGACTCAGGATTTTAGGTAACATCTTATGAGGGTACTGGAGCACAGGGAACTATAGATCTTAGATCGCATGCCTCTAGAGACTTAAAGCTCCAACTGAATAAGGGTGGGCGAGATGAAGGGAAGGATTATGTATTTCAGCAAATTATAGATGGTCGTTTGTTCTGGGGTATACAGTTTAGTCATGTTTTCGAAGGAAACTAATTTCAATCGATCAGCTATGAATTCAGTTCAAAATTTCCCATTGGGTTAACTGTGGCTTAAACTATAGTTTTACCAATGGTACTTCTTCTGGTATATTTAACACATTTGTATGCTAAAGATTTATGCGAAAAAGTATTTAAATTGTTTTACCATTTTAAATTCAAGCTATCACACGAAATAAACTGTGTGTAAGAGTTTAAAAGACAGTTATTAACCCATTGAAGACAGTGAAAGATTTTAAGACATTCTGAATTTGTAAGGGTTGCTAAATGGTTTTAAAGATTTGTATGGTACCTGCTTTGAACAGCTTTGAAGCTTTCAGTGCAAAAACGACAGCACAATCTGCTTGTCAGAATATTCTTAAGAGAATGATGTATTCTGGCTGCGGACAGTGTTTTGGAGACACTGCCTTAGATCAAGCGATAAGAGAATCTCAACATCGTTTCTTAACGGGTTAATTCTCATTCAAAAGGATCCCCTACAATAAAAGAGGAACTGAATATATAAACACCCATAATAGGGATTACATTTATAAAATGTATGTATATTATTAATTTTTTTTTTGGTTTAATATCTTCTCTTTCTTTAATACAAAAGATTTTCTTTTTTTCATATTTATTTTATAGGGACAGGAGCAGAAAGTTAATGAAAATTTTTAAATAAAACAACAGGATAATTTTAAATACTTGGAAGGGGAAATAAGAAGAACTTAAAAAGGATTCATTAGTATTAATATTGAGCTCTGGTTATGTTAAGGCACAAAAGGTACAAAAATAATAACAAAGAGTGAAAAAAAAGCCTGTGCTCTTAACTTGACTTATGAAGAGTATTAACATATGAATGATTGGGGGAATTTTGATATGCCAAAAAAACAATGACCTATAAGGTTTTTGGGAAAATTATTAGGGCTCTTACAAGCTTGCATTTTTCAATGTGAATCTTCATATTGAAAATTTTTCTATAGAAAAAATTTCATATTGAAAATTTTTCTATAGAAAAAATTTCATATTGAAAATTTTTCTATAGAAAAAATTTCATATTGAAAATTTTTCTACAGAAAAAATTTCATATTGAAAATTTTTCTATAGAAAAAATTTCATATTGAAAATTTTTCTATAGAAAAAATTTCATATTGAAAATTTTTCTATAGAAAAAATTTCATATTGAACATTTTTCTATAGAAAAAATTTCATATTGAAAATTTTTCTATAGAAAAAATTTCATATTGAAAATTTTTCTACAGAAAAAATTTCATATTAAAAATTTTTCTATAGAAAAAATTTCATATTGAAAATTTTTCTATAGAAAAAATTTCATATTGAAAATTTTTCTATAGAAAAAATTTCATATTGAAAATTTTTCTATAGAAAAAATTTCATATTGAAAATTTTTCTATAGAAAAAATTTCATATTGAAAATTTTTCTATAGAAAAAATTTCATATTGAAAATTTTGACTATGAAATTTTTCTATAGAAAAAATTTCATATTAAAAATTTTTCTATAAAAGAATTTCATACTGAAAATTTTTCTATAGAAAAAATTTCATATAGAAAATTTTTCTATAGTAAAAATTTCAAATTGAAAATTTTTCTATAGAAAAATTTTCAATATGAAATTTTTTCTATAGAAAAATTTTCAGTATGAAATTCTTTTATAGAAAAATTTTTAATATGAAATTTTTTCTATAGAAAAATTTTCAATATGAAATTTTTTCTATAGAAAAATTTTCAATATGAAATTTTTTCTATAGAAAAATTTTCAATATGAGATTTTTTCTATAGAAAAATTTTCAATATGAAATTTTTTCTATAGAAAAATTTTCAATATGAAATTTTTTCTATAGAAAAATTTTCAATATGAAATTTTTTCTATAGAAAAATTTTCAATATGAAATTTTTTCTATAGAAAAATTTTCAATATGAAATTTTTTCTATAGAAAAATATTCAATGTGAAATTTTTTCTATAGAAAAATTTTCAATATGAAATTTTTTCTATAGAAACATTTTCAATATGAAATTTTTTCTATAGAAACATTTTCAATATGAAATTTTTTCTATAGATAAATTTGCAATATGAAATTTTTTCGATAGAAAAATTTTCAATATGAAATTTTTTCTATAGAGAAATTTTCAATGTGAAATTTTTTTTTATAGAAAAATGAGCAATATGAAATTTTTCTATAGAAAAATTTTCAATATGAAATTTTTTTTGTAGAAAAATTTTCAATGGAAATGTAACATCTTTATACTATAAAGTCTTTTTTTATGGGACTTATCGAAAAAACCATACGGTTAATCAGTGTATGGAAGTGCAACATTTTTATATTATAAAGTCTTGGCTTTTAGTTTAGGTAAGTCTGGTTAACTCATCTCGTGACTCAATCGTGAGTCTTTAACATAGTCGAATTTTCAATCGTGACTAATTTTCATAGTCCAAAATTCAATCGTGACTCCTATATTTAAGCCAATTTTCAGTCTTCAGCCTTTAAATAGTCCAATTATTTAATTATTACTACTAAAATAGCCAAATTTCCATGATTTATACTTTTTAACACATCACGTACTATTGTACTTCTATCGTTTAATGGACTCACTCGCTCGCAGTAGTTATTGTTGCTATCAAGTTCCATAAATGTCTCATAAAATAATGATCTTTTTCTGCTACCTAAAAACCTAAAATCTACTAGTTACTCGCGTACAACATATTTGACACATAGCACGCGCATTCGCCAACAAACTCATAAAAAGTTTAATGACACTTTTTGCTTTTTTGCCGGAAAGAAAAAAAAATCGTCTAATTTCATTTATACGAAGGTAAACAGACACTTTAATTCAATTAACAAAAAAAAACTTGCAAGTTATGTGTTAGAAAACATTTTGAAGCATCAGGGAATTCTTAAGTCATTAAGGAAGATTTAAGTTAAATAAGATATAAATAATTGCAAATTTATAGACGAAATGACCTTGAGAATATGCAATTAAATTTAAATATTTTAGAGGATTTAAAATTAAGCTTCAGTTACTTACCAAGATATATTGTAGGAAATATTAGCCAGAGGCTCTAAAAATATGTTCTGCAACATTTTTTTTAACAATTATTAAAAAATGAGTTTCCAGCAACATGTTGCTGAAGTACAAACAATCAAAAGTTTAAATTTTCAATGGAAATTAATAAAAATAGTGATTTTGGTATATTTAAACTTTCAGCAACATGTTGCGAAAAAATTTAATTTCAAGCAACATGTTGCTGAAACAAAAATACATTAAAAAATAATAAATTCTTAATGCAAGCTTAAGGCACTTAATATTTATTGTGAATTTCTTTGCTTTATAAAATGTTGTGAAAAATATTTAATCCTAGCAACATGTTGCCAGAGAAAAAACAATTAATAATGAACCAATTTTTTAAGGAAATAAAAGATAAATCTCTTTGCAAAGTGTAATTCAATCTGTCGTTAATGTTTTGAACATTAAAAAAACTGATGATTTAAAATTTACATATTTTTTCAAGGGCAAATTTCAGAATTTTTAGTTATAAAAGTTTTTGTTTAAGAACAAAATTAAACTCGTTCTTTAAGTTTTTTGACAAGATCATCAATAAATTTCAAGAGCAGAGATGAAAATAATACGTGCAATTTTTTAGAGGCCATAAATTTCAAATTGTTTGAATTTGTTATACTAAAGCTTAGCTTAATAAAAATTGATTTTACTTCGAATTTTTAAGGCAGATATTCTTGTCGGAGGTCATGTTTTTATTTGATTGATATTAAATTTGGGTATAAATTAAGAGAGCTCGTTTCTTAAGTCAATAATTTCAATTCATTTTAACAAAACATTAATCTTTTTATGTTTATTTTTAGAAAATTTTAATGCTTAGCAACATGTTGCTAAAAAAGAAGGGCCAAAAAAATGTTGCTGGGAACACTTTTTAGGAAAATATCAATTATTTTCATATTATTACTAAAAAAATTTAAGTTTTACAAAATTGTAAAGTTTTGAAACATGTTGCTAGAAGAAATAATGTCTGAAACATGTTGCTAGGAACAATATTCAAACAATATATTATTTAATTAAATTTTTAAAATTAATAACAAACGAAAAATAAAGTTTCTAGAAATTTTAATGTTTAGCAACATGTTGGTAACAGTAGTAAGTCATTAAACATGTTGCTGGGAACCCTTGCAAAACAAAAAGTGTTTAATTTTTACGTTCTTTATTAAAAACTTAACAAATTTTATGTTTAAAAGTAGTATTTAGAAATTTGTTTTTGTAAAATGTTTATATTCTTAAGAAAATTTCATGATTAGAAACATGTTGCCAAAAGACATGGGGTGTCCATCATGTTGTGGCAACGCTATTGAAGCAAATCGTAAAATCTTTACATTTTCTATTATAAAGTAGAGAACAAAATGTTTCTGGAAGCTTAGCAATACTAAGCAACATGTTGCTAAAAGAAGTATAAGAAAAAACATGTTGCTAGGAACACTTTTTAAAGAACACTTCTTTCATTTCTTCTATTTTCTTAATAATAACAAAAGGAAACAAGAGTTTCTAGAAATTTTTATTACTTAGCAACATGTTGGTATTCATACTAAGATACAAAACATGTCGCTTAAAATACTGTTCAAAAAACTTCGTTAATTTTAATTATTTACTAAATCAATTTTTTTATGTTCAGCAACATGTTGCCAAAAGAAATATGTCTCAAAACATGTTACGGGAGCACTATTGAATTAAAATTTCAATTGTTTTTACTTTTTTAATTATAAAAAAGAAATAACTATTGTAACTTATAATATTTCGCAACATGTCGTTAAAAAAAGTATCGAACGAAACATGTTGCCAAAAATACTATTAAATCAAAAGATCATTTTTTTAAGTATTTTTTTATAATAACTAAAAGAAATTAAATTTTATAGTAGTTTTTAATATCTAGCAACATGTTTATAAACGAACCAAGTCACAAAACATGTTGCTGGAAACAATATTAACATATAAGGTCCTAACATATAAGGTCCTAAAGAAATTTAAAGTTTCAAAATAAAATTTAGAGTTTTCGTTATAACACTATTAATTTCTAGAAAATTTAAATATTTAGCAACATGTTGCCAACAGAATTGTGATTCAAATTATGTTGTAGGAATTTTTTTTTTCAGCAAAACCTCAAGTTTCTTAAATTTTTTATTGTAAACCAAAGAAAATTAATGTTTGTAGAAACTTAGGAAAGCCTAGCAACATGTTGCTGAAAGAAGTTTAGAACGATATATGAGTCTAGGGATTATTTTTAAATAAAATGCCAATTATTTTTAAATAATTGGCATTTAATTACCTTAAGAATTAAAGCACATAGAAATTTTAAAAGTTTAGCAACATGTTGATAAAAGTAATAAGGCATTTTCCTGGGAACTCCATTTAAATAAAACGTCTAAAAGTTTATTCTCTTTATTAAATCTAAAGAAATTTTAAATTTAAATATAAAGCATAGAATTTTGTTTGTAAAAAATCTGCAAATTTTTAATAATTCTAAATGTTGCTAAACATGTTTCCAAAAGAAGATTTATTCTCTTTATTAAAACCTAAAGAAATTTTAAGTTTAAATATAAAGAAATTTTAAGTTTAAATATAAAATATGGAATTTTGTTTGTATAAAATCTTTAAATTTTAAAAAACTTCAAATGTTTAGCAACATGTTGCGGAGAGTATTATTAAACAAAACATACTGTTATTAAAAAATTATATATATTTTCAAAATCTTACCTCTATTTTTTCACTCTTCAAAGCCATAATCCTCAGGGGCGGGCTTTTTAAATCCTTCAAAAAAGCCACAGGAGCCAATAAATGAGCACTGGCCAACTTTTGATTATATTCCGGTCTCTCCGAGAGCATAACAAACATCGCTGTAGAACCCTGAGAATGGGCAACATAATGAACGGAAGTATGATTAGTATAATCCAAAACATAATCCACTATAGCAGGCAGATCCCCTATCCCTATTTCATGCCAAGTAAAGTTCCAAAATTCCGATTGAGAAGAATCCAAAGTAAGATGCTTTTTGGAATAAGTAGTTCCACGAGCATTGGGCAACCAGATATCATAGCCCTGCTGGTGTAGCAAGGCACTAAGGGATTTTGTTTTGCCGAGCAGAACAAAATCGGCTGAGGAACCAATAAGGCCATGCATGAGTATTAAGGGGCGTTTGGCGGGTACTGAGGTTGAGTTAAGGGAGGGTATACGATGCACTGTTAGGATATAGTTATCTTTGGTTTGTATTTTATGGGTTTCACAGGTGAAGGAATTCATTTTTATCAATTGACACACCAGATCTTTTTGGGCCTTGACGGGCTTATTACAACTTAAAGACAAACTTATTAAAAGAACTAAACTTAGTTTTAAAAATTTTAAAGAACTCATTTTTATGGTATAAAGATCTATTTAATTTATTTTAAATTTTGATTTATATATTCAAGGTTTCCTTCGGTGTTATAAATTTTTTTTAGATTTAACACTTCTTGATTTAGGTTTTTTTCCAATTACTTGTTAATCAATTTAAAATAGTTAATCAATTCAAAATAGTTTACTAAATCTTTACTATTCACATGTTCTCGGTCTAAGCTCGTCTTTCAAACTGTTTGATAATAAAAAATTTTGAATCCAAAAATCTTATGCTTTAATATTTAATGTTTCGCGGCTTCTATATTTCTTTTCGAATATTTTTTTTTTGTTTAATTTAGTAAATGATGTTGTTCTGTTGAACTGGTGACTATTTGTCTAAATGTCTGTCTTTTTGTGTTTTGACTGTTAACTTCAAGAAGAAGTAGCCCTTTTTCACGTTGGCCCTCAAATATTTAACCGGCATTTTTTTGGTGTGTGTCTTCTTGTCTTTATTGTTTGCTGTTGAATGTTAAATGAAAATAAAACAAATTTTTTTGTTCAAAATGTTTTCAAATATTTATATTAATTTGCATCTCTACTCTGCTAAACTTATATTTTTTTTGTCAATTTGTTTTATGTTTGAAATTTTGTATTACTAAGAGAACATATGGCACAGTGGTGTTAAGAAAAATAGTAGAAAATCAAGCTTATAAAAGGCTTGTGTTGATAAAAGACTATTTTTCACTTTGTTTGATGACTATGGAAACATTTTCATTAGAAACTTTTTTAAGCCCCCAGCAGATTTTAAATAAAAACAAGCGTTCTTGCAAAGATTTGCAGCTAATTTAATATTTTACTTACTTTATACATTTTGTAGAACTAATACCTAAAAAATTTTCTTCAACTCAATATGATTAATTTTTCCCAGACCTTCAAAAATTATGTATTTTTATAAATAGTAATTTTTTGAGAAAAATGTTTAATACCTTATAAAAAACTTTGAGGCAAATAGCTGCAGCTGATTCTTTATTTTTCCTAATAATCACACATTAGGGCATTTGTTGTGGAACTACTTTTTTCAGAATATGCAGGGATGGATTTTTTATCATCATTAAAAATTATTTTTTTTCTTAAAAAGTACTTTTTTTAAATTTCTTCAAGTTTTAGTAGTAGTTAGTTTACTCACATTAGGGTACTTATTGTTGAAAAATATTTTTCCGATTATGAAAGTATAAACTTTTTAAGGAACATCAAAAATTATTAGTTTTCCTCAATTTTTTTATCTTTCTATTAGTTTAAGCTTTGGTGAAAAAAATGCGATTTAATTTACAATTTTATCCCTCTGCAGACAGATACTTGGCATGAAATAGGGTTATTCGTTTTGCCCGCTATAGTGGATTTTGTTCTTAATTTTACTAATGACAGTTCCCATCACCAGCGCTTTCTAAGGGTTATACTTCGATGTTTTTTAAGGCTCGGAGATCGGAGTATAGTCAGGAGAGATCGGAGTATAATCAGGAGTTGGCCAGTGCTCATTTAAAATGCTTTTGAAAAGTGTTTACATAGAGGAATATAAAAAAGTGTTGTTAACGGCTTTTTTTGTGTATACTTCCTTCGGCAACATGTTGCTAAACAAGGCTGAGATTCTACAAACATTTTTTTCTTTGGTTAATAATGAAAGAAGTAAAAATAGAGGTTGGTTTGTTTTAATATTGTAACTATTTAACAACATGTTTTAAATGAAATTTTCTTTGGCAACATGTTGCTAAGCCTTTAAATTTTCTAGAAATTGATAGATTTTACCTACACAAAAGTTTTAAAATTTTATATTGAAAACTTGAATGCCTTTAGTTCAGAATGAAGACATACAAATTTATAAACCTTTCATTTTATTATTTATTTTATTTTATTATTATTATTGTTCCTAGCAACATGTTTTGAGTCTTACTACGTTTATCAACATGTTGCTAGATATTAAAAAATTCTTTAAACTTTAATTTCCTTAGGTTATTATTAAAAACAAAAATTCAACTTCACATTTGATTCATTAGTGTTTAAGCAACATGTCTAGTTTTATATTTTCTTCAGCAACATGTTGCTAAGTGTTGCAAAGTTACTAGAAATAATAATTTTTGTATTTTACACAGAAACTGGCATAGAATATTAAGGAAATTTTGTTTAAACTTACTAGGATGCATCTTCCTCGAAGTCTATCAAATGCTATATAATTTCATAGAAAGTAAACTTAAGAATAATTTTGAATAACAGTGAAAAATTGCTTCGATGCAAATAGCTGCAGCTATTATTTTGATTATTTTATTTCCGGCACATTGAGCAATTTACCAATAGGAACATTTTTTCGAATCCACATGGATGAACCTATTTGGAACCATCAAAATTTATCCAATTTTATAAGTTAATTAAAAAATGTGCATATTTTTATAATACAACAAAATAATGGTTAGGGGCAAATGGCTGCAGCCAAATTTTTATGCGTTTAATTGAAGGCATATTAAGACATCAACTGATGTAAAAATTAACATTAGATATATCAGAATCTATATGTTAAGGATCGTCAAAATTTTTGATAACAAAATTAAATTTTTTTAAAAAGTACAATTTTTCATAAAAACGGTTTCCTCTATAAAACTCATAAAAAAAATCAATGCTATATTTCTTTCCCTCACTTTGAATGGCCCTGTTTGATTATAAACATTTTCCATTTCGCTACAAAAGCAGCAGATTTTTGTTAATAACTAAAGCAAACAAACCAAATTATTGCTCTCATCATCATTATCATCACAAACATCATCATCATCTTCAAACTGTAACACCAACACTTCATCTACAGTTTTATAAGCTGGACTACTACTGGTGTTAAATACAATTTAACACTAGGCAACAGTTTGTTATAAATTTATAAAAAAAAAAGTTTGGCTTAATATTTGTTTGCATGAATGAGGGTTTGGACTGGTTGGAATGAATGTATTTAGGTAGGTATTCGTTTGTTTGATGTTCAAATTTGCATGATTTTGTTGTTGTTGTAATCCACATGTTGTTTTTGCTTATTAATTTTTACATATTTACTCGTTTACTTTACATAAACACATACATGCTTATTCATTCCATCATGTGCATGAATACCCTACAACTCCTCTGGTAGTATGAGTTTGTGATGATATTTGTAACATCAAATTACAACCTGAGTTTTCGACTTAGAGCTGAACTAGAACTGAACTTGAACTGGAAACAAGAGTTCAATTAAGAACTCAATCAAAAACTGGTGTAGGGTGTTTTATGGTTCGACATTTTATATTTCTTGCCTGTTTATTATTCGTTATATTTTTGATTTTCATTTTATTTTAATAGTGTCGAAGTTTTATTTTACTCACTCAATAATTTCATTATTTACTTCATTTACTCATTCTCTGTCAAATTTTTTTGTTTTTCGGATTTTATGTAAATTTTGTTATTTTTTTTTCAAACTCAATGTCTATTTACATTTGAGTCTTGTGTAAATAGTTGAAGGTGTGAGTAGGTTTTTACGCTAAGGTTTTTTTTTGCTTTTATCATTTAATTTATTAAATAAATTGTTATTGAAAATAAATTATGATTTTTTTTCAACAAATAAAAAGAGGGGAATGATTTTTGGGCACTTTGATGAGACCAAAGTTTATTAGGACTTAAAGAGGACAAATGTTGGCAACATTTTCATAGTGAATAAATTTTAAAGAACTTTGTAAGGTACTCATTTTGTGTCATATTTTATTGAAAACATAAATTTTTTGTGAATATAAACAGTTTTTAGGCCATTGTATGATCATTCAAAATTCAAAGCATACTTTTGGGCTTCAAATAAAATACTCTTTTAATGTTAGCAACGAAGGTTTTAACTCGATAATTATTCTTTATGACTTATTATGACTTATTTGAAACATTCATCACTAAATAACTTAAACATTTATTCATTTAAAATAAACAATATTTTATGATTTTTCTGCTCAGTCAATCTTTTGATATGACTGATGCTGCTGCTTAGTTAAACACGTTATTGTCATGTTAAACATAAAATCCATAATATTTTTTATGTTAACTGTCAGTCGCTCAGTCAGCCATAATTTTAATTTATTTATTAATTCATTCATTCATAAATTCATACTTCCATACTATTTATTGTTTAATATGTGCCAGTGACATTCAAAGTTTCGTTGGTTTTGTTTGAACAAGAACATGTTCGTTCGCCTGAAATTTATGTGCAAACTTTTGTTAAACATTTTAACGACTTCAGTCACCTGTAACATAAATATTGTATTATTTGTTTTATTTTTGTGAAATTAATGCTAATTACGAAAGAAGACAATACCAACAACAATAGCAATAAACAGCTTTAAACACGTACCTGAGATTTATGTGTTAAAATTGTACTAACAAATCATAATTAATGGGCAACAATGTTGATAGAATATATTAAAGAAGTAAAGAGTTTTTCATAACTATATAATAACTATATAATAAAAAGTAGGATTGAAATGTAAAAATAATAAAAAATACGGTATAAAAACGTTTTAATAAAGTCTAGCAACATGTTGATAAGATTGTGCAACATGTTGCTGAAGTTATGCAACATGTTGCCAAAGTTTTGAAACATGTTAGATAAGTTCAGAAACATGTTAAAACATGTTTTCTATAGAAAACTAAGGCTTACGCCAACTTTTTATAGAAATCTTTCTATAGAAAACTTAAGCTAACGCTAACTTTTCTATAGAAAACTTAAGCTAACACCAACTTTTTTATAGAAAACTCAAGCTAACGCCAACTTTTCTATACAAAACTTAGCCTAACGTCAACTTTTCTATAGAAAACTTAGACTAACGCCAACTTTGCTATAGAAAACTTGGGCTTTCGCCAACTTTTCTATAGAAAACTTGGGCTTACGCCAACTTGTCTACAGAAAACTTAAGCTTACGGCAACTTTTCTGTAGAAAACTTGGGCTTATGCCAACTTTTATATAGAAAACTTGGGCTTACGCCAACTTTTCTATAAAAAAGTTGGCGTTAGCGTAACTTTTCTATAGAAACTTATGCTAACGCCAACTTTTCTATAGAAAACTTACGCTAACGCCAACTTTTCTATAGAATACTTAGGCTAACGATGACTTTTTTAAAGAAAACTTAGGATAACGCCAACTTTTCTATAGAAAACTTACGCTAACGCCAACTTTTCTATAGAAAATTTACGCTAACGCCAACTTTTCTATAGAAAACTTACGCTAACGCCAACTTCTCTATAGAAAACTTACGCTAACGCCAACTTTTCTATAGAAAACTTACGCTAACGCCAACTTTTCTATAGAAAACTTACGCTAACGCCAACTTTTCTATAGAAAACTTACGCTAACGCCAACTTTTCTATAGAAAACTTACGCTAACGCCAACTTTTCTATAGAAAACTTACGCTAACGCCAACTTCTCTATAGAAAACTTACGCTAACGCCAACTTTTCTATAGAAAACTTACGCTAACGCCAACTTTTCTATAGAAAACTTACGCTAACGCCAACTTTTCTATAGAAAACTTACGCTAACGCCAACTTTTCTATAGAAAACTTACGCTAACGCCAACTTTTCTATAGAAAACTTACGCTAACGCCAACTTTTCTATAGAAAACTTACGCTAACGCCAACTTTTCTATAGAAAACTTACGCTAACGCCAACTTTTCTATAGAAAACTTACGCTAACGCCAACTTTTCTATAGAAAACTTACGCTAACGCCAACTTTTCTATAGAAAACTTACGCTAACGCCAACTTTTCTATAGAAAACTTACGCTAACGCCAACTTTTCTATAGAAAACTTACGCTAACGCCAACTTTTCTATAGAAAACTTACGCTAACGCCAACTTTTCTATAGAAAACTTACGCTAACGCCAACTTTTCTATAGAAAACTTACGCTAACGCCAACTTTTCTATAGAAAACTTACGCTAACGCCAACTTTTCTATAGAAAACTTACGCTAACGCCAACTTTTCTATAGAAAACTTACGCTAACGCCAACTTTTCTATAGAAAACTTACGCTAACGCCAACTTTTCTATAGAAAACTTACGCTAACGCCAACTTTTCTATAGAAAACTTACGCTAACGCCAACTTTTCTATAGAAAACTTACGCTAACGCCAACTTTTCTATAGAAAACTTACGCTAACGCCAACTTTTCTATAGAAAACTTACGCTAACGCCAACTTTTCTATAGAAAACTTACGCTAACGCCAACTTTTCTATAGAAAACTTTCGCTAACGCCAAGTTTTCTATAGAAAACTTACGCTAACGCCAACTTTTCTATAGAAAACTTACGCTAACGCCAACTTTTCTATAGAAAACTTACGCTAACGCCAACTTTTCTATAGAAAACTTACGTTAACGCCAACTTTGGTATAGAAAACTTACGCTAACGCCAACTTTTCTATAGAAAACTTACGCTAACGCCAACTTTTCTATAGAAAACTTACGCTAACGCCAACTTTTCTATACAAAACTATAATCTTAGTTTTCTACAAAAAAATCTGGCATGTTTCTATAGTTTAGCAACAGTTTCTAAAGTTTAGCAACATGTTCCTGAAGTTTTGCTAAAGTTTTGAAACCTGTTGCTAAAACTTTGCAACATGTTGCCAAAGTTTTAAAACATGTCGGATAAGTTCAGCAACATGATAAACCATGTTTTCTGTAGAAAACTAGGCTTAAGCCATTTGGCTAAAGTCAACTTTTCTATAGAAAACTAAATCTTTTCTTCAGAAAACTAAAGTTAACGACTACTTTTCCTGTCAATAAGAAATCATTCCTTTAATGGGTTACTTTCTAAAAAAAATTTAATATCCTTTAGTTCTTAAGTTAATCAAACATTTAAGAATTATTTCCCTGTTTATTTGTCAAATAACAATTTTCATTAAAAATTTATTTATTAAAGTATTTTTTTACAAGGAAAACTTTATTTTGCCTTAATCTCTTGACAATAGCAGAGAAAATTTTATTTTACTTAAGTTTGTTTTAAGACTCGTATCAGTTTGAGCGGCATCTGTTAAAGTAACTCGTACTCGTATTTCGCCTTAATTTTGTTTCCGTTTCCCCAAACAACTTTTCTCATATAAAAGTGATGGTTGTTCTTCTTGTTGTTGTTGTTTTCTGAAGCATCTCCTTAATATAAAGATAAAGTTATACAAAGTACTTTTCAACACCAATTTCCTTTTTTATTTTATTTAACTTTTTTTCGTTGCTCCTTCTTTTCATTTTCATTTTGGATTCGTTTTATAATCTTTTGTAATGCATCAATTATTTCACGACTTAAGAGGGATATTCTTATTCTTCACAAAATAAAACTTTTTCTTTGATTTTTTTTCTTTCGCTTTTTTTTTCTGATGAGAAATTTTCCTTTTGCCAAATCATTTGTAATAAAAGGAAAGTAATAATTTAAAAAAAAGTAAAGATATAAGAAATAATAAATATAAATTTTTCAAAAGTTTATCTTAAAATGTTTTTGCAGTAAATAATTTTTTTATATTTATTTTTTTTTTGATATTTATGATTTTGGGAAATTTCTTATGGCGTCAGTCTCATTCAGTTTAATCATATTTTGTTATGATTTCATCTGTCATTATTTGTGGACAATGGAATGAATAAAGAAAATCTTTTAAATGTCATTTATTATGTTTATTGTTCATGTTGTTCATGTATTTATTGTGTACGAATATTATGATGTCCTTTCTTGTCTTGTCTGTGTCTGTGTGTCTGCCTTCTGCTGGTCTGTATCCGGTTTTAAAGTGAATTCGCTTGTGTCTGTGTGTGTGTTTGTTTTTTAGATTTGGCGTATGTTTCCATTGTCCTGACTAGAGTTTGTGATGTTTCATATCTTAATGACCTTTTAAGTTCTTTAAAATCTTTTCATCTCTCTCTCTCTCTAGATTGTGGTTTATAATTTTGTTCATTTTTATCAAGGAAGTACCCCTAGACCACTAAAGTTGTCTCAACTAAAAGTTGTGTCTAAAAATAAATGTTTTTGATAAAAAAAAACAAGTTTCATAAAGAAAAACTAACATCACCACAATTTTCAATTTTTCTATAAACAAAACATGATCGATCTTCAATTTTTCTATAGAAGACTTGATCAATGTTAAATTTTTTTTATAAAAAACTAAGAAAGCTTCGATTTTCTGTAGAAAATTGAATATTTCTCATGTTTTTTATAGAAAAATTGAAGATTGATCAAGTCTTCTATAGAAAAATTGGAGATCAATCAAGTTTTTTTTTATAGAAAAATTGAAGATCGCTAAAGTTTACTATACTCTCTGAAAACTGAAATCGTTCAAGTTTTCTATAGAAAAATTTAAAAGCTCTTGCTTTTTTGTTAAAGAAAAAACTCGACTAGGTTTTCTATAGAAAAGTTTTTTATAAACAAATTTAGGACCATTCAAGTTTTCTAAGGAATTGAAGATCTTTCTAGGTAAAAATTTAACATTGCGCAAGTTTTCTATAGAAAAATTGAAGATGGTTCAAATTTTCTATAGAAAAATTGAAGATAGTTTAAGATTTCTGTAAATTAATTTAAAATCGCTCAAGTTTTCTATAGAAAAATTGAAGATCGTTCAAGTTTTGTATAGAAAAATTGACAAGATAAATTTTTTTGATACAAAAATTTAAGATAGTTCAAATTTTATATAGAAAATTTTAAAAAGATTCATTTTTTTGATAGAATAATTAAAGATCGTTAAAGTTTTATATAGAAAAATTTAAGATCGCTTATGTTTATGACAAAAAAATTGAAGATCACTCAAGTTTTGTATAAAAAAATTGAAGATCACTCAAGTTTTCTATAGAAAAATTGAAGATCACTCAAGTTTTCTATAGAAAAATTGAAGATCAAATAAGTTTTCTATAAAAAAATTAAGGATCGCTTAGAACAATCGCAGATCTTTTAAGATTTCTTAATTTTTCAATAAAAAAAAATTTGGCGATCTCCTGAGTTTTCTATAAAAAAGTTGGCGATCGCCTAAATTTTCTATAGAAAAGTTGGCGATCGCCTAAATTTTCTATAGAAAAGTTGGCGATCGCCTAAATTTTCTATAGAAAAGTTGGCGATCGCCTAAATTTTCTATAGAAAAGTTGGCGAACGCCTAAATTTTCTATACAAAAGTTGGCAAACGCCTAAATTTTCTATAAGTTGGCGATCGAATAAGTTTTCTATAGAAAAGTTGGCGATTGCCTAAATTTTCTATAGAAAAGTTGGCGATCGCCAAAATTTTCTATAGAAAAGTTGGCGATCGCCTAAATTTTCTATAGAAAAGTTGGCGATCGCCAAGAAAAGTTGGCGATCGCCAAAATTTTCTATAGAAAAGTTGGCGATCGCCAAAATTTTCTATAGAAAAGTTGGCGATCGCCAAAATTTTCTATAGAAAAGTTGTCGATCGCCAAAATTTTCTATAGAAAAGTTGGCGATCGCTTCAGTTTCCAAAGAAAAGTTGGCGATCGCCTCAGTTTTCTATAGAAAAGTTGGAGATCGCCTCAGTTTTCTATATAAAAGTTGGAGATCGCCTCAGTTTTCTATATAAAAGTTGGCGATCGCCAAAGTTTTCTGTTGAAAAGTTGGAGATCGCCTCAGTTTTCTATAGAAAAGTTGGCGATCGCCGGAGTTTTCTCTAGAAAAATTTGCGATCACCTGAGTTTTTTCTAGAAAAGTTGGCGATCGCCTGAGTTTTCTATAGAAATAATGTATTTACTTTGCTTCGTTAGCCTTCCCCTCAACCTTTTGCTTCATAACAATAATAGTTGGGACATAAACCATCACTTCACATAAACATTTGTAGCCATAACTATTCGATGGTTTGTGTTTCCAAACAAAAGACTTTTTAATGAAGTGTTTTTAATGATTATTTCAGTATCTGCCGGGAACAATAATACACTCGTACACACGAACCCAAAAGCATCAGCATCAACTCGACTTATGCACTGAATAAATAAATGAATGAATGACTGAGTAAAATCAAGTAAATGAATGAGTGACTAGTGAATTGACTGAATTATTTAAGAGCAGTGATGGCCAAAAGGGGAGAAAAATCTGAGAAGGTCTTGCTGAAGACTGTTTTAAAACACTTATATAATTTAATTGTTTTGTTTCGTGTAATTTCTTAAGAGTTAAAAGCTAAATGAGTCCATCTCTGTTGCAAACAAATTTCTATTATTCCCGCCTCAGGGGAATTTGGTCATATTTATTTTAGGGAGTATTTAAAGGAATGTTACTAAAATTCATGTGTCTGTGTAAGTGTAAGTGAATGAGTATCTGTTTGGTTGCTAGAATGTCTTTTTATCCTTTTGTCTAAGTGATTATACTTTAACCGATTGTGGTTTTTATTTTTTCCAAATTTCTTTAGTCTTCCTTTTCTTTATTTTCATGACTAACTTGACTTTCTATACTCGTACTTGCAGTTAAAAGAAATTGTCTTAAGGGAATTATAACCAAAGGGTAAACGGATATTTTTTTAAGTAAACCCTTAGAAAAAGGATTTTCTTTTACTCTATAATATTTTAATGAATGGCAGATTAAAATGAAAGTTTATGCAATTAAAAATGAATTTATTTATATTTGTTTCTTTAATTTTTTGTTTTTTCGTAAAGAAACTTGAGAAAAACCAAATTTGCAAATTATGAAATCAAAAGGGAATTAAGAACTTTACAAAACTTTAAGACTAAGACAAGTTGTGGCTTTGGTTAATATTAAGTTAATTCCTTTTGTGTGAAAAGAAAAAAAATTCTTAATGATTGCTATCAGCAACAATTCAAAAATTGTGTTACTAAGTAAATTATTTCAATTTAAAACATATCCTTAAGGTTTAAGTTAACATTTGTACTTATTTTCATTGAGTTTTTAGAAAACTCAGGCGATCGTCAACTTTTCTATATAAAACAAAGTTGAAAACTTTAAAAAGTAGTTGCTATACTTTGGAGACATGCCAACTTTTTTTTAGAAAACTATACTTAGTTTTCTAACGTTTGGCAACATGTTTATAAAGTTTAGCAACATCTTTCTAAAGTTTAGCAACATGTTTGTAAAGTTTAGCAACATGTTGGTATAGTTCAGCAAAATGCTAAAACATGTTTTCTGTAGAAAACAAAGGCTTGGACAATTATTTCGTTTAGAAGTCTAAGGCTAAGGTCCACTTTTCTATAAAAACTTCAGGCGATCGCCAACTTTTTTATAGAAAACTCAGACGAACGTTAACTTTTCTATAAAAAAATGGCGTTAGCCTAAGTTTTCTATAGAAAAGTTGGCGTTAGCCTTAGTTTTTTATAGAAAAGTAGGCGAAAGCCTTAGTTTTCTATAGAAAAGTAGGCGAGATCATCAGTTTTCTATAAAAAAAATTGGCGCTAGAAAATTTTTTTATCAAAGATTTTTATATAAAATATTTTTTTTACAAAAATTTTTCTATAGAAAATTTTTTTATCAAAAATTTTTTTTATCAAAAATTTTTGTATAGAAAATTTTTTTAACAAAAATTTTTCTTTAAAAAATTTTGTTATCAAAAATTTTTCTAAAGAAAATTTTTTATTAAAAATTTTCTATAGAAAATTTTTTTATCAAAAATTTTCTATAGAAAAATTTTTTTATCAAAAATTTTTTTGTATAAATTTTTTTTTATCAAAAATTTTTCTATAGAAAATTTTTTTATCAAAAATTTTTTTATAGAATTTTTTTTGTCTATAGAAAATTTTTTTATTAAACATTTTTTTATAGAAAAATTTGTTGAACGAAAGTTTTTCTATAGAAAATTTTTTTTATCAGAAATTTTTCTATAGAAAATTTTTTTTATCAAAAATTCTTCTGTAGCAAATTTTTTTTTTATCAGAAATTTTTTTTATCAATAATTTTTCTATAGAAAATTTTTTTTACAAAAATTTTTCTATAGAAAATTTTTTTTACAAAAATTTTTGTACAGAAAAAAAAAAATTTTATAGAAAAATTTTTCTTTTTTTTTAAAAATTTTTTTATCAAAAATTTTCGAAAGAAAATTTTTTTATCAAAAATTTTCGAAAGAAAATTTTTTTATCAAAAATTTTTTTATAGAAATTTTTTTTTATCAAAAATATTTCTATAGAAAATTTTTTTATTAAAATTTTTTTATAGAAAAATTTGTTTAACAAAAGTTTTTCTATAGAAAATTTTTTTATCAGAAATTTTTCTATAGAAATTTTTTTTTTTATCAAAAATTCTTCTGTAGCTTTTTTTTTATCAGAAATTTTTTTTATCAAAAATTTTTTCATAGAAAATTTTTTTATCAAAAGTTTTTGTACAGAAAAAAAAAAATTTTATAGAATTTTTTTTTATCAAAAATTTTTTTATCAAAAATTTTTTTATCAAAAATTTTTTTATAGAAAATTTTTTTATCAAAAATTTTTTTATCAAAAATTTTTTTATAGAAAATTTTTTTATCAAAAATTTTTTTATAGAAAATTTTTTTTTATCAAAATTTTTTCTATAAAAAATTTTTTTTTTAAATATTTTCATTAAATTTTTTTTATAGACAAATACTTTTATCGAAAATTTTTCTTTAGCAAAAAAATTTTTATCAAACATTTTTCTGTAGAATAATTTTTCTATAAAAAATTTTTTATCAAAAATTTTTGTATCAAATTATAAAATAAATAATTTTTTAATCAAAAATTTTTCTATAGAAAGTTTTTTATCAAAAAATTTTCTATAAAAATTTTTAATCGAGCAAAAATTTTTCTATAGGAGATTTTTTTATCAAACAAATATGTTTCTATAGAAATTTTTTTTATCAAACAAAAATTTTTCAACATTTTTTTATCAAAAATTTTTTTTCTATAGAAAAGTAGGCGAGAGCCCCAGTTCTCTATAGAAAAGTAGGTGAGAGCCCTAGTTTTCTATAAAAAAGTATTCGAGAGCCTTAGTTTTCTATAGAAAAGTAGGCTAGAGCCATAGTTTTCTTTAGAAAAGTAGGCGTGAGCCTCTATAGAAAAGTTGGCGAGAGCCTTTGTTGTTTATATAAAAAATTTGGCGATAGCCTAATTTTTCTATTTAAAGTGTATTTTCTGATTTTAAAAAATACTTTCTTTAACTTCAAATATTTATTCCTTTAAACTCAAAATAAATTTTGCAGAACCTTTTTATAAAATTAGCATTTTTTGTCTGTAATTTAAAAACGTGTAAGCAAATAATCAAAATGTATAAATTTCAATTTTAATTTAGTTTTTCATTTACAGAAAATTAAATTTTTGTCTGATTTTTTTTTGTTAAATTCAGACTTTTTGTGTTCAGTTTTATTTGTTTGGGAGAAGGCCATTAACATTGTTCCTTTTTTTTGGTTGTATGCAAAACTATTTTCAGTTGTCATTGTTGCTGGTTGCCAGTCGTCATCAGCAGCAGCAGCAACAACAACAGAATCATCATCATCCAGTTGCAGCAGCAGCTGCTGAGGCAGTGGCAGCATTCGCTAATACGTTCATCGCCAAATTCCAATTTCAATTAGCATGAAAAACTATTTACACTGTCTTTCTTCTTAATGGTTGCAATGGATTTGTTGCAAATGGCTATTATTGTTGCTGTTGTTGTTGCTATAGTTTTTGTCGTTTCATTGGATTCCTGTTTTTTTTTGTAATCTTGTGGAACTATCGCTACATACATACAAATATTTGATATCTCTTCTTCTCTACGAATTGTAGCAATTTAATTGTAGCAAATATTTTCCAAATGGAGATTTAAAGGATTTAAAACTTTTAGAAGAGGATTTCAATGGATTTTTAGAGAAAGTTTTTTTGAAAAAACTAGAAATTGCAAGTATAAGCAGTTGAATATTGAGCACTGACAATTTTGGTACAAATTAAAATCAGGATTTACATTTTAAAACGTTAAATAATATTAGTTAAATTAATTATTTCTTTCTAATCATTGAATTCCTTTAAGGACTGTTTTAATTTTTTAATCATTTCTACCGTTTCTTGATTTCGTTTTTCTATAATTTACAAAAACAATTAAAGGAGAAACACTTGACACATTTGTTGGTATGTCGCCGCAGTGTCTGTTGCAACATATAAAGGGTGTTCCCTCAACAACAAAACAAAACACAACTCGAAAAATTTGGTAATCACCAACTTTTCTATAGAAAAATTTGGTGATCACCAACTTTTCTATAGAAAAATTTTATGATCACCAACTTTTCTATAGAAAAATTTGGTGATCACCAACTTTTCTATAGAAAAATTTGGTGATCACCAACTTTTCTATAGAAAAATTTGGTGATCACCAACTTTTCTATAGAAAAATTTGGTGATCACCAACTTTTCTATAGAAAAATTTGGTGATCACCAACTTTTCTATAGAAAAATTTGGTGATCACCAACTTTTCTATAGAAAAATTTGGTGATCACCAACTTTTCTATAGAAAAATTTGGTGATCACCAACTTTTCTATAGAAAAATTTGGTGATCACCAACTTTTCTATAGAAAAATTTGGTGATCACCAACTTTTCTATAGAAAAATTTGGTGATCACCAACTTTTCTATAGAAAAATTTGGTGATCACCAACTTTTCTATAGAAAAATTTGGTGATCACCAACTTTTCTATAGAAAAATTTGGTGATCACCAACTTTTCTATAGAAAAATTTGGTGATCACCAACTTTTCTATAGAAAAATTTGGTGATCACCAACTTTTCTATAGAAAAATTTGGTGATCACCAACTTTTCTATAGAAAAATTTGGTGATCACCAACTTTTCTATAGAAAAATTTTGTTGGTGATCACCAACTTTTCTATAGAAAAATTTTGTTGGTGATCACCAAATTTTTCTATAGAAAAGTTGGTGATCACCAAATTTTTCTATAGAAAAGTTGGTGATCACCAAATTTTTCTATAGAAAAGTTGGTGATCACCAAATTTTTCTATAGAAAAGTTGGTGATCACCAAATTTTTCTATAGAAAAGTTGGTGATCACCAAATTTTTCTATAGAAAAGTTGGTGATCACCAAATTTTTCTATAGAAAAGTTGGTGATCACCAAATTTTTCTATAGAAAAGTTGGTGATCACCAAATTTTTCTATAGAAAAGTTGGTGATCACCAAATTTTTCTATAGAAAAGTTGGTGATCACCAAATTTTTCTATAGAAAAGTTGGTGATCACCAAATTTTTCTATAGAAAAGTTGGTGATCACCAAATTTTTCTATAGAAAAGTTGGTGATCACCAAATTTTTCTATAGAAAAGTTGGTGATCACCAAATTTTTCTATAGAAAATTTGGTGATCACCAAATTTTTCTATAGAAAAGTTGGTGATCACCAAATTTTTCTATAGAAAAGTTGGTGATCACCAAATTTTTCTATAGAAAAGTTGGTGATCACCAAATTTTTCTATAGAAAAGTTGGTGATCACCAAATTTTTTTATAGAAAAATTTGGTGATCACCAACTTTTCTATAGAAAAATTTGGTGATCACCAACTTTTCCATAGAAAAATTTGGTGATCACCAACTTTTCCAAAGAAAAATTTGGTGATCACCAACTTTTCCAAAGAAAAATTTGGTGATCACCAACTTTTCCAAAGAAAAATTTGGTGATCACCAACTTTTCCAAAGAAAAATTTGGTGATCACCAACTTTTCCAAAGAAAAATTTGGTGATCACCAATGTTTTCTATAGAGAAGTTTTGAAAATTTGACAATTGCTTTAATCTTTTAATCCATTTAATTGCTCTTGAAGTAACACCCTTTAGCAAATACTCGTGTCCATATTCTTAAAACATTCATTTGCTATTCTTGGCTGCACAGCTCCGTAGAAAAGTGTGCCCGGTGGTATTATTTTTCCTGTTCTCTTGACTTGACTTGATGCTTTAATTTGCCTTTAATGTCTTTATCATCCACTTGGATGAAAATTAATTATCAACGTTGCGTTTCATTTATTACGAGTATGAGAAGACAATTTTGCCTTTCGTTGTTCTACAATTTCTTACAAAATTTTTATCTGTTTCAGCTGCTGACGCTGACGTTACTGGGGCTCCTCTACCGGCTGCCGTGATTCATTTAAGAGATAGATCTACATAAATTGTATGTCGTTGACTTATCGTTTTGAGTTTTTGTGTTTTTTGTTTTTGTTCTTTTGGTGAATTGTCCTCAAATTACAGCAAATTTGTAATTAAAAATGTTGCCATTATTTTCCAATGAATTTTGTATGCAAAAACGTTTTGTTACACCTTCAGCGGATATGATTTCGTTGGAATTGTTTAAGAAACGCAATTACTTTATGAATATTTTAAAAATTTTGCTAATTTAAATGTTGGAATGGATGATTGCGAGGGTGTTCAAGTAGAAAATTAATTGGATTGTAATAAAATGTTTATGGCAAATAAGAAAAGATAATACTTGATACAGTTTTCTTAAATAACATTGATGACGTCTTTAGTTTTTTATAGAGAAAATAACGATCGCTTAAGTATTCTATAGAAAAAGCTAATGATCTTTTGAGATTGCTTTTGAAAAGTTGAGGATCGCTTTAGTTTCCTATAGAAAAATTGGTGATCGCCCGAGTTTTCTAAAAAAAAGTTGGCGATCGCCTGAGTTTTCTATAGAAAAGTTGGTGATCGCCTGAGTTTTCTATAGAAAAGTTGGCGATCGCCTGAGTTTTCTATAGAAAAGTTGGCGATCGCCTGAGTTTTCTATAGAAAAGTTGGCGATCGCCTGAGTTTTCTATTGAAAAGTTGGCGATCGCCTGAGTTTTCTATAGAAAAGTTGGCGATCGCCTGAGTTTTCTATAGAAAAGTTGGCGATCGCCTGAGTTTTCTATAGAAAAGTTGGCGATCGCCTGAGTTTTCTATAGAAAAGTTGGCGATCGCCTGAGTTTTCTATAGAAAAGTTGGCGATCGCCTGAGTTTTCTATAGAAAAGTTGGCGATCGCCTGAGTTTTCTATAGAAAAATTGGTGATCGCCTGAGTTTTCTATAGAAAAGTTGGCGATCGCCTGAGTTTTCTATAGAAAAGTTGGCGATCGCCTGAGTTTTCTATAGAAAAGTTGGCGATCGCCTGAGTTTTCTATAGAAAAGTTGGCGATCGCCTGAGTTTTCTATAGAAAAGTTGGCGATTGCCTGAGTTTTCTATAGAAAAGTTTGCGATCGATGATCACCTGATTTTCTATAAAAAGTTGAAGATCGCATTTATTTTCTATAGAAAAGTTTACGATCACCTTAACTTTCTGTATGATCGCCTTAATTTTCTCAAGAAAATTTACCGATCGCTTTAATTTTTTTTAAAATAGTTGACGATCGGGTGACTTTTCTCTAGAAAAGTTAGCGATTGCCTGAGTTTTCTTTAGAAAAGTTGGCGATCGCCTGAGTTTTCTATAGAAAATATGACTATCACTAAATTTTCTATAGAAAAGTTGACGATCGCCTTAATATTCAATAAAAAAGTTAACGATCGTCTTAGTTTTCTATAGAAAAGTTGACGATCACCTAATTTTCTATAAAAAACTTGAAGATCGCCTTTATTTTCTATAGAAAAGTTAACGATGACCTTAATTTTCTTTATGATCGCCTTAATTTTCTCAAGAAAATTTACTGATCGCTTTAATTTTTTTAGAATAGTTGACGATCGCCTGATTTTCCATACATTCCATTTCCATTTGATTCTGTACTTTAATTTTTCTCATGTTTTTTTTTTGTCTCAGAAAAACTACAAAAAAACAAAAATGAAATAAAAACTTTGATTTCATTAAAGCTCCGGTTATTGACCATTATTTGTCCAACTTTTTAATCAAACAGATTTCATTAGAATTTTTTTTGTTGTCAACTAAATCAACATTCATCCCAAACTCCAGAGGTGAAGATCTCAAGGCCTGTATTTTTGAGGGCCTGTAGCAGAAATTAAATATAATAGACGTGTATCGACCTCGTTTTTTATAAGTATTTATTACCTACTTATAATCCATGAGCGAAGTTTTCGAGATTTTGAGGCAGCATTTCCAAATTATGCTTCTTCAATGGCCAAAATCGGGAGATTAAAGAAGAGCAACAACATACTCTCCGTGTCTGAAAGATCATAAGAGAGCAGATGTCTAATTTTGTGAGCAACATGTGTGAGTGAAAGAGTATAAGCGCCCATGGGTGGTGTTTTGTTGATGACTGGTTTTGATGAAGTAGGATCGGAAAATGCCGTATTCCCAATTTTGACTATTTTAAGGCTGGAAATACAAAATATTTTTCTCTTTTTGGTTCAGGATTCAAGAGAGCATGTGTGTGTGTATAATTTTAGTTGCAACATATTTGTTCATACATGTTGTAGTAGTTGTTTCTTTAGGTATTTCTTTTATTTTTTTTTTTGTATTTGTTGTCTCCATTTGGAGGACGACAGGTGATTGACATATTGTGATTACGTTTGCTGTTAGTTTTTCTAAAATAAAAATGTTGTTCTCAGGCTAATGAAATTTCATAGCAAAAAAACGAGAAAAAAATCACCCGAAACTTTTGAACACAAAAATTCTGGGGAAATATCAAAACTAAAGAACAAACTTTAGTTGACATGAGTATTAATTAAACTGAGAACTGAGTGTCGGATTAATTAAATTTTGAAATTTGTTTATTATAGATGATGAAAAGAACTGATCAGGTAAATATTGTAAATGGAAGAATGAACTAGTATAGAAATATTTGAAGTTCAAATTGAAGTTGAAAAGAAAAAATTAAAATTTTTTATATAAAAACTGAAAGTTTTTTATAGAAAAGTTGGGGGAGCTTTAGTTTTCTATAAAAAATTTGGTGACAGCTTGTGTTTTCTTTAGAAGAATTAGCCTGAAAAGTGTATAATAACGCAATTTTATTACATAATTCTCCTATTTTATTTCATAACTCTCTATAATAAATTGAATTTATGTTTAAAATAATCTAAAGTTATTTTTCAAAAAATAATATCACAAATTCCAACCAAATTTAATTTAAACTTATTCGTTAAAATATCAAAAAGCACAATGGACAAAAAACAAAATAAAAACTTATACATTTTTATTATTAACTTATATAAAACAACAATAACAATATTCCAGCAAAGAAAAAAAAGAAAAATTGTGAAAGGAAAATTATGTTCATATAAAAATTTTCCGGCTTTTTTTGGAAAATATTTAAACAAACAAACGGAATAAGATAAACAAATGAAATTATTAAAATTAAATAAAATCACGCTGCCTATTCCATGACTGTCTGCCGCAGAAGTGGGTAAAGGGAGGGATTGATGTAACCAGCGAGGGAAATAATAGTCATAGTCAGCCAGTTTGTCTGGAAAAAAAGTCAGCAAAAAAAATTCTACAAATATATTTATGCAAATGGAATTTAATGAAATTATTTCAACTTTTGTTTAAGCTGAAAAAATTATAATAAAAACAATAAGATTTATCAAAAAACGGTAAACAATTCAAAACAAAAGTCCTTTAAAAAATTATTCAAAATTAAGTAAATGCCTTAAAGTATGCTATATTTTTATAAACTAAGGCTTTCGCTAATTTTTCAACAGAAAGCTAAGGTTCTCGTTAACTATTCTATAGAAAACTAAGACTCTCGCCAACTTTTCTATAGAAAATTAAAGTACTCGCCATCTTTTCTACAGAAAACTAAAGCTCTTGCCAACTTTTCTATAGAAAACTAAGGCTCTCGCCAACTTTTAAGGCTTAACTCCTACTTTTCTATAGAAAACTAAGACGTTCGTCAACTCTTCTATAGAAACTAAGGCTTTCGCCAACTTTTCAATAGAAAACTAAGGTTCTCGCCAATATTTTTTGTGAAAATTTTCGAAAATTTAAGAAAAAATTTTGTAGAAAATTTATAGGAAAATTTTTAATAAACAAATTTCTACAGAAAACTAAAGCTCTTGCCAACTTTTCTATGGAAAACTAAGGCTTTCGCCAACTTTTCTATAGAAAACTTAGGCTCTCGCCAATATTTTTTTTTGAAAATTTTCGAAAACTTAAAAAAAAAGTTTTGTAGAAATTTTATAGAAAAATTTTTAATAAAAAAATTTTTATTAAAAAAATTTTCTAAACAAAAATTTTTATTAAAAAAATTTCTGCTAAAAAAATTTTTGATAAAAAAATTTTCTTTAGAATAAATAAAAAAAATTTATATAGAAAATATTTTGATAAACAAAATTTTGTATAGAAAATTTTTTGACAAAAAAAATTTTCAATGGAAAATTTTTTAATAAAAAAAATTTTGTATAGAAAAATTTGTGATAAAAAAATTTTGTATAGAAAAAATTTTGTTAAAAAAGTTTTCTACAGAAAAAATTTTAATAAAAAAACTTTTTGATAAAAAAAATTTCTATGAAATAAATTTAGATATTTTCTATAGAAATAAAAAAATTATAAAAAATTTCTGATAAAATTTTTTTTTTAAAAGAATTTTTGGTAAATAAATTTTCTATAGAAAAATTTTTGCTAAAAAAATTTTCTATAGAAAAATTTTGATAAAAGATTTTCTATAGAAAAATTTTGATAAAAAAATTTCTATAGAAAAATTTTTGTTTGATAACAAAATTTTCTACAAAAAAATTTTTGATAAAAAAATTTACTTTAGAAACATTTTTGATAAAAAAGTTTTCTATAAAAAAATTTTTGAAAAAAGAATTTATTTTATATTAAAATTTTTGATAAAAAAAGTTTCTATAGAAAAATGTTTGACAAAAAGATTTTCTATAGTAAAAGTTCTGATAAAAAAATTTTCTAGTTTTTGATAAAAGTTTTCTATAGCAAAATTTTTATAAAAAAATTTTCCGTGGAAAAATTTTTGATAAACAAATTTTCTATACAAAAACTTTGTTGAAATAATTTTCTATAGAACAATTTTTGATAAAAAATTTTTCTACAGAAAAATTTTTAATAAAAAAAAATTTTCTATGAACATTTTTTTTGAAAAAAAAAAAAAAAAAAAATTTTTGATAAAAAAATTTTAAATAGAAACATTTTTGATAAAAAAAATTTTCGATAGAAAAATTTTTGATAAAAAAATTTGCTATGGAAAAATTTCTATAGAAGAAAAAAAATTTTCGTTAAAAAAATTTTTAGTAAAACAAATTTTTTATAAAAAAATTTTTGATAAAAACAATTTTCTAAAGAAAATTTCTCATAGAAAATTTTTGATAAAAAAAATTTCTATAGAAAAATTTTTAATAAAAAATTTTCTGTAAAAAAAGTTTGATAAAAAAATTTTCTTTACAAAAATTTTTGATAAAAAAATTTTTATAGAAAAGTTTTAATAAAAAAATGTTCTATGAAAAAAATTTTCTATAAAAAAATTTTCTATAGAAAAATTTTTGATAAAAAAATTTTTACAGAAAAAATTTTGATAAAAAAAATTTTCTATAGAAAAATTTTTGATAAAAAAATTTTCTAGAGAAAAATTTTTGATAAAAAAATTTTATATAGAAAAATTTTTGATAAAAAATTTTATATAGAAAAATTTTTGATAAAAAATTTTATATAGAAAAATTTTTGATAAAAAATTTTATATAGAAAAATTTTTGATAAAAAAATTTCTATAGAAAAATTTTGATAAAAAAACTTTCTTTAGAAAAATTTTGATAAAAACATTTTCTATAAAAAATTTTTATATAGAAAAATTTTTGATAAAAAAATTTTCTATAGATAAATTATTGATATAAAAATTTAGTCTATTTTTTGATAAAAAAAATTTTCTATAGAAATAATTTTGATAAAACAATTTTCCATTGAAACATTCTTGATAAAAATTTTTCTATAGAAAATTTTTTGATAAAAAATTTTCTTTAGAAAAAATTTGCTAAAAAATTTTCTTTGGAAAAAATTTGCTAAAAAATTTTCTTTAGAAAAAATTTGCTAAAAAATTGTCTATAATAAAATTGTTGATAAAAAAATTTTCTATAGAAAAATTTTTGATAAAATAAATTTTTCATAAAAAAATTTTCTATAGAAAAATTTTTGATAAAAAAATTTATATTTTTCTGATATTGAGTCTATTTATTATGGATCTACTTATGATATTCAAAATAAGTCGGAGTATGAGAAAATTTAGTATGACTGTGAAACTTTTTAGTCTACCCCTGAAACTTTTAAGTCCATGTATGATATAAATAAGAGATAATTGAGTATGAGACGACGGAGTCTGAGTTCGACAGTTTGTTGTGAGTTGATGACTATTTGGTATAAGTATGACACTATTCGTTCTCATTCTTAAACTGTTTAGTTTTACTTTGAAACCCTCCTTTCTATGTTTGAACCCATTTAGTCTAAGTTTTAATAAAATAAGGTAAAATATAAGTCTATTTAGTCTGAGATTGAAATATTTTCTATAGAAAATCTCTTTTATTTTAAACTTTAACCTTTATGTTTTAAATCCTTAAAAAATAATTTAATCTTCTTTCTTTTAGGTAAAAAAATCCCAAAAAATTTTCTAGTCATAATAACTCAACATAAAAAATGCTTACAAGGCAAAAAATCTAGCAAATTGCCAAAGAAAACCTAAGTTTTTTTGCAACCCAACAAATTCTTGGGTGGCTATTCGTCCGTCCGTCTGGTTGGTTGGATAAATGTCTAGTTCCATAATAAATGAACAGAAAACGCTTCATCTTAGGAAAATTACTCATATTCTAAGAACTCAAGGAAAAAAATGGCTTAAAATGAAAAAGTAAAAAAATATGCTAAAATAAGTAAAAAGAAATAAAATATGATTTGAACATCATTAATTTCATGCTACAATGAAATAAAAACCTTTCTTTCAAATTTTAGCAATTTTAGACATAATTTCTTTTCTTTATTTTCCACTTTTTTTTAAGGAAAAGTGATAAAATGGCAAAAAGAAGGAAATTTGAAAATTTGAGTTATTTAAGACTTTGCTCTTGATACTTACAGGCAAATTTATCATATATAAGAGGTATCCTTGTCACCATTTTAATAATTGTCAAGTAATTTAAATCAAACTTGAAAAGGACGAAAGAGTTGAAGGGAAAGTGTGAGTAAGTAAGAAAAAGGAAGTAAATAAATGATGGAAATTGTTATGCCAATGGCATGATTTATTGAAACAATTCTACAAAACTAATGATTAAAACCCTTTTTCCCTTGTAGTTTCCTTTTTTTACAAGGAATTTCTCAAGTTCTTTTTTTATAGCCAAAAGCTCTATGAATATTTTGTGGATTTGTACAATTCTAAAATGTTTGTTTGGTGGTAGACAGTGGGACCATTAAAAAATTTTAAGACAGAAAATTTTTTATAGAAAACTTTCTGTAGAAAATTTTAACACCGAAAATTTTCTTTAGAAAATTTTAGGACCGAAAATTTTCTTTAGAAAATTTTAACATCGAAAATTTTCTATAGAAAATTTTAACATAGAAAATTTTCTATAGAAAATTTTAACATCGAAAATTTTCTATAGAAAATTTTAACATCGAAAATTTTCTATAGAAAATTTTAACATCGAAAATTTTCTATAAAAAAATTTTAACATCGAAAATTTTCTATTAAAAATTTTAACATCGAAAATTTTCTATAGAAAATTTTAACATCGAAAATTTTCTATAGAAAATTTTAACATCGAAAATTTTCTATAGAAAATTTTAACATCGAAAATTTTCTATAGAAAATTTTAACATCGAAAATTTTCTATAAAAAAATTTTAACATCGAAAATTTTCTATTAAAAATTTTAACATCGAAAATTTTCTATAGAAAATTTTAACATCGAAAATTTTCTATAGAAAATTTTAACATCGAAAAGTTTTCTATAGAAAATTTTAACATCGAAAATTTTCTATAGAAAATTTTCTATAGAAAATTTTAACATCGAAAATTTTCTATAGAAAATTTTAACATCGAAAATTTTCTTTAGAAAATTTTAACATCGAAAATTTTCTATAGAAAATTTTAACATCGAAAATTTTCTATAGAAAATTTTAACATAAAAAATTTTCTATATAAAATTCTAACATCAAAAATTTTATATAGAAAATTTTAGCATCAAAAATTTTCTATAGAAAATTTTTACATCGAAAATTTTCTATAGAAAATTTTTACATCGAAAATTTTCTATAGAAAATTTTTACATCGAAAATTTTCTATAGAAAATTTTAACATCGAAAATTTTCTATAGAAAATTTTAACATCGAAAATTTTCTATAGAAAATTTTAACATCGAAAATTTTCTATAGAAAATTTTAACATCGAAAATTTTTTATAGAAAATTTTAACATCGAAAATTTTCTATAGAAAATTTTAACATCGAAAATTTTCTATAGAAAATTTTAACATCGAAAATTTTCTATAGAAAATTTTAACATCGAAAATTTTCTATAGAAAATTTTAACATCGAAAATTTTCTATAGAAAATTTTAACAATGAAAATTTTCTGTAGAAAATTTTAACAATGAAAATTTTCTGTAGAAAATTTTAACATCGAAAATTTTTTATAGAAAATTTTAACATCGAAAATTTTCTATAGAAAATTTTAACATCGAAAATTTTCTATGGAAAATTTTAACATCGAAAATTTTCTATGGAAAATTTTAACATCGAAAATTTTCTATAGAAAATTTTAACATCGAAAATTTTCTATAGAAAATTTTAACATCGAAAATTTTCTATAGAAAATTTTAACATCGAAAATTTTCTATAAAAAATTTTAACATCGAAAAATTTCTATAGAAAATTTTAATATCGAAAATTTTCTATAAAAAATTTTAACATAGAAAATTTTCTATAGAAAATTTTAACATCGAAAATTTTCTGTAGAAAATTTTAATACCGAAAATTTTAACATCGAAAATTTTCTATAGAAAATTTTCTCTGGGAAATCTCTGTTTAATCCCACTGTTAGCTTCTAGGAAAGAACTAATTTGTTCTTTCTCCTGCCTTTTATTTGGAATCGTTTCTTTCTTTTTTTTTGTTGTCATTTGTGCACTTACCCAGAGATTCATTAGTTTTCCTAATGTAAAATCATTTATTACAAAATTTTTCGTCAATAAAACTTTGAATCTTTTGGCAATAATGAATAAAATGAAATGCAGAAAAAAAGAAATACAGTTTGCCTGGCTTTTAATACCACTTTCCGCCTTCATACTCTATCCCTTTCGTCTTTTCTATCTCTTTCTACTGGTTCTTGATGATTGTTTAAATAAAGGAAACGGAAATTTGCCGCCGGAAGTTGGATGCGAGTCTAAAATTGTGTTTGTTTTTTCGTTTTTGAACAAAAAAAACTTAAATTCTTTTTTCATTTATTCCTTTCATTTGCATTGAAATAAAAATAAAACAGAAGGAAACTCATTTACATGCTACTAAAAATTTATAACAAATAAAATGTTGGGTTCAGCAAAAAAAAAAAAAAAATTGAAGGGAAAAACGCCAAAAATCCTTTAAAATATTTTTTAAGATAAATGATTGAATAAAATGACTGAAGTGAATGAATATTTGGTGTGAGAACTAAAAATGAAGTTGAGTTGGTGGAATTCAATATTTGCTTCAATCGGAATGAATTTTAAACTTTAGCCAAATAAGCATTTTTGAAGGAAACAAGAAAAACTTTAAAAAATTTTAACACCGAAAATTTTCTATAAAAATTTTTAACACCAAAAATTTTCTATAAAAATTTTTCTGTAAAAATTTTGACACCGAAAAATTTCTATAAAAAATTTTAACACTGAAAATTTTCTATAAAAATTTTAACACCGAAAATTTTCTATAAAAATTTTAACACCGAAATTTTTCTGTAAAAATTTTGACACCGAAAAATTTCTATAAAAAATTTTAACACCGAAATTTTTCTATAAAAATTTTAACACCGAAAATTTTCTATAAAAAATTTTAACACCGAAAATTTTCTATAAAAAATTTTTACACCGAAAATTTTCTATAAAAAATTTTAACACCGAAAATTTTCTATAAAAAATTTTAATACCGAAAATTTTCTATAAAAAATTTTAACACCGAAAATTTTTTATAAAAAATTTGAACTCCAAAAATTTTATCATCGAAAATTTTCGATACAAAATTTTAGAACCGAAAATTTTCTATAGAAAATTTTAACACCGAAAATTATAACATCGAAAATTTTTATATAAAAATTTTAAGACCGAAAATTTTCTATAAAAAATTTTAACACCGAAAATTTATTATCATAAAATTTTACACCGAAAATTTTCTATAAAAAATTTTAACACGGAAAATTTTCTATAAAAAATTTTAACACCGAAAATTTTCTATAAAAAATTTTAACACCGAAAATTTTCTATAAAAAATTTTAACACCGAAAATTTTCTATAAAAAATTTGAACACCGAAAATTTTCTATAAAAAATTTTAACACCGAAAATTTTCTATAAAAAATTTTAACACCGAAAATTTTCTATAAAAAATTTTAACACCGAAAATTTTCTATAAAAAATTTTAACACCGAAAATTTTCTATAAAAAATTTTAACACCGAAAATTTTCTATAAAAAATTTTAACACCGAAAATTTTCTATAAAAAATTTTAACACCGAAAATTTTCTATAAAAAATTTTAACACCGAAAATTTTCTATCAAATTTTTTAACACCGAAAATTTATTATCATAAATTTTTACACCGAAAGTTTTCTTTAAAAAATTTTTACACCGAAAATTTTTTAATAAAAAATTTTAACACCGAAAATTTTCTATAAAAAATTTTAACACCGAAAATTTTCTATAAAAAATTTTAACACCGAAAATTTTCTATAAAAAATTTTAACACCGAAAATTTTCTATAAAAAATTTTAACACCGAAAATTTTCTATAAAAAATTTTAACACCGAAAATTTTCTATATAAAATTTTAACACCGAAAATTTTCTATATAAAATTTTAACACCGAAAATTTTCTATAAAAAATTTTAACATCGTAAATTTTCTATAGAAAATTTTAACACCGAAAATTTTCTATAGAAAATTTAACAACAAAAATTTTCTATAAGAAATTTTAACTCCGATAATTTTCTATAAAAAATTTTAACACTAAAAATTTTCTATAAGAAATTTTAACTCCGAAAATTTTCTATAAAAAATTTCAACATCGAAAATTTTCTATGAAAAATTTTAAAACCAAAAATTTTCTAAAAAAAATTTTAACACCGAAAATTTTCTATAAAAAATTTTTGCATCGAAAATTTTCTATAAAAAATTTAACACCGAAAATTTTCTATAAAAAATTTTAACACCGAAAATTTTCTATAAAAAATTTTAACACCGAAAATTTTCTATAAAAAATTTTAACACCGAAAATTTTCTTTAAAAAATTTTAACACCGAAAATTTTCTATAAAAAATTTTTACATCGAAAATTTTCTATAAAAAAATTTAACACCAAAAATTTTCTACAAAAAAATTTTGAGAAAAAGCATTTAAGTTGAATCTTAGTTAAAAGCTTTTTTATAGAATTTGTTTTTGAAAAAACTTTTCTATACAAATTCCTATTTGTATCGAAAAGGAAGGGAGATTTTGCTTTAACTTTCTGTGAAAGCTTTGTGTGAAAGCTTTTGTATTGATTTTGTTATTGAAAGCTTTTTTGTTTATTGGGTTATTAGCCTTTTAAAAAAGGCAAACTCAATTCAAATTGATTGTTGTGTCAATAGTTTGTCACTCTTGAAAGATTTTTCTTTTGTTAAATGAAAATAATTGCAATAGGAGGAGGAGGGGGAGTAGAAGAAACGTATAATTTATTATTTTAAATAAAGTTTAATGTTTGTAATTTCTTTTATTGCCAAAATTTATTGTTTTCAAGTGGTGATTAATATTTTCATTTAATATTTAACATTTGTTTAAAAAGGCAAAAAGATAAATAAATAAATAAATTTAAGATAAAGCTTTAAAGCCTGAATATTTAAAATGTAATTTTGGAAAACTTTGATGTGGAGCATTAAAGGACTTTGTTGTCCTGTTGCTTTATTGGGTTTTATTGTGATTGGAAATCTGATTTTAATTTTTCTTTTCTCGATTTTTGTTGCCAGTTATTTATAACTTAATTTCGAACACCTCTTCACTAGTAATTTATTTATTTTTTTTCTCGGTGCAAGCAATTTTTTATTAACACAAACAAATCTTTATTTTTTGATTGCAAAAAAAGAACAGAAAAACACACAACCAATAAATAAGTGGGAGGGGGAAAAACGATGAAAATGAAAGAAAAATCCACATTGTTTTTTGGTTTGTATCCCTCAATAAACCAAAAAAGAAAAAAGTATAAAATAAATTTATTTGTATACAAAAGTTTGAACATTGTTGATTGGTTTATGTGGCTAAAGCAGAGACGGCGAAGAAAAGGGGCGCAACACTAAAGCTTTTTCTCTTAAATGTACTTAAAGTAAAGGTAAAGCTTAATATCTTATAGAGTCCAACCAAATTCCTGGTAATAAAAGCTTTTAGAATCTCTTGAAATAGCCCCCTTTTCTACCCCGCCTTTCCCTTATAGAGTTCATAATATTATGAATAAATTCATAAAATTTATTTGTTTCTTGTTTTTCCTATATCATTTTTGTTATTAGTGGAAATAAATAACTTTACTTTGAATTTTTTTTTTTTTTTGTTAAGAGAAATTTATGTTGAATTGCTTTTTTAACACTTGTTCGCTGGCCATAAAACAAACATCATCTTCTCCTAACAACCGGAAAACAAAAATGAACTACAAAACAAATAAAAGTGTTAAAAATTGTGGAAGAAGTGTGAGTGCTTGGAAGCTTTTGTATAATCACCGAACACCCCCATCTACTCTGCGGGACATTTCATTGAAGTTGGCGTTAAAACACAAAAACAAAAGGAAAAGAATTAACAAGTTAATTGTTCGAATAAAAAAACATTGTTTATTTTCAGGTGTTTATAAAATATTCAGGCAGAAAAATAGATGGACTGAAATCAGGTAGATAAAGCTTTTTCTTAGAAAATCTTGAAAGAAGAGCTTTTGTATTCTTGAAGACAAATATTTTATATCATAAATCCTAATAAAGAAGCTTTCATTTAAAAAACAATAACAGATAAGCTTTTCTAAATCAAGTGAAAAGCTTTTCTATAAAAAATTTTTTAAAGAAAAGCTATTGTATAGAAAATCTTAAAGGATAAACTTTTCTAATAAAAATCTTAGTAGAAAAGCTCTTCTATACAATTTCTTAATGACTTCTTCATTAATTTAAAATTTTATTAAAGTCATTTTTCTGTTCAAAATTTTAATGGAGAAGCTTTTTTATAGAAAATCTTAACAAAGAAGCTATTCTCCAATAAATGCTAAAAGAGAACCTTTTTTGTAAAAATATAAATGAAGGAGCTTTTTTCTGAAAAGTATTTAGAAAATCTTAATAGAGAAGCTTTTTCCTTAAAAATCCTTATTTTAAAGCTTTTCTATAGAAAATCTCAACAGGGAAGCTTTTTATTAAAAATCCTAAAACATAAGCTTTTCTTAAGAAAATCTTAATAGAGAAGCTTTTCTCTCGAAAATCTTAAAAAATAAGCTTTTCTATAGAAAATCTTAATAAAGAAGCTTTTATGTAGAAAATCTTTATAAAGAAGCTTTTATGTAGAAAATCTTTCTAAAGAAAATCTTAATAAAGAAACTTTTTTATAGAAAATCTTAATAGAGAAGCTTTTCTATAAAAAATCTTAATAGAAAAGATTTTTTATAGAAAATCTTAATATAGAAGCTTTTCTGTAGAAAATCTCAACAGAGAAGCTTTTCTGTAGAAAATCTCAACAGAGAAGCTTTTCTAAAGAAACTCTCAATAGAGAAGCTTTTATAAAGAAAATCTTAATAGAGAAGCATTTCTAAAGAAAATCTCAATAGAGAAGCTTTTCTATAGAAAATCTTAAAAGAGAAGCTTTTCTCTCGAAAATCTTAATAGATAATCTTTTCTATAGAAAATCTCAAGAGAGAAGCTTTTCTATAGAAGATCTGAATAGAGAAGCTTTTCTATAAACAATCTTAAGAAAAAAGGTTTCTATAGAAAATCTTAATAGACAAGCTTTTCTAAAGAAAATCTCAATAGAGAAGCTTTTCAATAGAAAATCTTAATAGAGAAGCTTTTCTCTCGAAAATCTTAATAGAAAATCTTTTCTATAGAAAATCTCAATAGAGAAGCTTTTCTATAGTAGATCTGAATATAGAAGCTTTTCTATAGAAAATCTTAATGAGAAGCTTTTCTAAAGAAAATCTCAATAGAAAAGCTTTTCTATATAAAATCTTAATAAAAGCTATAGAAAATCTTAAGAAAAAAGCTTTTCTATAAAAAATGTCAATAAAGAAGCTTTTCAATAGAAAATCTTAATAGAGAAGCTTTTCAATAGAAAATCTTAATAGAGAAGCTTTTCAATAGAAAATCTTAATAGAGAAGCTTTTTTATAGAAAATCTTAATAGAGAAGCTTTTCTACAGAAAATCTCAATAGAGAAGCTTTTCAATCGAAAATCTTAATGTTGAAGCTTCTCTGTACAAAATCTATATAGAAAAACTGTTCTGTAAAAAATCTCATCATAGTTGCTTTCCTATAATAACACTTGATGGAGTTTTTCTGTAAAATAAAGCTTAATAAAGAGCTTTTCTTTATAAAATCATAGTAAAGAAGCTTTTTGTTGTACAAAATCTTAATAAATAATGTTTTGTAAAGAAGCTTTTTTGTAGAAAATCCAAATACCATGACAACATTTTCTTTACATAATGAACTTCCCTTGACATAAAACTTTTTTGCTAGTGTCAACATTTAACTTTAAACAAGATCAAAAGACAAAAGTTTTTTTTATGTCTTTAAAATGAAATATTTAATTAAAATGTTTTTTCCAGCTTCTGACTGTTAATTGTAACTATTTATTAATAAATATTTTAATTGCAAAAATTAAATTGTAGAATATTCCTTCAAACTGGAAAAAGATGACAAAATGAAGGTGAGAAAAAAAGGAAAAAGTTTCAGTCTTTTTTTCTTTTCTCTGCTAAAATGGAAAGAAAATTTGTTGGTGCAGAAGTAGCAGTTTTGGAATTAATTAGAAATGTTGCAAGTTGATACTTTTTAGTAATAATTAGTGCACAGTGGGGAGAGAGAAAGAGAAACTTGGAAGTTTTTTTATTAAATGTTTTTTTTTTTTAAACAAAAGGTTCTTTTAGATAATTTTGTAAAGAATAGCTTTTCCGTGAGAATTGTATATGGAAAAGCTTTTACTATATATTTTTAATGAAGATTTTAAATGAATAAGTTGTTTTTATTAAGATTTTCTGCAGAAAAGCTTTTTTATTAACATTTTTTTATTGAAATGATTTTCCATAGAAAAGCTTTTCTGTTAAAATATTCTATAGAAAAGCTTTTATATAATGGTTTTTTATAAGAAAGCTCTTGTGTTAAGAAAAGCTTTGTCTTTGAGATTTTCTACAAAAGAGCTTTTTGTTAATCTTTTCTATAGAAAAGTTTTTCTGTTAAGGTTTTCTATGAAAAAGATTTTAATTTAAGATAATGTTTTTTATAGAAAAGATTTTCTATTAAAAAGCTTTTAATTTAAGATTTTCTATAAAAAATTTTCTGTTAAGAATTTCGATATAAAAGCTTTTTTGTTAAGATTTTCTATAGAAAAGCTTTTATGTTAAGATTTTATACAGAATAGCTTTACTGTTAAGATTTTCTATTGAAAAGATTTTCCATTAAGATTTTCTATAGAAGAGTTTTTCTGTTAAGATTTTTTATAAAAAGGCTTTTCTGTTACGATTTTTTATACAACAGCTTTTCTATTAATATTTCTTATAGAAAAGCTTTCCAATTTAGATTCTTGTTAAGATTTTCCATAGAAAAGCTTTTATGTTAAGATTTTCTATAGAAAAGCTTTTTTGTTAAGATTTACTAAATAAAAGCTTTTCCGTTAAAATATTTTATAGAAAAACTTTTCTGTTTAGATTTTCTATAGGACAGCCTTTCTATTAAGATCTTCTGTAGAAAAGCTTTTTTTTTAAGATTTGCTATATAAAAGCTTTTGTGTTAAGATTTTCTATAGAAAAGCTTTTCTGTTATGAATTTCTATAGAAAAGCTTTTCAGTTAAAATTTTTTTATAGAAAAGCTTTGCTGTTTAGACTTTCTATAGCAAAGCTTTTCTTACAAGATTTTTGATAAAAAAGCTTTTATGTTAAGATTTTTCATTAAAAAACTTTTCTGTTAAGATTTTTCACAGAAAAGCTTTGCTGTTAAGATTTTCGATAGAAAAGCTTTTCTGTAAAGATTTTTTTACAGAAAAGCTTTTCTGTTAAGATTTTCTATAGAAAAGCTTTCCTGTTAAGATTTTCTATAAAGCTTTTCTGTTAAGATTTGATATAGAAAAGCTTTTTTCTTAAGATTTTCTATAGAAAAGCTTTTTTTTAAGATTTGCTATATAAAACCTTTTCTGTTAAGATATACTATAGAAGCGCTTTTCTTTTAAGATTCTCTATTGAAATATTTTATAGAAAAGCTTTTTTGTTTAAATTATAAAAAACCGCTTGGATTCTGGGATGAGGAAATTTGTAATCTTTTTGGCATCTTTGTCTTAATGCGGCAAAGCTTTTACCATGGGTAATTCTTCTTTTAAAACTCAAATTTAATTTTGATTTAATTTCATCCAACAGACAACAAAGACCAATAAACCACTTGAGCAACCACTTTATCATTTTTCCACAGCTTTTTTGCCCTTTGTTGCCCTTTTCTCCTTGTGCACAATTTTCAATTTATCCGAAAATTCTCCGGCTGCTTAACAGGACGAAATGCCATTAGAAAATAACTTTTCTAACAAAATTTCTAATTGCTTTGTGTTTTAATATCCTTAAACCAATACCTGGAATTCAGCAGCAAAATGCCAACCGCAACTAAGTATCGTCTACTTTTTTCCAAAAAAATAAACGAAAAAGTTGTTTTTGTTTTTAAAGAAAATCTCATAAGCAAAGTAAAGGAAATTGCGAAAAACCCTTGGAAAATCTTAACAATTTTAACGCAAAAGCTAAAAAAATAAGAACAAATAAAGTGCAACACCTACAATAACATCAACAACAATGAACAAGAAAATGAAAATAATATTAAATAAAATCAAAATGAAATGAAAGGAATTGAAAGGAGTCTTAGCAAAATGAAGGAAAGATTAAAGACAAACTGGTTGGAATGGAAGAGCATTAAAAATCACTACTTAACTAGAAATTGTTGTTAAGCTTCTTCTCGGGGCTCCTTAAGTATCCGCAAATCTTGCTCCTTTTTTCCTTCTCCTTGAAGACTTTTCTTTTAAATTTGCTAAACATTAAACGTCTAAAAGTTGCAGGGAAAAACAATTTTCCACCTTTTAGCTGCCATCATCTTACCAGGGAGCAGGGGCCTTAAGTCATTCAGTCAGTTCAGGAAAATATTGTATCAACAAAGGAACAATCAACAGAACTCATATACTCAGTCCCAATCGGAACCTAACAAGACAAGTCAAGCCAAACAGGCAAGTGCCAGCCATACTTCACCTCTATTTACTCATTGTATTTATTATATATTTTTCATTTTTTTATTCCTTTCGTTTCTCCTCTCATTTTTGAAGCAGATTGTAAAACTTTACCTCGAGTTGGCTCGAGGGCGAAATGCACACAGAATAGTTGAAAAAAATTGAAGAAAATTGTGAAAAATAGAAACAAGTGACAGCAGCATTATGCCCTTTGGCTTCTTTCTTTGCTACGTTTTGTAGCAGCAACACTTGTTGCCACATGAACTTTTGCCTTAAACCAGCATAAAAAATATTGGAAAAAAAACATAATATATACAAATTCTATGAAATAACTTTAAAAGAAAGTAGATCTTAAGAATTTGATTAAATCTGTGACCAGAAATAGATTTAAATACTCGCTACACAATGCTACAGTTAAACACTTTTCTACGGGCGGGCTTTTTTTAAGATTTTCTGATCAAAAGCTTTTCTATAAACATTTTTTTTATAAAGAAAAAAGCTTCTCTGTAAAAGTTTTCTTCAGAAAAGCTTCCCTACTAGTATAAAGATTTTCAATAAAAAACCTCTATATAAAGAACTTCTAAAGAAAAGCTTATCTATTTAGATATTCTATCCAAAAGATTCTCTATAAAGATTTTCTTTAGTAGATTTTATATAGAAAAACTTCTTTATTAATCTTAATATTAAAAAGCTTTTCTGTTAAGATTTTCTTAAGAAAAACTTCTCTGTTGTAATTTTCTATAGAAAAGCTTTTCTGTTGAGATTTTCGATTGAAAAGCTTCTCTATTAAAATTGTCTATAGAAAAGCTTCTCTATTAAGATATTCTATAGAAAAGCTTTTCTGTTAAGATTTTCTCTAAAAAAGTTTATCCTTTAAGCTTTTGTATAGAAAAACTTCTTTGTTAATGTTTTATTTAAAAAAGCTTTTCTGTTAATATTTTTTATAAAAAAGCTTCTCTATTAAGATTTTCTAAAGAAAAGCTTATTTTTTGAGATTTACTGTAGAAAATATTTGCTGTTAAGATTTTTTATACAAAAGCTTTTTTGTTAAGATTTTCTTTAAAAAAGATTTTCTGTTAAAATGTCCTATAAAAAAGCTTCTCTTTTAAGATTTTCTATAAAAAATCCTCTCTGTTAAAATTTTCTATAGAAATGCTTCTCTGTTGTGATTTATTATAAAAAATCTTCTCTCTTAAGATTTAAAATAAAAAAGCTAAAATAAAAAAGATTTTCAACAGAAAAGCTTCAATGTTAAAATTTTCTATAGAAAAGTTTCTTTGTTAAGACTTTCTTTAGAAAAGCTTCTCTGTTAAGAATTTCTATAGAAAAGCTTCACTGTTAAGATTTTCTATAGAAAAGCTTCTCTGTCCAGATTTCTATAGATAAGCTTTCTCTGTTAAGATTTTTTATAGAAAAGCTTATCTCTAAATATTTTCTGTAAAAAAGCTTTTCTGTTAAGATTTTCTGTAAAAAAGCTTTTCTGTTAAGTTTTTTTATAGAAATAATTCGTTGTTAAGATTTTCTGCTAAGATTACAAAAAAGCTTTTCTGTTAAGATTTTCTTTAAATAAACTTCTCTGTTAAGATTTTTTATTAAAAAGCTTCTCTGTTGTGATTTTCTATAAAAAAGCTTCTCTGTTGTTATTTTTAATAAAAAAGCTTCTATGTTAAGATTTTCTAAAAAAAGCTTTTCTATTGAGATTTTCTATAGAAAAGCTTCTCTGTTAATTTTTTCTATAGAAAAGTTCCCTGTTAAGATTTTCTATAAAAAAGCTTTTGTTAAGATTTTCAATAGAAAAGCTTCTCTGTTTTAAGAAATGCTTCTCTATAAAGATTTTTAATTAAAAAGCCTTATTATGGAAATGTTCTGTCAAAAAGATTTTCTTTAGAAAAGCTTTTATATAAAGATTTTTTGTTAAATAGCTTCTCTACGAAAATTTCCTATAGAAAAGTTTCTTAATAAAAATTTTCTGAAGAAAAACTTCTTTATAAAGATTTGGTTTACAAAATTTTTAAGAGTTAAGATTTTGTTTAATAAAGCTTTTTCCTTTATTTAGTTCTGTTAATAATTTGCTCAAATTGTTGTTTGTGTGTGTCTGTTTTGCTGAAACTTTATTGATGGCTCAATTTAAGTTTATTTCCAAACAACAATAGACCCAAGTTCCAAAGCCAACAATAAGCCGGTTAATTGAACATTTTGCATAACATTGGCATGTAATTATTACTCTATCGAAAAGTTTTGTTTTCTGAACATAAACATCCTTTTGTTTGGCCCAAATACATTGAAGGGATTTAAAGTCTATCTTTGTTTCTGTGTTTGTGTGTATTACAGATTACACAGATACAAATAAGTGTTCAAGTAATACATTTACATTTTCTTCAAATAGAAAACTAATTTTTATTTTTTAATATACAAAATTTCTTTATTTATTTACAGCTTTTGAAGACATGTTTTTTTTTAATCCTAATTCCATTTCTGGTCTATCGTCTAAGGCCTAATTATATTGTTACACTAGATTTGTTAGTTCTGTCTATTTACTATGGTATTTTTTTTTTCAGGAATTCTCTGGAAAATAGAATTATTGGTTACACATACGAATCTATTCATTACGATTCTGATGTTCAGATGAACATCATCATCATCTTCTATTTTAATTTCTTTTTCAAAAGGTTTCAATAATGAATTTTTTGGTACAATATTTTATCAAGTGCTAGAAAAGTCAGGGATTTAAAAGAGTAGAAAAAGCTTTTGCATGGAAAAATATTAAGAGAAAAGCTTTTTGGTAGAAAATTATTATAGAGCAGTTTTCTATAGAAAATATTAACAGATAAGCTTTTATATAGAAAATATTAACAGATAAGCTTTTCTATAGAAAATTGTAATAGAGAAGATTTTCTATAGAAAATTTTAATAGAGAAGCCTTTCTACAGAAAATCTTAACAGAAAAGCTTTTCTATAGAAAGTCTTAACAGAGAAGCTTTTCTATAGAAAATCTTAGCAGAGAAGCTTTTCTATAGAATATCTTAATAGAGAAGCTTTTCTACGGAAAATCTTAACAGAAAAGCTTTTCTATAGAAAATCTTAATAGAGAAGAATTTCTATAGAAAATCTTAACAGATAAGCTTTTCTATAGAAAATCTTAACTGAGAAGCTTTTCTATAGAAAATCTTAACTAAGAAGCTTTTCTATAGAAAATCTTAATAAAGAAGCTTTTCTATAGAAAATATTAACAGAGAAACTTTTCTGTAAAAAATCTTAACAGAGAAGCTTTTTTATAGAAAATCTTAATAGAGAATCGTTTCTATAGAAAATTTTTACAGAGAAACTTTTTTATATAAATTCTTAACAGAGAAGCTTTTTGATAGAAAAACTTAGTAGAAAAGCTTTTCTATAAAATATCTTAATAGAAAAGCTTTTCTATAGAAAATCTTAATATAGAAGCTTTTGTATAGAAAATTTTAGTATAGAAGCTTTTCTATAGAAAATCTTAATAGAGAAGCTTTACTATAGAAAATCTTAATAAAGAAGCTTTTCTATAGAAAATTTTAGTATAGAAGCTTTTCTATAAAAAATCTTAACAGAGAACCTTTTCTTTAGAAAATCTTAACGGAGAAGCTTTTCTAGAGGAAATCTTAACAGAGAAGCTTCACTATAGAAAATCTTTATAAAAAAGCTTTTCTATAGAAAATCTACAGAAGCTTTTCTACAGAAAATCTTAACAGAGAAGCTTTTTTATAGTAAATCTTAATAGAAAAGCTTTTCTATAGAAAATCTTAACAGAAATGCTTTTCTATAGAAAATCTAAACAGAGAAGATTTTCTGTAGAAAATGTTAATGAAGAAGCTTTTCTATAGAAAATATTAACAGAGAAACTTTTCTGTAGAAAATCTTAACAGAGAAACTTTTTTATAGAAAATCTTATCAGAAAAGCTTTTCTATAGAAAATCTTAACAGAGAAGCTCTGCTATAGAAAATCTTAATAGAGTAGCTCTTCTATATAAAATTTTAACAGAGAAGCTTTTCTATAGAAAATTGTAATAGAGGAGCTTTTCTATAGAAAATTTTAATAGTGAAGTCTTTCTACAGAAAATCTTAACAGAAAAGCTTTTCTATAGAAAGTCTTAACAGAGAAGCTTTTCTATAGAAAATCTTAGCAGAGAAGCTTTTCTATAGAATATCTTAATAGAGAAGCTTTTCTACGGAAAATCTTAACAGAAAAGCTTTTCTATAGAAAATCTTAATAGAGAAGAATTTCTATAGAAAATCTTAACTGAGAAGCTTTTCTATAGAAAATCTTAATTAAGAAGCTTTTCTATAGAAAATCTTAATAAAGAAGCTTTTCTATAGAAAATATTAACAGATAAACTTTTCTGTAGAAAATCTTAACAGAGAAGCTTTTTTTATAGAAAATCTTAATAGAGAATCGTTTCTATAGAAAATTTTTACAGAGAAACTTTTTTATATAAATTCTTAACAGAGAAGCTTTTTGATAGAAAAACTTAGTAGAAAAGCTTTTCTATAAAATATCTTAATAGAAAAGCTTTTCTATAGAAAATCTTAATATAGAAGCTTTTGTATAGAAAATTTTAGTATAGAAGCTTTTCTATAGAAAATCTTAATAGAGAAGCTTTACTATAGAAAATCTTAATAAAGAAGCTTTTCTATAGAAAATTTTAGTATAGAAGCTTTTCTATAAAAAATCTTAACAGAGAACCTTTTCTTTAGAAAATCTTAACGGAGAAGCTTTTCTAGAGGAAATCTTAACAGAGAAGCTTCATTATAGAAAATCTTTATAAAAAAGCTTTTCTATAGAAAATCTACAGAAAATCTTAACAGAGAAGCTTTTTTATAGTAAATCTTATAGAAAATCTTAACAGAAATGCTTTTCTATAGAAAATCTTAACAGACAAGTTTTTCTATAGAAAATATTAATAGAGAAGCTTTGCTTTAAAAAGTCTTAGCAAAGAAGCTTTTCTATAGAAAATCTTTACAGAGAAGCTTTTCTATAGAAAATCTTAACAGAGAAGCTTTTCTATTGAAAATCTTAATAAAGAAGCTTTTCTATAGAAAATCTAAACAGAGAAGATTTTCTATAGAAAATCTTAATGGAGAAGCTTTTCTATAGAAAATATTAACAGATAAACTTTTTTGTAGAAAATCTTAACAGAAAAGCTTTTTTATAGAAAATCTTATCAGAAAAGCTTTTCTATAGAAAATCTTAACAGAGAAGCTCTGCTATAGAAAATCTTAATAGAGTAGCTCTTCTATAGAAAATTTTAACAGAGAAGCTTTTCTATAGAAAATCTTAACAGATAAACTTTTCCATCAAAAATCTTAATAGAGTAGCTTTTTTATAAAAATTTAACAGTATTAGAAGATTTTTAACTTTATTGTCCTGTCTAATCTTAGGTGCTGATATAGGTCCATTGAGATTTAAAAGGATACATTCATAGTTTCTATCTGTGAGTGTGTTAATGTATTATTCAGTTTTGGTGATGAGAGAACAGACAGACAAATATAAGGGAGACAACGGCTGAGGAAAACTAATGAAAATTGAAAATATGTTGCCATTACTTTTACTTGTTTTTTTATTGTTGTTTTTGTAGAGCAGTCCTGTCGGTATGTGTGTGTGAATTTTGTTATTGTTTTATATTTTAAATACAAAAATATATACAAATATACCGACAAATCTTGTATGTTTTCATATATAAAACGACTCAAATAACAAAAACTATTTATGTCAAACATCAACATAAAAACATTTGCAATTAAAGGGTGATTTTTTAGGGGGTAAAATTAAAAAGACTCGAGGATTGACTTACTTAGAAGGGAAAGCTTTAAAAGCTTTTGTTACCAGAATAACTAGGTATGTGGAGTTTTTAATCAGGAGTTTAGGGATGAGGATTTTAGACTTATAGAAAAACTCTTAAAAAGTTTCCCTTTATCACATAATACTATATATTAATTTAATAACCCTTTATACAAGACTACAAAAATATTTTAACAGCATGAGAAAAATAGTAAAGAAAAGTTGAATATTCACCACAAAGTTTATGAAGTAAAATTTAATTACGAAATAATAAAGTTCATAATAATACAGGGTGTTTTCTATAGAAAAATTTAAAACCAAACATTTTCTATAGAAAATATTAAAACTGAAAATTCTCCAAAGAAAATCTTAAGACCGAAAATTTCCTACAAAAAATCTTAAGACCTAAAACTTATCTTCAGAAAGTCTTAACAACAAAAATTTTCTATAGAAAATTTTTATAACGAAAATTTTTGCACTTAAAATTTTCTATAGAAAATTTTAACAACTAAAATTTTCTATAGAAAATTTGAATACCAAAAATTTCTTAAAGAAAATTTTAACACCGAAAATTTTCTATAGAAAATTTTAACACCAAAAATTTCTTAAAGAAAATTTTAACACCAAAAATTTCTTAAAGAAAATTTTAACACCAAAAATTTCATAAAGAAAATTTTAACACCACAAATTTTTTTTGGAAAATTTTTACAACGAAAATTTTCTATAGAAAATTTTAACACCAAAAATTTTCTGTAGAAAATTTTAACACCGAAAATTTTCTATAGAAAATTTTAACATCGAAAATTTTCTATAGAAAATTTTAACATCGAAAATTTTCTATAGAAAATTTTAACACCGAAAATTTTCTATAGAAAATTTTAACACCGAAAATTTTCTATAGAAAATTTTAACACCGAAAATTTTCTATAGAAAATTTTAACACCGAAAATTTTCTATAGAAAATTTTAACACCGAAAATTTTCTATAGAAAATTTTAACACCGAAAATTTTCTATAGAAAATTTTAACACCGAAAATTTTCTATAGAAAATTTTAACACCGAAAATTTTCTATAGAAAATTTTAACACCGAAAATTTTCTATAGAAAATTTTAACACCGAAAATTTTCTATAGAAAATTTTAACACCGAAAATTTTCTATAGAAAATTTTAACACCGAAAATTTTCTATAGAAAATTTTAACACCGAAAATTTTCTATAGAAAATTTTAACACCGAAAATTTTCTATAGAAAATTTTAACACCGAAAATTTTCTATAGAAAATTTTAACACCGAAAATTTTCTATAGAAAATTTTAACACCGAAAATTTTCTATAGAAAATTTTAACACCGAAAATTTTCTATAGAAAATTTTAACACCGAAAATTTTCTATAGAAAATTTTAACACCGAAAATTTTCTATAGAAAATTTTAACACCGAAAATTTTCTATTGAAAATTTTAACACCGAAAATTTTCTATAGAAAATTTTAATACCGAAAATTTTCTATAGAAAATTTTAACACCGAATATTTTCTATAGAAAATTTTAACATCGAAAATTTTATAGAGAAAATTTAAACATCGAAAATTTTATAGAGAAAATTTAAACATCGAAAATTTTCTATAGAAAATTTTAACATCGAAAATTTTCTATAGAAAATTTTAACATCGAAAATTTTCTATAGAAAATTTTAACATCGAAAATTTTCTATAGAAAATTTTAACATCGAAAATTTTCTATAGAAAATTTTAACATCGAAAATTTTCTATAGAAAATTTTAACATCGAAAATTTTCTATAGAAAATTTTAACATCGAAAATTTTCTATAGAAAATTTTAACATCGAAAATTTTCTATAGAAAATTTTAACACCGAAAATTTTAACATTTTCTTTAGAATATGTCAACACCGAAAATTTTCTATAGAAAACCTGACACCCTGTTTCTTTTAAATCAAAATTGTAATTTAGTTAAATGTTCATAGAGTTCATAAAATCCATTAGAGAAATGTTACCAACAACAAATACTTATACTTTTAAATCTTTTTGCTCTTCATAGAATCTACATAAAAAGATTTTGAACATCAAAAATTGGAATATATTTATAAATATCAGTTCCAACTGCAGAGAAGAGATTTATTCATGTGGATAAAATATACAATATTTTGCAATTTAGAAATTCAGAGAAAATCTTTTCAAGCCAGCAAAAGCTTAAATTGTAATATTAGATTTACGACTTCTACCTTTGGCATAAGCAAATTTATGGAAGTTGCCAGCAAAGATGAAGGGGCCAATTGAAAAGCTTCAAAGGTGAGGCAAAAAAAAAAAAAAATTTAAGACAAATTTTTAATGAAGCCAAAATATTTAAATTGTTAAAATTTCGCTTTTAAATAGATTCGAAAAAAATATATAATTTTTCATATGCCTTAAATAAAATCTAATAAGAGTTGATCCCTATTTAATGTCAATTCTATTCCTATCAAGTGTAAATGACAAATGAAACCTTTAATATCCTCTCCTAGATTTACCTGTCAATTTAAATTCCTATAGCATTTTATCCATTATTTTAACATAAATTTATGTTTTGTTTATAAACATTTATTTGTTATATTATATTTTATTTGACAAAAGTATCTGACCCCTTCCAATCCTCTTAGCCAAAATCCATCTGTGAATCCTCTTTTGTTTTGTTAATAAATTAATTCCCAAAATTTCAAAAATTCCCTAAAACATTCCATATTATTTAGAAACAATGGACGAATGACTGAATTCTAGTTCTAGAATGAACAAGTGACCAAATGAACATAGAAACAATAAAATTATCTAGAATTTAATTTTTCTCTGGGGGTGGCAGGAAATTACTTAAATAGTCAGACAAAAGGATAAAAATAACAACCAGCAACAACACAAACAACAACAATAAAAGCGGCAGGAATCTTAAAAAGCTTTTGGCTAAATATTTGCCACATTTTGGATTAAATTTATTAAAAGCTCACAAAATATTTTGAATAAATAAAAAGACAAGTGATAAATAGTTGGGAAATTACTTTGACTGTATTATCGGGCTTAAAAATTTTCTATAGAAAATTTTAGCACCGAAAATTTCGATGTTAAAATTTTCTATAGAAAATTTTCGATGTTAAAATTTTCTATAGAAAATTTTCGATGTTAAAATTTTCTATAGAAAATTTTCGATGTTAAAATTTTCTATAGAAAATTTTCGATGTAAAAATTTTCTTAGAAAATTTTCGATGTAAAAATTTTCTATAGAAATTTTTTGATGTTAAAATTTTCTATATAAAATTTTCGATGTTAGAATTTTCTATAGAAAATTTTCGATGTTAAAATTTTCTATAGAAAATTTTCGATGTTAAAATTTTCTATAGAAAATTTTCGATGTTAAAATTTTCTATAGAAAATTTTCGATGTTAAAATTTTCTATAGAAAATTTTCGATGTTAAAATTTTCTATAGAAAATTTTCGATGTTAAAATTTTCTATAGAAAATTTTCGATGTTAAAATTTTCTATAGAAAATTTTCGATGTTAAAATTTTCTATAGAAAATTTTCGATGTTAAAATTTTCTATAGAAATTTTTCGATGTTAAAATTTTCTATATAAAATTTTCGATGTTAAAATTTTCTATAGAAAATTTTCGATGTTAAAATTTTCTATAGAAAATTTTCGATGTTAAAATTTTCTATAGAAAATTTTCGATGTTAAAATTTTCTATAGAAAATTTTCGATGTTAAAATTTTCTATAGAAAATTTTCGATGTTAAAATTTTCTATAGAAAATTTTCGATGTTAAAATTTTCTATAGAAAATTTTCGATGTTAAAATTTTCTATAGAAAATTTTCGATGTTAAAATTTTCTATAGAAAATTTTCGATGTTAAAATTTTCTATAGAAAATTTTCGATGTTAAAATTTTCTATAGAAAATTTTCGATGTTAAAATTTTCTATAGAAAATTTTCGATGTTAAAATTTTCTATAGAAAATTTTCGATGTTAAAATTTTCTATAGAAAATTTTCGATGTTAAAATTTTCTATAGAAAATTTTCGATGTTAAAATTTTCTATAGAAAATTTTCGATGTTAAAATTTTCTATAGAAAATTTTCGATGTTAAAATTTTCTATAGAAAATTTTCGATGTTAAAATTTTCTATAGAAAATTTTCGATGTTAAAATTTTCTATAGAAAATTTTCGATGTTAAAATTTTCTATAGAAAATTTTCGATGTCAAAATTTTCTATAGAAAATTTTCGATGTTAAAATTTTCTATAGAAAATTTTCGATGTTAAAATTTTCTATAGAAAATTTTCGATGTTAAAATTTTCTATATAAAATTTTCGATGTTAAAATTTTCTATAGAAAATTTTCGGTGTTAAAATTTTCTATAGAAAATTTTCGATGTTAAAATTTTCTATAGAAAATTTTCGATGTTAAAATTTTCTATGGAAAATTTTCGATGTTAAAATTTTCTATAGAAAATTTTCGATGTTAAAATTTTCTATAGAAAATTTTCGATGTTAAAATTTTCTATATAAAATTTTCAATGTTAAAATTTTCTATAGAAAATTTTCGGTGTTAAAATTTTCGGTGTTAAAATTTTCGGTGTTAAAATTTTCAATAGAAAATTTTCGGTGTTAAAATTTTCAAAAGAAAATTTTCGGTGGTAAAATTTTCTATAGAAAATTTTCTATAGAAAATTTTCGATGTTAAAATTTTCTATAGAAAATTTTCGATGTTAAAATTTTCTATAGAAAATTTTCGATGTTAAAATTTTCTATATAAAATTTTCGATGTTAAAATTTTCTATAGAAAATTTTCGGTGTTAAAATTTTCTATAGAAAATTTTCGATGTTAAAATTTTCTATAGAAAATTTTCGATGTTAAAATTTTCTATGGAAAATTTTCGATGTTAAAATTTTCTATAGAAAATTTTCGATGTTAAAATTTTCTATAGAAAATTTTCGATGTTAAAATTTTCTATATAAAATTTTCAATGTTAAAATTTTCTATAGAAAATTTTCGGTGTTAAAATTTTCGGTGTTAAAATTTTCGGTGTTAAAATTTTCAATAGAAAATTTTCGGTGTTAAAATTTTCAATAGAAAATTTTCGGTGGTAAAATTTTCTATAGAAAATTTTCGGTGTTAAAATTTTCTATAGAAAATTTTCTGTGTTAAAATTTTCTACAGAAAATTTTCGGTGTTAAAATTTTCTACAGAAAATTTTCGGTGTTAAAATTTTCTATAGAAAATTTTCGGTGTTAAAATTTTCAATAGAAAATTTTCGGTGTTAAAATTTTCAATAGAAAATTTTCGGTGTTAAAATTTTCTATAGAAAATTTTCGGTGTTAAAATTTTCTATAGAAAATTTTCGGTGTTAAAATTTTCTATAGAAAATTTTCGGTGTTAAAATTTTCTATAGAAAATTTTCGGTGTTAAAATTTTCTATAGAAAATTTTCGGTGTTAAAATTTTCTATAGAAAATTTTCGGTGTTAAAATTTTCTATAGAAAATTTTCGGTGTTAAAATTTTCTATAGAAAATTTTCGGTGTTAAAATTTTCTATAGAAAATTTTCGGTGTTAAAATTTTCTATAGAAAATTTTCGGTGTTTACATTTTCTATAGAAAATTTTTAATATTAAAATTTTCTAGTATTTTTCTATTCCCTAGTCTTATTCCCTAATCTTATCTGTAGTCCATAGTTTAGTTGATTATCGTTGTCTTAATTTATCTTTATTCATTCCCCTTTAATCCTGCTCTCGATATTTCTCCATCTTTCACACAATAAGTGACATAATTGCTTAACCACAACAGATGAAAAACTAATAACTAACAGAGCCAAGGACCTAAAGGACTAAATAATATTCCATAATGAAAATAACTAGAGATAAATAAAGAAAGACACAATCAAATGATTAATAAATGGAAAAACAATAAACTTTAAGTAATCCCCGAGGTCCTGTTTTGGCAAAAAAGATTCGAGATTTGTTGTGAAATTGCTTTTGTTGTTAGATTAAATTTAGAAAATCTTAAATAAAGTTAATAGTAAACACAATCGAGGGGTTTCTTTAGTATCTAAAGAAAAAACTTATATAGATTAAGGCAATATTTAATTTTAAAAGTTATTAAATCTGAATTATTAAATTAATTGAAATTTTACAAGACATTTAAAGATGTTAATGACAGATTTTTGTATAGATAAATAAATACTTGGATGACAATAATTTTTGTTTTACATATGGGGCGTATGAGTGTTATATGAATTTCATATAGAGGAAAACAATCATACGCAACATTGGTCGATATAAACTCATACGCTATTTTGAAAGTATGAGAATATTTTTAAGCTATACTTGGTACATGCAGTGAATATACAGTGAATTTTATACATCATCATTGTCTTATATCTTCTTGAGTATTAACACCAATTAACCTCAAGTTCAACTTTCTCTTAATGTAAATTAATCCATTTCAAATGAATTGGATTTTTCGTCATTTACCACTACCACTTCAATCGAATTTTATATGAAATAGACCTGAAATGGCTTTCAAATTTGTTTGATTTGCCGTAACTTTGGATAATAACTTCATTAAACCAAATCTTGTTTATCATAAATTTATACTAAAAACTCCCAAACCATTTTCCTTAAGCAACAAAAGATATTTCTCACATACTCCTACACATACAAATGGAGAAACTTAATAGAAAACAGTCAAGAAAGGGGAGTAGAAGTAAAGTCGACTATAAGATGCACTACGACTTCTTAGTTTGTCTTAGTTTACATTTTAGTGTATGACGTAATCTATATCCTAGTCTATCTCATAGTCTTTATCTAAGTCTATATCTTAGCCTATGTCTTAGTCTATGTCATAGTCTATGTCTTAGTCTATGTCTTAGTCTATGTTTTAGTCTATGTCTTAGTCTATGTCTTAATCTATGTCTATGTCTTAGTCTATGTCTTAGTCTATGTCTTAGTCTATGTCTTAGTCTATGTCTTAGTCTATGTTTTAGTCTATGTCTTAGTCTATATCTTAGTCTATGTCTTAGTCTGTGTCATAGTCTATGTCTTAGTCTATGTCTTAGTCTATGTCTTAGTCTATATCTAAGTCTATGTCTTAGTCTATGTCATAGTCTATGTCTTAGTCTATGTCTTAGTCTATGTCTTAGTCTATGTCTTAGTCTATGTCTTAGTCTATGTCTTAGTCTATGTCTTAGTCTATGTCTTAGTCTATGTCTTAGTCTATGTCTTAGTCTATGTCTTAGTCTATGTCTTAGTCTATGTCTTAGTCTATGTCTTAGTCTATGTCTTAGTCTATGTCTTAGTCTATGTCTTAGTCTATGTCTTAGTCTATGTCTTAGTCTATGTCTTAGTCTATGTCTTAGTCTATGTCTTAGTCTATGTCTTAGTCTATGTCTTAGTCTATGTCTTAGTCTATGTCTTAGTCTATGTCTTAGTCTATGTCTTAGTCTATGTCTTAGTCTATGTCTTAGTCTATGTCTTAGTCTATGTCTTAGTCTATGTCTTAGTCTATGTCTTAGTCTATGTCTTAGTCTTTGTCTTAGTCTATGTCTTAGTCTATGTCTTAGTCTTTGTCTTAGTCTATGTCTTAGTCTATGTCTTAGTCTATGTCTTAGTCTATGTCTTAGTCTATGTCTTAGTCTTTGTCTTAGTCTATGTCTTAGTCTATGTCTTAGTCTATGTCTTAGTCTATGTCTTAGTCTATGTCTTAGTCTATGTCTTAGTCTTTGTCTTAGTCTATGTCTTAGTCTATGTCTTAGTCTATGTCTTAGTCTATGTCTTAGTCTATGTCTTAGTCTATGTCTTAGTCTATGTCTTAGTCTATGTCTTAGTCTATGTCTTAGTCTATGTCTTAGTCTATGTCTTAGTCTATGTCTTAGTCTATGTCTTAGTCTATGTCTTAGTCTATGTCTTAGTCTATGTCTTAGTCTTTGTCTTAGTCTATGTCTTTGTCTATGTCTTAGTCTTTGTCTTAGTCTATGTCTTAGTCTATGTCTTAGTCTATGTTGTAGCCTATGTCTTAGTCTATGTCTTAGTCCATGTCTTAGTCTATGTCTTAGTCTATGTCTTAGTCTATGTCTTAGTCTATGTCTTAGTCTATGTCTTAGTCTATGTCTTAGTCTATGTCTTAGTTTATGTCTTAGTCTATGTCTTAGTCTATGTCTTAGTCTATGTCTTAGTCTATGTCTTAGTCTATGTCTTAGTCTATATCTTAGTCTATGTTTTATTCTATATCTTATACTATTTTCGTCTTTATTTGAAACAAATCAAAAGACTGGAAGTGTTTTTCTTATCCTGGTTACAAACTTCCTTACAAACCTATTATGTCCTCCTTTATTGGTGTAGGCTATAATGGAAACTTACTCACACATACTAAATTAAATTACTATAAGAACGTAAAAATTTACATTCATTCATTAACGTACCCAAGAATCCTGTTCAAAAATACTTTTGTTAAACACTGTATATGGGAGAGCAAGGACTTGCGCAAGGAAGAAAATTTAACTCGCTCTCTTATTTTCAGAGTAATTAACTCTCTCTTATCACTAGCAAAACAATCGGCTTTTAGGCGAAGGAATGGTAATTGTGATTTACAAGGATTCGTTTCACACTTATACTCTAAAAAGTCCTAACGAAGGAGTCTAGAGTTAAATTATCATTATTATGATTGTTTAGATATTGTCCTCACCATCGTCATCATCATCATCATCTTTAGTAACAACATCATTATCACGGATGTTATCAACAACTACAATAATATTTGGAATTTTTCTCTCTGTGTGAGTGCTTGTGTGTTTGTAAGGAATCGTGTTGTGGCTATAATCATCACATTTTCTACTAGTAAATACTCATGTATTCTCTTGTGAAACAGAGTTGAAGAGTGTGTGAGTGGTTGTATATTTGTGTGTAAGTGTGTGTGTGTATCGGTAAGTATTCCTTCGTTTAGTTTACGTTTACATGGTGACAACACCTTGAGCTGTTGTATCAGTTACTCGTGATAGCTGAACGCTAACGGTTACTCGCTTTAAGAAAAGAATTCTTGAATTTTATTTTAATTTGTTAACAAATTCATAAACATTTAGAATAATGGCGCGTAGTTAGAAATATTGTGAACAAAAAAAAAACAAATAAACTTGTTGGTGTAGTTTAAATATTCCTAAATAAATATCTATAAAAAATTTAATTAATGGAAGAAATTTTTAACAAAGAAAACAAATTTAAACAAAATTTTTTTAATTTATTCAAGACTTAATAATGAAATAAAGTGAGTCTTAACTTGAAAATGTGAAAAACTGTTTAAAGGAATTTAAAAATATGTGACTGTGTTTTGATATTTAAATTTTGTTAATATTTTTTCTTTTTATTAAATTCATTATCAAAACACACCCACTCATTCATTACTTTAGACAAGTTATAATCTTATATTAAAACCTCATCCTCGACAACGTAATTTTATTTTAACAGAAAATATACAAAAAATTTCTTTGTATGTAAATGCGTGTATTTTAATAAGAGTATGAGCGCCAAAAGTGTTTGTGTGTTTTCATAATGTCTATACTATAAACTGTTTCCTGTGTGTATGTGTGTGGGTTCGTTTTCCTTAAACCTTAACAAAACTATAGAAAATGTTAAAACGGCGGGAAAAATTATAAACTACAACTTGTTCAAAAGTTTTCCACACACTCACACACACCCACCGAAGAGAAAATAACATTTTCCGTTTTTTTCTGCCAAAGTGTTTATCTGTTTGTTTGATGTTGTTTAAAGGATGTTATAATCATTAAAGTGAGTGGGTTGAAGAGCTAAAATAGTTCATTCAAACTTAATTAAGATTTAAGTAAATGATTTAGTTTTGCTTTAAAAAAGCTTTAATTCAACATAAAGAAAAAAAAAAAAAAGAAAAATCGAAGAGAATTCAATCATTTTTTTCCCAAAGTATCCAAAAATTATCAAAAGTAGGTACATCTTTTTGCTTATAACTAAAGAACTTTAAAAGACATAATAATAATTTTAATTTCATATAAAAACTAATCATTTAACCTTTAAAATGATATACAACATGTGCTTTTTCTCAATGTTCAAAGGCCAATATAAAACTTCTTAACCTGATTTTGCAAAATTAATTTTTTTCAAAATTTTTCAAAATTATGCTTCGAAAAATTTGTACAGAATAAGACATAGACTCAGATAACGACTAAGACATAGACTACGATAACGACTAAGACATAGACTAAAACATTCAGCAAGACATAAACTAAGACATACATATAATAAGACATAGTCTGAGACATATACTACGACATAGACTAAGACATAGACTAAGACACAGACCAACAGATAGACTGAGATATAAACTAAGACATACTAAGATTTAGACTAAGACAAAGACTAAGGCATAGACTTATACATAGACTTATACATAGACTAAGACATAGACTTAGGCATAGACTAAGACATAGACTAAGACATAGACTAAGACAAAGACTAAGACATAGACTAAGACATAGACTAAGACATAGACCAAGACATAGAATAAGACATAGACTAAGATATAGACTTATACATAGACTTAGACATAGACTAAGACATAGACTAAGACATAGACTAAGACATAGACTAAGACATAGACTAAGACATAGACTAAGACATAGACTAAGACATAGACTAAGACATAGACTAAGACATAGACTAAGACATAGACTAAGACATAGACTAAGACATAGACTAAGACATAGACTAAGACATAGACTAAGACATAGACTAAGACATAGAATAAGACATAGACTAAGATATAGACTTATACATAGACGTAGACATAGATTACGACATAGACTACGACATAGACTAAGACATAGACTAAGACATAGACTAAGACATAGACTAAGACATAGACTAAGACATAAACTAAGACATAGACTAAGACATAGACTAAGACATAGAATAAGACATAGACTAAGACATAGACTAAGACAGACACTAAGACATAGACTAAGACATAGACTAAGACATAGACTAAGACATAGACTAAGACATAGACTAAGACATAGACTAAGACATAGACTAAGACATAGACTAAGACATAGACTAAGACATAGACTAAGACATATATTAAGACATAGACTAAGACATATACTAAGACATAAACTAAGTATAGACAAAGACATAGACTAAGACATAGACTAAGACATAGACTAAGACATAGACTAAGACATAGACTAAGACATAGACTATGATATGGAATAAAACATAGACTAGGACATAGACTAAGACATAGACTAAGACATAGACTAAGGTATAGACTAAGACATAGACCAAGATATAGACTAAGACAAAGACAAAGACTAAGATATAGACTAAGACATTGATTAAGACATACCTAAGACATAGACTAAGATATAGACTAAGACATAGACTAAGACATAGACTAAGACATAGACTAAGAGATAGACTAAGACAAAGACTAAGACATAGACTAAGACATAGACTAAGACATAGACTAAGACATAGACTAAGACATAGAATAAGACATAGACTATGATATAGACTTATACATAGACTTAGACATAAACTACGACATAGAATACGACACAGACTAAGACATAGACTAAGACATAGACTAAGACATAGACTAAGACATAGACTAAGACATAGACTAAGACATAGACTAAGACATAGACTAAGACATAGACTAAGACATAGACTAAGACATAGACTAAGACATAGACTAAGACATAGACTAAGACATAGACTAAGACATAGACTAAGACATAGACTAAGACATAGACTAAGACATAGACTAAGACATAGACTAAGACATAGACTAAGACATAGACTAAGACATAGACTAAGACATAGGCTAAGACATAGACTAAGACATAGACTAAGACATAGACTAAGAAATAGACTAAGACATAGACTAAGACATAGACTAAGACATAGACTAAGACATAGACTAAGACATAGACTAAGACATAGACATAGACTAAGACATTGACTAAGACATAGACTAAGACATAGACTTAGACATAGACTAAGACATAGACTAAGACATAGACTAAGACATAGACTAAGACATAGACTAAGACATAGACTAAGACATAGACTAAGACATAGACTAAGACATAGACTAAGACATAGACTAAGACATAGACTAAGACATAGACTAAGACATAGACTAAGACATAGACTAAGACATAGACTAAGACATAGACTAAGACATAGACTAAGACATAGACTAAGACATAGACTAAGACATAGACTAAGACATAGACTAAGACATAGACTAAGACATAGACTAAGACATAGACTAAGACATAGACTAAGACATAGACTAAGACATAGACTAAGACATAGACTAAGACATAGACTAAGACATAGACTAAGACATAGACTAAGACATAGACTAAGACATAGACTAAGACATAGACTAAGACATAGACTAAGACATAGACTAAGACATAGACTAAGACATAGACTAAGACATAGACTAAGACATAGACTAAGACATAGACTAAGACATAGACTAAGACATAGACTAAGACATAGACTAAGACATAGACTAAGACATAGACTAAGACATAGACTAAGACATAGACTAAGACATAGACTAAGACATAGACTAAGACATAGACTAAGACATAGACTAAGACATAGACTAAGACATAGACTAAGACATAGACTAAGACATAGACTAAGACATAGACTAAGACATAGACTAAGACATAGACTAAGACATAGACTAAGACATAGACTAAGACATAGACTAAGACATAGACTAAGACATAGACTAAGACATAGACTAAGACATAGACTAAGACATAGACTAAGACATAGACTAAGACATAGACTAAGACATAGACTAAGACATAGACTAAGACATAGACTAAGACATAGACTAAGACATAGACTAAGACATAGACTAAGACATAGACTAAGACATAGACTAAGACATAGACTAAGACATAGACTAAGACATAGACTAAGACATAGACTACGACATAGACTACGACATAGACTAAGACATAGACTAAGACATAGACTAAGACAGACACTAAGACAGACACTAAGACAGACACTAAGACAGACACTAAGACATAGACTAAGACATAGACTAAGACATAGACTAAGACATAGACTAAGACATAGGCTAAGACATGGACTAAGACATAGACTAGATCATAGATTAAGACATAGACTAAGACATAGACTAAGACATAGACTACGACATAGACTAAGACATAGACTAAGACATAGACTAAGACATAGACTAAGACATAGACTAAGACATAGACTAAGACATAGACTAAGACATAGACTAAGACATAGACTTAGACATAGACTAAGACATATACTAAGACATAGACTAAGACATAGACTAAGACATAGACTAAGACATAGACTAAGACATAGACTAAGACATAGACTAAGACATAGACTAAGACATACACTAAGACATAGACTAAGACATAAACTAAGACATATACTAAGACATATACTAAGACATAGACTAAGACATAGACTAAGACATAGACTAAGGCATAAACTAAGACATATACTAAGACATATACTAAGATATAGACTAAGACATAGACTATAATATATATCAGTTTTTTGCTCTGATTCTGATTTTATTACCGAATTCTATAAAAATGTACGTGATATTAAGTTAAATGGCTCTACCTCTTTTTTTCTAAAGATATGTAGCGCCATCTATATGTCGACAAAATGTTTATTTAAATTATTATATTATGACATGAAGATGTCTTTCAAAATTTCCATTAAGGTCTTTTACAAGATGTAAAACTCTGTAATATGTATCTAAATATTTTAAAAGGGATATTTCCTTTTATAGTAAAATAATGTTTAAAATTATGACTCGTTAATTTAATATCACATTGAAAAAGTATTTAAAACTTTTAGGTCACATTTTTTGTATTATGCTCCAAAAATTTCTTCTTTAATCCTAAAAAACAATTTTCCAAATGATTAAATTTTGATAATCCTAGAAAAGTTATTACCAATTGAACCTTTATCTATAAAATCTACTAATCTCTTCATATACGAAATTAATGTTCAATTTTAACTGCAAGACTAACTCGTATTAATAAAAACTAATTTTGTCTTTTTAACTCAATAAAATATTTTTGAAAATAAATTGCCTATAAAATAATTTTTGGTCCTTTTTAATATCATAATCCTTATTTATTTTCTTCAAAATGTATTAGAAGCAAAATATGTATATGTAGTAGTTTATTTATTTAATAAACTTTTATCTCTATAGTTACAACTATCTAGTACTCGTATCATATCTATGATTATGTATCTGAGTGAATGTTTATCGCAATCATTCTAATTTAATTTCAATTTTTAAGCAACAAAAACTTTATTTTTTTGCTTTTCTTTGGAAGTTGCCTTAACGATATATCCCAACGATATTTAATTTAATGATCAAAGTTTTACACATTATCTACTGAACAGAACTAAACTCAACTAAACTCAACTACTTACAGTTTACAGGAGCTAACGACTAGATATTATAGTTTACAAATGTTACTACAATATATTTCAAAAGTTTCACTTGGTTTTTGTTATCCTTTGGATACAAATAAGACTTATGACTAAGACAAGCATTCAGGCAAAGGCTAACATATACAAACATATTAAGAAGTCTAAGATATAGACCAAGATATAGACTAACACATAGACTAAGGCATAGACTAAGACATAGACTAAGACACAGACTAAGACATATACTAAGACATAGACTTAGACATAGACTTAGACATAGACTAAGACATAGACTAAGGCATAGACTAAGGCATAGACTTAGACATAGACTAAGCCAGAGACTAAGCCAGAGACTAAGATATAGACTAAGACCTAGGATAAAACATCGTAGTCTAGACTAAGACATAGACTACGACATAGACTAAGACATAGACAAAGACATAGACTAAGACATAGACTAAGACAAAGACTAAGACAAAGACTAAGACATAGACTAAGACATAGACTAAGACATAGACTAAGACATAGACTTATACATAGACTAAAACATAGACTTAGATATAGACTAAGACATAGACTAAGACATAGACTAAGACATAGACTAAGACATAGACTAAGACATAGACTAAGACATAGACTAAGACATAGACTAAGACATAGACTAAGACATAGACTAAGACATAGACTAAGACATAGACTAAGATATACACTAAGGCATGGACTAAGACATAGACTAAGACATAAAATAAGACATAGGCTAATACATAGACTAAAATAAAGACTAAGATATAGACTAAGATATAGACTGAGACGTAGAATAAGACATCGACTTAGCCATAGACTAAGACATAGACTAAGACATAGACTAACACATAGACTAAGACATAGACTAAGACATAGACTAAGACATAGACTAAGACGTAGACTAAGACATAGACTAAGATGTAGACTAAGACATAGACTAAGACATAGACTAAGACATAGACTAAGACATAGACTAAGACATAGACTAAGACATAGACTAAGACATAGACTAAGACATAGACTAAGACATAGACTAAGACATAGACTAAGACATAGACTAAGACATAGACTAAGACATAGACTAAGACATAGACTAAGACATAGACTAAGACATAGACTAAGACATAGACTAAGACATAGACTAAGACATAGACTAAGACATAGACTAAGACATAGACTAAGACATAGACTAAGACATAGACTAAGACATAGACTAAGACATAGACTTAGACATAGACTAAGACATAGACTAAGATATAGACTAAGACATAGACTAAGACATAGACTAAGACATAGACTAAGACATAGACTAAGACATAGACTTAGACATAGACTAAGACATAGACTAAGACATAGACTAAGACATAGACTAAGACATAGACTAAGACATAGACTAAGACATAGACTAAGACATAGACTAAGACATAGACTAAGACATAGACTAAGACATAGACTAAGACATAGACTAAGACATAGACTAAGACATAGACTAAGACATAGACTAAGACATAGACTAAGACATAGACTAAGACATAGACTAAGACATAGACTAAGACATAGACTAAGACATAGACTAAGACATAGACTAAGACATAGACTAAGACATAGACTAAGACATAGACTAAGACATAGACTAAGACATAGACTAAAAAATATACTTAGACTTAGACTTAGATTTAGACTTAGACAAGGACTAAGTCAAAGACTAAGACATATACAAAGACTAAGATATAGACTTAAGCATAGCCTAAGATAAAGACTAAAATATAGACTAAAATATTGACCAATTTTGTATTTATTCTATAACCCTCAAAAGGGCCTTAAGCTTTACACTATTTCCTGTTTCCTCATTCTAAAAGTTAGTTCTTAGTACAACTTCTTTGGCACTTTTAGAATGTTTCCCGTTTTCTTAGTTACTTAAGAAAACTTTAAACGTATACGGCAATTTATTTGATAGATTTTAAGAGTATTTTATAAATAAAAAACTTTTCTTAAGCAAAAACTTATTTAATGGTTTATGGCTAGAAACCATGTTCGGACAAGAACGAAAAAAAGAAACAAAAATTACGGCAAAGGAATTGATTAGGTCTATAATTATATTTAAAAAAGTTAAGGAAATTAAAGGAATTTTTGGAGAAGAAGGCTGAGTATTCAGAATTGAGTATAAAGTTTAACGAATTGAGTATAAAGAATTGATTTTTAGGTTAGAAAATTTAATTAAATCTTTTAATTATTAAGAAGGTAATTTAATTAAGTTTAATTAAATATTAAAAAAATCCCTACAAATATAAGGAAGTTTTAAGGGAGATTGTAAATTTAGTGAAGTGATGACATTATTTTTAAGAAAAAGGTTTCTTAGGGATAACATAGAAAAGGTTTCCCAGTCCTTTAAGCAACTGCTTACAAATACTTGGCAACAAAACAAATATTGACGTTTTCTTTGGTTAGGGCTAAGAGAGAACGGAAAAAACAGTTAATAAATAAACAAAGAAAATGAGAAATATTTTTATGGTAAATTGTACAAAGAAACAGGAAGAAAAACAAATTTAAACTAAAGGAAAATTTTATTAAATGTTTTGAAAAGAAATCCTGAAATAACATCCAAATGTGTTTTGCATGATAATGAACTAAGAGAAAAAAGTGAAGTTTTTAAAAACACAATTTGGAAATAATAAATATTTTTAACAATAAAACAACAAGTGAAATGATTAAGACAAAAAACTGATTAAATTTCTAACAAAAAAAAAAAAAAAAAAACAAGAAATATGAATAAAAGACTTTAACTTCCGGTTGAATAATGTCAAAGGAAACGGATATAATTGTTAGCTAGACTTTGTTTAACAAATACCAAAACAAAAAAGGTGTTTTAAAGCCAACAGAGTAGCACTTATATATAAAATAGAAAACTAAAACTATCACCTTATAATAAAACTCTTTTTCAACAAACAAAACTCAGCTAGAAATTGTGCAAAAGAACACTTCCGTTTCCCGTTAGACACCTGAGTCCAACACTTCTTTTGTATCTGCTAAAGGATATGCATATAAATTGCAATTCGTAACACAATGGAAATCGATGTTAATCTACATAAGCCACCAACAACGGCAAATGGTCTAGAGCTCAAGACCATCTCAGCTGGAAGTTATAGCAATAGTCATACCCATTCTCATCCCCATCATCATAACAATGGTCACAACAGCAATCTCCACAGTCATCTGCACAACAATAACAACAGTATTAATAATCATGAACGCACTGCAGCCACAGCCAACACACAGACACAATCTCTAACTTCAACACAATCAGCAGCTACATCACCACCATTTGGTTGCTGTGGCATTCTAACACGTCTTTTGTGCAGCAGCAGCCATACACGTGGCAAAACCGGCACTTCAAGTGGTGATTATAATACTTACAACAATTGTGGCACAATGTCATTTTCAACACCCAGCCACAATAACGCCAATGGCCAATGTTCAGCAGCATCGGGGGCAGCATCTGTAATCTCAGCCTCGAACACGGCAACACATCATAATTCGTCGTATATGAATTTGCTGAAAAAGAATCAGACACATCGTCGCACGCCCCAGGAGATTTATTTCGAGAGTCGTGGCAAATCTTGCAAGAAATTATTGAAATTCAATGGAAACTCGAATAAGGTAAGTCCATCAATTTTTGCCATATTTCTATTACTCATACTCAAGGAATAAGAAGTTTTTCTGGGAAAAGCACTTATGTCTTCATAAATCACGGGAGATACAGGTTAAACTAATAAATAAAATCTTTGGAAGAAGATAGAAGAGGAATATGTGATACCCTATACACAGTCTAGGCGAATATACATGTATAGTCCAGACGACTATATATAGTCCAGGCGAAAATTCTGCAATGGGAAAAGTTTTCCATAGAAAATTCTTCAATGGGAAGAGTTTTCTATAGAAAATTCTTCAATGGAAAGAGTTTTCTATAGAAAATTCTTCTATGGAAAGAGTTTTCTATAGAAAATTCTTCAATGGGAAGAGTTTTCTATAGAAAATTCTTCAATGGGAAGAGTTTTCTATAGAAAATTCTTCAATGGGAAGAGTTTTCTATAGAAAATTCTTCAATGGGAAGAGTTTTCTATAGAAAATTCTTCAATGGGAAGAGTTTTCTATAGAAAATTCTTCAATGGGAAGAGTTTTCTATAGAAAATTCTTCAATGTATTTATTCAGTCCCTCAAATTATACATAATGTGAGGTTTTCGCTCTGTCTAGAATTAGGGATAATCCTCCTGATGAGATGGTCTAACCAACCATCGAAACGCGTCGAGGAAAGGTTTCCCCACCAACATTTTTTGGTTTTATCAAAAAACTATTTATTACAATAATAAATAATTGTAATAAATTGGGATTCTTAGTGCAATACACTACAGTAAAACTTTTTAATTAAATGTTTGATGTCCCAAATTTTGATAAACCTTTTTGGGAAAAGTTTTCTATAGAAAATTCTTCAATGGAAAGAGTTTTCTATAGAAAATTCTTCAATGGGAAGAGTTTTCTATAGAAAATTCTTTAATGGGAAGAGGTTTCTAAAGAAAATTCTTCAATGGGAAGAGGTTTCTATAGAAAATTCTTCAATGGGAAAAGTTTTCTATAGAAAATTCTTCATTAGGAAGAGTTTTCTATAGAAAATTCTTAATTAGGAAGAGTTTTCTACAGAAAATACTTCATTAGGAAGAGTTTTCTATAAAAAAATTCTTCATAAGGAAGAGTTTTCTATCGAAAATTCTTCATTAGGAAGAGTTTTCTATAGAAAATTCTTCATTAGGAAGAGTTTTCTATAGAAAATTCTTCATTAGGAAGAGTTTTCTATAGAAAATTCTTCATTAGGAAGAGTTTTCTATAGAAAATTCTTCATTAGGAAAAGTTTTCTATAGAAAATTCTTCATTAGGAAGAGTTTTCTATAGAGAATTCTTCATTAGGAAGAGTTTTCTATAGAAAATTCTTCATTAGGAAGAGTTTTCTATAGATAATTCTTCATTAGTAGGAGTTTTCTATAGAAAATTCTTCATTAGGAATAGTTTTCTATAGAAAATTTTTCATTAAGAAGAGTTTTCTATAGAAAATTCTTTATTAGGAAGAGTTTTCTATAGAAAATTCTTCATTAGAAAGAGTGTTCTATAGAAAATTCTTCATTAGGAAGAGTTTTCTATAGAAAATTCTTCATTAGGAAGAGTTTTCTATAGAAAATTATTCATTAGGAAGAGTTTTCTATAGAAAATTCTTCATTAGGAAGAGTTTTCTATAGAAAATTCTTCAATGAGAAGAGTTTTCTATAGAAAATTCTTCAATGGGAAGAGGTTTCTATAGAAAATTCTTCAATGGGATGAGTTTTCTATAGAAAATTCTTCAATGGGAAGAGTTTTCTATAGAAAATTCTTCAATGGGAAAAGTTTTCTATAGAAAATTCTTCAATGGGAAGAGTTTTCTATAGAAAATTCTTCAATGGGAAGAGTTTTCTATAGAAAATTCTTCAATGGGAAGAGTTTTCTATAGAAAATTCTTCAATGGGAAGAGTTTTCTATAGAAAATTCTTCAATGGGAAGAGTTTTCTATAGAAAATTCTTCAATGGGAAGAGTTTTCTATAGAAAATTCTTCAATGGGAAGAGTTTTCTATAGAAAATTCTTCAATGGGAAGAGTTTTCTATAGAAAATTCTTCAATGGGAAGAGTTTTCTGTAGAAAATTCTTCAATTGGGAAGAGTTTTCTATAGAAAATTCTTCAATGGGAAGAGTTTTCTATAGAAAATTCTTCAATGGGAAGAGTTTTCTGTAGAAAATTCTTCAATTGGGAAGAGTTTTCTATAGAAAATTCTTCAATGGGAAGAGTTTTCTATAGAAAATTCTTCAATGGGAAGAGTTTTCTATAGAAAATTCTTCAATGGGAAGAGTTTTCTATAGAAAATTCTTCAATGGGAAGGATTTTCTATAGAAAATTCTTCATTAGGAAGAGTTTTCTATAGAAATATTCTGATGAAGTGATTATAGAATTCGCCTTTGGTATTTATTCTTCTCCTATTTTGTTTAAGATTCATTTAATTTTTTTTGCTTTTCACCTTTTTTGCTCTAGGAACATGTAGCAGCAATATCCTTATGAATGAAATAATACATTCATTGTTATCTAATCTGTTATCTCAAACATTTTTAGTATTATATAATATATTTTCTAAACGTGTTTATTTTAGCTTTGCTTTTCTTGAATATTCATTCATGTACTCAAAGCTAAGAAGGAAAGAAATCGCAGGTCAGGATAAACTCATAGAAATTTGGTTGGTTTCGGAAGTACGAAAGGGTTTAAAAAATGTTAATAGTGAATAAGAATATTCTTAAGTGCTACATGATCTCTCTTTTGAAAGAGGATTTGGGAAAACCCAATTTATCTTTGTAGTTACATGCTTAATATATCAAGGCTCTATAATAACTCTCAGGAATAGCATTAGTGCAAAATTTTAAATATTGTAAACCCCCTTTTAATATTTTCAATTTACCTATAACTTCAAATTCATCTTTCTCAAGTACTTAGAAATAATTACGAGTGTACTTTCGCATATATTGACAGGCAAACATAATAATAAAACATTCTCATCTATCTAACATCTCTATACACATGTTCTAGTAGTAGTAGTAGTAGTTATACAATAAACTTGTATGTATTAGTACTTAGAAACCACAAGTACATATCCATATTTGTATAGTTAGTCGTATGTCTGTTTAACATCCTCATTATATACTTAAAAAACATTTTATTTGCTTGATGCAAACCATATCAAAATTACATACAACTACTTATACACATCCACTCATATCCTTGTTGTTGTTGCTGTTCACAACTACATTTGCAAACATAACCAAAAGTATCAGGCATCAGGACCATTCATCTCACGAACTAACCAAACAACCAACCAACCCCACAGCCAACATCAACCATCGAACGAACCGACCAACGAACATGAGGAATGCATCAGGATAATGCATTAGCAGAGATTTTATTATTATTACTTACTTGCATTATTATTGTTGTTGCTGTTGTTTGTAGTTGTTGCTGCTGTTTTAGTTGATTCTATTGTTACACAAATATTTTAACATTCTATAAATGTTATCAGACAGACAGACAAGAGCACAAACATATTTTACATATGAAAATGTTGTTAAACGCACAATGGGGTAAAATAGACTAAGACATAGATTAAGACATAGACAAAGACTAAGACATAGACTAAGATATAGACTAAGATATAGACTAAGACATAGACTAAGACATAGACTAAGACATGGACTAAGACATAGACTAAGACATAGACTAAGACATAGACTAAGACATAGGCTAAGACATAGACTAAGACATAAACTAAGACATAGACTAAGACAAAGACTAAGACATAGACTAAGACATAGACTAAGACATAGACTAAGACATAGACTAAGACATAGACTAAGACATAGACTAAGACATAGACTAAGACATAGACTAAGACATAGACTAAGACATAGACTAAGACATAGACTAAAACATAGACTAAGACATAGACTAAGACATAGACTAAGACATAGACTAAGACATAGACTAAGACATAGACTAAGACATAGACTAAGACATAGACTAAGACATAGACTAAGACATGGACTAAGACATAGACTAAGACATAGACTAAGACATAGACTAAGACATAGGCTAAGACATAGACTAAGACATAAACTAAGACATAGACTAAGACAAAGACTAAGCCATAGACTAAGACATAGACTAAGACATAGACTAAGACATAGACTAAGACATAGACTAAGACATAGACTAAGACATAGACTAAGACATAGACTAAGACATAGACTAAGACATAGACTAAGACATAGACTAAGACATAGACTAAGAAATAGACTAAGACATAGACTAAGACATAGACTAAGACATAGACTAAGACATAGACTAAGACATAGACTAAGACATAGACTAAGACATAGACTAAGACATAGACTAAGACATAGACTAAGACATAGACTAAGACATAGACTAAGACATAGACTAAGAAATAGACTAAGACATAGACTAAGACATAGACTAAGACATAGACTAAGACATAGACTAAGACATAGACTTAGACATAGACTAAGACATAGACTAAGACATAGACTAAGACATAGACTAAGACATAGACTTAGACATAGACTAAGACATAGACTAAGACATAGACTAAGACATAGACTAAGACATAGACTAAGACATAGACTAAGACATAGACTAAGACATAGACTAAGAAATAGACTAAGACATAGACTAAGACATAGACTAAGACATAGACTAAGACATAGACTAAGACATAGACTAAGACATAGACTAAGACATAGACTAAGACATAGACTAAGACATAGACTAAGACATAGACTAAGACATAGACTAAGACATAGACTAAGACATAGACTAAGAAATAGACTAAGACATAGACTAAGACATAGACTAAGACATAGACTAAGACATAGACTAAGACATAGACTTAGACATAGACTAAGACATAGACTAAGACATAGACTAAGACATAGACTAAGACATAGACTTAGACATAGACTAAGACATAGACTAAGACATAGACTAAGACATAGACTAAGACATAGACTAAGACATAGACTAAGACATAGACTAAGACATAGACTAAGACATAGACTAAGACATAGACTAAGACATAGACTAAGACATAGACTAAGACTTAGACTAAGACATAGACTAAGACATAGACTAAGACATAGACTAAGACATAGACTAATATATAGATTAAGATATAGACTAAGATATAGACTAAGACATAGACTAAGATATAGACTAAGACATAGACTAAGACATAGAGTAAGACATAGACTAAGACATAGACTAAGACATCGACTAAGACATAGACTAAGACATAGACTAAGACATTGACTAAGACATAGACTAAGACATAGACTAAGACATAGACTAAGACATAGACTAAGACATAGACTAAGACATAGACTAAGACATAGACTAAGACATAGACTAAGACATAGACTAAGACATAGTCTAAGACATAGAATAAGACATAGACTAAGACATGGACTAAGACGTAGACTAAGACATAGACTAACACATACTCTAAGATAAGAATAAGACATATACTTATATAAAGACTATGATGACATAAACTTAAAAAGAAGCTAAAAATTAAAAAAAAAAAATACTGATTTTCTTATAATTTGCCCCATGGTGCTTATGAGCTTCCTTAAAATATTGTTATGTTTGCAAATGTTTCTTTTTCTGGTAACAATGATGCTTGCTCAGTTGTCAAAAAGAATGACTAAAAACCAGAATAACAGAAAAAACATTTTTAGTATATGTTTTTTTGTTGTTGTTGTTGTACTCCTTTATCCTTATTGTCCTACTTAGACCGCACTAAGAATAAGTTTCATGTTTATTTTAATGATGACTTGGCAAAAGTATTAAAAGGAAATATTTAATGTTGTTTGTATGAATAAGTGAATATTTACACATACTAACATTTATTTTACTTAAAACTTTGTTGTTGTTTTATTTTTTTGTTTGTTTGTTGCTAAATGATAATCACTACTGCAGAGACTGCAGTGACTGCAGTCATGGAGCAGAAGAGTATCACAATTTTATGTCACTTGATTGAGGTCAATTGCAAATAATCTTGTGAAGGGACATTACAATTTATTTTCCATAAATATAAAGTACTTTCGCAAACAAATATTTATGGCAAAAGTATTATATAGAGCAAGTAGGCGGACCGAATATCTAGCCAACTGCCGGTTAGACAAACTGACACTTTGTATTACATAACATTTATTTCACACATATTTATTCATTCTTTATCTGTCATTTGACTGTGGTCAAAATATTTCAATTAGAAGGAAAATTATTAACATTTAATAAGATATGGCCTAGAATTGATTAAGACCTACACAAAGGCATAGAAGAGATTAAGACTTAAATATAGATTAAGACAGAGACCAGGGCATTGACTATGATATATACTAAGACATATACTAAGACAAAAACTAAGACATAGACAGAGACTAAGACATATACTAAGACATAAACTAAGACACAGATAAAGACATAGACTAAGACATAGACTAAGAGATAGACAAAGACTAAGATATAGACTTAGATATAAACTAAGACATAGACTAAGACATAGACTAAGACATAGGCTAAGACATAGACTAAGACATAGACTAAGACATAGACTAAGACATAGACTAAGACATAGACTAAGACATAGACTAAGACATAGACTAAGACATAGACTAAGACATAGACTAAGACATAGACTAAGACATAGACTAAGACATAGACTAAGACATAGACTAAGACATAGACTAAGACATAGACTAAGACATAGACTAAGACATAGACTAAGACATAGACTAAGACATAGACTAAGACATAGACTAAGACATAGACTAAGACATAGACTAAGACATAGACTAAGACATAGACTAAGACATAGACTAAGACATAGACTAAGACATAGACTAAGACATAGACTAAGACATAGACTAAGACATAGACTAAGACATAGACTAAGACATAGACTAAGACATAGACTAAGACATAGACTAAGACATAGACTAAGACATAGACTAAGACATAGACTAAGACATAGACTAAGACATAGACTAAGACATAGACTAAGACATAGACTAAGACATAGACTAAGACATAGACTAAGACATAGACTAAGACATAGACTAAGACATAGACTAAGACATAGACTAAGACATAGACTAAGACATAAATTAAGACATAGACTAAGACTTAGACTAAGACATAGACTAAGACATAGACTAAGACATAGACTAAGACATAGACTAAGACATAGACTAAGACATAGACTAAGACATAGACTATGACATATACTAAGACATAGACTAAGACATAGACTAAGACATAGACTAAGACATAGACTAAGACATAGACTAAGACATAGACTAAGACATAGACTAAGACATAGACTAAGACATAGACTAAGACATAGACTAAGACATAGACTAAGACATAGACTAAGACATAGACTAAGACATAGACTAAGACATAGACTAAGACATAGACTAAGACATAGACTAAGACATAGACTAAGACATAGACTAAGACATAGACTAAGACATAGACTAAGACATAGACTAAGACATAGACTAAGACATAGACTAAGACATAGACTAAGACATAGACTAAGACATAGACATAGACTAAGACATAGACTAAGACATAGACTAAGACATAGACTAAGACATAGACTAAGACATAGACTAAGACATAGACTAAGACATAGACTAAGACATAGACTAAGACATAGACTAAGACATAGACTAAGACATAGACTAAGACATAGACTAAGACATAGACTAAGACATAGACTAAGACATAGACTAAGACATAGACTAAGACATAGACTAAGACATAGACTAAGACATAGACTAAGACATAGACTAAGACATAGACTAAGACATAGACTAAGACATAGACTAAGACATAGACTAAGACATAGACTAAGACATAGACTAAGACATAGACTAAGACATAGACTAAGACATAGACTAAGACATAGACTAAGATATAGACTAAGACATAGACTAAGACATTGACTATGACATAAACTAAGACATAAACTAAGACATAGACTAAGACATAGTCTAAGGCATAGACTAAGACATAGACTATGACATAGACTAAGACATAGACTAAGACATAGACTAAGACATAAATTAAGACATAGACTAAGACTTAGACTAAGACATAGACTAAGACATAGACTAAGACATAGACTAAGACATAGACTAAGACATAGACTAAGACATAGACTAAGACATAGACTAAGACATAGACTAAGACATAGACTAAGACATAGACTAAGACATAGACTAAGACATAGACTAAGACATAGACTAAGACATAGACTAAGACATAGACTAAGACATAGACTAAGACATAGACTAAGACATAGACTAAGACATAGACTAAGACATAGACTAAGACATAGACTAAGACATAGACTAAGACATTGACTAAGACATAGACTAAGACATAAACTAAGACATAGACTAAGACATAGTCTAAGGCATAGACTAAGACATAGTCTAAGACATAGACTAAGATATAGACTAAGACATAGACATAGACTAAGGCATGGACAAAGATATAGTCGTTTTTTAAATTTCATGTTTTAGTAGAAATTTTCTTCTTTAAAATAATCTCTGATGTGTAAGCACATACCTTTGACTATATATTATTTACATATGTATGTGTAGAATATAAAAAGAGATTTACATATGTTTGTGTTAGTGTTTTTAAATGTTAGCATTTGTGCATATGTATGCGGCCATGTTTCTGAAAAAGCTTTAGTCGGTTGTATATTAAATTTAAAAATATGAAAGCAAAAAAAAACTTACTTACATACGAAAAATAAAACGGAAGTTAAACAGACGTTGACAGGAAGGAATTTCAACTGTGAACAAATGTCACAACATAAGAAGCGACAATGTTGGCAAAAATAAAACGAAGAGCAAAAATTTTATTAATATTTCAGTGGATTTGGTATGAATTTTAAGTACCCTTTTGAAAAATGAAAGTAATTTAATAAGATTAGGAAATTTAAAGAAGCAGCTTGATTAGTAATTATAAGAAGATTTTATATTAGTCAAGTTATACTAAAGAGTTCATTGTATATTTGCCTATATTGGCTATAGCCTTATTTCAGTCTTAACAACTGTAAAACTAACCCACATTTACTTCCAACTGTAGCTCCATTTTTAAACATATTTTACTAAATTCAAATAAAATATTTCAAATACTTTCTTTCTTGGCATTTGCAAAGGATCATACATTTTTACAAAAAAATTTAAATAAAATATTCTTGCAGCAGCACTTGTCCTTGCAACAGCTGCAGCAGACTGCAACAATCACAACAATGCATCTGTTGCTTGCAAAAAAAAATAAGAAAAATTTATTTTAGCTGCAGCAGACTGCAACAATCACAACAATGCATCTGTTGCTTGCAAAAAAAAATAAGAAAAATTTATTTTAAATAATTCAAAACAATATTAAAATGAATATAAATAAAATCAAGAGGAAAAGGAAAAAAAAAAGTTAAAAGTCACTAAGAAGAATTCAACTGTAAGTGGCATGTTTGAACATGACACCTTCGAGGAATAAGAAACTTGAGCTGAAAACAACAAAAGCAACAACTTTCAAATGTCATTTCAAACGCCTTTTGTTGCTTTGAGTTTTGTCGTAAATACTTGAAGATACAAAAAGAAATGTAATTTATTTGATTGTTTCTTTGAAATGAAATATTAAGACTGAGGGGGGAGCAAAGCAGGTAAACGACAAAGTAATGGCACAAAACGTTTGTCTTGAGTGATTATTATTTAGATTTCTTATGAAGGGTTTTATTTTTTAGTCATGCATGAAGATTTAAGTAGAAGACTAAAGGATTTTCTATAGAATTTTATTTTGAGGATATTCTTGATATCCCTGAAAGACAAATCAATTTACAAAAATTAAGTCTTTGTCTTAGTGTAAGTCTTAGTCTATGTCTTAGTCTGTGTCATAGTCTATGTCTTAGTCTATGTTTTAGTCTATGTCTTAGTCTATGTCTTAGTCTATGTCTTAGTCTATGTCTTAGTCTATGTCTTAGTCCATGTCTTAGTCTATACAAAATTTTTTGTTAAAAATTTTTCTATACAAAATTTTTCGTTAAAAAAATTTTCCATAGAAAAATTTTCGTTAAAAAAATTTTCTATAGAAAAATTTTCGTTAAAAAAATTTTCTATAGGAAAATTTTCGTTAAAAAAATTTTCTATAGAAAATTTTTCGTTAAAAAAATTTTTCTGTAGAAAATTTTTCGTTAAAAAATTTTTCTGTAGAAAATTTTTCCTTAAAAAAATTTTTCTATAGAAAATTTTTCGTTAAAAAAATTTGTCTATAGAAAATTTTCCTTAAAAAAATTTTTCTATAAAAAATTTTTCTTTAAAAAAATTTTTCTATAGAAAACTTTTCGTTAAAAAAAATTTTCTATAGAAAATTTTTCAATAAAAAAACTTTCGTTAAAAAATTTGTGTATAGAAAATTATTCGTTAAAAAATTCCTATAAAAATTTTTTGTTAAAAAATTTTTTTAAAAAATGTTTCTATATAAATAATATAAATGTTTCGTTAAAAAAATTTTTTCTATAGAAAATTTTTCGTTAAAAAAATTTTTCTATAGAAAATTTTTCGTTAAAAAAAATTTTTCTATAGAAAAATTTTCTATAAAATATCTTTCGTTAAAAAAAATTTTATATAGAAAATTTTTCAATAAAAAAACTTTCGTTAAAAAATTTGTGTATAGAAAATTATTCGTTAAAAAATTCCTATAAAAATTTTTCGTTAAAAAATTTTTTTAAAAAATGTTTCTATATAAATAATATAAATGTTTCGTTAAAAAAAATTTTTCTATAGAAAATTTTTCGTTAAAAAAATTTTTCTACAGAAAATTTTTCGTTAAAAAAAATTTTTCTATAGAAAATTTTTCTATAAAAAATCTTTCGTTAAAAAAATTTTATATAGAAAATTTTTCGTTATAAAAATTTTTCTATAGAAAATTTTTCGTTAACAAATACTTTCTATAGAAAATTTTTCTATAGAAAATTTTTTGTTAAAAAAATTTTTCTATAGTAAAATTTTAGTTTAAAAATTTTTTTCTATAGAAAATTTTTTGTTAAAAAAATTTTTCTATAGTAAAATTTTAGTTAAAAAATTTTTTTCTAGAAATGTTTTCGTTAAAAAATGTTTCTATAGAATATTTTTCGTCAAAAAAATGTTTCTATAAAAAATTTTTCGTTAAAAAAATTTTTCGTTAAAAAAATTTTTCTATAAAAAATTTTTCGTTAAAAAAATTTTTCTATAGAAAATTTTTCGTTAAAAAAATTTTTCAATAAAATATTTTTAGCTAAAAAATTTTTTCTATAGAAAAATTTTCTTTAAAAAAATTTTTCTATACAAAATTTTTCGTTAAATAAGTTTTTTACAGAAAATATTTCGTTACAAAAAAATTTTTGCATTCAAAATTTCGCTAAATAAATGTTTATAAAAAAAATTTCTTTAAAAATTTTTTTTATAGAAAATTTTTCGTTAAAAACATTTTTCTAAGAAAATATTTCGTTACAAAAAAAAAAAATTTCATTCAAAATTTTTCTATGGATAATTTTTCGTTAAAAAAAATTTTCTATAGCAAATTTTTCGTTAAAATAATTTTTCTATAGAAATTTTTCTATGGAAAATTTATCTACAAAAAAATTTTTCTCAAAAAAAAAATTTTCTATAGAAAATTTTTCGTTAACAAGATTTTTCTATAGGAAATTTTTCTTTAAAACAATTTTTCTATACAAAATTTTTTGATAAAAAAAAATTATTTTAAAAATTTTTTCTATAGAAAATTTTTCGTTAAAAAATTTTTTTTCATTGAAAATTTTTCGTTAAAAAATTTTTCTATAGAAAATTTTTCGTTAAACATTTTTTTCTATGGAAAATTTTTCGTTAAAAATTTTTTTCTACAGAAAATTTTTCGTTAAAGAAATTTTTCTATAGAAAATTTTTTGTATACAAATGCTTTTTGAACGAAAATTTTTCTATAGAAAATTTTTCTTTAGAAAAGTTTGTTTAGAAAATTTTTATTAACGAAAAACTTTCTATAATTTTTTTTTATTAAAAATTTTCTTAGATAATTTTGTTTCGCGAAGAGTTTTTTTTTTTAATTATACATTATCTTTTCAAATGATTTTATTTCTATAAGAAAATTTCTTTATGATATGAAAAACTTATTCTCTTTTATATGACAAAATAATATGATAAATATTTCCTCTATTTTTGGGACAATCATATAATTTCCTTATGTTTAATAGACAAATTTGGAAAAAATTTAATTTCGGCAGCAAAATCCAATTATTTCCTTGGAAACATATGTTTTTGTATTTAAACAATTTCAAATAATTTATTTTATTTTAGTTTTAAGTTTTCCCAAAACTATTTTTTTCTTGGTTTTTGTTGAAGTGAACCTCAAAAATTTGCAACCCTTTAAACATCCAATAAAAGTCAAAAAGAAGTCATGGCCTAAAAAACAAACTTTTTCTCTCCTCGAAAAACACACATTCATTCCGACGTGCATTAAACAAACATTCAGTTCAGTTACAACATGTTAGAAAACAGGTAATTGCAGGTATTTTTTGTTGCTTCAGCTCCTGCTGCTCTTGCAGTTTCCAAGTTAGTTTTTGGCCTAAACCTTTAGTTTTTCGAGAAAAAAAAACAAGATTTTTGTTGGTTTTTCGTTACAAATGACTTAACTTGGAAGATGCCAAAGCAAATGTTGTACAAATGTTTAAATACACACACACATACACACTTTGAGTCATACATCTAAAGTAAAGTCCTACATATGTACTTGGGTAATGTTTAGATGAGCCTTTCAATTTGCACATTAGGGTAGTTGGGTAATATCAATTCCACTATTATGACCTTTCACCTTATTTGCTTTATACGTTATTCATGACTTACCTTTTTAAAATCTTATTTCAATCTTTTTTCAAATAATCATTCAAATTCCTTTTTGAATCTTCGATTACTCAATATCTCAAATCATCACTCCCTTATAAATATTATATCTCAATAGAGTTCCAACATGTGTGAACACTAAGTCATTACCATTATGGCAGGCACATCCATCCAATGGAGACCAATTCCTATTTGAATGGCTCGGCTGTAAAGAGGGCACGTAAAGTTATTTCTTTCACCTTTATTGCTCTTGTTATTTGTGTTTCAATTGGCCTTTTGCCAATGAAGTTACGGTTTTCATTTATTTTTCCTTTTTCTCTCTAAATTTTCTGACTTTTTCCATCCTTTATTTGTTCATGCCGGCACGAAAAACTGAACAAAATGATTTTTGTGCGAGTATGTGTAAGTAATTCATAGGAATTTGTTAAAGGATGTTTTTTTTCAGGATAGCAAATGTTCGTATGTATTAAAGGAATATTTAAGTTCGTACGATTGTGTGTGTGTGTGAGTTTTAAATCGAAATTCATGGCAACTGCTTTTAAGATTTTATATAACACTCTTGCCTTTCTCTATTTGAAATTGTTTAAAAAGCGTTAAAATTGTTACGAAATTATTTAGAATGGAGTCGACAGGAGTAGGTGTAATATTTCAGATTCATAGATCTTTATGGGGGAAACAAAAAAATCGTAAACGTAGGTTATAGATTAATTATAAAATAGGAAAGGAAAAGATTCCTATATTAAGAAAACATTTAAAATCTTAAATCTGTAAGAAAAAGACGATTGAAATACGTAGAGAAGAGAATGATCGAACAAAGGCATGGCCGAACATGCGAACCGTCGATACAATAAACCAACGAACAAACGACAAAGATAAAAAAATGTTTCTATAGAAAATTTTTCGTTAAAAAATTTTACTATAGAAAATTTTTCATTAAAAAAATTTTTTAATAGAAAATTTTTCGTTAAAAAAAAATTTTATAGAAAATCTTTCGTTAAAAAAATATTTCTATAGAAAACTTTACTTTAAAAAAAATTTTCTATAGAAAGTTTTTCGTTAAAAAAAATTTTCGTAAAAAAATGCTTCTATAAAAAATTTTCGTTCAAAAATTTTTCTATAGAAAAATTTTCGTTAAAAAAATGTGTATTTGCATTTGATCCCAAATCTGTTACATTTATTTATTAATATAACAGACCAATTTATTGATAAAAAGCCAAAAAATGTTTGCGGAGCAACCAAATTCCTCGACGCGTTTCGATGGTTCGTTAAGCCATCTCTTCAGGAGGATTATCCCCAATTTAGACAGATCGAAAACCTTGTTTTTGTTCAGTCGATAATCTACGCTTTTACTTTTGGTTTATGAACATAATTCTTAATAGTTATGTTTGTAAATTTAGTAATAATGCGAGGTTTTCGATCTGTCTAAATTGGGGATAATCCTTCTGAAGAGATGGCTTAACCCACCATCGAAACGCGTCGAGGAATTTGGTTGCTCCGCAAACATTTTTTGGCTTTTTATCAATAAATTGGTCTGTTACATTAATAAATAAATGTAACAGATTTGGGATCAAATGCAAATACACTTCTTTTTTGAATAATATTTACATCCCGACTATTTTGTTATTTTTTATAAAAAATTTTTCTAAAGAAAAATTTTCGTTAGAAAAATTTTTTTAAAGAAAAAATTTCGTTAAAAAAAATTTTCTAAAGAAAATTCTAAAGAAAATTTTTCGTTAAAAAAATTTTTCTATAGAAAAATTTTCGTTAAAAAAATTTTTCTATAGAAAAATTTTCGTTAAAAAAATTTTTCTATAGAAAAATTTTCGTTAAAAAAATTTTTCTATAGAAAAATTTTCGTTAAAAAAAATTTTCTATAGAAAAATTTTCGTTAAAAAAATTTTTCTATAGAAAAATTTTCGTTAAAAAAATTTTTCTATAGAAAAATTTTCGTTAAAAAAATTTTTCTATAGAAAAATTTTCGTTAAAAAAATTTTTCTATAGAAAAATTTTCGTTAAAAAAATTTTTCTATAGAAAAATTTTCGTTAAAAAAATTTTTCTATAGAAAAATTTTCGTTAAAAAAATTTTTCCATAGAAAAATTATCGTTAAAAAAATTTTTCTATAGAAAAATTATCGTTAAAAAAATTTTTCTATAGAAAAAGTTTCGTTGAAAAAATTTTTCTATAGAAAAATTTTAGTTAAAAAAATTTTTCTATAGAAAAATTTTCGTTAAAAAAATTTTTCTATACAAAAATTTTCGTTAAAAAAATTTTTCTATAGAAAATTTTTCGTTAAAAAAATTTTTCTATAGAAAAGTTTTCGTTAAAAAAATTTTTCTATAGAAAAATTTTCGTTAAAAAAATTTTTCTATAGAAAAATTTTCGTTAAAAAAATTTTTCTATAGAAAATTTTTTCTACAGAAAATTTTTTGTGAAAAAAATGTTTCTATAGAAAACTTTTTGTGAAAAACATATTTTGGAGACCAGGATGAATGCGTATATACATTTTTTTATACGAAATTTTTTTTTTAGAAAGATTTTTCATACGAAAAAATTTCTTTATAAAAATTTTTTAACAAAAATCTTTCTTTAGAAAAATGTTTTTGATATGAAATTTTGTTTAGAAACATTTTTTTAATGAAATTTTTTCTATAGAAAAATTGTTAAATTAAAAAATTTTAGGAACATTTTTTTAACGAAAATGTTTAGTAAAAAAATGTTCTATAGAAAATTTTTGTTTAACGAAAATTTCGTATCGAAAAATTTGTTAACCGAAAATTTTATGTAGAAAAATTTTTTTACTCAAAAATTTTCTGTAGAAAATTGTTTTTTAACTAAAATTTTCTATGGAAACATTTTTTAACCAAAAGTTTTCCATAGGAAATTTTTTTTAACAAAAAATTTTCTTAACGAAAGCTTTTCTGTAAAATTTTTTTAATGAATAACTTTTTAACAAAATTTTTTTGGTAACGAAAAATTTTCTATATAGAAATTTTTTAACAAAAAATTTTCTATGAAACTTTTTTTAGCGAAAAATTTTCTACAAAATTTTTGTTAAGGTATCTTTTTTTTTTTGTTAAAACTTTTCTATAAAATTTTTTTTACGAAAATTTGTTTATATTTCTGTTTTAATTCTATTAATTCAGTGCTTATGATAGATATTCAATTGCTTTTTCACTATGGGCTGACATGATATAAAATCTTGTAAAATTGCTTTAAATATTTTGAATTATTACCATTGATTTAACTGCCATTAGGAGAATCTCTGAATCTTATTTCAAATCTAAATTTGATTTGGATTCCTCTAATATTATCAGATTTTTTTCAATGAAACTATACCCTCGTCTTGTTTAAATTTTAAGCTATTTTCGAAAAATAATTTAGTATCCTTTAGATTATCCTTAACATATTCATTTTGATTTTGATTAAGGCAATATTTCTTTCTTTTTTCCTTTTCAAAAAGGAAAAGGAAAATTTCAATATAAACTCAATATCACGTATTTCATTTAGTTTTCTTCAATAAAATGTCTCAAATGAAAATAATCAACTGACTACTTTTTTAGGTTATGTTTTGCATTAGGTTTTTTTATTTCGAGTTGTAAAAAAATCGGAAAAAATTGGAAAAAATTGAGTGAGATTTGGTGTTTTATAAACTGCAACAAAATGAGTAGTTCAAGGCAAAAAATGAACCAAAAAAACTCAAATAAGAAAAAATCAAACCAATTTATTGTTTTACAAAACATCATCAGAGTTTTAGGAAAAAAAATGGTACTACATTCGAATTTGTTGAGAAAAAACTCTGGTGTCGAAACAAAGAACATGGAATATAGTTTTTATGGTCCACAAGCTGCTTTAGCAGATTTTTTCCTTGCATGTCCTTTTTGGACATTGTAATCGAGAAGAAAACTAAACTAAACACTTGTGGTTTTGAACATAAATGGCAGCAGGAGCTGTATTACTACCAACATCATCATTTGTATTCTACCACATCGATATATGTTGAGGAACATGAGGAGTCATTAGAGAATTGTAAATTTAAAGCGGTCGAAGGACAGAAAAGAGGCTTACATTTGCACAAAAAAACTCAACTATAAACAAAGAATCACATATAAAGTGTTACAGAGACATAGAACTGTATGTCCAGTAACATTTTCCATTTCCATTCTCAACCAAGTATGTCAGTTTTTGGTCAATAGCCAAGCACAATGGGGCTTAGAGTTAAAAAAGTGAGAAAGTTTTCCAAAATAAATGGCAGATTACATTAGCAAATACTCGACATGTTTTATTAGCTATCAACCCCACTGTGCCAATTCAGTAACAACTAACATCTACTCTAGAACGAAATGTTGAAAAGGACGCTCTTGTTACCTCATCCTAACAAGACTGGAATTGGAAAAAAACTAAAAAAGAACTATCCAAATTACAAGTAAATTCTTTTTGCCACTACTCCAAAGGAACTCACATCTCGTTAGCATCTCCCCCTTTCCTCCATATACAAGAAATTCCTCATGCCTATGACTATTTTATATGTAACATATGATGCGAAATGTAAGAGATCAACAGCCAAAAAGCATTAGTTTGACGCCTCAGTCAACCAATATCCAATCCATTCTTTAACACCACATGCCAACAGAGTCATTCAGGCAGATACTACATGCTACCCCTTTTTCTTTATAACATTCCCATGTCCTATTCTATGTCTGTGTGTGTGTTTGTATGTGTCATCCTTAACAGTTCGGACGGCTGTATTAAAGTCATTTCACATTCAATGCACTTCCAGCCACTTCACAAACAACGTTTATTCAGCAAAAAACACTCTAAAGGACAAAAAAAAAAGAAAAATAGAAAAAAATCTCTGAAAATAGGACTTTCAAAATAAAAAAGGCAAGAATGTTGTCAAATGAATACTCCTGGCAGAGAAGTAATAAAAAGGGTTACCTAATGGTAAAAACTAATAGAAAAAAATTCTTAAAGAAAATTTTTCGATAGAAAAAAATTCTTAAAGAAAATTTTTCTATTGAAAAAAATTCTTAAAGAAAATTTTTCTATTGAAAAAAATTCTTAAAGAAAATTTTTCTATAGAAAAAAATTTTTAAAGAAAATTTTTCTATAGAAAAAATTTTTTAACGAAAATTTTACTATAGAAAAAAATTTTTATCTATAATTTTTCTATAGAAATTTTTTTTTTAACGAAAATTTTTCTATAGAAAAAAATTTTAACGAAAATTTTTCTATAGAAAAAAATTTTTAACGAAAACCTTTCTATTGAAAAAATTTTTTGACGAAAACTTTTCTATAGAAACAATTTTTTAACGAAAATTTTTCAATAGAAAAAAATTTTTAACGAAAATTTTTCTATAGAAAAAATTTTTTAACGAAAATTTTTCTATAGAAAAATTTTTTTAACGAAAATTTTTCTATAGAAAAAAATTTTTTCTCTATAATTTTTCTATAGAAAAAATTTTTTAACAAAGATTTTTCTATATACAAAACTTTTAACGAAAATTTTTTTAAAGAAAAAATTTTTTGACGAAAATTTTCCTATAGAAGAACATTTTTAACTAAAATTTTTCTATAGAAATTCTTAAGTAAAATTTTTCTATGGAAAAAAATTCTTAACGAACATTTTTTTATAGAAAAAACTTCTTAACAAAAATTTTTCTACAGAAAAAATTCTTACCGAAAAAAAAGAAAAGAAACATTTTTTAACGAAAAGTTTTTCTATAGAAAAATATTCTTAACGAAGTTTTTTTATAGAAAAAAATTCTTAACGAAATTTTTTTTTATAGAAAAAATCCTTAATGCAATTTTTTCTATAAAAAAATTGTAAACGAAAATTTTTCTACAAAAAAAAATTCTTAACGAAACTTTAGAAAAAATTTTGTTAAAAAAATTTTCTGAAGAAAAAATTTTTAATAAAATTTTTTCTAAAGAAAAAACTCCTTAACGAAAATTTTTCTAGAGAAAAAAATTCTTTACCAAAATTTTTCTAAAGAAAAAATTCTTAACGAAAATTTTTCTAAGGAAAAAAAGTCTTAACGAAAATTTGTCTAAACAATAAATACTTAACGAAAATTTGTCTAAAGCAAAAAATTCTTACGAAAATTTTTCTATAGAAAAAGTTTCTAAACAAAAATTTTTCTATAGAAAAAAATTCTAAATGAAAATTTTTCTATGGAAAAAAATTTTTGATACAAATTTTTCTATAGAAAAAATTTCTCAATGAAAATGTTTGTGTAGTAATAATTTCTTAATGAAGATTTTTCTATAGAAAAAATTCAAAGCGAAATTTTTTTATAGAAAAAATTATTAACGAACTTTTTTCTATAGAAAAATATGTTTTTGTATAGAAAAAAATCTTAACGAAAATTTTTACATAGAAAAAAGTATTAACGAAAATTGTTCAATAGAAAAAACGAAATTTATCTCTAGAAAAAATTTTTCGAAAATTTTTCTATAGAAAAAATTTATAGATTTATAGAAAAAATTTTTTTAACGAAAAATTTTCTATAGAAAAATTTTTTTTAACGAAAAATTTTCTATAGAAAAATTTTTTTAACGAAAAATTTTTTATAGAAAAATTTCTTTAGCGAAAAATTTTCTATAGAAACATTTTTTTTGACGAAAAATTTTCTATAGAAAAATTTTTTTAACGAAAAATTTTCTATAGAAAAATTTTTTTAACGAAAAATTTTCTATAGAAAAATTTTTTTAACGAAAAATTTTCTATAGAAAAATTTTTTTAACGAAAAATTTTCTATAGAAAAATTTTTTTAACGAAAAATTTTCTATAGAAAAATTTTCTATAGAAAAATTTTTTTAACGAAAAATTTTCTATACAAAAATATTTTTAACGAAAAATTTTCTATAGAAAAATTTTTTTAACGTAAAATTTTCTATAGAAAAATTTTTTTAACGAAAAATTTTCTATAGAAAAATTTTTTTAACGAAAAATTTTCTATAGAAAAATTTTTTTAACGAAAAATTTTCTATAGAAAAATTTTTTTAACGAAAAATTTTCTATAGAAAAATTTTTTTAACGAAAAATTTTCTATAGAAAAATTTTTTTAACGAAAAATTTTTTATAGAATAATTTTATAACGAAAAATTTTCTATAGAAAAATTTTTTTAACTAAAAATTTTCTATAGAAAAATTTTTTAACGAAAAATTTTCTATAGAAAAATTTTTTTAACGAAAAATTTTCTAAAGAAACATTTTTTTAACTAAAAATTTTTTATAGAAAAATTTTTTTAACGAAAAATTTTCTATAGAAAAAGTTTTTTAACGAAAAATTTTCTATAGAACATTTTTTTTTAACGAAAAATTTTCTATAGAAAAATTTTTTTAACGAAAAATTTTCTATAGAAAAATTTTTTTAACGAAAAATTTTCTATAGAAAAATATTTTTAACGAAAAATTTTCTATAGAAAAATTTTTTAACGAAAAATTTTCTATAGAAAAATTTTTTTAACTAAAAAGTTTCTATAGAAAAATTGTTTAACGAAAAATTTTCTATAGAAAAATTTTTTTAACGAAAAATTTTCTATAGAAACATTTTTTTAACGAAAAATTTTTTATAGAAAAATTTTTTAACGAAAAATTTTCTATAGAAAAATTTTTTTAACGAAAAATTTTTTATAGAAAAATTTTTTTAACGAAAAATTGTTTATAGAAAAATTTTTTTAACGAAAAATTTTCTATAGAAAAATTTTTTTAACAAAAAATTTTTTTAACGAAAAATTTTCTATAAAATAATTTTTAATAGAAAATTTTTTTAACGAAGAATTTTTTATAGAATTTTTTTTTACAAAAATTTTTTAACGAAAAATTTCTTATTGAAAATATTTCTATAAAAAAAACTTATAAGTGAAAATTTTTCTATAGAATAAATTTCTTAACAAAAATTTTTCTATAAAAAATTTTTTTTTATAAAAATTTTTGTATTAAAAAAATCGTCTTAGTCCTATGCTTTGTATTAGTCTATGCTCCCGACTGCCATCTGACATCCATTTACGATATTAAGTGACTTTAATTATAAAATATAGATAGTTTTTATACTTAAATTACTTTAAAGGACATTAAACTCTTTAAATACTTCCATTTAGGACTAAAAACTAAATTTTGGCAACCTTTTCTTTAATGTTTTTTTTTGTCTTCTGGTCAATCTCAGGCCAGGACTTACATTTGAATGTATTGGCTGGACATAAACATTATCATTACATCTGTAAGTGTGAATATATTATGACATTATTTGAATGTCTCTATCTCTCGGATTGAAGATACTTGAGAGATGCATGTGATTATGTTTGAAAGAGGTTATACGATGTTTTCATTTTTACTTATTTGATTTAATATCACCCGGATACTTTCGGCCATAAGAGTCTCCAAGCAATGATAAAATATAAAAGAACCTCTTTAACTTTTTCATACATTATTGATATCATTCTTGGGCTCTTCGCAGTCAACTTCATTGTCCTCATAGGAATCATGAATGAGAAAAGTGTACGAATGGTTCGATGGTTCGGTTGGTTCGGTTGTTTGGTTCGTTGGGTGGTTGCTGGGTAAACAGTTAATACCTTTTCTGTAGAGTTTTCTTATATATTTTTTCTCTGTATGATGAGTTTTTCTTGATTTTGTTTTAAATTCGCTTTTTTAGGGGGAGCCAGGGGATGTTTGTCGTATTTCATTTCAATCTTCATTTTCCTTCCTCTTTAACACTCTTTGATCTGGATCTGTGATGGAGTTACTATGAGTTTGGTTGAGTTTTGAGGACGAAAAAATGAAAATAATATATCAGAAACCCATTAAGGATAAAAAAGAGCTGACTTTGGACAAATTGAAAATGTCAATCGATATGGGCGAATTAATTTAACTGCACTCTGCTTCAATCGATTCGAAGATAAATAACAAAAGTTTCGAAATTTTTTAGGTTTTAAAAGAAAAGTTTTAATGGAAAAGCATTTGTTAATATTGAACAGGAATAAATTAAGCGAGATAGTAAGGAAAAGTTTAGCAGTTGTAAAGCTAGCTATAGTTTTTACTTACTTACTTTCTTAAATGGCCTATATTTGCAAGCTGTTAAGGTCAAAGGTAGATCGTTCTTGCCGATCTTGTCTATCACTTTTATCTTAATTTAATCCTTTTACCATAGTATAACGAAAGAGTTATATATGGAAGAGAATACCTATTAAAATTTTCCAAATTGTCTTCAAATTTAAAAAATGTGTTTTTTTTTAATTCCTTTTTCAAATCCTAGTCTCAAACTAATTTTCAATTAACCCTCGCTCTCCACATGCTACTGAGCTTTGACATCCAGCAACATTTCATATTTGACTTTTCTGTTTTTTTTATTGCTTTGAATTGTGTGTGTCTTGTAGAATCCATTGTCTGTTTGCATAGTTTCCCATATTTCTTTCCTCAGCTCCATGACGACATATAACAGAGATTTTGTTATTTCCTTTTTTCCCGTCTTTAAGGAAAACTATATTTTATGATATGTTTTTTGATACCCTATAGTCCATACTTTCGTACATAGATGAAACATATGATTTCATCTATATAAGAATCAAAATTTGTCAATAGTTTACGGTTTTATGAGAAACAAAAGCTTTCCATTACTTTCTAGAAACTTTGGTCAGAAAATTAGTAAAATCAATCCAAAAACCTTTTTCAACACATTCTTGGCTACTTATAGTTCCTCTTTTATTAAAAGCTTTAAGCTTCTCTCAACAATTTTTGTTCCTGTGCAAACAATTTAAAAATCATTTCTTTAATATTATATTACCAATAATTTAATCATTCAATAATAACTTTTTTCGTTATTAAAAAAATCTCGTAAAAGCTCTTTTTACAAGTATTATGCGAAAAAAAGCTTTCAGTTTTTTCTACAATTTTTGTTCAGAAAACCTGTTTAATCAATCAAAAATGCTTTTTCTAAATATTATTGGTTACTTTCAACTTCTTTGTTATATGCAAATAACAAAAATGTCTTAAAAGCTTCTTGATTTTAGCAATAAATCGAGTTCGAAATACGGCAAACATTTTTTACGCTAAAGCTTTTCTTAGCAAAACTGAAAACTATTTCATACAAAGCTTTTTATAGTATGAGAATAATTTTTTTTGTTAAACTTTAATTGTAAAAGTTTGTGGTTAACATAAAAGCTTTTTCTATAAATAGCTTTTTTTTAACCATTTTCTAAAAATAAAGCGTTTCTAAACAAAATTAAAAAGTATTTCATACAAAGCTTATAAGCTTAGTTTGAGAATCATTTTTTGTTTAAGTTTAATTATAAAAGTTTATGGTAAACCAAAAAGCTTTAAGTTTTTCTCTTAACTTTTTCCAAAAATAAAGATAAATTGTTAGTTCATTATGACATTTACGGCAAAAGCTTTTATTCTTTTGCTTTTACTTTAAGCTTTTCCGATATTGGATAATGTTTAATTTGATTTATTGAAGCTTTAAAGCTTTTCTGCTTATATAGTTCTTTTAACTTCTTCTTAAAGTAATGATAAATATTTAGTTTATGAATGTCATTCACGAAAAAAGCTTTTATTCGTTTGCTATTACATAAAGCTTTAAAGATGTTGGACAGAATTTTAATTGTTTTATTGTAGTTATGAAGCTTTTTGTGCTTAAAATAGTTCTTCTAACTTTTTTTTTAGTTTATTATGACTTTATCGAAAAAGCTTTTATTCTTTTGCTATCTCTTTAAGCTTTTCCTATGTTTAATAGAATTTCATTTAATTTTTTAAATATAAGGCTTTTTTGCTCAAAACATAAATTTACCTTTAAGAGATTTCTATAATTTATAACAATTTGGTTTGAGCTTTTTAAAAAGACTTCATAAATCAATTTTTATAAATATTAAAATAATCAAATTTTTTAAATGTTAAAACAAAAGCCTTTTTAAATTTTTCTAATAAAAAAGGCAAATAATTAGTAAATTATGGCGCTCTCAATAAAAGCTCTTATTTATTTGCTATTTAGGTAAGCTTTTTTGATGTTTGCTAGAACTTTAAAAACGTTCAATAATTTATAAAATTTTTGAAGTTTTGAGCTTTTTCGAATAAACTCTTAAAGCTTTCTATAAGTATGTAACTTAACAACTTTTTTGTACAAAATCAGAAGCTATTTGGAGTTTCTTTACGAAAAGCTTTCAATTGTTTTATATAGTTTTGTTTAATGCACTTATATTAAGCAAGAATTAAGTTTATTGTAGCTTTAATGAATTTTAAATTAAGATTTTTGGAAGATACTTTTGAAAGTTAGGAAGAGTTAGGTCTTTTATCTTTAAAGATACACTTTTCCTAAAAAGCTTTAACACTTTTGTCACAATAAGTTTGGTTTGCTTGAATATCATCCGATTGGTATAACCAGATTTCTATGTGTTAATAATTTCTATGTGTTAAAAGCTTTTTTTTACAAAGCTCAAAATAATAAAGCTTTTGATGCTTTTGCACATGAAATTTGGAATTAATACTATTTCAAAATCATATTTTCTTACTTCTCAAAAGCTATTAAAATATATTCTTATAGAAAGCTTTAAGCTGTTTTTATAATGTAGCTTTTTTTGCTTTATTCTCATGAAAAGGGTTTTCTAATATATTTCAAATCAAATCAAGTCTATAAAATCTCTTAAGTGACAAGTTCAAATTTGTTAAAGCTTTTTTGCTTCCAACAAAATACATTTTAATAAAAGCGTTTAAAAGGCTTTAAAAAGCGTTTCTCTAAAAAACTCAATATAGAAATGTTGTTTCAGCTTTTGTACAAGAGACTTCGAATCAATACTATTTTAAAATCATGTTTTGTTAATTTTCAAAAGCTATCGAAATATATATTTTGTAGAAAGCTTTAAGCTTTTCTTTATAATGTAGCTTTATTGATTAGTTTTCATGAAAAGTTTTTTCTAATAAATTTCAAATTAAGGCTGTTAAATTCTATGAAGTCCTTATGTGAAAAGTTTAAATTTGTTAAAGCTTTTATGCAAAAAGCTCATTTTTTGTATAAAAACAAAAAATCTCTAAAAGCTTTTATGGAAAAATTTGGAAGTTAGACTACTTTCAAATCAAGTTTTACTACTTCCAAAGAATTAGATTTTTATATAAAGCTTTAAGCTTTTTCAAAATGTAGCTTTTCTGCTTTAATCTGAAATAAAGAGTGCTTCAAAATTCGTCCTTTCTTAACAACTTACTGTGGCCTTTCTTATTTATTATATACAACTTGATAGACGACAGTCGCTGTTTTGTCTTCCTCCCCTAGAAAATACTTCAAATACTGCGAACCAAAAATGCACTTTGTCTGCTAAAGCTCTTAGTATTTTGTCTGTGCCCGTTTCTTTTTTTTATCCTGCAGTTTTTTGCCTTAAGCGAAAAATTTGAAAAGAAACAACTATTTGGCGACATGGTGACAACAAACAATGGAATTAACAACAAAATGTCCTTTTGTTGCTTCAAGAAAAAGGATATTTTATGGAAAAAACAAACAGCAATTACGACTGACTTTCTCGAGTTATTTTTATTTCGAGGAAAAACTAATAGTTTCGAAAGAGTAAACAGAAATAGTTATAAAAGAATTTTTGGTTTGTTTATGTTTAAAGAATTTTAAGAAAAATTTAAGTTTTTTCACTTGAAATTATTTTAAGGGAAACTTAAAAATATTTGTTATATTATTCGTTTACCCACTGTTTCCATTTCTATATTACTTTTTGCCTTTTAGGCGTTAACTAGACCATTTAATCCCTCCCCAAACAAAAAAGATTAAATTATGAAAATAACTGGAAGGCAATTTCTTAACAAGAGCCCATTTAAAAAAAGCTTCATTTTATAGCCAGTAAATGAAAGCTCTTTTAATTTTTGTGATTTTGGCTTAAAGCCTTCTTTATACTAGATAACAAAATGTTTTTATTATCCAAAAGTAAATTGGTCTACTGATTAGTTTCTTTAGAATTTATCAGACAGACAGACCTCAAACATTTCAAAATCTTTTTTAATTTTTTTTTGTCTAAGGACTTAAAATATTTGCAAGTTCATCCATTTCTTCTCATAAGCCATCAACTCTTCTAAATAGTCAAAGGATTATGGTCGATTTATTTGTAACGAGAAGAATTTTTTTTGAATAATTTCTCATTAAGTGTTTGTGTATTAAGGATAAGGTCTTGTTTCAGGATATAGAAAGGAAAGATGAACTAGATAGAGGGAATGTAAAATATTTTTAAGTTTTTCTTGTTTTTTTTTTAGAAGAAGAAAGTTTAGAAATTTTTGTCTTGTCTTCACTTGAGTTTAAACAATTTTCCTTGCACAATAAAGCTCTTTGTATAGTTTAGGGCTTTGTTGCTGCTTTTTTCCCAACCTGTTATATTAGAATGTTTTTTAAAGGCCTTTGGCCCTCAAAGTGAACTAAAAGAATTTTATGTCTAAATTATAATCTGAAGTATTAAATGAGTCATCCCAAAATTAATGAGTCATCCTTAAACAGCTGAGTCATTTTACAACTGCTAAGTCAGCCTAAGACTGCTAAATCATACCAAAGCAGCCGAGTCATCTCAGCAGTTTTTTATTTCGTAAGCATTTTTCTATAGAAAACATTTTTTCATAAAAATTTTTCTATAGAAACAATTTTTTCATACAAATTTTTCTAAGGAAAAAATTTTTTCATTAAAAATTTTCTAAAAAATTTTTTTTTCGTGGAAATTTTTTATAGAACATATATTTTCATGTAAAGTTTTTATAAAGAAAACTTTTTTTTATCAAATTTTTTTTTTCATGAAAATTTTTCTATAGAAATAATTTTTTCATGAAAATTTTTCTAAAGAAAATATTTGTTCATGAAAATTTTTCTATAGAAAAAATTTTTTTATAGAACATATATTTTCATGTAAAGTTTTTATAAAGAAAACTTTTTTTTATCAAATTTTTTTTTTCATGAAAATTTTTCTATAGAAATAATTTTTTCATGAAAATTTTTCTAAAGAAAATATTTGTTCATGAAAATTTTTCTGTAGAAAAAATTTTTTCATGAAAATTTTTCTATAGAAAAAATTTTTCATGAAAATTTTTCTATAGAAAAAATTTTTTCATGAAAATTTTTCTACAGAAAAAATTTTTTCATGAAAATTTTTCTATAGAAAAAATTTTTCATGAAAATTTTTCTATAGAAAAAATTTTTTCATGAAAATTTTTCTATAGAAAAAATTTTTTCATGAAAATTTTTTTATAGAAAAAATTTTTTCATGAAAATTTTTCTATAGAAAAAATTTTTTCATGAAAATTTTTTTTATAGAAAAAATTTTTTCATGGAAATTTTTCTATAGAAAAAATTTTTTCATGAAAATTTTTCTATAGAAAAAATTTTTTCATGAAAATTTTTCTATAGAAAAAATTCTTTCTTTCTATGGGAAAAATTTTTTTTCATAAAAATTTTTCTATAGAAAAAATTTATTCTTTGAAAATTTTATCTATAAAAAAATACATTTAACCCATTTTGTTGGCCATCTTATTACCAGTAAATTATTGAGAGTGTATGTATGTATGTAGGTATGTGTGTGTTTTTTTTGGCTGTATTATGACTTAGAAATTCTTTTGAAAGTTGATTGAAATCATATACATACAAGAAAAGAAGACATAAACATGCATATATCCTTTCAGTTATTGTACAGGATACAATAGAAAATAGAGAAGTTTCACAAACACACACACTCACGCATATTTAACATCACACAAACGAACAAAGATACACACACAAACACATAAGCCTAGACACAAAGGAGATATTCCGAGTAATTCAAATAAATTCAGTTGAGAAGAACAAAATAAAGAAGATGATGATGATGATGATGACGATGATGAAAACAAGAAGTCAATTCTGCTTAACAGTTTATTGCACTCATTGTATTGAAATCCCCAAACCCTTGGATCCTACCCTCTTCCTTTTACTCCTGCGATTATACCTTTTTGTAAACGTTTTTGCTTTGGAAGTTTCAAATGTGGAAAATTTATAATAAAATTGATTTAAATTTAACAACTTATTTCTTTTGTTATAGAATATATCGAGGACACACACATATACACTTACATGAATCCATATAATACATGTCGTTTTAATATGTATGTCTGTTTAAATGTATGAGTAAGGCAATTTCTAAGGATATTTCATTTTATTGTTTATTATAGAGAAAATTAAATTTTCAATATAAAGGAAATTGAAAATGTAGACGACTATGATTAGAAAAATTATAATATCGTTACCAGTTAAATGCTGAAAAGGATATTTATTATCCTGTTTAAGAAGCGAGTTTATAAGTTTAAGGTATAAAAATTGAACTTTAGATTTAAAATAGAAATATTTTTGGCTTTACCTTTATTAAAATTTAAAATGTTCTTAAAACAATTTAAATCTTGACTTTACTATGGAAATTTTCTAAACACTTTATTTAACATTAATCTTAAGGTTTTCCTGATATCTTTCTCCAAATGTCCTTTTAAACTCTAGTGTGCACATAAATTTCTTGGCTTTTATTTTAGCACTTCAATTAGAGCCTTTTTTTATTTTTCTGGGGAATGTGAGAATCTAGTATATCACAATTTCTAAATGTATTTTTAATGTTTTAGATAATTTAGGGTAAAGTACGTGTATTTTAGGTAAACTATTGCCTAGAAAAGGGGGATATTTGAAGTCAATAATAAAGTTATGTAACACTTTTAGTAGTTGAAAGTCCAATCGATGTAAAAACCATGAATAGACTATATAAAGATTTACGATTGTTAATTAAAAGGCACGATTAAATAATAATTATAAAAGGTCATAAATGGGTAATATAAAGAGCCACGATTAGATAAGATAAAGCCCCGCGATTGGATAATATAAAGACCCATTATTGGATAATATAAAGAGCTGAAATCTGATAATATAAAGAGCCACGATCAGATAGTATAAAGAGCCACAATTGGATAATATAAAGAGTCACGATTGGACAATATAAAGAGCCACAATTGGATAATATTTTCCACCATTAGATAATATAAAGTTCCACGATTAGATAATATAAACTTCCACGATTGGATAATATAAAAAGCCACGATTGAATAATATAAAAAGCCACGATTGGATAATATAAAGAGCCACGATTGGATAATATAAAGGGCCACAATTGGATAATATTAAAAACCACGATTGGTCTATATAAAAACTTATATTGGATAACAAAGATCTACGACTGGACTGTATATAGTATAATCGTTTCGCTGTACATATAATAATCGTGGCTCTGTATACAGTCTAATCGTGGCTCATTATATAGTATAATCGTGGCTCTATATATAGTCTAATCGTGGCTCTGTATATAGTCTAATCGTGGCTCATTATATAGTCTAATCGTGGCTCATTATATAGTCTAATCGTGTATCTGTGTATAGTATAATCGTGGCTCTGTATAGGGTTAATCGTGGCTCTTTATATAGTCTATTCGTGGCTCTTTATATAGTCTAATCGTAGCTCTGTGTATAGTCTTATCGTGGGTCTGTATATAGTCTAACCGTGGGTCTGTATGTAGTCTAATCGTGTTTCATTTTATAGTTTAATCGTCTCTCTGTGTATGATATAATCGTGGCTCTTTATATACTCTAATCGTGGCTCTGTATATAGTCTAATTATATAGTCTAATCGTGGCTCATTATATAGTATAATCGTGTCTCTATATATAGTCTAATCGTGGCTCTGTATATAGTCTAATCGTGGCTCATTATATAGTCTAATCGTGTATCTGTGTATAGTATAATCGTGGCTCTGTATATAGTCTAATCGTGGCTTATTATATAGTCTAATCGTGGCTCATTATATAGTATAATCGTGGCTCTATATATAGTCTAATCGTGGCTCTGTATATAGTCTAATCGTGGCTCATTATATAGTCTAATCGTGTATCTGTGTATAGTATAATCGTGGCTCTGTATATAGTCTAATCGTGGCTTATTATATAGTCTAATCGTGGCTCATTATATAGTATAATCGTGGCTCTATATATAGTCTAATCGTGGCTCTGTATATAGTCTAATCGTGGCTCTGTATATAGTCTAATCGTGTATCTGTGTATAATATAATCGTGGCTCTGTATATAGTCTAATCGTGGCTTATTATATAGTCTAATCGTGGCTCATTATATAGTATAATCGTGGCTCTATATATAGTCGAATCGTGGCTCTGTATATAGTCTAATCGTGGCTCATTATATAGTCTAATCGTGTATCTGTGTATAGTATAATCGTGGCTCTGTATAGAGTTAATCGTGGCTCTTTATATAGTCTAATCGTGGCTCTGTGTATGGTATAATCGTGGCTCTGTGTAGAGTTAATCGTGGCTCTGTGTAGAGTTAATCGTGGCTTTTTATATAGTCTAATCGTGGCTCTTTATATAGTCTAATCGTGGCTCTGTATATAGTCTAATCAAGGCTCTGTATATAATTTAATCGGGGCTCTTTATATAGTCTAATCGTGGCTCTGTGTATAGTCTAATCGTGGGTCTGTATATAGTCTAATCGTGTTTCATTATATAGTCTAATCGTGGCTCTGTGTATGGCATAACCGTGGCTCTGTGTAGAGTTAATCGTGGCTCTGTGTAGAGTTAATCGTGGCTCTTTGTATAGTCTAATCGTGGCTCTTTATATAGTCTAATCGTGGCTCTGTATATAGTCTAATCAAGGCTCTGTATATAATTTAATCGGGGCTCTTTATATAGTCTAATCGTGGCTCTGTATATAGTCTAATCAAGGCTCTGTATATAATTTAATCGTGGCTCTTTATATAGTCTAATCGTGGCTCTGTATATAGTCTAATCAAGGCTCTGTATATAATTTAATCGGGGCTCTTTATATAGTCTAATCGTAGCTTATTATATAGTCTAATCGTGGCTCTATATATAGTCTAAACGTGGCTCATTATACAGTCTAATCGTGGCTCTTTATACAGTCTAATCGTGCCATTTTATAAAGTCTTACCAATGTTCTTCATATAATTTAATCGTTGATCTTAATATAGTCTAAACGTGATTCTTTATCTAGCCCAATCGTGGTTTTTTATGTTTGGTTAATCGTGGCTCTTTATATCGTTTTATTGTGGCTCTTTATCCTAGCCCTGCTCGTTTATTCCCTGAAATGTATAATTAAAAATTTTTTAACTAATTTTTCATTGTAAATTAAAAATTTTTGTAGGTATTATATAAAATTGAAAGGTCTTTTTGTTACAAAATCAAATATTTTCTAATGAAAAATTTTTGGAACAAATATTTACTTAAATGAAAAATTTTCTTTCTTCTTAAGTTAAATTTGTGTTAATAATTTGATTTCATAAATTTTTCTTTTCCCTGAGTAGTTTTTCTTATTAAAATTTCTGTGACGTAAATATCACATTGAGTGTTGGTTGTTACTTTCAAAACTAAAATAAGAAAAATAAAAACATGTTTGCAACCTGCAACATTTGCCAGAATGTTGTTGCATGAATACTAAATACTTAATCATAAAGGAAAATAGGAGGAAAATAACAAAAAAAGGAAACAAATTTAATTCCCATACATGAATACGGAGTAATACACGTAAGTGTATCATGTGTTTTGAGTAAAACAGAAAAAAGGGGATTGAAGGAAATTTTTCAAAATAAATTTTAGTTTGAAAGTTAAGTAGGTATATTGGGGAATTAGGTGGGAACCAATTTGAGAAAATTTCAAAATAAATATAAGTCATAACTAAAAGTAAATAGAGGAATATGAAATTTAATAGAATGAAAAGAAATTTCTTAATTTAAGATTTTTGTAAAATACATTTTTTTCTGTATTTTTTGGATCCCTCCTAATATTTTGTTATTAAACTGTTTTGTATGTGAAAGCATGTTTTTCTAGGGTGTATTTGAATTTGGATTTATTACATAAAAACAACACCCACGATTTCCGTTAACACATGCACAAACTTAAATCTACTATGCATTTATATTCGTATAAGTAAACACATCCTTTATACATTCACACACAAACACATATATAAGTATGTGTATGCTTACATGTTCATGCACTTTCCCTGAGCATGTTAGAAAAACAGTTAGAAAATAGAAAACCATTTATGAAGGTACTTGTTCTTGTACTTGTTGTTGATTTGTATACAAATGAGTTTATTTTGTTGTGTTTGTGTGTACTTTGTTAAAGGACTCCCATACAATTTTTTTTGCTACAATAACAACTGAAAAAGAGCTACAAAAAGGCAACAACAACAGTAGTAAAATACACATATACAAAGAACATTAATGGAATAGTACTCGAGTGGTGGTATTGGTTTCATAAAAGTTATAAATGCTTTTGCCACTTTTTGATATCGTGGCGCTTAATGTTATTTTGGGTTTGTTTTGTAGGATATTTTGAGCTTCTTGAAATTTTGTTTTTAAGTTTTAACTTTTAACTTTTAAGAATGTGTTTCGTAGATATAAAAATTTATACATAAACAAGATACAATAACATCAAAAAGATCAAGAAGACATGAAAACATATAAATATAGTCCAGTTTTCTTAAAGTTGTCCTTATATTATCCCTTTGTGTTGAAATATTTATTACCAAGCCTCCAAATTTAGTATTTTTTGGGGGAATATTTAAGTCAGTTTACTAATTTCAACCCATAGTGCATTTTATGTTTTAGTATTTATTTAGTTGTTTTACTGCAAAACTATTTTTTTCTATATTTTTCTTCTTTTTGATACTTTTTTAAATATTCCTGTTGTTGTTCCAGGTCCTTTCCCCCCACTTCAACATTATGTTTAACAATTTTGAACTGCAGCCAATTTAAAGCTGTCATATTAAAGTAGAACATACACATGTCACAGGGTAAAAGAAAGACTTTAAAAGAGTGATTTCTTAAAGTATAAATAAGTCATAAAATTAGACTATAAATTAGAATCGTGGCTTTTAGAGATCAATCTAAGCCGGGTTCAATATAAAGACTAATGGTGGCTAACAATATAGTTTAATCGTTGCTATTTAAGTAGTCTAATTTTGGCTCTTATATAGTAAAATTGTGGCTCCTTATGAGGACTAATCGCGACTTATTACAAAAATCAGTCGTGGCTCCTTTAATGGCTTTTTACTTATCGTGGCTCCTCATGTAGTCCAATCGAAGTTAAATAGTGATTATTTGAATAGCTTAATCGTGACTGCTTATATAGTCCAATCGGGGCTGTTTTGATGTCACATCGTAGCTCCTTATAAAGTCTAATCGTGGCTCCTCGCATAGTCCAATCGTGACTGTTTTGATGTCAAATCGTAGCTCCTTATATAGTCTAATATTGGCTCTTTATATAGTCTTATCATGGGTTTTTGTATATTCTCATCTTGGATTCTGATATAGTCCTATCGTGTCTTCTCATAAATTTCAATCTTGGCTCCTTATATAATTCAATCGTTGATGTTTATGAGGACTAACCGTAGCTCGTTTTATAGCCTTACTGTGGTTATTTGTACAGTCTAATCGTGGCTCCTCATATCACCCAATCGTGAATGTTTATTGGGACTAATTGTAGCTCTTTGCATGGTCCGATCGTGGTTCCTCATATTGTTTAATCGTGAAAGTTTATTGGGACCAATCATAGCTCTTTTCATAGTCTTATTGTGGTTCTTTGTATAATTTAATCGTGGCTCTTAATATATTGAATTATTGGAAACTGTTTTTTGGACCTTAAGTTTAATCGCGGCTCATTATATAGTTCAATCGTGGCTATTTATTGGGACTAATCGTAACTCTTTATATAGTCTTATCATGGCTCTTTATATATTCTAAGCTTGGATCCCTATATAGTCTAATCGTGGCTGTTTATTGATACTAAACGTAGCTTTTTATATAGTCACACTGAGACTCTTTCTAAAGTCTAATCGTGGCTCCTCATATAGTCTAATCATGGCTGTTTATTAAGGCTACTAGTAGCACTTTATGTAGTCCTTCTGTGCCTTTTCAAGCGGCTAATCGTGGCTCTTTATATAGTCTAATCGTGACTGTTTATTGGGACTAATCGCAGATTTTTGTATAGTCTTGATGTGGTTTTTTATATAGTCTAATCGTGGCTAATCATATAGTCTAATCTTGGCTAATCATATAATCTAATCGTGTCTGTTCATTAGGACTAATCGTAGTTCTTTATATAGTCTCATTGTGGTTCTTTACACAGTCTAATCGTGACTTCTCATATAGTCTAATCGTGGCTATTTATAAGGATTAATCGCAGCTTCTTATATAGTATTACCGAGGTTCTTTGTATAGTCTAAGCTTGGATCATCATATAGTCTTATCGTGCCTGCTTATTGGGACTAATCGTGGCTCTTTATATAGTCTTATTGTGGCTTTTTATATAGTTCAATCATGACTACTCCTTAAGTTTAATCGTGGCTTTTTATGAGGATTAATCGAAGCCCTTTATATAGTCTAATTGGAGTTCTTTGTATAGTCAGAGCTTGGATCCTTTTATATTCTAATCGTGGCTGTTTATTGGAACTAATCGTAGCTCTTTGTATAGTTTAATCGTAGATCCTCATATAGTCTAATCGTGGCTGTTTATTAGGACTAATCGTAGCTCTTTATAAATCCCAATTGTGTCTCTTGGTATAGTCTAATCGGGGTTCCTCATATAGTCTAATCGTGGCTGTTTATTATGAATAATCGTAGCTCATTATATAGTCTAGTTATAGCTCTTTATATAGTTTAATCGGGGCTCCTAATACATTCCAACCATTGCTGTTTATTGGACCTTATGTATAGCCTAATCGTGTCTCCTCATATAGTCTAATTGTGCCTGTTTATTGCAACTAATCGTACCTCTTTATTAAGTCTTATCTTTGCTCTTTATATAGGCTAATCGTTGCTCCTAATAAGGTCCAATCATGGCTCTTTATTGGACCTATCGTAGCTTTTTATATATTCTTATCGTTGCTCTTTATATTATCTAATCGTGGCTTTTCATATTGTTCAATCGTGTCTATTTATTAGGACTAATCGTAGCCCTTTACATATATTTAACATCACTCTTAATATAGTCTAATCGTGGCTCCTATATAGTCTAATCATGACTCCTAATATATTTCAATCATGGTTGCTTATTGGACCTAATCGTAGATTTTGTATAGCCTAATCGTGGCTTCTTATATTGTCCAATCGTGGCTGCTTATTGGAACTATCGTAGCTCTTTTTATATTCTTATCGTAGCTCTTTGTCTGTTCCAAGTTGTGGCTCCTTATTTAGTCTAATCGTGGGTATTTATTCTTATATATAATTACATCGCTCATTGTAAAGTCTAATCGTGACTCCTCATATTATCTAATCGTGACTCTTTATTGGGACTAATCTTAGCTCTATATATAGTCTTTTCATCGATCTTTGTATAGTTTAATCGTCTCTCGTCATATTATCCAATCGTGGCTGTTTATTGTGACTTATCGTAGTTCTTTAAATATTCTTAGCGTCGCTTTTTGTGTTGTCTAATCGTGGCTACTCATATAGTCTATTCGTGGCCGTTTATTGGGACTAGTCGTAGATCTTTATAAAGTCTTATTGTGGTTCTTTGTATAGTCTAATCGTGCCTCTTTATCACTTCTAGTGTATAACAGTAGATCTATATATCCTTTAATATGTGGCTGCTTTAGTGTTTAGACGTAACTCCTTAAAGTTCCTAATCGTGGCAGGTTATAGTATCTACTCAGAGTCAAATCATGGCTCTATACAGTGCTTAATCTTGTCTCTTTTTAGAGTCTAATCATGACCCCTTATAGTACTTAGTCTTGTCTCTTAAAAGAGCCTCATCATGGCTCCTTATGGTGTCTCATTGTGGGCCTTTGTATAAGTAATTCTTGTGTAAGTATTGGTTATTATAGTATCTAATCGTGTCTCTTTGTAGATCTCAAACTTTTCTTTTTCTTTATACATTTTCAACCTTTTAGACTCTGTCCTTTAACGATTCTATTACTTTGTCATGTACTTGTGTTTGTTTTAACAATTACATTCACATTTACCAACACAATGTTTTTTGTTTTTTAATATGTATTTGTAGCTTTCAATAAGTGTGTGTTGTCATATGTAACTCTGTATTAGTGCTCTGATGCCCCTTTTTTGTTGCAATATTTTTCAAAAGGATAATGATAACTCAGCACGTATGATGCAATTTAATGTTTCCTAGTCGTTTTTTTTTTGTTAAAAATTCTTAAGCTTTTTTGTTTGTTTGTAAGAATTTTATGATAAAGTTACTTTTTTGGGAAGTTTTTCTATTGTTATACTTATGCTAAAATATAAATTAAGTTACAATAGAAAACGTTGGATTTTAAGGGGATTTAAATAGAAAATTTATGAAATATTTTAGCTTTTTAGAAAGGGGCGACGATTTATTAAAGAGTTTTAAAGGTATTAGAAAGCTTTAAGAGAAAATAAAGTTTTTCAAAACAAACATAAATTTTAAAAGGTTTAATATGAAAAGTAATCCCAAGATATTTATGACTTACTAAGTGGTAAATATTTATGTGAAAAACTTATATTAATAAGAGATTAATAAGGAATTAAGGAGGATTTTGGATATTATTATGGATAGAAATAATGAAGAAATAAGCTTCAATTTTCTTAAGGCTCATAAAAATTTGTTATAAAAATCTATATTTTTGTCTCATTTTAAATCTAAAATCATAAAATATAAAAATGTTTACTTCAATGACTGTGACCTTCTGTTTAAATTTCCCCCAAAAGGGGGATACTTAATTTTCAAATATTCACATCAACCATACGCCCTGTATGTCTGTCTGTCCTCTCCCCTATATTCCATCAAATTAACATTTTCGTATTTATTTCTAGGTATTATTTTAAAAATCCCTTTTTTATGTCTCTCAAACATTTGGGTCCATACAAAATTTTGATTTCAATACTTTCTTTTTTGTTTTATTACATCGAGCCATAAAAATAACATAAAGTCATAAAATAAATTCTCATTTTTATACAAAATGTTAACTTTAACTAATAATCCCCGACAAAAATAAAAACTAAATAAAATAAAAGTAATAATTCTAAAAAGAAAAAAAAAAATTCGGTACTTTATCAAAATAACAGTCATCGTTTCGTTATATAAAAATAATAAAAAAAATAAAATGTAGTCACACGTTCATAAAAATAAATCAAAGAATATAGAAAAAAATATAGGGAAAATAAAATGATACATCAAATAAAAAATATGAAGCGTTAAAAAAAATATTATTATAGTTCGTTTCTGGTTGTTTTTACTTTATTATTACATTAATAAAATTTTTTTATTAAATTTATTAAAGCCAATAAAAATCAGGCAGGAAAATTGAAGTGTAATAAAGGTTTTTTTGCCTTGTAATATTGGAAAAATTTTATGCAACAGTGGATTATACGAGTATTGTACAAAGTAATGAGCGTTTTTATTAGCTTCTCCATAAAATGATAAGTGATTTAAAAATCTCTTATTCCATCTGTAATTTTTATAGACTGAATCTGTTATTTTTATATATAGGGAATTCTGTTTTATACAACACTAAAAATCTTATTAAAAGCATTATAAATATCATACAAAGAACTACGATTAGAATTGAAAAGAAAAAAAAGAAGACACGATTAGACTATTCAAAGAGTCACTATTAAGTAATATAATGTGCCACGATTAGTCCATTTAAAGAGTCACGATTAAACTATTTAAAAAACCACGGTTAGACAAATAAAGTGCCATAATAAGAGCTACAATTAGACTTTATAAAGAGCCACGATTAGACTATTTAATTAGCCACGATTGGACTTAATAACTGTCACATAAGTTCCATGATTTGAGCCACAATTAAACCAAATAACGAATAACAATTAGACTATATAAATAGCCACGATTAGAATTTGGAAAGTGACATAATTTTACTATTTAAAGAGCCAGAGTTAGACTCAGTAAGGATCCATAATCAGCCTATATATAGTGCCATGATTAGAGCCATAATTAGACTGAGCAAAGAGTAACAATTAGACGCTAAGATAAAACTTTTTAAAACCTTAATTAGACCATATACAGAGCCACGATTAGATTAAATAACAATAAATGATTAAACTAATGACTAGACTCCAGAAAGAGCCACGATAAGACAAGAAAAGGAGATGTGTCCACAATTAGTCTATGTTAATACCAGGATGAATCGTCTATAGTCGATAGTCGTCTGGACTATAGTCGTCAGGACCATAGTCGTCTGGACTATAGTCGTCTCGACTATAGTCGTCTGGACTATAGTCGTCTTGACTATAGTCGTCTGCACTATAGCGTTCTGGAATATAGTCGTCTGGACTTTAGTCGTCTGGACTATAGTCGTCTGGACTATAGTCGTCTGGACTATAGTCGTCTGGACTATAGTCGTCTGGACTATAGTCGTCTGGACTATAGTCGTCTGGACTATAGTCGTCTGGACTATAGTCGTCTGGACTATAGTCGTCTGGACTATAGTCGTCTGGACTATAGTCGTCTGGACTATAGTCGTCTGGACTATAGTCGTCTGGACTATAGTCGTCTGGACTATAGTCGTCGGGACTATAGTCGTCTGGACTATAGTCGTCTGGACTATAGTTGTCTGGACTATAGTCGTCTGGACTATAGTCGTCTGGACTGTAGTCATCTGGACTATAGTCGTCTGGACTATAGTCGTCTGGACTATAGTCGTCTGGACTATAGTCGTCTAGACTATAGTCGTCTGGACTACAGTCGTCTGGACTATAGTCGTCTGGACTATAGTCGTCTGGACTATAGTCGTCTGGACTAGAGTCGTCTGGACTATAGTCGTCTGTACTATGGTCGTCTGGACTATAGTCGTCTGGACTTAAGTTGTCTGGACTTAAGTCATCTGGACTTAAGTTGTCTGGACTTAAGTCGTCTGGAGTTAAGTTGTCTGGCCTGAAGTCATTTGGACTTAAATCATCAGAACTTTAGTCTTCTGGACTTTAGTCTTCTGGACTATAGTCGTCTGGATAATAGTCGTCTGGACTATAGTCATTGGAACTACAATCGTCTGGACAATAGTCGACTGTATTTTAGTCGTCCGGACTTAAGTCGTCTGGACTTAAGTCGTCAGAACTTTAGTCTTGTGGACTTAAGTCCTCTAGACTTAAGTCATCTGTATTTTAGTCGTCTGGTCTTAAGTCGTCTGGACATAAGTCTTCTGGACTTAAGTCTTCTTGACTTAAGTCGTCTGGACTTTAGTCGTCTGGACTTAAGTCGTCTGGACTTAAGTTTTCTGGACTTAAGTCTTCTGGACTTAAGTCTTCTGCACTTAAGTCTTCTGCACTTAAGTCTTCCGGACTTAAGTCTTCCGGACTTAAGTCTTCTGGACTTACATAAGTCATCTGGACTTAAGTCTTCTGGACTCATGTCTTCTGGACTTACATAAGTCATCTGGACTTAAGTCTTCTGAACTCATGTCTTCTGGACTTAAGTCTTCTGGTCTTAAGTCTTCTGGTCTTAAGTCTTCTGGACTTAAGTCTTCTGGACTTATCTGTTTTAAGCTTTAGAGCTTTAAATAAAAAACCCAAAAATATTTTCATAAAATTACCTAAAACTAATGTCTATATGTACAACTAAAACCACTATTATTTGCAGACTCCGTCTTAAAAACTTAACCAAAATTGCGAAACTTTCTAGACTTATGCGGGTACTTATGTTACGATAAAGCACCAGTTTAATATTAATTTCCCCATTAATATTTTCACGGCGAAAAATCTTTTTCAACAATTTTTCACTAAAAGAAATTTACATATTAAATGGTAATATTTTTTCTTTTGTATTTTATGTTAAACTTTTTCAAGTTGTTTGAGAAATTTGTTACAGTTTATAACAAACAATATTTAATAAATTTAATGGATTCTTTTCTTTTTTTTCCTACTATAATTCGTGGTTGTTACATCAATGTCAGAATTTTGGTGCTTTTTGAAGAGGAGGAGGATGATGAAGTAAAAGAAGCGGGAGTAGTCATGTTAAGGCAAATTATTTACTTAAACATTTTGATGCTGTTGCTGGTGGGGAATAATAAAAAAATATCTATGGAAGATATGAAAAATATGAGAAAATATAACATATTTCCTTAGGATTCAGCTGCTGCTGTCAATTTTCACTTCAGTTTTGGGGAAATGTTATCAAACAGCAAGAAATTCTTTTATATGACTACAAGTGTTTTACTCACATGATTTGTTACAGTGGAGGGCAGAAGTTGTTTAAAACGAAAAATAATATTCGGCTAAGACTTGTATAAAATAAAATAAACACAGTAACCCCTATGTGCAGAGAAGATATAGCTACGTTGTTAAGGAAAATTTTTTACAAGCTTTGCTTTACTAATTTCTGAACAAAATTCTACCCTTCACTTTAAACGAATTGTAGCTTTTTTTAAACAATAAAATGAATCTTCATATTTTTCCTCAGCTGCTTCTTATATTGGCTCCTTTAGGTGTTTTGCTGATGTTTCTGCCACATTCAGCCATTCAATTCCTTTTCCTGCTACTGTTTTACAAAGAAAATGGTTAAGACAGAGAAGAAAAACCATAAAACGCCTTAAGGCCTGCAAATTTCATTGCTGAAAAATATTGTATACAGCTGTCAAAAAGAATCATTCATATATAAAAAATTGATGAAAATTTGTAACATATGAAACCATTAAAAATAATTGAACAAACATGAGATAAAACCTTAAAGTGCTACATACAAGTACTTCTGACGTACTTATGTATATTTTCTGGCATGAAGCTTCTTTGGAGCTACTTATCTTGCTACTTTTTATTTTGTATTAAAAATTTAATTTTTTTTCTTTTGTTCCTCGTTTATTAATGTTATTAAACTGTAATTTGGTATAATGTTTTGTTTTCCTCAAGAGGTAGAGAAATCGAAAAAAACTGAAGTGAAGAAAATTAATTCTTTTTCGATATTCGAGACTACTATTTCTATGAATAATTTTTATAACAAAAAATATTCTATAAAAAAATATTTATAAAGAAAAATTTTCTATAGAAAATTTTTTATTACAAAAAAAAAAAAAATTTTTATAACGTAAAATTTTCCATAAACAAATTTTTATAACGAAAAATTTTGTATAGAAAAATTTTTATAAAGAAAAATTATCTATAAAAAAATATTTATAACGAAAATTTTTGTATAGAAAATTTTTTATGACGACAAATTTTCTATAGAAAAGTATTTTTCTTTGCAGAAATTTTAATAACGAAAAATTTTCTATAGAAAATTTTTTATAAGAAAAATTTTCTACAGAAAAATTTTTATAAGAAAAATTTTCTATAGAAAAATTTTTATAATGAAATTATTTCTATAAAAAAAAATTTATATCGAAAATTCTTCTACAGAAAAATTTTTATATCGAAAATTTTTCTATAGAAACATTTTTATATCGAAAAATTTTTCTACACAAAAAATTTTTATATCGAAAATTTATAGAAAAATTTTCGTTATAAAAACGAAAATTTTTCGATAGAATAATTTTTCTATAGAAAAATTTTTTAACGAAAATTTTTGAACAAAAATTTTTTTATACAAAATTTTTATAACGAAACTTTTTCTATAGAAAAATTTTTATAACGAAACTTTTTCTATAGAAAAATTTTTATAAGGAAAATTTTTCTATAGAAAAATTTTTATAACGAAAATTTTTCTATAGAAAAATTTTTATAATGAAAATTTTTCTATAGAAAAATTTTTATAACGAAAATTTTTCTATAGAAAAATTTTTATAACATAAATTTTTCTATAGAAAAATTTTTATAACAAAAATTTTTCTATAGAAAAATTTTTATAACGACAATTTTTCTATAGAAAAATTTTAATAACGAAAATTTTTCTATAGAAATATTTTAATAACGAAAATTTTTCTATAGGAAAATTTTTATAATGAAAATTTTTCTATAGGAAAATTTTTATAATGAAAATTTTTCTATAGGAAAATTTTTATAATGAAAATTTTTCTATAGGAAAATTTTTATAATGAAAATTTTTCTATAGAAAAATTTTTATAACGAAAATTTTTCTATAGGAAAATTTTTATAACGAAAATTTTTCTATAGGAAAATTTTTATAACGAAAATTTTTCTATAGAAAAATTTTTATAACGAAAATTTTTCTATAGAAAAATTTTGATAATGAAAATTTTTCTATAAAAAATTTTAATAACGAAAATTTTTCTACAGAAAAATTTTAATTACGAAAATTTTTCTATAGAAAAATTTTAATAACGAAAATTTTTCTATAGAAAAATTTTAATAACGAAAATTTTTCTATAGAAAAATTTTAATAACGAAAATTTTTCTATAGAAAAATATTAATAACGAAAATTTTTCTATAGAAAAATTTTAATAACGAAAATTTTTCTATAGAAAAATTTTAATAACGAAAATTTTTCTATAGAAAAATTTTAATAACGAAAATTTTTCTATAGAAAAATTTTAATAACGAAAATTTTTCTATAGAAAAATTTTAATAACGAAAATTTTTCTATAGAAAAATTTTAATAACAAAAATTTTTCTATAGAAAAATTTTAATAACGAAAATTTTTCTATAGAAAAATTTTAATAACGAAAATTTTTCTATAGAAAAATTTTAATAACGAAAATTTTTCTATAGAAAAATTTTAATAACGAAAATTTTTCTATAGAAAAATTTTAATAACGAAAATTTTTCTAAAGAAAAATTTTAATAACGAAAATTTTTCTATAGAAAAATTTTAATAACAAAAATTTTTCTATAGAAAAATTTCAATAACGAAAATTTTTCTATAGAAAAATTTTAATAACGAAAATTTTTCTATAGAAAAATTTTAATAACGAAAATTTTTCTATAGAAAAATTTTAATAACGAAAATTTTTCTATAGAAAAATTTTAATAACGAAAATTTTTCTATAGAAAAATTTTAATAACGAAAATTTTTCTATAGAAAAATTTTAATAACGAAAATTTTTCTACAGAAAAATTTTCATAACGAAAATTTTTCTATATAAAAATTTTGATATATTCGAGTTCAAAATTTTTATATAGAAAATTTTTCGTACAAATTTTATAGAAAATATTCATCTCTTGTATCATTAAATCTCTAGTTTTAGTGTGTTTTCGAATAACTAAAGTAGAAATTTTCCATTTTGAACTAATTTAAGTTGTCATCTTGACTCCCTAATCAATTGATGTGTTGACATTTGATGTTGAAAGAAGATTCACTGAAGTATGCGAATAGGCATTCACTCACTCTAAAGTTGAGAATGTTGATGACGATGATGACGACCAGGAGATGGAAAAGGGAAGCCGAAAATGTGAATGATATCAGGAATGATAATGATGATAAATATGTTGATGATGTGTTTTTGTATCTAGTAGATGGAAGATATTGAATGAAGCTTATGCTCAAAGTACTTGGAAATTGATGGATGAATATTGAAACAGGAACAAACTCACAAACACGCACATGTTTCAATGAAAATCTATAGATATTCACATATACTTATTTACGTGTTTATTATTATGAAAAGCTTATGGATATTTGTACTTATGAATGTTTGTATGTCAGCCAGTGAGTCTGTCTTTTTATAATATAGTTTGCATGTGTTAGTGGCATACATTAAAATTCGTACGTGTGTCTTTATTTTCTTGTTATTTTTTTGTTCTTCTTCTTTTATAGGTCCTTTGAATGTGTGACATACACATCATGCAAGAATTAGTTCTATTCCTTTTATGCTAAGCGACTCTCCCTCTTTCTAACATTCACTTAAATCTACATATTTAATCACCAGCACATACGCATCCACACCTACTGGAGCAGGAAGCATCACATCTTGCATCACATCGCAAAACGGAAACGTGACATTGGTAATTGAAAGATTGCGTGTTACCGTCATTTGAATATTAAATGTTTAAAGATTTACATCCAAATATCAGGAGATTAATGCAAATTTATTGATGTATTTAAATTTATTTCCTAATAAGGAAATATGTTCTTTGAATGCTGATTTATTTTTGTTTAGGGGAAGAAACAGTTTAAGGAAATTTAGGAAAATTTATGGCATTACTTAAATATTTCAGAGAAATACATAGGGGAGACTGTTAGGCAGAAATTAGTAGGTGTGATAAAATTTGGCTACGTATTTTTGCTAGATGGACTACAGTCAAAATCTGATTGGACTACAGTCATCTGGACTATAGTCGTCTGGACTATTGTCGTCAGGACTATAGACGTCTAGACTATAGTCGTCTCGGCTATATTCGTCTGGACTAAAGTTTTCTGGACCATAGTCGTCTTTACTATAGTCGTCTGGACCATAGTCGTCTGGATTATAGTCGTCTGGTCTATAGTCGCCTGGACTAAAGTCGTCTGGACTAAAGTTGTCTGGACTATAGTCGTCTGGACTACAGTCGTCTGGGCTATAGTCGTCTGGACTATAGTCATCTGGGCTATAGTCGTTTGGACTATCGTCGTTTGGACTATAGTCGTCTGGACTATAGTCGTCTGTACTATAGCCGTCTGTACTATAGTCGTCTGGACTATAGTCGTCTGGACTATAGTCGTCTGGACTATAGTCGTCTGGACTATAGTCGTCTGGACTATAGTCGTCTGGACTATAGTCGTCTTGACTATAGTCGTCTGGACTATAGTCGTCTGGACTATAGTCGTCTGGACTATAGTCGTCTGGACTATAGTCGTCTGGACTATAGTCGTCTGGACTATAGTCGTCTGGACTTAAGTCGTCTGGACTATAGTCGTCTGGACTATAGTCGTCTGGACTACAGTCGTCTGGACTATAGTCGTCTGGACTATAGTCGTCTGGACTATAGTCGTCTGGACTATAGTCGTCTGGACTACAGTCGTCTGGACTATAGTCGTCTGGACTATAATCGTCTGGACTATAGTCGTCTAGACTATAGTCGTCTGGACTATAGTCGTCTGGAGTATATTCGTCTGGACTATAGTCATCTGGACTAAAGTCGTCTGGACTATAGTCGTCTGAACTATAGTCGTCTGGACTAAAGTCATCTGGACTATAGTCGTCTGGACTATAGTCGTCTGGACTATAGTCATCTGGACTATAGTCGTCTGGATTATAGTCGTCTGGACTATGTTCGTCTGGACTATGTTCGTCTGGACTATAGTCGTCTGGACTATAGTCGTCTGGACTTTAATCGTCTGGACTATAGTCGTCTTGACTATAGTCGTCTGGACTATAGTCGTCTGGACTATAGTCGTCTGGACTATAGTCGTCTGGACTATAGTCGTCTGGACTATAGTCGTCTGGACTATAGTCGTCTGGATTATAGTTGTCTGGACTATAGTCGTCTGGACTTTAATCGTCTGGACTATAGTCGTCTTGACTATAGTCGTCTGGACTATAGTCGTCTGGACTATATTCGTCTGGACTATAGTCGTCTGGACTATAGTCGTCTGGACTATAGTCGTCTGGACTATAGTCGTCTGGACTATAGTCGTCTGGACTATAGTCGTCTGGACTATAGTCGTCTGGACTATAGTCGTCTGGACTATAGTCGTCTGGACTATAGTCGTCTGGATTATAGTCGTCTGGACTATGTTCGTCTGGACTATGTTCGTCTGGACTATAGTCATCTGGGTTATAGTCATCTGGATTATAGTCGTCTGGACTATAGTCGTCTGGACTATAGTCGTCTGGACTATAGTCGTCTGGACTATAGTCGTCTGGACTATAGTCGTCTGGACTATAGTCGTCTGGACTATAGTCGTCTGGACTATAGTCGTCTGGACTATAGTCGTCTGGACTATAGTCATCTGGATTATAGTCGTCTGGACTATAGTCGTCTGGACTATAGTCGTCTGGACTATAGTTGTCTGGACTATAGTCGTCTGGACTATAGTCGTCTGGACTATAGTCGTCTGGACTATAGTCGTCTGGAATATAGTCGTCTGGACTATAGTCGTCTGGACTATAGTCATCTGGATTATAGTCGTCTGGACTATAGTCGTCTGGACTATAGTCGTCTGGACTATAGTCGTCTGGACTATAGTCGTCTGGACTATAGTCGTCTGGACTATAGTCGTCTGGACTATAGTCGTCTGGACTATAGTCGTCTGGACTATAGTCGTCTGGACTATAGTCGTCTGGACTATAGTCGTCTGGACTATAGTCGTCTGGACTATAGTCGTCTGGACTATAGTCATCTGGACTATAGTCGTCTGGACTATAGTCGTCTGGACTATAGTCGTCTGGACTATAGTCGTCTGAACTATAGTCGTCTGGATTATAGTCGTCTGGACTATGTTCGTCTGGACTATGTTCGTCTGGACTATAGTCGTCTGGACTATAGTCGTCTGGACTATAGTCGTCTGGACTTTAGTCGTCTGGACTATAGTCGTCTGGACTATAGTCATCTGGATTATAGTCATCTGGATTATAGTCGTCTGGAATATAGTCGTCTGGACTATAGTCGTCTGGACTATAGTCGTCTGGACTATAGTCGTCTGGACTATAGTCGTCTGGACTATAGTCGTCTGGACTATAGTCGTCTGGACTATAGTCGTCTGGACTATAGTCGTCTGGACTATAGTCGTCTGGACTATAGTCGTCTGGACTATAGTCGTCTGGACTATAGTCGTCTGGACTATAGTCGTCTGGACTAAAGCAGTCTAGACTATAGTCGTCTGGACTAAAGCAGTCTAGACTATAGTCGTCTGGACTATACATAGTAGTCTGGACTTTAGTCTTCTGGACTACAGTAGTCTGGACTATAGTAGTCTGGACCATAGTTGTTTGGACTATAATCGTCTCGACTGGTTTCGCCTAGGCTTTAGTACTATTTTATTCGACTTTTATCTCCCTTATTTTGTTGATAAAGCTGAGATATAAAATTTAACAATCAAATCTTAGAAAAACAAAAATTTTCTTTTTAATTAATGCTTACAAAACTTTCTTAATATTTTTGTTAAAAGCTCATTTTAACAACAAAAAATTCTTACCTTTGGCAAACAAAAAGACTTCTTCAAATTAAAGCTTCCAAAAAAAGCAAGTCAAGTAATCAAGAAATAAAACTAGAAGTAGGAGAAAAAAAACTTAAACAAAAAAACCCAGAAACAACATGACACCCCTGATGAGGCAGACCAGGAATAACAAGCCATTCACAAAAGAACTTCAGAAACTAAAACCAAGAAAAAGTATTTCCTTATTTAGATTATTTTCCGCAATTCTACAAAATAAATAGTTTTCGAACAAGACAAAAATAGTTGAGAAAACTTCTGAGTGTTTTGTCCTGCTCTAAATAAATATGCAGAGGCAAAGGGAAATAGAAATGGAAATAAAAGAAAATTTTGTTGGGGTAAGAAAAGAAAAGTTTAACTGCTTATGTAATGACAACTAATATCGAGAGTAATAAGCAACCAAATGAGGTAAAAGGAGGAGAGTCCAGTTTAAATGTGGGCAAATTTTTCAAATGGAACTGCTTGAAAGTTGCTTAAAGTTGCTGGTGACACAACAGTTGTCAACTCATTAACATAAGAATTACAGCAGAAACTATTCAAAGAATTGTAAAGAACAAGGACATGAAATAATATAAAGTACTAGAGTTAAATAAAAATTAAAGTTATGTTAAATGAATGCAATAAAAGGAAAAGGGAAGTTAAACAAATACAAGTACTCGTACCTAACAACATAATATGAAGACAATTTGTTGAGATAACTTCCGTTTCCGTTGAGGTACTTAATAAGCAAAATATGTTCTTAAAGAAAAAGTTTTGTTGTACTACATATTTACACCTACAAATATATAATTATTCAAAGATTTAAAGGAAGTCTTAATGGTGTGCGAAAGAGAGGGAGGAACGAAGTGAGGAAATAAGAGAGAGCTTAAAAGCAGTAGAAACAATTTCCTAACTGTTGTTGATTATTAAGACTTTGAACAACAGTTTAAGACAGTTTTCTTTTTTTTATTCTGGTCTAAGATTACTTGTACATATGCCAGCAAAAGCAAATTAGGAAACTGCTAAGCATCTTCAAGATTTACTCGAGAAAAACTCTTTTGATTGAAAAAATAGGCTTAAATTACAAACAACAAAACCTAGAAAAATTACATAAAAAAATCATTGAAAGAAGACAAGAACTTCTCAAAACAAGAAAACAGAAACTTCTAAATGAAAATGTCAACAAGAATTAAGAAGGAAAAAGTTTTTTCTTCTCTTGCTCCAGAACTTCTTTTAAATATTCTGCTACTAGTTCTTGGTTTCTTTTTCGTTTTCTTGCCAATTTTGTGTGTTGTTAAAAAATAAAATTTTCCTAAAAAAAGATTTTCCACATATTCTAAATTCTAAGAAAAATTCTAAAATGCAAAAAAAAAAAGAAAAAAAAAAACAATGGCTTAAATACTAAAAAACTTACATGCTTTTTAAATAACTGAATGTTTTAGTAGAAGATTACCTAAAGTACTTCCAAAATTTTTTTCTGGAATTTAAATTTTTTCATAAATTTTACAAAAACGTGAAAAAGATCTATAAAAGAATTTTGGATAAAAAAATTTTCCTTAGAAAATTAAAAAAAAATTTTTTATAAAATTTTCTATATAAAAATTTTGGATAAAAAAATTTATAAAGAAAAATTTTTGATAAAAAACTTTTCTACAGAAAACTTTTTATTAAATAAATTTTCTATAGAAAAATTTTTGATAAAGAATTTTCTATTGAAAAAATTGTTATAAAAAAATTTTCCATAGAAAAATTTATGATAAAAAATGTTTTTTAGAAAAATTTTTGATAAAAAAATTGTATAAAGAAAAATATTGGATAAAAATAATTTTCTATTGAAAAATTTTTGAAAACATAGAAAAATTTTTCATAAACAAATTTTCTATTACAAAATTTTTGATAAAAAAAAATTTCTATAGACAAATTTTTGATAAACAAATTTTCTATAGAAAAACTTGGATTAAAAATTTATTGAAAAAAATTTTCTATAATAAAAATTATTGAAAAAAAATTTTTAGAAAAATTTTTAATAAAAAATTTTCTGTGGAAAAATTTTTGATAGAAATATTTTTCTGTAGAAATATTTTTGTTAAAAAATTTTCTCTAAAATAAAATTTGGATAAAAAAGTTTTATATAAAAAAGTTTTTATTAAAAAAATTTTCTAAAAAATTTTCTATAGAAAAATTTTGGATAAAAAATTGTTGATAGAAAAATTATGGATTAAAAAATTTTCTATAGAAAAATTATTAATGAAAATATTTCTAGAGAAAAATTTTTAATAAATAAATTTTCTATAGAAAAATTTTTTATAAAAAAATTTTCTAAAGAAAAATTTTTGAAAAAAAAAATTATATAACAAATATTATTGATAAAAAAATTTTCTATAGAAAAATGTTTGATAAAAAAATTTTCTATTGAAAAATGTTTGATATAAAAATTTTTTATAGAAAAATTTTGGATATAAATTTTTTTTTCTAAAGAATTTTTTTTCTATAGAAAAAAATTTTGATAAAAAATTTTCTATAGAAAAAATTTTTGATAAAAAATTTTTGATAAAAAATTTTCTATAGAAAAAATTTTTGATAAAAAATTTTCTATAGAAAAAATTTTTGATAAAAAATTTTCTATAGAAAAAATTTTTGATAAAAAATTTTCTATAGAAAAAATTTTTGATAAAAAATTTTCTATAGAAAAATTGTTGATAAACAAATTTTCTATAGAAAAGTTTTTGATAAAAAAAATTTTCTATAGAAAAAATTTTTGATAAAAAATTTTCTATAGAAAAAATTTTTGATAAAAAATTTTCTATAGAAAAATTGTTGATAAACAAATTTTCTATAGAAAAGTTTTTGATAAAAAAATTTTTCTATAGAAAAATTTTTGATAAAAAAATTTCTGTAGAAAAACTGTTGATAAAAAATTTTCTATAGAAAAATTTTTGATAGAAATATTTATGATAAAAAATTTTTTTATAAAAAAAATTTTCTGTAGAAAAATTTTTGATAACAAAATTTTCTATAAAATAATTTTTTATAAAAAAATTTTCTATAGAAAAATTTTGGATAAAAAATTTTTAATAGAAAAATTATGGATTTAAAAATTTGCTATTGAAAAATTTTTGATAAAAAAATTTTCTATAGAAAAATTGTTAATAAAAGAATTTTCTATAGAAAAATTAAATGTAAAAATATTTTTTTTCTATAGAAAATTTTCTTTTTTATAGAAAAAATTTTTGATAAAAAAATTTATATAGAAAAATTTTGGAAAAAAAAATTATTGATAAAAAATTTTCTATAATAAAAATTTTGGATAAAAAAAATTTCTGTACAAAAATTTTGGAAACAAGACTTTTCTATACAGTTTTGATAAAAGAATTTTCTATAGAAAAATTTTTGATAAAAAATTTTATATAGAAAAATTTTTGATAAAAAAATTTATATAGAAAAATTTTCTAAACAAATTTTCTATAGAAAAATTTTTGATAAAAAAAAGTTTCTTTAGAAAAATTTTGATAAAACATTTTCCCTAGAAAAATTTTTGATAAAAAAATTTTCTATAGAAAAATTTTTGATAAACAAATTTCCTATAAAAAAATGTTTGATAAAAAAATTTTTGATTAACAAATTTTCTATAGAAAAGTTTTTGATAAAAAAAATTTTCTATAGAAACATTTTCGATAAAAAATTTTCTACAGTAAAATTTTTGATAAAAAAATTTTCTATAGAAAAATTTTTGATAAAAAAATTTTCTATAGAAAAATGTTGGATAAAAAAATGTTCTATAGAAAAATTTTTGATAAAAAATTTTCTATAGAAAAATGTTGGATAAAAAAATGTTCTATAAAAAAATTTTTGATAAAAAATTTTCTGTTGAAAAATTTTTGATAAAATATTTTCTATAGAAAAATTTTCTCTGGAAAAATTTTTGATAAAGAAATTTTTTCTAGAAAAATTTTTGATAAAAAATTTTCTGTTGAAAAATTTTTGATAAAAAATTTTCTATAGAAAAATTTTCTCTAGAAAAATTTTTGATAAAGAAATTTTCTCCAGAAAAATTTTTGTTAAAGAAATTTTCTCTAGAAAAATTTTTGATTAAAAATTTTCTATAAAAAATTTGAATTCCCTTTAACTCAATTTCCCGATAACTCTTAAAATCTGTATAAATTCGTATATAAAATATGAAATGAGCAGCCCATCTCATGCTTAAACATGTTAAAGAAATTACAACATATTGAATTAATTCCCCGAATGCCTTTTAACGCCCAGATTAACATATTTTTTTTTGTTGTTTTCATATATAAATTCATAAACAATATAACAAATTTGGTTTACTCTTAAAATATTCAGAATTTTTTACAAAGGCGACAACATATTGGAAAGACATTTAATAAAAATGGAAAAAAAATTTTCACACGCGCCGCATTTGTTTTAAAAGATAAGTATTTTTTAGCCTTTTAAAATATTAAATTTTTTTTGAGGAATTTTGTAAAAAATTATTCCAATACTTTTTTTTCGTTAAGAAGTCTCTATAAATGGTAAATTTTCAAAACATTTAAAAAAATAACGTAAAATATTTAATTTTATTTATAATTCAAATTTTTTTAAACATTTGCAAAAAAAACCATATGCCATATATGTCAAGTTTTCGCAAATATCTCTAAAACTACAAAGCAAAGTAGTATTTCCAGTTATAGAATAAAATCTTGTCTTTATTATAAAATAAAAATCATCTGCATATTTTTGCATATTTAGCCCAAAATATAAAAGTAAGCAATAAACAATTTCACTTTTTTTCCTCTTACCGACATTTTATTAAAAATTTAAAAAAAAAAACTGAAAAGTTTTTAAATTTTCTAATGTAGTCCATTAATTCAAAATTTTTAAAACATTCGTAAAAATACCATATGCCATATACATATCAAGTTTTCGATAATATCTCTAAGACTACAAAGCAGAAAAGAATAGCCAGTTATAGAATACAATCTGATCTTTATTAAAATAAAAAAGTAATCTGCATATTTTTGCATATTTAGCCTATAATAAAAAATATTCAAAAAAAAAAAAAATATTATAAAAATTTAAAGAAACACAGAAAAGTTTTCAAATTTTCTAATGTAGTCCATTAAAAAGTTAACAAACTGTTTTTATATATTTCAAAAAACCATTAACTAAAATAAGTGACCAAGCAATATTTCAGCTAATTCTAAATTTAAAATTAATTTGAACGAAGTTTTTGTTTGATTTAACTAATTTTTGTAACACAAACAAAAATCCATAACTTAAAGCCAAGGGAAAATTTTGTGGGCTATTTAAAGAGATAGGAAAACACTTGTACTTTTATCTTAGGGAAAAAAGTATTTATTTAATAGCTTTTTAAACGCAGATGTTAGACAAAAAAAAAAAGGAAAAATGGAAAAATTCTAAATACTCGTAAGTAAAAAATCGTAAATTGAGAACAATAATAATCATCATAACAACAAATAACAAATGTTACATACGTGCTTAGAATTACAACAATAAAAATGATAAAATACACAACAAAAAGAAAAAAAAAATCATAAGTAAAACAATTTAAAAACAAAAATTATTTAAAAGCCAAAGGAAAAAAAACCCACATAAAATGTTTTGAAAAAAAAAAACAATTTTCAAATTCTCATGAGTTGAATTATTACAATAAATTACAACAATTTATGTAAAATATAACAAAACAAACAACAATATGAAATAATAAAAAGAAAAGAAAATTTTTGCTCTAAAAATTATTAACAATATACGAGTACGTATATGAGAAATCTTGAGTATGAGTTAAGTTGCTTTGAGACCCCCCAAGAAATGTGGAACTAAACGCCTTTTTCATGTCCTTATTTCTTTAAAAAAAGGTTTTCGTTGTTTCAGTTTTTTTTGTGAAATGGAAAGTGCCTGGGAAACCGCCTATTTTTTTCTTTGTCATTTTCATTTTGTTTCATTTCAATTGAAAAAATTTCCATATTTTTTTGTTTCTTCATTTCCCAGTTGTCTGTCTGTCTGTCTGTCTGTCTGTCTGTCTGCCAGTTCGTCCGTCCTTCCATCCGTCTGCCTGAGTGCCTGTATTATATTGTTTTGCCTTCATTTGTTTTTGTTTCTGTTGGTTTCCTTTTCTGTTCTGCCAGAATGATTCTTATTTTGTTTTAATAGCTTTGGGAATTGCCTGTTTTTTTTACTCCTATTCGTTTTTTTCTACTCATATGTTTATTCCTTTAAAACTATGGAGGGGTTTGAGAGTTATATGGGATTCTGTTGTTTCGTTTAGTTCACAGACGTATGAGTTCTCGTCGTTTTTTGTCTAGTGAGTTACTTTTCTAGTGATAGTATATCATCAACATCAGATTCAGAATTTATTTACTTTTGTACTGCAGCCGAATAAATCAAATGGAATGAAATCGAAACTGCTATTGACACTTGTTATACAAAATTACTCGTATGCAGTTTCACTGATTGTTAAAGACCCAGTAGGAAAACTGGGGAGGACAAGTAAGTCATTTTAGTCTCACATTAAGACTAATACTAATAAATATACAATCTAATAGTAAATAATATAATTACTAATTGCAATACCAAAACTAATGTTAATACTCAAACTAATACGAGCACTATTGTCAATACAAATACTCATACTAATGCTCATTCAAATATTCTTACTAATCTTATTTATATTCAGACTTAAATTAATATTTATAATAATTGTCATAATAATGCAGATTTATAGTAATATCTATACTAAGGCTAATACCAATAGCTATACTTAAACATTTTACTCATACTAATAATATAAAGAAAACTAATGAAAATATTGCATAGGTTACGATGTAGACTAAGACATAGATTAGAACATAGATCAAGACGTCCCTAAGAGTAAAATTAAGACTAGTATTAGCACCAGTCTAAGTATTTATTTAAGTGCTAATATTAGTATCAGTTTTACTATTTGTGTAAGTATTAGTATCAGTATTAGAATCAATATTAGTATAAGTATAAGTATAATCTTCAGCATTAGTATTAGTATTAGTTTTAGTATAGTATTAGTATTGTATTAGTATAAATATAATATAACAGAATCATTATAATTTTAAGTTTAAGTAAAACCATTAACTAAAATATAGCCTTAGACAAAGACAAAAACATAGCCTTAGACAAAGACTAAGACATAGACTAAGACATAGACTAAGACATAGACTAAGACATAGACTAAGACATAGACTAAGACATAGACTAAGACATAGACTAAGACATAGACTAAGACATAGACTAAGACATAGACTGAGACATAGACTAAGACATAGACTAAGACATAGACTAAGACATAGACTAAGACATAGACTAAGACATAGACTAAGACATAGACTAAGACATAGACTAAGACATAGACTAAGACATAGACTAAGACATAGACTAAGACATAGACTAAGACATAGACTAAGACATAGACTAAGACATAGACTAAGACATAGACTAAGACATAGACTAAGACATAGACTAAGACATAGACTAAGACATAGACTAAGACATAGACTAAGATATAGACATAGACAAAGATATAGACTAAGACCAAGACATAACCTAAGACATAGACTAAGACATAGACTAAGACATAGACTAAGACATAGACTAAGACATAGACTAAGACATAGACTAAGACATAGACTAAGACATAGACTAAGACATAGACTAAGACATAGACTAAGACATAGACTAAGACATAGACTAAGACATAGACTAAGTTATAGACTAAGACATAGACTAAGACATAGACTAAGACATAGACTAAGACATAGACTAAGACATAGACTAAGACATAGACTAAGACATAGACTAAGACATAGACTAAGACATAGACTAAGACATAGACTAAGACATAGACTAAGACATAGACTAAGACATAGACTAAGACATAGACTAAGACATAGACTAAGGCATAGACTAAGACATAGACTAAGACATAGACTAAGACATAGACTAAGACATAGACTAAGACATAGACTAAGACATAGACTAAGACATAGACTAAGACATAGACTAAGACATAGACTAAGACATAGACCAAGACATAGACTAAGACATAGACTAAGACATAGACTAAGACATAGACATAGACTAAGACATAGACTAAGACATAGACTAAGACATAGACTAAGACATAGACTAAGACATAGACTAAGACATAGACCAAGACATAGACTAAGACATAGACTAAGACATAGACTAAGACATAGACATAGACTAAGACATAGACTAAGACATAGACCAAGACATAGACTAAGACATAGACTAAGACATAGACTAAGACATAGACATAGACTAAGACATAGACTAAGACATATACTAAGACATAGACTAAGACATAGACTAAGACATAGACTAAGACATAGACTAAGACATAGACTAAGACATAGACTAAGACATAGACTAAGACATAGACTAAGACATAGACTAAGACATAGACTAAGACATAGACTAAGACATAGACTAAGACATAGACTAAGACATAGACCAAGACATAGACTAAGACATATACTAAGACATAGACTAAGACATAGACTAAGACATAGACTAAGACATAGACTAAGACATAGACTAAGACATAGACTAAGACATAGACTAAGACATAGACTAAGACATAGACTAAGACATAGACTAAGACATAGACTAAGACATAGACTAAGACATAGACTAAGACATAGACTAAGACATAGACTAAGACATAGACTAAGACATAGACTAAGACATAGACTAAGACATAGACTAAGACATAGACTAAGACATAGACTAAGACATAGACTAAGATATAGACATAGACTAAGACATAGACTAAGACTAAGACATAGACTAAGACATAGACTAAGACATAGACTAAGACATAGACTAAGACATAGACTAAGACATAGACTAAGACATAGACTAAGACATAGACTAAGACATAGACTAAGACATAGACTAAGACATAGACTAAGACATAGACTAAGACATAGACTAAGACATAGACTAAGACATAGACTAAGACATAGACTAAGACATAGACTAAGACATAGACTAAGACATAGACTAAGACATAGACTAAGACATAGACTAAGACATAGACTAAGACATAGACTAAGACATAGACTAAGACATAGACTAAGACATAGACTAAGACATAGACTAAGACCAAGACATAGACTAAGACATAGACTAAGACATAGACTAAGACATAGACTAAGACATAGACTAAGACATAGACTAAGACATCGACTAAGACATAGACTAAGACATAGACTAAGACATAGACTAAAATATAGACTAAGACATAGACTAAGACATAGACTAAGACATAGACTAAGGCATAGACTAAGACATAGACTAAGACATAGACTAAGACATAGACTAAGACATAGACTAAGACGTAGACTAAGACATAGACTAAGACATAGACTAAGACATAGACTAAGACATAGACTAAGATATAGACTAAGACATAGACTAAGACATAGACTAAGACAAAGACTAAGACATAGACTAAGACATAGACTAAGACATAGACTAAGACATAGACTAAGACATAGACTAAGACATAGACTAAGACATAGACTAAGACATAGACTAAGACATAGACTAAGACATAGACTAAGACATAGACTAAGACATAGACTAAGACATAGACTAAGACATAGACTAAGACATAGACTTAGACATAGACTAAGACATAGACTAAGACATAGACTAAGACATAGACTAAGACATAGACTAAGACATAGACTAAGACATAGACTAAGACATAGACTAAGACATAGACTAAGATATAGACTAAGACATAGACTAAGACATAGACTAAGACATAGACTAAGACATAGACTAAGACATAGACTAAGACATAGACTAAGACATAGACTAAGACATAGACTAAGACATAGACTAAGACATAGACTAAGACATAGACTAAGACATAGACTAAGACATAGACTAAGACATAGACTAAGACATAGACTAAGACATAGACTAAGACATAGACTAAGACATAGACTAAGACATAGACTAAGACATAGACTAAGACATAGACTAAGACATAGACTAAGACATCGACTAAGACATAGACTAAGACATAGACTAAGACATAGACTAAAATATAGACTAAGACATAGACTAAGACATAGACTAAGACATAGACTAAGGCATAGACTAAGACATAGACTAAGACATAGACTAAGACATAGACTAAGACATAGACTAAGACGTAGACTAAGACATAGACTAAGACATAGACTAAGACATAGACTAAGACATAGACTAAGACATAGCCTAAGACATAGACTAAGACATAGACTAAGATATAGCCTAAGACATCGACTCGATAAAACTTCGGTTATACTCTTAGATAATAAGATTTTTAAAGCCGATATTTTTTTATATTTATTTTGATAGTGGCTTCTTTTAACTGTAAAGATTTCCTACCAATCCCTTTATTGTAATTTAGTTTTTGTTGTCATTTGACCGAAACTAAACTATCGCTGGTTTGTAAGTTTTGTAATATTTATTTTTCATCTGCTGCCGTTTAAAAGCTCTGTTATACAAATAAACCGACTCTAAATAAGTATCAGATTCACATGAATTTGGTTGCTATGTACTCGTAGGTATATGTATGTTTTTATGAATATCTGCAAAAACATATTGCAGCCATGGACTTAGTGAACTAAACTATTATAGCAAATCTTCCACTTTACTACAAAGCTATTTCTCTTTTTTCGCAATATTTTTCGTTAGTTTTACGGATTCAATTTTTCTTACAAATAAAATATACAATCTAGGAATCGTTATTTGTGTAATGCAAAATGAACATATTTATACGGCTCCAGCTTAACTCATGAGTGTGTGAGAGAATTGTCATTGGTTATTCAGTCCTTTGGGATTCTTAAATATCCATTGGGGATTCATGGCTATTGAAGTTAAGCAAATTACTGTAACTCTTTTAAAGTACCTGCCTCCCTATAGTCCCACCAAACACAGACCACAGAAACATTTGTCTACAATGAAGAAGTTTTTGCACTAAAACAACAAAAACAAGAGTAATATAGAGCAATATGGAGTCATATGTAGTTGTGGTAGACCAACCATAAATGTGTAAAAAAAAATCTAGAAAACTTTTAGCCAAATGAAACATACCAACCAACTAGAGATTCAGCCATTCAGCTGACCATCGATCCCATAATACAGATGATGTGGATGCAATGTGTGTGGCATCTGAATCTGGTTGGACAATACACAATTGTCTCCATTTACAACATGTGTGTGTCTGTCTGTTCTCTATATCTTCTCATACATGCAGGTAAAACCTATGAGAATTGGTTCGAAGTGAACTAAATGTTAGTTAATGATTTTAAATGACTTAATTAAAGATCGATTTTTTAATTAAATGACAATTAAATAAAACAACAAAATGTGGATTTTTACTATTTAAGTTTTTGTTCTATTGGAATAATTACATGTATTATTTGTAATTAGCTTTTAACTATGAGAAGCTTATGAAGGCCTTAAAGAAGTATTTAGGAAATTCTCATCATGTGCTAATGAGGTATGTGTTGAAGCTATTCAATACTAGAGTATAGAGGACCTCCCAGGTAAAAATGGCAACTTATGTCCATTTCATGGTATATGTCTTAGTTTATGGGTTAGTTTATGTCTTGGTATATTTATAAGTATTAGTATTAAGTATTAGAATGTTTTTTTTTCTTTTTTTCCTTTTCTTAGTATCTAATAGTAAACTATTTCCTTTACCTTCAACCTGAATTTAAATCCTTAAATTAATCTTCTTCATTCTAATTTGAATACATTCATAAATTACTCGTAACTTAATTTTAAATTACATTAGACACCCTCTCGTTATTAGTTACTCGTGCAAATTTAATGTCAGTACATAATCGCGTTGCCATTAAAGTTTTCAGTAGAAACATTCTTGCGTATGAGCTTATGAAATGTGAAATCTGCTGCTGTTGCATTCCTAATTTTGATGTTGCACTCACTAGATGTGCTAGATCGTGTCAAGAATTTTTACGCATTTCTTAACAATTTTATACCTTGTTTCGCATAAAAAAGGAAGAAGAAACATTCTCAAAATAATGAGGAATGATAAGAAAAACTTTTCCTGAGCTGCTCATATGTATTACACAAATTCTATGACTACAAACACACACTCTTACATACTTGTATAGTCGATGTAGAATATCCTTCTGCATAGTTGCATTTAGTTGTCTGTTATAAAGTTTTGCCTGTAGTTTATAGTTTTGTCGTAAGTTGTTGTCTTGTATTTCATATCTAAGCAAAAAGAAATTTTACTAGAAAAAACTAAAAAATTTACAAGCAGAACGAATAATAAAAATAAAAAACTAAATAAAATGAATGAGTGAAAGAAAAGTTTTAACAGTAACTTAAACTTTTTTGTATTGCGATTACAACGACAACAATATACTCGTAAAAGAAGAAAAGTTTAGAGCTGTGACATGTTAAGCATATCACAGGATATTAGTAGGGAAATGCGTAAAGCAAGTGTTGCTCATGTATTTATTTATGTGTGTATTTACACACTCACATACAAAGTTAGGAAGATGCACGTTTATTACGCAACATATAAAGAAAAAACAACTGGAAGAAATTACTTAGAAATACTAATAATGGTCTTCCGAGTGGTGACTTTCAAGAAATTGATTATTGGCTTTGTCTTTCTTTTAGTCTTTGTTTTAGTCTTTGTCTTAGTCTTTGGCTTAGTCTATGTCTTAGTCTATGTCTTAGTCTATGTCTTAGTCTATGTCTTAGTCTATGTCTTAGTCTATGTCTTAGTCTATGTCTTAGTCTATGTCTTAGTCTATGTCTTAGTCTATGTCTTAGTCTATGTCTTAGTCTATGTCTTAGTCTATGTCTTAGTCTATGTCTTAGTCTATGTCTTAGTCTATATCTTAGTATATGTCTTAGTCTATGTCTTAGTCTATGTCTTAGTCTAACTCTTAGTCTATGGCTTAGTCTATGTCTTAGTCTATGTCTTAGTCTATGTCTTAGTCTATGTCTTAGTCTATGTCTTAGTCTATGTCTTAGTCTATGTCTTAGTCTATGTCTTAGTCTATGTCTTAGTCTATGTCTTAGTCTATGTCTTAGTCTATGTCTTAGTCTATGTCTTAGTCTATGTCTTAGTTAATGTCTTAGTCTATGTCTTAGTCTATGTCTTAGTCTATGTCTTAGTCTATGTCTTAGTCTATGTCTTAGTCTATGTCTTAGTCTATGTCTTAGTCTATGTCTTAGTCTATGTCTTAGTCTATGTCTTAGTCTATGTCTTAGTCTATGTCTTAGTCTATGTCTTAGTCTATGTCTTAGTCTATGTCTTAGTCTATGTCTTAGTCTATGTCTTAGTCTATGTCTTAGTCTATGTCTTAGTCTATGTCTTAGTCTATGTCTTAGTCTATGTCTTAGTCTATGTCTTAGTCTATGTCTTAGTCTATGTCTTAGTCTATATCTTAGTCTATGTCTTAGTCTATGTCTTAGTCTATGTCTTAGTCTATGTCCTAGTCTATGTCTTAGTCTATATCTTAGTCTATGTTTAAGTCTATGTCTTAGTCTATGTCGTAGTCTATGTCTTAGTCTATGTTTTAGTCTATGTATTAGTCTATGTCTTAGTCTATGTCTTAGTCTATGTCTTAGTTTATGTCTTAGTCTATGTCTTAGTCTATGTCTTAGTCTATGTTTTAGTCTATGTATTAGTCTATGTCTTAGTCTATGTCTTAATATATGTCTTAGTCTATGTCTTAGTCTATGTCTTAGTCTATGTTTTAGTCTATGATTAGTCTATGACTTAGTCTATGTCTTAGTTAATGTCTTAGTCTATGTCCTAGTCTATGTCTTAGTCTATATCTTAGTCTATGTCTTAGTCTATGTCTTAGTCTATGTCTTAGTCTATGTCTTAGTCTATGTCTTAGTCTATGTCTTAGTCTGTGTTTTAGTCTTTGTCTTAGTCTTGGGCTTACTCTACGTCTTAGTCTATGTCTTAGTCTATGTCTTAGTCTATGTCTTAGTCTATGTCTTAGTCTATGTCTTAGTCTATGTCTTAGTCTATGTCTTAGTCTATGTCTTAGTCTATGTCTTAGTCTATGTCTTAGTCTATGTCTTAGTCTATGTCTTAGTCTATGTCTTAGTCTATGTCTTAGTCTATGTCTTAGTCTATGTCTTAGTCTATGTCTTAGTCTATGTCTTAGTCTATGTCTTAGTCTATGTCTTAGTCTATGTCTTAGTCTATGTCTTAGTCTATGTCTTAGTCTATGTCTTAGTCTATGTCTTAGTCTATGTCTTAGTCTATGTCTTAGTCTATGTCTTAGTCTATGTCTTAGTCTATGTCTTAGTCTATGTCTTAGTCTATGTCTTAGTCTATGTCTTAGTCTATGTCTTAGTCTATGTCTTAGTCTATGTCTTAGTCTATGTCTTAGTCTATGTCTTAGTCTATGTCTTAGTCTATGTCTTAGTCTATGTCTTAGTCTATGTCTTAGTCTATGTCTTAGTCTATGTCTTAGTCTATGTCTTAGTCTATGTCTTAGTCTATGTCTTAGTCTATGTCTTAGTCTATGTCTTAGTCTATGTCTTAGTCTATGTCTTAGTCTATGTCTTAGTCTATGTCTTAGTCTATGTCTAAGTCTATGTCTTAGTCTATGTCTTAGTCTATGTCTTAGTCTATGTCTTACTCTATGTCTTAGTCTATGTCTTAGTCTATGTCTTAGTCTATGTCTTAGTCTATGTCCTAGTCTATGTCTTAGTCTTTATCTTAGTCTATGTCTTAGTCTATGTCTTAGTCTATTTCTATGTCTTAGACTATGTCTTAGTCTATGTCTATGTCTTAGTCTTTGTCTTAATCTATTTCTTAGTCTATGTCTATGTTTAAGTTTATGTCTTGGTCTATGTTTTTGAGTTTATCTTAGTCTTGATATAGACTATTTCTTCGTCTTTGTTATAGTATTAGTTATAGCATAAGTATTTGTTCTAGCCTTACCCTGTAGTAAAACTGGGATCATGTGTCTCCATGTCAACACTTTGTGTAATATCGATTCAAATGTCCCCAATTTAAGTTCAGTACTGAAATAGTGAATATATAGAGACTACTATTCTAGTATATATCTGGTGACATTGTCAACGAATGTGACAACATATATGTATATCAATAGGCCCCGATTTGATCCCAATGTCTCAATTTGGACCAAAAGGACTACAAAGTCAATACTAAGTAAATAGTGGTAATGTCTACTGGTAGATTTCGTAGGAACTCTAAATGTTAAATGTCAATAGTAGATAACATTGGATGGGGCAAAATAGGCAAGTAGTACTGGAGACATTGTCAATAGAAAAACAGTATTGTTTCGCTGACGGCATTTACTGCAGGGTAGTCATTGTTTTAATCTTATTCAATCAATTTTTCTCTCAGTGTCTGTCATATTTAAACTTTAATTCATAATGTTCATGCGAGCATCTAAAAAATATATATATCTCGAAACTTTTTGACAAGTTTCATCGCATCAGCTAAAACTGGGAATGTTTCAGATCTGTCTGTCTGTCTGTCTGTCTTTAAGATAATGCTTGCATAGTCTTGTAAGCAAACAAGATAATGCATGCAACATTCTAACGGAAAACTATAACAAACTTAAGACAAGACATATAAAAAGTTTATAGTTTCTCGTAGAGCTTTTCTTTTTTTTTTTGCTGCAAACTTTCATATATCGGGTGTTGTTAGTGATGTCAATGTTAAAAATAGATTAGGATTATGGATGGAAATAGGAGTAAAAGGTGTAGAGTGGAGATGTTTTCAATTTACAAAGTTTTATGGTCTTAAAGGAAAGATGAAAAGGTAAAAGTTCTAAAGCGTGAGAAAGCTTTAATGAAAGTTTAATTAAATCAATTAAAGGTTTTTAAAGAAAGTGATATTGAAGTTTAAAGGGTCTTAGGGGAGTTAGGAAATAGTTATTAGGGAGGAGTTATTAATAAATGCACAGTGGTTAAAAAATGTTAGAAGTTATGTCAAACTTTGCTTGCTTTATTTTTAGTATTTATGAAGGTAATCTGTTTTCTTTTCCTGAAGCTTTTAAACTCCCCTGGAATTGTAGTTGAATAAATAGTAATGACTTTATAATAAAACCGGAAGTTAAATTTTTTTTAGGGTTTGCAAAAAAAAAAAAAAACGGAGGAAAAAGATTATAAAACTAACATAATGATGAAAAGATAGAATAAAGAAGAATATAGTAGAACTTTTGAAAAGAAATACAACGAATTTTTAATGCCCTGCTCATTATTTAAAAGCTATTTAATTTATTTAACTGGTTTCGACTACAAAAATATGAACATTTCTTAAAGCATTAGGATAAAGCCACTTTGTAGTCAATAAAGTGAACAGTATTTGATTTATCATTTATAGTTGCATTCATAAAACGTGATTTTTGTTAGGATATCAGACTTTAAGGATTCCCGTACTTACTTTGAATCACTTTTACTTATTTTATTATCACAAGAAAAACAGGAAGCTTCTTTAAGTGCCACTAGGGAAAGCTGAAAGTGGCGATTAGTTCAAGTAAACTGACTTACAGCTAAAGGCTAAAATAATGAAAGATATAACAAAAAAAGGAAGCAAAGAAATTAAAACAAAGTCTTGGCATAAAACAAATTGGCACAGGCTTTTGTTCTTTGACAATTTACAGACAAAGTCTCATCATTGTCATCATTTATTCATTATTTTTTCCTCTTAAAATTTTAGTTATGCTTTACGGCGTTTTCTGCTTTCATCCGTTCATTCATTCATTTCGATGCTGAAAACTTCGTTACAAAGTTGGTTTAACTCGAGACAAGAGTTAATGCCAGGACATCTGCAAACTGCAACAACAAAAACAAAAATGTCGCCTTCATTATGTTAAAGAAAAAGGAACAAAAATTGTCTCCTAGTAAAAAAAATCTAAGGGTAAAGTTACCTTCATTACTTGCACTAAATTTAAGGCCAGTCAGGCTAATCTTCATTCCTTTTTTTTTGCATTTTTGATGCTAAAGTTTAATTTTTCGCTTTACGTTTTCGTTTTCGCTTGAACAAAAACCACTTATAAGACCCATAATCAGCTCTAAAGCACGATTATCCTCTTTATTTTGTCGTTGACTAAGTTAAAAATGTTTGGAGCTATTTGGAAGTTAGAGGTTTTGTGATGAAAGAAAAAATAGGCAAATTTGCTTAAGTTGTTTTAAGGGGTAACAGAATGAAGTTTAAGAAAATAAATTAAAAATTATAAATTTTTATAACCTTTGTAAGATAATGCTAAAACGACTCATTTGTTTTTATTTTTAGGTAAGATATTTGAAAGATGCTTTTGGGAGCTTCAGAACGTTAAGTGTAAGTGAAATCGACGTTTTATTAAATATCAAATTATTGGCGATTTGTTGTTTGTGTGAAAAGCAAAGTTTTAGACAGTAATAAAATTTTAATAAAAATTAAACATTTTTTAAATTTAGCCCAAAAATTAAATGTCCTAGTCTATGTCTTAGTCTATGTCTTAGTCTATGTCTTAGTCTATGTCTTAGTCTATGTCTTAGTCTATGTCTTAGTCTATGTCTTAGTCTATGTCTTAGTCTATGTCTTAGTCTATGTCTTAGTCTATGTCTTAGTCTATGTCTTAGTCTATGTCCTAGTCTATGTCTTAGTCTATGTCTTAGTCTATGTCTAAGTCTATGTCTTAGTCTATGTCTTAGTCTATGCCTTAGTCTATGTCTTACTCTATGTTTTATTCTATGTCTTAGTCTATGTCTTAGTCTATGTCTTAGTCTATGTCTTAGTCTATGTCTTAGTCTATGTCTTAGTCTATGTCCTAGTCTATGTCTTAGTCTATGTCTTAGTCTATGTCTTAGTCTATGTCTAAGTCTATGTCTTAGTCTATGTCTTAGTCTATGTCTTAGTCTATGTCTTAGTCTATGTCTTAGTCTATGTCTTAGTCTATGTCTTAGTCTATGTCTTAGTCTATGTCTTAGTCTATGTCTTAGTCTATGTCTTAGTCTATGTCTTAGTCTATGTCTTAGTCTATGTCTTAGTCTATGTCTTAGTCTATGTCTTAGTCTATGTCTTAGTCTATGTCTTAGTCTATGTCTTAGTCTATGTCTTAGTCTATGTCTTAGTCTATGTCTTAGTCTATGTCTTAGTCTATGTCTTAGTCTATGTCTTAGTCTATGTCTTAGTCTATGTCTTAGTCTATGTGTTAGTCTATGTCTTAGTCTATGTCTTAGTCTATGTCTTAGTCTATGTCTTAGTCTAAGTCTTAGTCTATGTCTTAGTCTATGTCTTAGTCTATGTCTTAGTATATGTCTTAGTCTATGTCTTAGTCTATGTCTTAGTCTGTGTCTTAGTCTATGTCTTAGTCTATGTCTTAGTCTATGTCTTAGTCTATGTCTTAGTCTATGTCTTAGTCTATGTCTTAGTCTATGTCTTAGTCTTTGTCTTAGTCTATGTCTTAGTCTATGTCTTAGTCTATGTCTTAGTCTATGTCTTAGTCTATGTCTTAGTCTATGTCTTAGTCTATGTCTTAGTCTATGTCTTAGTCTATGTCTTAGTCTATGTCTTAGTCTATGTCTTAGTCTATGTCTTAGTCTATGTCTTAGTCTATGTCTTAGTCTATGTCTTAGTCTATGTCTTAGTCTATGTCTTAGTCTATGTCTTAGTCTATGTCTTAGTCTATGTCTTAGTCTATGTCTTAGTCTATGTCTTAGTCTATGTCTTAGTCTATGTCTTAGTCTATGTCTTAGTCTATGTCTTAGTCTATGTCTTAGTCTATGTCTTAGTCTATGTCTTAGTCTATGTCTTAGTCTATGTCTTAGTCTATGTCTTAGTCTATGTCTTAGTCTATGTCTTAGTCTATGTCTTAGTCTATGTCTTAGTCTATGTCTTAGTCTATGTCTTAGTCTTTGTCTTAGTCTATGTCTTAGTCTATGTCTTAGTCTATGTCTTAGTCTATGTCTTAGTCTATGTCTTAGTCTATGTCTTAGTCTATGTCTTAGTCTATGTCTTAGTCTATGTCTTAGTCTATGTCTTAGTCTATGTCTTAGTCTATGTCTTAGTCTATGTCTTAGTCTATGTCTTAGTCTATGTCTTAGTCTATGTCTTAGTCTATGTCTTAGTCTATGTCTTAGTCTATGTCTTAGTCTATGTCTTAGTCTATGTCTTAGTCTATGTCTTAGTCTATGTCTTAGTCTATGTCTTAGTCTATGTCTTAGTCTATGTCTTAGTCTATGTCTTAGTCTATGTCTTAGTCTTTGTCTTAGTCTATGTCTTAGTCTATGTCTTAGTCTATGTCTTAGTCTATGTCTTAGTCTATGTCTTAGTCTATGTCTTAGTCTATGTCTTAGTCTATGTCTTAGTCTATGTCTTAGTCTATGTCTTAGTCTATGTCTTAGTCTATGTCTTAGTCTATGTCTTAGTCTATGTCTTAGTCTATGTCTTAGTCTATGTCTTAGTCTATGTCTTAGTCTTAGTCTATGTCTTAGTCTATGTCTTAGTCTATGTCTTTGTCTTTGTCTATGTCTTAGTCTATGTCTAAGTCTAAGTCTATGTCTTAGTCTATGTCTATGTATAAGTCTATGTCTTAGTCTATGTCTTAGTCTATGTCTTAGTCTATGTCTTAGTCTATGTATTAGTCTATGTCTTAGTCTATGTCTTAGTCTATGTCTTAGTCCATGTCTTATTCTATGTCTTAATCTTTGTCTTGCCCCATTTAAATTAAATTTGAATCATTTTCTTTTTTAAAACATAAAAATCTCCATTAAAATAAATTAAAGAGTTAAATATTTAAGCGAAAAAGGTGCAAAATAAGCAAAATGCTACAATCGCATTATTTTTCCCATTGAAAATCGATTGTTAAGATAATAAAAGTCAAAAGCAAAACAACAAAAACACTAACAACAAATGAGAAAATAACACTTGAGTTAAAAGGATTCAAATATTTAAGATATTTTCTGCTTTCGTTTCATTATTTCACTCGAAAAACGAAATGAGCAAAATCAAATAAAACGAAAAAAATATTAAAATCGAATCAAGGAGTCAAATACGTTTTACGTTCGCAAAATAAATAAACAAATTTAGAAAAAAGGTATTAAAATTTCAAAACATTGCTGTTAAAAATTGAAATTGACATTTGAAATCCTTTTTCTTTTTTGCTTAAAGTAGCACAATTTAGATTCAGACAAAATGCCAAAAACGAAGAGAAGTAACAAATAAAATCGAAAATAACAGAAACTAATAAAAAAAACAATTTAATTTTATGTTTAATGAAGAAGGTATGAGTGAAATTTTAAAGGATGCTATCCTATCATTCACTGATATCAAATAAAAGGAAGAGTAATATTTTCAAATAGTCAAATAAACATATTCACAGCCAAACAAAATGCCAAGGGTTTTATTAACACATCAAAAAGTAAACGTCTATCACCGACTGTAGGGGTACTCTTAACTATTTCTGCTAGAAATATCATTCAGTCAAATGGTAATATTTACTCTATTCCAATCCCTTGAGCAAAATTCAATAAAATCCGTGGCTCTTAAGGCAACTTAGTATTACTATTTCAATTGCTCGAAAGACAAAAAGGCAGCAAATACCAGCACCAGCATAAAAAAGGAATCGATTCAGTCAGCATTTGGTTGCCTTTTTTTTCTTTTACAGCCAAAGGATTTGATAAGATAGTTTTGCAATTCCTTCCCTTCATCCTTCTGTGCTAGTTTTTTTAAAAACACGTATAATTGAAATGGCAAGTAATACTCGTAGTAGTAAAATCAAGTAGCAAACGAATGATAAAAGAACAATTTTAGAGGCAGTTACTCGAAGAAGATGCAGCCAAGATTTCTCAATACATTCACAAACAATAAACATTAAAGTCGAAATCAAAATGTATATATTTTTATAAAAAAGTTAAATAATTTCTTTGAAAGACCAGAAATATTTTAAGCCTCAGTCCATGTCTTAGTATGTCTCAGTCTATATTTAAGTCTACGTCTTAGTCTATGTCTTAGGCTATGTCTTAGTCTATGTCTTTGTTTATGTCTTAGTCTATGTCTTAGTCTATGTCTTAGTCTATGTCTTAGTCTATGTCTTAGTCTATGCCTTAGTCTATGTCTTAGGCTATGTATTAGTCTATGTCTTAGTCTATGTCTTAGTCTATGTCTTAGTCTATGTCTTAGTCTATGCCTTAGTCTATGTCTTAGTCTATGTATTAGTCTATGTCTTAGTCTATGTCTTAGTCTATGCCTTAGTCTATGTCTTAGGCTATGTATTAGTCTATGTCTTAGTCTATGTCTTAGTCTATGTCTTAGTCTATGTCTTAGTCTATGCCTTAGTCTATGTCTTAGTCTATGTCTTGGTCTATGTCTTAGTCTATGTCTTAGTCTATGTCTTAGTCTATGTCTTAGTCTATGTCTTAGCCTATGTCTTAGTCTATGTCTTACTCTATGTCTTAGTCTATGCCTTAGTCTATGTCTTAGGCTATGTATTAGTCTATGTCTTAGTCTATGTCTTAGTCTATGTCTTAGTCTATGTCTTAGTCTATGTCTTAGTCTATGTCTTAGTCTATGCCTTAGTCTATGTCTTAGGCTATGTATTAGTCTATGTCTTAGTCTATGTCTTAGTCTATGTCTTAGTCTATGTCTTAGTCTATGCCTTAGTCTATGTCTTAGTCTATGTATTAGTCTATATCTTAGTCTATGTCTTAGTCTATGCCTTAGTCTATGTCTTAGGCTATGTATTAGTCTATGTCTTAGTCTATGTCTTAGTCTATGTCTTAGTCTATGTCTTAGTCTATGTCTTAGTCTATGTCTTAGTCTATGTCTTAGTCTATGCCTTAATCTATGTGTTAGTCTATGTCTTAGTCTATGTCTTAGTCTATGTCTTAGCCTATGTCTTAGTCTATGTCTTACTCTATGTCTTAGTCTATATCTTAGACCTTGTCTTAGTCTATGTCTTAGTCTATGTCTTAGTCTATGTCTTAGTCTATGTCTTAGTCTATGCCTTAGTCTATGTCTTAGGCTATGTATTAGTCTATGTCTTAGTCTATGTCTTAGTCTATGTCTTAGTCTATGTCTTAGTCTATGCCTTAGTCTATGTCTTAGTCTATGTATTAGTCTATGTCTTAGTCTTAGTCTATGTCTTAGTCTATGCCTTAGTCTATGTTTTAGGCTATGTATTAGTCTATGTCTTAGTCTATGTCTTAGTCTATGTCTTAGTCTATGTCTTAGTCTATGCCTTAGTCTATGTCTTAGTCTATGTCTTAGTCTATGTCTTAGTCTATGTCTTAGCCTATGTTTTAGTCTATGTCTTACTCTATGTCTTAGTCTATATCTTAGACTATGTCTTAGTCTATGTCTTAGTCTATGTCTTAGTCTATGTCTTAGTCTATGTCTTAGTCTATGTCTTAGTCTATGTCTTAGTCTATGTCTTAGTCTATGTCTTAGTCTATGTCTTAGTCTATGTCTTAGTCTATGTCTTGGCCTTTGTCTTGGTCTATGTCTTAGTCTATGTTTTAGGCTATGTCTTAGTCTATGTTTTAGTCTATGTCTTACTCTATGTCTTAGCCTTTGTCTTGGTCTATGCCTTAGTCTATGCCTTAATCTATGTGTTAGTCTATGTCTTAGTCTATGTCTTAGTCTATGTCTTAGTCTATGTCTTAGTCTATGTCTTAGTCTATGTCTTAGTCTATGTCTTAGTCTATGCCTTAATCTATGTGTTAGTCTATGTCTTAGTCTATGTCTTAGTCTATGTCTTAGCCTATGTCTTAGTCTATGTCTTACTCTATGTCTTAGTCTATATCTTAGACTATGTCTTAGTCTATGTCTTAGTCTATGTCTTAGTCTATGTCTTAGTCTATGTCTTAGTCTATGCCTTAGTCTATGTCTTAGGCTATGTATTAGTCTATGTCTTAGTCTATGTCTTAGTCTATGTCTTAGTCTATGTCTTAGTCTATGCCTTAGTCTATGTCTTAGTCTATGTATTAGTCTATGTCTTAGTCTATGTCTTAGTCTATGCCTTAGTCTATGTTTTAGGCTATGTATTAGTCTATGTCTTAGTCTATGTCTTAGTCTATGTCTTAGTCTATGTCTTAGTCTATGCCTTAGTCTATGTCTTAGTCTATGTCTTAGTCTATGTCTTAGTCTATGTCTTAGTCTATGTCTTAGCCTATGTTTTAGTCTATTTCTTATACTATATCTTAGTCTATATCTTAGACTATGTCTTAGTCTATGTCTTAGTCTATGTCTTAGTCTATGTCTTAGTCTATGTCTTAGTCTATGTCTTAGTCTATGTCTTAGTCTATGTCTTAGTCTATGTCTTAGTCTATGTCTTAGTCTATGTCTTAGTCTATGTCTTAGTCTATGTCTTAGTCTATGTCTTAGTCTATGTCTTGGCCTTTGTCTTGGTCTATGTCTTAGTCTATGTTTTAGGCTATGTCTTAGTCTATGTTTTAGTCTATGTCTTACTCTATGTCTTAGCCTTTGTCTTGGTCTATGCCTTACTCTATGTCTTAGGCTATGCCTTAGTCTATGTCTTAGTCTGTGTCTTAGCCTATGTCTTGTTCAATGTCTTAGTCTGTGTCTTAGTCTATGTCTTAGCCTATGTCTTGGTCAATGTCTTAGTCTGTGTCTTAGTCTATGTCTTAGTCTATGTCTTAGTCTATGTTTTAGTCTATATCTTAGTGTTTATCTTTGTCTTGATCTGTGTCTTAATCTATGTCTTAGTCTATGTCTTAGCCTATGTCTTATTCTATGTCTTATTATATGTCTTAGTCTATGTCTTGGCCTATGTATTCGTCTATGTCTTAGTCAATGTCTTAGTTTATGTCTTAGCCTACGTCTTGGTCTATGTTTTGGTCTATGTCTTAGCCTATGTCTTAGCCTAAGTCTTAGTCTATGTCTTAGCCTATGTCTTAGTCTATGTCTTGGTCTATGTCTATATCTTAGTCTATACCTTAGTCTATGTCTATATCTTAGTCCATGTCTTACGCTATATCTTACTTTATGTCTTAGTCTGTGTCTTAGTCTATGTCTTAGTTTATGCCATAGCCTATCTTTTATAACCCTTATCTATAAAAACGCTTTTTGCCCTTTGTTAAAGTTGTGAGTGTGTGTGAAAGTGTGTGAAACTATTACATTTATATATTTCTTCAATTTACTTGCAAAGGATAATTAAAATTAAATAAAGTTAAGTTTCTTATTTTACTCCTTTTGCTGCAGTATTTGGTCTAAATATTTTAGTAGTTCTTCTTTCTGTTTTTTTTTTTCAATTTGGCTTTAGAATTTAGAAAAAAGGAATGAAGATAAATAAAATTTCAAGTTGTGAGAAAAAAAAGGGAAATATACAAATACAAAGTAATTTGTTTGAAATCGTTTTTTCCGACAAACTTCTATTTACAAAAGGTAATGAGGTAAACTAAAGGGAATAAAGGGAAAAAATGGCAATTAACTAATTTTAATGAAATTTAATTGGATTAGATTTTTATACAAAAACAGAAAAAAATTAAATGGTATCTAGATAAAGGATTGGTGAAAAGATGGTCAATGAAAAATTCTAGTGAATTGTCTTAACAAAAAGATGATGATTATTAAAAAGGCTTATAAAAATATAGCTCTTTAGTTAAAAAAGGTTTAAAAGAATTAGTTCCTTTTTAACAATATTTAAATTGTTAGTATTTTCTTTAAATTTATTTTACTTAGGCTCCTGCAGACTAAGGCAATACTTTCATTGTATCTTTAAAAACATATTGATCTAGCCAATAAAACTAATTCGTTCTTTGCTGACAACACTTCAGATAAAAACGTGTCCTTGTTTTCTAATTCTGATGGATACACAACAGAAATGATTTCCAACCAAACAAAAAAAGGACAACATCAATTTTGATGCCAAAAATATATAATCGAGGACAAGCTAGTAAATTGAAAATGACCAAAAGGACCCAGAACAAAGGAGTACAGAAAAATTGGCAACAAACTAGAAAAATGAAAAAAAAGTAAAACGTGTTACAAATAATCGACATAGAAAACATAACCTCACTTGATGTTTTCCTAATCGATGAGAAGCAGAAAAAGGCCAAAGACTGATTGCACGCACACAAACAAAAAACATATGTATGATATTTGATTGAAGGGGATGTTGCGGAAATGGCTGGGAGCAAAAAAAAAATTGAGGGTAATCAAATAAAATCTAAATCTATCAATGGGTCAAAAGAAATCAAGAAGAAGCCGTTTATTTACATTTGCTATCATGTGTTTAGTAGTAAAATCAAAACATATATTGGAAAGGTTTACACTGAACTGTTATTTTTTACTGCTGAGTGAAGCAATTTTTCTTTTCTAGATAGTCAGTAAAAATGTTATCTTATAGAGACAGACAGAAGACTAAGGCACTGACAAAAATATTAAATAAGTCGTAGACTTAAACATAGAGTAAGATATAGACTAAGACATAGACTAAAACATGACAGAGACATTGACATAGTCTAAGACATAGACTAAGATATAGACTTAGACATTTAATAAGACATAGACATAGACTAAGACATAGACTAAGACATAGACTAAGACATAGGCTAAGACATAGACTAAGACATAGGCTAAGACATAGGCTAAGACATAGGCTAAGACATAGACCAAGACATAGACCAAGACGTAGGCTAAGACATAGACTAAGACATTGACCAAGACATAGGCTAAGACACAGACTAAGACATAGACTAAGACATAGACTAAAACATAGACTAAGACATAGACTAAGACATAGACTAAGACATAGAATAAGACATAGACTAAGACATAGACTAAGACATAGACTAAGACATAGACTAAGACATAGACTAAGACATAAACTAAGACATAGACTAAGACATAGACTAAGACATAGACTAAGACATAGACTAAGACATAGACTAAGACATAGACTAACCCATAGACTAAAACATAGACTAAGACATAGACTAAGACATAGACTAAGACATAGACTAAGACATAGACTAAGACATAGACTAAGACATAGACTAAGACATAGACTAAGACATAGGCTAAGACATAGACTAAGACATAGACTAAGACATTGACTAAGACATAGACTAAGACATAGGCTAAGACATAGACTAAGACATAGACTAAGACATAGACTAAGACATAGACTAAGACATATACTAAGACATAAACTAAGACATAGACTAAGACATAGACTAAGACATAGACTAAGACATAGACTAAGACATAAACTAAGACATAGACTAAGACATAGACTAAGACATAGACTAAGACATAGACTAAGACATAGACTAAGACATAGACTAACCCATAGACTAAAACATAGACTAAGACATAGACTAAGACATAGACTAAGACATAGACTAAGACATAGACTAAGACATAGACTAAGACATAGACTAAGACATAGGCTAAGACATAGACTAAGACATAGACTAAGACATTGACTAAGACATAGACTAAGACATAGGCTAAGACATAGACTAAGACATAGACTAAGACATAGACTAAGACATAGACTAAGACATATACTAAGACATAAACTAAGACATAGACTAAGACATAGACTAAGACATAGACTAAGATATAGACTAAGACATAGACTAAGACATAGACTAAGACATAGACTAAGACATAGACAAAGACATACACAAAGACATAGACTAAGACATAGACTAAGACATAGACTAAGACATAGACTAAGACATAGACTAAGACATAGACTAAGACATAGACTAAGACATAGACTAAGACATAGACTAAGACATAGACTAAGACATAAACTAAGACATAGACTAAGACATAGACTAAGACATAGACTAAGACATAGACTAAGACATAGACTAAGACATAGACTAAGACATAGACTAAGACATAGACTAAGACATAGACTAAGACATAGACTAACCCATAGACTAAAACATAGACTAAGACATAGACTAAGACATAGACTAAGACATAGACTAAGACATAGACTAAGACATAGACTAAGACATAGGCTAAGACATAGGCTAAGACATAGACTAAGACATAGACTAAGACATTGACTAAGACATAGACTAAGACATAGGCTAAGACATAGACTAAGACATAGACTAAGACATAGACTAAGACATAGACTAAGACATATACTAAGACATAAACTAAGACATAGACTAAGACATAGACTAAGACATAGACTAAGATATAGACTAAGACATAGACTAAGACATAGACTAAGACATAGACTAAGACATAGACAAAGACATAGACTAAGACATAGACTAAGACATAGACTAAGACATAGACTAAGACATAGACTAAGACATAGACTAAGACATAGACTAAGACATAGACTAAGACATAGACTAAGACATAGACTAAGACATAGACTAAGACATAGACTAAGACATAGACTAAGACATAAACTAAGACATAGACTAAGACATAGACTAAGACATAGACTAAGACATTGACTAAGACATAGACTAAGACATAGACTAAGACATAGACTAAGACATAGACTAAGACATAGACTAAGACATAGACTAAGACATAGACTAAGACATAGACCAAGACATAGACTAAGACATAGACTAAGACATAGACTAAGACATAGACTAAGACATAGACTAAGACATAGACTAAGACATAAACTAAGACATAGACTAAGACATAGACTAAGACATAGACTAAGACATAGACTAAGACATAGACTAAGACATAGACTAAGACATAGACTAAGACATAGACTAAGACATAAACTAAGACATAGACTAAGACATAGACTAAGACATAGACTAAGACATAGACTAAGACATAGACTAAGACATAGACTAAGACATAGACTAAGACATAGACTAAGACATAGACTAAGACATAGACTAAGACATAGACTAAGACATAGACTAAGACATAGACTAAGACATAGACTAAGACATAGACTAAGACATAGACTAAGACATAAACTAAGACATAGACTAAGACATAGACTAAGACATAGACTAAGACATAGACTAAGACATAGACTAAGACATAGACTAAGACATAGACTAAGACATAGACTAAGACATAGACTAAGACATAGACTAAGACATAAACTAAGACATAGACTAAGACATAGACTAAGACATAGACTAAGACATAGACTAAGACATAGACTAAGACATAGACTAAGACATAGACTAAGACATAAACTAAGACATAGACTAAGACATAGACTAAGACATAGACTAAGACATAGACTAAGACATAGACTAAGACATAGACTAAGACATAAACTAAGACATAGACTAAGACATAGACTAAGACATAGACTAAGACATAGACTAAGACATAGACTAAGACATAGACTAAGACATAGACTAAGACATAGACTAAGACATAGACTAAGACATAGACTAAGACATAGACTAAGACATAGACTAAGACATAGACTAAGACATAGACTAAGACATAGACTAAGACATAGACTAAGACATAGACTAAGACATAGACTAAGACATAGACTAAGACATAGACTAAGACATAGACTAAGACATAGACTAAGACATAGACTAAGACATAGACTAAGACATAGACTAAGACATAGACTAAGACATAGACTAAGACATAAACTAAGACATAAACTAAGACATAGACTAAGACATAGACATAGACTAAGACATAGACTAAGACATAGACTAAGACATAGACTAAGACATAGACTAAGACATAGACTAAGACATAGACTAAGACATAGACTAAGACATAGACTAAGACATAGACTAAGACATAGACTAAGACATAGACTAAAACATAGACTAAGACATAGACTAAGACATAGACTAAGACATAGACTAAGACATAGACTAAGACATAGACTAAGACATAGACTAAGACATAGACTAAGACATAGACTAAGACATAGACTTAGACATAGACTAAGGCATAGGATTATCTGGAATAGGCTATTTCTTACTCTATTGTTACAAGCCTATGTAAAGCTTTTCATTACGAAACCACGCCAAGATCTTAGTAAATGTTTTTTATTTTTAATACTTAAAGCATCTGCACCATTGACACTATTTCCGTATCTAGAAACCTCGAAAAATTAAGTAAGGTTTTTAAATGAAAGACTTCTGGGTTTTTATATACAGGTAATGGTAAGCTCTAATCCTGTTTCCTTAAAAACGTACAGTCCTAGTAATTTTCTGTCTCCTTGTTATCAGAATGTTAATCATTTCATCATCATTGTTTTTTTTTGTCTTAAGAAATTTCATAAATTTATTTTTTGATAACATTTTATTACATTCGCTGATGACACAAACGACTAAATATTTAACTATTTTGAACTTTTTCTTTTTGCAATGAATATCAAATAAATTCCGTCACTTGATTTTTAATTAATTTCATTTAATTCCTTGCAATGACCTTTTTCTAGGAAATAGGTACAATCAAGATATTTATTTGAAAAAACGGAAGGAAAATCTTTGCATTTCTTGAGTCAAAGTTTTCTAATTCACCTTTTAACATTTCTTGGCCTTATCTCCAATCTTTGAAGCAAAAGAAAAAAAAAACTTAGTAAATGAATAGGGAAATGAAAAAAAAATCGTATCTAAATAAATAAGTAGAAGAAAGTGTTATTTAACTTTTCTTTTAGTTTCCATTTTTTCTCGCTCCTTTGGCAAAAGGCAGCAATTATTTTAATGAATCCAATGACAGGATTATTCAACACGCAAAGAATGAAATCTTTATCCTTTTAAGTAAATTTAAATATATTATGTTAAAGGAAACACTCTGGGTGCAGAGTGAATATGAAGAGCTGAAAAATTTAGGAACTATGAAAATATTCAGCAAAATTCTACAATTACTTCTCAGAAAATGTATTAAAATTTTCTTTAACCCATTGTGCAGTGTCTTTGCTAACTGGACTTTAAGCTGAAAATGTTAACGTTGTCAACAAAAAAAAATCTTTAAACATCCTTATAATGTAAACTATGTATTTACCTACACATTATACATACAAAAGTAGAAATAATATGTCCTTGTAAGTCTTGTATCCTGGCTCTCTAAAAATAAAGCTACAAACTCTATTTACACAAATTAAGAAAATAATTTTCTACAGATTTAACTTTACGTTCATTTTCATGTGAATGAGTTTGCTCTCATGTAAATAAATTTTTTACACAAACTCTAAATCTAGACACACACATACCTTCGTATACTTATACATACACACATACATTAGTATATTCGAGTAGTCTTTTAATACTTGAAAATCCTTTTTCTTCTTTTTCTTAATTAAGTTCAACTGCCGGTAGAAGTAAAAATGTTTGCAAAGAAAAAAAATTAAAAAAACAATTTATTCGTTTTTGTAACTAAAACAATTTAAAACTAAAATTTATTTCTTTTTGATTTTCTTGTTGTTTCTTTTTTTCACGTGTAATTCACGCTTTAAACTCGCGGTACTTAGGAAAAACTCATTATCCTGGCAGCATTTGTTGGTAGTTATTGTAGCTAAAGTAAGATACATTTTCGTGCAATTATTTTGCTAAAGAGAGAATTTTTGCAGTTCTTAAGTTTTTTTTTCTTCTAAATTTTGCAATTAATCTAAGGGTTGTTGTTATGCTGTGAGCCAAAGGATAGGTGTCCTTAAGGGAGTATTAACAAAGGTGTTTCCTTTCTTTTTCTTAATCGAATATCTGTCTTTTTTTGTACCATATATTATATCTAAGTCTTAAAGTAAGTCTCAGTCTATGACTTAGCCTATGTCTTGATCTATGTCTTAGTCTGTGTCTTAGTCTATATCTTAGTCTATGTCTTAGTCTATGACTTAGCCTATGTCTTGATCTATGCCTTAGTCTATGTCTTGGTCTATATCTTAGACTAAGTCTTAGTCTATGCCTTAGTCTATGTCTTAGTCTATGTCTTAGTCTATGTCTTAGTCTATGTCTTGGTCTATGCCTTAGTCTATGTCTTAGTCTATGTCTTAATCTATGTCTTAGTCTATGTCTTAGTCTATGTCTTAGTCTATGTCTTAGTCTATGTCTTAGTCTATGTCTTAGTCTATGTCTTAGTCTATGTCTTAGTCTATGTCTTAGTCTATGTCTTAGTCTATATCTTAGTCTATGTCTTACTCTATGTCTTAGTCTATATCTTAGTCAATGTCTTAGTCTATGTCTTAGTCTATGTTTAAGTCTATGTCTTAGTCTATGTCATAGTCTATGTCTTAGTCTATGTCTTAGTCTATGTCTTAGTCTATGTCTTAGTCTATGTCTTAGTCTATGTCTTAGTCTATGTCTTAGTCTATGTCTTAGTCTATGTCTTAGTCTATGTCTTAGTCTATGTCTTAGTCCATGTCTTAGTCTATGTCTTAGTCTATGTCTTAGTCTATGTCTTAGTCTATATCTTAGTCTATGTCTTACTCTATGTCTTAGTCTATATCTTAGTCTATGTCTTAGTCTATGTCTTACTCTTTGTTTAAGTCTATGTCTTAGTCTATGTCATAGTCTATGTCTTTGTCTATGTCCTAGTCTATGTCTTAGTCTATGTCTTGGTCTTTATCTTAGACTAAGTCTTAGTCTATACCTTAGTCTATGTGTTAGTCTATGTCTATGTCTTAGTCTATGTCTTAGTCTATGTCTTAGTCTATGTCTTAGTCTATGTCTTAGTCTATGTCTTAGTCTATGTCTTAGTCTATGTCTTAGTCTATGTCTTAGTCTATGTCTTAGTCTATGTCTTAGTCTATGTCTTAGTCTATGTCTTATTCTATGTCTTAGTCTATGTCTTAGTCTATGTCTTAGTCTACGTCTTAGTCAATGTCTTAGTCTATGTCTTACCCTATATCTTAGTCTATGTCTTAGTCTATGTCTTAGTCTATGTCTTAGTCTATGTCTTAGTCTATGTCTTAGTCTATGTCTTAGTCTATGTCTTAGTCTATGTCTTAGTCTATGTCTTAGTCTATGTCTTAGTCTATGTCTTAGTCTATGTCTTAGTCTATGTCTTAGTCTATGTCTTAGTCTATGTCTTAGTCTATGTCTTAGTCTATGTCTTAGTCTATGTCTTAGTCTATGTCTTAGTCTATGTCTTAGTCTATATCTTAGTCTATGTCTTAGTCTATGTCTTAGTCTATGTCTTAGTCTATGTCTTAGTCTATGTCTTAGTCTATGTCTTAGTCTATGTCTTAGTCTATGTCTTAGTCTATGTCTTAGTCTATGTCTTAGTCTATGTCTTAGTCTATGTCTTAGTCTATGTCTTAGTCTATGTCTTAGTCTATGTCTTAGTCTATGTCTTAGTCTATGTCTTAGTCTATGTCTTAGTCTATGTCTTAGTCTATGTCTTAGTCTATGTCTTAGTCTATGTCTTAGTCTATGTCTTAGTCTATGTCTTAGTCTATGTCTTAGTCTATGTCTTAGTCTATGTCTTAGTCTATGTCTTAGTCTATGTCTTAGTCTATGTCTTAGTCTATGTCTTAGTCTATGTCTTAGTCTATGTCTTATTCTATGTCTTAGTCCATGTCTTAGTCTATGTCTTAGTCTATGTCTTAGTCTATGTCTTAGTCTATGTCTTAGTCTATGTCTTAGTCTATGTCTTAGTCTATGTCTTAGTCTATGTCTTAGTCTATGTCTTAGTCTATGTCTTAGTCTATGTCTTAGTCTATGTCTTAGTCTATGTCTTAGTCTATGTCTTAGTCTATGTCTTAGTCTATGTCTTAGTCTATGTCTTAGTCTATGTCTTAGTCTATGTCTTAGTCTATGTCTTAGTCTATGTCTTAGTCTATGTCTTAGTCTATGTCTTAGTCTATGTCTTAGTCTATGTCTTAGTCTATATCTTAGTCTATGTCTTAGTCTATGTCTTAGTCTATGTCTTAGTCTATGTCTTAGTCTATGTCTTAGTCTATGTCTTAGTCTATGTCTTAGTCTATGTCTTAGTCTATGTCTTAGTCTATGTCTTAGTCTATGTCTTAGTCTATGTCTTAGTCTATGTCTTAGTCTATGTCTTAGTCTATGTCTTAGTCTATGTCTTAGTCTATGTCTTAGTCTATGTCTTAGTCTATGTCTTAGTCTATGTCTTAGTCTATGTCTTAGTCTATGTCTTAGTCTATGTCTTAGTCTATGTCTTAGTCTATGTCTTAGTCTATGTCTTAGTCTATGTCTTAGTCTATGTCTTAGTCTATGTCTTAGTCTATGTCTTAGTCTATGTCTTAGTCTATGTCTTAGTCTATGTCTTAGTCTATGTCTTAGTCTATGTCTTAGTCTATGTCTTAGTCTATGTCTTAGTCTATGTCTTAGTCTATGTCTTAGTCTATGTCTTAGTCTATGTCTTAGTCTATGTCTTAGTCTATGTCTTAGTCTATGTCTTAGTCTATGTCTTAGTCTATGTCTTAGTCTATGTCTTAGTCTATGTCTTAGTCTATGTCTTAGTCTATGTCTTAGTCTATGTCTTAGTCTATGTCTTAGTCTATGTCTTAGTCTATGTCTTAGTCTATGTCTTAGTCTATGTCTTAGTCTATGTCTTAGTCTATGTCTTAGTCTATGTCTTAGTCTATGTCTTAGTCTATGTCTTAGTCTATGTCTTAGTCTATGTCTTAGTCTATGTCTTAGTCTATGTCTTAGTCTATGTCTTAGTCTATGTCTTAGTCTATGTCTTAGTCTATGTCTTAGTCTATGTCTTAGTCTATGTCTTAGTCTATGTCTTATTCTATGTCTTAGTCCATGTCTTAGTCTATGTCTTAGTCTATGTCTTAGTCTATGTCTTAGTCTATGTCTTAGTCTATGTCTTAGTCTATGTCTTAGTCTATGTCTTAGTCTATGTCTTATTGTATGTCTTAGTCTATGTCTTAGTCTATTTCTAGGTCTATGCCTTACTCTATGTCTCACTCTATATTTTAGTCTATATCATAGCCAATGTCTTTGTTTATGTGTGTGAACTGTTTTATGAAGGAAAATATAAATTTAAAATTTTATCTAAATTTATTTGTTGTTTTGAAAATTTAATTCAAACAATTTCCCAAATTTGTATAAAATTTTATTTTTCGCTATTAATTAAATTCAACTAAAAATCGTTGTAAAATAAATATTTTTGTTTAAATAAATTAAATTTTATTTATTTCATAACAATTTTTAATGGCAGAAATTGTCTCCAATAATAAGAGCAATATAATCCGGGCTCGAATAAAAAGCTCAACAAAAACAAAAATAAAATCACGAAAAATATTCTGCATTTCATATGAAAATATTATTTTAAGCAGCTCTGAAATGAAAACACTCACACAAAGACACACACGCAAAGCATATAGGACACTCGCACACACTTACGAGTATGTCCTATGTGTACATGTAATAGTTAAAGGATAAAAATGGTTGAAAAAAAAAAATCTTTATATATATGAAATATAAAAGAGCATTGTCAACATATTTTAATCGGCATTAAAATAATGACCAACGCTGACATTTACACATGACATCCAGCAACGATGGCAGCAGTAACAATGACAACAACAGCCAGCGTCACCAGCAAGGGCCAGAGCAACAGCAACATTTAAATGTTATATAGAGATGGACTTAAATATAGAATTTCCAAACCATTTTCTCCCATAAAAACACGTCTATAGTCAAATTAATGCCGCAATTGTATGAAATGGTTGGGTATCGGATATTCGACTGGGTTGGGGTTGGGTTTTTTGCAAATGGAAATGGAGAATCTCAAAGTGGTAAACCATAAAGGAATACAATTTACAAACGTGCACTTTTTTTTAATATGTGCAAGGAGATATGTGCAATATGCCTCCGAAAGTGAGGAAATCACACACACAAACACACTTTCACATAAGTTTTATACATATGCACGTTTAAGGCTTTTTTTCATTTGTGTTTTTGTTTTCGCATTTTTTTTTATATTTTAAATGCAATAACAAGACTCACATATACTATCACGTTCTGAAATAAATACTTGAGCTATGCTCATCATATTAAAAAAATAAAATGGCAAAGCAATTATCCTGTATTTAACATTGACCAGCATTTGGCATATAAAACTTTTAGTGAATGAAAAATAATATAAATGACACGTATTGCATGTTTCCTGGTTTACGATCTAGACAAACTTTTCTCAACTTACACTCAAAACAATTAATTAGAATATTTTTGATGATATTTTCCAAAATATGCGGCACAAACTTTTGCTGTATAAAAATGTAAAAAATTGCCTGAATATTATTATAAAAATACAAAAACGAGGTTGTTGAAGTTAGTTAGAAGATAGGAAGATTTTTCTACAGAAAAAATGACGATAGGAAGATTTTTCTATATAAAAAAATGACGACAGGAAGATTTTTCTATAGAAAAAATGACGATAGGAAGATTTTTCTATAGAAAACATGGCGATAGGAAGATTTTTCTATAGAAAAAATGACGATAGGAAGATTTTTCTATAGAAAAAATGACGATAGGAAGATTTTTCTATACAAAAAAATGACGATAGGAAGATTTTTCTATAGAAAAAATGACGATAGGAAGATTTTTCTATAGAAAAAATGACGATAGGATGATTTTTCTATAGAAAAAATGACGATAGGAAGATTTTTCTATAGAAAAAATGACGATAGGAAGATTTTTCTATAGAAAAAATGACGATAGGAAGATTTTTCTATAGAAAAAATGACGATAGGAAGATTTTTCTATAGAAAAAATGACCATAGGAAGATTTTTCTATAGAAAAAATGACGATAGGAAAATTTTTCTATAGAAAAAATGACGATAGGAAGATTTTTCTATAGAAAAAATGACTATAGGAAGATTTTTCTATAGAAAAAATGACTATAGGAAGATTTTTCTATAGAAAAAATGACGATAGGAAGATTTTTCTATAAAAAAAATGACGATAGGAAGATTTTTCTATAAAAAAATGACTATAGGAAGATTTTTCTATAGAAAAAATGACTGTAGGAAGATTTTTCTATAGAAAAAATGACGATAGGAAAATTTTTCTATAGAAAAAATGACGATAGGAAGATTTTTCTATAGAAAAAATGACGATAGGAAGATTTTTCTATAGAAAAAATGACTATAGGAAGATTTTTCTAAAGAAAAAATGACGATAGGAAGATTTTTCTATAGAAAAAATGACTATAGGAAGATTTTTCTATAAAAAAAATGACGATAGGAAGATTTTTCTATAGAAAATATGACGATAGGAAGATTTTTCTATAGAAAAAATGACGATAGGAAGATTTTTCTATAGAAAAAATGACAATAGAAAGATTTGTCTATAGAAAAAATGACGATAGGAAGATTTTTCTATAGAAAACATGGCGATAGGAAGATTTTTCTATAGAAAAAATGACGATAGGAAGATTTTTCTATAGAAAAAATGACGATAGGAAGATTTTTCTATAGAAAAAATGACGATAGGAAGATTTTTCTATAGAAAAAATGACGATAGGAAGATTTTTCTAAAGAAAAAATGACGATAGGAAGATTTTTCTATAGAAAAAATGACGATAGGAAGATTTTTCTATATAAAAAAATGACGATAGGAAGATTTTTCTATAGAAAAAATGACGATAGGAAGATTTTTCTATAGAAAACATGGCGATAGGAAGATTTTTCTATAGAAAAAATGACGATAGGAAGATTTTTCTATCGAAAAAATGACGATAGGAAGATTTTTCTATACAAAAAAATGACGATAGGAAGATTTTTCTATAGAAAAAATGACGATAGGAAGATTTTTCTATAGAAAAATTGACGATAGGAAGATTTTTCTATAGAAAAAATGACTATAGGAAGATTTTTCTATAAAAAAAATTACGATAGAAAGATTTTTCCTAATGATAAGTATAATAAAATCAAGGATCATACTTCTCAAAAATTAAAAATTGTGGTAAAAAGGAAATGATTTTTTACTTTTAAGTGCAAATAACTCTAAGCCTGTTAAAGATATGAAAACACAGTTTAAATCGACTTAAAGATAATTTTAATCTGTTTATTTTTTGTGATTTTCAAATAATTCGTTCTAAAGATATATAAAACTCAAGAGATTAGCCTTTTCAAAATTTTAAAATTTTTGAGAAAAATTTTTGAAAATAAAAAAAATATCGAGCATTTTAATATTTAGTACATCATAACAATTAAAAATATAGGGGCAATCGATTTAAATGAAAAGTTTAATTTTGTGAACGGTTTAAAAACTTCTAATACCATATCTAAAGTTTTCCTCAATTTTAAAATAAAAATAATAGTCCAAAAATTTCCCTTTAAATAAAATGACACATTTAATTCCCCAAACGTCCAAACAATTTATTTAAGTTAAATTTTTAAGAACTTACTAATACATATCTAACCCATAGCAAATAATTTCACTTAACCCCAAAGTGTTACTAGGACAATTTTTATATCACCTGTTGCTTAAAAGGAAAATTATTAAAAATTTATAAATTGATATTTGCTAAAAACTACTCTCACATTACTAAACATATACCCAGACACCCACATATACAAACACTTAAAAAATGCTACTGCTTTAAGAATACACTTGTAATGGTATTGGTTTCCGGTTTTCATTTGTATGATTTTTTATAATTTTACTTTCACATTTGAAGCATTTTCTAATACCAAAGCCTCTTATCACTTTCAGCTTTTTTACTCTGGGGTTTGAGGTAACTTTGGTTATTCGAATAATAATTTTCTTTTCTTTAGAATGTTTACTGTCAAAAAAAAAGACAACTTTGAAAATGTTAGACAAAAAGTTTTGGCTAACAATAACAAATACCATAATAACTTGTAAATTTGTGAAAGTAAAGTGAAAATGGTTTCATAAATATTTCCAGAAATTGAAAATTTTGTATTTTCTTTAAGGCATAAGAAATGACCAGGAGCTTAGGGAAGCACACACACACACATATACACACATATAACAGATATTACACTCCGGTGGTACGTATTTATTACTTTGATACTTTTATTCTTCTAATGTCTGCATAAAATATGAGTTTATTCGTTCTTCTCGAACGCACCTGCGTATTTACCTACTAGAATAAAATTTGAATATTAGAAAGTTATCAAAATATTGGAATTAAAAAAAATAAGTTTCTGGTCATGCCATTTCTATAAATTTTTCTATGAAATGAAGTCTGTTAAAAAATGACGATAGGAATATTTTTCTATAGAAAAGTGAAGATAGGAAAATTTTTCTATAGAAAAAATAACGATAGGAACATTTTTCTATAGAAAAAATGACGATAAGAAGACTTTTCTATAGAAAAAATGACGATAGGAAGATTTTCTATAGAAAAAATGACGATAGGAAGATTTTCTATAGAAAAAATGACGATAGGAAGATTTTCTATAGAAAAAATGACGATAGGAAGATTTTTCTATAGAAAAAATGACGATAGGAAGATTTTTCTATAGAAAAAATGACGATAGGAAGATTTTTCTATAGAAAAAATGACGATAGGAAGATTTTTCTATAGAAAAAATGACGATAGGAAGATTTTTCTATAGAAAAAATGACGATAGGAAGATTTTTCTATAGAAAAAATGACGATAGGAAGATTTTTCTATAGAAAAAATGACGATAGGAAGATTTTTCTATAGAAAAAATGACGATAGGAAGATTTTTCTATAGAAAAAATGACGATAGGAAGATTTTTCTATAGAAAAAATGACGATTGGAAGATTTTTCTATAGAAAAAATGACGATAGGAAGATTTTTCTATAGAAAAAATGACGATAGGAAGATTTTTCTATAGAAAAAATGACGATAGGAAGATTTTTCTATAGAAAAAATGACGATAGGAAGATTTTTCTATAGAAAAAATGACGATAGGAAGATTTTTCTATAGAAAAAATGACGATAGCAAGATTTTTCTATAGAAAAAATGACGATAGGAAGATTTTTCTATAGAAAAAATGACGATAGGAAGATTTTTCTATAGAAAAAATGACGATAGGAAGATTTTTCTATAGAAAAAATGACGATAGGAAGATTTTTCTATAGAAAAAATGACGATAGGAAGATTTTTCTATAGAAAAAATGACGATAGGAAGATTTTTCTATAGAAAAAATGACGATAGGAAGATTTTTCTATAGAAAAAATGACGATAGGAAGATTTTTCTATAGAAAAAATGACGATAGGAAGATTTTTCTATAGAAAAATGACGATAGGAAGATTTTTCTATAGAAAAAATGACGATAGGAAGATTTTGCTATAGAAAAAATGACGATAGCAAGATTTTTCTATAGAAAAAATGACGATAGGAAGATTTTTCTATAGAAAAAATGACGATAAAAAGACTTTTCTATAGAAAAAATGACGATAGGAAGATTTTTCTATAGAAAAAATTACGATTGGAAAATTTTTCTATGACGATAGGAAGATTTTTCTATAGAAAAAATGACGATAGGAAGATTTTTCTATAGAAAAAATGACGATAGGAAGATTGTTCTATAGAAAAAATGACGATAGGAAGATTTTTCTATAGAAATAATGACGATAGGAAGATTTTTCTATAGAAAAAATGACGATAGGAAGATTTTTCTATAGAAAAAATGACGATAGGAAGATTTTTCTATAGAAAAAATGACGATAGGAAGACTTTTCTATAGAAAAAATGACGATTGGAAGATTTTTCTATAGAAAAAATGACGATAGGAAGATTTTTCTATAGAAAAAATGACGATAGGAAGAGTTTTCTATAGAAAAAATGACGATAGGAAGATTTTTCTATAGAAAAAATGACGAAAGGAAGATTTTTCTATGGAAAAAATTACGATAGGAAGATATTTCTATTGAAAAATGACGATAGGAGGATTTTTCTATAGAAAAAATGACGTTAGAAAGATTTTTTTATAAAAGGAATGACGATAGGAAGATTTTTCTATAGAAAAAATGACCATAGGAAGATTTTGCTATAGAAAAAATGTCGTTAGGAAGATTTTTCTATAGAAAAAATGACGTTAGGAAGATTTTTCTATAGAAAAAATGACGTTAGGAAGATTTTTCTATAGAAAAAATGACGTTAGGAAGATTTTTCTATTGAAAAAATGACGATAGAAAGATTTTTCTATAGAAAAACTGACGTTAGATAGATTTTTCTATAGAAAAAAGGGGGATATTTTTCTAGATAAATAATGACGCAAGGAAAGTTTGAATCATTCTATCGAAAATCACCCTTACCCTCACCCATTACTTATGCCTTAAAGCTTTCTCTGTAACAAGTTTTTTACAACAAACACAAGGGTTTTGTATTTTGGTTTTATTAGAAATTTATTTGAGGTTAGCAAAGGGTCCTGCCTTTAAATTGATGTATATCCAAGGAACTTTTCATTTGTGGTTTGTTTTGGGAAAAGGAAACATTTGTAGGTTTGGTCTGTTTTTTATTTTATTTTACATTTAATAAACTTAACTTATGGGTGTAGCTTTTTAATTGGATAATATGTTTTTTTTGTTGCTTTCAAGAAAACCTCAAGGATTTTTCATTTTAATGATTTTTAACAGAATTATTCAAAATATTGCAAAAGGGTCAGAAACCAAGAGCAAAATATTTTTAATTATATCCAAATGGTTGAAATGCACATTAAGATTTTTAGGAGAAATACTATTTTAAAATATAAATTAGTGGTAATTTTTGGAAGATTCTAAATTTGGGTATATTTTTGAGATTCATAATGAAAAGTTTATGTTTTTAAGGCCCTCGTGTTACTTATTAAAATGATTTATAACAAATTTTTTTAATTTAATTTAATATCTCTAAAATGAGTAATAAATGTCTGCTAAAATATCAAGGCCTAAAATATCTTATATCAGGAAATCATATATTTCTTTCAGATCCACCACCACGTGTGTTCATCAATACCGCAATTGTTTATCATTTATTATATAAGTTTATTCTTCCATTCATTCTAATATCCTACACAAATATTATCATTATCAATTGTTTTCACAATGTCTATGTGTACGTGTATATGCGATATGTCTGCCTGTGTGTTAGTTTGAATGTTTCAAATATTGAATTGTTTAACAAGACTTTATAAATTATTTTCTTTGTTGTGGTTTTACAAACAATTTTCCTTTTCATTGTTTCTTATTAAATTCTTCTTTATCTCCTTCTTTTGGCGTCTTCTCGTGTAATCATTTAACAATAGACCTCATTCATTCATTCACTCAGTCATTGCACAATAATATAAAAGTCAGATATTATTTTAAGGAAATCATTAAAATTGTTAAATTATGTTTGAAAAGACTGATAAAGATAAAGACCACAACATACTCGAAGTGATTTTATGACGTTTGTGACAGCAGTGGCAAAAGATATTAGTACAAAGATATAATAAGACAATTTGATAGGAAAGATGAAATAGGAGGACTTTTCTATAAAAAAGATGACGATATGAAGACTTTTCTATAGGAAAAATGACGATACGAAGACGATAGAAAGACTTTTCTACAGAAAAGATGACGATAAGAAGACTTTTCTATAGAAAAGATGACGATAGGAAGACTTTTCTATAGAAAAGATGACGATAGGAAGACTTTTCTATAGAAAAGATGACGATAGGAAGACTTTTCTATAGAAAAGATGACGATAGGAAGACTTTTCTATAGAAAAGATGACGATAGGAAGACTTTTCTATAGAAAAGATGACGATAGGAAGATTTTTCTATAGAAAAGATGACGATAGGAAGCTTTTCTATAGAAAAAATGAAGATAGGAAGACTCTTCTATAGAAAAGATGACGATAGGAGGACTTTTCTATAGAAGTGTTGATGATAGGAAGACTTTTCTATAGAAGAACTATAGAAAAGATGACGATAGGAAGATTTTTCTATAGAAAATATGACTATAGGAAGACTTTTATATAGAAAAGATGACGATAGGAGGACTTTTCTATAGAATAGATGACGATAGGAAGATTTTTCTATAGAAAAGATGACGATAGGAATACTTTTCTTTAGAAAAGATGACGATAGGAAGACTTTTCTATAGAAAAGATGACGATAGGAAGACTTTACTATAGAAAAGATGACGAACGGAAGACTTTTCTATAGAAAAGATGAAGATAGGAAGACTTTTCTATAGAAAAGATGACGATAGGAAGACTTTTCTATAGAAAAGATGACGATAGGAATACTTTTCTTTAGAAAAGATGACGATAGGAAGACTTTTCTATAGAAGTGTTGATGATAGGAAGACTTTTCTATAGAAGAACTGATGACAGACTAACTGATGAAGACTTTCAATAGAAAAGATGACGATAGGAAGACTTTTCTATAGAAAAGATGACGATAGGAAGACTTTTCTATAGAAAAGATGACGATAGGAGGACTTTTCTATAGAAGTGTTGATGATAGGAAGACTTTTCTATAGAAGAACTGATGACAGACTAACTGATGAAGACTTTCAATAGAAAAGATGACGATAGGAAGACTTTTCTATAGAAAAGATGACGATAGGAAGACTTTTCTATAGAAAAGATGACGACAGGAATACTTTTCTTTAGAAAAGATGACGATAGGAAGACTTTTCTATAGAAAAGATGACGATAGGAAGACTTTACTATAGAAAAGATGACGATAGGAAGACTTTTCTATAGAAAAGATGAAGATAGGGAGACTTTTCTATAGAAAAGATGACGATAGGAAGACTTTTCTATAGAAAAGATGACGATAGGAAGACTTTTCTATAGAAAAGATGACGATAGGAAGACTTTTCTATAGAAAAGATGACGATAGGAAGACTTTTCTATAGAAAAGCTGACGATAGAAAGACTTTTCTATAGAAAAGCTGACGATAGGAAGACTTTTCTATAGAAAAGTTGACAATAGGAAGACTTTTCTATAGAAAAGCTGACGATAGGAAGACTTTTCTATAGAAAAGCTGACGATAGGAAGACTTTTCTATAGAAAAGCTGACGATAGGAAGACTTTTCTATAGAAAAGCTGACGATAGGAAGACTTTTCTATAGAAAAGCTGACGATAGGAAGACTTTTCTATAGAAAAGCTGACGATAGGAAGACTTTTCTATAGAAAAGCTGACGAAAGGAAGACTTTTCTATAGAAAAGCTGACGAAAGGAAGACTTTTCTATAGAAAAGATAACTATAGTAAGAAATGATGATGATAGAAAGACTTTTCTATAGAAAAGATGACGATAGAAAGACTTTTCTATAGAAAAGTTGACGATAGGAAGACTTTTCTATAGAAAAGCTGACGATAGGAAGACTTTTCTATAGAAAAGCTGACGATAGGAAGCTGACGAAAGGAAGACTTTTCTATAGAAAAGATAACTATAGTAAGAAATGATGATGATAGGAAGACTTTTCTATAGAAAAGCTGACGATAGGAAGACTTTTCTATAGAAAAGCTGACGATAGGAAGACTTTTCTATAGAAAAGCTGACGATAGGAAGACTTTTCTATAGAAAAGATAACTATAGTAAGAAATGATGATGATAGAAAGACTTTTCTATAGAAAAGATGACGATAGGAAGACTTTTCTATAGAAAAGTTGACGATAGGAAGAGTTTTCTATAGAAAAGATAACTATAGTAAGAAATGATGATGATAGAAAGACTTTTCTATAGAAAAGATGACGATAGAAAGACTTTTCTATAGAAAAGTTGACGATAGGAAGACTTTTCTATAGAAAAGCTGACGATAGGAAGACTTTTCTATAGAAAAGCTGACGATAGGAAGACTTTTCTATAGAAAAGATAACTATAGTAAGAAATGATGATGATAGAAAGACTTTTCTATAGAAAAGATGACGATAGGAAGACTTTTCTATAGAAAAGTTGACGATAGGAAGACTTTTCTATAGAAAAGCTGACGATAGGAAGACTTTTCTATAGAAAAGCTGACGATAGGAAGACTTTTCTATAGAAAAGCTGACGATAGGAAGACTTTTCTATAGAAAAGCTGACGATAGGAAGACTTTTCTATAGAAAAGATAACTATAGTAAGAAATGATGATGATAGAAAGACTTTTCTATAGAAAAGATGACGATAGGAAGACTTTTCTATAGAAAAGTTGACGATAGGAAGACATTTCTATAGAAAAGCTGACGATAGGAAGACTTTTCTATAGAAAAGCTGACGATAGGAAGACTTTTCTATAGAAAAGCTGACGATAGGAAGACTTTTCTATAGAAAAGCTGACGATAGGAAGACTTTTCTATAGAAAAGCTGACGATAGGAAGACTTTTCTATAGAAAAGCTGACGATAGGAAGACTTTTCTATAGAAAAGATAACTATAGTAAGAAATGATGATGATAGAAAGACTTTTCTATAGAAAAGATGACGATAGGAAGACTTTTCTATAGAAAAGTTGACGATAGGAAGACTTTTCTATAGAAAAGCTGACGATAGGAAGACTTTTCTATAGAAAAGCTGACGATAGGAAGACTTTTCTATAGAAAAGCTGACGATAAGAATACTTTTCTATAGAAAAGCTGACGATAGGAAGACTTTTCTATAGAAAAGCTGACGATAGGAAGACTTTTCTGTAGAAAAGATAACTATAGTAAGAAATGATGATGATAGAAAGACTTTTCTATAGAAAAGATGACGATAGAAAGACTTTTCTATAGAAAAGACGACGATAGGAAGGCTTTTCTATAGAAAAGATGAAGATTTTTCTATAGAAAATATGATTAAAGGAAGACTTTGCAATAAAAAAATTTTTCTGTAAAAAAGTTAATCACAGGAAGACTTTTCGATTGAACAGTTCATGATAGGAAGACGATAGAAAGTTCTTTCTGTAAAAAATCTGTCATAGAGACTTATTGTCAGTAGTGGTAAGTGTTTTTTTAATTTTGAATTTCTGTACTTTTGTTTTCTCCTTCTGCTGTAGCTCAACATGAGCCAACTCATGTCTGTGCCTATTAAGAATGAGTTGACTTAACAAAATTTTCAAAAAAATAAAAATTGAAGAACTAAATTGTTCTATTCATTCAAGTAAACGAATTTATTGAAATGGAAAAATGTGGTTAAGAAAAAACCCACATACATACACTCTTACAAAAACCTAAAAAAAATACTTTGTTTTTGGTTGTGATCCTGTTTTGTCAAGGATATCCGAGCCTGACTTTTTTTAGAAAATGTAACGAACAAAGTTAAGGTTTTTGTTTTATTGTAAGATTTAAAGATGATTTTACAAAATGAAGCTAATTAATTGAAAATCAATGATTTTGTAGAAAATTGAATGAAAAATAATTATTTAAAGGAAATTAATGAACAAATTTCAGGAAATTAAAAAAGGAAAATCCATGTTAAATGAAAAAAAGATGAAAGTTATAAAGAAATGTTAATTTAAAATAAGGCTGTGATGTAAAAGGAAGTAAAATGAAAAAGATGATTTGTTTTTAAGACTTTGGCTGAAATAATTTGATTTTAAGTGATGAAAAGGCAATTTAAAATTGATTTTAAAGCAATAATTTTATGGTCAATAGGGCCCTTGTTGTTTTGTTGGTGTGGAGGCAAAATATTTCATTATATTGTCATAGATTATAGACGCCTTTGAGTGCTTTTTCATTTTCTGCCAAATTCAAAGCCTCATTAGTTATGGTCTGAAAATTATTTGGCTTCTTTAGAATTTATTGTTTGAATTACAAAAATCAATAAACCAAAAAGAATTTGAAGTCTTTTTTTGATAAATACATTTTTTTATAGTCCTTTTAAGTAGGCGCACATAATTTATGGTAAAACCAAACAAAAAAATACAATAATATGACAAAATCCTAACCAAAATGACCGCAAAAATAAGTCATTTTAAAACCACTTTTGTGAAAAAAATAATAAAACCTTTAAACAATTCAACTGCAATATATAAAAATTAAGTTAAATGCGTGTAATTAAAAAAAACTGAAAAAAAAATTAAAAAACCTCAAAGCCTCAAACCCTATTATTTATAACACACATACACAAATACTTTTAAATACTCTCGCACACACACTCGCAACTAGACAAATGAACATGTTTCGCTCATTAATGTAATAATACCCACTACACAATAAATTTCTATAAATTTATTATAATTATAAATATTATTTTCATTTCAATGTATTTATTTATTGTTGAGGTTTTTCAAAATAAATTTTCAATTGCAGATAAATGCATTTAAAAATTCCTCTTAAATTGCAAAAAGTCCTTTGGCAACCAAATAATGAACTCACAAACATAAATTCTATCTGCAAATAGAAAAATATTTTATAATACCTGAAAATAAATAAATAAAACCGCAAAAAATCACACAATAATATAAATTTATTATGAGCTAAAAATGTTTATGTATTTGGGTTGGTACATACAATACACACATAAACTATTTAATAGTGGTTTTAGGACATTTTATCAATTATAAACGACTTACAATAGTATTACAAAAGACTTGTTTTATAGAATAGTTAACAATAAGAAGACTTTAGTATAGAAAAGTTGACCTAGGAAGATTTTATTAAAAAAAATTTAACGATAGGAAGACTTTACTATAGAAAAAATGACGATAGGAAGATTTTTCTATAGAAAAAATGACGATAGGAAGATTTTTCTATAGCAAAAATGACGATAGGAAGATTTTTCTTTAGAAAAAATGACGATAGGAAGATTTTTCTATAGAAAAAATGACGATAGGAAGATTTTTCTATAGAAAAAATGACGATAGGAAGATTTTTCTATAGAAAAAATGACGATAGGAAGATTTTTCTATAGAAAAAATGACGATAGGAAGATTTTTCTATAGAAAAAATGACGATAGCAAGATTTTTCTATAGAAAAAATGACGATAGGAAGATTTTTCTATAGAAAAAATGACGATAGGAAGATTTTTCTATAGAAAAAATGACAATAGGAAGATTTTTCTATAGAAAAAATGACGATAGGAAGATTTTTCTATAGAAAAAATGACGATAGGAAGATTTTTCTATAGAAAAAATGACGATAGGAAGATTTTTCTATAGAAAAAATGACGATAGGAAGATTTTTCTATAGAAAAAATGACGATAGGAAGATTTTTCTACAGAAAAAATGACGATAGGAAGATTTTTCTATAGAAAAAATTACGTTAGGAAGATTTTTCTATAGAAAAAATTACGATAGGAAGATTTTTCTATAGAAAAAATGTCGATAGGAAGATTTTTCTATAGAAAAAATGACGATAGGAAGATTTTTCTATAGAAAAACTGACGATAGGAAGATTTTTCTATAGAAAAAATGACGATAGGAAGATTTTTCTATAGAAAAAATGACGATAGGAAGATTTTTCTATAGAAAAAATGACGATAGGAAGATTTTTCTATAGAAAAAATGACGATAGGAAGATTTTTCTATAGAAAAAATGACGATAGGAAGATTTTTCTATAGAAAAAATGACGATAGGAAGATTTTTCTATAGAAAAAATGACGATAGGAAGATTTTTCTATAGAAAAAATGACGATAGGAAGATTTTTCTATAGAAAAAATGACGATAGGAAGATTTTTCTATAGAAAAAATGAGGATAGGAAGATTTTTCTATAGAAAAAATGACGATAGGAAGATTTTTCTACAGAAAAAATGATTATAGGAAGATTTTTCTATAGAAAAAATTACGTTAGGAAGATTTTTCTATAGAAAAAATTACGATAGGAAGATTTTTCTATAGAAAAAATGTCGATAGGAAGATTTTTCTATAGAAAAAATGACGATAGGAAGATTTTTCTATAGAAAAAATGACGATAGGAAGATTTTTCTATAGAAAAAATGACGATAGGAAGATTTTTCTATAGAAAAAATGACGATAGGAAGATTTTTCTATAGAAAAAATGACGATAGGAAGATTTTTCTATAGAAAAAATGACGATAGGAAGATTTTTCTATAGAAAAAATGACGATAGGAAGATTTTTCTATAGAAAAAATGACGATAGGAAGATTTTTCTATAGAAAAAATGACGATAGGAAGATTTTTCTATAGAAAAAATGACGATAGGAAGATTTTTCTATAGAAAAAATGACGATAGGAAGATTTTTCTATAGAAAAAATGACGATAGGAAGATTTTTCTATAGAAAAAATGACGATAGGAAGATTTTTCTATGGAAAAAATGACGATAGAAAGATTTTTCTATGGAAAAAGTGACGATATGAAGACTTTTCTATAGAAAAGTTGGCAATGGGAAGATATTTATATAGGAAAGTTTACGATAGGAAGACATTTTCATAAAAGAGTTGGCAATAGGAAGACTTTTCTATAAAAAGTTTACAACAGGGAGACATTTCTATAGAAAAGTTGACAATAGGAAGACAATTCTATATAGTTTTCATCTAAAAAGGAACTTAATGTCTATCTTTTTAAATAAAATTTTTCTCATTTAAAACAATTTATTACTCATACGCCACAACTACTTTTCCATCGACTTAATATCTGAGATGTATTTCCGTTTTAACGCCTGGAACTGTCTGACTCCTTTGGCAAAAGTTTATTATAATTTAATGTCGACCAATCAGTTGCAAATTAAAACAATAAAAGTTAAATTAAATTAAAATAACATAAAAATGAAAATGTTTATTTGTGTCTGCAACTGAAATGGAGAGTTTTTATGAGCCAACGAAAAAATATCAAAAAATAAAATCCGTGTAAAATTGTCTGAACTTGTGCGTTTTATTGTTTTAAACATTTCGAGATTTTATTTAAATGCAGCAGATTCTTATCGAATGTAATAAATATGTCACTTTTAATAATAAATATATTAAAATGATGTTGAAAAAAAACAAAGTTGAAAATACAGATAAATTTGATATAAAAAGTTTTAAATTTTTTAAATTTACAAGTTGCAAACGATCAGTTAATATGTAAAAGGACATAACTTATAAAGTTCTTGATTGTGAAATTTAAAACTTTTCTTAAGTTTATTTAAAATTATAAGAGAATTTGTAAAACGCCATTAAATCTTTATATTTGCAACTCAAGCAAAAATAATTGGAAAAATGGCCACACTCGCTTGAACAAACTTTTTCTATTAAAATAAAATCGAAATTTATTGACAAAAAAAGGAAAATAATGAGATTTCTTTGAAGGAAAAAGTTAGAAAATATATATTATCAAATATTATCTGAATTATTCCAATAAGAAATTATTAAATAGAAATCTTAAAAGAAATTAAGCTCAAAAATAGAAAAACTAATATAATTACAATCATTTTTTTCCTGCCAATAATAGAACACAAATATTGCTAAAATTTATTAAAAAGTTAATTTGTTTGCGCACAATGGGGCGAATGGTAATTATGATTATAAATGTAAGCGACTAAGATATTTTAGTATGACTTAGCAGTTTTAAGATGAGTCGACAGATTAAGGATGATAAAGCAGTTTTAAGATGACTCGTCATTTTAAGAATGACTCAATAGTTTAACAGCAGTTTTGGAATGACTCAGAAGTTTTAGGATGACTCAACATTTTAAATAGCAGTTTTAGGATGACTGAACAATTTAAACAGCAGTTTCAGCATGATTCAGCAGCTTAGAATGACTTAACAGTTTTAGGATGACTCAGCAATTTTAGGATGACTCAGCAGTTTAAGATGACTCAGTAATTTTTGGATGACTCAACAGTTTAAAAAGCAGTTTTAGGATGACTCGTCAACTTTTCAAACAAAATTGGTTCCTATCCTCAACTTTTCTATAGTAAAGTCTTACTTTCGCCAACTTTTCTAAAGAAAAGCATTCCTATCGTCAACTTTTCTATAGAAAAGTTCTTCTATCGTCAACTTTTCTATAGAAAAGTCCTCCTATCGTCAACTTTTCTATAGAAAAGTCCTCCTATCGTCAACTTTTCTATAGAAAAGTCCTCCTATCGTCAACTTTTCTATAGAAAAGTCCTCCTATCGTCAACTTTTCTATAGAAAAGTCCTCCTATCGTCAACTTTTCTATAGAAAAGTCCTCCTATCGTCAACTTTTCTATAGAAAAGTCCTCCTATCGTCAACTTTTCTATAGAAAAGTCCTCCTATCGTCAACTTTTCTATAGAAAAGTCCTCCTATCGTCAACTTTTCTATAGAAAAGTCCTCCTATCGTCAACTTTTCTATAGAAAAGTCCTCCTATCGTCAACTTTTCTATAGAAAAGTCCTCCTATCGTCAACTTTTCTATAGAAAAGTCCTCCTATCGTCAACTTTTCTATAGAAAAGTTCTCCTATCGTCAACTTTTCTATAGAAAAGTCAACTTTTATATAGAAAAGTCCTCCTAACGTCAACTTTTCTATAGAAAGTCCTCCTATCGTCAACTTTTCTATAGAAAAGTCCTCCTATCGTCAACATTTCTATAGAAAAGTCCTCCTATCGTCAACTTTTCTATAGAAAAGTCCTCCTATCGTCAACTTTTCTATAGAAAAGTCCTCCTATCGTCAACTTTTCTATAGAAAAGTCCTCCTATCGTCAATTTTTCTATAGAAAATTCCTCCTATCCTCAATTTTTCTATAGAAAAGTCATCCTTTCGTCAACTTTTCTATAGAAAAGTCATCCTTTCGTCAACTTTTCTATAGAAAATTCCTCCTATCGTCAATTTTTCTATAGAAAAGTCCTCCTATCGTCAACTTTTCTTTAAAAAAGTACTCCTGTAGTTAACTTACCTATAGAAATGTCTTTTTTCCTAATTTTTTTACAATTTTATCTATTTTCCCCCTATGTGCACTTTATTACTGTATACTTTACTTATTTTGTCTTTATTCTTTTTTATTGCAGATTCTACTTTATCCCGAAGAGGGATGGGCACGCACAGCTTCCTCATCATACTGGACCATCACGCCCTGTTGGTGGCAACCTAATCGTTGTCGCATTGAAGAATTCGCTGGCACTCAACGTCAGGTTACAAAAGCCAAAATGGTACCACTTGAGCAAAAAGGCTCCCTGCTAATCGTTGGTCATTTTCGCAGTAAAAACTCAGCAGCTGCGACCACAACATCATCATCCTCTACCATGTCGGCTGCCGGTGCCCAGGATACAAATTCAATGACAAATAGCACAACATTGTGCTCGCCATTGACATCGTCATCTTCGTCCTCGTCAAAGGATAATGATGAATTTAAATTGTATTTAAGTTCGAACATTTCTATGGAAGACTATAATATGGGCTATTGTCTGACGGGTTTCGTTGAGCGACGTTGTCAGCCAACGAATACATTTCAAATGACACATTTTGCTGTCATTAAACGTCAATGGCCGTCCTTAACCCAAAGTAATAAAAGCACCAAAATGAACAGTGGCAGCAGTAGCTGGTCGAGTTGTAGCGGTGGCGGTGGCAATGGTGGTGGATCTAATAATGCAGCAAAGTCAACGTAATTATAGTATTTAAATAGGGATTTTATTTACATATTTATTGGTTTTACTTGAATTTTTAAAATATTTTTTTTTTCTACTTTGTAAGTTTTATATTTTTTCTTCTATGAGAATTTTGTATTCGTAGCATTTTTCTAGAATAGGGAGAGTAAAACGCAAAAAGCACTTAAAACTTAAGACCTAACCAAAAAGATATAAATTTAAAGCATACTTTAAGGGTTAACAAAGTAATGTAACTAAAAGCATATTTCAAAGAGTTAAACAAGCTTCAATTATGTTTCAATTATTTTCAAGTTTTATTTAAGTTTTTAATTGAATGTACTTTAAAAAGTTTGAGATTTTTATGGTAATTCTGAGAATATACATATATAGACATTTATTATGACTTTAAAATAGCTGATTGCATGGAGGAAGCTAGCATACTTTTAGGCTTAAATTTTAAGAGATGTAAAAGCTTTTTTGCTTAGTCAACAGTAAAAGAAAATTAATTTATTAGTTTGTCTAGTAAAAGTTTTAAAGATATTTAAAATTAATTATGAGTTTGTCTGGAAAATTTTAGATGATTTAAGGGAAAAAAAGAAAAAGTAAAATATTTTCTTTATTTATCATTTCTTAAAACTTGGGGGTTCATAAAGAAAATCTGAAGAATTTGAACATTATTTAATTCAACCACTGTATAATAAAAAATTGAAAAAGTTGTTAAGTCTCAAAAGTGTAGCATTCTTTTAGGAGATGAAATATCCTCCAATGTATATCCCAACATTTTTTCAAGAACTTACAAATCAAAGTCTGAATTTGACCCTGAGCTATGTTTAACAATTCTTCTCACAAAGTCAAACTTCTTCTAATTGCCTACAACCTTTAGCATTTCCAGATGTCACCCACAACAAAACTTCGCCCGAACTCCTCTCACAAATCAACAATAAATTATTTACTATTACCAAATCTAAAACTAATTAAATGTCACATTCCTTTTAAATATCACATGCAATAAATTTTAATTGAATAATTCAAATATTTTCATGAAAGTCAAATAAATAATATGCATTTCGCACACACTTGTAAAATGAATAACCAAATATTTGACTGCAGTTAAGGCATATCTTGAGGCGTAATAAATAAATACCAACATATTTCTTATTAGAAAATCTAAATTTATTTCGAAATATATTTATATTTCATATTCAAATAAATTGATTAATTTGTTTAAGGCACAAAATCTATAACCAAAGATTGAAGTTCAAAAAAGCATTTTATATAGAAACTAAATGAATAAATACTATTTGCGGTGTGCCTGAAAATAGGCCAGGAAATTTGAAATATTTGACACAACCACAATATGCTAAGAAAATGAATTTATTTGAATTTAAAATTAAATTTTATTTATCCTTAAATGGATGGAATGAAAGTTTGTATACAAAAATTTTCAAGAAGAGGAGCTTTCTATGGAAAACTTTAAAATTAGTTTTTAAAAAAAAATTCTTTTGATTTTTGGGAAGAGTTTTCTATAGAAAACTTTTCTTTGGGAAGAGTTTTCTATAAAAAACTTTTCTTTGGGAAGAGTTTTCTATAAAAAACTTTTCTTTGGGAAGAGTTTTCTATAGGGAACTTTTATTTGGGAAGAGTTTTCTATAAAAAACTTTTTTTGGATAGGATTTTCTATAGAAAACTTTTCTTTGGAAAGGGGTTTTTGTAGAAAACCGTTCATTGGGAATAATTCTCTATAGAAAACTTTTCTTTGGGAAGAGTTTTCTATAGAAAACTTTTCTTTGGGAAGAGTTTTCTATAGAAAACTTTTCTTTGGGAAGAGTTTTCTATAGAAAACTTTTCTTTGGAAATAGTTCTCTATAGAAAACTTTTCTTTGGGAAGAGTTTTCTATAGAAAACTTTTCTTTGGGAAGAGTTTTCTATAGAAAACTTTTCTTTGGGAAGAGTTTTCTATAGAAAACTTTTCTTTGGGAAGAGTTTTCTATAGAAAACTTCTCTTTGGAAATAGTTCTCTATAGAAAACTTTTCTTTGGGAAGAGTTTTCTATAGAAAACTTTTCTTTGGAAATAGTTCTCTATAGAAAACTTTTCTTTGGGAAGAGTTTTCTATAGAAAACTTTTCTTTGGGAAGAGTTTTCTATAGAAAACTTTTCTTTGGGAAGAGTTTTCTATAGAAAACTATTCTTTGGGAAGTGTTTTCTATAGAAAACTTTTCTTTGGGAAGAGTTTTCTATAGAAAACTTTTCTTTGGGAAGAGTTCTCTATAGAAAACTTTTCTAAGGGAAGAGTTTTCTATAGAAAACTTTTCTTTGGGAAGAGTTTTCTATAGAAAACTTTTCTTTGGGAAGAGTTTTCTATAGAAAACTTTTCTTTGGGAAGAGTTTTCTATAGAAAACTTTTCTTTGGGAAGAGTTTTCTATAGAAAACTTTTCTTTAGGAAGAGTTTTCTATAAAAAACTTTTCTTTGGGAAGAGTTTTCTATAGAAAACTTTTTTTTGGGAAGAGTTTTCTATAGAAAACTTTTCTTTGGGAAGAGTTTTCTATAAAAAACTTTTCTTTGGGAAGAGTTTTCTATAGAAAACTTTTCTTTGGGAAGAGTTCTCTATAGAAAACTTTTCTAAGGGAAGAGTTTTCTATAGAAAACTTTTCTTTGGGAAGAGTTTTCTATAGAAAACTTTTCTTTGGGAAGAGTTTTCTATAGAAAACTTTTCTTTGGGAAGAGTTTTCTATAGAAAACTTTTCTTTGGGAAGAGTTTTCTATAGAAAACTTTTCTTTGGGAAGAGTTTTCTATAGAAAACTTTTTTTGGAAAGAGTTTTCTATAGAAAACTTTTCTTTGGGAAGAGTTTTCTATAGAAAACTTTTCTTTGGGAAAGTTTTCTATAGTTTTCTTTGAAAAAAGTTTGATGTAAAAAACTTTTCAAAAGGGGAAATTTGTATACAATATATTTCCTTTCATATCATCTTCAAAATTTCTACCCATTTTTACTTCCTTAGTTATCTTTCTATCTATAACTATTTAAGTTTTTTGCACTTTTTTGCTCTAATAACAATTTTTAACTATTTAATTGAATTTGTTAGAGAAAAAACTTAATTTTTTTTCGGAAAGTGACAAATTTTGTTTTAAAATTTAATTTTTTTTTCGTTATAAAAAAAATACAAAAAAAATCTGCTTTAGCAAATTTCTGTCAACCAGACTCTTTCGATTATATATAAAAATTTACAACAATATAAATCCTGGAAAAGAACCAACAACAATGCAAAATATTATGAAGCACAAAATAATAATAAAAAAAAATTGCAACAAATTGCAGCTTTAAGCTTAATAAACTTATGCTCACTTAAGCATGTGATTGTGTTTTTTATTTCATCCTTTCTACACTTGCACACATACATACGTAGACGTTCGTGTACCTATACAATATCCTTAAACACATGTATTCTTACATACATTTCTATGATGTTTTACCCAGCAGACATAGAGTAGAGCGTTTAAAGATGGCAGATTGTCTAGTTAACATTTTTGAAATAGTGGAAATATGTTGATAATTTTTAAGTTTGCTGGGTTATGTCTAGTGTAGTTGAAGTCGTGTTTGTGTTTATGTTCTAAAGTTTTATTAAACAATTTTAAAATTTCAAAAAATTCTTCTTGAAAAATTTCGCTTTTTTCTTGGATGAACTACTTAACATTTGTTTTTGTTAAAACTTTTCTGTTTACTGGGTTATGTATATAGTCAGCTTATGTTATGTAGGTGTTTGTACGTCTATGTGTGTGTGTCAGGTTATAAAATTTTATAAAAGTTTTATTTCCTCGAATATTTCTTTCTTTGACTTTGTTTTTTCTTCCTTTTACAAAAAATAGAAAAAAAATGTTATTTGTGTGAAAATTTCGTTTATTTTAACGTTCTTCACATCAAAGTTTGCCTTAAATATTTATATAAGGAAATATGTGTATAGGGTATAGAAATTTTTGAAAACATTTTGTATCAAGATTTTATAAAATCGATTCATATAAGGCAACGATAGAGTAAAGTATGGAATTTGCAGAATATAATAGTCATGATCTGTTCAATGAAAAATTCCAATAAAACTAATAAAAAGTAAACTTGCCAAGACCTTGAGGTAAATATGATAATGCTTGTTGAGACCTTATTTTCTCCGTAGCAGTTATTGGTTACCCTTTAATATTAGAGACTATTAATATATGTCAGAAATCTTAGGCCTCGTGGAAGAGAAATAACGAACTAGCAACCAAACCCGGTTTTTGGTTTTTACTAGTATAATATTACTAGTATAATTAAAACCGAGAGCCAAACCTACCCATTTGATATTGATATTTGAGGGAACTGAAGAAAATCGGGACAAAATTGGTCATCATGAAATTATAATAAGTTCTTATAAGTATAATCAATAAAGTGAAAATTTGTCTAGATCGTAGAACAAATATGATGATTTTTTCAAAATAAATTGGTCTTAGTATCGGTTACTTGTTTTAATAAGGGGTTAAATTAGAAACTATTACCATATGTCAGATATCTGAGGCCCTGTGGTAGATAAACGATAAAAAAGCCACCAAAACCAGTTGCTGGATTTTACTAGATTAATATAGGGCCAAATTACGCCATTCGATATCTATAGAAATCTTAAATATTTTCTAATCATTTGTATAGCATACTTTAGGGATAATCAAAATTATTTAAAAGATGCACAGTTTACTATATTTTTTTAAAGCTATTTGCCAAAAGATGAACTATAGTAAAAGAGTTTAAATTGAACTATGAGTTTTTAAAAACAAATCAAAAAGGATACCAAATTTTAATAAACTTCTTGCATCAAAGTAACTTTCAACATCCCTAAAGTACACTTCACAATATTCGCTTAAAGGTCTGAAGTTTCGATCGATACCGAATGCCCAGAAGCAAAATCGTTGCATTCGATATCGTTTGAATACTCAAACTTTTAAGCGAATATTGTGTAACATACCTTAGCAATTTTCAAATTAATTTATTTTGCGAAAAGTTTAATTAAATTTGACTTCTAAACATATCCGTTTGTTTTTCAAGACGTTTAGTTTAAGAAAAATTCTTTTGCTATCAGGGAACTTTTGACAAATAAGTTACAATGTAGTGAAGCTTATAAGTGATATAATATCTAGATCATCCTAAAAGTATGCTACGCAAATGTTGAGATAAGATATCTTACATTTTGATTGACATCGAATGCGGCGATTTTGCCCCAGATTGTGGGAAAAAGTTAGAAAGACAATATTTTGATATACATATCAAATATCTAAGGCCTCGTGGAAGATCAAAGATAAACCAACAACCAAAACCGGTTTTTGTGATGATCAACATTTTTATACGTTAGATACGTGTGGGATCTTGGGACCATGTTTATAGATAAATGATATAGTAAAACTTTGAATTCTTTATTCAATAATATTTCTTTTTCAACTATCAAAAATATAAAGAAACTGTACTAAGGGCAACTGACTATTGAATGCTTTACTAAAGGGACAAACAAGTGGCAAATGATAATATTTTTGTTTAATAATTCTTCATGGAAAAAGCTAGAGTTTATGTGCAGAATGTAGCGCTTCATCCTCAATGTTGATCGATCATATCTCTCTACATTGTTATATTTCTCACTGCATTATTTCAACAGGTCCCCTAACTGAAGGCCTTAATATTTCTTTCCTAAACCGATTTCTAAAAGAATTTTCCACTTATTTCTGTTCAAATATAAACCAAAGTGTATAAGTGGTAAATAAATCGCATTTTAGCATTAAAATACATTAATGCTTATTTAAACAGTTGTTATTTTTCTTTATAAATATTTCTTTAGCTATAGCCAGTCACCCAATACCATTCCCTTACCCAACCTTTGCCTACACCATAATAAGCTTTTTTGCTTGATATTTTGTAATACAAAGCTTGTTGGAGCCAGAAGAAATGTGAAAGTCGTCTTTCAACGGGAATCGGGGGTGTGAGACTTCATAATAATATTTTATATGTTTGCTTGCTTTCTTCCTTTACTGTAATATTTCTTTTGTAAATTTATTTTTCCATTTTATTTCATTTTGCTCCTGAAACTCCTGTAAATGTAAAAGCAAAGGATGTTGTATGTGTGTTTTCGTAAAACGTGTGAGTTTGAACCGTTGTATGTGTGTGTATGTGTAACTTTTAAATACGTATGTCAAGCATTGCGTGAAATTGTGTCAAAATAAGTCAAGCTTAACATGATTTTGCAACCCAAAATTTTGTGGGTGAAAAATTGCTGGATAAGCAGAGACTTACCTACATCATACACGTATAACGAGTCCCATACTGTACAGTTTGTAAAACACAGTAAATACTAAAGTTTGAAAGATAAAAAAATTTCTATGTCTCCTTGGTAAAACATAATGGAGTCAGTTGTCTTTTTATTGACCCCTTCTCTGTATCTTTTCCGAGTGAAATTTAAGAGAGAATATCTTCTAAGAAATTAATTAACGAGTGCTTGAATCTGCTGTAACATTTTTTCACAGCTTCAAACTCTGTCTTAAGAACTGCTGGGTTTGTACATGGATTTACATTATTCGCTCAAAAGTTATCTTTAAAATAAATGAATGAGTTTGCAAAAAAAAAAATTTGTATCTAACGTAAATTATTGTTGTAAAATTATGAAATCAAGCAAAAGTTTTGACAACATAAATTGTGATTTTTTAAAAATGATGACAAACTTTTAGTGCAGTGGTGAGCACAAATATAGGAACACCTTGTTCTTTTTTGAGGGCAGTAAAACAAGAAAAGTTTTGACAATATAAATTTTGGATTTTCACAAATGATGATGAACCTTCCGAGCAGTGGTAGGCACAAGCATACGAACACTTTACCCCTTTTTGAAGGCAGAAAAAAAACTACGCTTGCTTTCGATTTTGGTGACAAAAGTCAAAAATTCTTAAAGAACTTTAATTTAAATGAAAGTCTAAACCAGTGGTGGGCACTTATATATAAAAAAAAATCTTACTTGTGTTGAGGCTAAGAAACGAAATTGTTTGCATTTGTCTGGAATGGAAAAAGTTCTGAAATTCTTCTGAAAGATTTTCATTACAAATATTTTGTTTAAAAATATATGATTTTTTTGTTGAACAATTTGTTTAGAAATCTTTATTAATACAGGCGCCAAAGCGCCGCATTCGATATCGACCTAAAACTCAGAATTTAAGCAAATATTGTATAACATACCTTAAGGATTTCGAAAACAATTTTTTTTTGCCAAAAATTTACCAAAATTTGATATCACAACGTTTGTCTGTCTAAAGATTTAGTTAAAATGAAACTCTTTTACTATCAGCGAAATTATGATCAGTCGTTGGTAACCCATACCACCAGAAGCCGAAACCTTTTTATAATTTTCGTAAATATAACGATCATTAATGAAACTCGTGAAAATTAGTATTAAAAGCATTCAGTTGGACTTTGGATGTTAGCAAAGTCGGTTGGTGCCACTTTGTTAAAGAAAATACAAAAACAAAATACACTAGAAACAAAACAACAAAATACATGGTTCGAGAGAACTATAAAAAAATTTTTCAAAAGAAATATTTTTTTGTAGAAAAATTTTTGACAAAAAAAATTTTTATAGAAAAATTTTTGATAAAAAAATTTTTTATAGAAAAATTTTTGATAAAAAAATTTTTTATAGAATAATTTTTGATAAAAAAATTTTCAATAGAAAAATTTTTGATAAAAAAATTTTTGATAGAAAATTTTTGATAAAAAAAATTTCTATAGTAAAATTTTTGATAAAAAAATTTTCTATAGAAAAATTTTTGATAAAAAAAATTTCTATAGTAAAATTTTTGATAAAAAAATTTTCTATAGAAAAATTTTTGATAAAAAAATTTTCTTTAGAAAAATTTTTGATAAAAAAATTTTCTATAGAAAAATTTTTGATAAAAAAATTTTCTATAGAAAAATTTTTGATAAAAAAAATTTCTCTAGAAAAAATTTTGATAAAAAATTTCTGTAGTAAAATTTTTATAAAAAAATTTTCTTAAAAAAATGTCAATAGAAAAATTTTTGATATAAAAATTTTCTATAGAAAAATTTTCTATACAAAACTTTTTGATAAATAGAAAATTTTTCTTTTTAAAACATCAGGGGCCGAATTACCGCATTCGATATTGATCGAAAACTCAGGCTTCTAAGCGAACATTGTGAAGTATACTTTAGGGATGTTCAAAGTAACTTCGATGCAAAAAGTTTATTGAAATTTGGTATCTATTTATAATATATAGTTCAATTAACCCCTTGACGTATTTCCACGAGTCTGACTCGTGGTACAATTTCTGTGCCTAACATGATTATCACTAGTCCGACTCGTGGTACTATTTATGTGCCTAACATGATTATCACGAGTCTGACTCGTTGTGCGACTGATCTTAAGCATCAAAACCGGTTTGTTTAGTGCAACTTGTGTGCGAACAGTTGGAAGCGAACTTCGTTGCGCAGATTGATACGTCAAGGGGTTAAAACTCTTTTACTATTGTTCATCTTTAGGCAAATAACTTCAAAAAATATAGTAAACTGTGCATCTATTAAATAATTTTGATTATCCTTAAAGTATGCTATACAAATGATTAGAAAATATTTAAGATTTCTATAGATATCGAATCCCGTAATTTGGCCCCAGAACTACACATTGAAAAAGAACACAATTTGTTATTTATTTTGTAGGAGTATGAGTGTCAAAGCTGCTTTGGTAGAATTTCTTTATGTACCAAATGTGCTAACAAAATCAATGAGTGAACATGACTGCTCTTAACTTTTTTTTCTAGTAAAGCCGACATACCTTAAAAGCGTTATTAAGTTAATGCAACCAGCCAAGAGTGTAATAAATAAATTTTGATTGGAAAACAAATTATATATAAAAGTAAAGAAAAATGATGACATTTAAGTTTTTTGAAATTAAAATTTTTTTCTGGAAATTATGTGGAAGAAATTTCATTAAAAGAAATTAAGTGAAAATTTAAAAATTGTATATGAAGTAATGTCAATTTGTTTTATATTTTTAATTTTACTTTGAAATCTAAATTTTTCTATTAAAATGATTTCGATTTAAATTTGTTTGCTCTTAACCTTTTTGAAATGCTTTCAACAATTTGTGATTTGAATATCAAAAAAAAAAAATTAATTTAAACCAAAATCTTAAACTTAAGAATCTAATCAAATCTAGGTTTAGTATATAGACTTTAATGTAAAAGTGCTTGTAAACTTAGTGTTTCTTAGAATAGATGTTGTTTTCTTTTTTTTTGTTCTTAAACTAAAACCAAAAACTATTTTCTTTAAGATTTTTAATTTATTCTAGCTTTTCCTTTCAAACGAAACCTGTAGTACTTAACTCTAACTCTAAGAATCTTTGATTTCCTTTAAAATAATTAGTTTTTCAAAACCAAAAAAATGAACCTTTATACAAACTAAAAAAATGCCTAGAAATCTTTTCCTCTCTGAAACTTTAACTTATAAACACAGGATACACACAAAACAACTCAAATACTTCCCTATACACTTTCTCTTCCCTCAACATTAACCCTTTCAGAAACACTTCACAATTGGTCTGCCTCCAAATCAAAAATCCTACATCTTCAATAAACTCTTACATCAAAAATAAAAAAGGAAAAGTTTTTTTAAGCAGTTTAAAAGAAAACTATATCAAAATTCGTCCATAAATTGGAGTTTGATTTCAAACCGGGAGCTTGTTTGAAAAAAAAAAAAATATTCAACAAAAAGATAAAAACTCATTAGTGCTATGCTATCAAATTTTATTGTAGTAAGTCTAAAAAGACCTAAATAGGTGTATTGTAGATAAAATTAAGCTGATATTTTTTATCATTATTTTTTATTGACATGAATGTAGTTTAAGCTTTTGAAAAACTTATATTTAATGTAAATTTATTCAAAAAGTCCAAAAATATTTTTAGATATTCGGTTTGTATCGAATTTTTTTATATGATCCACAGGAAAGGAGATAATTTTGATAAAGAAATAGGTTAAATTTAAATCCTACAATCATATTTTTATACGAAATTTTTCAAAAATTTCCCATTTTTATAGGAAATTTTTCAAAAATTTCCCATTTTTATCGGAAATTTTTCAAAAATTTCCTATTTTTATAAGAAAATTTTTTAAAAATTTCCTGTTTTTATAGGAAATTTTTCGAAAATTTCCTATTTTTATAGGAAATTTTTCGAAAATTTCCTATTTTTATAGGGAATTTTTCAAAAATTTCCTATTTTTATAGGGAATTTTTCAAAAATTTCCTATTTTTCAAAAATTTCCTATTTTTATAGGAAATTTTTCAAAAATTTCCTATTTTTATAAGAAATTTTTTAAAAATTTCCTATTTTTATAGGAAATTTTTCAAAAATTTCCTATTTTTATAGGAAATTTTTTAAAAATTTCCTATTTTTATAGGAAATTTTTCAAAAATTTCCTATTTTTATCGGAAATTTTTCAAAAATTTCGTATTTTTTATAGGAAATTTTTCAAAAATTTCCTATTTTTTATAGGAAATTTTTCAAAAATTTCCTATTTTTTATAGGAAATTTTTCAAAAATTTCCTATTTTTTATAGGAAATTTTTCAAAAATTTCCTATTTTTTATAGGAAATTTTTCAAAAATTTCCTATTTTTTATAGGAAATTTTTCAAAAATTTCCTATTTTTTATAGGAAATTTTTCAAAAATTTCCTATTTTTTATAGGAAATTTTTCAAAAATTTCCTATTTTTTATAGGAAATTTTTCAAAAATTTCCTATTTTTTATAGGAAATTTTTCAAAAATTTCCTATTTTTTATAGGAAATTTTTCAAAAATTTCCTATTTTTACAGGACATTTTTTAAAAATTTCCTATTTTTACTGGACATTTTTCAAAAATTTCCTATTTTTAAAGGAAATTTTTCAAAAATTTCCTATTTTTAAAGGAAATTTTTCAAAAATTTCCTATTTTTAAAGGAAATTTTTCAAAAATTTCCTATTTTTATCGGAAATTTTTCAAAAATTTCCTATTTTTATCGGAAATTTTTCAAAAATTTCCTATTTTTTAAAGGAAATTTTTCAAAAATTTCCTATTTTTATACGAAATTTTTCAAAAATTTCCTATTTTTATACGAAATTTTTCAAAAATTTCCCATTTTTATAGGAAATTTTTCAAAAATTTCCCATTTTTATAGGAATTTTTTCAAAAAATTCCTATTTTTATAGGAAATTTTTCAAAAATTTCCTATTTTTATAGGAAATTTTTCAAAAATTTCCTATTTTTATAGGAAATTTTTCAAAAATTTCCTATTTTTATAGGAAATTTTTCAAAAATTTCCTATTTTTATAGGAAATTTTTCAAAAATTTCCTATTTTTATAGGAAATTTTTCAAAAATTTCCTATTTTTATAGGAAATTTTTGAAAAATTTCCTATTTTTATAGGAAATTTTTCAAAAATTTCCTATTTTTATAGGAAATTTTTCAAAAATTTCCTATTTTTATAGGAAATTTTTCAAAAATTTCCTATTTTTATAGGAAATTTTTCAAAAATTTCCTATTTTTATAGGAAATTTTTCAAAAATTTCCTATTTTTATAGGAAATTTTTCAAAAATTTCCTATTTTTATCGGAAATTTTTCAAAAATTTCCTATTTTTATCGGAAATTTTTTAAAAATTTCCTATTTTTATCGGAAATTTTTCAAAAATTTCCTATTTTTTATAGGAAATTTTTCAAAAATTTCCTATTTTTACAGGACATTTTTTAAAAATTTCCTATTTTTACAGGAAATTTTTCAAAAATTTCCTATTTTTAAAGGAAATTTTTCAAAAATTTTCTATTTTTATAGGAAATTTTTCAAAAATTTCCTATTTTTATAAGAAATTTTTCAAAAATTTCCTATTTTTATAGGAAATTTTTCAAAAATTTCCTGTTTTTATAGGAAATTTTTCAAAAATTTCCTATAAAAATAGGAAATTTTTCAAAAATTTCCTATTTTTATAGGAAAATTTTCAAAAATTTCCTATTTTTATAGGAAATTTTTCAAAAATTTCCTATTTTTATAGGAAATTTTTCAAAAATTTCCTATTTTTATAGGAAATTTTTCAAAAATTTCCTATTTTTATAGGAAATTTTTCAAAAATTTCCTATTTTTATGGGAAATTTTTCAAAAATTTCCTATTTTTATAGGAAATTTTTCAAAAATTTCCTATTTTTATAGGAAATTTTTCAAAAATTTCCTATTTTTATAGGAAATTTTTCAAAAATTTCCTATTTTTATAGGAAATTTTTCAAAAATTTCCTATTTTTATCGGAAATTTTTCAAAAATTTCCTATTTTTATAGGAAATTTTTCAAAAATTTCCTATTTTTATAGGAAATTTTTCAAAAATTTCCTATTTTTATCGGAAATTTTTCAAAAATTTCCTATTTTTATCGGAAATTTTTTAAAAATTTCCTATTTTTATCGGAAATTTTTCAAAAATTTCCTATTTTTTATAGGAAATTTTTCAAAAATTTCCTATTTTTACAGGACATTTTTTAAAAATTTCCTATTTTTACAGGAAATTTTTCAAAAATTTCCTATTTTTAAAGGAAATTTTTCAAAAATTTCCTATTTTTATAGGAAATTTTTCAAAAATTTCCTATTTTTATAAGAAATTTTTCAAAAATTTCCTATTTTTATAGGAAATTTTTCAAAAATTTCCTGTTTTTATAGGAAATTTTTCAAAAGTTTCCTATAAAAATAGGAAATTTTTCAAAAATTTCCTATTTTTATAGGAAAATTTTCAAAAATTTCCTATTTTTATAGGAAATTTTTCAAAAATTTCCTATTTTTATAGGAAATTTTTCAAAAATTTCCTATTTTTATAGGAAATTTTTCAAAAATTTCCTATTTTTATAGGAAATTTTTCAAAAATTTCCTATTTTTATAGGAAATTTTTCAAAAATTTCCTATTTTTATAGGAAATTTTTCAAAAATTTCCTATTTTTATAGGAAATTTTTCAAAAATTTCCTATTTTTATCGGAAATTTTTCAAAAATTTCCTATTTTTATCGGAAATTTTTTAAAAATTTCCTATTTTTATCGGAAATTTTTCAAAAATTTCCTATTTTTTATAGGAAATTTTTCAAAAATTTCCTATTTTTACAGGACATTTTTTAAAAATTTCCTATTTTTACAGGAAATTTTTCAAAAATTTCCTATTTTTAAAGGAAATTTTTCAAAAATTTCCTATTTTTATAGGAAATTTTTCAAAAATTTCCTATTTTTATAAGAAATTTTTCAAAAATTTCCTATTTTTATAGGAAATTTTTCAAAAATTTCCTGTTTTTATAGGAAATTTTTCAAAAATTTCCTATAAAAATAGGAAATTTTTCAAAAATTTCCTATTTTTATAGGAAAATTTTCAAAAATTTCCTATTTTTATAGGAAATTTTTCAAAAATTTCCTATTTTTATAGGAAATTTTTCAAAAATTTCCTATTTTTATAGGAAATTTTTCAAAAATTTCCTATTTTTATAGGAAATTTTTCAAAAATTTCCTATTTTTATAGGAAATTTTTCAAAAATTTCCTATTTTTATAGGAAATTTTTCAAAAATTTCCTATTTTTATAGGAAATTTTTCAAAAATTTCCTATTTTTATAGGAAATTTTTCAAAAATTTCCTATTTTTATCGGAAATTTTTCAAAAATTTCCTATTTTTATAGGAAATTTTTCAAAAATTTCCTATTTTTATAGGAAATTTTTCAAAAATTTCCTATTTTTATCGGAAATTTTTCAAAAATTTCCTATTTTTATCGGAAATTTTTTAAAAATTTCCTATTTTTATCGGAAATTTTTCAAAAATTTCCTATTTTTTATAGGAAATTTTTCAAAAATTTCCTATTTTTACAGGACATTTTTTAAAAATTTCCTATTTTTACAGGAAATTTTTCAAAAATTTCCTATTTTTAAAGGAAATTTTTCAAAAATTTCCTATTTTTATAGTCTTCCATATTCGTCGAAATACGAGTTAAAATTCTGACTTTTAGAATATGTGATTGTATATACTAAATCTATGTTAAACATGTCTGCTTACTTTTGCCGCAAACTCCCTTCAGTTATTATAATTATCAGTAAACAAACTTTTTATAACAAATCAAATAATAAATATATCTCCTTAGTTTTCGTGGATCATATAAAATGTAGTGTGTAAGCTATAAAAAAAAACAAATTATTTATGTACATTTAATAATACAAGAAAAAAATTAAATGCCTGCCAATGCTTGACAACCAATCATTAAAAACCTAAAACAAAAAAGTACCCACCCTTTTAAAGAAAATATGAAAATTAAAAAAAGCCACAAAACTCATTAATCAACAAATTCATCCACATTCATCTACAAACAAATTTTTTCACCATAAAAAAAATATTAAAACCTAAAAAAAAACAAAAAACTAAAGCACCGGAAATCAGCTCCAATTAATTTTTTTAATAAGAATTAATTATAAAAAATATGAAAATGCAAAAAAGTCAACAACCCAAGAAAGAAAAAAATTATGAAAAAAATATTTTTAATGTGAATTTGTGTATTTAATACTTAAGTATTTAGTATTTAGTAAATATTTAGTAATTAGTAAATGTTTGTATTTGTATACGTATGTATTTGAATGGAAACATATTTTAATTTTTTTGTACTACTAATTAAATATTTCAAATGCGTCGTGTAGTAAATATTAACTAAAAAATTAATATAATTCTGTTTACATACTAAATTTATTTTAATATTTTAATATTTTTGATTTTATATAATTAAATTGTCATATGTATTTGTTTCACCTTAAATCAGTGGTGCCCACTAACACATACTAATATTTGCATTTGCACTAGTAGCAGCAACAAATAAAATTTAGCTTCATCGAATGTTTAATAGCGATTGATTGTATTTGTTTTGGAGATCTTCTTAAAAACCTGCAGCGTGAAAGTATTTTTTGCCCTTTACTATTATTATGTGTGACGTACGTGTTTCGAAAGAATTTCATCGCAAGTTGTTCAAAATCAATATTTGGGCTTCTCTGTTTTAAATGCATAAATCATTTTAATAGTGACAAGAATATTAAGAGAAATTAAATTATAAAATTTTTCATAATTTATTCACATATAAAATAACCAAGTAAATATGTTTTTAGTCATTTATAACTTTTTTGGATCAGCAAAAATGAAATATTTTTTTCTTTAGGGAATTTAACCTTAACATGAAAATTTATACGTAAAACTTCTATAGAATTTTTTTTTTGTTAAAAAATTTTTAAAGAAAATTTCTTGTTAAAAAATTTTTGTAGAAAGTTTTTTGTTAAAAAATTTCTGTAGAAAATGTTTCATTAAAAAATTTCTATAGAAAATTTTTCGTTAAGAAAAAATTTTTCTAAAAAAAAATTCTATTGGATATTTTGTATTAAAAAATTTTTATAGAAATTTTTTATTAAAAAATTTCTATAGAAAATTGTTTGTTAAAAAATTTTTATAGAAAAATTTTTTTAAGAATTTCTATAGAAAATTTTTTGTTAAAAAATTTTTATAGAAATTTTTTTGTTCACAAATTTTTATATAAAAATTGTTGTTAAAAAATTTCTATGGAAAATTTTTTGTTAAAAAATTTCTGAAGAAAATTGTTTGTTAAAAAATTTCTATAAAAAATTAACCGTTAAAAATTTTCTATACAAAATTTTTCGTTAAAGAATTTCTATAGAAAATTTTTCGTTAAAAAAATTCTATAGAAAATTTTTCGTTAAAAAAATTCTATAGAAAATTTTTCGTTAAAAAAAAATTTTATACAAAATTTTTTGTTACAAAAATTTTATAGAAAATTTTTTATTAAAAAATTTTTAAGAACAATTTTTGTTAAAAAAAAATTCTATAGAAAATTTTTCCATAAAAATATTCTTTAGAAAATTTTTAGTTAAAAAAAAGCTACACAAAATTTTTTGTTAAAAAATTTCTATACAAAATTTTTTGTTAAAAAATTTCTATAGAAAATTTTTTTTCAAAAATTTCTATAGAAAATTTTTTTTCAAAAATTTCTATAGAAAATTTTTTGTTAAAAAATTTCTATAGAAAATTTTTTGTTAAAAAATTTCTATAGAAAATTTCTTGTTAAAAAATTTCTATAAAAAATTGTTAAAAAATTTCTATAAAAAATTTTAAAAAATTTCTATAAAAAATTGTTAAAAAATTTCTATAGAAAATTTTTTGTTAAAAATGTTCTCTAGAAAATTTTTCGTTTAAAAGTTTCTGTAGAAGTTTTTTTTGTTAAAAAGTTTCTATAGATAATTTTTTGTAAAAAAATTTCAATTCAAAATTTTTCGTTAAAAAATTTTTTCTATAGAAAATTTTTGGTTGAACAAATTTTTCTATAGAAAATTTTTCGTTAAAAAATTTTTCTATAGAAAAATTTTCGTTAAAAAAACTTTTCTATTGAAAATTTTTTGTTAAAAGAATGTTTCCATAGAAAATTTTTCGTTAAAAAAGATTTTCTATAGAAAATTTTTCGTTAAAAAAATTTTTCTATAGAAAATTTTTCGTCAAAAAAAATTTTTCTATAGAAAATTTTTCGTCAAAAAAATTTTTCTATAGAAAATTTTTATTAAAAAATGTCCTAGAAATTTCTATAGAAATTTTTTTTTTCAAAAATTTCTATAGAAAATTTGTTGTTAAAAAATTTCTATAAAAAATTTTTTGTTAAAAAATTTCTATAGGAAAATTTTTGTTAATAAATTTCTATAGGAAAATGTTTGTTAAAAAATATTTTCTCTAGAAAATTTTTTGTTATTTTTTCGTTAAAAAAAAAATCTATAAAAAATTTCAGTTAAAAAAAATTTTACGTTAAAAAAATTTTCTATCGAAATTTTTCGTCAAAAAATGTTCTATAGAAATTTTTCGTTAAAAAATTTTCTATAGAAAATTTTTCGTTAAAAAAAATTTCTATAGAAAATTTTTTATTAAAAAATATTTCTATAGACAATTTTTCGTTCAAAAAAAATTTCTATAGAAAATTTTTAGTTAAAAAAATTATTTTGTAGAAAATTTTTCGTTAAAAAAAATTTTCTGTAGAAAATTTTTGGTTTAAAATTTTTTTGTTAAAAAATTTTCTATTGAAAAAATTTTTTTATAGAAAATTTTCCGTTAAAAATTTTCTATAAAAAATTTTTCATAGAAAAAATTGTCTATAGATAATTTTTGTTAAAAAAATCTTCTGCCTTAAATTTTTCTTTAAAAATTTTTTTGTTAAAAATAAAAATAATTTTTTGTAGAGAAAATATTTCCTTAAAAAAATTTTCGATAGAAAATTTTTAGCTAAAAAATTTTCCATTAAAAAAATTTTTCTATAGAAAATTATTCGTAAAAAAAATAACTTAAGAAAATTTTTCGTTAAAAAATTTCTCTACAAAATTTTTCGTTAAAAAATTTCTCTACAAAATTTTTCGTTAAAAAATTCCATACAAAATTTTTCGTTAAAAAAAATTTTTTATAGAAAATTTTTCGTTAAAAAAATTTTTCCATAAAAAAATTTTCTAAAAATTTTTTCCATAGAAAAATTTTCTAAAAAATTTTTCGTTAAAAAAATTTCTAAAAAAAATTTTCGTTAAATAATTTTTAAAGAAAAATTTTCGTTATAAAATTTCTATACAAAATTTTTCGTTAAAAAAACTCTATAGAAAAAAAAGTTTCTATAGAAACTTTTTCGTTAAAAAATTTTTCTTTTGAAAATTTTTTGTAAAAAAATTTCTATACAAAATTTTTTGTAAAAAAATTCTATAGAAAATTTTTTGCTTATGAAGTTTTTATAGAAAATTTTTCATTAAAAAATTTTTGTAGAATATTTTTTGTTAAAAACTTTCTATAGCAAATTTTTAGTAAAAAAAAATTTTCTATAGAAAATTTTTCGTTAAAAAAAAAAATTATCAATAGAAAATCTTTCATAGAAAAATTTATATGGAAAATTTTTCGTTAAAAAAAATGCTATAGAAAATTTTGCGTTGAAAAAAATTCTATAGAAAATTTTTCGTGAAAAAAAATTTCTCAAAAAAATTTTTTCCGCGAAAAAATTCAATATAATTTTTTTTTTATAAAAGTATTTGATTAAAAAAAATTTGTATAAAACATTTTAAAAATTAGTTTTTAGCTCTTTTTTAGTTTTCGCTACCGAATTATTTTCCCACTGGGCAATTGAATAAGTTTGTATGTTAATGTCAATGTGTTAGTATCAGTATCAATACATAAGTACTTAGTATATAAACAATAAATAGTCGGTAGTCATAGAGTATTAATTAAAGTAAATAAATAACATAAAACTATTATTAAGTCCTTTAAAACTAATTGTAATTGTGGTAGAAATTGTGCAAAATAACAAATTGATGGCTTAAATTTCATGTTTTTAATTTAATTCAATTCAATTGAAAATGTGTTTTAATTATAAAACTCTTAAATACATAATAATAATAATAATATTAAAATAAATATCTACCTATTAAATAATTTGAAGTTATTTGAATTCGAAGCGAAAGCAAAATTAAATTTATTATATGAACGTATATCAAACAATATTAAAATTTCAATAAAATGTAATAAATTGATGAAGAGACAACAAAAAAATACTTGATAATTAACAAAAGTTTAGGAAATATTTACAGAATTTTAAGTATTTTAAGCAACATTAAGTGTCGGGTACCTGTTAATAAAGAAAACATTTTTGATATTCTGATTTTTGCCAAATGATATTGAAATCAAAGTTATAATTATTTTGAAAACTTTAAGGTAGTATGTGTGTGTTTTTGCAAATCTCTTATCTTTAATTAAGAGAAATACAAAGAAATGTTTGAGCATTATATGTGAGAGTAAAAGCCCGCGGCCGACTTTTTGCCAAAGACTGCTTTAAAGTATTATTTCATACTTAATTTGATTTTTTTTTGAATTCTTTACATTTCGCAACAAAAATTTAAAACCTTAATCTTAACCTTAAACTAGTTTTAAAGATTTAGTCTTAAAACTCGAAATCTAAAACCTAAGCGCATTAAATACAAAAAATTACAGAGCTTCTTTAGACTTTAAGCTTAATATCTACAAACTTTGCAAACAAACAAAAAAAAAAACTAAAAATCTGCTTCAAATATTTCTCAATCAAAAATATTTATATATAACAAATAAAATCTATTCAAAACTCCTTTTAGCTTTAAGTCAAAAAGAGAAGAAGAAAAAAAATCAAAATTAAATTTTAGCTTTTAAGCAAAAAAAAAAAAAAAAAAACGAAAAAAAACAGCAAATGAAAAGAATTAAAATATTTACAATAAAATTATTTAATTAAAAACACATAAATGATAAGTCAGTAAATATTTATTACAAATTCAAAATGACTTAGAATGTCATTTGTCTGAGTAAATATTTAACTTGAAACTTATTTAATTGTAATTGATATTAGAATTTAGACTCTAAAGATGGAAGGACGCTGGTTTTGTATTGAAATCTGTCTGTCCCTCTGTCGTCTGTGCATGTAGCAGCTGCGTAATTGTATATTTTTATTGGAATTTATTTTTTATTTAGCTTAAGAAAAAATTTAATTTAAATACCAAAAATAAGAAGCAAAAAAGTAAATTATGTAAAGAATTCATACTTTTGACAAGAGTGGAAAAATCAATGAAATAAACGAAATAAAAGATCGAATAAATTAAATGGTTTTAATTTTAAATGGAAATTTCAAAATAATTTGGAATGTCAGAAAAAGTAAGTACAAACACAATAATGAAACTAAATGTTAACAAATTAAAAAGTCGGTTCAAGCCGACTATTTAATACCCATTCAAATACAGAACATTTGTCAAAAAATTTACAAATTGTTCTTAATTCATATGTTACATATAAGCTCAATTTTCTTATCATATCAACAATTTCTTTAAATTTAAGTCATTTCCGACTAAGGGTCTAATAAAGTAGCTACGGCCGAAAAAACGTCTATATCCAATTTCATAAAATTAAAATTATCCAATTTCATAAAATTGAAATTATTCGACTTCACTTAATAGAAGTTACATGAGGTTTTACATTGTTTACATGAAAATTTAATTTTTTTACGTTAGTAAAATTATTGTTTACGCTTAAGAAAATCATGTAGTAAAATTAAATTTTTCCTAAATATTAGATTTTTTGATATAGAATCAAAATTCTCGTAGCAAAAATCATAAAATTTAGTTGTTTACATGACGTAAATTATGCAAAGAATTCAAATTTTTCTTAAATTTTAGATTTCACGATATCAAATCAATGATTTAAGTCGAAAATAGCTGAAAATTTAATTGTCTACATGAGGTAGATAATTGTTTACACGAAGTCATTAACGTAAAGAATCGAAATGTCGACTTCGTATTAAAATTCTTGATATAAAATTAAGATTAACGTGGTAAAAAGCATAACATTTATTTGTTTACATGGGGTTGAACATTGTTTACATGAATTGAATAACGTAAAGAATTTAAAATTTGACTAAAAATGTAAAATCCTTGATACAAAATCTAATATCTTGGCAAAGATCAAAAAATTTTATTGTTTACATGAGATACACAATTGTTTACATGAGATATACAATTGTTTACATGAGTAAAATAATGTAAAAAATGAAAATTTTTATTTAAATATAAAGTTATTTATGTTAAACAAAGTTATTAGTGGCAAAGAGCACAAAATTGGAATGTTTACATGAGGTAGATAATTGTTTACACGAGGTAAATAATGTAAAGTGTTTAAATTTTGCTAAAAATATAAAATTTCTCGATATAAAATAAAATTTAAGTGTTAAAGAGCAAACAATTAAATTCTTTACATGTGGTGGCAAGTTGTTTACATGAGGTAAACAATGTAGAGTATGAAAATTTTGCCTAAATATTTAAGTTCTTGATATTAAACCAAGATTTTATTTATAAAGACCTTTAAATTTAATTGTCTACATAAGCTAGATAATTGTTTACATGAAGTAAATAATGTAAAGAACAAAAATTTTAACTTAATATTAAAAATCTTTAAAAGCTTAAAGTTATTTTTTTTACATAAGATAAAGAATTTCTTACATGAGGTAAATAATGCAAAGAATTATAATTTTTTCTAAGCATTAAAATTCTTGATATAAAACTAAAATTTAAGTGTCAAAGATAAGAAAATTTAATTGTTTAAACGGGGTATATAATTTTTTACATGAACTAAATAATGTTTTGAATAAAAATTTGGCTTGAAATAAAAGTTATTGATTTTAAACTAAATTTAATTGGTAAAAAGCACTAAATTTAATTGTTTACATGTGGTAGCAAATTGTTTACATGAGGTAAACAATGTAAAGTATTAAAATTTTGCCTAAATATTAAAGTTCTTTGTATATAATCAAGATTTAAGTGGCCAAAATAATAAAATTTAATAGCTTACATGAGGTAGTTAATTGTTTACATAAGGTAAATAATGTAAAGAATTAAAATTTCGTCTAAATTTTAATGTTCTTGATATAAAATCAAGATTTAAGAGACAAAAAGCTAAAACATTAATTGTTTACATGAGGTAAACAATTTTTTACATGAGGTATATAATGTAAAGTATTGAAATTTTTAATTAATATTAAAATTCTGGATATAAAATTAAGATCTATGTGTCAAAGAGAAGAAAATTTAATTGTTTACATGAGTTTTACAAACTGTTTATACAAAAATTTCAATTTTTAGTTAAAATTTACATTTTGATAAAAATTTTCTTTTGTAAGGGTTTAAATTTTGATTCAAAATCGATTTTGCTCAGTTTTGAAAAAATTTTCTGATATACAAATTTTTACTGAAATATTTTGAAAAAAAAAATCTTAAAAAGAAAGAGTAGTCGAATTTGATCCCAATCTGTTACATTTATTCATTAATGTAACAGACAATTTATAGATTTTCTTAAACATTTTTTTGTAGAAAACTTTCTCTAGAAAATTTTTTGGTAAGATTTTTTGATAAGAAAATTTTTTTAATGTAAAAATTTATATTAAAAAATGTTTGCTATGAAATTTCTCTAGAAATTGTTTAGGTATAAAATTTTTTCTAAAAAATTCTTTGGTGCAAAAATTTATCTAGAATTTTTTTTGCAAAAATTTTTCTATAGAAAATTTGTAAAAATTTCTATAGAAAATTTGTAAAAGTTTCTATAGAAAATTTGTAAAAATTTCTATAGAAAATTTGTAAAAATTTCTATAGAAAATTTGTAAAAATTTCTATAGAAAATTTGTAAAAATTTCCATAGAAAATTTGTAAAAATTTCTATAGAAAATTTGTAAAAATTTCTATAGAAAATTTGTAAAAATTTCTATAGAAAATTTGTAAAAATTTCTTTTGAAAATTTGTAAAAATTTTTATAGAAAATTTGTAAAAATTTCTATAGAAAATTTGTAAAAATTTCTATAGAAAATTTGTAAAAATTTCTATAGAAAATTTGTAAAAATTTCTATAGAAAATTTGTAAAAATTTCTATAGAAAATTTGTAAAAATTTCTATAGAAAATTTGTAAAAATTTCTATAGAAAATTTGTAAAAATTTCTATAGAAAATTTGTAAAAATTTCCTTTTGAAAATTTGTAAAAATTTTTATAGAAAATTTGTAAAAATTTCTATAGAAAATTTGTAAGAATTTCTATAGAAAATTTGTAAAAATTTCTATAGAAAATTTGTAAAAATTTCTATAGAAAATTTATAAAAATTTCTATAGAAAATTTGTAAAAATTTCTATAGAAAATTTGTAAAAATTTCTATAGAAAATTTGTCAAAATTTCTATAGAAAATTTGTAAAAATTTCTATAGAAAATTTGTAAAAATTTCTATAGAAAATTTGTAAAAATTTCTATAGAAAATTTGTAAAAATTTCTATAGAAAATTTGTAAAAATTTCTATAGAATATTTATTAATATTAATATATATTCTAACAATTTCTATAGAAAATTTTAAAAATAATTTTTGATATAAAAATGGCTTAAAAAAATTTGTAGAGAAAATTCAATTCAAAAATCCAATTCCTTTATTTTACTTTATTTAGATTTTCAGATGCCTCAATAAGACGAAACTGCTTATTTTATCACAATTTTGAGTCATAATATATTGTAACTCTGTGTCAATTTCAGTGTATTAGTCTATCTAAGGGCATCTGGCATATGCTTAAATAATCGTCTAATAACGTCAACGCCAAAATCTGATGACCATGCAAAATGAGCTAAAATTTAATTTAGCTTTAGCACCATTTAGCTTCTTATGTTTAATCAACGAAGCGTTTTATATATTCAGTTCATGCCTATCAGTAGTATTTTAGTAAAATTCCAGCCAAAATCCTAAAACTATATAAAGTTACCAAATGCAAACGAATAGAATAGTTTGTAGTATTCATTAAATTTACCACACACTCACACATACACACACACATATATTCTCTAATAATATTCGAAACTTGACAATAGTATTAGACTAAGTCATTAAACCTCTACTAATTATAATTCTAATTAAATTCAAGAACAATGAATTCTCATTTCATTAACAAGCTGACACTACGAGTGACTTCTATTTCTGCTGAAATTCCTCGTTTTCATTTCTATTTACCACAATCAAGTAGATGTTTTAATACCAGAAATAAGGATATGAAAATACATATATGAGCTCAATTATAAGGATTGAGGACTGAGGTCATTTAGGGTAGAGTTGATAAAATAATAAAGCTTAGGGATTTCGTGTGGATTACATTTGAACTGATATAAGTTAGCTATTGTTTTACTGATTCCAGTCCTTCATATATTTATGTTATATGTGTAGTCGCTAGTATTTTAGTATTTGTTTCAATACCACAAAAGTTCTAACCAACAAATTTACTCAAAATCCAAATATGTTATGTATATTTACTTGCAAAACTGCACAATAGGACAAAAACCAAGAAACTTAATAGGAAATTTTATGAAAACTCACACAAAGCCATGCACAAAACCTATAAATAGTATAAATCCAATACAATAGATTTTCATACCACACGCCTACAATTTATGAGTATCGTAAATTTGTTGGTAATCTTAAGTAAGTAAAGTAAGTTCTTAGCTACCCAACAGTTCAAAAACGAAGCTATGACTGCGAAATTAGAAATATAAAAAGTATCTTAATATTAGTTTCCATTACATTGAATATTAAACAAGTTTTTTTAGTCTAGAGCATTTTCTTGATTATTTTTAAATTTCTAGTAAATTTTAGATTTAACCAAACGGTCCCTGTATTTCAAACTGATGGGTAACTTTTCTCTACCTTTACATTTAAAACTTATTATATATATTAACTTGAATACACTCACATTCACAAATGCATGTTGGGATTTAGTTATGTAATGAATGGAATTGGTATTTTAACACAAAACGAAATGTAAACCAAATTAGGGCCAATCGCATATAAAATTTATATTAAAACACGTTTGACTAATAAATATTCGGGCTTAGGTAACATAAACTACTGGGCACAAATGTATACGATTTAAGTTTATAGTTAAAAAATGTTCCTTAAAAAAATAATAAAGCTACATTTTTGATGTTTATAAGTGAACTATAATAAAACTAAAGTAAAATTTATAACAGAAACATTTTAGTTCAAAACAAAAGCTGGTCAAAAGACATAAACACTTGCTACAGTTTAAAATAAATGAAATGCTGAGGCATCTCGTGCTGCTGTGACATGTTTAACTATTTTATCATATCAAGATAACTTAACTCGCACTGTTTTGTAATCCTGAACAGCTGACTCATCTCGAAATCCAGAGTCATCTTAACCAGCTGAGTCATCTGAGTCATCTGTTGGGTCATCTTAAACTGCTAACTCATCTCGAAATGCAGAGTCATCTCAAGCCATCTAAAATTGCAAAGTCATCATGAACTACTGAGTAGTCTTGAACTGTTGAGTCACCGTGAACTACTGAGTTACCTTAAACTGCTGAGTCATCTCACACTGTTGGGTCATCTTGAACTGCTTAGTCTTCTTAAATTGCTGAGTCACCATGAACTGCTGAGGCATCATAAACTACTGAATCATTTTTAACTGCTGAGTCATCTTAAACTTCTGAATCATCTTAAACTGCAGAATCATCTTCAAGTAATTTTCTATAGAAATGTCTTCCTATTGTCAACTTTTCTAAACAAAAGTCTTCATATCGTCAACTTTTCTAAAGAAGCGTCCTCCTATCGTCAACTTTTCCAAAGAAATGTCTTTCTACAGCGACCTTCCTAAGTAAATGTCTTCCAATCGTCATCGTTTCTAAAGAAATGTCTTCCTATCATCATCTTTTCTATAGAAATGTCTTCCTATCGTAAACTTTTCTATAGAAATGTCTTTATATCGTCAACTTTTCAATATAAATGTCTTTATATCGTCAACTATTCTATAGAAATGTCTTCCTGTCGTCAATTTTTCTATAGAAATGTCTTCCTATTGTCAACTTTTCCGTAGAAATATCTTTATATCGTCAACTTTTCTATAGAAATGTCTTTATATCGTCAACTATTCTATAGAAATGTCTTCCTACTGTTAACTTTTCTATAGAAAAGTCTTTATATCGTCAAATTTTCTATATAAATGTCTTTATATCGTCACCTTTTCTATAGAAATTGGTTCCTATCGTCAACTTTTCTATAGAAATGTCTTCCTATCGTCAACTTTTCTGAAGGAACGTCTTTATATCGTCATCTTTTCTAAAGAAATGTCTTCCTATCGTCAACTTTTCTATAGAAATGTCTTCCAATCGCCAACTTTTCTATAGAAATGTCTTCCTATCGTCAACTTTTCTATAGAAATGTCTTCCTATCGTCAACTTTTCTATTGAAATGTCTTCCTATCGTCAACTTTTCTTTAGAAATGTTTTCCTATCGACAACTTTTCTATAGAAATGTCTTCCTATCGTTAACTTTTCTATAGAAATGTCTTCCTATCGGCAACTTTTCTATAGAAATGTCTTCCTATCGTCAATTTTTCTACAGAAATGTCTTCGTATCGTCATTTTTTTTATAGAAATGTCTTAATATCGTCAACTTTTCTATAGAAATGTCTTCCTATCGTCAACTTTTCTATGGATATGTCTTCCTATCGTCAACTTTTGTACAGAAATGTCCTCCTATCGTCATTTTTTCATAGAAATATCTTAGTATTGTCACCTTTTTTTCTATAATAGTGGACAAATTTAAAGAGCTTTGCTTAATTTACTCAAATAATTTGTTGTATAAATAACAAGAGTTACAAGATTCTTAAGATACTATTAATGTTTTAGCTTCAATTCAACTAATGACAATGAAAAGAATTTGAAATAACTGCTTTAATAAAATAAACCACAAAACCCAATTACCGCAAAAATATCTGCCACCCTAATGCAATGAACAAATATTGTAGGCCGTAATCAAATTTATCTAGGATTACTTTCACTTCGATGACAATGCAGATGTATGTAGGTATTAGTGCATTCATATATAGATGTATTGGTGATATTCTCTAAGACTTTCTAATATTCTCGGGATATATTTATTTATCTTTGTGTGTATGAATGTTTGCATTGGTATGTGTTAGTGTATTATTTTATGTCTGTGGTTTGTAACACAACATCTCTAGCATATTTGTGTACGTGTTCTCTATATATAAGTATTGTATTTAATGCTTTTTCTATTTATATATCTAATATCGGTGTGTCTAACATTTAAGCTTATGTCACTCTAAATACAAATTTATTTTTATTTCATATTTACTCCTAACTTTAGATATAAATACAAATAATAATAACAAGAAAAAAATTCTAACCAAAACATATTTGAAATTACAAAAAGTACAACAATGACAATTCTATGTAATCGTACGTAAGAGAAAATAAAGTTTGTACAAAATGTACTGTCAGCATGACAGTTAATTTTGCTATCAGTTGCCACAACGACAACAACAGCAACAACTACAACTGTCATGTTTTGTTATTTTTGCTCTATTTGTTTTTAATTTTTTTTTTTGCTGATGTTTTCATTTCTAGTTTTAGAATAATATTTTTGATAGTAGAGTTGCAGTAGCATGAAATGCAAGGAATAGAAAATTATCAATGTAAAATTTTTCTATCCAAAATTTTTTTTATAAAATATTTCTATAGAAAACTTTCACATAATGCTTTTCTTTAGAAAATTTTTGATATCAAATATTTCTATAGAAGATTTTCAACATAAAATTTTTCTGTAGAAAATTCTCGATATAAAAATTTTGTATAGATACGTAATTTTTCTATAGAAAAAAAATTTTTCGATATAAGATTTTTCTATAGAAAATTTTTGGTATAAAATTTTTTTATAGAAAATTTCCATATAAAATTTGTCTATAGAAAATTTGTGATATAAAATTTTTTTAAAGAAAATTTTCGATAAAAAATTTTTCTCAAAACATTTTTCGATAAAAATTTTTTTTAATACAAATTATTTTTTATAGAAAATTTTTAATAAGATTTTTTTTATAAACAATTTTTGATATAAAACTTTTTTAATTGAAAGTTTTTTATAGAATATTTTTCTCTATAAAATTTTCGATATAAACTTTTTCTATAGAAAATTTTCCATAGAAAATTTTTCTATAAAAGATTTACGACAAAAAATTTTTCTATAGAAAATTTTCGGTATAAAATTTTTCTATACAAAATTTTTGCTATACAATTTTTCTATAGAAAATTTTCGGTATAAAATTTTTCTATAGAAAATTTTCGGTATAAAATTTTTCTATAGAAAATTTTCGGTAAAAAATTTTTCTAAAGAAAATTTTCGGTAAAAATTTTTCTATAGCAAATTTTCGGTATAAAATTTTTCTATAGAAAATTTTCGGTATTAAATTTTTCTATGAAAAATTTTTGAATTAAAATTTTTGTAAAGAAAATTTTCGACACAAAATTTTTCTAAGAAAATTTTCGATTGAAAATTTTTAATAAAAAATTTTTTTTATAGAAAATTTTTGATATAAAATTTTTTTATAGAAAATTTTCTATATAAAATTTTTCTATAGGAAATTTTAGATACACAATTTCTCTATAGAAAATTTTCGACACATAATTTCGCTATAGAAAATTTTCGATACATATATATATGCAGAAAATTTTTGACATAAATTGATTTTAAAGAAAATTTTCAATACAAAATTTTAAAAAAAAAATTTTCAACACAAAATTTTTCTAAAAAGTTTTCGATACAAAATTTTTTTATAGAAAATTTTCAATACAATATTTTTTTTATGGAAAATTGTTGATACAAAATTTTTCTATGGACGATTTTTTATGTAAAACTTTTTTATTAGAAAATTTTTCTATACAAAATTTTCGATGTAAAATTTTTTATAGAAAATTTTCGATATAAATATTTTATTTTTATAGAAAATTTTGAATATAATTTTTTTTAAATATTATATCCAACATTTTTTTATAGCAAAATTTTCGAATTTTTCTGTACAAAATTTTCGGTATAAAATTTTGCTATAGAAAATTTTCGGTATAAAATTTTTCTATAGAAAATTTTTCCAATAAATTTTTTCTATAAAAAATTTTCGGTATAAAATTTGTCTATAGAAAATTTTTGGTATAAAATTTTTCTATAGAAAATTTTTGGTATAAAATTTTTCTATAGAAAATTTTTGATATACATTTTTTTTAAAAAAAATTTTTGATATTAAACTTTTTTAAAGAAAATTTTTGATATAAAAATTTTTTTAAAGAAAATTTTTCAATACAAAATTTTTTTTTATAGAAAATTTTTAATACAAAATATTTTTTATAGAAATATTTTGATACAACATTTTTTTTATAGAAATGTTTTGATGTAAAACTTTTTTATTAGAATATATTTTTTTTTAAATATAGAGATAAAATTTTTTGATTTAAAAATTTTCTATAGAAAATTTTCGGCATAAAATTTTTTCTATCAAAATTTGCGGCATAAAATTTTTTTTGTCAAAATTTTCGATATTAAATTATCTACAAAAATTTTTGGCATAACATTTTTCTATAGAAAATTTTCTATATGAAATTTTTTTTTTAATTTTTTTGTTAAAAAAACGCAAAAACCTTTTGTGCTATGTTCTTCATGATCATATTAAGTTTTCTAACATCTAGTTTATAAGAAATGTTTTGAAATCCTTGGATATTTATTTTGAAAATCATGAAAATAAATATGTATCATAACCTCTTTGCATGCATTTCCTCATAGAAAGAAATTTTCCACGGGTACGTATGAGTAATAAATCATGAATTACAATTCCAGAAATCACTCATACGTACCGATGGCTTTTTCCATTAATTTCTATTCTTTTGCATTTCAACTTTAAAATGAATCAAAAAAAAGAGTTCATTTCTATTTAATTAAGGCCAATATAAAAGTAAATATGTTAAGATGTTTTAAGCTTTTAATTCTATTGTCTTAATTTAATGAATATTTTTTGCAAAAAAAAAATCTGTAATCTTTTTTCCTGCATAAATTCTACTTTTTTAAGCCAATGTTGAGTACTTTGGTTTTAAAATTTATGAAACATTTCATCACATGTATTTAACAGCAACAAAACATAAAACCACAATTATACAAACATATAGTACGTATAGAAGAGAAATAGTAGTCAATGCTTTAGATACATACACAAGTACGTATACGATGTATATTTTTATTTGAAAATTTAAGGATTCTACATTAAAGATTGTTTTATTTTATATGGAAACATACATGTAGTCATACATACTCGTTCTTCCCTTACCGATGTGATACAATAATAAAAAGAGATAAAATAAACTTTTTTTTATTCCTGACACACACAACCAAATGAAACCGGCCTTTATTTATATATAGACAATAACACTCTTACTTACAGTTACTTACCGATAGTCTGATATATTAGGGTGGTTCAGCTTTTTAACAATCTTTGTGACCAAATCGTTTAGACCCTGCAATTAATTGTATAAGTAAATAAAAATGCATACTTTATTTTTTATATTTACCAATTCATCTGTATTTTGCATATTACAAATTTCTGTCTATTTGTCTGTCTTGTTATCTCTCTGTTTTCTTGTTTATATACTCGCTTGTGTATATCTGTGTATTCCTAAATTACAAGTAAAACTGTTTGAAATTGAAAGTAAAACTTTTTGGACCCACCCTAATCTACATATGTATATACACAAATACCCTTATATGTACCCACTCACACTGCATCAAACACTTATGTTACAGGTTAAGTTAAAATAAATGTTTGGTTTAGTTTCATTTTTTCTACGTCGTTTTTATATTAATACGTCTATTGTTAAATAAGCTACAGACAAAACAGCAATAATATTCCTAACAAAACTCTTGTTTATTTTTATGGCTGTTTAATTTTTATCTCTAGAAATAGAAACTTGAAAAAAAGAAACATAAAATTACTTGATGATTTCAAAAGGTAGGATCGAATTTTAAGAGCCCTATGGACATTTCTCAGATGATTGGCTACTGAAGACTTAATACATCTGCTGTTTATCTATCTATATCCATTCGAATATGTTTTTGCCTATCTCCATTTACTTGTACCCATCTCTAATTTTCACAATTTATATCTGTCTCGTTTTATATATGTCTATATCTTTTTCCATGTGTTAGTCTATATCTTAGTCTATGTCTTATTCTATATCGTAGCTTATGTCTTAGTCTATGTCTTAGTCTATATCTTAGTCTATGTCTTAGTCTATGTCTTAGTCTATGTCTTAGGCTATGTCTTAGGCTATGTCTTAGTCTATGTCTTATTCTATGTCTTAGTCTATGTCTTAGTCTATGTCTTAGTCTATGTCTTATTCTATGTCTTAGTCTATGTCTTAGTCTATGTCTTAGTCTATGTCTTAGTCTATGTCTTAGTCTGTATCTTAGTCTATGTCTTAGTCTATGTCTTAGTCTATGTCTTAGTCTATGTCTTAGTCTATGTCTTAGTCTATGTCTTATTCTATGTCTTAGTCTATGTCTTAGTCTATGTCTTAGTCTATGTCTTAATCTATGTCTTATTCTATGTCTTAGTCTATGTCTTAGTCTATGTCTTAGTCTATGTCTTAGTCTATATCTTAGTCTATGTCTTAGTCTATGTCTTAGTGTATGTCTTAGTCTATGTCTTAGTCTATGTCTTAGTCTATGTCTTAGTCTATGTCTTATTCTATGTCTTAGTCTATGTCTTAGTCTATGTCTTAGTCTATGTCTTATTCTATGTCTTAGTCTATGTCTTAGTCTATGTCTTAGTCTATGTCTTAGTCTATGTCTTAGTCTATGTCTTAGTCAATGTCTTAGTCTATGTCTTAGTCTATGTCTTAGTCTATGTCTTATTTTAAGTCTTCGTCAAAGTCTTAGCCTATGTCTTAGTCTATGTCTTATTCTATGTCTTAGTCTATGTCTTAGTCTATGTCTTAGTCTATGTCTTAGTCTATGTCTTAGTCTATGTCTTAGTCTATGTCTTAGTCTATATCCTAGTCTATGTCTTAGTCTATGTCTTAGTCTACGTCTTAGTCTATGTCTTAGTCTATGTCTTAGTCTATGTCTTAGTCTATGTCTTAGTCTATGTCTTAGTCTATGTCTTAGTCTATATCTTAGTCTATGTCTTAGTCTATGTCTTAGTCTATGTCTTAGTCTATGTCTTATTCTATGTCTTAGTCTATGTCTTAGTCTATGTCTTAGTCTATGTCTTTGTCTATGTCTTAGTCTATGTCTTAGTCTATGTCTTAGTCTATGTCTTAGTCTATGTCTAATTATATGTCTTAGTCTATGTCTTAGTCTATGTCTTAGTCTATATCTTAGTCTAGGTCTTAGTCTATGTCTTAGTCTATGTCTTAGTCTATGTCTTAGTCTATGTCTTAGTCTATGTCTTAGTCAATGTCTTAGTCTATGTCTTAGTCTATGTCTTAGTCTATGTCTTATTTTAAGTCTTCGTCAAAGTCTTAGCCTATGTCTTAGTCTATGTCTTATTCTATGTCTTAGTCTATGTCTTAGTCTATGTCTTAGTCTATGTCTTAGTCTATGTCTTAGTCTATGTCTTAGTCTATGTCTTAGTCTATGTCTTAGTCTATGTCTTAGTCTATGTCTTAGTCAATGTCTTAGTCTATGTCTTAGTCTATGTCTTAGTCTATGTCTTATTTTAAGTCTTCGTCAAAGTCTTAGCCTATGTCTTAGTCTATGTCTTATTCTATGTCTTAGTCTATGTCTTAGTCTATGTCTTAGTCTATGTCTTAGTCTATGTCTTATTCTATGTCTTAGTCCATGTCTTATTCTATGTCTTAGTCTATGTCTTAGTCTATGTCTTAGTCTATGTCTTAGTCTATGTCTTAGTCTATGTCTTAGTCTATATCTTAGTCTATGTCTTAGTCTATGTCTTAGTGTATGTCTTAGTCTATGTCTTAGTCTATGTCTTAGTCTATGTCTTAGTCTATGTCTTATTCTATGTCTTAGTCTATGTCTTAGTCTATGTCTTAGTCTATGTCTTATTCTATGTCTTAGTCTATGTCTTAGTCTATGTCTTAGTCTATGTCTTAGTCTATGTCTTAGTCTATGTCTTAGTCAATGTCTTAGTCTATGTCTTAGTCTATGTCTTAGTCTATGTCTTATTTTAAGTCTTCGTCAAAGTCTTAGCCTATGTCTTAGTCTATGTCTTATTCTATGTCTTAGTCTATGTCTTAGTCTATGTCTTAGTCTATGTCTTAGTCTATGTCTTAGTCTATGTCTTAGTCTATATCTTAGTCTATGTCTTAGTCTATGTCTTAGTCTATGTCTTAGTCTATGTCTTAGTCTATGTCTTAGTCTATGTCTTAGTCTATATCTTAGTCTATGTCTTAGTCTATGTCTTAGTCTATGTCTTAGTCTATGTCTTATTCTATGTCTTAGTCTATGTCTTAGTCTATGTCTTAGTCTATGTCTTTGTCTATGTCTTAGTCTATGTCTTAGTCTATGTCTTAGTCTATGTCTTAGTCTATGTCTAATTATATGTCTTAGTCTATGTCTTAGTCTATGTCTTAGTCTATGTCTTAGTCTATGTCTTAGTCTATGTCTTAGTCTATGTCTTAGTCTATGTCTTAGTCTATATCTTAGTCTATGTCTTAGTCTATGTCTTAGTCTATGTCTTAGTCTATGTCTTATTCTATGTCTTAGTCTATGTCTTAGTCTATGTCTTAGTCTATGTCTTAGTCTATGTCTTAGTCTATGTCTTAGTCAATGTCTTAGTCTATGTCTTAGTCTATGTCTTAGTCTATGTCTTATTTTAAGTCTTCGTCAAAGTCTTAGCCTATGTCTTAGTCTATGTCTTAGTCTATGTCTTAGTCTATGTCTTAGTCTATGTCTTAGTCTATATCCTAGTCTATGTCTTAGTCTATGTCTTAGTCTACGTCTTAGTCTATGTCTTAGTCTATGTCTTAGTCTATGTCTTAGTCTATGTCTTAGTCTATGTCTTAGTCTATGTCTTAGTCTATATCTTAGTCTATGTCTTAGTCTATGTCTTAGTCTATGTCTTAGTCTATGTCTTATTCTATGTCTTAGTCTATGTCTTAGTCTATGTCTTAGTCTATGTCTTAGTCTATGTCTTAGTCTATGTCTTAGTCTATGTCTTAGTCTATGTCTTAGTCTATGTCTTAGTCTACGTCTTAGTCTATGTCTTAGTCTATGTCTTAGTCTATGTCTTAGTCTATGTTTTAGTCTATGTCTTAGTCTATGTCTTAGTCTATGTCTTATTCTAAGTCTTCGTCAAAGTCTTAGTCTATGCCTTAGTCTATGTCTTAGTCTATATCTATATCTTGTTTTAGTCCACATCTTAGTCTATGTCTTAGTTTTTGTCTTGGTCTAAGAAAAGATTTTGTACCATACTCAGTTTACTTAATGTAGGGTGCTTTGAAACTTAATGAAATACTATCCTACTCACCGTATGCATTTCATTGTCTATTTATTTTTCTTTCTCTAAAGAGACACACACATAAAAGTAACAAAATGTTTTTGTTTATTAGGCTTCTTTTCTGTAACTTTAACTTTTATGTGCAAAATAAAAGGCATCATTATTAAGGCACACAAACATTCACACATACCCAGCAGTTCCAAGTTGAAGAGCCCTAAATCAGGTAAAAATGAGAGTTTTTCTTATTAGTGGTATTAACAAAAGGGAAGTAAATGCTTAGTCCAAAAAGGTTCTGTGCTTAAATCTGTGTGGCATTTCAGATGTATACGATGTATTGAAGATATCTTTTCATTTGGAACTGCCTGACGTGTGTATGGGCAAAGGTAAATATGTTTATGTACATCCTCATAGATTTATACAAATACAGACATAAAGATATAGTCATAGTACTTCAAGTTACTAGATACAAGGTGATACAAGAAGGTAGGAGTGAGTAAGTAGGAAAAAGTAAATATACTTTAATAGATACTTTCATTAGTACAGGAGAGTAAGGTTATGATGAACATTAATAGAAATTGAACAAAGTTAATGATAAAAGAAATATTTTGGTGTATGTCTTAGTTTATGCAATAGCCTAGTCTTCGCTCATGGCTTAGTCTATGACTTAGTCTTCTTTCTTATCCATATAAGACTTTGTCGTAGTCAATGTTTGAATCCATATCGTAGCCTTATTTTAATGTCCTATGTTTTCTCTTCATCCTTTTTGGACTGAGCTTTTTCTTTCCCTTAACTACTTAAGTTTCAGTGTTAATGTGCTCGCCTGTTGAAGACGAGAACACTCTTTTTTCTGTATCTGCATCTTTGTATCTTTAACTTTCCGTTTATTTTGTTTACTTTCATCTCCCCATTCTCTAGTCTATTTCCCCGGCAAAAACTAGGTAAATATTTGCACACAACAATCAACACATAGACACATATTAGAGTCTACTTTTGCAAAGTATAGATACTTGTATATGCAACATTATGTTTATTTAAGATGTATCTACAACCTTTTCGAGTGACATTTGTACTCGTGATATGTTGACTTTGAAAATGAAGAACTTGATGGTAATAAATGTTTCAGCAGTTTCCTCCTATTCTCTTTCGCTATTTCCTTTTCTCGTTGGTTTTTCTTTTCATCTTTGGCTGATAAATGTAGGTAATTTAAGGCAAAGTAATGATGAAATGTTAGATAGGAACCGAATGGGAAGAAAACAGCGTTTAAGTACAAAAATTATTCTTTTAATGTTACTTTAATATTTGAAAGCATTAAAAGCTGAAACTTAATAAATTGCAGTCATTTCTTAAGCAAATTTATTAAAATATTTATTTTTTTTGTAATATAAAGGTAGGCATGACTCTAAGTGTTAAAGAAAAAATTATTAAGAAATATGACATAAATAAATCTTTTATACTTTATAATAATGGAGCAATAAGTTAATGATAGGAGATAAATATGGTTTAAAGATAATTTGGGTATTATCAAGGGATTGGTAGTATTATATTGTTAGAGATTAAAAACAGAATAAGAAATATACAACGAGATACGGAGGATACAATGGCCACAGACTTAGTCATATTCCAACTTGAGACTAAGATCTAACCTGAGTCATAGACTTGATATAATTTTCAAATTCTCAGTACAAAAACTCCATTTAGATTTTGCAAAATTCTTAAATTTAAATACTTTTCTAGAGAAAAGTAAAATCCACTGATGCTGAAATCAAATAACAAACCATCATTCATTTTATGTTTCGTAAATGATATAAGGAAGTTAGCATGTCCTCGTTTGTCTTGTATGAAAATGAAAATATAAGTGATGCAGATGCTGATGTGAAGGATAATAATAATGAAAATGACACTGACGTCTACGATGATGACATTGCCAACAATGAAGTGAATATTGTTGTTGATGTTGAAATAACAAACATCAGTCAATGACAAATGCAATATACTGGCCTTAGTCAAAATATGCATAATCAAGGACATGAAGAGGAGTCAGATTCATTTTGAATTTTTGGAAGAATGTTCAAGAATAAAAGCACAACTATTAAGAAAATGATCCTGGTTAAAACATTATATTCTGAAAGGATTTATAATAATAATGAAGCTTTTTTTCGATTATTTTTTTTAGGAAAATGATGAAATATTTAGCACTAATTCATTGAAGTAAAAGACTATTTTCCTATTCCCAGTTTAAATGTTATTAAGCATTTCACTTTTATATATTAAAGTCAATGACAACCTTTTTCGATTATCTATAATAATAGGGAGATATAAATATGAAGAACAAACTCAAGAGAATTTCCTGATTATTAGAGCATTAAAAATTTAATAGAATTACACATTTAATAAATAAGTCCATATACATATGGACTGAAAATATGATAACAAATTTCCTAAATTTAAGTTATTCTATTAAGCTTTTTTAGATATTTACATATACAGATGCAGCAAAATCTGTATGAATGTTAGTTTAATGCTTACATATGCATTTTTTTACATTTAAGGACAAGATGACGCTTATATCTTATTCTTGTCAACTTGATGTTTACTTTAAAGATACGAAAAAAAAAGATTTTAAGACAAATGTTAAAAAAATGTAATCTTACAGAAAGATTTAAAATCTTACATATATATACAGGGTGTGACGAAAAGCAGTGGGAAGAGTTTTTTTTATTAAAAAAATTACAATAGGAAGACACTTCTATAAAAAAGGACGATAGAAAAACATTTCTACAGAAAAGTTGGCGATTGGAAGACTTTTCTAAAGAAAAGTTGACGATAGGAAGACTTTTCTATACAAAAGTTGATGATAGGAAGACTTTTCTAAAGAAAAGTTGACGATAGGAAGACTTTTCTAAAGAAAAGTTGACGATAGGAAGACTTTACTAAAGAAAAGTTGACGATAGGAAGACTTTTCTGAAGAAAAGTTTACAATAGGAAGGCTTTTCTAAAGAAAAGTTGACGATAGGAAGACTTTTCTAAAGAAAAGTTGACGATAGGAAGACTTTTCTATACAAAAGTTGATGATAGGAAGACTTTTCTAAAGAAAAGTTGACGATAGGAAGACTTTTCTAAAGAAAAGTTGACGATAGGAAGACTTTACTAAAGAAAAGTTGACGATAGGAAGACTTTTCTAAAGAAAAGTTGACAATAGGAAGGCTTTTCTAAAGAAAAGTTGACGATAGGAAGACTTTTCTAAAGAAAAGTTGACGATAGGATGTCACTTCCAGATAAAAGATGACGAAAGGACGACATTTCTAGAGAAAAGTTGACGATAGGAAAACTTTTCTAGAGAAAAGTTGACGATAGGAAAACTTTTCTAGAGAAAAGTTGACGATAGGAAAACTTTTCTAGAGAAAAGTTGACGATAGGAAAACTTTTCTAGAGAAAAGTTGACGATAGGAAAACTTTTCTAGAGAAAAGTTGACGATAGGAAAACTTTTCTAGAGAAAAGTTGACGATAGGAAAACTTTTCTAGAGAAAAGTTGACGATAGGAAAACTTTTCTAGAGAAAAGTTGACGATAGGAAAACTTTTCTAGACAAAAGTTAACGATAGGAAAACGTTTCTAGAGAAAACTTGACGATAGGAAAACTTTTCTAGAGAAAAGTTGACGATAGGAAGACTTTTCTAGAGAAAATTTGACAATAGGAAGACTTTTCTAGAGAAAAGTTGACAATAGGAAGATTTTTATAGAGAAAAGTTGACGATAGGAAGACTTTTGTGGAGAAAAGTTGACGATAGGAAGACTTTTCTCAAGAAAAGTTGGCGATAGAAATTTTTTTGTGGAGAAAAGTTGACGATAGGAAGACTTTTCTCAAGAAAAGTTGACGATAGGAAGACTTTTCTAGAGAAAAATTGACGATAGGAAGACTTTTCTAGAGAAATGTTGACAATAGGAAGACTTTTCTAAAGAAAAGTTGACGATAGGAAGACTTTTCGAGAGAAAAGTTGACAATAGGTAGACTTTTCTAGAGAAAAGTTGACGATAGGAAGACTTTTCTAGAGAAAAGTTGGCGATAGGAAGACTTTTGTAGAGAAAAATTGATGATATGAAGACTTTTCTTAAGATAAGTAGACGATAGGAAGAGTTTTCTATAAAAAAATTTACAATAGGAAAAGTTTTCTATAGAAAAATTTACGAAAGGAAGAATTTTCTATAGAGAAATTTACGGTAGGAAAAGTTTTCTATAGAAAAATTTACGATAGGAAGAGTTCTCTATAGAAAAATTTACAATAGGAAGAGTTTTCTATAGAAAAATGTACGATAGGAAAAGTTTTTAATAGAAAAATTTACGGTAGGAAGAGTTTTTAAGAATATTCTTTATTAACATTTACGATATTAAGAGATTTTTCATATAAGATTTTTAGTTATACAGAATCTGACTTTTGGAAGGGATAGGGTAAGAAACTTTACTTTTAGCTTAAATTTCGGAACAGTCTTTATATGTTAACATATCCTTGAATACATACAGGGATTAAACCTACATATAAAAATGTAAATCTTCTAGCAGCAATAAGGACCCGTATTAAGCTTTCAACATTAGAAAATAAATGAACATTAGTTCTTTTTTGTCATAAAGAAAAACAATCTTACAACAATTGTAAATTAAGTGCCATTACAAAACATCAACTTTATGTTTTACATACAAAATAGACAAAAAAAAAAAAGAAAAACAGAGACAAATTTGTAATATAGAAAAATATTTCAGCAGGATAAAAAGCACATACATACATACATATGTGCCAAGTAATACAAGGATAGCAAGTATGGAAACCAAAAATGTGAGTAAGTATAAAATATGTGGTAAATTATGCATAAAAAACAAGGAAATGGAAATATTCTGTAATCAAAAACTTTGGATTTGTATGAAAATGTATATTTGGACTTTTAGTTAAACACTTGATCCTTGCCAGTAAAAGCAAATGTTATATACGCATATATTTAAAATGAAAATTAATTTAAATGATGATGAGTTTAGTTTTGAACTAAAAAGATGCAAGGATTCTAGCATTTATGATATAAACATAGAAATGTTTTTCTAGATATTGTCGAAAGCACACACATGTATGAGTTTCCTTTTGCGTTCATAAATATGTATTTATTTAAATAATATCCATCTCACTAGCCTTAAGGGATTTCATTTCTACTATCACAATGATTTTGTCATCTGCAAATATTTTACAACGAACGAAATGGAGTAGTTTTTGGGGACTTCATGATTACGAGTGTTGTTTACTGCGCTTTTTTAGGTTCCGTTTCCTGTTACTTAGATGAATACTAACAAATATGCAAGGACAAAAAAAAAGTAGATCAATAGTTATAAAAGTTCGAAAACTTCAAAATTGCAAAATCATGTCAAAATGCTGTCACTTATGCCGCATGTAAATGGCACATCATGGCTCCTATAGCAATGAGCCATCAACAAAAAGGAGCAACAAAAAAAAAGAGTAAAGAGTAAGTTGATGCCATTGTTATACTAGGACACATTACCTTATTCTGATGCACGACTTTGCGAATGCTTAACTGTGCATTTCATATGAAGTCACTTTTGGTATATTCTGTCTGTTGAAGTATCCAAGTCGTGCTCTCCTGATATTTAGGTTGTATGTTTCTATGTGGGTCTTTGTATTCTGATTTTTCTAACATTTCACCGTTTTGATGCTATGTTTTGCACAGTGTCTAATTTATCATTTTGTTTGAGATGATTAGATTTCTAATTGTCTTGAAGTAATGATGCGTGCCATATAAATCCTGTCGACAGCAAGGCATTACAATAGAAAAACATTTCTATAGAAAAGTTGATGATAGGAAGACATTTCTATAGAAAAGTTGACCAAAGGAAGACATTTCTAGAGAAAAGTTGACCAAAAGAAAAGTTGACCAAAGGAACCCATTTCAATAGAAAATTTGACCAAAAGATGATATTTCTATATGAAAGTTGACCAAAGGAAGACATTTCTATAGACAAATAAATCAAAGAAAAATATTTGTATAGAAAAGTTGATTAAAGGAGGACATTTTTATAGAAAAGTTGACCAAAGGAAAACATTTCTATAGAAAAGTTGACCAAAGGAAGACATTTCTATAAAAAAGTTGACCAAAGAAAGACATTTCTTTAGAAAAGTTGACCAAAGCAAGACACTTATTTTGAAAAGTTGACCAAAGGTATATCTGTAGAAAAATTGACCAAATGAAGACATTTCAATAGAAAAGTTGATCAAAGGAAGAAATTTCTATAGAAAATTTGACTAAAGGAAGACATTTCAATAGAAAAATTGACAAAAGGAATACATTTCTATAGAAAAATTGACCAAAGGAAGACTTTTCTATAGAAAAGTTGACCAAAGGAAGAGATTTCTATAGAAAAGTTGATTTAAGGAAGACATTTATATAGAAAAGTTTACCAAAGATAAACATTTTTATAGAAAAATTTACCAAATTAAGACGTTTCTATAGAAAAGTTGACTAAAGGAAGACATTTCTATAGAAAAGCTGACCAAAGAAAGACATTTTTATAGAAAAGTTGACCAAAGGAAGTCATGTCTATAGAAAAGTTGACCCAAGGTAGACATATCTGTGGAAAAATTGACCAAATAAAGACATTTATGTAGAAAAGTTGACCAAAGGTAGACTTATATGTAGAAAAATTGACCAAATAAAGACATTTCTATAAAAAAGTTGACCAAAGGAAGAGATTTCTATGGAAAATTTGATTAAAGGAAGACATTTCAATAAAAAAGTTGATCAAAGGAAGACATGTCTATAGAAAAGTTGACCAAAGGAGGACGTTTCTATAGAAAAGTTGATCAAATGAAGACATTTCTATAGAAAAGTTGATTAAAGAAAGACATTTGTATAGAAAAGTTGACCAAGGGAAGTCATTTCTATAGAAAAGTTGACCAAAGGAAGACATTTCTATAGAAAAGTTGACCAAAGGAAGACATTTCTATAGAAAAGTTGACCAAATGAAGACATTTCTATAGAAAAGTTGATTAAAGAAAGACATTTTTATAGAAAAGTTGACCAAAGGAAGTCATTTCCATAGAAAAGTTGACCCAAGGTAGACATATCTGTAGAAAAATTTATCAAATAAAGACATTTATGTAGAAAAGTTGACCAAAGGTAGACTTATATGTAGAAAAATTGACCAAATAAAGACATTTCTATAAAAAAGTTGACCAAAGGAAGAGATTTCTATGGAAAATTTGATTAAAGGAAGACATTTCAATAAAAAAGTTGATCAAAGGAAGACATGTCTATAGAAAAGTTGACCAAAGGAGGACGTTTCTATAGAAAAGTTGATCAAATGAAGACATTTCTATAGAAAAGTTGATTAAAGAAAGACATTTGTATAGAAAAGTTGACCAAAGGAAGTCATTTCTATAGAAAAGTTGATCAAAGGAAGACATTTCTATAGAAAATTTGACTTAAGGAAGACATTTCAATAGAAAAGTTAATCAAAAGAAGACATGTCTTCTTGAAAGAAAGACGTTTCTATAGAAAAGTTGACCAAAGGAAGATATTTCTATAGAAAAGTTGACCAAAGGAAGACATTTCTATAGAAAAGTTGACCAAATGAAGACATTTCTATAGAAAAGTTGATTAAAGAAAGACATTTTTATAGAAAAGTTGACCAAAGGAAGTCATTTCCATAGAAAAGTTGACCCAAGGTAGACATATCTGTAGAAAAATTTATCAAATAAAGACATTTATGTAGAAAAGTTGACCAAAGGTAGACATATCTGTAGAAAATTTGACCAAATAAAGACATTTCTGTAGAAAAGTTGATCAAAGGAAGACATTTCTATAGAAAATTTGACTTAAGGAAGACATTTCAATAGAAAAGTTAAGCAAAAGAAGACATGTCTATAGAAAAGTTGACCAAAGGAAGACGTTTCTATAGAAAAGTTGACTAAAGGAAGATATTTTTATAGAAAATTGACCAAAGGAAGAAATTTCTATAGAAAAATTGACGTTAGGAAGACATTTCTTTAGAAAAGTTGACGATAGGAAGACATTTCTATAGAAAAGTTCACGATAGGAAGACATTTCTATAGAAAAATTGTTGGTGGGAAGTCTTTTCGATAGAAAAGTTTTTGATGGGAGAAGTTTTCCCCTGAAACCACTGTGCAATCTAGTTTTTTAAGCAGATTCCTTTCTATTCTATGTAATGTTAGTTTTAAACATGCTCATGTAAAAAATTTTATATTTAATAGTTATTTTTTGTTTTTTTTTTTGTTCAGGAGATGGATGTGATGTCAATGTTGTTGGATTGTGGCACATTTGGTAGACCGCATAACCAGCCACATGCAAATGTGGCATAAAGCACTTTTTTGTGTTTATGTGACTTCTTACAGTATTTGCATAAATCTAGACATAATGACGCACAGTGCAGCGGAAAAAGGAGACGATAAATAAAGAGTAATGGATAATGGATTCTAAGAAGAATCATATTGATGACATCATTTTTAGTGTCATTGTAGGATTTGAAACGTTGATATTATCAGTTTTTGTAATTCAATAAAAAATGTTGTTTTAAATATAATATTTCTACTTTAAGAACCTTTCATGAATAATTGTGTTAATATATTTATTTTCGCTACAATATTTGTCAGTTCTAAGCCTCCTTGTGAACAAGTGCCAATTGCTTCCATTTACCCAAAAACCTACAAGAAGCGCCAAGATGACACTCAGTTTTATTGACTGTGAACTAATAAAAAAAAGGAACAGCAAAATAAAATACAACTGAAGGATTTTAGTTCGTGCGTTTATTCAAAAAAAAGGAAAAACGTGTGCCTGACAGAGGATGGAATTTGTATACAAGAAGATATTAGTTTTTAACAAAATACTTGACACTTGCATTATCTACATGTTGCAAATTTACACATAAAAATAATAATACGCATACACCCATGCAACTACGTGTATCCTTCTACTTATGTAATAAAATGTTCAAGCAACACATGTACAAGAGTGTGCACACAATTGAGCAGGAGGCAACACTTTTCAACAACAACAACAACGGAAAAGGGAAAGACAAACTGAAATAAAAAAGAAAAATTGCTAAAACAAATATAAAAAGATTATTACGTTGTTTGCATCTGTATAAAATGGTATGTTGCCAGCAAACGAAGAAGTTGTTGCTGCTGATGTTGTTGTTGATGTTGCAGCTACTTTGCTGATGTTGTTACATAATTTTTTATAGCTCCTGATGTTGTTACTGTGTGTATGTGAACATTAATGCAAAAAAGGAAAACCTATTTTATATACAATATTTATGCACATTTGTGTTTAAATATTTGCATAAATTTAGGAAAAAGGAAAATTTGCAATTTTAGAAGAAAAGAAGTTTATATAAGGATAAGAGGGAAAATGCTAACATCTTTGTAAAAGATGACGTAAGACTTTAGGATACTAAGAGGATATTGGCCAAATAAACGAACTAAAAACTTGTGGTCCGCGAAAGGAAATGGAAGGAATTCACTACTAAAAAGACGGAAATTATAAAAAGTACTTTTATAATGGTCAACTGTAGGAAGGAAGTCTTTTCCCTAGAAAGGATGGCGAGAGGAAGTCTGTTCTATAGAAAGGATGACAAGAGAAAGATTTTTCTATTAAAAGGATGACGAGAGGAAGATTTTTCTATAGAAAGGATAACGATATGAAGACTTTTCTATAGAAAGGATGACGGTAGGAGGACTTTTCTATAAAAAGGATGAAGGTAGGAGGACTTTTCTATAGAAAGGAGGACTTTTCTATAGAAACGATGACTTTAGGAGGACTTTTCTATAGAAAGGATGACGTTAGGAGGACTTTTCTATAGAAAGAATGACTTTAGGAGGACTTTTCTATAAAAAGGATGATGCTAGGAGGACTTCCCGATAGAAATGATGACGTTAGGAGGACTTTTCTATAGAAAGGATGATGTTAGGAGACTTTCCAACAGAAAGGGTGACGTTAGGAAGACTTTTCTGTAGAAATGATGACGTTAGGAGGACTTTTCTATAGAAAGGATGACTTATGGAGGACTTTTCTATAAAAAGGATGATGCTAGGAGGACTTTCCAATAGAAAGAATGGCGTAAGGAGGACTTTTGTATAGAAAGGATGACATTGGAACAACTTTTTTTATAGAAAGGATTACGTTAGGAGGACTTTTCTATAGAAAGGATGACGCTAGGAGGACTTTTCTATAGAAAAGATGACGTAAAGAGCACTTTTTTATGGAAAGGATGACGTTAGAAGGACTTTTCTATAGAAAGGATGACGATAGGAAGATCTTTCTATGAAAAGGATGACGATAGAAAGACTATACTTTGAAGCTTTTTTAACGAAAATTCGTAAGTGGAAAAGTTGTCGTCTATCAAAAATTTTTATAAAAATGTTATAAAAATGTTATAAAAAAAAAATCAATGGAATTAGTATACCTTATACAAAAATTTCCATATCATTTTACTAAAAAGTATTAGTTTTCATACAAAACAATAGTTTAATTTCGCTGCAATTACACTTCCGTGTCTAATAATCTTCCGGTTATTCCAACACAAAGAAACCAATAAAAAAACTACGAAATTTTAAAACAAAACTTTTGCATTCATTCTTAAGCTTCAAGGCAAGTGCATTAAAAATTACTATTTTTTCTCTATTATCTCTCAACACATTCAGTTCATCAGCGAAGAAGTTTCTCAAAGTGTTTGAGATACACTGAAAAGATTTTTAAATGTTATGTGAGGAACTAAAATTGTCTAAGGAATTCTCTAAAATATATTCAGGGTACAAGATTTTACCTAATTTTTTCTTCTTTTAGTTTGAAGATACTGCATATGCCTTCAAATGTTTTATGTGCTTGTGTTTTTTCTCAGTGTATTTTTTTAGAAAAACTTTATTTTTGATGGTGTTTGTTGCAAATTTTTTTCATTTCGCCTTTTCCCTTTTGCTATTTGCATCATATGGTGGCAGCTCAGGCAACATCAGCAGCTATAACCCTGGGCACTTTTGCAATTAAGGCAAAATTTTTGTGGTGTAATAAGCGCCACACAAAATAAAATTGGAGAAAAAATAAAATAAAATTTTTCAAACGAAAAACTTCTAAATGGATATTATAGCAGCAGTTACAACAACAACACAAATTTTGGCAGTTTTTTTATATAAAATTCTAAAATTCCCTTGGGTGTTGTTTGATATAGAAATTTCAATGTAATTTAACATAAATTGCATTTTAATTAGATGAGAAGCACAAAAAAATTAAATTCTAAAACCGAAAAGAATATAAATTACATTATGTTTTACAAGCCTTTGAAATGTTTTGCCATCAACTAATACAAAGTGAAAGTTAGTTAATTTTATTTTGAATTTTTGAATAAAAAAAATGTAAGGGAAATATAATTTTATAAATAAATTAAAAATAACTACCAATATCTTTACAAGCTTTCACTTAAATTCAGCAAGAATCCTTGAACTACATCTACATGATAATTTAAAATTGTAACAATTATTACAAACACCTCCTTTCCGACACCCTCATGTTATTTTTTGCCAGCATCCATTGTAAGTGTAAAAAATTACATGTTTCACATACGCCTGTCTGCACTTTGCACCAAATGCATGTTCGTTTACACACTCACACAAATACATACATTAACATTTAATTTAATGTTTGGGTTCGTTTAAATGTTTGAGTTCAATTACAACAAGTGTCTTTTAATACAATTGTGAATTATGTCTGTCATGTTTTCAACGACATCCTACACAGTTCCATTCACACACACAAAAACTTACACTCACTTCTAGAAAATACATACGGAACAAAATATACATTCATACATACATATATTGTTATTTCAATGTGAAAATTTATTAAATGTCCTGTAGATTAAAATTTTCTATTTAGTTGAGCAGGACATCAGCAAATATATTCACATTAAAACACATCAAATACAAACACACACACACATACACACAAAAGAAGGATACAATCAAATACAACAAAAATTTTAGTATTGTAATGAAAATGTTAGGGAAAACCAGAAAATAATAAGTTCTAGTTTCGATCTAGTTCAGTCAAGATATTTTCTATAAAAATGTCTTCCTATCGTCAACATTTCTATTGAAATGTCTTCCTTTGATCAACTTTTCTTAGAAATGTCTTCATATCGTCAACTTTTCTATAGAAATATCTTCCTATCGTCAACTTTTCTATAGAAATGTTTTTCTATCGTCAACTTTTCTATAGAAATGTCTTCCTATCGTCAACTTTTCTATAGAAATGTCTTCCTATCGTCAACTTTTCTATAGAAATGTCTTCCTATCGTCAACTTTTCTATAGAAATGTCTTCCTATCGTCAACTTTTCTATAGAAATGTCTTCCTATCGTCAACTTTTCTATAGAAATGTCTTCCTATCGTCAACTTTTCTATAGAAATGTCTTCCTATCGTCAACTTTTCTATAGAAATGTCTTCCTATCGTTAACTTTTCTATAGAAATGTCTTCCTATCGTCAACTTTTCTATGGAAATGTCTTCCTATCGTCAACTTTTCTATAGAAATGTCTTCCTATAGAAATGTTTTCCTATCGTCAACTTTTCTATAGAAATGTCTTCCTATCGTCCACTTTTCTATAGAAATGTCTTTCTATCGTCAATTTTTCTATAGAAATGTCTTCCTATCGTCAACTTTTCTATAGAAATGTCTTCCTATCGTCAATTTTTCTATAGAAATGTCTTCCTATCGTCAACTTTTCTATAGATATGTCTTCCTATCGTCAACTTTTCTATAGGAATGTCTTCCTATCGTCAACTTTTCTATAGGAATGTCTTCCTATCGTCAACTTTTCTATAGAAATGTCTTCCTATCGTCAACTTTTCTATAGAAATGTCTTCCTATCGTCAACTTTTCTATAGAAATGTCTTCCTATCGTCAATTTTTCTATAGAAATGTCTTCCTATCGTCAACTTTTCTATAGAAATGTCTTCCTATTGTCAACTTTTCTATAGAAATGTTCTCCTTTGGTCAACTTTTCTTTAGAAATGTTTTCCTTTGTTCAACTTTTCTGTAGAAATGTTGTCTATTGGTCAAGTTTTTTTTATAGAAATGTCTTTCTTCTTAGAAGAGTTTTCTTTAGAAAAGTTGTCGGTCATTTTATTTTATGTTCTATTTTGTAATCTCATATAAAACCGACTTCTACCTAATGCCTTTGTAAGATGTGGATTAAAATTAATACATAAAATTAAATATCTAAATTTCAAATGCACACATTTTGTAAGTTCATATTTACTTAGATACAATCTTCATTATTTATATATTTCATTAAATAAAATAGAAAGTGATAGACTGACAAGATATTCTGATGTTTAGCATTTGCAAATAATTGTCAAACTGAAAATCTTGTCATTTAAATACAATTACGAGTACTTATGTTTAATATTTATGTATGCAAGATGTTAACTTTAATAAATTATTAAGTTGCAATGACATTAAGATTATTTTGTCATTATTTGAGAAACTAAATAAATTTGTCAGTTTTAAGCCCTTAATTGATATTTTGTTTAAGACCAAATCCATTTATTTAGTATTTTAATAAATTGATCTACTTTTTTTAATGAATATTTTCCTTATTTAAAATTTACATATGCAAAATTTTTGTACCTATTTATTAGCCATGGTCGTGGTCCCTCAGAGCCAATTTAACTAATTTAAAAATAATTTCTCTTGTGGAAAGTGTTGAACTCGACTTTTAATTAAACAATTTAATATGTTTTATTTTTTTCTTTGCTCGTACATACTCGTTCATTTATATTTGTTGCAACATCATTATTCAACAGTCAAGTTGTGGCTTTGCTGGTATTTGAGCTCACATACTCGTATACTCTTTTACCATAAAATATTGTAGTTAATTTTAGAATTTCTAACAGTTGGTCAACTTATTTTTACATAGACTGTTAATTTTATTGCCAAACGCCCTACGGTATGCAATATCTTATGGAAGTGAACCTAAAACTAAACAAATTGTCAAACCTAGGAATAAATAGAAGAATTCAATCCAGTACTAAGCTTAGAAAAGAACCTAAAACTGATCGTAGAATTTACTTGAATAGATCAATCTTAACTAAAAAATTTAACTTTAAACTTAACCTAAAAGTTAACTAGAAATGGAAAGGAAAGGTGTGTTATACTTCTGTATATCCCGAAGATTAGAATCACTTTGTGGGTGTTTGGCTATTAGACTATACACAGGTTTAAAGAGTTGAGTTGATAATGAAAACATTTTTAATCCTGTGGCATTTTATAGATAAAATACATCACATAGATATCGACTAGATAAAACTTATAAAACAGAGAAAAACATATTTTACAGTAGTTATTGGATAAAAACATTTTCATAAAAACGTTTACCAAAAGGAAGACATTTCTATAGAAAATTTGATCAAGTTAAGACATTTCTATAGAAATATTGACCAAAGACTGACATTTATATAGAAAAATTAACCCAAGAAAGACATTTCTATAGAAAAGTTGATCAAAGGGAGACATTTCTATAGAAAAGTTGGCCAAAGATAAAACTTTCTTAAAGAAAAGTTGACCAAAAGTAGACATTTCTATAGAAAAGTTGAACAAAGACAGACATTTCTATAGAAAAGCTGACCATAGGAAGACATTTCTATAGAAAAGTTGACCAAAGGAAAACATTTTTATAGAAAAGTTGACTAAAGCATGACATTTCTATAGCAAAGTTTAATAAAGGAAGACATTTCTTTAGAAAAGTTGACCAAAGGAAGACATTTCTATAGAAAAGTTGACCAAAGAAAGACATTTCTATAGAAAAGTTGACCAAAAGAACCAATTTCCATAGAAAAGCTGACCAAAGGGAGACATTTCTATAGAAAAGTTGACCAAAGGAAGTCATTTCTTTAGAAAAGTTGACCAAAGGGAGACATTTCTATAGAAAAGTTTACCAAAGGGAGACATTTCTATAGAAAAGTTGACCAAAGGGAGACATTTCTATAGAAAAGTTGACCAAAGGAAGTCATTTCTCTAGAAAAGTTGACCAAAGGGAGACATTTCTATAGAAAAGTTTACCAAAGGAAGACATTTCTATAGAAAAGTTGACCAAAGGAAGACATTTCTATAGAAAAGTTGACCAAAGGAAGACATTTCAATAGAAAAGTTGACCAAAGAAAGACATTTCAATAGAAAAGTTGACCAAAAGAACCAATTTCCATAGAAAAGCTGACCAAAGGGAGACATTTCTATAGAAAAGTTGACCAAAGAAAGTCATTTCTCTAGAAAAGTTGACCAAAGGGAGACATTTCTATAGAAAAGTTTACCAAAGGGAGACATTTCTATAGAAAAGTTGACCAAAGGGAGACATTTCTATAGAAAAGTTGACCAAATTGAGACATTTCTATAGAAAAGTTGACTAAAGGGAGACATTTCTATAGAAAAGTTGACCAAAGGGAGACATTTCTATAGAAAAGTTGAGCAAAGGGAGACATTTTTATAGAAAAGTTGACCAAACGGAGACACTTTTATAGAAAAGTTGACCAAAGGGAGACATTCTTATAGAAAAGTTGACCAAAGTTAGACATTTTTATAGAAAAGTTGACCAAAGGGAGACAATTCTCTAAAAAACTTGACCAAAGGGTGACATTTCTATTGAAAAGTTGACCAATGAGAGACATTTCTATAGAAAAGTTAACCAAAGGGAGACAATTCTCAAGAAAAGTTGACCAAAGGAAGACATTTCTATAGAAAAGTTGACCAAAGGAAAACATTTCTATATAAAATTTGACCAAAGAAAGACATTTCTATAGAAAAGTTGACAAAAGAAAGATATTTCTATAGAAAAGTTGACCAAAGGAAAACATTTCTATAGAAAATTTGACCAAAGGTGAACATTTCTATAGAAAAGTTGACCAAAGTTGACAAAAGAAAGATATTTCTATAGAAAAGTTGACCAAAGGAAAACATTTCTATAGAAAATTTGTACAGTGGTAGACATTTCTGTAGAAAAGTTGACCAAAATTGAACATTTCTATAGAAAATTTGACCAAAGGTATAGAAAGATATTTCTATAGAAAAGTTGATTAAAGGGAGACATTTCTATAGAAAAGTTGACCAAATTTGAACATTTCTATAGAAAAGTTGACCAAAGTAAGACATTTCCATAGAAAAGTTGACGATAGGAAGACATTTTTATAGAAAAGTTGACAACAGGAACCATTTCTATAGAAAAGTTGACAACAGGAAGACATTTCTATAGAAAATTTGACAACAGGAAGACATTTCTATAGAAAAGTTGACCCAAGGAAGACGTTTCTATAGAAAAGTTGACCAAAGGAAGACTTTTCCTTAGAAAAGTAAACTAAAGGAATTTATTTCTATATAAAAGTTGACCAAAGGAAGACATTTTTATAGAAAAGTTGACCAAAGAAAGATATCGATAGAAAAAATTATTAAAAAAATTAGTTTAGCATTTGTATGTCACTTATCTGATGAGGTGATGTTATAATTATTTCAAAATAAATACCATAACTAAAACTTAATAATCCTTTATTAAGGACAACTTACAATTATTAAGAATACTTTAGAAAAATATTTTTCATTTCAATTTCTCTGTATGACATTGTGTCAATAAATCTTTCAATAACCTTTTCCAATCAATCTATTAAGTCCTCTTTTTTATGGGAATAAAACCAGAAGCTTAAAACCGAAAGAAACAAAGAAGTTAATAAAAATATTTATTGCTGGAATCATAATAATAGAGACAGTAGAGAAACTAGGAAATTGTTGATTTTCTTTTTTGTTCTTAACAACTTTTGTGAAAAATATTCTTTCTATTTCTATCAATATTCCCATAGTTTTTGCTGGTAACCAAAGTAGTTTTCAGAGTTTTTGCTTTAAAACTATCTATCCCTTAAGGCAAATTATGGTCTATCATTTTCGTGATTGTCAATGTTTATTGGCATGGCAACGAGATGTAGTTACTGCTGCTGTCATTTCTCTACTTTCTACAAATTGTTTACATTGCAAGAGACACCTTCCTGCTAAAACCCTTAGTTTGTAGTAGTTAAATTTGATTCTTCTTCAAGTTGCTAGAGTAACCAAAATAAGCTAAGAAAAATCCTTTGGAATTACCATTTTTTTTTTTTTTTGCTTTTCAAAATAAAACCATAACAAAACTTTAATAAAATGTAAATGTTTCGAATATTTTGATTTGCCAACCTCTATAAAATCCTCTTACTTAAAATGATTCAACTAGAAATTGCATTCAAAACATTCACAAACACCCAGTCAGTCCAAATCCCAACTTATTGGCATTCAAATTGTGACTGAGACTCTTCGAGAACAAACACCAACACAAACAACAACAGCAACAGTCAGTCTGTCCTTCCGTTTAAATAACACAAGTTTAGGTTTAACTGCAGTTTTTGTTGGTTTTATTAGTGAAATTACAAAAGGATTTCGAAACTACAATCACTGTCAAAATAAGGAATTCGAAACAACAGCATAACGACTACCAGGACCTGCTAGAAGTAACAGCAGTTCTTTCGAAAGTTTGTTTTAGACTTTTTGTTTTGTATTTTTGTTAAATCCTCCCTTGATGGTGTTAATTTAATGTTTTCGTTTTTTTCTTTTTTGTTTTTGGTCTATTGTATTGTTTTGTATTCTTGGCTGATGTTCATTTGTGTGGCTTTCTTGCCACTTAGAAAAGCCACCATGTCCGTTTCAAACTACTTTTCGTACAAAACACGTAAAAGTTGCAGGCAACATTAAGGTTTAACCGTTAGTAAGTATTTAGTAAGTGTTATTGTATTTGTACAATTGTGATGGGATTTGAACGGTTAGTGACAAGGGAGAATTTCATACTCAAAAAGTACCTAATATAGTAAAAATCTACTGTAAGATAATGGTAAATATAAGATTTATAAAAGAATCAATAGCATTCTTTTATAAATCTTTTATGAAAAGGATAATAAACATAACACTTTAAATCGTATTTAAAGTTTTTCATAAAATAATTGATATAAAAAATGGGTGATCAAAGAATTTCAATATTTTGGCTTTATCTTTCACAACTAACGAAAAAATCAAGTTTTAAATTTTTCATATGAAAATTAAAAAAAAAAATCAAAAAAAATTTTCGATACAAAGAATGAGTGATTTTGGCTTTATCTATCATAATTAACAAGAATTATTATTATTTCAAAAAATTGAAATTTTGAAATTTTTGATCACAAAATTACGCTATTTTTCCTCTAACTATCATAATTAATGAGAAAATCGAGTTTTAAGTTTTTCATATAAAATTTGAATAAAAATATTTGTATCGTATGAATAATGAGTGATCACAGAATTTCATTATCTTAGCTCTATATATCATAATTAGCAAGAAAATCAAGTTTAAAGTTTTTCACAAAAAAGCTTAAAAAAAATTTAATTTTTAGTATGAAAAATTAGTGATAACAGAATTTTGTATTTTTGAAAAATGAGTGATCACAAAATTTCGTTATTATGGCGCTGTCCGTCATAATTAACGAAAAAATCGAGTTTAAAGTTTTCCAAATAAAAATTCCAAAAATCAGTTTTTGTTTTGAAAAATGAGTGATCACAGAATTTCATAATTCTGGCTCTATCTTTCATAATTAACGAGAAAATCTAGTTTAAAGTTTTTCATATAAAAATTGAATAAAAAAAATAATTTTTGGTATAAAATGATGAGTGAACACAGAATTTCGATTTTAAAGAGAAAATCGAGTTTAAAAATTTCAAAAAAATCTATTTTTGATATTAGAAATGAGTGATCACAGAATTTCATAATTTTGGCATAATTAACGAGAAAATCGAGTTTTTCTGTGAAAAGAACACAGAATTTTATTATTTTGGCTTTATCTATCGTAATTAACGAGAAAAACGAGTTTAAAGTTTTCCATATAAATGTTTAAAAAAAATAATTTTTTATTATTTTGGCTCTATTTTTCTATTTTCCATAGAAAAAATTTCAAAAAAATCTATTTTTGGTATTAGAAATGAGTGATCACAGAATTTCATAATTTTGGCATAATTAACGAGCAAGTCGAGTTTTTCTGTGAAAAGAACACAGAATTTTATTATTTTGGCTTTATCTATTATTAACGAGAAAAACGAGTTTAAAGTTTTTCATATAAATGTTTAAAAAAAAATAATTTTTTATTATTTTGGCTCTATCTATCACAATTAACGAGAAAATCTAGTTTAAAGTTTTTCATATAAAAATTGAAGAAAGATTAATTTTTGGTATGAAAAATGAGTGAACACAGAATTTCGTTTTTAACGAGAAAGTCGAGTTTAAAATTTTCCATAGAAAAAATTTCAAAAAAATCTATTTTTGGTATTAGAAATGAGTGATTACAGAATTTCATAATTTTGGCATAATTAACGAGCAAATCGAGTTTTTCTGTGAAAAGAACACAGAATTTTATTATTTTGGCTTTATCTATCGTAATTAACGAGAAAAACGAATTTAAAGTTTTCCATATAAAAATAAAAAATAAACAATTTTTGGCTCTATCTATCACAATTAATGAGAAAATAAAATTTAAAGTTTTTCATACAAAAATTTCAAAAAAATAAAAAAAACATGTTTGATATGAAGAATGAGTGATTTTGGCTCTTTCTATCATAATTAACAAGAAAATCGAGCTCAAAGTTTTTCAAGTATTTCACAGTAATAAAAATGTTTACAGTGAAATATTTGCTATGGAAATTTTTTTCAGTGTTTTCATTATGGACAAATTTTTTTTGGAAAATTTTCTATAAGAAAATATGTTTAGTGAAAAATTTTCTATAGAAAACAAAACAAGTGGTACAAGTCATCCTAAAAGTGATGAGTCATCCTAAACTTTTGAGTCATCATAAAACTGCAAAGTCATCCTTAAAAGGTCAGTAATTCTAAAACTGCAGATTCAGTCAAAAACTGCTGAGTCATCCTTAAACTGCTTAAACATCCTAAAAATGTTGAGTAATTCTTAAAATGCTGAGTCATACTAAAACTGTTGATTCATCCTTAAACTGCTAAGTCATCCTTAAAATGCTGGGTCATCCTTAAACTGCTGAGTCATCCTTAAACCGTTGTCATTCTAACTGTGCTTTCAGCAACTACTTAAATTATATAATGCAATCATAATCTTACTTAGGACTTATAAGGCTTAACAAGCGGTACTTAATAGTCCCCACAACTGCCCAACCGTGCCTGGAGGGTCGTCACTGATTAGAGCGATTACTAAATGTACATATATTATCTTATTGTTACGATTAGCAGAGTCGTAAAGAAATGAACTCATTAGAAACATGTCTTCTTTTAAGCTGAGGTATTAGAAAGTTTTGATATTATCTTAAATTATTGTAGAGTTTTAATCTTAGTGCCGAACATTTTTAGTTATAAAAATTGTGTAGCCTAAAAACTTCTATTTTGAGGCCATATAAAAAATTTGAAACATTAAAATCTTCTGCATAAAACAAAGTTTATATTACCAATTGTTTTTTATACCTTCAACTTACTCAACTCATTCCTTTACATCCCTGCCCCTAATAAAAGAATCTGTTTCTTGTTAAACAACATCTTTGCCTTTTTCTTATTTTCTTTCTCTGTGTGTGAATTTGTATCATTTTGCTGTAATCTTCTTAGTTAAGTTGTTTTTCGTAACGTCAACTTATAACCAACCCAACCCGGAATCTTCTCTCAATGTCAGTCCATCTTTAGCTTCTGTTTGTTAGATTTCTCCTTGAGTTTTCCTTTATCTATTTATTTGTTTTTCTTTGTCCTTGCGTTGATGGTATTATGGTGGATTTTATTTCTAAAAGAAAAATAGCGAAGAAAATATTAGAATATTTCTGAAAGCAATTGAAATTTTATAATTGAGTATTATTTTTCTTTGAGTTAACGAAGCTTAGAAGAAAGGAAACGCTTTGTGGAGACAGAATAATAAAAAGCTTTGGCAACTTTGACTTTGTGGAAAATTTGTTATTGTTGATATTTTATTTTTAATTTTGTTAAAAGTTATTTTCAAACTTAAGACTTTTTTTAATTTTCTATAGAAGTGTCTTCGTATCGCAAACTTCTCCATAGAAATGTCTTCTAAAGAAAACATTTCTATGGTATTATCTTCCTATCGTCAACTCTTCTTTAGAAATGTTTGCCTAAGGTCAACTTTTCTGTATAAATGTCTTCCTTAAGTCAACTTTTCTATAGAAATGTCTTTCTTTGGATAATTTTTCTATACAAATGCATTTCCTTGCCAACTTTTTGTGAAAGTGCCTTCCTTTGACCAATTTTTCTATAGAAATTCCTTCCTTTGGTCAACTTTTCTATAAAACTGCCATCGTTTGGTCAACTTTACTATAGAAATGTCTTCCTTGCGTCAACTTTTCTATAGAAAAGTCTTCCTTATGTCAACTTTTTTATAGAAAAGTCTTCCTTGGGTCAACTTTTCTATAGAAAAGTATTTCTTTGGACATCATTTCTATAGAAAAGTCTTTCTTGGGTCATCTTTTCCACAAAAAAGTCTTCCCTTGGTCATTTTTTCTACAGAAAAGGCTTCTCTTGGTCAACTTTTCTACAGAAAGGTCTTCCCTTGATCAACTTTTCTACAGAAAAGTCTTCCCTTGGTCAACTTTTCTACAGAAAAGTCTTCCCTTGGTCAACTTTTCTATAGAAAAGTCTTCCTTTGGTCAACTTTTCTATAGAAAAGTCTTCCTATGGTCAACTTTTTTATAGAAAAGTTCTCCTTTGGTAAATTTTTCTATGGAAAAGTCTTCCTTTTGTCAACTTTTCTGTAGTAGAGTCTTCCTTTGGTCAACTTTTCTATAGAAAAGTCCACCTTTGGTCAACTTTTCTATAGAAAAGTCTTCCTTTGGTCAACTTTTTTATAGAAAAGACTTCCTTTGGTCAACTTTTCTAGAGAAAAGTTTTCCCTTGGTCAACTTTTCTAGAGAAAAGTCTTCCTTTGATCAACTTTTCTATAGAAAAGACTTCCTTTGATCAACTTTTCTATAGAAAAGTCTTCCTTTGGTCAACTTTTCTATAGAAAAGTCTTTCTTTGGTCAACTTTTCTATAGAAGTGTCTTCCTTTGGTCAACTTTTCTATAGAAAACCCTACCTTTGGTCAACTTTTCTAAAGAAAAGTCTTCCTTTGGTCAACTTCTCTAGAGAAAAGCCTTCCTTTGATCAACTTTTTTAGAGAAAAGTCTTCATTTGGTCAACTTTTTTTTTTTTTTTAATGTCTCCTTTTGGTCAACCTTTCAATAGAAATGAATTGCTTTAGTTAACTTTTCTGTAGAAATGTCTTTTTTTGGTAAACTTCTCTTAGAAATGCTTCCTTTGGTCAACTTTTCTATAGTAATGTCTTCCTTAGGTCAACTTTTTCATAGAAATGTCGGCCGTTGGTTAACTTTTCTATAGTAATGTCCTCCTTTGGTCAACTTTTCAAAAGAAATAAATTATTATCATCAAATTTTCTATAGAAATGTGTTTTTATCGTTTACTTATCTATTTGTTTCTATTTTTTTTAATGAATCCATTTTTGTTATCTCAGTTTCTTAGATCAAATTAAATTTATCATTTGATTTTCTTCTTAACCTTCTACAATTTATATGCTTCTCACTAGACATTATCATTTGATCCCACCACTTTCATAAAGAAAAAACTTAAGTAAATTTCCATCCTGTTTCTTGGAAGTAAAAATCCTTGCTCTGATTTGCATTAAGGAAGAGAACTTGCAGGAACAATGAAATAATGAGCTGGCAATGAGAAATTGATTGCATTAAAACTTAAACATTGCTACACACTGTGTCAAGACAAATTGACAAATAACAAAGTGACTGACTGACAGACTGACTGAATGACTTACTGACTAACTAAGTAGTGAGTTCCTTCACTGACAACAAGATAAAGATAAAGAAGCAGCAGATGAAGATGAAGTCTATGAAAAGCGTTGAGTGGCAAAGGAGTCAACAACTTAACACCCAGCAACAAATAAGGAAGGCGACATAGTTGACGAAAACAATGGCAAGGAAGAAAATTCTATTAAAAGGATTTAAAAGATTAAAATCTAGAAGCAGCAGCAACAAAACTCCAGCTAAGAGACAAATGAGTATGATTGTACTAGAGTATTAGAAGAGCACAAGGATAATTCAAGGATTGCATGAAAAGTATAAGTACGCGAGTTTATACAAGTTAACTAGTTAGAAGATTAAATCATATGATATTGTAATTTTTTATTAGATTTTCGCTTTATATTTTTGCTTATTTTGGCTTTATACTCGCAAGTAAATTTCTCAGCAGGATATTTTGTTAGATTTCCCTTTACTTTCTTTTTGGCAAAGTTAAATAATAACCTTGACAAAGTAAATAATTCCTTTGGCAGGATTTTGTAATTCATTTTCTTTACTTACTTTATTCATTTTTAGTAGTTCATAAATGTATATAAAAGACAAGAATAAAATTAATTTATTGCGATAGTAGTTCATGCAAATTCATGATGACAAGTAAATATTGCTCGAAAAATACAAACAATGACTTTCACAGTCATATAAGGCAGCCTTTCAATATTGTTTTACTGTGGCCTTTGTATGTGGGTCAAATGTAATTTTGGCTATGAAAATTTTATTAACTTTAGTTCTTTAAAAGTTAAAAGCATGAATCAGAAAGAGATAAGTCATCGTTACTGTTCAATAAAATATTAACTTAAGGCATTTTTTTATACTTGCCCAACTACATACAAACATTGTATGTAGTTGGTAGCAAAATGGAAAACATCATTAAAACATTAAAGGTAAAACATTACATACAAAAACCATAACTTTCATAAATTCCAACAAAAGTTAAAAATTTTCTTTAGCAAAGTCTGGCTATCGTCAACTTTTCCATAGCAAAGTCTTACTATCGTCAACTTTTCTTTAGCAAAGTCTTACTATCGTCAACTTTTCTACAGCAAAGTCTTCCTATCATCAACTTTTCTAGAGCAAAATCTTTCTATCGTCAAATTTTCTTTAGCCAAGTCTTCCTATCGCCAACTTTTATATAGAAAAGTCTTCCTATCGTCAACTTTTCTATAGAAAAGTCTTCCTATCGTCAACTTTTCTATAGAAAAGTCTTCCTATCGTCAACTTTTCTATAGAAATGTCTTCCTATCGTCAACTTTTCTATAGAAATGTCCTCCTATCGTCAACTTTTCTATAGAAATGTCTTCCTATCGTCAACTTTTCTATAGAAAAGTCTTCCTATCGTCAACTTTTCTATAGAAAAGTCTTCCTATCGTCAACTTTTCTATAGAAAAGTCTTCCTATCGTCAACTTTTCTATAGAAAAGTCTTCCTATCGTCAACTTTTCTATAGAAAAGTCTTCCTATCGTCAACTTTTCTATAGAAAAGTCTTCCTATCGTCAACTTTTCTATAGAAAAGTCTTCCTATCGTCAACTTTTCTATAGAAAAGTCTTCCTATCGTCAACTTTTCTATAGAAAAGTCTTCCTATCGTCAACTTTTCTATAGAAAAGTCTTCCTATCGTCAACTTTTCTATAGAAAAGTCTTCCTATCGTCAACTTTTCTATAGTAAAGTCTTCCTATCGTCAACTTTTCTATAGAAAAGTCTTCCTATCGTCAACTTTTCTATAGAAAAGTCTTCCTATCGTCAACTTTTCTATAGAAAAGTCTTCCTATCGTCAACTTTTCTATAGAAAAGTCTTCCTATCGTCAACTTTTCTATAGAAAAGTCTTCCTATCGTCAACTTTTCTATAGAAAAGTCTTCCTATCGTCAACTTTTCTATAGAAAAGTCTTCCTATCGTCAACTTTTCTATAGAAAAGTCTTCCTATCGTCAACTTTTCTATAGAAAAGTCTTCCTATCGTCAACTTTTCTATAGAAAAGACTTCCTATCGTCAACTTTTCTATAGAAAAGTCTTCCTATCGTCAACTTTTCTATAAAAAAGTCTTCCTATCGTCAACTTTTCTGTAGAAAAGTCTTCCTATCGTCAACTTTTCTATAGAAAAGACTTCCTATCGTCAACTATTCTCTAAAAAATCTTCCTGTCGTCAACTTTTCTTTAAAAAAGTCTTCCTATCGTCAACTTTTCTCTAAAAAAAGTCTTCCTATCGTCAACTTTTCTATAAAAAAGTCTTCCTATTGTCAACTTTTCTCTAAAAGAAGTCTTCCTATCGTCAACTTTTCTATAGCGAAGTCTACCTATCGTCAACTTTTCTATAGCAAAGTCTAAATATCGTCAACTTTTCTATAGCAAAGTTTTCATATCCTCAACTTTTCTATAGCAAAGTCCTCCTATCGTCAACGTTTCTATAGCAAAGTCTTCCTATCGTAAACTTTTCTATATTCAGGTCTCTTATCGTCAACTTTTCTATAGCAAAGTCTTCCTATCGTCAACCTTTACCATTGCAAAGTCTTCTTGTCGTCAACTTTTCTAAAGCAAAGTCTTCCTATAGTCAACTTATCTATAGCAAAGTCTTCCTATGGGCAACTTTTCTATAGCAAAGTCTTCCTATCGTCAACTTTTCTATATCAAAGTCTTCCTATCGGCAACATTTCTTCAGAATTGTCTTTCTGTGCTTTACTTTCTTCAACAAAACTACATTATTTACATTATGTAAACAATTAAAAATATCTACTTTTTAAAACTCGTGTTATCTGTAAAGAAGATACATTATTTACACCATGTAAACAATTTCTTTTGACAGTAAAATATAGAAAAACTTATGAAATTATTTTTTGTTTAGAGAAAATAAAATCTTTAAGTAAAAAATTAAAAGTTTACATCATGTAAACAATTGAAATATTCTTCAATATCAAATAAACTTTATAACTTGAGGTAAAATTTTGGTAACAGATACATTTTACCACAAAACGATATTATTCATTTCATGTAAACAATTGTAATACAAAGTAAAATATAGCAAAATGACAAAAAAAAAACCGAAATTTTGCAGATAAAATATTATTTACCCTTAAAATATCTAAGTTTTTATAAGTTTTATAACAAAATTTATTTAAATATTTAAATTGAACCATTAAATATAATGATTTTTAAAAAATTAGGTGCCATTAATAGTAACTGTTTTGGCCAATTTTAAACTAATACATTTTAGAAAAACAAATCCTAAAAACATGATTTAACATGATGCCACACAAGGCTTCTTCTTTCGAAGGTTATAATTTATTTTAAAATACAATCATCCATCCATCCATCCGTCCAACTTTAGCTCCATAAATAAAAATTTTAAGCGCAATATTCAACATAAATATTTACTCTACGCATTTTAGGTATAAGGTAAAATATGTTTGTATGTTTGTTTGTTTGTATGTATATATATATAACTGTGTGTATATGTATGTATTTTAAGGGAACTACAACAACTACTGTCACAGAACACGATATAGGTCAGCGGTAAATGTCAAAAGAAATTGCTTACTTGGTTGGTTATAGTCGAAGGAAACCGTAACGTAACGAAGGAATGAAATCCTTTTGATTTAGAGATCACACGCATGCAAGTCGATTTCATTTATTTTTTTGCGTTTCGATCTTTTTTTCTCTTAATATTTCTGTTGTTTTAGTTTTAATATAAAAAGGGAAACCGAAAATTAAATATTGAAAATCAGTAAAAAAAAAAACTACATCAAGATTCGATTTTTTTTTTCGTAATTTTTTCTTTTTTTTTATAAATTGCGTGGTAGAAGTTGTTGCTTTCAAATAATTTAAAATGCAAAATTCGCGATCAAAACAAAAAAATCCAAAAGGGAATATTTAGTTTGAAAGATGATGCACCCTACAATTGACGATTTCGATTTTAAATTGATGATCAGTCTAACGATTTCAATTTATGATCAGTCTTAATTATTATCGTTAAAATTGGTCTCTGTATTTGTCTTTACATTTGCTTTACTTTGTATTATAGTCTATATCTCAGACTATGTCTTAGTCGATGTCTTATTTTAATAACGATTATATTCGATCGTGGGCAGAGTTGCCGTTTTTTTATACTTTCCAATAAAATAGGTATTTTTTTCAATGTGTAGTTCTGAGGTTTTAAAAAGAAAAAGTTTTCTATTCCATTTTGTTTAATCAAACATTTTTCTATATACAAATTTTTTATCAAACATTTTTTTAACTAAAATTTTCTATAGAAAATTGATGTTATTAAAAATTTGTTATCCAAAATTTTTCTATAAAAAATATATGTATCAAAAATTTTTCTGTACAAAATTTTTTATAGAAAAATTTTGGATAAACAATTTTCGAAGGAAATTTTTTTTGTTTTTTTGATAAAAATTTTTCAAAAGTAATATTTTTTTATCCAAAATTTTTATACCGAAAATTTTTTTTATCAAAAATGTTCCTAAAGAAAATTTTCTATCAAAAATTTTTCTATAGAAAATTTTTTTATCAAAAATTTTTCGACAGAAAATTTTTTTATCCCAAATTTTTCTACAGAAAATTTTTGTATTTAAAATTTTTTTAAAGAAATTTTTTATGAATAATTTTTCTATAGAAATATATATCCAAAATTTTTTTGTAGGAATTTTTTTTTTCAAAATTTTTTTATAAAATTGTTTTGTCCCAAATTTTTCTATACAAAATTTTTTTTATTAAAAATATAGAAATTTTTTTTATCACAAAATTTTTTTATAGAAAATTTTTTATAAAGAAATTTTTTATGAAAAATTTTTCTATAGAAATATTTTGTATCCAAAATTTTTCTGTAGGAAATTTTTTTTCCCAAAATTTTTCTATAAATTTTCTTATCCCAAATTTTTCTATACAAAATTTTTTTTATTAAAAATTTTTCTATAGAAATTTTTTTTGTGAGAAATTTTTTTATAGAAAATTTTTTATCAAAATTGAAATTTTTTTTATCAAAAATGTTTTTATAGAAAATTTTTTAACACAAATTCAAAATTTTTCTATAAAAAAAAAAATTCTACAAAAAATGTATTTATCAAAAATTTTTCTGTACAAAAAATTTTCGAAGGAAATTTTTTTTTTTTTTGGATAAAAAAAAATTTTCCAAAGAAAATTTTTTTATCCAAAATTTTTATATGGAAAATTTTGTCATCAAAAATTTTTCTATAGAAAATTTTTTATCCAAAATTTTTCTAAAGAAAATTTTCTATCAAAAATTTTTCTATAGAAAATTTTTTCATCAAAAATTTTTCAAAAGAAATTTTTTATGAAAAATTTTTCTATAGAAATATTTTGTATCCAAAATGTTTCTGTAGGAAATTTTTTTTTCCAAAATCTTTCTATAAAATTTTTTTGTCCCAAATTTTTCTATACAAAATTTTTTTTATCTAAAATTTTTCTATAAAAATTTTTTTATCAAAAATTTTTTAATACAAATTTTTTTATCAAAAATTTTTCTATTGAAAATTTTTTTTTAACAAAAATGTTTCTATAGAAAATTGTTTCTATAGAAAATTTATCTGTTACATTAATAAATAAATGTAACAGGTTTGGGATCAAATGCAAATACACTTCTTTTTGAAGAAAATTTTTTATCCAAAATTTTTCTATAAAAATTTTTATATAGAAAATTTTTAATCAAAAATTTTTCTATTGAAAATTTTTAATCAAAAATTTTTCTATTGAAAATTTTTCTGTAGAAAATTTTTATATAGAAAATTTTTTTATCGCTAATTTTTGTATAGAAAATGTTTTTATCCAAATTTTTTCTATAGAAAATTTTCTTATTCAAAATTTTTCTATAGAAAATTTTTTTATTCAAAATTTTTCTATAGAAAATTTTTTTATCCAAAATTTTTCTATAAAAAATCTTTTTATCCATAATTTTTCTATGAAAAAATTTTTTTATCCAAAATTTTCCATAGAAATATTTTTATCAAAAATTTTTCTATAGAAAATTTTTTACTCAAAATGTTTCTACAGAAAATTATTTTATCCAAAATTTTTCGATAGAAATATCAAAACTTTTTTCGTTTTTGTATTTTCTTAAACAAAGCGGCACCAAGCGACTTTGCTATCATCGGCTTCTGGTGGTATGGGCTACCAAAGCTTTGCCACCTTTATCATCATATGTAGAGCATTTCCAAGATCTTTATTGCCTAAAACTCATTTAAATCTTTTTTTACAAATTTTAGTTTTTGAACTTGGCTTTAATATTGTTATTATTGTTATTAGTTGTTGGTCAATAAACCCCGTTTTCCAAACAAAACAAATCAACCGACCAACCACAAAAAAAAATAAAAACAAGAAGACTATAAAAACCAGAGCACAAACTTAAGATCGTGCGTTTGTGTGGCTGCGCTAAACTGCGCTGAGCTTTCCGAACGCACAATGATCAACATAACTGTTCAGATCATTCTTGAAGCAGTTTTTGTTGATTTTCCGAATTTGATTACGATTTATTTTGCCAGTGACTTTAAAAGAGTCATTACGACGATCATTTATGAACCCTTTTTGTTGCTGTTTGTTTTTTTTTTTTTGGTGATCGTTGTTTTGGCCTGAACTTTGATGAAGATGAAATGCTTGTTCAATATTTAAACATATTTTTTTCTTATATTTCATTTTTGTTTTTTATTTGGATTTTTTTTTGGATTTTTGTACGTTTCGGCTCGATTATTTATATTTTAGGCTTCTGGGTGGCGCTCTGCATCACACTTCATCAAGTGGCATGATCATCATCAACATTACTGTATTTTTGGGGCAAAACAAAAAGCAAAAAAAGGTTTAAGCGAAATATTTATAAAACATGATCGAATTGTACTTTTGTTAATGTTACTCCCGAAAATAAGGTCTTGAGTACTAACCAAAAATAAAAACAGGAGTTACCTCATATTTATGCCAATAAGTTGCACTCATACATTAATATTTGGATAATAGGTGATTCTTTTTTTGCTTTTCAAAGAACCTCACGAAGATAGCCAATACCAGGATATACTTCGCAGCCTCTGCTGAGACTTTTAGACCAGAATGAGTCCCAGCTTCAGTTCTTTTCGGTGTCTGTGTATCATAAGGTGTTCGCAGTCTTTTATTGGATTTCTTAGTCGAGTCATACTATTTTTCAGTTATTCTTCTGCTTGACAGATAGAGCTTTTGGATCAACTTTTTTTATATCGAAAAATATTTGAAAAGATTTTTTTTCTTAAGAAAAATTTTCAATGACAATATTTTTCTATAGAAAAATTTTCAAGAGAAACATTTTTGGGGAAAAAAATTCTATTAAAAAATTGTTGTTAAAAAAAAATTTATACAGAAAAATTGTTGATAAAAAAATTTTCTATAAAAAAGTTTTGGGAAAAAAAATTTTGATAAAAAAAATTTTCTATAGAAATATTTTTGATAGGAAAATTTTCTATACAAAAGTTCTATACAAAAATTTTTGATAAAAACATCTTCTATTAATAAATATGAAAAGCTTTTTATAAAAATATGTTTTTGATAAAATTTGTTTTTTTTTAAATTATTGATAAAAACATCTTTTATTAAAAAATTTTTTATAAAAAAATTTTCTATAGAAAAATTTTTGTAAAAATTTTCTATAGAAAAATTTTTGTAAAAAATTTCTATAGAAAAATTTTGATAAAAAAATTTCTATAGAAAAATTTTGATAAAAAAATTTCTATAGAAAAATTTTGATAAAAAAATTTCTATAGAAAAATTTTGATAAAAAAATTTCTATAGAAAAATTTTGATAAAAAAATTTTCTATAGATAAAAAAAAAATTCTATAGAAAAATTTTGATAAAAAAATTTTCTATAGAAAAATTTTTGATAAAAAAATTTTGTAAAGAATTATTTTTGATAAAAAAAATTATGTATAGAAACATTTTTGATAAAAAAAAATTTGCATGGAAAATTTTGGTAAAAAAAATTTTGAAAACAAAATTTTCTGTAGAGAAATTTTTGATAAAAAAATATTTTATAGCAACATTTTTGATAAAAAAATTTGATATTTTTGATAAAAAAAAAAACTTTCTATAGAAAAATTTTTGATAAAAAAACTTTCTAAAGAAAAATTTTTGATAAAAAATTTTCTATAAAAAAATTTTTGGGGAAAAAAAATTTGATAGAAAAATTTTTGAAAAAAAATCCTATAGAAAAATTTTCAATAAAAAAATTTTCTGTAGAATATTTTTTATTATTTGAAAAAAAATTTCAATAGAAACATTTTTTAAAAAAAAAATTCAATAGAAAAATTTTTGATCAAAAAAAATCTCTATGGAAAAAATTTTGTAAATAAAATTCTATAGAAACTTTGATAAAAAGATTTTCTATAGAAACATTTCAAAAAAAAAATTTCTATAGAAAAATTGTTGGACAAAAATTTTCTACACAAAAATTTTTGATAAAAAATTTTCTACACAAAAATTTTTGATAAAAAATTTTCTACACAAAAAATTTTGATAAAAAAATTACCTATAGAAAAATTTTTGATAAAAAATTTTCTATAGAAAAATTATTGATAAAAACATTTTCTATTAAGAAATTTTCTATAAAAAAATTTTCTGTAGAAAAATTTTTGTAAAAAATTTTCTGTAGAGAAATTTTTGATAAAAAAATATTTTATAGCAACATTTTTGATAAAAAAATTTGATATTTTTGATAAAAAAAAACTTTCTATAGAAAAATTTTTGATAAAAAAACTTTTTAAAGAAAAATTTTTGATAAAAAATTTTCTATAGAAAAATTTTTGAGGAAAAAAAATTTGATAGAAAAATTTTTGAAAAAAAAATCCTATAGAAAAATTTTCGATAAAAAAATTTTCTGTAGATAAATTATTAAAAAAAAAATTTTTAGAAAAATTTTTTATAAAAAAAATGTCCTATCGAAAAATTTTTGTAAAAAAAATTTCTATAGAAAATTTTTTTTTGAAAATAATTTTCTATAGAAAAATTTTGGTAAAAAAAATTTTCTATAATCTATAGAAAAATTTTTGAAAAAAAAATCCTATAGAAAAATTTTCGATAAAAAAATTTTCTGTAGAAAAATTTTTAAAGAAATTATTTGAAAAAAAAAATTTCAATAGAAAAATTTTTAAAAAAAAAAATTTCAATAGAAAAATTTTTGATCAAAAAAAATTTCTATTGAAAAAATTTTGTAAATAAAATTTGATAGAAACTTTGATAAAAAGATTTTCTAAAGAAAAATTTTTGAAAAAAAATTTTCTATAGAAAAATTTTTGGACAAAAATTTTCTACAAAAAAAATTTTGATAAAAAATTTTCTACACAAAAAATTTTGATAAAAAAATTTCCTATAGAAAATTTTTTGATAAAAAAATTTCTATAGAAAAATTATTGATAAAAACATTTTCTATTAAAAAATTTTCTATAAAAAAATTTTCTGTAGAAAAATTTTTGTAAAAATTTTCTATAGAGAAATTTTTGTAAAAAAAAATTTCTAAGAAAAATTTAAAAAAAAATTTCAATAGAAAATTTTTGATAAACAGAAATTTTTAATAAAAAAAACTTTCTAAAGAAAAATTTTTAATAAAAAATTTTCTATAGAAAAATTTTTATTAAAAATTTGATATAAAAATTTTTGATAAAAAAATTTTCTACAAAAAAATTTTCGATAACAAAATTTTCGGTAAAAAAATTTTCAATAGATAAGTTATTGAAAAAAAAAATTTAGAAAAATTTATTATAAAAAAAATGTCCTATCGAAAAATTTTTGCAAAAAAAATTATATAAAAAATTTTTCGATAAAAAAATTTTCTGTAGAAAAATTTTTAAAGAAATTATTTAAAAAAAAAAAATTCAATAGAAAAATTTCAATAGAAAAATTTTTGATCAAAAAAAATTTCTATGGAAAAAATTTTGTAAGTAAAATTCTATAGAAACTTTGATAAAAAGATTTTCTATAGAAAAATTTTTTATAAAAAATTTTCTATAGAAAAATTTTTGGACAAAAATTTTCTATAGAAAAATTTTTGGACAAAAATTTTCTATACAAAAATTTTTGATAAAAAAATTTTCTACAGAAAAATTTTTGATAAAAAAATTTTCTATAGAAACATTTTTTATAATAAAATTTTCTATAGAAACATTTTTGATAATAAAATTTTCTATAGAAAAATTATTGATAAAAACATTTTCTATTAAAAAATTTTCTATAAAAAATTTTTTGGAGAAAAATTTTTGTAAAAAATTTTCTATAGAGAAATTTTTGTAAAATAATTTCTAAGAAAAATTTCAGTAGAAAAATTTTTGATAAACAATTTTGTATAGAAAAATGTTTGATAAAAAAAATTTATATAAAAAAATTTTCTATAGTGAAATTTTCGAAAAGAAATTTTTTATAGAAAATTAAAAAAAAAAAATGACTTTTATCGGCGGTAAGATATAAAAGTGGATGTAAAACGAAAATCTAACATTTAAGAGTGACAACAGATGGCACCACTTTATGGTTCTAAAAATAGCATGACTATTTTTAGAACCATAAAGTGTTGCCATCTGTTGTCACTCTTAAATGTGTAATTATCAGCTTTCACCTTATTTCTTAAGAAGATAATCCAATTCGAATAAACAATTATATTGCCAGAATTTGCCTGAGTGTTACTTCTTTTTATAAAAAAATAGAAAACAGATGATCATTACCGATCCTTCTTTAGTTTATCCACACGAACCCATTAATCTCGAAATCTTAAAATCACCAAATCAGTGTTTAAGCTAATAACACCTTAATACCATTATTGTAATGTCATAATTTGCTCCAAAAACATAACTTGAAGGCGAGTTCTTAACAAAAATTCCCTCAGCCAAAGAGGGCAGGCAGGCAGTAGTGAGTATGTCATGTGATAAAATTACATATTTTAAATTAATGACTAAATCATCATCATCATCATCATACTTTAGTTAAGGAATGTCGTTACACTAAAACAACTAAACCAACAAAAAAGAAAATAAACACCAATAATTACCGAACATGATCACAATAATTAACATTTTATGATCATATATAAAAAAAGGGATCGATCAAACCTAAAACATGGTGGTCAACAAATATTACAATCAACCTTAAAACCAATCGATCAAGTGATCGTAACAAAAAAAATCAACGTCAATACTTTGTAGGTACTTACAATTTTGAACATGGACTCTCGTGGAAACAGAAGCTTTTGAGTTTCGCATTTCAGGTTTCGCGGTAAATCTCTGGAGACCAGAAGAGACAAAATGACGGCGACAAGTATTTTGTTTGGTATGTCCGATCATGTTGATTAACTCATTAACGTCATTAGCATGATCATATGTTAGTGTTCGGTGTTGGCTGGTGGTGGTGATGATGTTAATAATGATCATAATGTTAAGGGGAGACATTCTTTTGGTGTGATCGAAATTAGTGTTACCATTGTTTTTGTTTATAGAACTATATTTTTTTAATTATATAGAAACGAAGCTTATGAATGTGGAGCAAAGGTTTTCAAAATTTAAGCTTTATTGTTTGTCTGTTTTTATACTTAAATTCATTTTTGTAAAAATTCTTCTGTAACATAATTAAGTCTTACTTTTGCCCTCCCTCTACAAATGCCCCCTAAACTTTATTTATTTATTTCTTGAAAACTTTTTCCCATGCAATCTAAAAATTCCTTTTTTTTTTTCTTTCTTTGAGAAATCCTGCTACAATGTTTTAAAATTAATTTCGCCCGAGGGCAAAAACTATTCATTATTTTGTTGTGACAGTAAAGCTGCAGAAAAAAAAGGAGAAAATACTAAAAACTTGGTCATTAATTGGACCAGGCCAGTATGGCATCGAGCGATCAGAACATACTTATAAGATCACATCTGCACATGAAGTCCCTGTCCATGAATGTTGCATTTTAAATACATCATCGTCTTCTTTGTCTGCTGTCATGTGATAGTTGATGATGATGAAGATGATCAACAATTTGAGTTGAAGTGTATACAACAATGTTGTACGCACACGATCATACACGATCATTTACTTCCTGGCAATTTGTTATTGTTCATACTTTCAAACCAACAAAAAACGAGAGCTAATGTTTGAAGAATTGTGTAATTATTTAAATGTGTGTTAAGATAAATCTTTTCGAAAACTTTTCAACACTTTTTGTGATTGATCTTCTTTTGAATGAAATTAGTTTGAAATTAGTATGACCTACGAAGGTATTACCTGTGTATGATCATCATGAAAGCATCAGGTTGCAAGTGAAACTTGTTGAAGATACAGGTGGTTCGAAAGAATTAAAAGACTATGATGTAAGTTGTTGGGTTATTAATCAAGACATTTTGATATTTTACCGCCATTTCAAGAGATTTATTGCCCAGTTTCTGTCAAAATAAACAAGAAAAAATTATGTTAAATTCAGTTACGTATTTCAAAGTTTAAGCTATAACTTATGTAAATTATATACAGTAATTACTAAGATCCCTCATGAAAATGAGAGCTCTAGAAATCAAGGTTTATCTTAACTTCTCCCCTAAAATCCACCTCTAATACAAGATTCCTTCATGCTAGAATTTTCCTTTAAACTATTTGTCTTTCTACTTCAAATACTTAAATGACTTTTAAACATTATCCTGGAATATCGAGCTAATAAATCAAATTAATTTCCTTTTGTCTATATGAAATCTTTACACCTACATCGCCCCCCCTCCCCTTATGGCTATGAAATCACTTTTGTAAATGTAAATAATTTCACTATTTGACCGCATTTGCGAATTTAGCAATTAAACACTTTGAAAATTACAATTGACATCATAAATTGTTACAGTCTCTCAGTCGTGTGGCATGACCACAGATTGCAAACAAAAAGGATTTACTTTAGATCATTTGTTATGTTGTGTGTATCACAATCCTTCAATTTGTTGTATTCATTGAATTTTATCACTGATTTGTGTTAATTTTACAAATCAACCGCAGAATGTCAAATGGAAATCTATAGAGATAACTATAGCTCTATTTATATTAGGGTGTCCCTACTCTAAGACAAATATCAACATTGGAAATTGAATAGTAGAGAGGTTAAAGGTGGTGAAAAGGAGAGATAAAGCTTTATATTACTCAACATAAAGCTTTATATTACTCATGTATACTTAAAGAACAATGAAGTTGGGTCATTTGTTGTTGTTGAGATGTATTGTTAAAGCTTTTTTTGTGCTACAGCCTATTTTGTTTCTTTTACATCGGCCGCGTGTTATTGTTTAAGACTTAATAATTACAGATATTAGTGTTGCCGTAACTGGGGCTCGAACCCAGGCTGAATATAATAATTTTTAAGTATTCGAACTTTAGTTTGTAAGCACATGAAATACTAATCATAACATATTATATTCAGCCTGGGTTCGAGCCCCAGTAACGGCAACACTAATATCTGTAATTACTAAGTCTTAAGCAATAACACGCGGCCGATGTAAAAGAAACAAAATAGGCTGTGGCACAAAAAAAGCTTTAACAATACATCTCAACAACAACAAATGACCCAACTTCATTGTTCTTTAAGTAAACATGAGTAATATAAAGCTTTATGTTGAGTAATATAAAGCTTTATCTCTCCTTTTCACCACCTTTAACCTCTCTACTATTCCCTTTCCAAAGAAGGTAATTCAATTCGTATATACACTACATATGTACATTTGTATCTCCTGAGTGTTTCTTCCCTTAAAAAAATGAAGAAATTTTGGAATTATCTCAAAAACTTTGGCTTGCGGCACATGGTAGGCTTCTTTTTTGCCTCAAACATTTTAAGGCTTACTAGAGTGTTCCATGCAACCGATTTAGGGTTGAAGTAAGACATTTTGTATATAGTTCCCACACAACATTCCAATTGGAACAAGGGGTACTTCTCTCAGACAATGAGCTGCATCCGATTCTATTTTTAGACTCATTGAAAGGGACCTACGTTTTAAATCCGGCTCTGAACGGGAAATGCATTAGTTAGAGAAGCTTTACATAGCCTTATACTCAATAACCAGTGGATTTTTTTTTGAAAATTTTAACACATTTTGCACTTTTTTTTTAAATAGGTATCACCCTAATATATATTCCTCATTTGATTAACTAACACTTGTTATATTGGAACTGAACCAAAACAAGATTGAAAACTTATTGATGTGTTAAGCTAAAAGTTTGTAATATTAAAGTTTTAATTAAATTGTTGTAAACTATTGCTAAAATACTAGTAACAAAAACACTAGCACATAACGATTCTTATTATTTTACCACAACTAATTTAAGACAATGAAGAACTTTCAGACTACGTCTTCCAAATATACCAAAAATTACTTCATGACTACGTTATCCAAGACTCTCTTACGTTCTGAATACATCTTCCACGCACACAGACTTAAGACAGTCTCAAACAAAAACTAGGTCTTCAACTTAGACTACGTCATCTACCCCGTCAATGTCTTATGCTTAAACTTAGTCTTGTATTCAGACTACGTCATATATTTAGACTACATCTTCTACTCTGACTATGTATTAAACATGACTACGTCTTCAACTTTGACTATGTTTTAAACTTAAATTAAGTATTATATTCAGATAAGATCTACTTTGAATATATCTTAAACTCAGACTACTACTCATACTTACTCAGACTAGGTCGGACCAAATCTTATACTCAAACTACGTATTATACTGAGACTAGGTATTACACAGTACGACAGTGGTTGGTACACATGAGAAATGTTAACAGAATATGAAAATAGACTTAAAATAAAGAAATACGACTCTCGACGTTTTGCTGTAGCATGTCGGAATTTTAAGAAAATAGATTTTAAAGATTCGATGGACCGTGGAGGTTCACTTGTAACGTAATACTATTATAAAAAGTTCTATAAAATTAGAATGGGTGAACTGATTTGAATGCTTCGATTTAGCCAGATCGCTTAGATTACCAAAGAAATAGGAGCCTAAAGTTAGTCTGTTTTTATGCAACAGGGGCCAAATTACCGTATTCGATATCGATCGAAAACTCTGACTTTTAAGCGAATATTGTGAAGTATACTTTAGGGATGTCCGAAGTTACTTCGATGCAAAAAGTTTATTAAAATTTGGTATCCATTTTGATTCCTTTTTAAAAATATATATTGTTCAATTAAAACTTTTTTAATATTGTTCATATTTTGGCAAATAACTTTAAAAAAAATATAGAAAACTGTGTATCTTTTAAATAAAATTGATTATCCTTAAAGTATGCTATACAAATGTTTTGAAACTATCTAAGATTTCGATCGATATCGAATGCCGTAATTTGGCCCCAGGTGCAGAGAAGATGCTCTTCTTCTCCACAGTCTCAAATCTTGCTAAATCGTCTTATTTACAGTTCGCATTGCTATGCCTCTATAAGAAAGATATTAAATTGATAAGTCATCTCGTTATGAGGTCTGCTGCCATCCAAACCAGATTTTTAATTCTGGTGATTCTTCGTGCTATATTTAGCTGTAGATCTTTGGAGAACACCTCAAAGCCCACCTGATTATAAAGTTGTTATTCCACCTTTTTACCAAGAATTCCGAGTAGCTATAAGTAACGTTAACGTAACGCAGAGAAGTGTTAATTTTTTTGGATTTGTCCACAACCCAACAAGTTTTTAGAAGTAAATCCTCGGACTAGACCTGAGTTTTAAGTCGATATTATATTTTTTACCAAGAATTTCTCATGTGACGTTAACGTAAGGGAGGGATTTTTCAAATCTATCATAATTCCAACGATGATTTTAAAACCTACACGCAACTGTCTATATTAATAAATTTTTAAAGAATAAAACACAAAATATTATATTTTTATCGAAGTATGAAACCTATTAAGAGTACGTAACGTACGTAACGGAGAAACACATATGTCTGGATAATTGTTTATCTTGCAGAGAATCCTAGTACTTATTATAAAACTTATGTTTCGAAAGCGTAAATGACGTAAACGTAACGGAGGGCGATTTTTTTAGATTTTTCCGCATTCCAACGATAAGACAACGTTGGTTTACTTAATTCAGGCCAAATCTTATTAGTTGGTTAATATTTCAAAACGTAGACGTTATTACCGATATTGATAAATAGATAAGAAAAAATACGTTTTTAGTCGAAGTACGAATCATATTTGAAGTACGTTTCGTACGTAACGGATAAATGCATAAGTCTGAGTAAGGCTATCTTTACAAAGACTACGTTTATCTATAAATATTGCTTTTGATTACTAACACTGATCCTAGTGCTGATGACAATACATGTTTTTGACGCGTAAGTAACGTAAACGTAACGGAGAGAGATTTTATTTGGTTTGTCCACAAGATATCGATAATTTAACAAAATATTCTTAGCATAGTTGGTCAATATTTCAAAGCCCACACGCTAGTACTGAAATTTATACATGGTTAAAGAATAAGTTATTAAATGTTCTAACCTAATCAAAGTATATAACGTGTTTGTAGAACGTAGTGTAATTAGAGTATAACACGTAGTAAAAGTATGAAACGTAGTAAAAGTATAAAACGTAGTAAAAGTATAAAACGTAGTAAAAGTACGAAAAGTAGTAAAGGTATGCAACGGTGCTTCGTGGCAAAGCATATGTCTGAGAAATTCTATATTTGCTTAGAATACGTTTATCAGCAGATTACGTTGAGGCTACATGCTTATGTTTTGGGTGCTTGTAGTCTGGTTGTTCAACTAATAAGTGCGTTTAAATCGAGTATTATTGATTGGTGCTAATAAACGACCACAAGAAATTAAAGATTGTCAAAAGAACAAGTCGAATTTTCAGCATAAGATGTAGTCTGGGTAAAAAAAAACATGGATTACATTTTTACCCAGCCTATGCTTTATATATGCTCTGTGCTAGTATTTAATTATGTCGTCTTTAATTCCTTGTCTTTGCTATTCAGACCAATCGATAATCCCCGGTTTAATACGCACTGTTTTCGTTTGTTTTCGTCTACTTAAGCGACCAGACAAATACGCACCCAGAACATAAGCATTATCTTACGACACCTTTTACGCACTTATCCAACTTCTTTGCATCTAATGATTACCATTCTATTGTTTAACGGTAGTTGACCTATTTTTAAATTAAATGAAAAGCAAACGAAATGTTTGAAAAGAAATAGTTTATAACACTAAGAAGGTTTAGGCACAAAAAGACATTTACTCAAAAATTTACAACTTATTAGAATTTCAATCATCTTTGGCAAGTGCTTGTAGTAGCCCCTCGCTAGCAAAGAAAAAAACTTGCCTCATTGTCTGGTTAGTGTGTCGAATGTCTCGTCCCAAACGTCTGTCCCTGTAACTTAAGCATTACTACGGTGTAATTGTACATGTAAAACATCATCAAACCGATGATGAGGAATGAAGAGGCGATTTCAATTCACCTGTAAAAAACATAAGTTCGCACACACACACACACACACATAGACACTTTTACATGTAGAAATAACTGTCTGGTTTGTCTTACCATAAACGGTGAAATTGAATACTCTCCCTTATAAAAAAAATATATATATTTTTTTGTTTGCTCTCTTTTTTTGTTAATGACAGACATAAACTTCCCATACAGAAGTCGAAAAAATAATGAACTAACAAACAAAAATTTTCTTAGTTGGTCAATATTTGAAAACCTAGACGCTACTGCCGATATTGATATATGGTTAGAGAATAAGATACAAAATGTTCTAAATTTGTTTGAGTTGAGAAGTTGGAGTACTCAATCTAGACGGAGGGTGAAACTTAGAAGTCGGAGTATGAACTGTACTTATAGTTCGTAACGTATTCCTTATATGAAACACAGTTCTTATACGTAACGGAGTTGAGTTACGTAACATAGGAGGGCTATAAAACGTAGTTAAAGTATGAGACATATTCTGAATATGAAAAGTAGTCTAAGTATAAAATGAAGCACGTAACGCAGTCGAAGTATGAAATGTAATTAAAGTAAGTAACACATTCGGAGTATAAAATGTTCTAACAGTTCAAACAAGTATTGCAGTTGAGGTACGTTACATAGTCGAAATTTGAAATCGAATTGGACTATTAAGCGTAGATTAGGTATGAGGCATATTATAAGTTTGATAAGTGGTCTATGCATTAAACGAAGTTCAAACTTAGACGGAATTTGAAGCAAAGTAAGAGTAGGTAACCTAGTGGTATAAAATGTTGTTAGAGTTCTAATACGTAATAAAGTTGTGGTGAGTAACGTAGTAAAGGTTAGAAATTGAACTATGAAACGTTGTTGAGAGGCTCCTTACATATTACGTAACGCTATTTTCGCAGATTTTTAACACCCTCCCCTCACCCTCCTTTTACATTTTAATAGAAATACACATACAGAATACCTCTACCGCAACAAAAGTCATAACACCCTAAAAGCGGTACGTAATATGTGAACAGCCCCTGAACTATGAAGCATGTTATAAGTATAAAAAGTAATCTGAGTAAAAGACGCAGACTGGGTATAAGAGGTAGTTTAGCAAGATGTACTCTAAGTATCAGTTGTAGTCTGAATAATACACTTTAGTCTATGCTTTAAAAATATGTGTTCCGGCTATGTATATTAGCACCCTTATAAGTCGTTGCTTACCCTTAACAATATTCTTATTTAAAAAAAAATAATTAAAATGAAAAAGTTTACAAATGTTGTTTCCTTTAAATTCCAGGAAATCCCTCTACAATTTCTTATTTCAATTCCATATTTTTTTTTTGCCACTGTTGCTGTCTGTCTGGTTTGACAAAATTATTGTTGTTAGTTTGGATAATTAAGCAATAAAAGTGCTTAAAAAGAAAACACTAAGTCCAACACCTTCAGCTAAAACAGAAAACCTAAAAATATGCAAAATTTGCGAGAATATCAAATTTCGGTTGAGAAAATTGTTCCTATGTTTTAAGTTTAAACTAAGTAATTAGGAAATTTTACAAAAAAGAAATAAGAGTAGTTCAAACATGACGAAAAATGTTGCAAACAAAAAATTACAAATCATTCAGAGTTTTTTTTTATCTTAAGACCTTGAAATTAAGAGAAATTTTGATTTATGTAGCATTTAACTCGTTCGTATTTGCCTGTTTAATCATCATCTGTGAATTATATGTTTCAAAACTTGTGTTAAAAACCAATTGATTTGTGGTTTGCTGATAGTCGATACTTTTGATTTTTTTATACTAAATTTATTGGCTGATAGCCAAAAAACATCTTAATATTTTTGGACATTCTAAACCACGAACAAAGTTTATTAACCCCATCAAAAATCGAGAGAATCAAATGAAATATATTTTATAAATTTATAAAATCATAAGTTAAAAGCATTTGTATAAAATTGGAAACAGCCAAACAATAGATAATTCTTATCGTCTAGTCATAGTCTAGTCATAGTCTAGTCATAGTCTAGTCATAGTCTAGTCATAGTCTAGTCATAGTCTAGTCATAGTCTAGTCATAGTCTAGTCATAGTCTAGTCATAGTCTAGTCATAGTCTAGTCATAGTCTAGTCATAGTCTAGTCATAGTCTAGTCATAGTCTAGTCATAGTCTAGTCATAGTCTAGTCATAGTCTAGTCATAGTCTAGTCATAGTCTAGTCATAGTCTAGTCATAGTCTAGTCATAGTCTAGTCATAGTCTAGTCATAGTCTAGTCATAGTCTAGTCATAGTCTAGTCATAGTCTAGTCATAGTCTAGTCATAGTCTAGTCATAGTCTAGTCATAGTCTAGTCATAGTCTAGTCATAGTCTAGTCATAGTCTAGTCATAGTCTAGTCATAGTCTAGTCATAGTCTAGTCATAGTCTAGTCATAGTCTAGTCATAGTCTAGTCATAGTCTAGTCATAGTCTAGTCATAGTCTAGTCATAGTCTAGTCATAGTCTAGTCATAGTCTAGTCATAGTCTAGTCATAGTCTAGTCATAGTCTAGTCATAGTCTAGTCATAGTCTAGTCATAGTCTAGTCATAGTCTAGTCATAGTCTAGTCATAGTCTAGTCATAGTCTAGTCATAGTCTAGTCATAGTCTAGTCATAGTCTAGTCATAGTCTAGTCATAGTCTAGTCATAGTCTAGTCATAGTCTAGTCATAGTCTAGTCATAGTCTAGTCATAGTCTAGTCATAGTCGAGTCATAGTCTAGTCATAGTCTAGTCATAGTCTAGTCATAGTCTAGTCATAGTCTAGTCATAGTCTAGTCATAGTCTAGTCATAGTCTAGTCATAGTCTAGTCATAGTCTAGTCATAGTCTAGTCAATGATATTTTGGTTATTAAATAATTTCTTTTGTTGTAACACATTTGTCTTATTTCTTTTCCTTCCTTTTCTTTATCCATCTTTACAACATCAAACATTTCGTGTTTCACTTTATGTTTTTGTTGCATAATATTTTTTGTTCGAAATCAAGTTCGAACATTAAATTTTTTTTTCCAATAATTTTCTTTGTGTTGTATTTCAAGGCGAATGTTAGGATTTTGTAGTCAGTGATAACATTTCTTTGTTTTAGTCTGAACAAGCAGAGCCTTTGACAAATAAGCTTCATTGTCCTTGATGTAATTATGTGTATGTGTGTGGAAAGGATTTGAGTTAGTTATGTTTAGGAATGTGTTTCTGCAGTATTTGATGTTAAACTTAAAAATTTAGGTCTTTAAGGCGAAAGATATAATATTTTAATATTTTGAATTTAGGAAAATTAAGGTTTTATACTTTTTCTTAAAAGTGGATTACATTGATTCCGAATTTTACTCGAATTGTAAAAATTCATTGCCTTTTTAACAACCCATATATAACTTTGGTATGTTCCTGACATTTTACTGTCATGACAGTCATTTGTAAATGTATGTGTATGTATCTGTAAAAATGTCCTTCCACACATTCCATAAAACAAAACGGTCATTTGTCAAACAACAATGGCAGAAACATCCAAGAAAGACTACCCCAACATATGAAAATTGGACACAAACAAAAACATCAACAAAACTGACATTACACATGTTTGAAGCAGCAGCAGCAGAAGTAGAAAGAACAAAAATGAAATGTCAAAACAAAAAAGAAACAAAAGAAAAAAGAATTAAACATCAACAGCCAACAAATTTGCAAAATCATTTCAAACAAAAAGTTCGAACTACAATACAAGAACTTGATAATGATCATGACGATAATAATGAGGGTAAACAAGATAATGATTATAATAATAATGAAGATATTGAAGAACAAAATTTGTTTTTATTTAATGACGAAATATAAGAATTATGTTACGAGTTTTTGTGTTTACACAATTAATATGAGAAGTACACACAAAATACACATGTAAATATTGTATTTTAATATGGAGCTCAAATCGCGGCTATTGGTCGAATTCTGCTAAATGGGAATTAATTGAGCAAAAAACATTATGTTTTTGCGACATATACAAATAAACTTTAATTAAAAAACCATTTAGGAAAATTTTGAATTTTAATGTTTTCTAAATTTTTGGTAAGTCGGTTTACTGGTTGCTAAGATATAGGTCAATTACCAACTTTTTTTTTTCGGGCTGTTTAAAATAGGTGATGTAAAGTGGATACAGTACAAGCTTTACTCAAAAACACTTAGCTCATGCTACCTTGTCAAATTGAAGCTGATTTATACTAAATCAAAGTTACTAAAATTTAATGACCAGAATGATTAAGATTCTGGGTTATTTTAAGTATATTTTAAAAATTTTCTTATATTAGATCATGTCAGTTATTTTAGGTTTTAGGCTAAATATGCAAAGATATGCAGATAATTTGTAAGTAGTTATAAAGCTAAGGCCTTAGCTTCTTAACAGTATAAAATTTAGTTCCATAGACTTTCGTTGAAAAAAATTATGTACCAATAATTTTCAAGGTAACGTTAAATTTGAGACGATAACAATCCAAAAGCTTTTAATGTATCCCAAAAAACGGTGTTAATTTTCTACTCGAGGCTTTCTTGGTGCATTTTTCTTTGAGAGCCAACCTTTGTTTGGCCAACTTATAAAGTATTTATAAAAATTAAGTCGAAATTGTTATAACACAACTCTTTTAAGTGAATATCTGTCCAACTATTTTTTTTTTTTTTATTATTTAAAAGCCAAAACCCTAGCCATAAAATACTGTGAAAATTGTTTGCATATATTTGCATATTTAGCCTTAAATCTATTATAAGTGATATTAACTAACATAAGACATTTTTTTAAGTCAATAAATTTTGTGTTAAATGGGTATGTGAGCAAACAAAATTATCAATTTTGAGTCGAAAGCCATTCAAATTTCCCTATGTATCCCAAAAATGACAGTTTGGTTTAGATTCTAACCTAAAGGCATCATTGATCCATTTTAAAATGAGAACAAATATTTGATAAGTATAAAGTATAAAAATTAAGACGACATTAATTGAAACTTAACAATTTTAAAACTAAGTTTTAAGCTATTAAAAGGCTGAAGTCTCAGCTATATAACAATGTATAAATTATTTGCATATATTTGCATATTTAGCCTAAAATATATTACAGGTATCATTATCTAATATAAGAAAAATACAAATAAATGATCGAATTAGTGGCAATTGCAATGACAAAATTAATATAGAAAATATCACAGTTTAGTCTAGATTATGTCCTAAAGGCATCATCGATCCATATTCCTTTTTTCACACATAAAGAATAAAAATTACCACGAGATTTTTTGAGCATAACTTTTTTCAACGAAAGTCTATGGAACTAAATGTTAGACTATTAAGAACCTTAAGTCTCAGCTTTATAACAATATGTAAATTTTGTGCATAAATTTGCATATTGAGCCTAAACTATATTACAAATGTCTTAACCTTATATAAGATAACTTTTGAAAAATAAAAATAAATGAATTTAAGGTAATAGCAATCCAGAAACGCATTCAGAAAAATCACAATTTGGTCTAGATTATATCCTAAATCCACTACTGATCCATGTTCCTTTGAGAACACCATAAAGAATATAAATTACCACGACATTTTTTGAGCATAACTTTTTTCAACGGAAGTCTATGAAACTAGAAGCTACAACATTATAAACCTCAAGTCTCAGCTTTATAACAATATATAAGTTTTGTGCATATATTTGCATATTTAGCCTGAAATCTAAAATAAATGACATGATCTAATATGAATAAATGTTTGAAATATACTAAATTAAAATATTCGAATTTGGGGCGATAGCAATCTAAAAATGTACAGTTTGGTCTAAAAAGGTTATGTTCTAAAGTCACAATCGGCCCTTTTTTTACACATCTTCTGTTATCCTTGACTCCCAGTAGAGCATATGGCCTCAAACATAAAGAATAGAAATTACTACGAGTTTTTTAATAGCATAAAAAACGAAATTCTATAAAACTAAGTTTTAGACTATTTAGAAGCTAAAGTCTCAGCTTAATAACAATGTATAAATTGTCTGCATATATTTGCATATTTAGCCTAAAATCTAAAATAAATGACATGATCTAATATAAGAATATTTTTAAAATATACTAAATCAAAATGACCGAAATTGGTCTAAATTGATTATGTGCTAAAGGCAGCATCGGTTCTTTGTCCACATTATATTATAAATAAAAATTAAGATGAGATTTTTTGGAACATAACTTTTTTCAAAGGAGATCTATGAAACTAAATTGTATACAATTAAGAAGCTAACGTCTCAGTTTTATAGTAATGTATAATTTACCTGCATATATTTGCATATTTAGCCTAAAATCTAAAATGAATAACATAATCTAATATGAAATTTTTTTTAAATAGACTAAATCAAAATGATCCAATTTAGGGCGATAGCAAACCAAAAATGCTTATCGCAGTTTGGTCTAAATAAATAAGTCCTAGTGGCATCATTGGTCCTTTGTCCACATATAAAGAATAAAAATTACATCGAGATTTTTTGAGCATAACTTTTTTTAACGAAAATCTACGAAACTAAATGTTGCACTATCAAGTACCTAAAGCATCAGCTTTAGAACAATATATAAATTAGTTGCATATATTTGCATATTTAGCCTAAAAACTAAAATAATTGACATGATCTAATATGAGAAAATTTTAAAATATACTTAATCAAAATGATCGAATTTGGGGCAATAGCAATGCAAAAATGCATATCACAAATTTGTCTAAATATATTTTGTCCTAAAAGCATCATCGGCCTTTTGTTGACACATAAATAATAAAAATTAAGAGGTTTTTTGGAACATAAATTTTTTCATCGAAAGTCTATAAAACTAAATGTTACACTATTAACAAGCAAAAGTCTCAGCTTTATAACAATGTATAAATTACCTGCATATGTTTGCAAGTTAAGCCGGAACTCTAAAATAAATGACATGATCATAAATGAGAAAATATTTATATATAATAAAAACAACGCAGAATCTTGGTCATTAAATTTTATTCATATAAATGTCTTACATCAAACACTGTGCTTTATAATTATGCCCTCATTTCAAATGCAAATCATCAAAGTTTTGCTTAAAACTTTAATAGCTTTTCTTAAGGACATCTTGAAATTTTAAGTACAAGGAAAATTTAAAGGATTATATATTTACATAAGTTATGTAAACATATAAGTAATTTTACTTTAAAAGACAAATACTTTTACATTTCATAGCCTTTTTATAAATATTAAAAATTTGTCTTGTTTTATAAAACATCAATGTCATTATTATTATTAAACATAAAGAACATCATTATTGTTAATATTGTTATAATGATGTTAAACGTCATTATTATATTTAAAATCATCATTTGTATTGATGTTCTTAATCGTTATCATCAAAGTTGTCGTTTGTCGTCGAATTACGTTGTTGTGTGTCGTTTGGCGTTAACGTAATCGTCGACTTTGTCTTATAGACATTTGCTCGCTGGCTGTTTGGCTCTTTGACTAGCTGCCTGACGTTTGGGGCTGTAGCTCTGTAGCAGCAGCAGTGGCTGTCTTTAAAATGTTTGAAAACAAAACTCGAAAAAACATTTTTCATACACATCCGCACACATTAAATATTAACATGGGTAAGTAGTAGTAGTAGATAGCGAATGTTTGGTTGGATGGATGGATATGAATGGTGGTGTCGGTGTTGTCGTTGTAGTAGAAAGAAGAAACTTTTTTGGGCGAGCAGGCTGACTGACTGGCTGAATGGCAGCAGCAGCAAACAACCAACCAACCAAGTCAACACAACACAACAGAAATCAAAAAGATTTCTTCGTTTCGTGAGCACAGATGCAACGTGCTACTCGCAGCAACTGGTCGCACGTTCGTTCTTCCTTTTTTTTGTGCTGTTCTGTATTTTAACTGTGAGAGTTTTGATACGAAATTTTCGTGAATCTTAAAAAAAGAAAGAAATAAAACAAAATTTGTTCTAAGAGGAAAAATCTTACGAAAATACTAAGAAGATAAAAACAAAGAAAAACGAAAAAAAGTTCGTTAGAAAAGAAAATCGAGAAAAACCTTTTCGTGTTTAGCAAAATTCTTTTAAGAAAAAGTCTAAAAATAAAGAAAGTGCGTAAGTCAAATCCTGTAAAGTGTCTCTTGGTATAATAATAACAACAAATTTATAAGAAATAAAATAACAAAAAGAATTTGATAAAAAAAAGAAAAGTATAATAAATAAAATTGAAAGAAAACAAAAGAAAAACTGAGGAAATCTTCTTGAGTTTCCTTTAAGAGACGAGAGTATTGTTTAACATACGTAACCGTAAACAACGAAAAGTCTCTAAGAAAATTTAATTAAATAAAAAACAAAACAAATAAATAAAAGAAAAGAAAATCCTTTTAAAGTGTTAAAGGAAATTTATCATATACAAACAAAAAGGTTACAACTCATACTCACATACAACTCACACTCATACTCTTCAATATCATACAAAAAATAAATGCCTGGAGAGATTTAATGAAAACAATGTGAGTGTGTGTGTGTTTAAGCGTATGAGTGATGCTAGTGTTTGGCTGAGTATGTGTGAAAAAATTCACGTGCTTTTATTAAATTAACGGTAACTTGTGTTTGTTTAAGTAAAATATCGCAAAATCAGCTTCAAACTAATAACAACAACGGAAATAACTGTTTTTTAATGGTAATTAAACTTAAGAGAGAAGAGAAAGTGAAAGAGTTTAGTGTGTTGGTGAGTGTTTATGGCTAAAAGGCTTATCTCTGAAACGTACAACGTTTAGGGTTAAAGTTATATAAATACTAAATCCTTAAAAAGCAAATAGCAAACAAATTTAAATAAATTAAAATAAATTACATACAAAAATCTTATTAACATTAAATAAAACAGAAAATAATTTGTAAGGCAAACAAAGTATGATTCTTCTTTCAAATTTTGAATAATTTAAATACTTAAATAATCTTAAAGTCTTTTTATTTAAAACTACATCAGTAACTGATCAATCAAAGTTTATTATTAGAGTTCCACCTCCATTTACTTAGCCTACATCACCATAAGTGATTATTTCTTGTGTTTGTTACATGTATATGACATCGATTTTTAATCACATGATTCAAAACTCTCAGAATATCTTTCTTTATTAAATTAAAGATGTATTTTGAAAACCTAGCCAAAGTTGTATACCAATATAAGTCATACCATCATCAAATTGTCATATTGAATCTGATTTATATGTCATTATCTTAGAAAACTTGATATTACGGATATATTACACTCAAAAAACCTCCTTGGCACTTATTAAAACGATATTATATTCCTCAGATAATTTTATTATATTGAAAGATTTTAAAAACGTATAAAAATTTTTGAGTATGAAATTTGTTAAAGTATAACTCCTTTCAATAAATATCTAGAAGACTATGTATTATACCACTAAAAGGCTTAAGTCTCAGTTATCTAACAGTGTTTAAACTATTTGCATATATTTGCATATTTTAAGTTTTACTCTATTAAAAGGCTTAAGACTCTGCTATATGGAAATATATAAGTTATCTGCCTAAATTTGCATATTTAGCCTAAAGTCTATTAAAAGTGACCTTATCTAATGTAATTTAGGTTATTCTATATTGAAAAGTGTTCATCTAAATCAGTGATGGGTAGCACAATAACAAATTATATTTATGACAACAACAACTCCTACCATTGCTCAGAGAAAAACAGAAATGGTGCCCTTCGCTGATCTAAATAGATAGACAAAGTAATGAATAAAAATATCAATGATATATCTTATTCGAAAAATCATGAGGACTACTTTTAGATGCATTCCCACAAAAGTCAATAGTTTCTGCTAGAGGCAACATCGTTCCATTTTTCTTTGAAAATAATATTGACCACACGTACACTATCAAATTAAAACGAGATTTGTTTAAACATTACTTTTTTCCATGAAGGTCTATAAATCTAAGTTTTACACTGTTAAAAATCCAAAGCCCCAGCTTTATAACAGTATCTAAATTATCCGCATATATTTGCATATTTAGCCTAAAATCGTTCACAAGTGACAAGTGAATCTTATATAAATGTTTAAAAAATACTTCAAACAACCCAAAATCATTCAATATTAAATTTTGTTCGTCGACACAATTAGAATAGGTCTTTCCAACGAACAAAAACTGTAAATGATATATTTTATTAAAAACCATGAGGACCATTGAGCAAACTAGGTGATAGAATTTGGCAGTATAGCAGTCCAAAATCGTTAAAAAAGGTCTTTCAAAGGAATAAAAAAATGTCGATAAAATTTTTTATTTTTAAATGATTTTCAGCGATCATCTGGATGAATGAGCATGTGAGCAAACAAAAGTATTGAGTTTGGGAGAATAGCAATCTATAATCTTCCAAAGCATCTCAAAGAAGTCATTGTTTGATGTCGAGTTTCACCTAGAGGCACGATCGGTTTATTTTTCTTTGTAAACAACGTAAGCCATTCAAAAAGTATGCAAATTAAATTTTGCTAGAACATAACTTTTTTCCGCTAAGGTCTAGAAATCAAAGTTTTACTCTATTAAAAGTCTAAGGTCTCAGCTTTATAACAATATATAAATTGTCTGCATATAATTGCATATTTAGCCTAAAATCTTTTACAAGTGACATTATCTCATCTAAGAAATGTTAAAAAAAAAAAACTTAAAAACATAATCTTTAAATGCATCTCAAAAAAGTGACTTTTGGTGTCGAATTTTTCCTACAGTCACGATCGGTTCATTTTCCTTTACATAACTTTTTTCACAAAGTTTTAGACCTTTGCCAAAGTTTTATACTTTTAAAAGTCTAAAGTCTCAGCTTTCCAACAATATATAAATTGTCTGCATATATTTGCATATCAAGCCAAAAATCTTTCACAAGCGACATTATATAATATAAGTTAATTTCATTTTATCTTTTAATGCATCCCAAAAAAGTTACTTTTCTCCCAGAGTCACAATCGGTTCGTTTCGCTTTAAGAAAACGTTAATCATACATAAAGTATATTAATTAAGACAAGATTTGTTGCGATATAACTTTTTTCAAGAAAGGCTTACAAAACTAAGATTTTCACTATTAAAAAGCTAGAGTCCCAGTTATAAACCAATAAAAAAATTATCTGCATATATTTGCATATTTAGCCTGAAATCTAAAATAAATGATATATGTGATATATAAATATTTTCTTAAATTTACCTTAAAAAACCCAATATCTTAGTCATCTGTTTATCTCAGCGCCAGAAATCATGAGGCATGTCTGATGCCTTATTTTACTGTATTTGGGTTAAATTTGAATTATATAAACGTCTTTGCTGTTTGGGTTTCTATAGAGGAGTTCAAACTCTGGAAGGGATATCACTTTAAATCATTCCGATTTTTATTGAAAATACCAGAAAATTGTCCAAATAACTTTTTCAACAAATCTTAGTACCAACTTCTATAAATGATATAGGGAATATTTATCAAAAATGACTAGTTTGGCCAAATATCTCTTTTTCAATTTTAATTTACATGACTCAACTTGTCACTTAGTTTGGTCACCCCTTTTAAAATAGACAAATTTAAAAAACAAATGCCGAATTGTTAGCCACAGTTTACACCATCGAACCCCCTTTTTCCCAACAAGCGTTTAAAGGGCAAGAAGCCAATTTAAAGGGGAGGTAGACTGCACATTTTGTTCATTGAAAATTTTTGCTTTTCAAATTAAATCTGGTCGTGTGGTAAAGAAAATGTGTGTTCTCTAAGTGTCTGTGCGTGAATGCAATTGAGGTTAATTAGCGTTCAGATGATGCCACAGGTGGATGTTGCCTTTTCAGTTTGACTAACTGCCTGGCTTACTCAAGTGTTGCAGATATTTGCATATTTATGTAAAATTTTTTGTATTTTTAAAGTGCAATACACCTGTAATTAGTTTTATAAAGTATTTCAGTCAAATTTATTATAACTAGATAAATCCAAAAGATATTTTTTAAATAACAGACATGAACTTGAAACTCATAAATCTTTAAAAAATTGAAAAAAGCTAACAATTTGCCTTAGCCATAAATTCAATTTAACTTTATCTTTACACAAAATTTACAGTATTCGTCTTTAAATTACTTTACCTGTCATTTTTCGAATACTCAAATGCTTTCAATTTGCTCAAAACTATTCGATTTTTATTTTGTTGCGTTTCTTTTTATTTCAATTCTTTGTTTCTAATTATTCATTTGTTTCAATTACATTTGACTTTTTATTTGTGCGTAATTAATTCTCTATTAATTTGTTAAAAATACATTCATGATGCACCGTCGCACTCTGTGCAACAACAATTTCTTTGGCGGCCTGTTCAATTGCTCGCAACAGATGTTACAAAACAAATTTTGTGGCATTTCGTGTGTTTTTCTTTTTCAAGAATTTTCATCAGGAATTTATTGAGAATTTTATTCAAATATTACTAATTAATTTGTCATTAATGGATGTGTTATTTTTCATAATAATTTATGGTTTGAATAAAAAATGCATTATTAATAGAGTGTTGGGTAAAAGTGTTGCCAGGGTTCTCGTTTTTAATTCTAACTTCCACTAATTCTTAAAGTAAAGAACGATTGTAAGGGTAAAGGTCAAAGTTTTTAACTGCAATGACAGTATAAGTCAGATTATAAGACAGTACGCGAAATATAAGTCAGAAAATTTGACTATAGTCGGCTTATAAATCAATGAATGGGACTATAGTCGAAGGATATGCCAAAGTATAAGACTTTAGAAGATGTATAAGACAGAGTATGAGTTAATAGAAGTAGTATGGGTCAGTACAAGACTATAGTAGGAGTATTAGTAAGAAAATTAATCTATAGTCTGAAGATAAGTCAGATAATGAGAATACAGTCGGAGTATAACCCAAAAATAATAAGATGAAGATGAAGATGTATGAGTTAAAGTATGAGACAATAGAAGAATAATTAAATAATCAGTATAAGGCTTAAGTGGGAGTATTAATGAGATAATTTCACTATAGTGGGCGTATAAATCAGAGAATGTGACTATAGTCGGAGTATAAGAAAAAGTATAAGACTAAAGGAGATATGTAAAACAGAGCATAAGACAATAGAAGAAGTTAAAGTCAGTTAAAATCTATTGTTCGAGTGTTGGTCAAAAAAATAAACTGTAGTCTAAATATAAGTCAGAGAATGATGGTATAGTCGAAGTCAAAATAAAAGTATAAGACTATAGAAGATGTCTAAGACGGAGTATGAGACCATTATAGGAATATATAGACCATAAAAAGTATTAGTCACATTATAAGGCAATGTTACGAGTATAAGACAGAAAATTAGACAATAGAAAAATTTTCTATAGAAAATGTTTCTTTATACAAATATTTCTATAGAAAATTTTTCGTTAAAAAAAAAAATTCTAAACAAATTTTTTTTCTTAAAAATTTTTTTCTATAGAAAATTTTTCGTTAAATTTTTTTTTTTTATAGAAAATTTTTCGTTAAAAATTTTTTCCATAGAAAATTTTTCGTTAAAAAATTTTTCTATAGAAAATTTTTCGTTAAAAAAAATTTTCTATAGAAAATTGTTCGTTAAAAAAAATTGTCTATAGAAAATTTTTCGTTAATTTTTTTTTTTTATAGAAAATTTTTCGTTAAAAAAATTTTTCTATAGAAAATTTTTCATTAAAAAAATTTTTCTATAGAAAGTTTTTTGTTAAAAAAAATTTTCTATAGAAAATTTTTCGTTAAAAAAATGTTTCTATAGAAAATTTTTCGTTATAAAAATTTTTCTATAGAAAATTTTTCGTAAAAAAAATTTTTCTATAGAAAATTTTTGGTTAAAATAAAATTTCTACAGAAAATTTTTCGTTAAAAAAAAATTTCTATAGAAAATTTTTCGTTAAAAAAATTTTCTATAGAAAATTTTTCGTTAAAAAAATTTTCTATAGAAAATTTTTCGTTAAAAAAAAAATTTCTATAGAAAATTTTTCGTTAAAAAAATTTTCTATAGAAAATTTTTCGTTAAAAAAATTTTCCATAGAAAATTTTTCGTTAAAAAAAATTTTCTATAGAAAATTTTTCGTTAAAAAAAATGTTCTATAGAAAATTTTTCGTTAAAAAAAATTTTCCATAGAAAATTTTTCGTTAAAAAAAATTTTCCATAGAAAATTCTTCGTTAAAAAAAATTTTCTATAGAAAATTTTTCGTTAAAAAAAATTTTCTATAGAAAATTTTTCGTTAAAAAAATGTTTCTATAGAAAATTTTTCGTTATAAAAATTTTTCTATAGAAAATTTTTCGTAAAAAAAAATTTTCTATAGAAAATTTTTGGTTAAAATAAAATTTTTTATAGAAAATTTTTCGTTAAAAAAAATTTTCTATAGAAAATTTTTCGTTAAAAAAATTTTTCTATAGAAAATTTTTCGTTAAAAAAAATTTTTTATAGAAAATTTTTCGTTAAAAAAATTTTTCTATTGAAAATTTTTCGTTAAAAAAATGTTTCTATAGAAAATTTTTCGTTAAAAAAATGTTTCTATAGAAAATTTTTCGCTAAAAAAATTTTTCTATGGAAAATTTTTCGTTAAAAAATTTTTCTATAGAAAAATTTTCGTTAAAAAAAATTTTCTATAGAAAATTTTTCGTTAAAAAAAATTTTCTATATGTATAAAGGGTATTATAAGTTTGTGCTGATGTATGTAACGCATAGAAATATTTTTCTTAGACCCACCTTTTAGTATACAAATTACTTTCTGAGTCGATTTAGCGATGTCAGTCCGTCCGTCTGGACGGCTGGCTGGCTGGACCCCCATGTAAACCATGTAATCAAAGTACAGGCCACAGTTCTACAGATAATTTGATGAAATTTGGCATGGCTATTGAAATTGGTCAAAATCGGTCCATTATTTAAGGTAACTCCCATAGGTCCCACTTCCCGGAATTGATATATTAGCCACAGATATCAATATTTTTTCATGAAATTTAAAACAAATACTGCTTATGTGAATCAAAATCACTGTACTAAATTTTGTTGAAATCGGTCCATTATTTATGGTACCTCTCATGGGTCCCACTTCCCGGAATTGATATATTAGCCACAGATATCAATATTTTTTCATGAAATTTAAAACAAATACTGCTTATGTGAATCGAAATCACTGTACTAAACTTTGTTTTTTGTTTAAATCGGTCCACATTTGACCATAGCTCCCATACAAACTCTTCTGTCAAAATTCACTAAATGAGTCAAAAATCACTAAAACTCTCGTAAATCTAAAGATAATACGAAATTTAAGTTTATTTTTTGCAAACGTAATTTTTGTAACAACCGCAATCAATTTTACCAAATTTCGAGATAATCGATCCACATTTGACCCTAGCTCTCATATAAGTCCTAATGAAGGAAACAGCTTAAATATATAAGTTTTGAGAAAATGTTTGTATGATGGCAAAATTTAGTAAATATTTGTCTTTATACAGGAAAAAGAACACCTTTGACCTTTGTAGTGAAGGGTATCGTATGGTCGGTCTTGACCGACTATAGCACTTTTCTACTTGTTTTTTTTTTATATAAGCGCCCGAGGCTTATGCTTTTGCGTATACTGGTCTTTTGTTGGCAACACTGCGTAGACGAGTATTTATATTATATGTAGGTACTCATTTTACTCACTCTATTTGAGCAACAAGAAAAATGTGGTGTTAATTAATTGTAAATTATAAAACTTAAATAAGGCGTAAATGAGTGAAAGTGTTAAAGACAGCGAAGTAAAATTTATTATGCACTTTTAAATATTGAAAAGAGGAAATAATGATATTTTCTTTGTAAGCTAAAAAATAGAATGTTAAGTTTTGAAATTTAATTTTATAATTCATTCTTTAAAAAAAATCTTTCTAAAAATTACTTTTCTATGTTTATTAGCCTAAAACTTCAATAAAATTACAGCTAATTTGTGGCAATAATGCTAAAACAAATTCTGTCATAAAATTCTTTACATTTTTAACAAAAGGACTTTATTTTAATGGAGCTCTCTCTTGATATTTCTCCTGACAAACTCATGTGGAAAATCATTCAATTACTCACATGTGCTGTCGCAGAATCCATTAAATCTGCAACTTTAAGTAGCATAAAAATGGTTAAACATTAAGCGAAAAAATATATAAAATAAAATAAAATGAAATGCCAAAAAAAAAATGTTCAAAATGTGTAACATCATTATGGAGACAATGGAGGAAAAAAACTCAACAAAGTTTTATTAGATTCTTTTTTTTCCAGATTTTTCAAAACTTTTTCCATTAGAGAACTGCTGCTCATAAAGATGGTCGTGAAACATATAATGTTTAGGGATATGGACTTAAATGTTATCTTTAGGAGGGGAAAACAAAAATTTATGAGATTGAAGTGAGTAAAAAGGGAGTTACTTAAGCAAATTTTTATACTAGAAGCAAATAATTGGTCTAGTCGTTTATTTGGTAATGACTTTGACAGTTTTGAAATTTTTTGTAATTTTATTGAAAGCTTATATTCGGAGACTTTATATTGTTCAATTTTCTATTGCTTTAAAAACTACCCTAACCATGACTTAATCAATAAATTTCCTAGAACTTCAATAACTAAAAATTTAATTGATCACTGAACTCATTTGATAGAAAATAAAAAAATCGTTTAAACTTTAAAATTTTAATTCCAAAACCTCCCCAACAAAAAAACTAACAAAACATCTCAAATAAAAAGTAGCCAAAAAGAATTAATTGCCTAAAACAGAAGCAATTAATTGAAATGAAAGCCAACCCTCTTTTGAAACGAAACAAACAAAAAACTTAAAACCCCAACCAAAAAAAAGATATTTAATCAAAAAACCAACAAAACAGATACAGATACAATATACACGTATACGAGATACGACCATAAAACTAAAGTTTGAACAAAATAAATTGTCATGCTGACAAACACAAATAGCTCCAGCATCCCAACCCTGAAGAGGTGAATGAGTGATCAATGATGAGCCACTTGTACTTCATTTACATGGTCAAAGGCACTAGAAAGAGGAAAGCCAGTTTAGAATTTGCCAAAAAAAAAAAAATTAAAAAAAAAAAACTAAAAGGATAAACTTAATCTATGGACATCTATTTTTCAAATGTTGAAAAGGATTTACTTAATTTGGTACAGGGCGGTAACTTAATGAAAGACGATATGGTTTTGAAACCCTTTTCCCCTCAAACGTATAGTTTTTTTTATTACTCAATTGTCATACATTTGCCGCCTTTGGTATAATCATTCTTGGAAATCTCGAAACATTTTTCAAACCCCCCCACAAATAAAGAAACAATTCAAATGGAACTCAATTGAATTGTTTCATCAATAACGAAAAAAAAAAATGTTTTGTGGAGGTAACAAGATAAACAACTACAATCAGCTAAAGCAACCTTTGGGAAAGCTACTTTCGCATCTATAGAAAAATATTTTTTATCGAAAAATTTTCTACAGAAAACATTTTTTAACGAAAAATTTTCTATAGAAAAATTTTTTTAACGAAAAATTTTCTAGAGAAAAATTTTTTTAACGAAAAATTTTTTTAACGAAAAATTTTCTGGAGAAAAATTTGTTTGACGAAAAATTTTCTAGAGAAAAATTTTTTTAACGAAAAATTTTCTAGAGAAAAATGTTTTTAATCAGAAATTTTTTTAACCAAAAATTTTCTATAGGAAAATTTTTTTAACGAAAAATTTTCTATAGAAAAATTTTTTTAACGAAAAATTTTCTATAGAAAAATTTTTTTAACGAAAAATTTTCTATAGAAAAATTTTTTTAACGAAAAATTTTCTATAGAAAAATTTTTTTAACGAAAAATTTTCTAGAGAAAAATTTTTTTAACGAAAAATTTTCTAGAGAAAAATTTTTTTAACGAAAAATTTTCTGGAGAAAAATTTGTTTGACGAAAAATTTTCTAGAGAAAAATTTTTTTAACGAAAAATTTTCTAGAGAAAATTTTTTTAACGAAAAATTTTCTATAGAAAAATTTTTTTAACGATAAATTTTCTATAGAAAAATTTTTTTAACGAAAAATTTTCTATAGAAAAATTTTTTCAACGAAAAATTTTCTATAGAAAAATTTTTTTGACGAAAAATTTTCTATAGAAAAATTTTTTTGACGAAAAATTTTCTATAGAAAAATTTTTTTGACGAAAAATTTTCTATAGAAAAATTTTTTTGACGAAAAATTTTCTATAGAAAAATTTTTTTGACGAAAAATTTTCTAAAGAAAAATTTTTTTAACGAAAAATTTTCTATAGATACATTTTGTTAACGAAAAATTTTCTATATAAAAAGTTTTTTTAATAAAAAATTTTCTAAAAAAAAATTTTGTTTTAACGAAAAATTTTCTATAAGAATTTATTTAAAGGACAAATTTCCCATAGAAAATGTTTTGTTACGAAAAATGTTCTGTAGAAAATGTTTTGTAACGAAAAATTTTCCCAAAAAAAATTTTTTAACTAAAAATTTTCTATAAAAAATTTTTTTTAAATAAAAATTTTCTATAAAAAATTTTTTTTATTTAAAATTTTCTATAGAAAAATTTTTTGTCCAAAAATTTTCTAGAGAAAAATGTTGATAAAAAATTTTCTAGAGAAAAATGTTGATAAAAAATTTTCTAGAGAAAAATGCTGATAAAAAATTTTCTATAGAACAAATTTTTTTATCAAAAAAATTTCTATAGAAACATTTTTTTATTAAGAAATTTTCTATAGAAAAATTTTTTATCAAAAAATTTTTTGTAGAAAATAAAAAATTTCCTATAGAAAATTCTTAGATAAAAAAAAATTTTCTATACAAAATTTCTAAATAAAAAAATGTTTCTGTAGAAAACTTTCGTTAAAAAATTTTTCTATAGAAAATTATTGGTTAAAAAATTTTTGTATAGAAAATTTTTAGTTAAAAAAAAATTCTGAATAAAAAAAATTTTCTATAGAAAATTTTTCGTTAAAACAAATTTCTGAATAAAAAAATTTTCTATAGAAAATTTTTCGTTAAAAAAATTTTCTAAGAAAATTTTACGTTAAAAAAAATTCCTTTAGAAAATTTTTCGTTAAAAAAATTTTTCAATAGAAAATTTCTCGTTAACAAAATTTTTCTGTAGAAAATTTTTCGTTAAAAAAAATTTCTGAATGAAAAAAATTTTTCTATAGAAAATTTTTTGATAAAAAATTTATCTATAGAAAATTTATTGATAAAAAAATTTTTCTATAGAAAATTTTTTGATAAAAATTTTTCCATAGAAAATTTTTTGATAACAATTTTCCATAGAAAATTTTTTGATAACAATTTTCTATAGAAAATTTTTTGATAAAAATTTTTCTATAGACAATTTTTTGATAAAAAGTTTTTCTATAGGCAATTTTTTGATAAAAAATTTCTTTATAGATAATTTTTTGAAAAAAAAAATTTCTATAGAAATTTTTAGTTAAAAATATTTTTCTACATAATTTTTTTTTTGTAATGTTACAAACATTTGGCTATACTTAACATATCTTTACTTCAAACATTTAACATCAATTTTGATTGAAGGGTTTTGTCTCTCTAACTCAAGCGAATTAATTTCAATTGAATTATTGCATTTGTTGTCTGTCTAACTGTCTCTGTGTGTGTCTGTTAATGTTTGTACATAAGTTTCAAATTGTTTGTATTTGTATTTCAAAGAAGTTGTCAAAATTTAAGTGACAAGTTCAAAAATGTTTCAAGACAATTGACAGGATTCAAAAACCAATATTTAATCTAAAAGAAAGAAGGGAACAAAAAACCAACAGATGCTAATTTCAAAGAAATAAGACAAAAATGATTGGCTAAGGCTAAAGGTCAGGAAAAGGGATAATTGAAACTGGTTTAAAATTAAATTTTTAAAATTAAAACAATTAAAATGATGAGAATTAAAAAAAAAAGAAATTTAAATTGAGAATTTAAGTGGAAAGTATTTAAATGGAAGAACGTCTGCGTACTTTGTAGTTACAATGTTGTAGGCTTAAAAATTAAATTAAATAGTTTTTTTACTGTTTGTCATGGGATAATTACTCAAACAAAATCTAGATTACCGCATCATTTACTTAATGTAAGGAAAAATTAAAAGAAAGAAACATTGTAGACAAAAAAGAAAATAAAATGTTGTCAAAAGCCAGATTTACAGTGAATAAAACAAAACGGAAACAAAATTCTAAAACAACACAAACTTCAAATGCAACTGCAATAAAAACAACAATAAATACGATAAAAACTTCGAGATCGGAGTCAAAAACAACAGAAGCATTTGGAGTTACTTCCACAACAATAAATCCCCCGAAAAGAGCAAAATTTGCAAGAAAAAGAATAACGAATTTTAAATCACTAAAAGCAACAAAACCGTCGATAACAACAGCAACTGCAACAACATCAACAACAACAACAATTGCTAATGTAACAACTGCATCAAATAGTCGTGTTATAAATTATCAACGTTGTTGTTGGCATTTTTTACTTTGTTGCTATTGTTGCCTTTTCATTTGTATCGTACAAGAACATGGCACTCAAGCGGAAATCTCCTCGGCTGCTGATATTTCCGGTGTTTTGGGTGGAGGCGTTAATAATGCTGGCGTTTCTTCCCCATCATCCTCCTCCTCTTCCAACAATGGTGCAGGTGGTGGGGGTGGTCTGAAAGCTTTGTTAAATAGTTTCGATAATGCCGGTGCAGGAGCTCACTGTTCGTCACGTAAATTCAATAACATGGCGAAAACAATCGATGACGTTGAAGATTTAGAATTGGACGTGCCAGTGAATATTGCATTCGATAATCGTCAAAGGAAAAGGTAAGTACATCATTTTGTTTCTTTTTTTCGTTTTTTTTGGAAACATTTTACTCTTTTCCCTTTAATGCCTGAAATTTTTGGTACATAATCGAATTTTATTTAGAGAAATTTTAAATCTAACATTTTTAGAAGGATTTTTTTTTTTTTTGTAACTTTTTTTATAACACGTTCGAGTGAAATAAATAACCCGATTACAATGAACATTAGCCGCCAAAGCGTATGAGTAATAAAAATCAACGACTGCATTAAATATTTTCCCTCTTTGTTGAAGTTAAAGAAAAATGCTATGGAAAATATTGGAAAATGTTAAAAGTTTTATCATTTATATTAGGATTTAAATTAATTGCAAATTTTACATTCCATTTGACTAAAAGCATTGAGGAGCTTAATATATACATAAGGAAATTGTGGAAATCATAGACGATAAGTCAAATATCTTTCGGAAATTGTTTAACATTTTAAAAGAAATTGTCAAACTTTAAAAAATTAATAAAACTGAAATGTCAAAATTTTAAACACAAAAAAATGTTGATCAAAATTTGTCTCTAATAAAATTTTTCGTTAATTTACTATTTATAGAAAATTTTGAAAAAATTTACTATTTATAGGAAACTTTAAGACATTCAACTATTTATAGGAAATTTTTCGAAAATTTACTATTTATAGGAAATTTTTCGAAAATTTACTATTTATAAGAAATTTTTCGAAAATTGATTATTTATAGGAAATTTTTCGAAAATTTACCATTTATAGGAAATTTTTCGAAAATTTACTATTTATAGGAAATTTTTCGAAAATTGATTATTTATAGGAAATTTTTCGAAAATTGACTATTTATAGGAAATTTTTCGAAAATTTACTATTTATAGGAAATTTTTTCAAAAATTGACTTTTTATAGGAAATTTTTCGAAAATTGATTATTTATAAGAAATATTTCGAAAATTGACTATTTATAGGAAATTTTTCGAAAATTTACTATTTATAGGAAATTTTTCGAAAATTGATTATTTATAGGAAATTTTTCGAAAATCTACTATTTATGGGAAATTTTTCGAAAATTGATTATTTATAAGAAATATTTCGAAAATTGACTATTTATAGGAAATTTTTCGAAAATTTACTATTTATAGGAAATTTTTCGAAAATTGATTATTTATAGGAAATTTTTCGAAAATTGACTATTTATAGGAAATTTTTCGAAAATTGACTATTTATAGGAAATTTTTCGAAAATTGACTACTTATAGGAAATTTTTCAAAAATTTACCTTTTATAGGAGATTTTTCGAAAATCTACTATTTATAGGAAATTTTTCGAAAATTGATTATTTATAGGAAATTTTTAGAAAATTTACTATTTATAGGAAATTTTTCGAAAATTGACTATTTATAGAAAATTTTTTGAAAATTTACTATTTATAGGAAACTTTTCGAAAATTGACTATTTATAGGAAATTTTTCGAAAATTGACTTTTTATAGGAAATTTTTCGAAAATTTACTATTTATAGGAAATTTTTCGAAAATTGACTTTTTATAGGAAATTTTTCGAAAATTGACTTTTTATAGGAAATTTTTCGAAAATTGACTTTTTATAGGAAATTTTTCGAAAATTGACTTTTTATAGGAAATTTTTCGAAAATTTACTATTTTTAGGAAATTTTTCGAAAATTGACTATTTACAGGAAATTTTTCGAAACTTGACTATTTATAGGAAATTTTTCGAAAATTTACTATTTATAGGAAATTTTTTAAAAAATTAACTTTTTATAGGAAATTTTTCGAAAATTTACTATTTATAAGAAATTTTTCGAAAATTGATTATTTATAGGAAATTTTTCGAAAATTGATTATTTATAGGAAATTTTTCGAAAATTTACTATTTATAGGAAATTTTTCGAAAATTTACTATTTATAGAAAATTTTTCGAAAATTGACTTTTTATAGGAAATTTTTCGAAAATTGACTATTTATAGGAAATTTTTCGAAAATTTACTATTTATAGGAAATTTTTCGAAAATTTACTATTTATAGGAAATTTTTCGAAAATCTACTATTTATAAGAAATTTTTCGAAAATTGACTATTTATAGGAGATTTTTCGAAAATCTACTATTTATAGGAGATTTTTCGAAAATCTACTATTTATAAGAAATTTTTCGAAAATTGATTATTTATAAGAAATTTTTCGAAAATTGACTATTTATAGGAAATTTTTCGCAAATTGACTATTTATAAGAAATTTTTCGAAAATTGACTATTTATAGGAAATTTTTCGAAAATTGATTATTTATAGGAAATTTTTAGAAAATTTACTATTTATAGGAAATTTTTCGAAAATTTATTATTTATAGGAAATTTTTTGAAAATTTACTATTTATAGGAAATTTTTCAAAAATTGACTTTTTATAGGAAATTTTTCGTAAATAGTCTATTTATAGGAAATTTTTCGAAAATTGACTATTTTTAGGAAATTTTTTCGAAAATTGATTATTTATAGAAAATTTTTAGAAAATTTACTATTTATAGGAAATTTTTCGAAAATTTATTATTTATAGGATATTTTTTGAAAATTTACTATTTATAGGAAATTTTTCAAAAATTGACTTTTTATAGGAAATTTTTCGTAAATAGTCTATTTATAGGAAATTTTTCGAAAATTGACTATTTTTAGGAAATTTTTCGAAAATTTACTATTTATAAGAAATTTTTCGAAAATTGACTATTTATAGGAAATTTTTCGAAAATTTATTATTTGTAGGAAAATTTTCGAAAATTGACTATTTATAGGAAATTTTTCAAAAATTGACTATTTATAGGAAATTTTTCGAAAATTGACTATTTATAGGAAATTTTTCGAAAATTGACTTTTTATAGGAAATTTTTCGAAAATTAACTATTTATAGGAAATTTTTCGAAAATTTACTATTTATAGGAAATTTTTCGAAAATTGACTTTTAATTAGAAATTTTTAGAAAAACTACTATTTGTAGGAAATTTTTCGAAAAGTTACTTTTTTTAGAAAATTTTCTTTTTTAAGGAAATTTTTAGAAAATTTACTTTTTTTTAAGAAAATTTATATAAAACTTTGATCAAAATTTTTGATCAAAATTTTTCTTTACCAAAATTATGATCAAAATTTATCTTAAGTAAAATTTTGTTCAAAATTTTTCCTTAGTAAAATTTTGATTACAATTTTTCCTTTAGTAAATTTTTGATCAAAATCTTTCTTTAATAAAATTTTGATCAAAGCTTCTCTTTAGTAAAATTTCGATCAAAATTTTTTTTTTAGTAAAATTTTGATCAAAATTTGTCTTTAGTAAAATTTTAATCAAAATTTGTATTTAGTGAAATTTTGATCAAAATTTGTCTTTAGTAAAATTTTAATCAAAATTTGTCTTTTTTCATTTTAATCAAAATTTGTATTTATTTTTTAACAAAATTTTTCTTTTGTAAAATTTTGATCAAAATGTTTCTTTAATTAAATTTTAATCAAAATTTTACTTTAGTAAAATTTTGTTTAAAATTTTTCTTTAGTAAACTTTTAATCAAAATTTGTCTTTAGTAAAATTTTAAACAAAATTTGTCTTTAGTAAAATTTTAAACAAAATTTGGCTTTAGTAAAATTTTGATCAAAATTTGTCTTTAGTAAAATTTTGTTAAAAATTTGTCTTTAATAAAATTTTGATCAAATAGTTTCTTTAGTGAGATTTTAAACAAAATTTGTCTTTAGTAAAATTTGGATATAAATTTTTCTTTAGTAAAAGTTTGTTTAAAATTTTTCTTAAGTAAAATTTTTATCAAAATTTGTCTTTAGTAAAATGTTGATCAAAATTTTTCTTTAATAAAATTTTGATCAAAAATTTTCAACAAAATTTGTCTTTAGTAAAATATTCAACAATATTTGTCTTTAATAAAATTTTGATCAAAATTTGTCTTTAGTAAAATTTTAAGCAAAATTTGACTTTTGTAAAATTTGAATCAAGATCTATCGTTAGTAAAATTTTGATCAAAATTTGTCTTTACTAAAATTTTGATAATTTTTTTTAGAAAATTTTTCAATCTTCTTCATTTTATAAAAAATTTGGTGATTGATTAGAATTTTTTATAGAAAATTTTGTGATAATTAGATCGTTTTTGTTTTCTATCGAAAATTTAGATTTTTTAAGATTTCAGTTTTAGCCATTGAACTAAATGTCGTTTCCTTATTTTAAAATTCTACAGACACTTTTTTGTGTCTTAGTTTTGCTACTTGTTTTTTTGAGGTAGACAGACAGATCCATGTCGCTAAATTTAGATCATCTCTGAATTGTCTAATTGTCAATTAGATTTTAGGTATAAAATGCAATTTATCTTTTTCGCTGATTTGCACACAAAACGGCCAAAAATAAAAGATTAGAAGACAAATGAAGTGAAATGAAATGAAACAAATCGCAACAAACACTTTATGCTAATTAGACAATTTCAAAAAGGAAATTGTACTCTCGAACTCCATTTTCCACATTTTCCCTTCTTCCGTCTAAAGTTTAAGAGGCAAAATCTAAATGGAAATCGTAATTGATAATAATGTTTGTGTAAATTTTGTGCTAAAGACTTTGTGTCATTTAAATGTTTCTTTTTCCACTTTTCTTGGTGATTTTTCTAACTAAATTTAGTCATCGCAGACATTTAGGCGTCAAATTTTAGCGTAAATTTGGCTCAAACATTATTTTCTTTTACAGAGACATAAGGCTAACACTTACAGATGGACAGACAGGTCGGACGGACCTAAGAGCAAACATATAGATTTTCAATTTTTTGTGTGATCTCAATTTATTTTATTTCTATATCTAAAAAGTTAAAATGACTTAAAGAAATAATCTCAATGATTATTTGCTTTTTATATTTCTTTCTTTCTATTTTTTTTCTGAATGTCTGCTAAAACGACTAAAAAATTTAGATTTTTTTTTTCAGAAAAAAAGGAAAATTTTCATTGAAAACATTTTTAAAGATATTTTTTTTTTTAATTTTGTATTTTTCAAGCAACAGCCAAATATCGTCGTCCATTGACTGCATTGATTTCTTATTTAAATCAGCCGTTAATATAAAGCAGCTGCGCTGCTGCAGCTCTGCTGACTTTAATGCCTCAATGTTCTGTTGTTGAATTTTTCTGCGTATTTTTTTCTTTTTCAATCTGAAAATGCGTTTCAATTTTATTTACAATTTCTTAAATAAAAATAGTTTTTACTTGTTAAAAAGTGTCTTGTTTTAATTAAATTAAATTTTATTTAAAATCTATATTTATTTCAGAAAAACAACGTAAATATGCGAAATAAGTTTTTCGTTTTGCTTTCGTTGAAATTTGAAAATAAATATGATTCTCTACAATTTTTAAAACTTTAACTTAAGCAAAATTTTATAAAATCTAAAAATACGTGATATTTTTTTATTACTTACAAACATCATGAGTTTTCTTTGTTTGTTTTAATTAACTCCAGATCAAATAACATGATTTTTAATTATTATTTAAACATTTGTTGTTAGCATAATAAAGAAAATCCACAATGAAGCTGGGACTTGACGCCAACTCACAAAGAAATTTGATACAATTGAAGACATCGACAAAATCTAAGCTAGCGACTAAGTCACGACCAGACTATGACTAGACTATGTAAAGATTATGATTAGGCTATAACTAGACTTCAACTAGACTATGAATAGACTATTACCAGACTATGACCAGACTATGACAAGACTATGACTAGACTATGACTAGACTATAACTAGACTATGACTAGACCATTTTTAACAATTCATCATGTTATTGAAATTTAAATTCTCATCTCTTTAAACTTTAGTGACACTTTTAGTAGCTGTCATTTTTTTACATTATCCAACTTTTTTTAAGCTGAAGGCAATTTGCCTTTTTTTAACAATTCTGAAAGACAACTATAAAATTATTTTACACTAAATTTCATGTTCGTAAAGTGCTTCGAAAAACTGAACATTTTATATTGGTGTCAAGAGAAATTTTCTTGAAAAGTTGTCAACGCAAAAGCGAAACAGTATTAATGGCAACAATTTCTTGAAGGATATACATAAGTCTACATTCAACCGCTTTTCCAGCCAAACTTATTTTAAAAAATATTTCCAGCAATGTCTTCACCACTTGCAGAAAACATTTTGCTGACAAATTCTTAAGTTTTATTGGGTAAACACAAAAAATAGTAAAGGAAGACGCACACAATTTCCTAAAAAAAAAGAAAAACTCGTAACTTATTAATATATGAGTTTGTAAGGATCCATGTAGACATTTTCAAAATCTTAGTCATAGTCTAGTCATAGTCTAGTCATAGTCTAGTCATAGTCTAGTCATAGTCTAGTCATAGTCTAGTCATAGTCTAGTCATAGTCTAGTCATAGTCTAGTCATAGTCTAGTCATAGTCTAGTCATAGTCTAGTCATAGTCTAGTCATAGTCTAGTCATAGTCTAGTCATAGTCTAGTCATAGTCTAGTCATAGTCTAGTCATAGTCTAGTCATAGTCTAGTCATAGTCTAGTCATAGTCTAGTCATAGTCTAGTCATAGTCTAGTCATAGTCTAGTCATAGTCTAGTCATAGTCTAGTCATAGTCTAGTCATAGTCTAGTCATAGTCTAGTCATAGTCTAGTCATAGTCTAGTCATAGTCTAGTCATAGTCTAGTCATAGTCTAGTCATAGTCTAGTCATAGTCTAGTCATAGTCTAGTCATAGTCTAGTCATAGTCTAGTCATAGTCTAGTCATAGTCTAGTCATAGTCTAGTCATAGTCTAGTCATAGTCTAGTCATAGTCTAGTCATAGTCTAGTCATAGTCTAGTCATAGTCTAGTCATAGTCTAGTCATAGTCTAGTCATAGTCTAGTCATAGTCTAGTCATAGTCTAGTCATAGTCTAGTCATAGTCTAGTCATAGTCTAGTCATAGTCTAGTCATAGTCTAGTCATAGTCTAGTCATAGTCTAGTCATAGTCTAGTCATAGTCTAGTCATAGTCTAGTCATAGTCTAGTCATAGTCTAGTCATAGTCTAGTCATAGTCTAGTCATAGTCTAGTCATAGTCTAGTCATAGTCTAGTCATAGTCTAGTCATAGTCTAGTCATAGTCTAGTCATAGTCTAGTCATAGTCTAGTCATAGTCTAGTCATTGTAGGGAAACTCTGGTTTGTTTTCGGTTTTTCGCTGGTAGCATCAGTAGCTTTTCCTTGCCTTCTTTTATTAGTTTGAGTTTTTCTTTTAGTTTGAAATGTTTTTCCTTCTGTTTTCCTTAATATGATGACTTTACGTGATCACATTTGTAGCATGTGTCTACATTTTAGTGGAAAAGGCAAACCAACTATTGTTTCTTTTAAATTTATTTTCCCTTTTTCTTCATATCCTTTAAATATCTGTATGTTTGTGTGTGTGAGTGTGTGTGTGTAAGAGTGTTCGAGTATTTGTTTAGCACTTGAACATTAATTTAATCTTTAAAAATGCCGCATTGCCAGTTTGCTATTTTGTACGATTTTTTTTTATTAAACTGAAAGAAAAAGTTGTTGGCGTCTAGAATTTATGTTTTTGTTTGATAAATTTTTATATGAAAGTAGTTTTTTATAATTCTGAGTTTTCCAATGATTGTTATTGTGGTTTAAAGTTAGCACAAAAAGTTCTGTGTAGGTTTGTTTTTGTTTTTCTCATAAGGAAAAGAAAAACTTTTTTATTGGAAAACTATGAAACATGTATCTGCCTGCATACATGTGCAGATGTTTACACATTTAGACATACAAACATTTCCTTTAAGGGACATATGAGCATAAATTTTCTTTTAATATTTTATTGTTTGATAGAATAAGTTATTGAAATATTCATAAAATATTGGTTAAGAATTTATAATTTTGCTTTTTTAAAGATATAGGATTAAAAATCAAATGAAGGACTATAGAAAAATTTTCCTATATTACATTTTTCATACCTTTAAATTACTAAATTCCATAACATAAAAATGTAAAATTAAAATTTTTCAATTCTTAAAATTTTCTTGGCTTTTGGTTGCAAATGACTCAAAATCATAAAAATCTGTTTACTTTTTCTGTTTAAAGTTGAACATAAAACTTAGTAATAACAAAAAAATCCATTTAGATTAATTTGGATTCCTTTGTTTTCTTTTACCACCTGTGGCTTCTACTACTTATTTGAGTGGAAGTTAAAAACTTTAATTTAATTTAACACTAGAAGAGTTTTTTTGCATGAATTTAAATGAAAAACAAAACAATTAAAATTAAATAATCGAATTATGCAAATTTAGGTAGGAAGAAAAAATAAATGTTTTCAGCAGCTAAAAGAAAAATAACATAATTACAATTATGGTAGTTAATGTGCACAGTGGGTTATATAGAAGCCCAGATCTCAGAGGCAGTAGTTGTACAGTGCTTTCGGATTCTAGTTCTAAAAATTCGATCAAAGCAAATGATCTTAACTTTCTAACGATTATTTGTAACATAAACTATTTATCATGACCTCAAAATATCACGGCTCATGGAAATTTTATAAAATTAGTTGTAGAACTTTTTTCAATAAAATTGTAATAAAATGTTTTAAAATGTTGCAATAAATGCTAAAATTTACTGCATATTATTTTATATTTAGTACCAGGTTAGATGCTTAGACAATCAACAACAACCTTCCGCGAATTAATACCGCCAAAAACAACAATAACATTTAACATAAACAGAACGACATCAAAACGACAACAACATCATTATTATAGTCATCATCATAATCATGATCATCATAAACATATTCAAGATTATTGGAAACATAATTTTTCACACAAAACAACACGAATTTAAGCCATAAAAATTATTAATAAACTTTTCGATAATAAAAACAAGACTAATTTCAACAACAACAACAACAAAAAACAACTGCACTTAAATATATATGTAATTGCTTACAAAACAGTCGTTTTTAAATGTTTTCAAATTGTAAATTTACAAAATTACATTATTATCTAAGCGTTGCCATATTTTTCGTCTAAATCATTCTAAATAAACTCAAAACAGTGGAAAACTGTTTTCGCTATGGTCTCGTTAAAACGGGTCGAAATAATTAAAAGAAGAGTGTTATTGCCGCCTTTACAAAAAATAAAACACACACACACACAAAAAGAAAATAAAAATGAATTTGTAAAATTTCATAAGGAAAAACATGAATGAATGAATGACATTTGTACGAGTTTGGCGAAGGCAAACAACAAAAATAAACTGATTCTCAAAATTTACAATAACAAACGCCAACCACACGCCGCGTTCTTTAGACTGACGATCATTACAATAAAATACTATAACTTCGAAAACTTTTACTGCTTAACAGTTCAGTAAAGGAATGAAGTAATAGCATATTTGATATTTCGAACAAAATTAATAAAAATTTCTAATATCCTTTCGATAGTCTCTACTATACACCAGAGTAAAGTCGATCGTCATGATTATACTTCAAAGTATAGTCGAGATAGTAGACTATAATCGACTTTATTCCAGAGTATAGTCGATTATCTCAACTATACTTCAGGGTAAGGTCGATTGTCTCGACTATACTCCATAGTTAAGTTGATTGTCTACTAAACTCCAGATCACAGTCAATTGTCTCATCTATACTCCAAAATATAGTCGAGTGTCCCAACAATACTATAGAGAAAAATCTATTTTTCTAACTACATTCCAGAGTATAGTCGAATGTCCTGACTATTCTCAAGAAATTTTTCGATTGTCTCGACTATACTCTGAAGTACAGTCGATTTTCACGAACACATTCCATTGTCTCAACTATACTTTGGACTGTAGTCGGTTGTCTCGACTACACTCCAGAGTATAGTCGATTGTCTCGACAATATTCCAGGTTATAGTCGATTGTCTCGACTAAACTCCAGAGTATCGTCGATTGTCTCGACTATACTTCAAATTATAGTCGATTGTCTCGGCTCTACTCCAGACTAAAGTCAATTTTATCGACTATACTCCAGACTTAGGTCAATTGTCTCGACTAAACTCCAGAGTATAGTCAATTGCCTCGACTATACTGCTGAGTACAGTCGATTGTTTCGACTATACTTTAGAGTATAGTCGAATATGTTGACTATAGTCGATTGTCTCGACTATACTCTGAAGTATGATCGATTGTCTCGACTATACTCTGTAGTATAGTCGATTGTCTCGACTATACTCTGGAGTATTGTCTCGACTATACTCTGGAGTATAGTCGATTGTCTCGACGATACTCCAGACTAAAGTCGATTGTCTCGACTATACTCCAGACTAAAGTCGATCGTCCCGAATATACTTCAGACTATAGTCGATTGTCTCAACTAAACTCTAGAGTATAGTCGATTTTCTCGACTATGTTCCAGAGTATAGTCGATTCTCTAGACTATACTCCAGAGTATAGTCGATTGTCTCGACTATGCTCCAGGTAGTCTATTGTCCGACTATGCTCCAGTGTATAGTCGATTGTCTCGACTATACTCCAGAGTAAAGCCGATTGTCTCGACTAAACTCCAGAGTATAGTCGGTTTTCTTGACTATACTCCAGAGTATAGTCAATTGTCTCGACTATACTCCAGAGTATAGTCCATTGTCTCGACTATACTTCAGAGTATAACCGATTGTCTCGACTATACTCCAGAGTATAGTCGATTGTCTCGACTACACTCCAGAGTATAGTCAATTGTCTTGACTATACTCAAGAGTTTAGTTGATTGTCTCGACTATACTCGAAGTTTAGTCGATTGTCTGATCTATATTGCATATTATAGTCGAGTATCTTGAGTTTACTGCTACTACACTCTAAAGTATAGTTGATTATCTCATTATACTTTATTCCAGAGTATAGTCGATTATCGCAACTATACTAAAGGGTAGAGTATAGTCGATGATTTTGGCTATACTCGAGAGTTAAGTCGATTGTGTCGACTATACTTCATAGTATAGCACAAAGTATAGTCGATGGTCACGACTTAACTCCAGAGTATAGTTGATATACCCCAGAGTATAGTCGATTGTCTCGAGTACACTCCAGACTATAGTCGATTATCTCGACTACACTCTAGAGTATAGTCGATTGTCTGGACTATTATCGATTTCCTCGACTATACTCCAGAGCATAGTCGATTGTCTCGAATATAGTCCAGAGTAGAGTCGATTGCTTTGACAATTCTCATGAGTACAGTCGATTGCCTCGACTATTCTCGAGAGTAAAGTCGATTATCTTGATAAACTCCTAGGGTGTAGTCGATTGTGTCATCTTTACTTGATAGGGTAGTCGATTGTTCCCACTACACTTGAGAACAAATTCGATTGTTTTGATAAAACTTGAGAGTATTATCGAGTATCTCGACTATACTTGACATTTTCGACTATTCATAAGAAATCATTCTGCCTAGTTAAGGAGTACGAAGATTGAAAAAATTACATTGCATGAGAAGGCTTCTCCAAGTAGACTCATCTAATTCGTCAAATAATATTCATTTTCTGCAAAACTAATAATTTTACACCTCTGTCATATACGGAACTCTAAAAGCATCTCGAGCCGATGTGGGATTTCTTCTTATTTTCAAAACAAACCACTTTACTACTGAAATGCGTCTCGTTCGACTTTTTCTGTTTTCTTCCATGTTTTTTTATAGTTCCACATTTAAAGTTGCATTAAAAATGCCGAACCGAAGTCGTAAAATGTTAATTTACGATTTGTTTACAAAATTCTGAATATTATTGTTTTGATTTTTTATTGGTAGCATTTTAATTATATTTTCAATACAAAAAAAAATACAAAAAAGGCGGAATAGTTTGATTTGTTTTGAGTTGTTTCTTGCTCCTGTTACCTCTGGATCTTGTCAGAACAGTTCCTTTGAAAAAAATGTTTAATGGTCCTAAATTTAAAGAAGTAGAGTAAATTGCACACGTTTTACAAATGCCTACTTTTGAGGATCGATCCTGTTTGCTGCTGTACGTTGATGCTTACAAGACGGGGGCATTATTTTACCTCTTGGTGCGATCATGAAATGGTCGAGTAAATTTTTATTTTATTTTGCTAGTTTCTTTCGTAAACATTAAATGACAGACAGAAGGAAGTCTGTCCGACCCTATACTTACCATTGCCTCCTCTTCTTTTATTGAGTCCAATACTCGTACATTCAGTCAGTCAGTCATTGATGCTGCTGATGTTATTGTTAGTTTTTATGACTTGTCGTATGAGTGAATGAGTGACGAACAGCGGAGGAGACTTTTGAATGGAGGCAACGTCTCAGTATTGAGTGTAAGGGGAAATTTTATTGGTTGTATTTCTTAGAATTTCGTATGTCACGATAAAATATATCACGTTTCTAGGAATTGTTTACATTTTCCCATTTTTATTTTATTTTTCTAGTATTTTTGTGGCGTTTTACTTATTTTTTTTGCAAACCAAATTTTATGACCCGAAGTGGTTGTATTGACTAGAAGTACTTGACTCTAATGTAAACAACAAACATATAAAATCATACATGCATATGCATGATTGCGATCTATAAATATTATGAAATTGTTGTGATTTGCAAAGTCGATTTTTATAAGTTGCAATTGTAAATAGTAGGAAATATTAACCCGTTAAAAATGAGTAATGGGAATATATTGAGTTTTACTGAAACTTTACGAAGATCTTTTTTAAAATAGTATGTTTTACCAAAGCTTTACGGAAAGCTTTTTCCAATAAAATTTCCTAGCTAAGCTTTTGAACCTTTAATAATCGAATTTAAGCAAAGTTTTGGGAAGAACTTTTCTAAAATAACCTTTTAGCTTTTCTATTTCGATCTTCAATAATAACCAATCATTACAAAGAGCTTTTTTGAAATAATATCTCACCTTTAAATATTTTAAAAGTTCAATAAAATAAGCATAACTAGAGCTTTGCGAAGAGCTTTTCTTAGATAAGGTTTTAGCTGAGCTTTTGGACCTTTAATAATAATATTGATGCAACTCAAAGTTTGACAAATATCTTTCCTAAAAATAATAGTTTATAAGGGCAAATAGCAATGTTTCGAGTTTAACAAAAGCTTTTCAAAGAACTTTTCTAAAATAACCTCTTAGCCTAACTTTAGGTTCTTCAATAGTAACCAAAGCATTACGAAGGGTTTTAAGAGTTGAATTTATATCTAACCTAAGCTTTTGAAATTATGAAAAATGACAATAAGTTGAGTTTAACTAAAGTTTTACGAAGAGCTTTTCTAAAAAGGCAACCAATGTATCCAGTTTAACCAAAGCTTTGCAGAAAACTAATAGCTTCTTAGCTTAAACTATGGTTATTCAATAATATCCAAAGCTTTTGAACCTTTAATCATGCAAAATGACAAAAAATTGAGTCTAAACAAAGCTTTACTTCGTAAAGCTAAGCTTCTGTTAAATAATTACAAATATTAATATCTCGAGTGCAACTAAAGCTTTACAAAGAACTTTTATAATAAAACTATCTTAGCTGAGCTTTTGAAACTTTAATAATGAAAAATGACAATATTTTAAGTTTAACCAAAGCTTTAGCAGAAGTTTTTTTAGTTGATCTATTGAACCTTTAATAATGACGACTATGAATATAGTAAGTGTAACCAAAGCTTTTTAATATAATATTTTAGCAGAGCTTTTGAAACATAGAAGAATATATAGAAAGTCGTCAGTTGATCCACTAAAATTTAGTATTCTACTAAATCACACGTACACGAAATGAAAGCTTTTTTGACAAACAGAAAAGCTTTTTGTACTCAAAATTTTGTTTGAAAAATTACGCGTTATTTTGAATGAAACGCACTGTTCTAAATTGCACACATAAAATGTTATTTTTTTTTAAATATTTTAACATTATTTTGATGTCGAAACACTTTTTATTTTTTACAAACTGAAAATTTTTTATTTTGTTTTCTTTCGACATTCTTTTTTTTTGTTTTTGCTTAATTTGTATTGAACAAGTAGGGCTGCAATTTTTGGTATTAAAAAAAATAATGAAATTTAGAATAAAAAATTGTTTATAGATTTTAATTATCCTAAAATCAAGTAAAACTCATTCTATACCTTAAAATATGGATTTCTCAAGAAAATTTCTTAAAATTACGGAGAAAATCTTGAAGAAAATTTTCGTCCCATCATATCATACTTTTTTGTGCAACTGTTTGTATTCATTAAGAAAAGTAAAAGCTCTTTTTAGGCTTACCAATACACTATTACTGATCCGTACTATTGACAGGTCCCAGGTGTACTTTGACGTTTCGTTGACTTTCTAGGTATTTATTTATTCTATGTTTTGAAACAAGTAAAGCAGAGCTTTTGAAACAATAAAAGCTTTTAAATACTTCTAAAATATGATTTTTTTTTTGTACTTGGAGATATTTTCTAAAAAGCTTATTTTTTCTAAAAATTTGGGTTAGTTTCTTACCTAAAGCTTCTTAAAGCTCTTTACTAAAGCAAGGCAAACATTTTTGTCTACAAGTTGGAGTTTATTTTATGTCCAAAATGAAGCTTCTTGTTTAAAGCTCTTAACATTTCAAAGCTTATTCATTCTTCATTCATTTACAAATTGAAGATTATTCAAAAATATTATTTTATGTCCAAAATAGGACTACCTATCTAAAGCTTTTTGCATTTAAACCTCAAATGTACCTCTACAAATGGAAGGTTATTAAAACTTTTTCATTTAAAAGCTTAAAATTATCTTTAAAAACGTAATGATGCATTTTTTAGCAATAAATTTGCGGTTATTGGGGCAATTTTCAAAAATAGATTATTTTGAAAACCCCTTCCAATGAGCCTCCTAAACAAATTTTCCAATTTCTTTTCTTGTACCTAAAATAAAAAAAAAGAATGTATTTATGCCAAAAAAAGCATGACCCCAAACAAAAAAATATCAAACTAAATTTTCGCAATTTTACGCTGATTGTCTATTATGTCAAGATATGACATGTTCGTTTTGTATCCTTTATCCTTGCTTCCTTATCCTTCTCTATGTTGTTGTTGTTGTTGCTGTTTTTGGTCTGAGTGGAGTGTTATGTGATAACATGACCACTAAACAACAAAATTTAGACGAGCACTTAAGCTAAAATCTCTAAATACAGATGGCGGCTTATCTCTGGGGAATAAAAAAAAATCTGTATGAGCAATTTCTATTTAATATCCTTGTTTTCTTTCATCTGCTCTTTTGCTTTCTTTTTCAATTTTTGGCACGCAAATGTCATGCGAAAAATCTGACAGCAAAAAATGTTTAATTTTTTTCTTTTTGTTCCTTTAGTCAATGGATAAAGAAGGACAAATGCAAAAAATTTAAAAGAGTTTAGGAACTTACGTACATATATTTTTTATTTGTTTGTGTTTAACTTTTGATAAGGAACAATCGAAATTCAGGGAATTTAAAAGGACTTTAGAGAAATAAATTTAAAAAAAATTTGTGAGCTCAAATACTAGGGCCTTTGAAAAGGGGTTTTTGCAGATAACAAAATTATAAAAGTAACTTTTGTAAAATACATTTATTTTGAATTAGCGCAAGCTTACGCAAATACTAATTAAAACGTTTTATTTTCTATACCTTGAAGCAATTTAGGTTTTTAATTTTTTCTCAGAAATCAATGAAATATTTGTTATTTAAACTTTTAAACTTCAGACAAAATATAAAAAAATAAAATTTCAACTATGAAAACTTTATGAAAACTTTTTAATTAGCGCAAGTTTGCGATAGTAACAATTAAAACCTGTTATTTCCTATACTATGAAGCAATTAAAGCTTTTATTTTCATATCAGAAAAACAAAGGTTTCATAATTTTTTTCCAATTAAGTTTTAACAAAATATTAAAGTTGTAAAATCTTATATTTTAAATTGATGCACGTTTGCGCAAACAACAAACAAATGAGCTTATTCTCTGTACTTAGGAGTAATTTTGGTATTTCTTTGTTTACAAAAACAATATAGAACAACTTTATTTTTTCTCTTCTAAAGTTTAGACAATCCATCAAAATCTTTGAATCTTAATATTGTGACCAAAAAACTCGCTATTTCAAAACTGCGCGAATTTGCGCAAATAAATATTAAAAATTTTAATAAAACATACTCTGAAGTAAATTTGGCTTTTACTCTTATAAAAGAATCATTCAGAAAATATTTTATTTTTTCCTTTTAAAGTTTAAAAAAACTTAAAAATTCTTTAAAAATTTTTTTAACAAAATTTAATTAAAACCTATTGCAAATTTTATTTTCTTTACCTTAAAAAAACCCTTAATTCAAATAACTCAATTGAATTTCACTTTCATTATCCTTTTTTTGTTTATCCTCCCGAATACTGACAATTCTTCGCTTGAGTGGAGTAAAGCGTATGGGCTTTTGCTTGTGAATATCATAGCTATTGTCATCATGCCAGGCTATAACAATTTCTTCAGCTGAGTTTTTCTTTAAGTCCTTCGATTTCTCCCTCTTGGATCTCTTTTTGTCTCTTTTCTTTTTATTTGATCTTTCCTTGGCCTCTCTTAAGCTCTTGGCTGACTGACGTCTCTTGCAACAGGGTTGTATAACATAAAATGTCAAAAGCTCACCCAGTAAACTCAAGATACTCAAAATAACCCCCAAAATTAAAATGGCAAAGGGTCCCTGAAGATGTTGTGTGGTCAAAACAATGTCGATTTCTGTAAAACAAATTAAATTTAGATACTTTAGATCCTTAATTTATACCATATACCTTGAAAGTCCGGTCTCATTTTACTCAAACGATTTAAATAGGTATTATTATAGATAAAATCTTGATTAATTTTCTTAATAATACCAAAATCCCTCATAAAACGAATCATCTTATTGAATTCGAATAGAAATGGAAAACCCGGTTTCATGATCATTTGCATGGGACAGGAGAAAACCTTGGTCGGAAAGGCATATATATCATCTGATAAGGGGCTTTGTAAAATATACATGCGACTGCTAAGTAAAACACGTTTTCCATCCCTGACATCCTCCAAGTTTTCAGTGGTCGGTTCAAAATCGGCGCTATAATTGTAATCTCGGAAAATCTTCATATCCTCCTCATTTTCAAACCAATCACGACTTTCTTCTAAACCCCCTGGAAAAAATATATACATATATAATTTTTTGAATTATTTCACCCACTAAATCTTACCATATGGTATACCCTCGTCCATCACCTCCTCTAAAGTATCTATCTGATGCAGAAATCCTGGATTAGCAAACACCGCTATCAATTTCGAGGTATAGGTCGAGGTCAAATTTAAGCCATACAAGGCCAAAAATATAAAGAAAATACGTGGAGCTGTACACAGGGGCCTCTCATTGGCCGAGACACATATCGTTACTGCTATATTGTTAATGCCTACTAATGACAACTCTTTAGAATTTAAGGGTTCGGGCAGAAAATACATCAAAGTAAACCAAGAGACCCAGGTCAAGAGCAGCATTGCTATACATGATAACCAGGTAAGATTCTTAAATATGGCATAGAGAGCCATCCAGGGCGGTCTTGGATCGGCTAGCTTCACAAACCAGGTGTAGGAGTCATCTAGATATGTATCGGAAACCCAAAAACTTTTGATTACATCATTGTCGGGATAAAAACCACCCATTATAAAATCGCAAGATTTCTCATTAAGGCGGCCTAATAAACCGGACCAGTTTCCATATTTTTCTTCGACGCCTCGACTTTCGTGTTCACAAGTTTGATCGATCTTAAAAGAAAAATATATTTAAAAATTGGACATAGAAATATATATTTTTTGCTTCAATTTCATTTGGAATAAATTTTCTTTAGAAACTTTCTTTCAAAAAATTTTCTATGGACATTTTTATATCCAAAATTTTCTATAGAAACTTTTTCTACCAAAAAATTTCCTAAAGAAAGTTTTACTATCAAAAAAATTTCTAAAGAAACTTTATTTTTCTACAGAAACTTTTTCTACCAAAAAAAATTCTAAAATTTTTTTTTTTTAAAAATCAAATCAAAAAACTTTCCATAGAAACTTTCTCTATCAAAAAACTTTCTATAGAAGCCTTTTCTTTCAAAAAATTTTCTTTAGAAAATTTTTCTATCAAAAAAATTTTTATAGAAACCTTTTATATCAAAAAATATTCTAAAGAAATTTTTCTATCAAAAAATTTTTCTTTCTAAAGAAACTTTTTTTGTCAAAAAAATTTCTATAGAAACTTTTTCTATCAAAAAATTTTCTATAGAAACTTTTTTGTCAACAAATTTTTTATAAAAACTTTTTATATCAAAAAATTTTCTATAGAAACTTTTTCTATCAAAAATTTTTCTATAGAAATTTTTTCTATCAAAAAATATTCTTAAGAAATGTTTTCTATTAAAAAAAAATGTCTATAGAAACAATTTCTATATTTTTTTTTTTATAGAAACTTTTTCTATCAAAAAAAATTTCTGTAGAAACTTTTTCTATCAAAAAAGTTTCGAAAGAAACTTTTTCTATCAAAAAATTTTCTATAGAAAATTTTTCTTTAAAAAAAATTCTATATAAACTTTTTATTTCAAAGAATTTTCTTTAGAAACTTTTTCTATCAAAATATTTTCTAAAGAAACTATTTCTTTAAAAAAATTTTCAATAGAAACTTTTTCTATCAAAAAATTTTCTATAGAAACTTTTTCCATAGAAATTATTCTCTCAAAAAATTTTCTATAGAAACTTTTTCTCTCAAAAAATTTTCTATAGAAACTTTTTCTCTCAAAAAATTTTCTATAGAAACTTTTTCTCTTAAAAAATTTTCTATAAAAATTTCTCAAAAAATTTTCTATCAAAAAATTTTTTATAGAAACTTTTTCTATCAAACAATTTTTTAGAGAAACTTTTTCTTTCAAAAAATTTTCTGTAGAAACTTTTTCTATCAAAAAATTTTTTTATAAAAAGTTTTTCTATCAAAAAATTTTCTATAGAAACTTTTTCTATCAAAAAGTTTTCTATAGAAATCAAAATATTTTCTAAAGAAACTATTTCTTTAAAAAATTTTCAATAGAAACTTTTTCTATCAAAAAATTTTCTATAGAAACTTTTTCCATAGAAATTTTTCTCTCAAAAAATTTTCTATAGAAACTTTTTCTCTTAAAAAATTTTCTATAAAAATTTCTCAAAAAATTTTCTATCAAAAAATTTTTTATAGAAACTTTTTCTATCAAACAATTTTTTAGAGAAACTTTTTCTATCAAAAAATTTTCTGTAGAAACTTTTTCTATCAAAAAATTTTCTGTAGAAACTTTTTCTATCAAAAAATTTTTTTATAAAAAGTTTTTCTCTTAAAAAAATTTTCTATAGAAACTTTTTCTATCAACAAATTTTCTATAGAAACTTTTTCTATCAAAAAGTTTTCTATAGAAATTTTTTTTCAAAAAATTTTTTATAAAAAACTTTTTGTTTTAAAAAAATTTATTTAGAAACTTTTTCTATCAACAAATTTTCTATAGAAACTTTTTCTATAAAAAAGTTTTCTATAGAAATTTTTTTTCAAAAAATTTTTTATAGAAACTTTTTCTTTGAAAAAAAATTTCTTTAGAAACTTTTTCCATAAAAAAATTTTCTATTGAAACATTTTCTATCAAAATATTTTCTATAGAAACTTTTTCGATTAAAAAATTTTTTACAGAATCTTTTTCTATGAAAAAATTGTCTATAGAAACTTTTTCTATCAAAAAATTTTCTATAGAAATTTTTCTCTCAAACAATTTTCTATAGAAACTTTTTCTCTCAAAAAATTTTCTATAGAAACTTTTTATTTAAAAAAAAAAAAAATTACAGAAACTTTTTCTATTATAAAATTTTCTATAGAAACTTTTTTCAAAAATATTTTTATAGAAACTTTTTCTATCAAAATAATTTTCTGCAGAAACTTTTTCTATCCTGAAATTTTCTATAAGAAACTTTTTCTTTAAAAAAATTTTTATAGAAACTTTTTCTTTAAAAAAATTTTCTATAGAAACTTTTTCTATCAAAAAATTTTTTGATAGAAAAAGTTTCTATAATACTCACATCAAACTTCAAGCGATTCTTAATAAATCCAATAATCCTCAACTCCAGACCATAAATACAATCCTCCTCGACAAAAGGCGCCGCTATGGAAGCACATAGATAAAAAGTACAATTACTCAAGGTAATACTGTTGAAAAACCTCTGCAACTGTAGATCCAATAAAAACAAACTCTTCGACCTAAAATCACCCTCCTCACAAACGGCAAACGATTTCACTTCCAGCTGACGACACGAAGTAACATTATAATAGTCCATTAGCAAAACCGAGTATTTAACCGGAGACGTGGCATACATTAGGGCCACACGATGAACATAGAAATTGTTAAGCATTTCCTCGAATATAGAGCGGGCAGTTTCAATTTCATTATCACGATTATTGGCGTTATTATAGACCACCAGAAATCGGGCACCCGGATTCCAGGAAAGCATATGACTGACATAATTGCGCATTAGATTCTTCAAACGTTGTATAGAGTCTATGATCATGATATAGTAGTCAGCCAAAACCAGTTCACCTTGAGTCATGGGTATGGGTACATACTTTCGGGAGTCGGAAACTATACGAAACTGATAGTGTTGGTGTTGGGGAGGAAACTCACTTACAGCCTCCATCATAAGCTTGAGGAAACCCTCCTGAATTTGTGAGGCAGGTGTAGATAATTTTCTCAGGCTAGTTAAAACCAGATTTGGGGGTCTGGTAAGATTCTCACTTTTCTTTAGATATATAGAAGAAAAACGATCTAAACAGTTAATGCCCGCCAGCCAAGTACGAGGACCCATGTCATTGGGTTTTTGTAAATATATGACCATTCTTGCAGTCTCATTATTAGGATTCACAATACTTCCGATACATTTCACCAAACAGAAAAGAGATAAAGCAAATTCCATGGATTTCATCATTATAATTTTTGGAAAAGATGAAGGGAGGAGGATTGAATCAGTTGGATTTGATTTGCTTTAACAAATCAACTGTAATACTCGTATTTGCAGTTGCAAGTCAATTTAAGTTTGATGTTGTTCCCTCTGAGTTCTATAGGCTTTTATAATGCAATTTCATTTCGTTTCCTTTGTGGTTGCCTCCGGATGAATGCTTGATTTTCTCGTCCTTGTGTTGGTGTTGGTTGCGAGTGTTGTTGCTTTTAGCTGCATGCCTCATTGTTTACTTTTGGTGCCTTTGACCAGGTGGTGTTGGCGCTGGGTTCAGGTCTTGTTAAATTTGTTATTTGTTCGTTTTCAACAACAACAAAAAAGGAAAATCCTGTGAAAAGTTACAATATTTACTTGAGATAATTAAAGTTGATGCAGAATTCCACAAAACTAAAAATCACGTTAGGGTGAATGAATTCGTTGTTTGTCGAGGGTGTTGTTGTGACCGTTTGCTGGAATTGTTAATGAAACAAAAGAGAAATGTTGGTATTATAGTAAATATTTGCAAAGAACGCAAAAGGGTCTACAAAAAGTGAAGTTTTTAATTGCTTTTATTAGTAATGAAAGTTTAGATTGTAAGGGACAAGACTCATTATATCCTTTTAAAGATGTTCCTGAAAACAGTCTAGTATTTCACTTATACTATGAAGTGACGTGTTTCCCCATAAAACCATCGGGATCGCTTTAAAGAGCTTTTAAGTATTGGTCAATATCTAAGAAACATTTTATGTAGCATACTTTTAGGATAATCTCAATAATATATATGTAGCATATAAGGTTCACTACAAGTTAACTTATTTGTCAAAAGATCCCCGATAAAGAAAAAGAATTTCATTTATTTTTTTAACACCAACTTTCTGAATACCCTGTTTTGGTTTAAATTTTTAATTGAGTGTAGACTATATTGACATGATTTTAATAGTTATTTGCATTTGGTAGGTCTATTTTCGTAACGATTTGGTATATGACATTTTGTAAAGTAAAATATTCATATGAACTTTAAACTCAATACGAGTACAAATCACGAAAATTATTAAAATTAAGTAAATAAAAATATGTGTAATCGTTACACTGTGTTGAAACTTCACAAGATTATGAAGATAGTAGAGAACCTCTGTAAAAAATCTCAAAAAAAAATTTTATCGAAAATTTTAAAAAATTTTTTAAAGAAAATTTGAAAAAATTTTCTATAGAAAATCTTCAAACATTTTTTATAGAAAATCTCAAAAAAATGTTTAAAGAAAATCTTTGCTTTTTATAGAAAATCTAAAAAATTTTCTATAGAAAATCTAAAAACAAATTTTTATAGAAAATTTGAAAAAAAATTCTGTAGAAAATTTTAAAGAATTTTCTGTACAAAATTTTAAAAAATTTTCTGTAGAAAATTTAAAAAAAAATTCTGTAGAAAATTTAAAAAAATTTTCTTAAGTAAATTTTAAAAAATTTTTTAAAGAAAATCTAAAAAAAATCCTATAGAAAATAATAAAAAAAAAATAGAAAATTTAAAAAAAATTCTATAAAAATCTCAAAAGAATTTCTATAAAAAATTTAAAAAAATTTGAAAAAGTTACTATAGAAAACTAAAGAAAATATCATGAAATTTTTCATAGAAAATCTTAAAAAAAAAAAAATTATAGAAAATTTAAAAAAATTTTCTTTAGAAATTTGAAAAAAATGTTCTTTAGAAAATCAGAAAAAAATTTTGTATAGAAAATCTGAAAAAAATTTCTATAGAAAATTTTAAAAAATTTTCTATAGATTTCACTAGTAAATTCCGCTACTTAAGGATATTCAAGACAATTTTTTGGTCTTAAAATATGAATTTTATTTTCAAAATAAAGTAACAAATTTATGGCCAACAAAAACAAAGATTAACATTTGTATTTAGATCTGCTAAAAATTATTTATCAGATGAAAGCGGAATAAATCATAAAAGAATTTGTTCGAGATTTTCTATAAAATTTTTTTTGGGATTTTCTATAGAAAATTTTTTTAAATTTTCTACAAAACTTTTTTCAAATTTTCTATAGAAAATTTTTTCAAATTTTTTATTGAAAATGTTTCCAAAATTTTTTATTGAAAATTTTTCCAAAATTTCTATAGAAAATTTTTTAAAATTTTCAATAAAAAATTTTTCAAATTTTTTATAGAAACTTTTTTTAAATTTTCTATAGAAAAGTTTTTTAAATTTTCTATAGAAAAGTTTTTTAAATTTTCTATAGAAAATTCTTTTAAATTTTCTATAGAAAATTTTTTTAAATTTTCTATAGAAAATTTTTTTAAATTTTCTATAGAAAATTTTTTTAAATTTTCTATAGAAAATTTTTTTAAATTTTCTATAGAAAATTTTTTTAAATTTTCTATAGAAAATTTTTTCAAATTTTCTATAGAAAATTTTTTCAAATTTTCTATAGAAAATTTTTTCAAATTTTCTATAGAAAATTTTTTCAAATTTTCTATAGAAAATTTTTTCAAATTTTCTATAGAAAATTTTTTCAAATTTTCTATAGAAAATTTTTTCAAATTTTCTATAGAAAATTTTTTCAAATTTTCTATAGAAAATTTTTTCAAATTTTCCATAGAAAATTTTTTTAAATTTTCTATAGAAATTTTTTTCAAATTTTCTATAGAAAATTTTTTAAAATTTTCTTTAAAAAATTTTTTTAAATTTTCCTAAAAAATTTTTTTTAAATTTTTTTTAAATTTTCTTAAAAAAATTTTCTATAGAAAATTTTTTCAAATTTTCTATAGAAAATTTTTTCAAATTTTATATAGAAAATTTTTTCAAATTTTCTATAGAAAATTTTTTTAAATTTTCATCTGATAAATAATTTTTAGCAGATCTAAATACAAATATTAATCTTTGTTTTTGTTGGCCATAAATTTGTTACTTTATTTTGAAAATAAAATTTATATTTTAAAACCAAAAAATTGTCTTGAATATCCTTAAGTAACGGAATTTACTGGTAAAATCCTTAAATAAAAGTAACTAAATTCTTTTGCTTAAGAATTCAAAAAAAAAAACAGAAGAAATAGAAATGATTTCCTTATTTGCAATTTATTTAGTTTTCTGTTTCGGTTGGGGTTTCCTGCTTGCCACTTGAGGTCCTTCATTGTGCATCCTTGTGACTCTAACGTCATCTTTAGTGGGGAAGGATACTGGCTAAATAGGATTTGATTCTAGCCTTGAATGCTAGAGTATAGAAGTGGGTGTTAAATGTTAAATTATTTACAATTTCTAAAGATCCTTGTTCTTTTTGTTTTTGTTTTTTTTGTATCCATATTATTATCCTTATTCGCTTTAGAATAGAGTCGAGTTGAGTGGAGTTTATGCATAAATTCAGTGAAAAGATATTTACAATATATTTAATAAATTTGCTGATTATTTTGTTTCGTTTATTAAGGATTTAAGCTTCAATGGTTCACAAACATTGTCTGTCCGTCTTTCATTTTCTTCTAAGTTGAGTGTGTGTGTGTGTTTACTTTTAAAGTGTGTGTTGTTAAATATCAATGTTTGTGTGTGTTTTTAAGAAATCCTGGTTTCCTTATCCGTTTGCCATTGCAGAAAATTGAATTTTGCTTTGGTGGCATATTTTATTCTGCTACTTTGCGCTGTAATAATTTTAAGATATTATTTGCTTAGATTAACTATTAAGATAAATGAAAATTTTGCTAATATGAAAAGTCTTTGCATATTTGAAAATTCACTTTAAACTAAATTAGCATAAATATAATTTAAAGAAAAATTAAAGTTCAGAATATCCCGAACTGTTATTAAACTGCTATAAACTTAAAACTGTCAGAAATCATGTTTTCTGCTCTTCAACGCTGCATACGATTCTTACTTATGTGACGTTGTTTTTGTAAAATAATAAACTTTCTTATGTCGTTATAGTCTTGTTGTTCCCAACGTAAGCACTTAAGATAAATGTCATTTTTGACAGCTAAACATTTACTTTTTAGATTAGAATTTCTTTCATAAGTTATTCACAAATTTAAGATTTCATAAAATCCTTAAGATTATTTTCTGCAAATGCCCAAGGCTTTCAACTATTGACATTTCCTAAAAAGACCTTGGACATTTAATAGAAGAACAAGTAAAAGTGTTATATTCGGCTGTGCCGAATCTTATATACCCACCGTCAAGTTGTGTTAAATTTAGAAATATCTCTCATATATCTACGAGGGTGCAGCTAATTCAAAATGTGGACCAAATTCGAAAAAAAAGTTGTTACGCTAGTTGGTATTGTTAGCAAGATATTTGGACTAAATTAGGTTGCAGAAGCTTTATAGTTCAACATTTAAAAGTGTGTAAGTGGTTTTCCTAGTATTTACTTTGCACAAAGTTTAATCTTAAAACCTTTTTTGGTTTCCGGAAGTGTTTTTTATATAGTCAAATATGGACCGATTTCTATAAAATTTGATATACTGACCAATAGTTGCATACAATTTTTCTATTCTTAATTTAGTCGTCATAGCTATTACAATTGAATTCAATTTGTCAGCATTCATGTGTTTCCCGGGGTGGGGTTATATGGGAGCTCTTCCTAAATTTGAACCGATTTCGCCCATTTTCAACACACAACTTTTTCAAGATATCGAAAATACTTTTGTAAAATTTTGTTCCTATAGCTCATTTTGTTAAGGCGCTATCGCGCTTTTATCTGACGGGCAGACGGACATAAACTGTCTTTTCTTTTTTGTTTTTGCTTTTCCTTAAGTTTTTTATATGGGAGCTATGGTCAAATGGTGACCGATTGTAACACTTCCTTTTGTAAAATTTTGTGCTGTAGCCCTTTTCATTAAGGCGCTATCGTGCTTTTATCTGACGGACAGACGGACATAAACCCCCTTTTCTTTTTGTGTTTTTACGTTTCCGTAAGTTTTTTATATGGGAGCTATAGTCAAATGGTGGCCGATTGTGACAAAATTTTGCACACTGGCTGGTATTCATATAAGACTTCCTTTTGCTAAATTTAGTGGCCAAAGCTATTACAGTTTATCATTTATTGGCATTTAAGTGTATTTCAGGTGGAATTTAGGCTGTTTCCGTAAGTTTTTTGTATGGGAGCTATGGTTAAATGTGAACCGATTTCGATTAAATTTTTTACGCTGCCTAGTGCTTATATAAAACTTTTAAATACCAAATTTTGTCATCATAGCTGTTATAATTTGTCATTTATTAGCAAATAAGCGATTAGCCTAGACGAAGTTATATGGGAGCTATGGTCAAATGTGAACCGATTTTGCCCGATTTCAGTACCAAAATTTTCCAAGAAATGAAGAATATTTGTGACAAATTTCAGTGGTTTTAGTCGTGCCGACAACAGATAGACGGACTGACAGACAGACAAACAGACAGACAGACAGACAAACAGACAGACACACAGATAGACAGACACACAGATAGACAGACAGACAGGCAGACAGACAGACAGACAGACAGACAGACAGACAGACAGACAGACAGACAGACAGACAGACAGACAGACAGACAGACAGACAGACAGACAGACAGACAGACAGACAAACAGACAGACAGACACACAGATAGACAGACAGACACACAGACAGACAGACAGACAGACAGACAGACAGACAGACAGACAGACAGACAGACAGACAGACAGACGGACAGACAGACCAACAGACAGACAGACAGACAGACAGACAGACAGACAGACAGACAGACAGACAGACAGACAGACAGACAGACAGACAGACAGACAGACAGACATACAGACAGACTGACAGACATCGCTCAATCGTTTTAGAATTTCATAAAGATTCAGAATATACTACAATTTTAGTTTTTGAGCCAATATTAAGGAAATTACAAACGGAATGTCAATCTCAATATACACCCCCATTCTTTTTGATGGTGGGTATAAAAATAAGTTAAATTCTTCATCATTAAAAGCTGACCACATCCAAATCAAAGGCATATTAGAACAATTTTATGGTTAAATTCAATAGAAATTACTATTTATTAAGAGAATTATTAACAATTTAAAACAATAATATTGTCAATTTATTTTGGTTTTTCAGGAATTCTATTTTATGACTAATTTAATTAAATTATTTCTTAATCTCACTAATTAATTAGACAAAAGCTTTTTTAATTTAAAATTATGGCAAACTTTCATTGCAAATGAGAAATTATAATCAGACCTTGAAAGCTTAATAATTAGGTAATGAAAAGGAAAAACGCTAAATTATTAAGAGTAATGAAAATATTTGAAAACCTTGGCGTTGGGGCTTAATTTGGGCTTTAAAAGTCCCTCCTATATTTTCATTAACAAAAGTCAGGTCACAAAATTTATATCCTTTTCATTTGTTTGAATGTTTAACACTCGCACCTTTTAGATGCTAAGAGAAAAAGATAAAAATATTTATGACCATGAGTAACTCTAAAGGACCTATATCCTTTTTTTATCTCGCAAAAAAAAACATTAAGCAAATGTTACAAAAACTGAAATAAAAAGGATCTTATTAAGTCACTCTTTGGTTACAATTTAATTAAATCCATTTAGGTTTTTGTTCGCTACTTTTTGCTACTCTAGATTTTTACAGGCGAATGCGACAAAACAGAAAACGGCTAAATGTCCTTTGGATTTGTTTTATAACATAAGACCACAATAATAATGGTTAAGTTTTATGCCACTTGTTTTATAACTAAATAATTAAAATAATACAAAAAAAACAAACCATTAAGAGACTAAAGAGAATGAAACATATTGTGATATTTAACTAAGGAAAATACCCATATCCTGGTAAAGGGATATAGAAGAAGGCTAAGAATTTTCAAGTAAAAACTATGAAGTTATTAAAACATAATCATAATCATACATTTTAGTGCCTAAATTTTTATACCCACCATCAAAAAGAATAGGGGGATATATTGAGATTGTCTCAAAAACCAAAAAGGATATAGCGATGACCGTCTGTCCGTTCTATAGAAAATTAAAAAAAAAATGTAAAGAAAATTTCAAAAAATTTTCTATCCAAAATCCCAAAAAAAATTTAATATAAAATTTTCTACAGAAAATTTTAAAAAATTTTCTACAGAAAATTTTAAAAAATTTTCTACAGAAAATTTGAAAAAATTTCTATAGAAAATTAAAAAAAAAATTTTATAAAAAATTTAAAAAAAATACTATAGAAAATTTAAAAAAATTTTCTATGAAAAATTTGAAAAAAATTTTCTATAGAAAATTTAAAAAAAAATGCTATGGAAAATTTGAAAAAATTTTCTATAAAAAATCCTTAAAAAAAATTCTATAGAAAATCTCTAAAAATTTTCTACAGAGTATCCAAAAAAAATTAAAAAAAAAATTTCTAAATTTTCTTTACAAAAAAATGTGCAGATAATTTTTTTAAGAATATTAAAAAAAAATTATAGAAAATTTGAAAAAAAATTCTATAAAAAATTTTAAAAAAGTTTGTATAGAAAAATAGAAAAAATTTTCAATAGAAAATTAGAAAAAAATTTCTATAGAAAATTTAAAAAAATTTTCTACAGAAAATTTTTTCAAATTTCTTATAGAAACTTTTAAAAAATTTTCTATAGAAAATTTGAAAAAATTTTCTATAGAAAATTTGGAAAAATTTTCTATAGAAAATTTGAAAAAATTTTCTATAGAAAATTTGAAAAAATTTTTTATAGAAAATTTGAAAAAATTTTCTATAGAAAATTTGAAAAAATTTTCTATAGAAAATTTGAAAAAATTTTCTATAGAAAATTTGAAAAAATTTTCTATAGAAAATTTGAAAAAATTTTCTATAGAAAATTTGAAAAAATTTTCTATAGAAAATTTGAAAAAATTTTCTATAGAAAATTTGAAAAAATTTTCTATAGAAAATTTGAAAAAATTTTCTATAGAAAATTTGAAAAAATTTTCTATAGAAAATTTGAAAAAATTTTCTATAGAAAATTTGAAAAAATTTTCTATAGAAAATTTGAAAAAATTTTCTATAGAAAATTTGAAAAAGTTTTCTATAGAAAATTTGAAAAAATTTTCTATAGAAGATTTGAAAAAATTTTCTATAGAAAATTTGAAAAAATTTTCTATAGAAAATTTGAAAAAATTTTCTATAGAAAATTTGAAAAAATTTTCTATAGAAAATTTGAAAAAATTTTCTATAGAAAATTTGAAAAAATTTTCTATAGAAAATTTGAAAAAATTTTCTATAGAAAATTTGAAAAAAATTTTCTATAGAACATTTTTTCAAATTTCTTATAGAAACTTTTAAAAAATTTGAAAAAATTTTCTATAGAAAATTTGAAAAAATTTTCTATAGAAAATTTGAATAAATTTTCTATAGAAAATTTGAATAAATTTTCTATAGAAAATTTGAAAAAGTTTTCTATAGAAAATTTGAAAAAGTTTTCTGTAGAAAATTTGAAAAAGTTTTCTATAGAAAATTTGAAAAAGTTTTCTGTAGAAAATTTGAAAAAATTTTCTATAGAAGATTTGAAAAATTTTTTTATAGAAGATTTGAAAAAATTTTCTATAGAAAATTTAAAAAAATTTTCTATAGAAAATTTGAAAAAATTTTCTATAGAAAATTTGAAAAAGTTTTCTGTAGAATATTTTAAAAAATTTTCAATAGAAAATTTGAAAAAATTTTCTATAGAAGATTTGAAAAAATTTTCTATAGAAGATTTGAAAAAATTTTCTATAGAAAATTTGAAAAAATTTTCTTTAGAAAATTTGAAAAAATTTTCTATAGAAAATTTGAAAAAATTTTCTATAGAAAATTTGAAAAAATTTTCTATAGAAAATTTGAAAAATTTTATATAGAAAATTTGAAAAAATATTCTATAGAAAATTTGAAAAAATTTTCTATAGAAAATTTGAAAAAATTTTCTATAGAAAATTTGAAAAAATTTTCTATAGAAAATTTGAAAAAATTTTCTATAGAAAATTTGAAAAAATTTTCTATATAAAAAATTTTCAATAGAAAATTTGAAAAAATTACTGTAGAAAATTTTCACAGAAAATTGAAAAAAAAAAATTTAAGAAATTTAAAAAAAAATGTTTATAGAAAATCTCGAAAAAATTTTCTATAAAAAAAAATAATGATTTGATGGCGTATCCCCTTCTGTCTGTCTGTCTGTCTGTCTGTCTGTCTGTCGGTCTGTCGGTCTGTCGGTCTGTCGGTCTGTCGGTCTGTCTGTCTGTCTGTCTGTCTGTCTGTCTGTCTGTCTGTCTGTCTGTCTGTCTGTCTGTCTGTCTGTCTGTCTGTCTGTCTGTCTGTATGTCTGTCTGTCTGTCTGTGTCCGTCTGTAGAAGGCACGATAGGGCCTAAACAAAAAAGCTAGTTCGCAGAAACTTGGCAAATCAATCTCCGGACCTTATCTCCTAATTACAAAATCAATTGCTCGTAAAATAAAAAAAAATGTGCAATTTAAAATTTCAAAATTGACTCGCATAAATCCCTTTAAATTTGCCACAAATTGTTCCACTTTTTTCTTTGCGATGATTTGTAAACTTTTCAAAAAATCATCATATTGCAACAATGTTGCCTGCAAACAATATAGAAATAGTAAAATATACCCCAAAGACTTTGTATGCTCGAGAAATATGTCAAAATATTGAATGACATTTTGCTAGATGAATTTCAAAACCTGCAACTACGCGGCCGCATCTATTTACTTGCAGAGACACCATTTTTTTTTTTTTTTTCATAAAATCTGCCATAAAAATGCCTTGTAAAACATGACACAAACAGTCTAAAAACAAATGTGGACCATGAATATTCTAATGGCAGATAATTTTAAAAACCTCAATATAAAATTAGAATATTTGAAAAAAAAATAATTTTCGGTATTAAAGATTTTTTATAGAATTCTACAAAATTTTCTAGAGAAAATATAAAAATCAGAAAATTAGCGAAGATTATTTGGAACATCTTGATAAACATTAGCTTAGGATGTATTTAATGAAATATTGAGATAGCGTTAGCTTTCGCTGTTGATATGTATGTGTATTGTCAAAAATATAAAATTTTACTATAGTTCCTAAGTTGCCTGAGGGAGTAGCTAATCTCGAAACATAAAAGGCATACTTCGAAAATTGCAAAAGAATTTAAAAATATGGAGGTTTTATTAAAACCCACTTTTTACTAATTCATATTCTTGCTGAATATTCTTAAAACAAAGATTTTTTCAAAATATTTGTGTCTTTACCCCACTGTGCACACAAAATTATCGTTAATTATCTCTTAATGGACTTTACATGGTCATTTCTGAGAGCCTATATATTTAGTTTTTATAAATCTTTAAAATTAAGTTTATTATTATTTATTCTGTCAATGTCTCCCAAATTGACAGTATGAGACAAAAGTCAATGCACAAATTACCCGTAAAATTTGTATACTCTTGTATGTGTGACTTTTTTCGAAATAATGTGGAAATAAATAAATTATTATTAATATCTTCATTCGTTCGCTGTTCCTTGAAAACAAATAGACGATAAAATTGCATAAATTGTCTTTTAAAAATTGAAAACGAAAAAAAATATATATAAATCTAGAGTAGAGAAAAAAAACATGGTAATAATCTTTCCTGGCTAGACATTGAAAGCAATTTGTTTGGAAAATAATGACCATAAACTAAACAAAATTATATCCAAGTACCAGAAGAAATGAATTCAAAATGGTCGTAAAACAAAAAACTAGCAAACGGCAATGGCAACGCCAACGCTTAAAAAATTAAGTGCAAACAAGGAAAAAAAATTATAACAATAAATGTCCATTAAAATTATTTATTTTAAGTTCTTACAATGGCGGCACGACTTTTTATAATTCTACAAAATCTTCTTGGCTCTTAAGGGAAATAAAATTAAGTTCGAACATTCGAGTATGACAAAAGATTATCGAGAAATGGCTAAGTTTTTTTTTAACAAAAGGAGGAGAATGTTGAAATTAATGTTTTTGAGAATAAGGATTATAAATCCTTTTGCTTGGATTTTTTTTGTAAAAAAAAGTTATAAAGTTATATATTGAAAAAAACTGCGGGGTAAAATAAATGTTTCTTTTGATACAAATAATTCAAATGTAATTTTAATGTCATGACGGGCGACACTTAAATTACAAATTTCATTACAATTCAGCAAATGATAAAATCTTGGATTCTGTCCTCGATTCAGTTATTGATTCACTTCTTGATTCAGTTCTAGTTCAATTCTAGTTCTGTTCTAGTTCTGTTCTAGTTCTGTTCTAGTTCTAGTTCTGTTCTAGTTCTGTTCTAGTTCTTTTCTAGTTCTGTTCTAGTTCTGTTTTAGTTCTGTTCTGTTCTAGTTCTGTTCTAGTTCTGTTCTAGTTCTGTTCTAGTTCTGTTCTAGTTCTGTTCTAGTTCTGTTCTAGTTCTGTTCTAGTTCTGTTCTAGTTCTGTTCTAGTTCTGTTCTAGTTCTGTTCTAGTTCTGTTCTAGTTCTGTTCTAGTTCTGTTCTAGTTCTGTTCTAGTTCTGTTCTAGTTCTGTTCTAGTTCTGTTCTAGTTCTGTTCTAGTTCTGTTCTAGTTCTGTTCTAGTTCTGTTCTAGTTCTGTTCTAGTTCTGTTCTAGTTCTGTTCTAGTTCTGTTCTAGTTCTGTTCTAGTTCTGTTCTAGTTCTGTTCTAGTTCTGTTCTAGTTCTGTTCTAGTTCTGTTCTAGTTCTGTTCTAGTTCTGTTCTAGTTCTGTTCTAGTTCTGTTCTAGTTCTGTTCTAGTTCTGTTCTAGTTCTGTTCTAGTTCTGTTCTAGTTCTGTTCTAGTTCTGTTCTAGTTCTGTTCTAGTTCTGTTCTAGTTCTGTTCTAGTTCTGTTCTAGTTCTGTTCTAGTTCTGTTCTAGTTCTGTTCTAGTTCTGTTCTAGTTCTGTTCTAGTTCTGTTCTAGTTCTGTTCTAGTTCTGTTCTAGTTCTGTTCTAGTTCTGTTCTAGTTCTGTTCTAGTTCTGTTCTAGTTCTGTTCTAGTTCTGTTCTAGTTCTGTTCTAGTTCTGTTCTAGTTCTGTTCTAGTTCTGTTCTAGTTCTGTTCTAGTTCTGTTCTAGTTCTGTTCTAGTTCTGTTCTAGTTCTGTTCTAGTTCTGTTCTAGTTCTGTTCTAGTTCTGTTCTAGTTCTGTTCTAGTTCTGTTCTAGTTCTGTTCTAGTTCTGTTCTAGTTCTGTTCTAGTTCTGTTCTAGTTCTGTTCTAGTTCTGTTCTAGTTCTGTTCTAGTTCTGTTCTAGTTCTGTTCTAGTTCTGTTCTAGTTCTGTTCTAGTTCTGTTCTAGTTCTGTTCTAGTTCTGTTCTAGTTCTGTTCTAGTTCTGTTCTAGTTCTGTTCTAGTTCTGTTCTAGTTCTGTTCTAGTTCTGTTCTAGTTCTGTTCTAGTTCTGTTCTAGTTCTGTTCTAGTTCTGTTCTAGTTCTGTTCTAGTTCTGTTCTAGTTCTGTTCTAGTTCTGTTCTAGTTCTGTTCTAGTTCTGTTCTTGTTCTGTTCTTGTTCTGTTCTAGTTCTGTTCTAGTTCTGTTCTAGTTCTGTTCTAGTTCTGTTCTAGTTCTGTTTTAGTTCTGTTCTAGTTCTGTTCTAGTTCTGTTCTAGTTCTGTTCTAGTTCTGTTCTAGTTCTGTTCTAGTTCTGTTCTAGTTCTGTTCTAGTTCTGTTCTAGTTCTGTTCTAGTTCTGTTCTAGTTCTGTTCTAGTTCTGTTCTAGTTCTGTTCTAGTTCTGTTCTAGTTCTGTTCTAGTTCTGTTCTAGTTCTGTTCTAGTTCTGTTCTAGTTCTGTTCTAGTTCTGTTCTAGTTCTGTTCTAGTTCTGTTCTAGTTCTGTTCTAGTTCTGTTCTAGTTCTGTTCTAGTTCTGTTCTAGTTCTGTTCTAGTTCTGTTCTAGTTCTGTTCTAGTTCTGTTCTAGTTCTGTTCTAGTTCTGTTCTAGTTCTGTTCTAGTTCTGTTCTAGTTCTGTTCTAGTTCTGTTCTAGTTCTGTTCTAGTTCTGTTCTAGTTCTGTTCTAGTTCTGTTCTAGTTCTGTTCTAGTTCTGTTCTAGTTCTGTTCTAGTTCTGTTCTAGTTCTGTTCTAGTTCTGTTCTAGTTCTGTTCTAGTTCTGTTCTAGTTCTGTTCTAGTTCTGTTCTAGTTCTGTTCTAGTTCTGTTCTAGTTCTGTTCTAGTTCTGTTCTAGTTCTGTTCTAGTTCTATTCTAGTTCTGTCTCAGTTCTTTTATAGTTTAGTTCAAGTCGAGTTTCACCAATATTTTTTATCACAATTTTGTTGTTTCTACCCCATTGTGCCTCAATTTTTTTATATATTCTTTAATAAATCCTATAGGTCATAAATAATTTGTAAAAATACGTGTAAAATTTCAAAGTGAAAAGAAAATTTCTTTTCATCTGAAAATATTAAAATTCAAATAAAATTCGAAGACTTACCAAGAGTTAATTGGCAGTAGCCATGAGAAAAAATTTGAAATAAAAAAAAATAATTTCCGGTATAATTAGCAAAAAATGAAATAAAAATTTGTATATGAAAAAAATGTACAACATGAATTTGAGGCTCAATAATTTAAGGGATTGCAAAGTAAAGTTTATTTTAAAGAGCCGGTAATAATTTACTTGCATTAACCCTTTAAGGTCCGTTTTTGGTTTAAAGGAATTCCTTATCAAATCCTTATTGGACATATTTTTATTGCAAATGACATTTGGTTAGGTTTTTATTTCCCGTCATGAGTTCATGGTAACATACTTTTGTACTGAAAAATACGTCTTCTATTTTTATTTAAAATTTCTTGCAATCAGCCTAATCTTTTAGAAGTTATGTAATCTTTTTGTATCTGGTGTATTCCATCCTACCATGAGTTGGTTCCTTGAAATTATCCTAACATTAAAATATGTATAACTTTTGAAATGTTAATAATTTTGTCTTCAAATTTTATAGTTTAATAGCCTTAATATTGCTTTGATTATAAGTTGAAAAAAAATTCCAAGTATCTTAATAAAACTTTAATTTACAAAAATTAAAAAATAATTTAAGAAATTTGCATTTTTTTAAAAAACTTAAGAAAAATTTTTATACTATGTTATTAGGCAAAAATATGCAGATTTTTTAAGTCATTTTATTTTTTCTCAGGTCTTATGGTTCTTAAACATATAAAATGTCTATGGTTGAGAAAGGGTTAAAAGAGAAATATGAAATTGAAACTTGGCTCTTTTTATAAATTTTCTTATACATTTTTTTTTTTTTGTTAAAGAAATTACTAATTTTTACATTTTCTTATTGCTTTATTCCAGATTTGTTTTAAATTTGAATTCATCCTCACCCTTAAACATAAATTTCTCACAAATTGTGGCCAGAAAAATTTATTTCAATCAAACGGGTAAGTAAGTACTTAGACAATTCAATGGCCCCAAAGCAGGTCAAAATAAAATGTTTAATTAAAATGAAAATACCATAAAAATTTAAATCAACATTTTATTTATTTTCTACTATTTTAACTCAAATCCTTTTAATTATCTCAAAAATATACTATTTTACCCCAACGTAATGACTAAAATTAACAAAATAACTTCATTATACTTTTGGTCAAACTCTTTTAATTTTTTGTGATTGCAGCCAATTTAATGAGAGCCGTTAAAATTGACCAACGTTCTGTGGTCTTGACTTGTGCTCTGCGTGGCCAATATGATATTTTTGTTCAGGCTCGCCACAGAGGCTCGGTGAAAATAGAAGCCAATGCTTTTCATCCTCAGGCCAATTGGCCTCTATTGAATCGTACACATCGCATTAGTATACGCAGTCAAAATCGTGTACGTAAGCGACAAATGATAGTGAAATGGGATAAGAGGTAGGTACTTTTCGCCTGCTGTGTTTCTTGTTTTATATTTTTGTTTATCTTTTTTTTTCAGTAAATTTGATTTTCATGCCGTCAATTATTGTCTGGTAATAAGTACAAAAAATTCACATTTGGATTTTTGTCAAGCAGCTGAAGAATATTTAACCACCATGCCCACCGCCTACTTTAATAGAAGAAGTCTTACCCCCAACTGCCAGCCAGCCAATACCATAGATACAATATTTGCCAGACCCCCAGAAAGAGCTAAAAAGATTGGTAATGTTAAAAAATCAGTTTTTCTTTTCATAAACTTCCCTTACTTAACTACTTTCCTGATTACCTTACATTTTAGCACCCCATATAACCAATGTCATCTGCACCGGCAGTCGTACTCAACAGCTGATACGTGGCCTGGCTCCCAATTATATCTACTATTTGGATGTCTTTGGTGTCCATACAAAAAGACAAAATCTCACTTTCCACATAGCTTCCTCGACCATGCACTTTAATCGGACCCATCCCTCGGTCCTCAGACCCAATAACTTGAATATGGTCAAAATTGCGGGAATGCATGGTGTTCAGGTATTTAGTTTTAAGGTAATTCAAATTAAATAATATTATTTCATAATTGGCTGAATATTAGAGATTTTAAGTTTTTTTTTTCTTTTTAGAAAAAACCAAAAACTTTTAAGAAATTTTAATTTTAATTTCTTTGTTTTTAACCAGATTCCCTCCTCCTATGGCACCAGTCAGGTTTTGCGTTATTTAGTTTTACCCTGTGGCGGCAGTGAAGTGGATACTAAAATCTTAAAGCAACGCAAATTAGTGGGTACTTTTAGTAATATCTACAGGCCCACCTATTTGGCGATGTCGCCGGTAAATGAAGGTGAACGTTATATGATTCGGTTTAAGCCGAGCAATGACGACGAGGTTTTAAGAGCGAATAAAGTAGCGGTAAGTTAAACAAGAATCATTAATTATAAAGTAGTACAGATAAATTTAGGTCAAAGGTCACTTTTCACTTAAGAGACCTTTTTATCCTAGATATATATAAAACTAAAATTTCGAAAGCGGTAAAAGTCTCTTACGGGACTTTTTATCCTAGATATATATAAAACTAAGATTTTGATTACGGGAAAATTTAACTTCCTTCCAGCTTGCTGTTTCCACAAATGGAGTCTTTAGTCAATTACCGGAACTACCAGAAAATATTACAGTGTTTGAGGTACGAACGAGATGCAGATCAACTAAAATTGCTTGGTATAGTTCACCGGAGATAAGAACTATGAGGTAAGATAATACTATGACACTATGACTAGACTATGACTAGACTATGACTAGACTAGACTAGACTAGACTAGACTAGACTAGACTAGACTAGACTAGACTAGACTAGACTAGACTAGACTAGACTAGACTAGACTAGACTAGACTAGACTAGACTAGACTAGACTAGACTAGACTAGACTAGACTAGACTAGACTAGACTAGACTAGACTAGACTAGACTAGACTAGACTAGACTAGACTAGACTAGACTAGACTAGACTAGACTAGACTAGACTAGACTAGACTAGACTAGACTAGACTAGACTAGACTAGACTAGACTAGACTAGACTAGACTAGACTAGACTAGACTAGACTAGACTAGACTAGACTAGACTAGACTAGACTAGACTAGACTAGACTAGACTAGACTAGACTAGACTAGACTAGACTAGACTAGACTAGACTAGACTAGACTAGACTAGACTAGACTAGACTAGACTAGACTAGACTAGACTAGACTAGACTAGACTAGACTAGACTAGACTAGACTAGACTAGACTAGACTAGACTAGACTAGACTAGACTAGACTAGACTAGACTAGACTAGACTAGACTAGACTAGACTAGACTAGACTAGACTAGACTAGACTAGACTAGACTAGACTAGACTAGACTAGACTAGACTAGACTAGACTAGACTAGACTAGACTAGACTAGACTAGACTAGACTAGACTAGACTAGACTAGACTAGACTAGACTAGACTAGACTAGACTAGACTAGACTAGACTAGACTAGACTAGACTAGACTAGACTAGACTAGACTAGACTAGACTAGACTAGACTAGACTAGACTAGACTAGACTAGACTAGACTAGACTAGACTAGACTAGACTAGACTAGACTAGACTAGACTAGACTAGACTAGACTAGACTAGACTAGACTAGACTAGACTAGACTAGACTAGACTAGACTAGACTAGACTAGACTAGACTAGACTAGACTAGACTAGACTAGACTAGACTAGACTAGACTAGACTAGACTAGACTAGACTAGACTAGACTAGACTAGACTAGACTAGACTAGACTAGACTAGACTAGACTAGACTAGACTAGACTAGACTAGACTAGACTAGACTAGACTAGACTAGACTAGACTAGACTAGACTAGACTAGACTAGACTAGACTAGACTAGACTAGACTAGACTAGACTAGACTAGACTAGACTAGACTAGACTAGACTAGACTAGACTAGACTAGACTAGACTAGACTAGACTAGACTAGACTAGACTAGACTAGACTAGACTAGACTAGACTAGACTAGACTAGACTAGACTAGACTAGACTAGACTAGACTAGACTAGACTAGACTAGACTAGACTAGACTAGACTAGACTAGACTAGACTAGACTAGACTAGACTAGACTAGACTAGACTAGACTAGACTAGACTAGACTAGACTAGACTAGACTAGACTAGACTAGACTAGACTAGACTAGACTAGACTAGACTAGACTAGACTAGACTAGACTAGACTAGACTAGACTAGACTAGACTAGACTAGACTAGACTAGACTAGACTAGACTAGACTAGACTAGACTAGACTAGACTAGACTAGACTAGACTAGACTAGACTAGACTAGACTAGACTAGAGTAGACTAGGTTTCATTTTAGTGAAAATTTTCTTTTTTCTTGCCTCATTTTCCTTATAAACAATGATATTTAACTACAATTTGTTGCTTCTACAAATTTTCTGTATTCATCCCATAAATGAAATTTATGAAAATTGGATAATGATGATAATGACCATGATTGTGATGATGTTGATGATGTCCCATGTACTTCCATTATTCTATGATGACAAATTCTTTATATCCTGGGTGTCAATTTTGCTGGTGCTTGTGTGATATCATCATTTGGCCTGGTTTTTGCAACAATGTCTCTCCCTGCATCGCTTTGCCTCTTTGGCTATTCCAATTGGATGTGAATGTTGGTGATGTGCTTTGGGGTTATGTGTTTCGTGTGTAAATTTTGTGGCTTTAAACATGAGCAGTTACTGCATAATTGTGCTAAATTTACCGCAACGTAATCGCAGTTCGATCGATTATACAAATTATTGTATGGATTTTGGCAAACGTATTATGCAACATCCGCAATTTCATTCGATGAAATGTCCTAAAAAGGCTAAAAAGTAAGTATTTGTTGAACATGAGCATTTTACAGTAATGGTTATGAAAATAGCACTAGTTTTAGAAAATTTCTTTTGAAAGAATTTAATGATTTTTTTTTTTATTTAATTAAATTTCTCTTATTTTCTCTTTTCTGACCTAACAGTCCCCCTCACTTGGAAACCGATACCGTGTTTAATCTAACGCCCGGTGAAACTTATTTAATCTATGTTACAGCCAATTTAAGTGAGGGCAAGCCCCTGCCCTATCAGTCTTTGAAGGTGAAAATGTTTCAAAATTGCCCCGATGAAAATCTGGGTTTCGATGCCCGAGATTCGCCCACTTACTACTGAAATTAAAAGCCAAGGGGAGACCCTAAAAAACTATTTGAATAAAATACAATAAAAATTCCAAAAATTATAAAACAAAAAACAACAAAACTCTTGCCTATTTACAACAAACAAAACAATACAAACATATACAAATTACAAACTAAATAATTTAAACTTAAAATATAACAAATAACTATAAAAAGCTTTTAGCTTTAAAACAAAAAGCTTTTGGTTTCTTTTAGCTTTACCACAAAAGCTTTTGATTTCTCAATGTTTCCTTGAAAGCTTTTTCTATATAAAAAAAAAAACTTAAAATTTTATTAATTTTTTGTAATAATTAAAAATTTAAAGTTCCATTTTGCTTAAAATTTTAATTTAAGTTATTCTTAAAAATTTATCCTTAAAAAAATATTCTAAAAGCTTTAAGCTTTTTAAAACTTTAAGTTTTATTTAAGAAGCTTTAATTAGGTTTTTTTTATTAATTTTTATTTTTTTTTTTTTCTATTTGTTGTGTTAAATCTAAGATTTAGTCATTTTTAAGTTTTGTACATTACAAATAGTTTGCTTTAAAAACAAAATAATTAATAAAAAAACATTGTAAATACTCTTAAAATTTAAAAAATTAAAATTTTTTATTTCAACAAAAATTTAGTTTGGAAGCAAAGAAAATAGTTGTGGCCCTAAAAATTCTATTAGATTTTTATTGACTTTTCAACCTGACCTATGATTTTTTATCAAAATCCTAAAATTTTTTATCAAAATCCTAAAAAATCTCCTTTTTATGAATTATTATGATTTTCCAGCTTTCGCTTAAGTATTTGGAAAAGTTTTGTTTATAATCATTAAGTAAATAACTGGATCTACAAATAATATACAAACAAGTTCAATATATCTCTTATGGTTTCAAAGATATTCACATAAGAATATGAATATTTAAAAAAAAATAAATTTTTAAAATTTTTGGAAATTTTTAAATTTTGATTAGGTTTTTTCCAAAATTAGTAGCACAGGCTTTATTATCATTAAGTTCGCAACTGGATCTATAAATAATGTATGAAAAAGTTAAATATATCTCTTATGAAAGATATTCGAATTAGAATATGAATACATAAAACAAAATAAGAAATTAAAATTTTGGTAATTTTTAGAAATTTTAAAATTTTGATTAGGTTTTTTCGAAAGTCGTCAGCGCAGACTTTATTATCATAAAGTTCATAACAGGATCTACATATTATATATGAACAAGTCCAATGTATCTCTTATAGCTTCAAAGATATTCGCATTAGAATATGACATCTACAAAAATAAGAAATTAAATTTTTGGCAATTTTTAGAAATTTTGGTAAAAATTTGCTTATAATCATAAAGTTCATTACAGGATCTATGAATAATATATGAAAAAGTTCAATATATCTTTTATGGTTTGAAAGATATTCGCATTAGAATACTCATATTCTATATTACAAAAAATAAGAAAATAGAATTTTGAAAATTTTAAAATTTTGATAAATTTTTTCCGAAAGTCATCAGACTTCATTTTCATAAAGTTTATAACTGGAGCTACAAACTATATATGAACATGTTCATTATATCTTTAATAGTTTCAAAGATATTTGCATTAGAATATGAATACTTAAAAAAAAATAAAAAATAAAAATTTTGAAATTTTATACTTTTGATAAGTTTTTTCCGAAAGTCATCAGCGCAGACCTTATTTTCATAAAGTTCATAACTGGATCTAAAAATTATATATGAACATGTTCATTATATCTCCTATTGTTTCAAAAATATTGTCACTAGAATATTAATATTTAAAAGAAATAAAATTTTGGTAATTTTCGGGAATTTTAAAATTTTTATTAGGCTTTTTCGAAAATCATGAGCGCAGACTTTATAATGTCATAAAGTTCATAACTGGAGCTATATAAACATATTCATTATATCTCTTATAGTTTCCAAGACATCTTCAACATAGCTATGAGGTCTTTTTTATCTTGAGCTACAGGGTGGAAAAATTTGAGATTAGTAAGTCAAGTGGCTATTAAATGATGCAATGTCAAGAACTGAGCTGTCATTTTGTGATATTAATTTAGTAAACAGTTGGGAAATTTTTACCATAAAATCTTTGACCTGAGCTACAGGGTGGGCAAAAGTCGGTTCTTCGTACCGGAACTCCGACCAAGCATTGCCACTTCTGCGATATTGTCAATAAAATCTTAGTTTTTTAGAAAATATGCAGGGAAACGCAAGGAAACGCTTATCTACGCTACTGAGCACTAACAACAGGTTTTTTCCCCCGGTTTGACAATTACAATGACCTGTCCTCGTTATTGTAATTTAAAGACTTTGTATTATATTCTCTGGGTCCATGTAAAAGGCTGGTTTTATGTGAACAAATCGACGATATGCAAAATGTGGTTCAAAATTTTTGAAAAAAGAGCGGACGTCTGCCGAAGTGGTAGTGGTAAACCTGTGCCCTGAGTTATATTCCATTATTACTCCTTCTTTACATCGGTGTCAAAACTAAATTAGTTTCAAACTAAATTTGTCAAAAAAAAAATTGTGTTTTTAAGCAAATTTATTTTCTAACCTGAAATTTGCCCACCCTTTACTACAAACTGCTGTAATTTTAAAAAAATATTGACTTTCCGATTCCCAGCAGAGGCTCTTCTACAGCAACAATATGATCTTCGTCACCTCGTTCAGAAGAATTCGATTTTTAAAATAACTTCGGTTAGTTTGTTGGACTTCTGCTGCGAAGGTCGTGGTTTCGATACCCCCGTTTATAAATTATAAAGTTATAAAAGTCTTATTGTAGGAATTTTATATAGAAAATTTGATTTATAACTTTGTCAAAACCTTTTTTACATTTCGAACAACAAAGAAAGTGCTTAGTTAGTCAAGCCCGACTTTATGAAACCCTACACCACTAAAGTAAAATATGAACCAATCTTTCATAGATTTTTAATGTTTAGAAAAGTCTTTGTGTTAAATTCTCTTTTTTTTTACTTAAGAAAATTTTTTTTTTAAAGATTTTAATATATTTAAGATATTTTCGAGAGTAATATAGACCAAACTAGGACCAAAAGTAGATCAATTAGGTCGAAAATTAACCTATATTTTGAGTATATACCAGCCAGACATCTGGGGTGATGAATGATAATTCTGAGTCGATCGACATATGTACATAAAGGGTCAACTCAGACCAATATTTCTGAACATTATAGATAAACCCAAAAAAAGATATATATACAATTTTAACAAATCTTTAAAATTACTAAGAAAAATCCAACTTATCTAGGATATCTTTGATCTGTATTTAGGAAAACATCTTTTTTGGGGCCAAATCGCCGCATTCGCTATCGATTGAAATTTAAGTTATTTCAGAAACATTTGTGTAGCATACTTTTAGGATGATCTAAATAATGTATATAAGGTACTTGCTATTACAAATGAAATGCTTGCCCGCCACTGAACTAAACTAACGAAAGACTTTTTCGCTATAACACATTTGGAGGGTCCCTTAAAGATATAACTATACATTATATCGGTCCATAATAACTATTTCTTTGCTTGAATAATTATAAAAAAAAAATATTCTGTAAATTTTTTATGTTATATTTTTATTAGGGGATTCACAAACTTCGCTATCATGTAGCAAATACTATTAACCTATGATATGATAGAAGATTAAGTGAATCCCCCAGAAACTATTTTGATTTATAACTCAAATATAATCTAGCGTTAAAAATTAAAAAATGGACAATAAAATTTAAGAATTTAATAATAATTTTTGGCTAAAATTTTGAGATATTACGCTTTTGAAAATTGTTTGGCATTTTTAGCAAATAATCAGATGAATTATTCCTTTTCATTACAAAGACTTAAAGATTAAATTATTTGAATATTTAACAAAAACATTAAAAATTATAGAAATAGCTAGTATTATTTAACAAAATTAAGATTTAACAAAAAAAATTACCTAATTTATGGCTAAAAGTATACAAATTAATTACTATTAAAACAGTAACAAAAGAAATATATTCAGTATAAAAAAAATTAAGAAAAACCAGTTTTTGATTTAGGGTTAAAAGAAAACTTCAGGTCTAAAAAGGTAAGTAAGTTAGTAAATCTAAAATCCGTTATATATATAGTATAATCCGGAGAAAGATTTTATTACTATAGTAACACAAATCAATTCCAGTAAAATTCTCAAAAATTTCCCATTACTCATAATTCGAAAATTTTCTCATATTATCACATTTCATAGACCATTTTAAGGACAGAACATAACATTTATTAAGAGTAATTGGCATCAATAGACTCTTTATTAAGCCTTCAATGATAATTGATCTAAAAAACATTAAAAATCGCCAAATTTTAAGAGTATAGCTGACATCTTCACCCAATTTAAGAATTTACAGCTGGTAATTTTTATTCAAATCCTTATAACTCTGTTAAAAATTGAGCTATCACCTTGAATTTTCATATTTGTATAGTATAAAAAGCTCTTAAAACATCACAGGAAAAATAATTTTCAATTTAAATCCTTAAATACAAACATTTTGAAATCAAAAACATAACTAAAAAAATTTAAAAAGTTAAATATTTTATATAATTTTGCAAAAAAATTTTATAAACAAACAATAAGCCTTTCGTTAACTTGCAAAAAGTTAAAATTATTATTTTAAATCAAATATTTTAATACACATTTACATTTACAATCTACTTACTTTATTTACTTGACAATCTAAATCTCAAAAATTCAATCTTAACTTGTTCATTTAAAACTATTCAATTGCTAAATAAATATTTAATAATTATTTTCACATAAATCATTACTATAGTCACAAAATTTGACTCACATTATCACAAATCAAAAGGATATAACACACACGAACAATTTTCATATCCACCTAAAAGTACCACTAATACACTCTCACAATTTACATACATTTACCCCAAAAAAAAAATATATACATTAAAAATATTTTTTACAAAAAATTAAACAAAAAATTAAAATTTATTTGCAAATATTCTTTTGTTAAAATCCAATAAAACACAATACGACAGACAACTTGAAACATTTGTTGATTAATGAGAAATGAATTTGTCCTTTTACAACAAATTTACATGTAAAACTGGGTGACAAATATTTTATGCAAAAAAACCCAAACAACAAAACAACAACACAAACGTATAAAAATCAACAACAAAAAAAATAACGTAAATTTTACAAAAAATTTATCACAGGGAAATTGTACATTAACACTCAGAACGAATATATTTACATACATGAAAAATTTACACACATCTCGACACCAGAACATACACAAATACACACGAATGTAGATAATTTTCACTTGAATAATCATTTGCAGCATTTTAGGGTTTCCCAAGTCTAGTTTGGTTTCTATAGAATAATTTTATATCAAATATTTTTAAAGACAAATTTTGTATAGAAAATTTTCTATAGGAAAATTTTATATCAAAAATTTTCTATAGAAAAATTTTATATCAAAAATTTTCTATAGAAAAATTTTTTTATATCAAAAATTTTCTATAGAAAAATTTTATATCAAAAATTTTCTATAGAAAAATTTTATATCAAACATTTTATATCAAAAATTTTCTACAGAAAAATTTTATATCAAACATTTTCACAGAAAAATTTTATATCAAAAATTTTCTATAGAAAAATTTTATATCAAAAGTTTTCTACAGAAAAATTTTATATCAAAAATTGTCTATAGAAAAATTTAATATTAAATATTTTCTACAGAAAAATTGTATATCAAAAATTTTTTAACGAAAATTTTATATCAAAAATTTTCTGTAGAAAAATTTTATATCAAAAATTTTCTGTAGAAAAATTTTATATCAAAAATTTTGTATAGAAAAATTTTATATCAAAAATTTTCTATAGAAAAATTTTATATCGAAAATTTTCTATAGAAAAATTTAATATAGAAAATTTTCTATAGAAAAATTTAATATAAAAAATTTTCTATAGAAAAATTTAATATAAAAAATTTTCTATAGAAAAATTTAATATAAAAACAAAATATCAAAAATTTTCTATAGAAAAATTTTATATGAATAATTTTTATAGCAAAATTATATCGAAAATTTTCTAAATAATTGAAAAGGTCGAATAAATAAAATCGAAATTAATGAAAAATCTTATACAAAAAATGTTCTTTAGAAAAATTTTCTATAAAAAAAATTTTAGTTCAAAAATTTTCTATTAAAGAATTTGATATCGGAAATTTTCTCTAGAAAAATTTTATTTCGAAAATTTGTGAAAAAGATTTTCTATAGAAAAATTTTATATCAAAAATTTTCTATAGCAAAATTATATCAAAAATTTTCTATAGAAAAATTATATAACAAAAATTTTCTATAGAAAAATTGTATATCAAAAAAATTTTATATAGAAAATTTCTTATGTAAAAATTTTGTATAGAAAATATTCTATAGAAAAATCTTACATAGAAAATATTCAATAGAAACATTTTATATCAAAAATTTTCTATAGAAGAATTTTCTATAGCAAAATTATATCGAAAATTTCTTTAGAAAAATTTTATATTAAAAATTTTCTATAGAAAAATTTCATATTGAAAATTTTCGACAGAAAAATTTTATAACGGTAAATTTTCTCTAAAAAAAATTTTATATCAACATTTTTTTCTAAAAAAATTTTATAAAGAAAATTTTGTAAAGAAAAAAAAATATGGAAAAAAAATTTTACATCAAAAATTATCTATTAAAAAATTAAAAAATATCAACAATTTTCTATAAAAAAAAATTTATATCCAAAATTTTTCATAGAAAAATATTATGTTAAAAATTTTACATAGAAAATTTCTAATATAAAAATTTTATATAGAAGATTTTCGACAGAAAAATTTTATAACGGTAAATTTTCTCTAAAAAAAAATTTTATATCAACATTTTTTTCTAGAAAAATTTTATAACGAAAATTTTGTAAAGAAAAAAAAATATGGAAAAAAAATTTTACATCAAAAATTTTCTATTAAAAATTTTTTTAACAAAAATTTTCTATAGAAAAATTTTATATCAACAATTTTCTATAAAAAAAATTTTATATCCAAAATTTTTCATAGAAAAATATTATGTTAAAAATTTTACATAGAAAATTTCTAATATAAAAATTTTATATAGAAAATATTCTATAGAAAAATTATATATTAAAAATTTTTTATAGAAAAAAATTTTTTATGAGAAAAATTTTATGTCAAAAATTTTCTACAGAAAAATTTTATATCAAAAATTTTCTATGGAAGAATTTTCTATAAAAAAATTTTGGATCAAAAATTTTCTATTAAAGAATTTTGTATCGAAAATTTTCTCTAGAAAAAATGTATTTCTAAAATTTCTAAGAAAAATTTTTATCTGAAAAAATTTCATATCAAAAATTTTTTCTAGAAAAATTTTATAAAAAAATTCAATACCAAAAATTTTCTACAGAAAAATGTTGTATCAAAAATTTTCTATAGAAAAATTTTATATCTAAAATTTTGTAAAGAAAAATTTTATATCTAAAATTTTGTAAAGAAAAATTTTATATAAAAAATTTTCTTTAAAAAAATTTTATATCAAAAATTTAAAAAAAAAATTTATAACGAAAATTTTGTACAGAAAACTTTTATATCGAAAATTTTTCTTTACAAAAATTGTATGTCAAAAATTTTCTAAAGCAAAATTATATCGAAAATTTCTATAGAAAAATTTTATATCAAAAATTTTCAATAGAAAAATTTGATATTAAAAATTTATTATAGAAAAATTTAAAGTCGAAAATTTATATCGACAATTTTTTTTTTAAATTTCATGTCAAAAATTTAGAAAAAAAATTGTATCTCAAAAACTTTTTGTAAAAACTAATTTTTATATTTTTTTTTTTTTTTATGTAATATCAGTGTTCACCGGTAATAGTTGTTTTTGACAAAGAATTTCAGAAAATTTTACTAGTCCTACTCTATTTTCCTTCATTTTTTGCTTTTATATTGAAAATTTTGTGAGCCCCCTAAAATATGCTTTAAAATTTAAAGTTGGTGATAAAATTAAAAGCAATAGGATATTAAAAATAAATTGTTTCATTTTATTTTCACTTTAAAAACCAGGACAATTTAGTTTGATAATTGTGATTACCAAACAAACATTCAACTTGTTTGGCCCAAAGAGCCAGCCTTTAAGCGAACGAACCAACCAACCATTTGGCTGACTAACTGACTAGTTAACCAACAAAGGCAACACAACTTGTTAAAATGTAATTGGTAAGAGTTTTGCAACTAAAACAAATGGAAATCCACACACACAGACACACACACAACTGCATATACAAATAAACATTTAATTACAAAATATTCAGAAAACTAACTAAAATATTCAAATAAATTTTTAAATACTCGACACTTATAGGGGAGTGCCGGAAATTGTGCAAAGACTATCAAAGGTTCAACTTCAATTCAACTTCATTTTATCGATAATTTTGAAAGATCTCCAGTATTGGAATTTTCTTCTAGAAATTTCAAATTGAAAGTATTTATCTTATTTTATAAACATGATTTTGAGTCAGCCTAATGGTATGCAATGTGTAGGTTGCTAGTATTTTTAGAGGTATGTGAGCCTTTTTGTCTGTTGGTATATGAGTATGTGTATGCATTTTTTGCCGTTAAATGAATGAATATTTAAAAATTGGTGTGATAATTTGTTGTGCATCATCAAACAGTTTAAATTAACTGTTTTATCGTATAGAAAATTAGTTTTCTGCCATTTTCCACATATTCTACATAAAATTGGAAATATTTTTGCAAAGCAGAAAAAACGAGTAATTTTAAAAATGCCAAACGGCTTCTAGATAGACCATTTATACCAGAAAGAAACCTTATTAAAAATTTTTATATAAAATTCTTAACATAAGACACAAATTTCATGATCATATTTAAGACTTTGTCCTGAAAAAGAATTAAGATTTTGTTCTTTTTTCCATTTAACATTATTTGAAGCCAGTGTAAATGAACAACCTTTAACATTTTTTTAAATTATTGTTGTATCTAATATCATAAAATTTTTATAATAACTGTTGCTGGTATTGGACTAATTGACATAATAATTAAGAGCTAGTAAAATTTAATGAAATTCTTTGTCACAAAAAAGAAAAAAAATGAATTATGAAGCCAGGAGAGACTACATTTAAAATGGCAATTTTTTCCTATCATTTATATTTTATATTAATAAAGAATATTTTTGAAATTTTTTATATAAATAGAAAAAAGTGGGTTATTTCTCGAAAACTAGAAAAAATAGACCAAAAATCACTTCTACCGGTGAATACTGATATTTCATAAACAATTTTTTATAAAAAACTTTCCAAAAAAAATTTTTTTCAAAATTTTTTTGTATTAAAAATTTTTTATATAATTTTTTTTTTTTAAATTTTTGATATAAAATTTAAAAAAAAAACAAAGAAAATTTTTGATATCAAATTTTTCTATGGAGAATTTTCAATATAAAATTTTTCGACATAAAATTTTTTTCTGTCAAGAATTTTATATCAAATTTTTTATATCAAATTTTATATCATAGAAAATTTTCGTAACAAAATTTTTTTTAAAGAAAATTTTTTATATAAAATTATTCAATACTAAATTTAATTTTTTCTATAGAAAATTTTTCTAAGACAATTTTCTATAAAACATTTTCGTTATAAAATTTTTCTAGAAAATTTTTGATATAATTTTTTTTTTTTGAAAAATGTTTGATATAAATTTTTTTTTTCTTTAAATTTTCGATATAGATTTTTTTATAGAATACTTTTCTATAAAATTTTTCTAAAAAAAAAATTTGGTGTAAAATTTAAAAAAAAAATTTTTTGTATAAAATTTTTCTGTAAAAAATTTTCGTAATAAATTTTTTTTAGAAATTTATTACATAAAATTTTTTTATTGAAAATTTTCTAAAGAAAATCTTTAATATAAAATTTTTTAATGGAAAATTTTTGATATAAAATTTTTTCTATAGAAAATTTTAGTTATAAAATTTTTATATAGAAAATTTTAGTTATAAAATTTTTAGTTTTAAAATTTTTATAAAGAAAATTTTCCTTATAAAATTTTTTAATAGAAAATTTTCGTTATAAAATTTTTGTATATTTTAGATATAAATTTTGATAGAAAATTTTCGTTATAAAATTTTGGTTATCAAATTCTAATTTTTCATTGTAAAATATTTCTATAGAAAATTTTCTTTATCAAATTTGTCTATAGAAAATTTTCGTTATAAAATTTTTCTATAAAAAATTTTTGTTATAAAATGTTTCTATAGAAGATTTTCGATATAAAATTTTTTTATAGAAAATTTTTTTTGTAAATTTTTTTATAAAATTTTTCTATGAAAAATTTTCATTTTCAAAATTTTCTATAGAAAATTTTCATTTTAAAAATTTTCTACAGAAAATTTTCGTTATAAAATTTTTCTATAAAAAATTTGAGTTATAAAATTTTTCTATTGAAAATTTTCGTGAAAAAATATTTGTATAGAAAATTTTTAGTATAAAATTTTTCTAAAAAAAATTTTTGGTATAAAAAAATTTTCGTGAAAAAATATTTCTATAGAAAATTTTTAGTGTAAAATTTTTCTAAAAAAAATTTTTAGTATAAAATTTTTGGTATACAATTTTTCTATAGAAAATTTCGGATATAAAATTTTTCTTTGAAATTTTTTGATATAAAATTTTTCTGGAGAAAATTTTAGTTATACAATTTTTCTATGAAAAATTTTCGTTATAAAATTTTTCTATAAAAAATTTTCGTTATAAAATTTTTCTATAGAAAATTTTTGTCATAAAATTTTTCTAAAGAAAATTTTCGTTATAAAATTTTTTTATAGAAAATTTTCGTTATAGAATTGTTCTGTAGATAATATAGAAAATTTTCGTTGTAAAATTTTTTTATAGAAAATTTTAGTTACAAAATGTTTCTATAAAAATTTTCGTTATAAAATTTTTCTATAGAAGATTTTAGATATAAATTTTTTTATAAAAAATTTTTGTTTTGAAATTTTTCTATAGAAAATGTTTCTATATAAAATTTTAGTTATAAAATTTTTCTGTAGAAAATTTTAGTTATAAAATTTTTCTAAAAACAATTTTCGTTATAAAATTTTTCTATAGAAGATTTTCGTTTTAAAATTTGTCTATAGAAAATTTTGGTTATAAAATTTTTCTATAGAAAATTTTCGTGATAAAATTTTTCTATAGAAAATTTTCGTGATAAAATTTTTCTAGAAAAAAATTTTTATAGGAAAATTTTTTATCAAAAATTTTCTATAGAGATATTTTTTAAAAAAATTTTCCATAAAAAATGTTTCTTCAGAAAAAAATTCTATAGAAAATTTCTGGATAAAAAATTTATTTTAGAAAATATTTGATACAACTTAAAAAATTGTAGTTGTATTTAAAAAAATGTTGTCCTGCCCCATTGTGCCTTGTGTTATAAAAAATTTATGTTAATATCTGTTTTTGATAAACTAATTTTTAAATTAATTAAATGTCATCTTAATGCATAAAAGTTCAAAATTACTTAATTTTTTTATATATTAGCAATATTTTTTTTATGATAAATAAATTAAAGGTTATAAACGAATTATAATTTACGTCTTTAAAATCAAATATTAAAGTTCCTGTTCAGGCCATTAGAATGATATTGCACTCATCCGGTTCTGGGAACTCTTTAGTATGCGAATAAAGAAAAACATGTTAATATTTTTTTAAACCTTGGAAATATTTTTAAAAATGACGAAATAAAAATACATTTTGTTGATCATTTTTTTACAATTTTCAAATTTTTCTCAAATTAAAATGAAGAAAGCCAAATGTGATACAATTTCCGAGATTTCGATAAATCCGAAAAGTCATTAATAGGTCCAACATTCCTATTCGTTAATGTTATATTAAGAATTGAAATTGTAAAATAAATTTCGTTGGCCATCTTTTTTATAACCAGACTATCAGAGTGTAGTGGTAATTTTTTTACAATAAATCATATATATTTTTTCAAACCCAAAAGATTTATCTTCTATTAACAAATAATATTTAATTAGGGTTAGTTGTTGTTATTGTTTTGACAGGAAATAAAATAATTTATAGAAAAACCAATTAGTAACAATTACGAGTATTAAAAAGGTATTTAATTATCGACAAGCCTAAACATATGCAAACAAAAATGTATGAGATAATGAAAGAGTATTAACAAAATGTGAGAGATAGGAGGACAACAACAACATCAAATACTTGAGATAAAATTCCAACAAAAATTGTAAAACAAAGTCTAATAATAAGAGAGATAAGAGAAAAAAATGTAGGTACTTGAGTCGATAAAACAGTTTTTTCACACTTGAAAAATGGAACAATGGGAAATATCACTCAGGGGAACTAAAAGTGATACTGAACTGCAAATGATAAGAAAAGGCTAACAAAAAACAAGTAATAAAGGATTTTATATTTTCAATTCTTAAGAAGTATATATCGATTTTGGAAAAATTTGTTGGTGTAACATACTTTCAGGCTTCTTTAATCTCCATTAAATCGCCTTTGTTTCAGTTTCTTCGCAAAAGAATTTTGTTGCCTACTTTCAGGCTTTCAAAATTTAAATTAAAGCAAATCTTAAGGATTTCGAACCTAAATTGTATTAGTTTTAACATCACAATTTTCTTCTATAGCCTTCTTAGCTCCCTTACAATTCTACCCTTATCATTCCCAATACTAATTCCCTTTCATAAAATAATTATTGGAAAATACGCAGTATATTTTTTCCATTCTATCTACGTTTTAACCTTAATATCCGTTACCTATTTATATACAACAAAAAAAAACAAGCAAAATATATATACAAACTCCTAATGTGATAAACGACCACCTCTGGTGAGTGAATGATGATAGTCAATGAAAATAAAACGAGCAGCTAAATTGTTTTTTAAACGCATTTCCATCTAGTCATACGTTCATCAGCCCATCCGTCCGCCCCTCATGCTGTCCGTGGCGTAATTAACTTGTGAACTTAATGACATATTGCACAATTCAGTTGATAATTGACGGTGGATAATAGCACAACATTTAGCGGTAATATTTAAATAACAATAATACTAAGGCATAGTTTTAGGTCTGACAATCATACGGCATAGTTTCGGGCTGGAGTAATAAAATGGTGTTAAGTGGATTGAAATAGAAAAACAAAAGTATTGATAATATTCTGTTAATTACAATTTGCGATTTTGCTTCATTTTATTGGGATCATTAAAAAAAAGAAATTCTGATTTATATGAAACCATAAACGAAAGATCGATTAAGAGATATTAAGGGGGCACTAGTGAATTATTAGTACATATTTCAAACTGGAAAGACTATAGTCCCTCATTAGAAAATCAGAAACTATTGGTATTCTCCATAGTAGACAGAATCTCTAGTTAGAAGTTAAAGAACACTGGTGGTATAAGTAGACGAAAGATATAAATTTCAAAATTTTTTAATAGAAAATTTTCGAAATCAAATTTTTCTGTAAAAAATTTTCTACATAAAATTTTTGTAATAAAATTTTTGATTCAAAATTTTCTATAAAAAATTTTTGATATCAAGTTTTCTATACAAAATTTTTAATATTTTCAATATTAAATTTTTTATAGAAAATTTTTCTTATAAAATTTTTCTATAGAAAATTTTTGGCATAAAATTTTTTTATAGAAAATTTTCGATATAAAATTTTCGTTATACAGTATTTGATATAAAATTGTCTATAGAAAATTTTTTATATAAATTTTTAATATACAAAATTTTCTATAATTTTTTTTCGAAATTTTCAAAAAATATTTCATACAAATTTTTTTTTAATTTTTCGTTATCAAATTTTTTTATAAAATTTTTCCATATACAATTTTTCTGTAGAAAATTTTCGTTACAAAATTTTTTTTTAGAAAAATCTCATTATACCAAACATTTCGTTATACCAAAAATTTTGGTTAGAAAAATGAATTCCCAAATAATTGAAAAATTTAATTGCTAAAATTTTATGTAAAAAAATTTCATATTAAAAATTTTCTTTAGAAAAATTTTGTAACTAAAACTTTCTATCAAAAATGTTTGTTACAAAATTTTTCTAAAGAAAATTTTTGATATGAAATTTTTTTACAGAAAATTTTTGTTATAAAATTTTTCTATAGAAAATTTTCGTTACAAAATTTTTCTAAAGAAAATTTTTAATATGAAATTTTTTTACATAAAATTTTCGATATAAAACTGTTCTATAGAAAATTTTCGTTATAAATTTTTTCTATACAAAATTTTTCGTATAAAATTTTTTTATAGAAAATTTTCGATATAAAACTTTTCTATAGAAAATTTTCGTTAAAAAATTGTTGATATCAAATTTTCTATAGAAAATTTTTGATATATTTTTTTTTATAGAAAATTTTCTTTATAAAATTTTTCTATAGAAAATTTTCGTTATAAAATTTTTCTATAGAAAATTTTCGTTATAAAATATTTCTATAGAAAATTTCGGTATAAGATTTTTTTATAGAAAATTTTCGATATAAAACTTTTCTATAGAAAATTTTCGTTATAAAATTTTTGATGTAAATTTCCTATAGAAAATGTTTGATATAGTTTTTTTTCTATACAAAATTTTTTATATAATTTTTTTTTTTTTTTTTTTAAAATTTTCCAAAAAAAAATGTGTATAAAATTTTCAATATTAAATTTTTAATAGAAAATTTTCGTTATAAAATTTTTCTACAAAAAGTTTCCGTTATAAAATTATTCCATAAAAAATTTTCCTTATAAAATTTCGATATAAAAATTTGTCTATAGAAAATTTTCGATATAAACATTTTTCAATAGAAAATTTTTGATATAAAATTTTTTAACAGAAAATTTTTCATGTAAAGTTTCTATAGAAAAATTTAGGATATAAAATCCTTCTGTATACAATTTTTTCTGAGATTTTTCAACATAAAATTTTCCCATAAAAAAATTTTCGATAAAGACTCTTTTTGGTCTACGGGGGCTATCTCAATTGCGCCTATAGATCAAAAAGAGACTTTATAAAGTCAATTAAGATTATAAGGTTCCTGTATTTCTTTTGTTAGAGACTTTCTACGGTAGGTAGAGTCGACGCCGATCGTCTATAGTCTGTTAATAAATAAAGTAAACAGAGACTTTTTTACCTAATGAACGACAAGACTATCGATACTCTCTATATTTGCGGAAACAACAAAAACTCTTATGATCAAATGAGACTTTTTAGAGTCACTAGTGTCGAAACTGGTAACAGAGATTCTCAGAATTTGTCAAATGCTACCGAAATTGTCTTTAGCTTTCAGAGAATATATGAACTCTCGAAAGTCGACAGAAACTCTTTCTCCTCGTAAACTCTCTAGGGTAAACGTAGGCACCTAACATCGAACAGAGAGAAAAGGTTATCAAAATAAACAACAAACTCCAAACTCTCTTTCATTATCTTCTCAAAGACTCGATGGTAAGCAGAGACTTTCCTTAATCAACAGAGACTAAAAAATCTCTACAATCAATAGAAAATATTGACTCTCCAGCTTTATCTTCTCAAATGCTCGATGGTAAACAGAGACTTTCTATAGTCAACAGAGAGTAAAAAAAATGATAATTGACAGAGACTATAGAAAATCTCTTAAGTCGATAGAATCCAACTAGATTTAATATTCAGTATTCAACTTCACACTAGATGGAAGATCTGCGATAGGACATTGAACGATATAGAAGACCTATAATTGAATCTTAAACTAGATATAGAAGCCAGTATACAACATCAAACTGGATGGAAGATCTGCAATATGACATCGAACTATATAGAAGATCTTAAATTGGTCTATTGGAAACTAGATATAATGCCCAGGTTTCAACATCAATAAAGATGGCCCTATGTTCCACTGGGTGTCAAGGATGATAGAAGAAGAAAGGTGGCTATAGGACATCGAACTATATTGAATACTTAAGAATTGTTATCAAATTAAATTTTATAGTTTAAAGTGGAAGATCTTAGTATTTCCGTTGGGTATATACTCAAAAGTATTTGAATAACAAGTTCAAATAATTACCTATTATTATCACTCCTACTATGCCCTATCACTCCCCCTCCTGAACCTAATCATATTTATAAATAATCTTGGTTTTTCCAAAAACCTCCTCAAACAATTTTAGGATTTTCTTCTAATAAACGAATACCCATATAAATTAAAAGCTAAATTAAAACACCTTTTACAGATTTTCCACCTAATTCATTTGTCAACATCCTGTAATCCATGGCTTTCTCCGGTGTCTACATTAGTCAAATTAAGAATTTCACATATGGAAAATTTAAATTAGTAACAATACAGGAGCACCAACAACAAAACTCCGCTACGGTTGATGACATTAGCAGAGGAGGCAAAAACAGTGATGAAAGCCGACCTTTAGAGGATAGCAGTAATGACTACACACAAGCTAATTATCCTGGTGTATTGGATGCGGAGTTAACATCGCTGACAACCGCACAAAGGAACATCTTTATAGTGACATTGGTCATCTTGTTTGTACTGTCGATATGCGGTAACATGTGCACGTTGTTTGTTAATACGCGCCGTAAAATACGACCCTTCTTTCGGGCCTGTCTCATTTCATTGGCATTCAGTGACTTGATGAATACGGTGTTTCTGACCACAGCCTATTTGTCACAGTTTACAGCTGAATACGTGCAGATCTGGGTAAATATTCATTCAAATATTTGTTACGATTTTTCGCTTTTTAAAATCTTTAACTAAAATATTAGAGCCTGTCGCAGAGGTTGGCTTTGAATTTGTACTTTTCTTTTTTTTTTTCTTTTTTTGTTAGCGTTTAGGTTATGTGATGTGCAGTTTTGTACCCTTTGCCACCACATCAGCCATTTTAGCCAGTAGCATGACATTGGTTGGCATTGCAGTGGATCGTTATTTTGCGGTTATGAAGGCCGTAATCGGTTTCTGGAATCCAACTGTAATTAGCTGTATTGTCTGTATGTTGAGCATTTGGTTGGCTTCCATTGCCATTGCCTGTCCCGTATTCACGATATACGAACTAATACCGGTGTACATTTTGACGGAAGAACATGAGTCAGCAAATGCGACAGGTTGGTCAGCAACTACTACAAAACCAGCGAATGCTGTGACTAAAACAGCAACGAATATCGCTTCATCAGTGACCAAGAGAAATGGTCTTATGATTATGACACCAAAGAAACCTAATATTACCATGATAACTAATACATTGTCGTCATCATCAGCATCACTGTCGGCGGTAACTCCCACTGCAACAAAGACACCTTGGGAAATGCAGGCATCACAAGAGGATTTATCTTATACTTTGGTTCGTCAACTGGAATTGGTTGATATGTGCGTGTCGGATCAAGTGAGTATTGATAATTTTGGATTCGTCTTTGTTTTTATTTTAACAACTTTAAGGAAGGAGAGAAACAAAGTTTATTTAAGGCGGAATAAAGATAATCTCTATTGATTCTTACTAAGATTGACTGAGACTGTCTTATTCTTACTTTACAGACAAGGCAGAATTTAAATAGTCGATGGATACCATCGAAAATTATTGGGCACTTCCATTAGTCAACACAACTTTAGTCGTCGAAGAGTTCCAATCGTCGACATTCCTATAGTCGTCAAGGCTTCCAATACCCGACGGAAATGCAAATTTCCAAAAGTATTTAGACAGAAACCTTCAATAGTCAATGAAGACTTTTGAAAAACTACAAAACTTTCTATCTTCCGCAGAAACTTAAAGTCTTTCACTGCAAATTCCTTCAGAAACCTTCAATATTCAATGAAGACTTTTGAAAAACTACGAAACTTTCTATCTTCCGCAGAAACTTAAAGTCTTTTGCTGAAAATTCCCTCAGAAACCTTCAATATTCAATGAAGACTTTTGAAAAACTACGAAACTTTCTATCTTCCACAGAAATTTAAAGTCTTTCACTAAGAATTTCAATAGCCAATAGATACTTTTGATAGTCAATAGTCGCAACGGAGACTTTTAATAGTCAATGGGGACTTTTAATAGTCAACGGAGACTTTTAATAGTCAATGGAGACTTTTTAAAAGTTAAGTAGATTTTCAATACAAGGTGGAGATATAAATCAGGTGGAAATTGAGGATTGGCAACTTTTTGATCAGCGACTTGTAGATGACTGATTTGGTGAACCGCACGCCCCCTACCGGCGTAAATGTTACCATACCAACCATTGCCAGTCTGTCTTTCACCGAGTCCGCCTCAAGAGTCGTTCACAGTGTGTGTGCCTGAGCCTTCTCTCATTGGATTATTAGTTGTTCAGAATTATAGTAAAAGCGGTATACTTTTTTATGGGGTTTTTCAAAACGACCATACGGCAAATGTGTGGATTGTATGGAAATATGACATCTTTATATTCTACTCTACATCTTTGATTCTACTCTTCAATGAGACTAGTTAGAGTCAAGGGAGACAATAGACAATCTTTTGAGACTGTCTATAAATGGGAAAACTCAAGATAATCTAAAGATGTCTGTAACTATGTTAAGTAAGGACACAGAAAATATTTATAGTTTACTGAGACCATTCCGAGTCTGAGTTTTCAGTTGTGCATTACAAAAATGTTAGTCGACTATATTGTAGTCGTAGAAGACTATGTATAGTCCAAGAAGACTTTCAAAAAAAACTATCAATCGTCTACGGAAACTTAAGGTAGTCCACTAAGACTTCCAATAGTCAATGCATACTTTCAGTTATCAATACGCACGACAGAGACATGACAGTTTGGGCAGCCAATCCAGATTTTTAATAGACGGAAACTTTCAATAGTTGACTCTACCGAGAATACTTGTAGTAGTCGACGGAGGCTATGAATCGTCAACGAAACCATACAATAGTCGTTGGTGACTTTTAATAGTCGTCGGCATCCAATAACTATTGAAAATCGATAATAGTCAACGAAGTCAATGAATACTCAACCGGGACTTTCTATAGTCAATACTTTCAAAAGTTGGAGAAAATGTTCAATAATAGAAGAAGACTTTTTATAGTTGACGAAAGCTTTCAATAGTCGAGTGAGCATTGGACTGAATCAGTCAATAATCGACCAAAAATATTAATCTCTCCACCAGACTTTCTTTCTTCGTGTTCTATAACTATCTGAAGTCATCTGCATCTGGAAATGACTCTATATAATGAACTTAATCAACTCCTTTTAATTTTTTCCATCCTTTTCAGAAAAATGTTTCCCTCTACTATGTCATTGTCTTTGTCATCATCTTCATACCCTGCATAGCGGCGTTCTTCTGGTTCAACTGCATAATAGCCCGAAAGCTATGGAAACGTCGTCATATAGCAGCTATAGGTAAAAGGAAAACCCTCAAGGCTAGAAGTAAAGCCAATACAACAAACACTTTTCCAAAATTAGAGACAGAGGCGCCCAGAACAGAACAACCTAAGCTCAATATTCCTAATAACAAAACTATTAACTGCAAATCGGGTCATACCTCCAGTACCACGGTACCCTCCAGTCTTACCAATACCATGATGGGTGGTAGATTATCTACAAATGGTAATAAATCATGTGGTAATACAGCAGCTAGTTCCAACTGTAATGCCAATACCAATAGCTCACGAGAAGCCCGACATTTGAGAATGTTTACAATTATCCTGCTCATGATGGCAGTTTTTGTATTCCTACGTTTGCCCGCCTGGATCTTTCTGCTGATGCGCATGTATGGCAGCTATAGAAAACCCGTACATTGGATTTTGTACTTTGTCTTTGGTCTCATGAATTTGGCCAGTTCAGTCTTGAATCCCTTATTTTATACATTCCTCTCGGAAACCATACAATACACCTTGAGGGTTAAAGCCAAGGTTTCCTCACTTTTTTGTGTTTGCTATAATAATTTATGTTGCACTTGTTCTAAGAATAATTCCAAATGCCCTGCATCTAATTCTTCCTCTGGTCTTTCCCAAACTGATGCCGAAAGTAACTCGCCTTTGCAGAGGGAAAACATTGAGGAACTCTGGCTTAACACTATAAGATGTTATGAAAATCTTTGCTGTTGCGGTGGTTACCTATGTTGCCTTAGCACACCTCTTGAGACTGAGAGTAATTCTTTGGAGCCAGATGCTGAGGGAGGTTTTAAGGATCTGGGTCTTGGCATTAATAACGACAATGACGAGGGCGTTGAGTGCAATGATGACTTGGACGAGGATGAGGAAAATGTTTCAGATTTTTATGAGTACAATCAAAGGATCTATACAATATTTCCATCGTCTTTGGTTTCGTCTTCCGAACATTCACAAATTTCATAAATCGGTATATATATATTCTTTTAGATTTTTAATAAAGTAACAAGATTTAAAGTAATCAGATGCGTTGTAAATAGTCAATGAAGACTTTTAGTAATCAAATTAGATCTTGGTAGCCAACGAGAGCTTTCAATGCTAGACGGAGACATTAATTATTTAGAGGTGACATTCATCATACGTCGGAGTAGACGATGGGAACTTTCTATGGTCGATAAAGATCCTTAATAGTCTAGGGAGACTTTCCAAACATTACGGAGATTTTCAATCTTGGATGACAATATAATATTTTGTTATCCTTAGGTTGGCCCCTATTTGGATTGAGGTGTTTCCCTTATTTTCGTTAGGAACAAAAATTGCAAATTTAAATTTTTGAAGTCGAATATCTTTAAAACCATAGGAGTTATAATATGCATGTCTCGATGTTTTTCGTAGATCTTGACCTACGTATTTATTATATGTATGTTTCTTCAAATTGGTTGGGAAGTGACAAATATAACTGCCATGGAAGAGAGTGGGCAGGCCAAGCAGCACAACACCAGCTGCAATGCCGTTGTAAAGGAACATCAAAGCGTCGCCATGATAGAGTGAGGCTAAAAATAACAGTTAAGTGAGCGAAATCATTGCCTTAGGTAAGATTTAGGGGTAGTTTCTAACAATAGCCTCAATAACTTTCTGATTGCTAAACCATACGCCCTCTACCGGCTTAGCCAGGCAAATGTTACCATGCCAAGCGTTGCCAGTCAGTCTTCCATCGAGTCCGCCTTAAGAGTCGTTGACAGTGTGTGTGCCTTAGCTTTCTCTCATCGGATAATCGTCTCCATTATTTGTTTCCGAATTATGGAATGTATTGTCTATTGAGACTGTCTATAACTTGGAAAATCTCAAGTCGGCTAAGATTATCTAAAGATGCCTGTAACTATGTTAAGGACACAGTAAATATTTATAGTTCACTGAGACCATTTCGAGTCTGAGATTTCAGTAATCTTTTACAAAACTAATAGTCGACTAGGATAATTTTCAGTCGACAAGAATATTTGTGGTCATCTGAGACTATGGTCTTGGTTTGTTAATGGGATGCAGTTGCTGTCTTAGCAGGAAACCCTGCTAATATCTGTATTCAATTCCTACTCGCACCTCCTCGTGGTACATCCTGGAAACCTGAGCAACCTAGTTGAAGATGCGGTATACAACCCGAGTGGGATTCTAGATCAGGGCTAACGTGAGAGGGAGTTATCTTGGAGCTATTCCGACGTATTTGATCTAAGGGTCTAAGATAATTGTACTTGGTAAAGTACGAAACTGTAGCGTCTGTTCAACATGTTAGTTGCGACTACAAGCGGGCGTCTGTCTCTGATCGATCGGCTCGCTTTACAAACGTGGCTCTTAGTCGTTTCAAAAGTCCTTCATTTAACTGGGACTATGTAAAGATATATGAACTTATTCACAGCCGACTGCAACCAGGTCGACTGAAAAATTGTAGTCGACTGGGATAGTTTGTAGTCGTCTGAGATCATCTGTTAGAGCTGCAAAACTATCGATGGTACTATCGATAATATCGATAGTTTCATTTTTAGTGTGCTATCGATTGTTTTTTTCCGATAGCGATACTATCGACAAAAATAGGTTGGCGGCATATTTTAAATTAATTGTTCGGAAAAATTTTGGTGTCGGTGGATATCTTCAAAATAAATATGAAATTAGTCAATAAGACTAAAATTATATCTTAAGTTTAGCGAATGTTAACTTGTGTAAGTGATATATTCAAGAAAAAGATGGTCAAAACTGGCTACTTATATCGAAAGTCATCGTCGTATAATTACAATGCGGAAAATATAGCAATGTCAGGTATAACGGAAAAAGGAAAAAGCATCATTTGTTGCTGATAAAAACAGTACAATGATAAAAGCATGTGATTTATTGTAAAAAAGACATTTTGCCATGTTTCGCTCATACTCTGAATCTTGTAGTGCAACCCTGTTTTAGTCAAGACTGTATAAACAAATTTAGTTTAAAAGTAAAAATATTGTCACCTATTTTAAAAACATTTAGCCAATTCACTATGTCTGCTAAAGTCCTAAATCCTAAAGTAATATTTGAGGTCAAATAGCACTGCTGTGAACAACCTATCGTATATTAAACATTGTATATTTTAATAAACGTCATACTACTACATAACAAATTCTTAATTCTTTGCAAATTTTTTTTATTTTGGCGCAAGATTATCTGTCAAGAGAAAACATATGATAAGATCAATCATGCCAATTTTTTTCAAAGAAAAAGCGCTGAAATATGAGCGTGGCATCACTGACTTAAATAGCATGGTGAGTAAACATAGGTTTCAAAGTGATATTGTCATATAATATTTTTTAATGGGAAATACCAACAAAATTTTTATGACAGTCATAAATATTTATGACAATAGGACAATAGCACACAATAGCAGAGACTGTGAATTGGCTAATTGTTATTGCCTATGAGAAATTCAAAGCTGAACAATTAAAAGGCAATCCATATACAATAGTTTACTCCAGGAGGCACCTACGCGATACATGATTGCTGATTTTAATCTTATCTTATATCTTTAAACGAGCAATAATTGTATCTATATATATATATATATATATATATAATAAAATTTAGACAGTGGGTATCTTAAAATAATAAAATTTAGACAGTGGGTATATTTTTCGATGTATAGGTCGAGTAAGAAGGAACTTTTGGAAACTTTGCCTCTAAGTGGGTATAAAGGGGAAAAATCGAAAATGCTATATCTCCTAAAGTGATAATCATATAAACAAAATGTAAGTTATATTTTTAACAACTGTTAAAATAATCGGACAGGTACTTTTTGTAACTATGCCCGATAGGGGGTAAATAAGGGTGAAAATAGTTTGTTTGGTACTATTTTTAAGCCACTCTTATCTTTTAAACCAAAGAATATAGAAATAAACTTTGTAATGCAATCAATAAATGTGAAAAAAATATTGAACACGTATTTGGTACTTTTTTGATTTTGGGGTCCAAAATGGGCAAAAAGGGATAAAATGATAACTTAACACCTCATGAAGTAATATAAACCATTGACTAATATGTTGACTGCGTTTTTATAAAATATACCGGATCCAAATGGTACCAAGTACTAAATATGCATATGGAACTTTTTTGAAATTAGGATAAAAAGGGGAAAAATTGGTAATGTTATAACTTTTAAACAAATGATTGTTTGTATGACCTTTATAGAATAGTAAACTATGTATTTGATCATGTTATGGTTTTTAGCAAAGTTGTTGCGAATGAGCCGACGAAGGTTTTTAAGTTGGTATGACTAATTTCCGACAGGTGGAGCCACTGAAAATTACTCATTAGCAAAGTTATTACGTAAGAGCTGACGAAGGCTTCTTAGTTGGTATGACTAATTTACGTCAGGTGGCGCAACTAAAATAACTCAAATTGAATTAAATCGTTAACTGTGTATTTTATCAGGCTATGATATTTAGCAATGTTCGTGCATATGAGTCTTCTAAGTTGGTATGATCAATTCTAAAACTATTCAAAATGAATTGAACTGTAAACTATGCATTTGATCTGATGTGTTGATTGGACAAAATGAATGAAATGATTAAAAATTAATTTGATATTTGTGTAATGTCTTTTCTCTAAATTTATTTTAGTTTGTTAGTACTTAAAGTTAACAATTGTTTCTGCATGCAATTTTTATAATTCGATACTATCGATAGTATCGATAGTTTTATGACAGACTATCGAAACTATCGAATGGGGCGACTATCGATAGTTTTGCAGCTCTATCATCTGTAGTCGACTAGAAATCTTGGTAGTCGTTTGAGGCTATTTTAGCTCTAGGGGGAACATCTGTAGTCGACAAAGACTATTTATAGATGAAAGATAGTATTTATAGATCTAAGACCTATTTGTAGTTGTCTACATACTATGACTTTAAGTAAAGAAGGAACTCTTACAGTTGACTGAGACTATGTAAAGCTACATGGAACTATCCACAGTCGACTGCTACCAGGTCGACTGAGACTATTTGTAGTAGACTGGGAAAATTTGTAGTCGTCTGAGATCTTGGTAGTCATTTGAGGACCATTATTCTCCACTGGAAGCTATGTATAGTCCAGGGAAGTCTATAGATGTATATAAAGTAGTCTACATTCTGTGAATACTTGGACTCAATTAGAACTCTCGTTTTACTCCAAGTTGACTGAGACTATTTGTAGTCATCCGAGATCATCTGTAGTCGACTAGAAATCTTGGTAGTCGTTTGAGGCTATTTAAGCTCTAGGGTGAAAATCTGTAGTCGACAAAGACTGTTTATGGATGAAAGATAACATTTATGGATATAAGACCTATTTATAGTCGTCTACATATAGTGACTACTTTAAATTAAGTATTACTACCTGTTGTCGTTTTAAACATCTTACAGTTGACAGAAACTATTAAAAGCTGTATGGAACTACCTACAGCCGAGTGCTAGCACAACTTTCTACTCTATAAATAATTGCAGTATAATTGAACTAATTCATCATATGTAATTAATATGAAAAGTGATAATTAGTTATTGGAGACTAATTAAATTATAACCCATCAACTAAAGTGACAGAGTGCAGTTGCCTATGGAAAAGGGTTTCACAATTAAATTATAGGATAAATATGCATTAGAAATGCACACAGACAATTAAATACGATGATTTAATCAACGAAACTAAATTTGTTGATTTTTGACAAAATCACTTAAGTCGAGATATAAAAATTTTAAGATGATTAAAAGATTAGTTTAATAAGACTTAAATATGAAAGTAGCAAATGTTTGTAAACGGAATCTTATCAAAATTTTTGCTAAGTCCTTTTATAGCTTTTGTAAAAGTAGTAAAATTCGTTTTAGTCTACTTTGCTAAAAGTTCACAGAATTATAAAATATGTAATTGTTTACAACTGAATTGACATTTTGCGTTGAAATTGAACAAAAAAAACATTAAGTGTAAATAATAAATTCGTTTACAAACAAAGGAAATCCCTAAAACTATACTTTAAGTTATTGCTACTTTAGTATGTCGCCTCAAAGATATGCAATAAGTAAATAAACTAAACAGAGAGAGAAAAATAAACAACCTTAGAAATAGAGGAAAAGAAATGGGGTAAGAGGATAAAGTCAAGTTTTGTAAGGAAAAAAATCTATTTCTAGTTTTTTTTTTTTTCTTTATTTCATTTTAAAGGGATAAGGAATGTAAAATGCTAAAATATGAAAGTTTATATTTTTATTTAGTTTTTACAACTATCAAATGACGTTTAGATTTGTTTGCATATTTTGTTTTATATTTACTTACAATTTTTTTTTTCTTCTATATTTAAATATTTACTATCTCTCTGTGCTGTCCGTGTCATATTGTAAATTGTGAATAAATAAAAATATTAAAATGCAACTTTTATGAAAAAACAAGAGAATTTGCAACAAAATGACTATTAAAGTTTTGTTATAACCCAGCAAAAAGTCTACTATGACAACGGAGTCTATGCTATAGTCGAATGAGATCATTTGTATTACAATAAGGGCATTTTATTAAATTTAAACTGCTTATATCTGAGATTATCTGCAGTCGAATGAAATAATAGTAAACTAAGACAATTTGTAGTCGAAAATGACTTTTTGTAGTCGAAAATGACTATTTGTAGTCAAAAATGACTATTTCTAGTCATATGGGACTATTTGGATTTATAAGAAACCATATTAAGTCAATTAATCAATTTTTAATTATATGGGCCAATAAAATTAGACTATAGTCGTCTTAGAATAGTTGTAGCAAAATAAAAAGTTCACAACTTTTTGCTGGCTATTCTCCTCATAAATACTTTTATTTTCTTGTTGTAGAAATTTGTTATTTTACCATTTGACACTTGTGGCATGGTTTTTTCTAAAAAACATTTTTTTACATTTCTAAATTGTTGCAGTTTTATCCTTTTTGCTCCTTGCTGATGGTGTCAATGTTTTTGTCATGTTATTCATATTGTAAATTCATATTTTATTATAGTTTGCAAAGGAAACAGTGGTGACCAAAATAAATAAAAGGAAATAAAGATTTTAATTTATGCACAAAATTCAAAAATCACATTATAACTCTTGGTACAAGGTATATTTTGCTCATATCTCTTTTAATTTTATAGAAAGTTCTAATTTTACATTTTGTACGAAAGTTATCTATTCAAAGAAATTTCATTCATTTTATTCTTTTATTACCCCACTGTTAAACAGTTTAAATACATATATATATAAAGTATTGCATACTTTTCGGCAGACACTTAAATAGAAAAAACTAAGAAACGCAGAGATGAACATTATTTTACACAGTTTTTATCTTTCAATTTTTCTGTATGTATGCGTGACATTATCCATGTAAATGGGAGTAAATGAAAGGCTTTTACTCCAAGGGCCCTAGAAAGACATTTCAATATAAAAGTTGACCAAAGGAAGACAATTCTATAGAAAAGTTGACCAATTAAAGACTTTTCTATAGAAAAGTTGACCAAAGGTAGACATTTCTAAAGAAAAGTTGACCAAAGGAGAACAATTCTCAAGAAAAGTTGACCAAAGGAAGTCATTTCTATAGAAAATTTGAACAAAGGAAGACTTTTCTATGGAAAACTTGACCAAAAGAAGACTTTTCTTCAGAAAAGTTGACCAAAGGAAGACATTTTTATCGAAAAGTTGACCTAAGTAAGACTCTTTTTTAGAAAAGTTGACCAACGGAAGACTTTTCTATAGAAAAATTGACCAAGGGAGATACTTCTAAAGAAAAGTTGACCCAAGGAGGACATTTCTATAGAAAAATTGACCAAAAGAAGACATTTCTCTAGAAACGTTGACCAAAGGAAGACATTTCTGTACAAAAGTTGAAGACATTTCTATAGAAAAGTTAAAGGCTTATCCATAAAAAAGTTGAAGACATTCTACAGAAAAGTTGACCAAAGGAAGACAACTCTTAAGAAAAGTTGAAGATAGGAATACATTTCCTTAGAAAAGTTGACGATAGGAAAACAATTCTTAAGAAAAGTTGACGAAAATAAGCCGTTTCTTGAGACGATTTTGACGATAGAAAGACATTTTTTAAGAAAAGTTGACTAAAAGAAGACATTACTTAAGAAAAGTTGACAATACAAAAACATTTCTTAAAAAGAGTTGAAGATAAGAAGACATTTCTATAGAAAACTTGATGATAGGAAGACTTTTCTATAGAAAAGTTGACGATAGGAAGACTTTGCTATAGAAAAGTTGACGATAGGAAGACTTTGCTATAGAAAAGTTGACGATAGGAAGACTTTGCTATAGAAAAGTTGACAATAGAAAGACTTTTCTATAGAAAAGTTGACAATAGGAAGACTTTTCTATAGAAAAGTTGACAACAGGAAGACTTTTCTATAGAAAAGTTGACAATAGGAAGACTTTGCTATAGAAAAGTGGACTATAGAAAGACTTTTCTATGGAAAAGTTGACGATAGGAAGACTTTGCTATAGAAAAGTTGACGTTAGGAAGACTTCGCTATAGAAAAGTTGACGTTAGGAAGACTTTTCTATAGAAAAGTTTATGAAAGGAAGACTTTGCTATAGCAAAGTTTATAGTAGGAAGACATTTATATAAAAATTGGGTTTATATCATTACAGGGCCCCTGTATAGGGTTTTGCTAGTCTCCTGCTTTCCTTTTAACAAACATATGAATTTATTTGTTTGAGTATAATTTTCTATTTATCTTCATGTTTCAGCAGCATTTCGATGCTGTAGCAACAAATAAAAACAATTGCAACAAATGTTGTTGCAAGTTGGATATGAAGTGTCTACTCGCCTCGTATTATATGCTTGCAAACGCATGTAAATGCAAATCTAGACAAGATGTAAAAAATCATGTAAAATATGTAAATCAAATGATAGTCAATTTGTTACAAAACAAATTGAATTTACAAAAAAAATGAAAAAAATATATAAAAAATTCAACAAGACACTCTTACAAAAAGGCGATGGGTTAAAGTTTTGTTTAAAATTACTAATAGAAAATAAATTGTTTTCTACAAAAAATCTAAAGAAAATTTAATGTTTAATGTAATTTATGGTAAATATGCATTAAAGTCGATATCGATAAGTCGATAAATGAAATATCATGATCATTTCCTATTTCCGTTAACAAAAATTTTCTCCAGTGTTGCAGCTAATAAAAAAAAGATCTCTGCATTTGTTAAAATTTTTGTTTACCAAAGAATGACTTTTTAAATTCGTTGCTATAAGTTACAATTTACAACTGCTCTATCATGTTATAACTTACAACTCTTATTTTCTAGTTGTAATATTTTTATTTATTATTTGCTTAAGTTTGGAAAATTGCTTAAAACTTAGCGTAAGTGCATTTTCATTTGTATTTTACATTTATTTTCCTCAATAACAAGAGAAACTTGGAAATCACCAAAATCATCTGAAAATAAGTTTTGAAGAAAAATATGAATTCTTACAGATTGAAGACCATGATAACATTCTATACAAGAAAAACTGCTAAGAAATATAAGAATAATAAAAACGAAACTGAACTAAAATTTACAAAATAACAATTGTAATCTTATTGTCACTGTCACTTACTTCAAGTCGTCATCTTCGTTGGAAATGTAAAAAGACTTTTTATGTTCAAATTCTTGTAACTTGTTAAGTGCAATTTAGTGGGAAGAAAGAAGAAAGTTATACGGAAAGAATAGAATTCAAATAAATATAAAAATTATTAAAAAAGTTTGGAACTTTTGCAAAACATCATAAGCCATTCAAAAAAGTAGAAAAACATAATTAAAGTAAATACTAACAACATCTTCAAATTAGGGATAGAAAAGTCTTCCTATCAATTAAATTTTTCTATAACAACGTCTCCCTATCGTCAACTTTTCTATAGAAAAGTCTTCGTATCGTCAACTTTTCTATAGAAAAGTCTTCGTATCGTCAACTTTTCTATAGAAAAGTCTTCGTATCGTCAACTTTTCTATAGAAAAGTCTTCGTATCGTCAACTTTTCTATAGAAAAGTCTTCGTATCGTCAACTTTTCTATAGAAAAGTCTTCGTATCGTCAACTTTTCTATAGAAAAGTCTTCCTATCGTCAACTTTTCTATAGAAAAGTCTTCCTATCGTCAACTTTTCTATAGAAAAGTCTTCCTATCGTCAACTTTTCTATAGAAAAGTCTTCCTATCGTCAACTTTTCTATAGAAAAGTCTTCCTATCGTCAACTTTTCTATAGAAAAGTCTTCCTATCGTCAACTTTTCTATAGAAAAGTCTTCCTATCGTCAACTTTTCTATAGAAAAGTCTTCCTATCGTCAACTTTTCTATAGAAAAGTCTTCCTATCGTCAACTTTTCTATAGAAAAGTCTTCCTATCGTCAACTTTTCTATAGAAAAGTCTTCCTATCGTCAACTTTTCTATAGAAAAGTCTTCCTATCGTCAACTTTTCTATAGAAAAGTCTTCCTATCGTCAACTTTTCTATAGAAAAGTCTTCCTATCGTCAACTTTTCTATAGAAAAGTCTTCCTATCGTCAACTTTTCTATAGAAAAGTCTTCCTATCGTCAACTTTTCTATAGAAAAGTCTTCCTATCGTCAACTTTTCTATAGAAAAGTCTTCCTATCGTCAACTTTTCTATAGAAAAGTCTTCCTATCGTCAACTTTTCTATAGAAAAGTCTTCCTATCGTCAACTTTTCTATAGAAAAGTCTTCCTATCGTCAACTTTTCTATAGAAAAGTCTTCCTATCGTCAACTTTTCTATAGAAAAGTCTTCCTATCGTCAACTTTTCTATAGAAAAGTCTTCCTATCGTCAACTTTTCTATAGAAAAGTCTTCCTATCGTCAACTTTTCTATAGAAAAGTCTTCCTATCGTCAACTTTTCTATAGAAAAGTCTGCCTATCGTCAACTTTTCTATAGAAAAGTCTTTCCATCGTCAAGTTTTCTATAGAAAAGTCTTTCCATCGTCAACTTTTCTATAGAAAAGACTTCCTATCGTCAACTTTTCTATAGAAAAGTCTTCCTATCGTCAACTTTTCTATAGAAAAGTCTTCCTATCGTCAACTTTTCTATAGAAAAGTCTTCCTATCGTCAACTTTTCTATAGAAAAGTCTTCCTATCGTCAACTTTTCTATAGAAAAGTCTTCCTATCGTCAACTTTTCTATAGAAAAGTCTTCCTATCGTCAACTTTTCTATAGAAAAGTCTTCCTATCGTCAACTTTTCTATAGAAAAGTCTTCCTATCGTCAACTTTTCTATAGAAAAGTCTTCCTATCGTCAACTTTTCTATAGAAAAGTCTTCCTATCGTCAACTTTTCTATAGAAAAGTCTTCCTATCGTCAACTTTTCTATAGAAAAGTCTTCCTATCGTCAACTTTTCTATAGAAAAGTCTTCCTATCGTCAACTTTTCTATAGAAAAGTCTTCCTATCGTCAACTTTTCTATAGAAAAGTCTTCCTATCGTCAACTTTTCTATAGAAAAGTCTTCCTATCGTCAACTTTTCTATAGAAAAGTCTTCCTATCGTCAACTTTTCTATAGAAAAGTCTTCCTATCGTCAACTTTTCTATAGAAAAGTCTTCCTATCGTCAACTTTTCTATAGAAAAGTCTTCCTATCGTCAACTTTTCTATAGAAAAGTCTTCCTATCGTCAACTTTTCTATAGAAAAGTCTTCCTATCGTCAACTTTTCTATAGAAAAGTCTTCCTATCGTCAACTTTTCTATAGAAAAGTCTTCCTATCGTCAACTTTTCTATAGAAAAGTCTTCCTATCGTCAACTTTTCTATAGAAAAGTCTTCCTATCGTCAACTTTTCTATAGAAAAGTCTTCCTATCGTCAACTTTTCTATAGAAAAGACTTCCTATCGTCAACTTTTCTAAAGAAAAGTCTTCCTATCGTCAACTTTTCTATAGAAAAGTCTTCCTATCGTCAACTTTTCTATAGAAAAGTCTTCCTATCGTCAACTTTTCTATAGAAAAGTCTTCCTATCGTCAACTTTTCTATAGAAAAGTCTTCCTATCGTCAACTTTTCTATAGAAAAGTCTTCCTATCGTCAACTTTTCTATAGAAAAGTCTTCCTATCGTCAACTTTTCTATAGAAAAGTCTTCCTATCGTCAACTTTTCTATAGAAAAGTCTTCCTATCGTCAACTTTTCTATAGAAAAGTCTTCCTATCGTCAACTTTTCTATAGAAAAGTCTTCCTATCGTCAACTTTTCTATAGAAAAGTCTTCCTATCGTCAACTTTTCTATAGAAAAGTCTTCCTATCGTCAACTTTTCTATAGAAAAGTCTTCCTATCGTCAACTTTTCTATAGAAAAGTCTTCCTATCGTCAACTTTTCTATAGAAAAGTCTTCCTATCGTCAACTTTTCTATAGAAAAGTCTTCCTATCGTCAACTTTTCTATAGAAAAGTCTTCCTATCGTCAACTTTTCTATAGAAAAGTCTTCCTATCGTCAACTTTTCTATAGAAAAGTCTGCCTATCGTCAACTTTTCTATAGAAAAGTCTTCCTATCGTCAACTTTTCTATAGAAAAGTCTTCCTATCGTCAACTTTTCTATAGAAAAGTCTTCCTATCGTCAACTTTTCTATAGAAAAGTCTGCCTATCGTCAACTTTTCTATAGAAAAGTCTTTCCATCGTCAACTTTTCTATAGAAAAGTCTTCCTATCGTCAACTTTTCTATAGCAAATTCAAAGTCTTCGTATCTTTTCTATAGAAATGACTTCCTTTTTTCAACTTTTGTTTAGAAATGATTAAATCTTTATATTTTGTTTGACCTTAAGTCGCTTCATTTTCCCTTTATCGATCAATTAACAGTTTGAGAGCTTAAAATATCAATAGCCCTCTCTGTCTCTCTTTCCGCGGAGCTCTCTCAGTTATCTTTTGTAAACAGAGATTGCAATACGCAGTTTTGAATAAAAAAAAAACATAAGCTTTACTTTATGCTCCAAACAAACAAATAAAACTTTTAAGCTTTCACTTTGAATGCAAAGCCCCCTCCCATTTAAGCTAAAAAGTTACATGTTACGCATTTCACACTCAACCAGATCAGTTGTGAGCGGCGACTCCTCAGTGACGGACGTGTTTTGTTCAAACGAGAACGAACGAAAGAAAAGAATTAATTAAAACTTAAGTAAAAGCGTTTGAAAACGGGGGAAAAATTGTCTAGCGGTAAAGTGAAAATATATTTAGGTCTTTTGTTAAATATTGCGCTGGTACTCGCAACGACGTATCGTACTCAACATGAATATTTAAAGTAGACACATAAATATTTACACATTTTTAAAGAGATAACAACAATAAAATTAAATTATTTGGTTTAATTTTAAATTAAAACAACAACAAGAAATTTTATGAAAAAAAATAAATTAGAAATTATTTGTATTTAACAAATAAGTTTAAAATATGAACTTTTTAAGATCAGTCAGTTTTTAAGATGGAAATACATAAATACGAGTAGTAACGGCCACGACCTTATTAATAAAATAAAAATATTCAAAATATAAAAAATTCAAGAAAAAGAAAGAAAAAGTGAATCTTTTAGAAATCATCAACAAATTTATTAAAAAAAAAATCAAAATAAATTTAAATTGTCTTTAAAAGCGAGCGAGTAAGCGAACGAGTATTTGTGTGATCGTTTTGATCAAAAGCTGGATTTTAATCTTAACTTAAGTGGAATGTATAAATAAATAAATGAATGAAGCAAATTAAATAAAACAAAGAAGATTTAACAAATAAAAGTTGTTTGCGGGATTTAAACAAATTCAAAAAGAAGCGGTTTGCCTAGAAAACAAAAAAAAATAAATAAATGAATCCGGTGTAAAAAAATTTGAAATTATATTTATTTTTAAATAAAATTACAGAGCAAAGCGAGAGATAATTAAAAAAAAGTGCAATAACAACAACATCAGTATCAGATCAACTACTAAAACAACAACAACAGCATTTGTATACAAAGCCAACCGCTCCACAATCAACTTTTACGTCAGTCTGAACTGATCCGTCATCATTGAACCACTTTGCAGTTGGAAGTATTTAGTTGAAGGTAAATTGATTTAAAACTGTTAAACAAAACTTAAGCTTAAAGTTAAAAAAATTAAAACTACACAAAAAAATCCTAGAAAATATTGTTCACATTCATATTCAAAATGACAACATATGTGTTCAAACTAGCCCAAAACAGTACATCCGCTCTAATTCGAATAGATTTTTTTAGTTGTTAAAGCCCTAAAGTCTATTCTAAAAGAAACATAAAATTATATCTGCAGCCACTAGCAGCAAAAGGATTTCTAGTAGTTTAAGCTTATAATGATAGATTTTGAAATAATTACATTTTTTTGTTCAGGCCTTGCATTAGCTCTTGATTTAAGCTTTGGATCAGCTCTTGATCAAGTTCATAATTCAGTTTATGTTTCATTATCATTGAGTCAATAAAACCAGGAAAATTTTGACCACAGTTATATTCAATATGAAACAAACTGTTATCAATGGAGTATACAAATACAAGTTGTGTTCAAATTTATCCAATAAAATAAATCCGGCGTATTCCGAACATATTTTTTCAAATATTAAAGCCTCAAGTCTATACTAAAAAGAAAAGAAAATTTGATCTGCATTAACTTGCAGCAAAAAAAGTTTTTGTAGTTTAAAATGAGAATAAGTTCTAGTTCAGTTCTAGTTCAGTTCTAGTTCAGTTCTAGTTCAGTTCTAGTTCAGTTCTAGTTCAGTTCTAGTTCAGTTCTAGTTCAGTTCTAGTTCAGTTCTAGTTCAGTTCTAGTTCAGTTCTAGTTCAGTTCTAGTTCAGTTCTAGTTCAGTTCTAGTTCAGTTCTAGTTCAGTTCTAGTTCAGTTCTAGTTCAGTTCTAGTTCAGTTCTAGTTCAGTTCTAGTTCAGTTCTAGTTCAGTTCTAGTTCAGTTCTAGTTCAGTTCTAGTTCAGTTCTAGTTCAGTTCTAGTTCAGTTCTAGTTCAGTTCTAGTTCAGTTCTAGTTCAGTTCTAGTTCAGTTCTAGTTCAGTTCTAGTTCAGTTCTAGTTCAGTTCTAGTTCAGTTCTAGTTCAGTTCTAGTTCAGTTCTAGTTCTGTTCTAGTTCTGTTCTAGTTCAGTTCTAGTTCAGTTCTAGTTCAGTTCTAGTTCAGTTCTAGTTCAGTTCTAGTTCAGTTCTAGTTCAGTTCTAGTTCAGTTCTAGTTCAGTTCTAGTTCAGTTCTAGTTCAGTTCTAGTTCAGTTCTAGTTCAGTTCTAGTTCAGTTCTAGTTCAGTTCTAGTTCAGTTCTAGTTCAGTTCTAGTTCAGTTCTAGTTCAGTTCTAGTTCAGTTCTAGTTCAGTTCTAGTTCAGTTCTAGTTCAGTTCTAGTTCAGTTCTAGTTCAGTTCTAGTTCAGTCTAGTTCAGTTCTAGTTCAGTTCTAGTTCAGTTCTAGTTCAGTTCTAGTTCTGTTCTAGTTCAGTTCTAGTTCAGTTCTAGTTCAGTTCTAGTTCAGTTCTAGTTCAGTTCTAGTTCAGTTCTAGTTCAGTTCTAGTTCAGTTCTAGTTCAGTTCTAGTTCAGTTCTAGTTCAGTTCTAGTTCAGTTCTAGTTCAGTTCTAGTTCAGTTCTAGTTCAGTTCTAGTTCAGTTCTAGTTCAGTTCTAGTTCAGTTCTAGTTCAGTTCTAGTTCAGTTCTAGTTCAGTTCTAGTTCAGTTCTAGTTCAGTTCTAGTTCAGTTCTAGTTCAGTTCTAGTTCAGTTCTAGTTCAGTTCTAGTTCAGTTCAGTTCTAGTTCAGTTCTAGTTCAGTTCTAGTTCAGTTCTAGTTCTGTTCTAGTTCAGTTCTAGTTCAGTTCTAGTTCAGTTCTAGTTCAGTTCTAGTTCAGTTCTAGTTCAGTTCTAGTTCAGTTCTAGTTCAGTTCTAGTTCAGTTCTAGTTCAGTTCTAGTTCAGTTCTAGTTCAGTAGTTCTAGTTCAGTTCTAGTTCAGTTCTAGTTCAGTTCTAGTTCAGTTCTAGTTCAGTTCTAGTTCAGTTCTAGTTCAGTTCTAGTTCAGTTCTAGTTCAGTTCTAGTTCAGTTCTAGTTCTAGTTCAGTTCTAGTCCAGTTCTGGTTCCTTTCTTGTACTGGTTTAAGAATTTGTTTATTGTCACCTTAAGGTAACAACCGGTATGAAAGGGTTAAATTTTTACTTTTTAAAAAATAGTTACTAAGACTTTGATTGTTCTTTTTTAGGTTCTTTGATCTGTCTTTGCTAAACAAAGCAGAACGTTTTAGAAACTTATTTTTGTTTTTTTTTATTATTATATAAAATTTGAGCTAATATGAGTCATATTAGGGAACAAAATTGAGATTATATACGATTTAGTTAATTAGTTATTTTGAAAGATAAATTAAACCATTCATTCCCAATTGTTTTAGCCATAGCTAATATTTTTCAATTCTCCATTAATACTTTGACTTTATTACATAGTTTATTTAATAATTTTTAAAAACATTAACTGTTTTCAATTTATTTTAAATATTTTCAATTTTTAACATTTGATCTGGTTTGTGTCTTAACTAACAAATATTTTGTTTGTTTCCTTAGTTTTATTAGCATTAAATAATTGGCATTAAATGGGTTAACTGCGTTACCTAATACTTAAAGTATAACTAATATAATAAATTTAACAAGTAAATATCGTGAATAATAGATAGAGACTTGTATTTATTTGAACATTTAGTCATTAAAATTTGTTAATGGTTTTGAAGACCAAAAAATTTGACCACTTTTTACGACAAATGGAATTGTAGTGAAACTTATTAATTTTGAAGTGTTTTGCAACAAAGTACTTATGTATGTATTTAGTTATTTTATTATATTTATATTTTGTTTATTTACTCATGTTGATTTGCCAAGCACAGTGGGGAATTTGCAAGAAAATTTAACAAAAAGTTATGAACATTTTCTAGAGAATAGATTAATTTGAACAAATTCCAAATTTGAAAACTGACAGCCTAATGTCCATGTTTCACGAGAGCCACAGAACTGAAATACTAAAATACTGAGCCATTTCGTTGAGGTATTAAATAGTCGCAATCAAGCACCAGAGATAAATTCTGCTACACAGAATCTAGGGACTTTCCACTATTGTTACATCCTTAAAGTCCAGAATAGTTATATACACGGGTCGGCGCAAAGAGAACAGAGCAAAAAAAAAGTCGGCAGAGTTACTAAAATAGGTATTTTTTCAAAGTGTAGTTCTAACGTTTTAAAAATCAAAAATTTTCTACTCCATTTTTTTTTTTAATACTTTTAACAAAAAAATTTCTATAGAATTTTTTTTTATTAAAACTTTTTCTATCCAAAATTTTTTTATCAAAAATTTTTCTATACAAAATTTTTTTATCAAAAATTTTTCTATACAAAATTTTTTTATCAAAAATTTTTCATATATTTTTATCAAAAATTTTTCTATAGAAAATTTTTTATCAAAATTTTTTCTATAGAAATTTTTTTAATTAAAAATTTTTCTATGGAAATTTTTTTTTATCAAAAATTTTTCAATGGAAAATGTTTTATCAAAAATTTTTCTATTGAAAATTTTATCAAAAATTGTTCTATAGAAAATTTTATCAAAAATTTTTCTATAGAAAATTTTTTTTATCAAAAAATTTTCTATAGAAAATTTTTTTATCCGAAATTTTTCTATAGAAAATTTTTATATCAAAAATTTTTGATAAAAAATTTTCTATAGAAAAATTTTCAAAAACGTTCTATGAAAATTTTTTTATCAAAAATTTTTCTATAGAAATTTGTTTTTATCAAAAATTTTTCTATAGAAAATTTTTTTATCCGAAAATTTTCTATAGAAAATGTTTATATCAAAAATTTTTCTATAAAAAATTTTTATGTCAAAAATTTTTCTATAGAAAATTTTTCTATAGAAAATTTTTCTATTGAAAATTTTTTATCCGAAATTTTAATAGAAAATTTTTTTATATTTTTTTTTATCAAAGATTTTTTATTAAAACTTTTTCTATAGAGAATTTTTTTATCAGAAAATTTTATCAAAAATTTTTCTATAGAAATTTTTTTATCAAAAATTTTTCTATAGAAATTTTTTTTTTCAAAATTTTTTAATAGAAAATTTTTTTATCAAAAATTTTTCTATGGAAAATTTTTTATCAAAAATTTATAGAAAAATTTTTGATAAAGAAATTTTCTATAGAAAAATTTTTGATTTTTCTATAGAAAATTTTTAATTAAAAATTTTTCTATAGAAAATTTTTTATCAAAAATTTTTCTATAGAAAAATTTTTTTATCAAAAATTTTTCTATAGAACATTTTTTTATTAAAAATTGTTATATGAAAATTTTTTATCAAAAATTTTTCTATAGAAAAAAAATTAACAATCGTTATTTCAAAAATCATCGAATTATCCTCTACCAGTGACTAAATCATGTGAACCGCCGTGGTATAGCAGGTTAGTCATCCGCCTAGCATACCAGAGGTCCCAAGTTCAATCCCTGTCAGACCCACTTGAAAAAAAGTAATTTTCAAAAAGCGGCGGTTCACTTCATAACTCAGCTAGCCACTGGTTATTGAGTATTAGGCTATGAAAAACTTCTCTAACTAATGCATTTGCCGTTTGGAGCCGGCGTTAAAACGTAGGTCCCTTTCAATGAGTCTAAAAATAGAATCGGATGCAGCTCATGGTCTGAGAGAAGTACCCCTTGTTCCAATTGGAATGTTGTCGGGGAATTATATATATATATAGTGACTTAATCATATATTTTGACAAGGTTATATTTGGAATTTGAGTTATTGAGAACTATATGAGCTAGGGTCTTAGGGTTTCTGAAATAAGGTAAATTTAATTATGTGGATAATTCCCTATATTATTCATTTGTAATAAAGAATTGTATAAGTATAATGTTTCTAATACAAAACTAAGTAAAAGGTATAAAATTATTTTCGATCCAATGGATCTGCCTTGGGTACGTCTTCAAATTTTCACTTGCTTTTCTTTATTAAAAACTTTTCATTGAAACTCTATAATTAAAGATTTCCCTTTTACTTCATCTCATCCCACAGTACAACGTTAACAACCTGTTGTTCGGCTGGTCTCTTGAATATCGTAACTCTTTCTCTTTAAGTTTTCACTCATATGAATTACAACAACTACTGGCTATTGTAGTTGTTGTTGTTTTAATGCCAATTTCATCATTCAAGGCTTTTGTGGCCAATTAAAGCCCCCTTCCCCAGTAACAACTTATGATTCCCGGTTCTAGTGTCAAAAGATTTATTTCAGTTTATAGCAACTGAATTTTCTTTTCTATAAAACCTCTAACTAAATACTTTTATTTTTCAAGATAATTATTGTATAAAATTTTTGCTTTAATAAATTACATATTTAAAACACGCCTTTTTCCATTTGCGGCCACAATTTAGTTTTTGTTGTTATTTTTTTCACTTTTTTACCGTTAACATTTCGTTTATCCAATTCTTCTAGATTAGTCTTTGGTCTGCTCAGGCCGTTTCTTGAATGTGTGTTTTTTTATTTATTTTTTGTTGGTGTTTATTTTACAACTTTTTCTTTTTATTTCATTTTACTACTCATGCGATTAAATGATTTCTTTCAGGTTGAATGTTTACTGTTTACTTTTCTCTTCCACGAAGTTTTGTTTTCTATTTTTTTTTTGCAAATTGTCATCATAAGAAAAACATGCGTAACAGCTGTTGAGGGTTATTTACATGTGGTGGGCAAAGTGTTGCCAAGAGGTTTGTCTTAGTAAGAGAAAGTGTTGACATAATGTCAATTATAAGTTACATTTGTGCTTTATTCAGATAAAAAACTAATATATTTTTAATGGTTAAGTAGACATTATTTAATTCGGAAAATAATTCTTAAATTTGAATAAAAAATTCTTAAATTTTTCACAAAATTATGAAATTTTAAAATATTTTTTATCAACTTAAATTTTGTAACCTTAATTAAACCAACTTCAGTAAGGCATCCTCAAACTTATTACATGTAATACTCCTTCTTCACACAAAAACTGCATACATACATTTTTGAAAATTCAATTTTCCGCTTAAATGCGGAAAATCTAAAAACCCTAAACTAGAAACTTAATCTGACATGTTCGCAAAGAAACAAAAAACATGTTCATCAAATATTTGTACAAACATGATGAATAAAAGCAACAAACTTGTTCACATAATCAAAAAACGAAAAGCATTTCCAGCATCGACCTAACATCAGAGAAAATGACAAAAAGGTCCATGTCCCTTTATTTCGATTTAAAGGAATTTTTCGACCAAAACAACAACAATGTAAATGTCATAAAGACAGACAGTGTTTTGATGTTGTTATCAACATTGACGTATTATTTACTTGGCACTGAATTGAAAATGTTGTTATCATGGTTCATAGAATTGTTTTGTATGCTATCTCATGCATTCACCTTCATAGGTTTTTAAACCTTTTAAGACCAGGGTAAACAATAGGGACTCAATATCTTTTAGATCACAAAAAGTTCCTTAAACTAAATATTTTTTTGAATCCTCCATTTTAACACTCAATTTATAACTTAAAAAAAATTAGTTCTTGGAAACCTTTCAGATTTAATGATGGTCATCTAAGGGTTAAGTTTATTACGCATTCATAGAAATTTTATATTTTGTTCATAACAAGTCTCTGTGGTATGATAATGTCTTGGGAAACTTTGTTAATAATAAAAGGCTCTTGATAGCATCAAGAACCATTAAATCATAAAATCTCCGGGTGTTGAAAGGAAATAAATTGAAATTTTAAAGATAAGCGTTTGAAAGATGGACCAAAGACTCTATAATATAAAGTTCCTGCACTTCCATACATTGATTTGCAGTATGGTCGTTTTGAAAAGTCCCATAAAAAAGAGAGTATACTGCTTTCTAATTCGTCTTTCTGATAAGTCTTTGGTTGGACTCTACATAGATTTTACTCACTTATAAAGGGTGTCCCAACTGGAACGCAAATCTTAAATTTTAAATAAAACACAGATATTAAAAAAAAAATCGTGAAACTTTATTATATCGTAAAGTAGACAGAATGAGGTTATGCATAGAACAAGATATCGTGTTCGTTAATTGGGTATTGGAGAGACAACATGAAAATGCTGATTTTGCCGATAAAATCATCTTCAGTGACGAGGCCCATTTCTATCTTGATGGCTTCGTCAATAGGCAAAATTGTCGCATTTGGGGTGAGGAAAATCCTCGAGTGATTCACGAAAAGCAAACGCATCCTCAAGGTGTGACTGTGTGGTGTGGTTTTTGGGCTGGAGGAATCATTGGACCATGATTACCTTAAAAATGAGACAGGTCAAGCGCAAACAGTCAATGACGTTCAAAATCGCGAACTGATAACCAGTTTTTTTCTTGCCTATAATTGAAGAAATTAATGTAGAGGGCATATGGTTTCAACAAGACAGCGCCACATGTCATTCTTCTGCTATCCTTGACTCCCAGTGGAACATAGGGCCACATGTCATACAGTCAGAAAAACAATTCAATTGTTACATCAGTCATTAAAAAATTGTGTTCTAGTTGGTACACCTTTTAGTTATGATTAAAATTTGGTAAGCAATAAGGGCTACAATTGAAAATTATATATTTAGTCCTTTAATAGAACATAGGGCCTTACAATTGAACATTGGACTCCGGTAAGTTCTATAATAGAAGATTGAACTTTACTAATATCTACGATTGAGAATCGGACTCTGTTAAGTTCTTTAACTGAAGATTGGACTCCATTAACATATACTATTGAGGATTTGACTCGACTTAATTGTACGATTGAGAATTGGCTTCTTACTAAGTTATAAGATTGGGATTTGGTTCTGTTCTGCGATTGAGGATTGGTCTCTGTTAAGTTCTATAATTGAAGACTTAATTGAAGTTCTACTATTGAAATTTGAGTCTACTAAGTTCTACGACTGAAAATTTTACTCTGCTAAGTTCTTTGAATTTGAAAATTAGAATCTACTCAGTTCTAAGATAGAAGATTTTACTTTAGTTAGTTCTACAATCAAATATTGGACTCTACTTAGATCTGCGTTTGAAATTTGGAATGTAATAAGTACAACAATTAAAAATTAAACTCTATGTAGTTCTACAATGATCTAAAATTGGGCTCTATTTAATTCCATGAATGAAAATGTGACTCTACAAAGTTCAGCAAATGAAGATTAGACTTCATAAAGTTTCACGATAGAAAATTGGATTATACTAAGTTTTATCTGATCTCTTACTAGATCAACGATTGAAGGTTGGATTACCTTAAGTTCCTCGATTGAAATCTTTTCTCTTACAAGATCAACGATTGAAAATTGAGCCTATAAAAAGTTATATGATTAAAGATTGGACAATTCTAAGTTACACTATTGAAGACTGGACTGTAATAAGCTCCAGGATTAAAATCTGATCTTTTACTAGATCAACGATTGAAAATTGAGCCTATATAAAGTTTCAAGATTAAAGATTGGACTGTACGATTGATCAGACTTCAACGATTAAAATTCGAGCCCGCATAAAGTTATATGATTGAAGAATGGACTATACAAAGTTTCCCGATTGAAACAGAAGATTAAAGGCAAAATCCTAACACTTTTTCGAAAATAAAGCCTTTCAAAGCTGCAAATGTGGGCAATCCGTCATAACCCAACTGATAACCTTAAGCTAGTGTTTACCTTTAAAAACTATTCCATTGATATGAGATTTATCACAGTTACCGAAATACATTATATACTAAGTCATATTGTAGTACATAGTTATACATACATACATACATATATATCTACATACATTATAAATGGATGCTGTTGATATATCCCCATAAGACATAAATGCATTTGGTTGGTCTGTGTCTGTTTACATATCATTTATGTTGGACATTGACAGGACCGAAAACAATAACTAGTCGTTGTATATTTAATACTCCTAGTGCATTTCAATATTGACATTTTCGCAATATTATTGACAACGTTAAACAACAACAACAGCAACAATGAGATCAGCAGGAATTACGAATATTGAGACTCAAATTCCCGTACATACAAATAATGAAAGTCTGTCCTAACTGTCACAAACAACATTTTCAATTATACACATGGTGACAAAAACATTGTCATCGTTTTCAACTTCAACAACAACATCATCATCGACATCGTCATCATCATCATCATTCTCTTCTTAGTCATTGTAATAGTTATTGTAATCATCTTTGTCAACATCACGGATGGACATTGTCAATATCAACATAACCATAGCGTCATCATCATCATACTCCTCATACTCATAGTCCTCGTCCTCATCGTTATCAAATGACATGTCCGTCAATTTTATCTTGTACTTATACATTTCATCCGTTTTAAATTTTGGTGTTCTTGATGTTTTTTCTTTCCTTTTTTTTGTTCGTGTAAAATCAATATTACACATAAGTCCAGGGACAACACATCATCTATCCATCCACCCATCCGTCGAACCAGCCATTCATCTATGCATATATTTCCTACCCGTTTTGCCATGTCTATGTTCGGGAATGTGAGGACGTTGGGAAGGTCTGTGTGTTTTCGGTACGAGTAGTTACACATACTAAATTGTAGGGCAATCTGTTTAATGTTTGTTACTGTAAACATGGAAACTTTTACATCTTCATCAGAGTAGAAGAACTTTATACTCATTCACGTCCATATCGTCATCGCCATCATCACCATCACCACCAAAGTCCTCGTCATCACAAAATATTTTTAACCTACAACAAAATGATGGGAAATAACACTCAATTGTAAAGGAAAATGATGGACTGGCTGCTGTTGGTGTTGAGACTAAAGTTGCCAGAAAAAGGAAATTTTTAATTTCTACTAATTTCTATAAATACTAAGTTCCACGATTTAAGATTGGGGTATACAAAGTTCCACGATTGAAGATTGGACTTTACAAAATTCCACGATTGAAATCTGATCTCTTACTAAATAAAAGATTGGTGATTGGACTATACAAAGTTCCACGATTGAAAGCTGATGTCTTGTTAGATAAACTATTGAAAATTGAGCATATATATATAAATATATATTTCCACTATTGAAGGTTGGGCTATACTAAGTTCCACTATTGAAGATTGTACTGTACTAAGTTGCACGATTGAAATCTAATCTCTTACTAGATCAACGCTTGAAAAATTAGCCTATATAACTTTCCACGATTAAAGATTGAACTATACAAAGTTCCACCATTGAAAGCTGATCACTTACAAGATCAACGATTGAAAGTTGAGCCTATATAAAGTTCCACGATTTTAGATTGGACTATACAAAGTTCCATGGTTGAAAGCTGATCTCTTACTAGATCAACGATTGAAAATACAGCATATATAAAGTTCCACGATTGAAGTTTGGGCTATACTAAGTTCAACAATTAAAGGTTGGGCTGTTCTAAGTTCCACGAATGAAATCTAATCTCTTACGATATCCACACTTGAAAATAGAGCCTTTATAAAGTTATATGACTGAAGATTAGACTATTCTAAGTTCCACGATTGAAGATTGGACTGTTCTCAGTTCCACGACTGAAATCTGATCTCTTAATAGATCAACAATTGAAAGTTGAGCCTATATAAAGCTTTACGATTGAAGATTGGACTATACTAAATTAAACGATAGAAGATTGGATTATACCACATTCCACGATTCAAGATTGCACTGTTCTAAGTTCCACGATTGAAATCTGATCTGCTACTAGATAAATGATTGAAAACTGTTCTAACTTCCACGATTGAAATCTGATCTGTTACTAGATAAACGATTGAAAATTGAGCATATATAGAGTTCTACGATTGAAGATTGGACTGTTCTAAATATAAACGATTGCAGATTTGATTGTTCTAAGTTCCACGATAAAATCTGATCTCTTAGTAGATCAACAATTGAAAATAGAGCCTATATAGAGTTTCAAGATTGAAGATTGGAATATACTAATTTCCAAGATTAAAATTTGGACTATTCTAAGTTCCACGATTGAAATCTGATCGCTAACTAGACCAACAATTGAAAATTTTGCCTATATAAAGTTTCACGATTGAAGATTCGACTGTTCTCAGTTCCACGACTGAAATCTGACCTCTTACTAAATCAACAATTGAAAATAGAGCCTATATAAAGTTTCAAGTTTGGAATATACTAATTTCCACGATTAAAGATTAAACTGTTCTAAGTTTCACGATTGAAATCTGATCTCTAACTAGACCAACAATTGAAAATTGAGCCTATATAAAGTTTCACGATTGAAGATTGGACTATACTAAGTTCCACGATTAAAGATTGAACTATACTAAGTTCCACGTTTAAATATTGGACTGTTCTAAGTTCCACGACTGAAATCTAATCTCTTACTGGATCAACAATTGAAAATTGAGCCTATATAAAGTTCTACGACTGAAGATTGGACTATTTTAAGTTCCACGATTAAAGATTGGACTGTTCTCAGTTCTACGATTGAAATCTGATCCCTTACTAGAACAACGATTGAAAATTGAGATTCGACTACGCTAAGTTCCACGATTGAAGATTGGACTGTTCTCAGTTCCACGATTGAAATCTGATTCCTTACTAGAACAACTATTGAAAATTGAGCCTATATAGAGTTCCACGATTAAAGATTGGACTATAATAAGTTTCACGATTGAAGATTGGACTGTTCTATGTTTCACGATTGAAACCTGATCTCTTACTAGATGAACGATTAAAAATTGAGTGTATTTAAAGTTCCATGACTAAATATTGGACTATACTAAGTTTCGCGACTGATAATTGAACTGTACTTAGTTCCACGATTGAAAGCTGATATCTACTAGATCAATGATGGAAGGTTGAACTTTACTAAGTTCCACAATTCAATGTTGATATTTATTCAGGTCCACAATTGAAACTTAAGCCTATATAAAGGTTTCACAAATAAAATTGATCTCTACCAAGACCTAAGATTTACTATTCTCAAAAGCCTGGGGGATTTACTTCAAAACTCCTCCCTAACTCTCTGGCAAGGCTCAAATCCCTTGTACTCTTAAAAGGAAACATGTCAAACTATTACCAACTACATTTCGCACTCGCTACTTGTAGCGTTACTCATGTTGTAAGTCGTTCTTGTTGTTGTTGTTTTACACAGTTGTAGTATTTGTGTTACAATATTTTAACATGTTGCATTATGGTGGTGTATTGAATACGTGTCGTTGCCGCAAATTGCATTTTAGCCTATGTAAACTGTTTTAGTTTACATCCAGTTCGTTTTATTTTTCATATTTATTTTTCTTTGTATTCTCGGGGCTTGGGTTTTAAGTTTTGTTGTTGCTGTTTTCGGAGCAGACTTTTTTTGTTGCAGATCCCTGGTTAGTTATTATAATTTTATTGTCGTTGTCGTCAATGATGATGATGATGTGGATGCTGCTGCTTTATGTTGGTTAATAAAGGCTTCATAAACAAGGTAACCTCAGTTTGGAAACCAAACTTTTATTTAACATTATTTAGATTATGTTAACATTGTACCTCAAAAGTATTGCTCTTCTTAGGTAATGGCTTTATGTTACTACCTTTTTTAAATTTACCCTTTTGTCTAGTCCACAGAAAAATTAAATCATTTTTGTAAGTTTGTCAATGTTTGTTTGGGATCGTATTAAAATGTTATTAAATTTTTCTTGTCAACTTTGTCCTGGACAAAATGTAATTTAAAAATTTTAAATATTTAGAAATGGTAATTCCAAAGAAATATTAAGGAAATGGAGTTGATTATGTAAAAGAGAAAAAAAAATGCATTTACTTAAATAAGAATATTTACTTATACATGGTTTGACATATTTTTAGCTTGGGGTCTGGACAAAATTCGTACCGAAAATTATCTCAAAAATATATCTGAAATCGATCGATTTGAAAACGATCGTTTTCCATCACATACCTGTATATGTCGCCCAGTTCCCCATGGAATCTATTACCTAGAAATTTAAGTCTCTGGTTTTGGAGCATAGGACAATGGCAGAGGATGTGCTCGACCGTTTCGGACGAATCCGCATCCGAGTATAGTATGCAAATTTATTTCAATTTTAATACAAAATTAAAATAATAGTTTAGCTGAGTTAAACTAGATTTATTTTTAACATACATATAACAAATATTATATCTGGTGTAGACGTTGTGTAACATTAAACTAAACTAACATGGATGTAAGTAACATAAATGTTGAACCAAATGTTATCGATTTTATATTAAGTAGAAACTTCATTTGAATCAAAAATAATACAGTTTTTGAACTTAAAAACGATGCTTTAACATAAAAGGCTTTATGTTAAAGATGTTTTAACAACCATGTCTGCATGTAGGCAAAACATTAGCATGTGTCAAATGCATGTAGCATAGGGTTGCCAGACACAAATCCTGAAAAAGCTGGACATAAGGAAAAACAAGCTTGAAAACCCAAAAATTAGCTGTACATTAATAATAAAAAACTCGCTTAAATAATTTACTTCGATGAGTCTTTATATTTTTCCTAAACCGAATTTCGAATATCCTAATTAACGGCAGCGATATTAAGAAAAAATTAAATCGTACGAGATCTGAAACAATTTTCAATAGAAAACACATGCTACCCGCGTTTGTCGATGAGATTATTATCATGGGACGCGCATTGCTCGATTTGATTGCAGCATTTTCAAGTATCGAGAAGGAACCTAATAAAATGGGTCTAGTTGTCAATGAATCAAAACAAACTGCTTGTTTCTACAAGTAGGAAATCTTTAAGAATTAGACCTCATGAGATCGTTAAGGACTATGGCAACAAAAATAACGACATAAGTTTCGAAATCAAATGTAGAATCATACTTGCCAACAGATGCTATTTTGACATAAGCAGGCAGATAACAAATAAAGCTCTCTCTCTCTCTCTCTGTAAGAACTTAAACTACGCTCTACAAAATGCTTATAATATCCGAGTTATTACATGGTGTTGAATCATGGTCATTTGGCAGAGGTCATTTGGAGTTTTTGAGAGAGAGATTCTACGAAAAATCTTTGGACCAGTTTGCATCAACAATGAATATCGACTTTGGATAAACAATAAGCTGTATGAGCTATACGTTGACTTCTACATAGTAAAAAGTATCAAATAGCACCGGCTGCGTTGGATGGGACATGTTGTGCGAATGTATGAAAATACTCCAGCAACAAAACAATTTGAAAATGGTCCCGAATGAACTCGTAAAAGAGGACGTCCGAAAATTCGATGGAAAGGCCAAGTACAGGAAAATCTTTCAAAGCTTGACCTACGAATTGGAGAATATCCACACATAACATATTTTTGATAAAGGCCATTTAAGTAAAGGAAGTACAATGGAGAAATTTGATGGAGGCTAATTTTATTACAAAATGAACTTGATCAAGAAAATTAACTTGATCAAGAAATTATTTGCGTTCTTTTTCATAAAAATAATTTTTAAAAATTTAAAAAAATTTCAATTCTTCACCTTTTAGATGGACAAATTTAATTTTAGCTTGGCACTGGACAAGCACTAAAAAAGTTGGACAATCCAGTCGAACTTAGCCTGACTGGCAACCCTAATGTAGCACTAGAATAATGTTAAAAGTAATTATGGCAATTTAAAACCAGTTATAAGATGGCTTTTTCGAGATTATTGTCAAAGTTATATTAGATTGAATAAGATAAGTTACTAGATGACTAAAGTAAATTTGCATATCCCATGTAAATGTGAGTTAGCAAGGGCCTACACGCAAAACTAACCTGAAAATTTTTAAAACTCTTCAATGTAAACGTCATTTTAAGCTGATTGAAAGTACAATAATAAAACGATTTTTTACGAAAGATCAAAATTTTCAAATTTACCTTCAACAAAAATTTCTATACATTGAAATTCTGAAAAAAAGGTTTAAAAAAAAGAAAGTAATTTTAATTGATAAACATTTTTGTCATTAAAAAAAAAACTTTTTCGAAATTCTTTTGTAACCATGCACTCACACAACGTTACGGTTAAGGCCCATATTCGAAAACGGTCAATTTACAATAAAAAACAATAACAAAATTGAGGCCATTAACAAAAATTTCAATGAGTGTTGAACAAATAAATGTTAAGAGCTGCGTTCACATTGATTTAAATTAATAATTTCAAACACGTACCAAAAGGTTGACAATACTATAATATTAACTAGAAGAAAAACAAAATAAAATTTTTAAATTAATTAAAGGAATTTAAAAAAAAAAACAGAGATAGATTTTGTTTATAATAATTATAGACTAGACTTAAACTTAAAAATATTAAGAAAATATAATTTTTACTGAAGGCTTATTTGAATAATTTGAAGAAACAAATTTTTTAAGTATTCTATTATAGTTTTTGAGGTTATGGTTTGATTACATAATAACCCTTATGTTAACTCTTCAAACATTTATGTTAAAAGGCAATGTTAGTGTTTATGTCTCGTGTAGATGGGACTTAAAGTAAAACAAGTAAGAGTGTTAAGGTACAGGGCCAATACACGCGGCATGCGGCTGCGGGCGGTCGTAGTATTGCCAGTACATAAAATGTGCGCTTGTTTACAAAAATGTTCATATAAAAAAATATTTGAGTAGGATATAATTAAATCTGGCAGCACTGAAAAAATCTGCCGCGCGGAAAAGTAGAACAAAGTTCTACTTTTTTCCATTGCCGCTTGAAATTTGACAAATCAAAAAACAGCTGATTGCCGCCCGCAGCCGCTTGCCGCGTGCATTGTCCTTCTACCTTTATATTCGGCTGTGCCGAATCTTGTATACCCACCATCAAATTGTATTTTCCTTAGTATTTACTTTGAACAAAGTTCGGCATCGTAACCTGGGGCCAAATTACCGCATTCGATATCGATCGAAATCTTAGATATTTTCAAAACATTTGTATAGCATACTTTAAGGATACTCAAAATTATTTAAAAGATGCACAGTTTACCATATTTTTTTGAAGTTATTTGCCGAAAAGATGAACAATAGTAAAAGAGTTTTAATTAAACTACATGTTTTTAAAAACGAATCCACAAGGATACCAAATTTCATTAAACTTTTTGCATCGAAGTTACTTTTAACATCCCTAAAGTATACTTCACAATATTTGCTTAAAAGTCTGAGTTTTCGATCGATATCGAATGCGGTAATATGGCCCCTGGTATGGTTTTACGTTAATAAGTTGTTAAATGCTTATCGTTCAGCTTAAAATTTAGTTAGGATAAACATGCTGATAGTAATACGACAGGTCCATACATTTTGCAAGGAGTTCCTAATGCATCTACCGTATATAAAGTCTGGACATTGGTGCAATCTCAATATCCTGATTTTACCTCCGAATCTTTTTGATTGTAGATATAAAAAGGGGATGTTATATATATATCAAAATTCTAGTTAAATATTGACCGATTGTAACAAAATTTTTAAATAGAGCTTATGTACTATGATAGCTAGTGGCCATAGCTGCCATAGTTTTTAATTTATTAGCTTTTAACTGGCCTTTACTAGATTTTTTTTTTTTTTTTGATTTCCGGGAGTGTTTTTTTTATAAAAGCTATAGTCAAATATGGACCGATTTTTATAAAATTTGATATACTAACCAATAGTTGCATAAAACTTCTCCATTCTAGATATAGTCGTCATAGCCATTACAATATTGTATTCAATTTATCAGCAATCATGTGTTCCCCAGATCGGGGTTATATGGGAGCTATAACTAAATGTGAACCGATTTCGTCCATTTTCAACGCACAACTTTTTCAAGATATCGAAAATACTTTTGTAAAATTTTGTTCCTCTAGCTCTTTTCTTTAAGTCGCTACCGCGCTTTTATCTGACGGACAGACGGAGTTTTTTATATGGTAGCTATGGTCTAATGGTGACCGATTGTGACAAAATTTTACACACTGGTTGGCGCTGATATAAGACTTCCTTGTGCTAAATTTATTGGCATTTTAGTGTATTTTAGGTGGAATTTAGGCTGTTTTCGTAAGTTTTTTGTATGGGAGCTATGGTTAAATTTGAACCGATTTGGATGAAATTTTATATGCTTATGTAAAACTTCTATATACCAAATCATAGCTATTATAATTTGTCATTTATTAGCAAATAAGTAATTAGCCTAGACGAGGTTATATGGGAGCTATGGTCAAATGTGAACCAATTTTGCCCGATTTCAATACCAAAATTTTCCTAGAAATGAAGAATATTTATGCCAAATTTCAGTGACCTATATCCTTTCGTTAAGGTTTTGTCGTGCCGACAACAGGCAGACGGACAAATAGACAGACAGACGGACATCGCTCAATCGTCTTAGAATTTCATAAGGATTCAGAATATACTTCAATTTTGGTCCAATATTAAGAAAATTAAAAACGGAATGACAATCTCAATATACCCCCTATTCTTTTTGATGGTGGGTATAAAAAAGTAAAAATTTTTTGATTGTATAAAAATTTCAATTTATCACACATTTAAATTTAATAATGTGAAAATTATGGGAATAATTTAAACTAATTTCCAACTATCATAAATTGTTTTGTTTTAGTTTTTATAATTGATTCCAAAATCATTTGACTATAGTAATGACCGGACCAATGACCGTTAATTAGTTCATTTTTTTCGCCAAAAGCTAACAGTACGTCTGTCCGACTCAATGATTTAGCTAATTACTGAAATAATGCCTCAGCCAACCAATGACAGATACAATAAAATTGAAACAAAATATTTTTTTTTTTTTTTTTTTGGATATAGAAAAATAGTTTTAAATGTCAGAATATGTGACTCCATGTCTGTACTATATCTCTTCTCTAATATTGACCGCCATTTTTTGTTTCGATTTCATTGAATGTCATGTATCATGACATTCATAAATTCAAATAATTCCAGTTTTTTTTTTCAATACAGATTTAGCTACAGATTTCGTGTGTTTCTGTCTGTCAGTTGATGGTTTGATGGTTCAATTAACTTTGACATGATGCCAGTGCTGTAAAATACAATGCAACTAAATCCGAGTGAGTGAATGAGTGAGTTATGGCTCTGGAGCAGCAAATGTTTGTGAATGATAATGATATGATATATTTTGATATCTCATTTTCCTAAACTCGTACATAATTTGAAATTTGAAACGTGACCATTGTCGGTATTTAGCTAATTTGACAGTTACATTTATGTGTTTAATAATATCTAGTGAAAATATGAAAATATTTGTGCTTTTTTGTTAATGTTATAACAATGACTTTTAAAATTCAAATCAAAACTTAATTATGACATTAAAAGGGGGGAGGGTTGTAATGAAAACTAGGTGTAATGAAAATGTTGGTGCTTTAAAGTTTTAAATTTGATATATTAATTTCAATACATTTAAATGAAATTAATGGTATGACATATCAATTTAAGCACCTTCTACAACTGACAACCAACATTGCCATTAACATTCAGCTTAAACTGAGAATATTTAGATCATAGCAAAATATTTCTATCGAAAATTTTTCTATTGAAAAATTTTTCTATCGAAAATTTTTCTATAGAAAAATATTTCTATTGAAAATTTTTCTATTGAAAATTTTTCTATCGAAAATTTTTCTATAAAAAAATAATTCTATCGAAAATTTTTCTATAGAAAAATATTTCTATCGAAAATTTTTCTATAGAAAAATATTTCTATCGAAAATTTTTCTATAGAAAAATATTTCTATCGAAAATTTTTCTATAGAAAAATATTTCTATCGAAAATTTTTCTATAGAAAAATATTTCTATCGAAAATTTTTCTATAGAAAAATATTTCTATCGAAAATTTTTCTATAGAAAAATATTTCTATCGAAAATTTTTCTATAGAAAAATATTTCTATCGAAAATTTTTCTAAAAAAAAAATTTCTATCTAAAAATTTTCTAAAGAAAAAAATTTCTATCGAAAATTTTTCTAAAAAATATTTCTATCGAAAATTTTTCTATAGAAAAATATTTCTATCGAAAATTTATCTATAGAAAAATATTTCTATCTATTTTCAAAAATTTCCTATTTTTATAGGAAATTTTTCAAAAATTTCCTATTTTTATAGGAAATTTTTCAAAAATTTCCTATTTTTATAGGAAATTTTTCAAAAATTTCCTATTTTTATAGGAAATTTTTCAAAAACTTCCTATTTTTATAGGAAATTTTTCAAAAATTTCCTATTTTTATAGGAAATTTTTCAAAAACTTCCTATTTTTATAGGAAATTTTTCAAAAATTTCCTATTTTTATAGGAAATTTTTCAAAAATTTCCTATTTTTATAGGAAATTTTTCAAAAATTTCCTATTTTTATAGGAAATTTTTCAAAAATTTCCTATTTTTATAGGAAATTTTTCAAAAATTTCCTATTTTTATAGGAAATTTTTCAAAAATTTCCTATTTTTATAGGAAATTTTTCAAAAATTTCCTATTTTTATAGGAAATTTTTCAAAAATTTCCTATTTTTATAGGAAATTTTTCAAAAATTTCCTATTTTTATAGGAAATTTTTCAAAAATTTCCTATTTTTATAGGAAATTTTTCAAAAATTTCCTATTTTTATAGGAAATTTTTCAAAAATTTCCTATTTTTATAGGAAATTTTTCAAAAATTTCCTATTTTTATAGGAAATTTTTCAAAAACTTCCTATTTTTATAGGAAATTTTTCAAAAATTTCCTATTTTTATAGGAAATTTTTCAAAAATTTCCTATTTTTATAGGAAATTTTTCAAAAATTTCCTATTTTTATAGGAAATTTTTCAAAAATTTCCTATTTTTATAGGAAATTTTTCAAAAATTTCCTATTTTTATAGGAAATTTTTCAAAAATTTCCTATTTTTATAGGAAATTTTTCAAAAATTTCCTATTTTTATAGGAAATTTTTCAAAAATTTCCTATTTGTATAGGCAATTTTTCAAAAATTTCCTATTTTTATAGGAAATTTTTCAAAAATTTCCTATTTTTATAGGAAATTTTTCAAAAATTTCCTATTTTTATAGGAAATTTTTCAAAAATTTCCTATTTTTATAGGAAATTTTTCAAAAATTTCCTATTTTTATAGGAAATTTTTCAAAAATTTCCTATTTTTATAGGAAATTTTTCAAAAATTTCCTATTTTTATAGGAAATTTTTCAAAAATTTCCTATTTTTATAGGAAATTTTTCAAAAATTTCCTATTTTTATAGGAAATTTTTCAAAAATTTCCTATTTTTATAGGAAATTTTTCAAAAATTTCCTATTTTTATAGGAAATTTTTCAAAAATTTCCTATTTTTATAGGAAATTTTTCAAAAATTTCCTATTTTTATAGGAAATTTTTCAAAAATTTCCTATTTTTATAGGAAATTTTTCAAAAATTTCCTATTTTTATAGGAAATTTTTCAAAAATTTCCTATTTTTATAGGAAATTTTTCAAAAATTTCCTATTTTTATAGGAAATTTTTCAAAAATTTCCTATTTTTATAGGAAATTTTTCAAAAATTTCCTATTTTTATAGGAAATTTTTCAAAAATTTCCTATTTTTATAGGAAATTTTTTAAAAATTTCCTATTTTTATAGGAAATTTTTTAAAAATTTCCTATTTTTATAGGAAATTTTTCAAAAATTTCCTATTTTTATAGGAAATCTTTCAAAAATTTCCTATTTTTATAGGAAATCTTTCAAAAATTTCCTATTTTTATAGGAAATTTTTCAAAAATTTCCTATTTTTATAGGAAATTTTTCAAAAATTTCCTATTTTTATAGGAAATTTTTCAAAAATTTCCTATTTTGATAGGAAATTTTTTAAAATTTCCTATTTTTGTAGGAAATTTTTCAAAAATTTCCAATTTTTATAGGCAATTTTTCAAAAATTTCCTGTTTTTATAGGAAATTTTTCAAAAATTTCCTATTTTTATAGGAAATTTTTCAAAAATTTTCTAGTTTTATCGGAAATTTTTCAAAAATTTCCTATTTTTATAGGAAATTTTTCAAAAATGTCCTGTTTTTATAGAAAATTTTAAGTCTGGGTATTTAGAGACAAACTTAATCTCAATTTGTTATTTTTTTTTTTAATATTTAGTTATATACTTTAGCTTTTTAAATTTGTTTATTTAACAAATATTTAAGCTCTTCAAATCTATTTTAACTATTTACCCAAGTAATCATCTTCATATTTGTAAGACCCTTTTCTAAAAACTTCCCACAAATCCAAAGTTTTTTTGACCCATCTTTTAAGGTTTAACAAAGAATATATCAAATGTATCTTTTCTTCGTTAAAGTAAGGAAACGAAATAAAGTTTACATTTTAAGGCAAAAGAAGTAAACAATTTTTAAATATTTCAAGGATTTGCCACTTGATCTTTCCATCTAAGTTGCGGACGTCCTTTTCTACGAGTTTCCTCGGTATCATTTTCGAACACTTTTCTTGCTGGTCATATATAGTAAGTATCTATATCTTTATAATACTTCAAAACTGGACCTCAATTTCAAAATTAATAAAAAGATAAAATCTTTTTCGTTACCATTTAGTTTTTATTTATTTTTCAATGTATTTCTTAAATTGTGTTTACAAACAAAATTCTTTTTATAATTTATTGACATATGTCAATTTCCCTAATTCTAGCATGCCACAAAGTTTTCAAAACCAGAAGAAGAAGAAGTAGTATAACAAAACTTGTATTTTCCCAAAATTTAGTTGCAAAAAGTTATTGAGTTTAAAACAAATATTGTAAACATAAGATATCGAATAGATATCAATTTACAAAATAAATTTTGTGAGAAACTAAAAAACAAACAGATTTTTTGAGAAAATTTTGAAATAATTTTTGCTTGTGTAAATAAAAGTTTGTAAATATTTATGTTAGCAATTCTTGCAAAAGAATTAGTTTTTCTTTTGAAGCATTTACACTGAAGCGAAATCTGCAAAATTTACTCAGTTTTTCGCTAACATCTATTAACCTCAGGTATAAAATAATGTTAAGGCTAAACATTAAATGTTACAATTTAACATTTTTATAAATGTTAGTGGTCCGTGTAAACGCTCTGTCATATATGTTAACATCTTTTAACAAATTCACTTGCCATTTGTCATGTTTATGGTTTTTGTTGTTGTTTTTCTTGATCTTTGTTGTTGTTATGTCTTAAATTTAAGACGAGCTGAAGATTCTGTGGTTTTGTAAGTTTGTGGTTTTTGCGCTAAAATTTTGCTAATTTTTTTAAATCATTTTAAGTGTCCGCACTTGGCAAGATAGACGACAGACAGACAGAAATATTTTTCTATAGAAAAATTTTCGATAGAAATATTTTTCTATAGAAAAATTTTCGATAGAAATATTTTTCTATAGAAAAATTTTCGATAGAAATATTTTTCTATAGAAAAATTTTCGATAGAAATATTTTTCTATAGAAAAATTTTCGATTGAAATATTTTTCTATAGAAAAATTTTCGATAGAAATATTTTTCTATAGAAAAATTTTCGATAGAAATATTTTTCTATAGAAAAATTTTCGATAGAAATATTTTTCTATAGAAAAATTTTCGATAGAAATATTTTTCTATAGAAAAATTTTCGATAGAAATATTTTTCTATAGAAAAATTTTCGATAGAAATATTTTTCTATAGAAAAATTTTCGATAGAAATATTTTTCTATAGAAAAATTTTCGATAGAAATATTTCACTAAAATTTTTTTAATTCAAATCAAAAATTTCCTATAAAGATAAGAAATTTTTTAAAAATTTCCTATAAAAATAAGAATTTTTTTTTAAATTTCCTATAAAAATATAAATATGAAAAATTTCCTATTTTTTTAGGAAATTTTTCAAAAATTTCCTATTTTTATAGGAAATTTTTAAAAAACTTCCTATAAAAATAGGAAATTTTTGAAAAATTTCCTATAAAAATAGGACATTTTTGAAAAATTTTCCTATAAAAATAGGAAATTATAGGCAAATGTAAAACATTTTTCTTGTTTTGTAAAATTTAAAGATTTTTTTAAAACTTTTTTAAATTGTAGGATCGTCGATAGTTTTTAAAACAAAATCGGTCACTTGGTTAAGAAGTCATAAACCTAGGTTTGAACAATATAAAAAAAATTTTGTTTAAAAGTCTCAAAAACTTTGTAACCATAGATTTGGTCTCTTCCAAAAAAAATTTAAAAAAAAATTGTTTATTCGATTTTTAAAATCACCCAATTAAATTAATTAAATAATTTTAATTTTCACTTGGCGCTATCTTTTCTTTCAAGACCTTAACAAGTTTAGACTTAAGTTTCCGTTACACCATAAAACACTTTCAATTTCATTCAAAATTTCTTTTCAAACCAAAACTCTTAAAGATTTTTCTTTTTTTTTTTATTGAAATTTTATGTTAATTATTTTTTTCCCCCAAAAAAAATGTTATCGGTCTTTTCTTCTCATAGCCATAAAATACCAAACCTACCTTAAACTTTTGTTAAAAATTTAAGGTGGGAAGTGAAATAAAAAAAAAAGTTACGTGGTTTTTCACTTTTTATTTGAATAGGCATTTAGCACCTTTTTTGGATTATGAAACCAAAATTTAGGCACAAATATTTTGAGATATGAGTAAACTTTTGATTTTAAGTGTTTCATATTTGTAAAGGAAATTTTTTGAAAATTTCTTGTTTTTATAGAATAATTTTCAAAAATTTCTAATTTTTATAGAAATTTTTTAAAGATTAAAGGAAATTTTTCAAAAATTTTTTATTTTTATAGGAAATTTTTCAAAAATTTCTTATTTTTATCGACAATTTTTCAAAAATTTCTTTTTTTTTATAGGAAATTTTTCAAAAATTCTCTATTTTTATATGAAATTTTTCAAAATTTTCTGATTTTTATAGGAAATTTTTAAAAAATTTCTGATTTTTATAGGAAATTTTTAAAAAATTTCTTATTTTTCTAGGAAATTTTTCAAAAATTTCTTATTTTTCTAGGAAATTTTTCAAAAATTTCTTATTTTTATAAAAAAAAAAGTTTTCAAAGATTTCTTATTTTTATGGAAATTTTTCAACAATTTATTATTTTTTTTAAGAAATTTTTCAAAATTTTTTCTTTTCTTTATAAGAAATTTTTCAAAAAATTTTTTTATTTTTATAGGAATTTTTTAAAAAATTCCTTCTTTTTATAGGAAATTTTTCAAAAATTTCTTATTTTTATATGAAATTTTTCAAAAATGTCTTATTTTTATAGGAAATTTTTCAAAAATTTCTTATTTTTAGAGAAAATTGTTCAAAAATTTCCTATTTTTATAGCAAATTTTTTAAAAATTTCTTTTTTTTTATAGGAAATTTTTTAAAGATTAAAGGAAATTTTTCAAAAAATTTTTATTTTTATAGGAAATTTTTCAAAAATTTCTTATTTTTATAGAAAGGTTTTCAAAAATTTCTTTTTTTTATAGGAAATTTTTCAAAAATTTCCTATTTTTATATGAAATTTTTCAAAATTTTCTGATTTTTATAGGAAATTTTTAAAAAATTTCTGATTTTTATAAGAAATTTTTCAAAAATTTCCTATTTTTATAGGAAATTTTTCAAAAATTTCCTATTTTTATAGGAAATTTTTCAAAAATTTCCTATTTTTCAAAAATTTCTTATTTTTCTAGGAAATTTTTCAAAAATTTCTTATTTTTATAAAAAAAAAGTTTTTAAAGATTTCTTATTTTTATGGAAATTTTTCAACAATTTATTATTTTTTTTAAGAAATTTTTCAAAAAATGTTCTTTTCTTTATAAGAAATTTTTTAAAAATTTTTTATTTTTATAGGAATTTTTTTTAAAAAATTCCTACTTTTTATAGGAAATTCTTCAAAAATTTCTTATTTTTATATGAAATTTTTCAAAAATGTCTTATTTTTATAGGAAATTTTTCAAAAATTTCTTATTTTTAGAGAAAATTTTTCAAAAATTTCTTATTTTTAGAGACCCATTAAATCATGTCTTAAAAGTAATCCGTCATTGGCAATTATTTTTTTTTAATCTCCAAAGAGTTCAAACAAACAAATCGGTCAACTGGTTTGGGAGTTATAAGCAAAATCTGAGCAAATTTCAGAACAGTATTTCAGTTTAAAAAGATTAAATCTCTTTAATTTTTTCTTGGCAAAAACATGATTTTGTAGAGCCTAAATACTCTCAAATCAAAGATCTTTAAAACAGATTTTTAAAACCGGTCATGTGATTAGGGAGTTATATACAAAAAATTTATAAGTACTTAAGAGTAATTACAGTTTATTAAGTCTGGAATCTAGGTTTAAAATTCTAGAGACTTTGTACTCAGGGGCTAAGTACTCAAGATTTGGATAACCATTTTAAGAGAAGGCATGATAAAATCGGTTAACTAATTAAGGAGTTATAAGCTTTAATTTACTTTAGCTTCAGGAAAATTATTTTTGCTAAAATGTTTATAGGAGTTAAAGCTTAAACTATAAATAAGTTTTTTAAACAAAAACTTTAGCAAATTTTTATTTAAACAAATATTATGTTTTTCTCAAAATCATTTAATAGTATCACGCCTCAACAATTGGTTTGGGTCAGAAAAAAGTAGAAAAAAAGAGAAAAATACAGTTTTTTTTTTTTTATAAAAATGTAAAGAAAGTGAAAGTATTCAAAATGTTAAAAACTTTACAAATAGTTTGGAAATGTTGTGATTTTTTTTTTTCATTTCAATTTTATTGTCTCCCTCTTTTTAGTATTTTTTTTTTTTTTTGAATAAAAATGCAGCTCATAAATAACGATTGCATTACAGAACGATTCACGTGGAATGGGTGAATGAATGAATTACTGAGTGTCTGTCTGTCCGGCAGTCTGTCTGCTGGGGGGAAAAATATCAAAGAAACTGGTTTCAGTTTAACAAAAAAAATAAAATAAACATTAATAAATAAAAAAGGTGCTGTAATGCTACAAGACATTAATTTACAACTTTAACAAAAAGAAGTTATAAACCAAAAAAAAAATTTTTGCATCGAGTATTATGTGATTTGTTGTTATGAAAATCTTTTATACTTAAAAAAAAAAGAAAAATTAAATCCAAAAGTTTTAAATGTGATTTCTTTTTAATTTTTTCAGATTTATTTTTGTGCTGCAAAACTTTTTTTATCTCGTAAGTATGAGTCAGACTGCGTTATCGACTCTATAAATTTAGTGACTGCATTATCGATGCCATAAAGCTCTTTTACAAATCCTTAACATTATAAATGTTTCCAAATTAAAGGATTTAAATTAAATTTTGAACATAAATTTAATAAAAAAAAGTTATACAAAAATAATAAACTGCATTACCGCATGAAGATTTTTTTTTCTAAAAACATATCTTTTTTAAAAACATATCTTTAGCCCAATTATCTTTTAATAATTAAAAAGATTTAAATTAAATTTTGAACATAACTTAATTTTATATAAAATAAGTAGTTTTTAAATAAACTGCATTATCTACTTCATAATAATTTTCAGTTTTTTTCTGAAAATTTCTCAGGAAGTACTATAAAGATCAAACATATTTATAAAAATTGCTATTTCAAAAAAAACTGTCTTCAAAATCATAGAAAAATTCCGAGAATATCTCTCCATTACCGACTTCAAAATCATTTAAAGTTTGTTTCGAGAATATCTCTCAATACCTTAAAAAAAAGACTTCTAAAGGTTCTTAATAAAAAAAGGGATGATGGATTACCGACATCGAATTATTTTTTTTAATATCTCTGGAAGCCCAATTATCTTCTAACATTTAGAAAGATTTAAACTAAATTTTAAACATAATTTAATAAAAACTATTTATTTTTAAAAGAAACTGCATTATCGACTTTATAAAAACTTCAAGTTTTTTCTGAAAATATGTCAGGAAGTACTATACCCTATTCCTCATAAAGAGGATGGAGTGGCTTAATTAGTTAGCACGTTGACTACTTTGCATAACATATCATATTCAGCCAGGGTTTGAACCCCAGTCACGTCAACCTCAATTTCTGTAACCAAATTGTTACCATTCTATTATTTTTTTACCTAGCCCACTGTGTTACACTCAATAATGTACAACAACATTTTTATTGTCAGATATTTAAAGGTGTGACATGAATAAAATTAAGTTAGAAATTTTTAACAAGTTGATGACTTGTCCAGAATTTAAAAATAAAACTTTCGTCATTGAATTAAAAGATTGACAAATTAATTGAATGCTAATATTATAACAGAAACATGCTATAGATTTTCAAATAAGATGTGGATGTTAAAAATAATTACCTATAAAATTGAAATACATAAGACTTGCCTTATTATTCAAAGACTTCACAAGGTGTATTAAGTTATATAGAAAAGTTGACCAAAGCAAGACATTTCTACAGAAAAGTTGACCAAAGGAAAATAGATAGGAAGACATCTCTATAGAAAATTTGACGATAGGAACACTTTGCTATAGAAAAGTTGACCAAAGAAAGACATTTCTATAGAAAAGTTGACCAAAGGAAGACCTTTCCATAGAAAAGTTGACCAAAGGAAGACATTTCTATAGAAAAGTTGACCAAAGAAAGGCATTTCTATAGAAAAGTTGACCAAAGGAAAACATTCCTATAGAAAAGTTGACCAAAGGAAGGCATTTCTATAGAAAAGTTGACCGAAGGAAGACATTTCTATAGAAAAGTTGACCAAAGGAAAACATTTCTATAGAAAAGTTGACCAAAGGAAGGCATTTCTATAGAAAAGTTGACCAAAGGAAAACATTCCTATAGAAAAGTTGACCAAAGGAAGGCATTTCTATAGAAAAGTTGACCAAAGGAAAACATTTCTATAGAAAAGTTGACCAACGGAAAACATTCCTATAGAAAAGTTGACCAAAGGAAGGCATTTCTATAGAAAAGTTGACCGAAGGAAGACATTTCTATAGAAAAGTTGACCAAAGGAAAACATTTCTATAGAAAAGTTGACCAAAGGAAGGCATTTCTATAGAAAAGTTGACTGAATTAAGACATTTCAATAGAAAAGTTGACCAAAAGAAGAGATTTCTGTAGAAAAGTTGACCAAAGGAAAACATTTCTATAGAAAAGTTGACCAAAGGAAGACATTTCTATAGAAAAGTTGACCAAAAGAAGACATTTCTATAGAAAAGTGGGCCAAAAGAAGACATTTCTATAGAAAAGTTGGCCAAAAGAAGACATTTCTATAGAAAATTTTACCAAAGGAAGATATTTCCATAGAAAAGAAGGCATTTATATATAAAATTTGACGATAAAAAGACTTTGCTATAGAAAAGTTGACGATAGGAAGAATTTTCTATAGAAAAGTTGACGATAGGAAGAATTTTCTATAGAAAAGTTGACGATAGGAAGAATTTTCAATAGAAAAGTTGACTATAGGAAGAATTTTCTATAGAAAAGTTGACGATAGGAAGAATTTTCTATAGAAAAGTTGACGATAGGAAGAATTTTCTATAGAAAAGTTGACGATAGGAAGAATTTTCTATAGAAAAGTTGACGATAGGAAGAATTTTCTATAGAAAAGTTGACGATAGGAAGAATTTTCTATCGAAAAGTTGACGATAGGAAGAATTTTCTATAGAAAAGTTGACGATAGGAAGAATTTTCTATAGAAAAGTTGACGATAGGAAGAATTTTCTATAGAAAAGTTGACGATAGGAAGAATTTTCAATAGAAAAGTTGACGATAGGAAGAATTTTCTATGGAAAAATTGACGATAGGAAGACTTTGCTAAAGAATTGTTGACGATAGGAAGAATTTTCTATAGAAAAATTGACGATACGAAGACTTTGCTAAAGAATTATTGACGATAGGAAGACTGCTATAAAAAAGTTGACTTGGGGGACCGTAACACTTTAAAAAAAAAATAGTTAAACTTCAATGTATTGTTGGCTGTTGTGTCATTAAATCACAATTCTCGGAAAAGTTATTCAAAAATCTTTTATATAATAAAATTTTTAACTAATTTTTTTTTCCCACAAAATCTCACAATTAATGACTTTTTGTTAATAAATAGTATAATTAAAATGAATTGAATAGAATAGAATGGAATACAAAGGTGTGACTAACTCTCAGATTAACATCATTCTTGTTCCATCAAGTAGAAAATTTAATAGTAAAAGTACAAATTGTTTTCATTTCATAAATTGAAAAAAAAATATATTGGCTTAAATTTAAATAAATTTTTATTTTCTAAAAAACTTTCTCAAATTTTGAGTTCATATTTACAAAACTATTAAATAATTTTTAGATTTATTTTTCAATTTAATTGAACTTTAATTTTTTGCACTTTAAATCCTGAAATTTGTTTATTTGTAAATTTGAATTGAAATTATTTATAAGCATTTGAAAATAGAGTTTTTATTTAATTATAGACAAAACACACAAGATTAATATTTATTCAACATTTATTGATGTAGTTATTTCAAAATTTATGTATTTTGCCCCGTGTGTGAATGGCAATGACACTGGGTCCACAGCCACTTACTCATGTCTCTTTACACTTTACACTGACCATTTGTTTATTGCTCTACTTATATATTAAGGGGGGAGATATATGTATCTCCCTTTTCATATTTTTCGATGGCTCGATGGTTTACAAATACTTAATAATAAAACTACCAGAAATCTATTTGTTTATATGAATGTGCGAATCATGAATCATTGGACTGAACCCATGTTCATGTTATAAATCCATACGCGATCTTTATGCAAATCTGTAAACAAATACACTTTCAAATACATACACACATACACACACATATATATTGATGTAACATTTTTTGTATGTAAAATACAATGAACAAAAAACGTGGGTAAATGGAAAAGTTTTCAAAATTAGAAACCTAAAAATTTCAAGGTCAACTTCATAAAAATTGCACTACCATTCAATCTTTATTACCACTCATAACTGCATTATAAATTTTATTACAAGTTTGTGTATTTTTGTATCTTTTTTGTTTAGGACCAGCCCTCAGGGGATGACCCCTACATATGCAATGTATTGTGTTGGAACTAGGAAAATAGGTTACGGGAGGGATTGGTGGAGTAGTGTTTGTGTACATTTGATTTGAGCTTCCCTATATTACAACTGAATGGAAAAACTTTTGAGGGAAGCAAATTTCACATACAAACTGTACGGCTCTGTAGTGATTTGTTCAGAAAGCCACCGTGGTTTATCAGTTAAGTCTTCCGCCTAGAATACCAGAGGTGATAAGTTCGATTCCCGGCCAGAGCCGCTTGAAAAAATAAATTTTCAAAAAAAAAAGCTCTTCACCTTATAACTCTGCTAGCCACTGGTTATTAAGTATTAGGCTATAAACTTCTCTAACGTTAATGAGTCGAAATATGGAATCGGATGCAGCTCCTTTTATGAGATGAGTAACCCTTGTTCCAATTGAAATGTTGAGGGAATAATGTATTTATATTTGTTCTGTCACTGGCCAATCGACTACGAAGGGATGAGCTCTAAGAGATAGACGTGTATTGCGTAAGATAGAGCATCGGGAAAGAGTTTTCTTATTTCTGTAGAGCACATTCCAAAGTAGTAACGGTAGAACAGTGTGAAGCAACCCATAATGCGACGGTGCTCCATTGGATCAATAGAGTTATTTAACCTACTGTCAGCGATGAGCACTTTCTGCGAATGTTTGACCATCCCTAATGTTCTCACAACAGTGGGTATAAATATATTCTATGACAGCCAAGCTGCCATTAAATCTGTGGACTGTGTCTTGCTAAATTCAACATCAACCCTGAGTTGCCGCAAATCTCTTAACGAGATGACTCAGTTCAGTATAAACCTCATATGGATGCTGGGCCACAGGAATATAACAGAGAATTGCAGAGCAGAAGAGCTTGCTAGACTAGGGACTACCTTACCGATTTCAGCTGAACTGGAGTCCGTGGGCATGCTTCTAGCCACTTGCAAACTCCAACTGCGAGAGAGATCTAACTTTTTAGCAAATGAGAGATGTCGTCTGTCAATGGCTGTATTCAATGAGACCTGATGTCTCATTGCTTGTGTCCGTTATAACCGGACACTGCTTGATTGAAAGAGATGCAATTAGGCTGAAGGTTACCTTTGCAGAAACTGTGGAGACGAGGAGGAGACTGAATCGATAAAACAACTTCTATGCCTTTGCCCTGCCTAAGCGAACAGTAGAGATTAACTTTGGGTTCAGCTTTCTTTAGCGATCTAGACGACTTGGCTGATGTTACTATCTGCCGACTTAAGAGCTTTTTAAAGAGCTTGGGATGGTTCAACAGACGAAGCTAGTGATATGTTATTTCACTAGCTTCCAAGGTATCACAATGGACTTTGTAGTCTAAGTGAGTCTGTGTCTTTTTTTGAGACTGTCACTTTAGCCTAATCTTATCTTGATCATCCTTTAGAAGAGAAGAAATTGTAGAACTAGCAATTTTCTTAACTCGTTTTACGAACGACCAGAAACTCTTACAGCCCCGAGGAGCAGCAAGAACTTAAGTACGAAGACATTGCTCGTACACAGATTTTTCACGTCTTAATACTTTGACATATGTACTATGTATTGCTTTTTAGCTTTGTTTTTCAGTATCTCAATTTTGGCTATTACGCCAGTTTCTGAAAGCAACCTCACGGGATCTGACTGCATGTTTGCATGTCTGAGTGAGCCATGTTTTTAACTTAGGTTAAAGCGAAATGTTTTTCACTGGAAAAAACATTTTCATTCCCAGCTTAATAACATTGGGGACCAGTTTCGCCGAGGCACAGATATTATTATCGAGGAGTTAAAGTTTCCAGTTGAGTTGCCTATAAAACTCAACCCTTTTTCGTATAAGAAAGTTAAACGTTTTGTGGCTGTTTGTGAGTGAAACATTATGAATTGCGAAGAACAAAAAAACGGAAAGGCGGAAATGGTGCAATGTTTTGGAATTTCCAAAAGTGTGAAGTCAGGAAAAGGTCAAGGGTATTTTGTTGGTGCTCTTCAACACATGGAATCTATGGGAATTTCTCTATTGAAATTAACGGGTACCTCCCATTGGTTTTACTTCCCAGAATTTTGACCTTAATTTTTGGTGTATTGTATCAAATTTTACTGGAATGGGACCATATTTGATCAAAGCTCCCATACAAGTAGCAATAGAGAACTGACCTTGATATTGCCACGAATTTCCGCCCCATTGTGCATAGTTCACTGACCCATTGTGCATAGTTCACTTCATAGTTCTCCCTCTCGTTTTCTAGATGTTTTTGTTGGTGTTGTTATTCTGTTTGTGTCTATAAGCAGAGAAACATTTTTCTCTTAAATGCTTAGCTGTAAGAGTAGAGCAACATTTTTCTCTTTTATCTCTTTCTCTCCCTCTCTCTCTCTCTCTCTCTCAGTTGCTGTTAACTTTACATAATCCATTTGCACAACGTATGGGTAAGTGTGTTCTTGATATGAGAATGTATTGGAACATGCGTGAACATTTGTAAGCCACATTGTTAGTGTAATCAGGGACAGAAAGTGCCAGAGTTTTAATTGAGATGAGTCTAAGAGAACAGTAAGACTAAGACTATTTGTAAAGTAGTTTTGTGAAGCGCGTTTTAAGTGACTATCTCTAAAGATCATAAAAATATAACTTTGTAAAACGACATAAAGTTTTAATTTTGTTTTCGTTTATTTGCAAAAAGAATTCCTTACACGTTTTTAAAGGAAAGATGCTACAATACACATCTCTCTAAGTATGTGACCCTAAGCATGAACATTTTCATGTTCACCCCTGTAAGCGACAATATGCGCCAAAGCTAAAAACTTCCATGTTAGCCCAATTTATGCTCACGCATCCACAAAGGAAAAAGATGATGACGTGAAAGAAACCTTTTATGATCGACTTGAGGAAGTCTATGATAAATTCCCTAATCATGATGTTAAAATAATACTGGGTGGTTTTAACGCAAAGATAGGGCGGGAAAGCTGCTTTGAGCCTACTGTTGGTCAATTCAGCCTTCACAACGAAACATCTGGCAATGGTATGAGGTTGATCTCCTTTGCGGAGGCAGTACCAGGTTTCCACACCTTAAAAACCGTAATGCACTCATGTCGCCCGATCAAATAACCAAAAATCAGATAGATCATATGGTAGTTGACGGAAGACACTCACTAAGTGTTCAAAATGTGCGCTCAATTTGAGGAGCTAATATGGACTCCGATCCATTACCTTGTTGCAGCCAAGATGAGACCACGTCTGAGTGTGTCGAGGAACAAACAGGCGAAAGCGCAATAGAAAATAAACGTCACAACGAACCTTTATATAAATATAAGCATTTAAAGGAAGCTTTTAAATTCATTGGACCACGTTTCTAGATTCACCCCATTAAGCTTAAGGTTAGCGACAGTACACGCCAAAGCTAATTACTTCCATCTGAGCCGGATTTATGATGATAATGTTAATGAAGCCTTTTATGATTAACTTGAGAAGTCTTTAATAAAATCTCCTCAAATTGCTCTAGAAATATACAAAAAGATTGAATGATTAAATTAAATTTTGAAATTGCAAATTTTTCTCTCATATCCCGCATATGAGTGGTAATGCAGTGTGGATAAGGCCGTTTTATAAAATATAAAGTTTAAGGAATTTTTCTTAAGAGTTTCTTATTTAAATGAAAATATCTTTAGACTTCATAGAAATAATGTGGACATGTTATATATCAAATTAAAGGAAATTGTCTGCTCTTTTTGATAACATACATATAACATGGTAATAAGAAGCTTTTGTTAAGAAATTTTAACCAAATAAAAAAAATTGATTTTTCAATAAACTGTAACTGAAAAATTTGACTAACTTTTTAAATATTTACATACAAATATTTATATAGATGATTTCTGAATTATTTTTTTTTCTTTTTATTTACTATTGAGTCTCTTTTATTTTTTGCAAACCATTTCATTTTATGAATATTTGCATTATGATATATTTTTTTATTTGTTTCAAAACTGAATGAATAAATGAATGCATGCATTTTTGTCATTTCAATTTTAATATAATAAACAAAAACTATATGATTTTATAGATAAATAAATCAACATCTACTGAAAACAGACAAAAACATATTTTTATTACCAAATTCAAATTATCTCTCTCTCTCGTAAATCCACGAATTATTGAGGTCAAAAGGTAAATAACAAAAATATTTAATAATGTTTTTAAGCAAATATGAAAAAAGTAATAATTAAAAATTATAATAACATTATTATTTGCATGCGGATAAAAGTATTTATTTAAACAAATTTCATTAAAATTTATACGTAATTATATTGTAATCTTTTTTTAAATGTCAGAAAATTGTCAGCTTTTTTTGATTATCAATTTTTGAAATAAATTTTTAATTTGAATATTGAATGTTATAAATAAATTATTAAATTATCAGTAAAGTCATGTAAATATTGACATGCTCGAATAATTAACTAAATAAATGTTTGCCTGCAAAATAATTTTAATATAATTAATTTTCGAATTTTAATTGATACTTATATTAAATGTCGATAAAGCCGTTTCAAAACTATAGAAAAAAAAATTTTATAAAAATTTTTTTTTATAGAAAAATTTTCTTTAGAAAAATTTTTTAACCAAAAAATTTTCTTTAGAAAAATTTTTTTCAACCGAAAAATTTTCTATAGTATTTTTTTTTAAGCGAAAAGTTTCGAAACTGAAATATTTTCTTTAGAAAAATTCTATACAAAATTTTTTATAAACGAAAACTTTTCTATAGAAAATTTTTTATAAACGAAAACTTTTCTATAGAAAATTTTTTATAAACGAAAACTTTTCTATAGAAAATTGTTTATAAACGAAAAAAGTAATAAATAAAAATTATAATAACATTATTATTTGCATGCGGATAAAAGTATTTATTTAAACAAATTTCATTAAAATTTATACGTAATTATATTGTAATCTTTTTTTAAATGTCAGAAAATTGTCAGCTTTTTTTGATTATCAGTTTTTGAAATAAATTTTTAATTTAAATATTGAATGTTATAAATAAATTATTAAATTATCAGTAAACTCATGTAAATATTGACATGCTCGAATAATTAACTAAATAAATGTTTGCCTGCAAAATAATTTTAATATAATTAATTTTCGAATTTTAATTGATACTTATATTAAATGTCGATAAAGCCGTTTCAAAACTATAGAAAAAAAAATTTTATAAAAAATTTTTTTTATAGAAAAATTTTCTTTAGAAAAATTTTTTAACCAAAAAATTTTCTTTAGAAAAATTGTTTTCAACCGAAAAATTTTCTATAGAATTTTTTTTTAAGCGAAAAGTTTCGAAACTGAAATATTTTCTTTAGAAAAATTCTATACAAAATTTTTTATAAACGAAAACTTTTCTATAGAAAATTTTTTATAAACGAAAACTTTTCTATAGAAAATTTTTTATAAACGAAAACTTTTCTATAGAAAATTTTTTATAAACGAAAAATTTTCTATACAAAATTTTTTATAAACAAAAACTTTTCTATAGAAAATTTTTTATAAACGAAAAATTTTCTATAGAAAATTTTTTATAAACGAAAAATTTTTTATGGAAAAATTTTCTAGATAAAATTTTTTATAACCGAAAACTTTTCTATAGAAAATTTTTTATAACCGACAAATTTTCTAGACTTTGTTTTGGGGAAGACTTTTCAATTTTGGTCTATAAATTGTAAATAAGATTCTGGATTTTAGCTGTTATAGGTTTTATGAAAGATCTTTCAAAATGTAGTCTTTAAGCAACAACCGTCATTAGAGGGTTAAGAAGCTTCCACATAATCTTTCTTAAAACTAATTTATTTGGTATTATTTAGTCTCCACCAGAATTGGGTCAATGGGTTTTATTTCATTGTGTTTTTTTAAATACCTTTAATACATTTTATTTTTGTATTTTTCGTTTGTTATGCAATTTCCAATTTAGAATTTGAACAAAAACGAATATTAAATCTTTGAGAAGAAATTTTGATTTCATGACTTTGCACTTTCTAAATACGATTTTTCTTGATACCAAAATTTACTTGCCACAAGTTTTGTAATCATGAGTTTTTGGGAACCCAAATCTCAAGTGTCTTGGGCAACTTAAGTTTTTAGTTTTCAACTAACAAAATCATGATGAAAATAAAACAATTGCCATTATCTTAGACAGAATTCAAAAGAAAAACTATAAAAAAAATACTTTCATTGGTAGAGCACGACGAATATGATACCCTATTTCAACAGTTTTATACGAAAAATTTTCTGTAGAAAAATTTTGAAATTTGAATAGTCGAAAACTTTCTAAAGAAAAATTTTTATAACTGAAAATTTTCTATAGAAAAATTTTTTTAATCGAAAATTTTTATAATCAAAAATTTTCTATAGAAAAATTTTAATAACTAAATTTTTTTTAGTGAAAATTTTTTATGATCTATCAACATCTATTGAACATTTTTTATAAAAGAAAATGTTCTATAGAAAAATTTGTATAAACTAAAATTTTTCTATAAAAAAAAAATTTATAATCGAAAATTTTGTAAAGAAAAATTTTCATAATCCCGAAAATTTTCTATAGAAAAATTTTAAATAACCGAAAATTTTGTATTGACAAATTTTTATAATCGAAAATTTTCTATAGAAAAATTTTTATCACCCAAAGTTTTATATAGAAAAATTTTTATAAATGAAAATTTTCTATAGAAAACATTTTATAACCGAAAATTTTCTATAGAAAGATTTTAAAACCGAAAATTATCTATAGAAAAATTTTTAATAAACAAAAATTTTTTATAGAAAAATGTTTTTAACCAAAAATTTTCTATAGAAAAATTTTTATAAACGAAAATTTTCCACAGAAAAATTTTTATAAACAAAAATTTTCTATAGAAAAATTTTTATAACGAAAATTTCCCATAGAAAAATTTTTTAGCAGAAAATTTCTCATAGAAAAATGTTTACAACCGAACATTTTCTATAGAAAAATATTAATAACCGAAAATTTTCTATAGAAAAATTTTTGTAACCGAAAATTGTCTATAAAAAAATTTTTATAAACAAAAATTTTCTATAGAAAAATTTTTATAACCGAAAATTTTCAATAGAAACATTTTTTTAAACGAAAATTTTCTATAGACAATTTTTATAACCGAAAATTTTTATAACCGAAAATTTTTTCAACCGAAAATTTCTTATAGAAAAATTTTCATAACCGAAAATTTTCTATAAAAAAATTTTAATAACCGAAAATTTTCCATAGAAAAGTTTTTTTAACCGAAAATTATCTATAGAAAAATTTTTATAACAAAAAATTTTCTAAGAACAAAAATTTTCAATAGAACATTTTTAAAACCAAAAATTTTCTACAGAAAAATTTTTATAATGGAAAATTTTCTATTGAAAAATTTTTATAACAGAAAATTTTCTATAGAAAAATTTTTATAACCGAAAATTTTCTATTACAAATTTTAATAACCGAAATTTTTTTATAGAAAAATTTTTATAACCGAAAATTATCTATAGAAAACTTTTTTATAAACGAAAATTTTGTATAATAGAAAATTTTTTTATAACCGAAAATTTTCTATAGAAAAATTTTTATAACCGAAAATTTTCTATAGAAAAATTTTTATAACCGAAAATTTTCTATAGAAAAATTTTTATAACCGAAAATTTTCTATAGAAAAATTTTTATAACCGAAAATTTTCTATAGAAAAACTTTTATAACCAAAAATTTTCTATAGAAAAATTTTTATAACCGAAAATTTTTCTATATTAAAATTTTTGCTAAAAAAATGGAATGATTTTTCTCAAAATCTTCAAAGATCATCCATATCTCAGAGATAACCACACAAGCTTTCATTCGAGGACAGCCAGGAGGGATATCGTAACATAAAGTGATTCCGATCGGTAGGTCTCACACCAATATTGACAATACAAACCTTAGCCCTAACTTTCAAACTATGTTGGTGTAGGGTATATAAATATATTTTAACGCGCTTGATTACTTTTGCTGTTTCAGTTGAATTTGTGTATTTTTCCCCATTTTCCAAAAGTTTCGACTTCTAATTAAAGTTTTGTAATTATTGTTGGTTTGGAAGCGTAACAGCAACATCAAACTTTTCACCTTAAATGTCTTTTTAATTAAAAATGACTTTTAAATATGAACTTTTATTTTATCTCTCCTCTTTCTTTCTCTCTCTCTCTCTCTCTCTCTGTTTCTTTTAGATTTCTCTGAAGACTTTGTATGACCCCAAAAAGATCATAACGGCTTCACGAATTAATAATTGTACAACAACATTATGACCCCGACAAAGGCCATCTTAATATGGATGGTCATATATGCTTATATGGGCTGGAACCAAATCGGGGTTGAAGGTAACAATATTTTCAAAACTCTCTTTAGACAATTGTTAAAACCTATTTTTTTTTCAAGGTTTTCCCACGCTACACAATTTCCGACGCCAAGTTATCAATTGGACTCAGCCGGAAGATGAATGGGAAATTCTTTCGTTACCCCGCAGCATAACACCTCATGTAGAGCTTAAATACTTTGCGAATCGCACCAATTCAGAGCTCTCGGAAAGCGATGACGATGCCTTTTTAGAACGTCTGCGAAAATTAAAAAATAAGACCTCATCTTCTCGCATGTTGTGGTATGGTGACAATACTCCCGATGGTTTAGCTTATTCTCCGCTCGTGGATCGGGCCTTGAAGCTGCTTAACCTCAAGCAAGTTTCCTATGAAATCGAGAACAGTCTTTTATCAAAAGTCTCGTGTACAGCCTGTAAGGCGGGAGCAGGTCTTCTACTGCACTATATACACTCGGGCAAGTCTGAGCAGGAAATCATTAAAATGATTTATCAATTTTGTGCTAATCTGAATATACAAAGTCCTCGTGTATGTGAGGGGGTCTCGAATTTATTCGGCACGGAAGTGGTTTATGTTTTGCAGCGCACCACCATGAGTCCCGATGAGATTTGTAGTTTTGTTATTGGCGATGCCTGCGAGGATGTCTATAATCCCTATCATGAATGGGAAGTAATATTTCCACCAGTTCCCAAGCCGCCCGTACTCGAGTTGCCGGTGCCCAAGGAAGGAGCTCCCTTCTTTAAAGTCTTGCATATATCCGATACTCATTACGATCCTCATTATGTCGAGGGTTCCAATGCCGATTGTAATGAGCCACTGTGTTGCCGTTTAAGCAGTGGCCGGCCCTCCAATCCTAATGCTGCCGCCGGAAAATGGGGTGACTATCGTAAGTGCGATACCCCTAAAAGAACTGTGGACAATATGTTATCGCATATTGCTGATACCCACAATGATATAGATTATATTCTATGGACTGGCGATCTACCGCCTCATGATGTTTGGAATCAAACGAAGCAGGAAAATTTGGAAATTATCAAGGAAACTGTTAAGCAAATGACCGAAAAGTTTCCGGGTGTTCCCATCTTCCCAGCTTTGGGTAATCATGAAAGTGCTCCTGTCAACAGCTTTCCGCCGCCATATGTAAATCAAGTGGAAAATTCTATATCTTGGTTGTATGATGAATTGGATGTGCAATGGAGACGTTGGTTGCCGCAAAGTGTTTCGCATACTATACGAAGAGGAGCTTTCTATTCGGTTTTAGTGAGACCCGGTTTTCGTATTATATCTTTAAATATGAACTATTGTAATAACAAAAATTGGTAAATTGAGCCCCTAATCATATTAAATTTACGGAATTTCTAGATACTATAAATTTCTTTTCAGGTGGCTTCTCTTGAACTCCACCGATCCGGCCACTGAATTGCAGTGGTTCATCTATGAACTACAAAGTGCCGAATTCTCCAATGAAAAGGTTCATGTTATAGGCCATATACCGCCAGGGCATTCAGATTGTCTGAAGGTATGGTCACGTAACTTTTACAAGATTATATCACGCTACGAAAATACAATAATGGCCCAATTCTATGGTCACACCCATTACGATGAATTCGAAATGTTCTATGATCCCCATGATTTGAGTAAGTCTTTATTGAAAGGAGTTTGTAATTATTTCCTAAAATCTCTTCTTATTTTAGGTCATCCCAATAACGTGGCCTACATTGGTCCCTCCGTTTCTCCCTATTACGATCTTAATCCTGGTTATCGAATTTATTATGTTGATGGTGATCATGATACCACAACCCGATTGGTAATTGATCATGAGTCTTGGATTATGAACTTGAAAGAAGCCAATTTATATGATTATCCTATTTGGTATAAATTGTATACGGCAAGGGCAGCCTTCAATATGAAGGCCTTGAGACCGATCGACTGGGACAATCTGATAAATGAGCTGACGCATAATCAAGAGATGTTTGATTTATATTATAAGTAAGTTTATTTTGAGCATTCTAAAGCTGATGATTTTGCAAACTAGTCTACAAGCCAGAGGCCAAATCTCCACATTCGATATCAATCGAAAACTAAGACTTTTAAGGAAATATTGTGTAACATACCTTAGGGATTTTCAATTTGATATTGTCACGAGTTTCTAAGTTATCCGCCCCATGGTGCAAAGTTCACTACTTTTGGTTCTTCCCCTAGTTTTCTGGAATGTTTCTGTTGATGTTATTATTCTGTTTATGTCTATAAGCAGAGCAACATGTTTCTCTTGTTTGCTGTGGAGAGTATGGGACATTTTTCTCTTTTGTCTACATTTTCTCTCTCTATCTCTGTTACTGCTTCAGTTCATCTATTTGTACAACGTATGTGTGAGCGTGTTCTTGATCATATGCATGAACTTTCGTAAGCCACATTGTTAGTGTGATCCGCGACGCCGGCTCTATGCTTGCGTCTGCAGAACATGCTATAAACACTCTTCTCTACTATATAAGTCCGATGGACGAATATTGTGGGGACAGTTTTAATTGAGACGCGTATAAGAGAACATTGAGACTAAGAATATTTGTAAAGCAGTTTGTGAAGTTTGTTTACAGTTTTTGTGAAAATGTGTTTAAAGTGATTAACTCTAAAGGTAATAAAAATATAACAAAATTAGGAAAAACGTAACAATATCAAAATATTTAGTTTAATGTAATTCTTTTACTATCAGGAAACTTTCGACAAATAAGTAGTGAACCTTTTATGTCATTAATTATTTAGTTTATCCTAAAAGTACGCTAAGCAAATGTTTCTGAAATTTCAGATTTGATTTTCAACTATATTTCTCTATTTAGCAATATACAAAGATGGAGACTAAATTTGTAATACAACTTTGAACTATTTAATACTTTTACTATTCATACTTGGACTAGGCTTTGGATTCGATTTTAGTCCATTACTTAACTGGACTTTGGCTTATATCTAATCTTTGGATTGGACTTTGAACTAGAGATTTAACTAGACTTTGGATTGGATTTTGGACTAAACATTGTGTTGTCTTTTACCTAAGATTCTGGGTTACTATTTTGTGTTGGTATATTATTAGTTATTACGTTGCACTAAACTTTGAGCTATTCCTTCTATTAGGGACTGCATATATACTTTTATGTAAATTGCTTCATACTTTGAAGCTTATACTGTACTTTAGATCTGCCTTTAGGCTATATCTGGATAAATACTTTAAACTGGACCCAAAACAATTGGATCTAAGACTATATTTTATACTTAATTGAGTATACACCTTAAAACAGTCTTTGGGAGAGATCGTAAACTGTACTTTAGGTCAACCACGACAACCAATTCCTAAACGCTTTTCGAGGGTTGGTAAGGCCATTATCGTTAGGTGGACTATCCCAGACAGATCGAAAACCTCGTATTATTTCCTATTTTCAGAACACAATAATCACGAATTATGTTTTGTAAATCAAAAGGTAAAAGCTCAGGTTATCAACTGACATATAAACCACATATTCTCCAAGTCGTATTCTTCAATAGCAGGCAAAGAAAAGTCGATTATCATATGACCATAACGCTCCGAATTCACGGTGACAGTCATTCCATCGTCGTTTTCAAAGAAGTAAGGTCCAATCACTGCTTCGGACCAAAGAGTACACCAAACAGTGTCTTTTTCTGGATATAATGGTATCAATTACTTGAGGAATCAGAATCCCAAATACGACAATTTTGTTTATTAATGTGCTTCATCGCTGAAGAAAATTTTGTGCGAAAAATCGCCCTCCTCTGCCTGTTGTTCAAGGACCTATTCCACGTATCTACGACATTATGAATGGTCAGCTGGCTTCATTTGTTGTGTGAGCTGGACTTTATGTAGATGTAGGTGTAGATCTAAATGCAAAATACGCTATAAAGTGCCGTAAGACAATTCTAATTCCTAAGAACGACGAGGAATCGACACATTCTGGTCTTCGGCAGCTATATTTTCAGCGGAACGAGCGAAACTGTGAGGCACAGGCCTTACAATATTATTATGTAATATTATGTAACCGCTCCAGTTTCTTTAGATTTCTTCAAAATTTTGCCAATTGCTTGCGTAGTAGGACGATTATGTAAACCAAAATCTCCTCTTAAAGCACGATATGTGGTTGTTGCAGAATCACCATTTTTTGTAGTATGTTTTGATAATTTTAATGCTTTGTGTGATGCTTAAGCAACAACTTAGTTTGACAGATGTCGAATTCCAGAAAATAGACTTTTGAAACCGCCGTGGTATAGCAGGTTAGTCATCCGGCCAGCTTACCAGAGGTCCCAAGTTCGATTCCCGGTCCGACCCGGTGATTCACCTCATAACTTAGCTAGCCACTGGTTATTAAGTATTAGGCTATGTAAAACTTCTCTAACTAATGTATTTGACGTTCGGAGCCGGAGTTAAAACGTAGGTCCCTTTCAATGCGTCTAAAAATAGAATCGGATGTAGCTCACTGTCCCTTGGTCGAATTGGAATGTTGTCGGGGAATTATATATACATATATATACTTTGAAACCACGAAATACATAACCCTTTTTATTTTGATTTTGAAATATATTTAAGAACTAATAAATTAAATTTATAAAAAATAATCTTAACTTCCATAGATATTTAAAAAAAATCGTGAAGCTTTATTATATCATAAAGTAGACAGAATGAGGTTATGTATGGAACAAGATATCGTGTAGATGGCCGCCGCGGCTTTGCTGGCCCACAAGTGATCTTTTAATGAAATTTTCAATGACCTTTTTGCATAAATGCTGCGGTATTTCATTAATGCAGCGTCCAATTTCCTCTTGTAAGGCTTGAGTCTTCTTCTTCTATTTTCCTTGACTCCCAGTGGAGCATAGGGCCTCAGGCTTGAGTCGTCGTCGGCTTATTCGCGTAAGACATCGACTTCAAAAAACCCCAAAGAAAAAAATCTAAAGGTATTAAATCGCACGATCTAGGCGGCCAATTCTGGACTCTAAAACGCGAAATAACACGACCGGGAAATGACTGGCTGTATGACATGTGGCGCCGTCTTGTTGAAACCACATGCCCCCCATATTCATTTTTTCAATTAAAAAAAGGTCCAATGATTCCTCCAGCCCAAAAACTACACCACACAGTGACACGTTAAGGATGCATTTGCTTCTCGTGAATCACTCGAAGATTTTCCTCACCCCAAATGCGACAATTCTGCCAATTGACGAAGCCATCAGGATGGAAATGAGCCTCTCCTCTGAAGATGATTTTATCGGCAAAATCAGCATTTTCATGTTGTCTCTCCAATAGCCAATTAACGAACTCCCTTCGCTGTCCATGGTCATCTGGCTTCAGTTCCTGAGTCAATAGAGCTTTGTATGCATGAAGATGCAAATCTTTCGTCAAAATTCGCTGCATAGTGAGGTGGATGGAGTTTCAGCGACATCATCACGTACAGCTGCGACATTTTCGGTCGATCGATCTGGTCGAAGGCGCGTTGTTGTCTTTACATCACTAACAAATTTCGGCAAATTTATCCATTAATATCTTTAAAGTTGACTCTTTCGGAGCATTATTGTAACCCCAAATTGATCGCAATTTGCGAACTGTAGCCGCAAAACTTTCACCATTTTGGTAAAACAATTTCACAACGAGAATGCGTTGTTCATTCGTGTAGCGCTCCATTTTTACTAATCTCGTGCCTTCTACTAGCAAACAGTAACAATTGTTCAAATGTCAAACAATGACAATTCAAATCACGCCAAATTTAAAAATTGCGTTCTAGTTGGGACACACTTTATTTTATACTTAATTTCAATAGTGGACAATAGTGGAGGTTTTGGAGCATATATAAATGAAAGTTAAACATTAGACGAGACTTTGTAATGTACAGAAATATATGTATATGTTTTTTACAAGATATTAAACGATTTTGGTATATCTGTTGCAGATACTATTGGAAAAATTCCCCCGTAAAGCCGGCTTGCGATTCGGAATGCCGAAAACGTATATTGTGCGATGCCAAAAGTGGACGCTCGCACGATAGACGACATTTCTGTTCAGCTTTAGAGGCCAAAGTGGATGATGTCTCGGGTAAATCATGGAAATCCTGGTTCTATCGTGGTCTCACCAATTCGTACGTACTCTTATCTTAACACAATTTTGATATCTAAATGTTTGTGATGTTATATTTTAATGAATAATTAGAATTAAGTTATAACAACAACAAAAATATATAATTGGCCGGTTGTTTGGTGTTTTTAACATTTAACATAAAAATAAATTTTATTAACTTATTTTTAATTTTTATTAAACTTAATTATAATTTAGAGTAAAAAGAAAATAAAATTTTCAATATTTTAATTATAGGGTTGCCAGCACCATAAATATAGCACGCAACATTGTTTAAATTAGTCTTAAGGCACATTTTTACTTTTTTTGTTTTTAACTTTAACTTAAATTTGAAATTGGCTTAATTTTTGTTATACATATTTAAATGGTAAAAGGTTTTTCCTAAAATTAACAAATTTTAATACTAAATTAACAGAGGCCTAATCGCACTAGAGGTAGACAATGACAAACAACTTTACACGGCCGCTGTGTCGGGGTCAGGGGTTAACGTTGGAACTGAAGCCACTACAGAATGGCAGATGCCGGATGTTATAATTTCTTATGTTTAACTAATTAAAAATGGTTATGGTTTTTTTCTTCATCTTAATTTTATTGTAAATAAATTTAAAAAACTTAAAAACAAAATCTTTTCTTTAATTTAATTTTTATATTTTTAATAAAAAAAACTTTAGCTATAGTTTCCTGACATCAATAGCCTATTTCCCTAAGTACCTGATGGGCTATGGCTGAAGATTTTAAAACGAGGAGAAAGATCATTTTACAAAATCTGCTGACTTAAGACTTCCTTTGGTTGTATCAAACAAAAGAATTATTAAAAAATTATAGTTCAAAACTACGAGGCTGGGTCATTAAGTCTGGGGAAATTCGGAAACTATTTAATTCGTCAATATTTTTGCAAATTTTCATTTAACTAATATCTTAATTTTTAACAAGTTGCGTCATTTGGTTGTGTTTGTATTCACCCCGAGTTCTGAGAAGAAATTAAGTTTACCCCGAGAAGGCCACTGTAATGACGGCTGTTTGCAATTACCTCGAGTTCTGAGAAGAAATTGAGTTTAACCCGAGAAGGCCACTGTTACCCCGAGAAGTCCACTGTTACCCCGAGAAGTCCACTGTTATCCCGACAAGTCCACGGTTATTGGGTGTGTTATGGTACATCCACGTTTTGTGCACGGTTACGAAAGAAAGCCTCGCAAAAGTTCATTCATATTGAGCCAAATATTTCTGTGAAATTTACATAGGGTTGCGTTTATGATTGATTGTGAACAAATGCGGCAGCCTACTCGAGGAAGCTATCATTCAAAACTAAAACCCCTGAATCATGTGGGATGCCTATTAGAGCGGTTCGGTTTCATACAAAAAAAAGTTATGTCAGTCACCCCCTAGGATTAAAAATAATGTTAAAAAAATTCTAAAAAATATGTTTTTTATTTTTTTATCACGCCTACAAATACCGCCCTTTCAGTATTTTGTTCACTGTGTCGCCATTTTATATATCGTTGTTCGCGGCTCTGTAAGGGCTACATTTGTCTCTTTGCTAATTTTTTTACTACCAATTCAATTTATAGTCATAACTTTTAAAAACTCGATTTTGACTCGATTCGATTAAAATTTTAATTTTAAAAAATTATTACTAGAAATTGATGAGGTAGTAAAAAACTATCAAAGATATATAAAGTGTTACGATCGGGCTAAAGATGGCGACACAGTTAGCAAAATACAAAAAGGTCGATGTTTGTAGGCGTGGTAAAAAAAAAATTAGAATTATTTTTACAATTTCTTTAATCCTGACTAAACTTTTTTCGAACCACTTTAATGCCAAGCCATAGGCAACAATCTCCCTTACGATATCGAATACTGAATTTTTTTTATTTACCTCTACTGAACGTTCAACATCCTCAGTTCTTGTATGGCCACATTACAAATTCAGTAAAACACTTCTTAAGCATGGAAATAAATGGTTACTTACTTAATTTGAACCACCGTGGTATAGCAGATTAGTTATCCGCCTAGTATAGCTGAGGTCCCAAGTTCTATGCCCGACCAGACCCTCTTGAAAAAAATAATATTTAAAAAAAAAAACGGTTCACCTCATAACTCAACTAGCATTGGTTAGAGGACGTCCAACACTTAGGTGGAAAGACCAAGGAGAAGAATATCTTTAAAAAATTGGACTATGAAATTGGAAAATATGCGAACAAGATCGAAGCGCATGGAATTCTAAAATATGCTCGGCCTTTATCCTTAACAGATTATAGATATAGGCCAATTAAGCATGTATAAATATATACTTACCCAACAACATTCCAATTGGAGCAAGGGGTACTTCTCTCACATCGGCTGCAGCTCATTGCAGCCGATTCTATTTTTAGACTTATTGAAAGGGATCTACGGTTTAACGCAGGATCCGAACGACAAATGCATTAGTTAGGGAAGTTTTACATAGCCTAATACTCAATAACCAGTGGCTAACTGAGCTGAAGTGAACCGCCGCTTTTTTGAAAATTTATTTTTCAAGTGGGTCTGGCCGGGGATTGAACTTGGGACCTCTGGTATGCTAGGCTTATGACTAAAATTTATTGGAAAAGAATTGGAAAGGGTATTATAAGTTTGTGCTGATGTATGTAACGCAAAGAAATATTTGTCTTAGACCCATCTTTTAGTATACCAATAGACTTAGAATCACTTTCTGAGTCGATTAAGCGATGTCAGTACGTCCGTCCGTCCGTCTGGTTGGCTGGCTGGACCCACATGTATACGATGTAATCAAAGTACAGGTCGCAATTCTAGAGATAATTTGATAAAATTCGGCACATGGCTATTGAAATTCGTCAAAATCGGTCCATTATTTATGGTACCTCCCATAGGTCTCACTTCCCGGAGTTGATATATTTTCCACAAATATCAATATTTTTTCATGAAATTTAAAACAAATACTGCTTATGTAAACTTAAATCACTGTATCAAATTTTTAAATCGGTCCATATTTGGCCATAGCTCCCATACAAACTCTTTTGTCAAAACACACTAAAAAAGTCAAAGATCACTAAAACTCTCGTGAATCTGAAGATAATGAGAATTTTACGTTTATTTTTTACATACATAATTACAACCGTTATCAGTTTGCCAAATTTCGAGATAATCGGTCCACATTTGACCCTAGCTCTCATATAAGTCCAAATGACGGAAATAGCTTAAATATATAAGTTTTGAGAAAATGTTTGTACGATGGCAAAATTTAGCAAATATTTGTCTTTATTTAGGAAAATGACCACCTTTGACCTTAATGGTCAAGGGTATCGTTTGGTCGGGATTGACCGACTATAGCACTTTCTTACTTGTTTTCAAGTGAGTCTGGCCGGGTATCGAACTTGGGAACTCTGGTATGCGGTTCACATAATAATATTTAACACTTTTTTATTTTCTTCTCAAAACACGAGGTAGTCCGCCGCCATTTGATGCCAAACACAAACTAAATGCCGCAGCTTGTTTAAATTAAGACAGGAGTCAACTTGCAGCTGTACAATGACAGCAGTAAATTGAAAATCCCATTGAAGTAGCAGGGAATTTTGAATTTCCATGGACCTTTAGACCCACCCTCAAAATAAAAGAAATAATAAAACTAATATAAAACGAGAGGTACTATTTATGTTTAGGGCAATAGCAAATAATAATAAATGTTTTTAAAAATTAAAATTGTTTTTCAAAATATTCCGCTTAATGATCAAGGCACTTTTGCATTCGGTTAAACCATTTGTTAAATTAGTTTTCCATTACTCTTGAGGCGCTCGTAAATTGTTGACCACACAGTTCACCTGAACTGTGCGGCAGGTTGTGTCATCAATTCAATATGTTGACTGACCAAAAATTATCTTTAACATAACTTGTATGACCAGATATTTCCTTGCTGCGGAAATTGTAATGATAGAGAATGATTGGTCTTACTTACTTACTTAAATGGCCTATATTTAGCACCTGCTAAGGTCAAAGGCCGAGCTTATTTTAGAATTCCATGCGCTTCGATCTTGTGCGCATATTCTTCGGTTTCGTAGGCCAAGCTTTGGGACTAGTTTTACGAATTTCTCCCATGATTTTCTGGAAACAAATGGTAGTCTTACACTCAAAATAGACAGCTCTATGTTGCTCCAGCGGAAAAGTGACCATATAACTTAGTCGGTAGAAGAAATAGGCGACCAAAATATAAATGGTACCCCTCGCACTTTAATTATTTTTGTATTCAAATTTATTTTAAAATACACACATCAGGTTTAATTATATTAATTATGTGATAATTTTTGTTTTTTTTTTTTTTTTTTTTGTAATAAAACAAATAGTTTTGTTTTTATTTTATTTTAGATTTCTAAACTTAAGTTATTATAATTAAGTTATTCTCATAATTAGTTGTTATTATTTAATATTAAAAACAAAATGTGCAATTGTCATTTTTATGCTTTTTATTTTTTTGTCATTTCAAATTTTAGATTTTAAAATTGTAATACCTTTAGAAAACTAAAAACAAAGTCATATTATAAGTTCAAATCTTAATTAAAATTATTTGTATTTCTCTATATTTTCATGTTCATGTCATCAGTTTTTAATAAAATTATTAAGCTAAGAAAATTTTTAGAATAAAATTTTAAGAACAAACAAAAATATAATATTAATTACAAAATGTTTTCTTTTCTGTGAAATTTTGTTGATACCAATTTTTGGAGAAGAAAGTTTTATAATCTGGTAGCACTTACTGTGGTAATACAGGCAATGTTAATACAGATCTGACAATTTAGTCAATACCACAATCATTAATACGAAACACTAATCATCATCGATAGTGCAGAACAATGATAATACGGTTGGCCTTAGAGTACCTTATTCGATGTGGATGAGACAACATGATAATACATTCAATGATAATACAGGTATGATAATTTAGTCAATATCACAATCATTAATGCGCCACATTAATTTTCATCGATATGCAGAACAATGATAATACGGCTGACTTTACAGTACCCTTGTCGCTCGGACCAACATTGCAACACTTTTTCAAAAGAATAGGCTCCACCCAATTATCTCTGGTTTGTCATCATGTAACCCTTGTCTTACAAACATAATTCCTCGGCATTCCAATTTGAACAAGGGGTACTTGAGCTGCATCCGATTCTATTTTTAGACTCATTGAAAGGGTCCTACGTTTTAACTCCGGCTCCAGCAGTAGTTTTTTCAGTTTTATTTCTATGTCCAAGTTTGCGTCTAATGTGAGCTGGAGTTGGCAACATTGCTTAAGCTACGTTTACACCTTCACCCCTTTCGCGAATATCAACTTCCATAGTCATCGCGTTCCCAAAACTTTTTTCTTATGTTTTAGTGTTTTAAAAAAGTTTTGGAAGCACGATTCCCATGGGAGATGCTATTCGCGAAAGGGTTGATTCTGTTTTTGTCATCTGACCTGTAAAATTTTCCAATGAAATACATGTAAATGTCGTGTAACATCAAAAAAATATTGATTCTTTTAACAATATTATACTGCCAAAAAATGATAAAGGTAAACATGTTATATATCAACGGAAAGGAAATTTTATATACTTGAGGTTACAAATTGTTTACAATTAAGAAATTGGTTAAAGACTTTTTTCTTTTTCCAAAAAGTGCAACACATTATAAACCAATATCTTAGAAATTCAGAAATAGAAATTTCAGAACGGGTTCTGATATTTAAAGTAACATTTCTTAGTACAGAAGATTACGCTTTTCGAACATTTGAGTTTTTTTTAGAAAAAACGGTCTGTGTGGCCCTATTTATGGCCGTTTGACCCTATCCATTTTCGACCATCGCTGGTTTGAGAAATATAACTAAAAAACGGCTTGCTCTATTTAATAACTAAAAAAAAAACAAAATTCGGTGACAATATTGTCTTTAAGGTGTACTAACAATATTTTTTAATACACTCAGCAGTTACAGAGATATCATAGAATTTTAACCAAAAAAAATTTTTGTTTTTTTTAAATATAAATAAAAAAAATATTCCATTCTTTCTTTTACTATTGTTGTAAAGATGGATATGTTCCAATCAAAACAAGCTACACATTGTTATGATCGATCAAAAACTACTGGTTTTATTAAAAATTAAGAAACAAAAGTATGGAATATAATGATTTTTTTAAAAACGAAATTATTTTGAATGGAACATTTTTTCGGTGTAAATTCTATGATACTCTTAAGTGACAAAGCGGATAAAGAAATATTTGAAGACGACTTAAACATAAAAATGTTTTCGAATTTCGGTTTTTCATATTACCTCAATATAACCAGACGTTTTGGAGTTATCTTAACATTATTTGCAAAAAACAAGTTTTTTGAAGCAAAATATATCTCGAAAATAAGAGCCAAAATGGAAAAACTAATGTCACTTTCGGATTTAGCAGACCAAAGTCATCTAGATTTGGTTAACAAGTCTCGTGACGCCTGTTGACCTGTGACATCTATCTATTTTTATATATCTAAAAAACCGAAAGTACCATGATATATATATATATATATATATATATATATATATATATGTGGGATTGGGATATTTTAGGACATACAGACAGTAAAGGGTTAACTGACGAAGGGGTTTTGTGGGATAATGACTGAAACAGATAATAAACAGATAAATCAGAAATGTTGTTTTAAGGGGATATGCTAGAATATCAGTTTCGTTAGATCGTAGCAGACAACATTGAAGAAGAGTCGTGATTGTAACATTGAAATAGAAGGTCGTACAGACGTAAAGCGGCATAGTTTTAAGAGTTAAAATGTTTCTTTAAATATAAATATTTTATTCACCTAAATCATATCATTAATAAACTGAATTAATTATACTTCAATAAAAGTGTTTTTATTCGGAGGAATCACTATATTCCTACAAATTTGGGGGCTCAATCAGGATATGCCCAGGTGAATAAAAGTGAAGTTAAGACGAAAAAATGTGTTTTGATGAAAAAACTATAAACAATTAATAAACAGTGAATCAAAAACTTTAGATGGTTTTGATAAAAAATAAATTATTAAATATTGAAGAAATGAAAAAATTATAAACTTGATGTTAAAACCTTAGATGATAAAAATTATATAGACGTGAAAATTTGATGTTCTAGACGTAAAAACTAAAATAATTTAAAAGAATATTAGATGTGTAATTAAAGAAATTAACGATTACAAAATAACTAAAATAATATGACGCAATAGAGTGCAAAAGAAAAAATCAAATTTCTGTGAAGTACAGAAGTTGTACAAAGGAAAACATACACATAAAAACAGTTTAAACTTTGATGTCAGTGTATTGTGAGAAAAGAACAACAAACACAAAAACTTTTGATGATCATAGCAACGAATGTAAAAAAGAATGTAAAAAGACGTTACTTTGTGTAGCAACATGAGACGTTAGAAACAAAAAACCAAATTTGTGTTGTTGTAAAAATAGTCGTTAAAAAATAGTTGATCATTTGTTGTTGCTAAATATAAAAAAAAAACGTTGAGAAAGAGAGACATTTAGATTGTGTGAGTAAAATAAAAACCACCACCATTGTGTGCATTATGAACGTGAAAAGTTTTGCTGCTGCTTGTTGCAAATGATGATTATGAACTATTGAATCAAAGGGGAAAAAAGCTTAGTAGAAGATAAAATCGAAGATGATTTTAACGAAGTTGCTGTGAGAGCAGAGACGACGATTTTCTTGGTATTGTATGGATGTCAACTAAGGCAGAAATATTTATTAAGATAATTCCGTATGTATGTGTTAATGTTTATATTGAAATATGTAAAACAGATAAGATAAAAATAGACGTTAAATTTTAAATATTTTGAGAAGTTATAGAAGTGTGTTAAAAAGAGAGTTACTATAGAGACGAAAAGATGATTAGATGATTTGAGAAGTTTTACATATTTTCTCCAGTTTGAGTATTTTTTTAGAAGTCATTTAGATGTATAGATGTTTGATTGTTTTTAGAAGTTGTGAGCAATCATTATAGAAGATCGAGTACTTTTAGATGTTTTGAGTATTCGTTTGAGATTAATAATTTAAGATGTTTAAAAATAAGTGAGTACATTTAGACGTTGTGTGTATTCAATTTTGATGTAAATTTTATAGACGTTACTTTTGAGTGCTTTTAGATGTTGTGAGCATTCTTATTTTATAGAAGTTAGAAGAATTTGAAGAAGTTGAAAAATTGAGAGTTAAATACATTTTGGAAGTTTGAGTGAATTATAGAGGAGATTTTATAATTGAATTAAAGAGTATTGCAAAAGTAGATGTAATTTTATGATATTTTGATGTTATTTAAGAAAAGATTTATGATTAATTTTAAGTATTAAAATTTGTCAACATTAATTGATATAATTTAAAAATATTTTGAATAATCTTGATGTAAATTTCTATAATATAAATTATTATTTAAAAATAAAATTTGTAAGCCGCAGACAAACAATATGGACAGAGACGAGATTTTAGGATTAAATGTAGAGGGGTTAAGAAATAAGTTAGATGAATTAGGTCTTCCGAAGACGGGAAATAAAAATGTTTTGCAAGATAGACTTTTATCTCATTTTAACTTAGAGCGCGAAGACGATATCTCAGATTATGGTGAAGCTTCCTCAGTGGTTGCCGGTGATGTTGTGGCAGTGCAAAATAGTACATTTACTTTAAGGGATGTACAAGATTCTGTAGCATCTTTTTCAGGCGATGGTTTGCCAGAAATACGGCAATGGTTAGACGAATTCGAAGATTGCTCGTGTGCCGTTAAATGGAATGATCTGCAGAAGTACATTTACGCTAAACAGTTGTTGAGAGGAGCGGCTAGGACTTTTACAAGAAGTGAATCAGGTATTAGGGATTGGCGTTCTTTGAAACAAGCTTTAGTAAAAGAGTTTGGAAGGAAATTATCATCATTAGAAGTTCATAGATTGCTGAGATGTAGAAAAAAGAAATCGGGAGAAACGTTGCGTGAATATCTTTACAGTTTAAGAGAAATAGGAAACCCGATTGGGTTAGATGATGAAAGCTTAATAGAATATTTCATAGAAGGAATTGGTGATTATAAGTCAAACAAAGCTATTCTATATCAATCAAAAACTTTAGACGATCTTAAAGAGAACATAGGTATTTATGAGAAGATACGTTCATCAGCGTCACTAAATGCTAAGGTTACGTATCAGGAAAATACGATGGAGGATAAAAAACATTTAGAAAATATAGGAAGTAGTTTTAGAAAAAATGATATTAAAGATAAAAAACGATGTTTTAGATGTGGTGAAAGTGGTCATTTGTCTAATGCGTGTAAAAGTGCTGAAGTTAAATGTTTTAAATGCAAGGGTTTTGGGCATAAATCCTTCGAGTGCAAGGTTGAAACCAGAGATGTTAAAAGTAGAAATGAGGGCAAAAGTGAAAATAGTGAAAATGTTCACACTTTGTCTGAGAAGATTATTGTTCCATCAAGAAGAATATTCAAGGACATTTTAGTTTGTGGAAAAGAAGTTTCAGCTTTTATAGATACTGGTAGTGACATAAGTGCAGTACGTCGGAACCAGATGTATATTTTTAATGGTGTTGATGTTAAACCGGAAACAAAAACTTTAGAGGGTATAGGTGGAAAATCTATTAAGACTATTGGTAACTTTAATGTGTGTGTCAGGGCGGATGATGCCGAATTTGATGTGACGTTCCACATTTGTAAAGATGACGATATTTTGTATCCCATAGTTTTAGGTAACGATATATTTAACCAAGTAAATTTAATAATAGGATCAAAAGGGACAACACTTAAAGATACGACGGAAATTGTAGATGCGGATAAGTGTAATCCAGGTATAGTCAGTAAAAGAGAGGATTTGTGTAAAAAAGTAGAGAAAAAATGTGACGTGTTAGAGTTAGAACGTCCGGCAGAAATTAATAAAATAGAAGCACCTAATATTGTTACAAAAGTAACATTACTTGAGAAGCAGGAAAACGGAAATGATCTGAGTTCATGTTATGAGGTGGAAGATTCCTTGAGGCAGCGGTTGAAAGAGGGTCAACTTGAAGATGAAGGGTTAGTAGCAGTCAGTCAAGTACTAGAGTACGGTACATTTGAAGATTACTTTGTAAAGTTTGATTTGTTATGCAAGGATTTTAACAAAGAACAAATAGTTGTACCAAGATTAATGACAGACGAGATAATTAAAATTGTGCACCATCAAGGCCATTTTAATCCTCAGGAGACACAGAATATGTTAGAGAAATTATTTTTTATACCTTTCGTAGGGGAAAAAGTAGCTAAGGTATTAAAGAGTTGTTCTCAATGTGTGGGTACTAAGGTAAAGGAAAGGGATAAAATTATGGATTACCGAGCTGTAGAGGGGGGTAAAATACTATTAGAGAATTTTAGTTTTGATTTTGATAACCCGGTAGTAGACGATTTAAGTAAAACGATTGATGATGATGATCCAGATATTAGGAGATTGTTTGGGAAACTTTTCGTAAGAGAAGCAGTTGAGACTCGTGATTTGTCAACAGGACAGGTTAGAAAGAGGAAGTTGTACGCTCAACAATGTAAAAAGGAGAAATGCTATTTAATGACACACGACATCGTACAGTTAAACACCACAAAAGGTACACAGAATGGTGTAATAAACGGTGAGAAACTGAAGATTCTTAGTGCTAACGGGATCATGAGGAGACCTCAACATAATCGAAGAGTATAACATTCGGGTCGAATGTCTGTCAGGAGGGCCGATTGTGGGATTGGGATATTTTAGGACATACAGACAGTAAAGGGTTAACTGACGAAGGGGTTTTGTGGGATAATGACTGAAACAGATAATAAACAGATAAATCAGAAATGTTGTTTTAAGGGGATATGCTAGAATATCAGTTTCGTTAGATCGTAGCAGACAACATTGAAGAAGAGTCGTGATTGTAACATTGAAATAGAAGGTCGTACAGACGTAAAGCGGCATAGTTTTAAGAGTTAAAATGTTTCTTTAAATATAAATATTTTATTCACCTAAATCATATCATTAATAAACTGAATTAATTATACTTCAATAAAAGTGTTTTTATTCGGAGGAATCACTATATTCCTACATATATATAGTTTTGAAACTAAGTACCTCGGATTGTTATTCTCAGTATGTAACTAAGCTGCACCTTGCCGTTTGCGTTTTATTTTTATTCTTCACTTTTTATAACTTTTTTCTTTAACATTTTTTTACCAATTATATAACTAAACAATGTATATGATTTATTATTTCCACACAAAAACTTTTACAACAGCAACAATTTCACCAAAATTGCAAATCTGCAAAACATATTATTTAAAATTTTCTTATACTAATAAACTTTTAAACCCTTTTTTTTCATTGTTATTGTTAACACATTTTTTAAATCAAACATAACTTTAAATCAAATATAAATCAAACAAACAAGTCACTTTAAGCATTTCGCTAATGTTTGAGGGAAAATCCTAGAACAACAAAAAAAATGTATGTAAATGAATATTTAAATACAATTTTATTATTTTGACTAACCTTTTTATACTTTAGACCATAGAAAAAAACGCGCACTTGATCTGTGCGTTGCCAACTGGATCGCTGATCTTGTAATAATTTTTCGGCCTCATGTACAAATTTCGGTGATATATTATCGCATTGGTCAAAAATAAGAATTTTTAATTTTAAACAATATTTAAGCAGATTCAGAACGCCATCATCGGAAACATCGCAACCTTTAAAATTAACTTCTTCCAAATTGCTTAGTTTTGTGAATTTCTTCAAGATCTCATCATCAGTTGCATCAGTGATGAAATGTAAAATTTTTAGTTTTGTCAATTTTGCCACCAATGAAGCCTTTTGCTTATTCATATTTTTCATATCAATTAAACGCAATTCTTCCAATTGTTCTGCCTGATGTTCAACCAAAATCTTTAAAAACTCTTCCGTTACTGAGACCTTAGAATGATCATTTATTTCTAAACTTTTTAGTTTTGGCAATTTTGCTATACCATTAAAATTGTCGTATGTTGTTGAAAATTTAAGTGTTTCCAATTCTTGGAGATGTTTTAACATTCGTTCAATATCTGTCGTATTTAAGACATAATTCCGAATATCAAGATAACGTAAACTTTTAAGATTTTTACATATTTTCCTAAAGTAACGAGATTGTAAGCTGAAGCAGCCATTAATAGAGAGTTTTTCCAAACCACTTAATAATTGGAGATATATTCCGGAAATACTGTAGCTATATCCGATTATTTCTAAAGTTTTTAAATTTCTAAAATTTGTCAAGTTTTTTAATGAATTTATGAGACTATCATTAAGGTCAAAATCAGACAATTGCAGTTCCTTAAGTAGAGGCATTCTGTTAATCAAAGTATGTATATCTCTTTTCTCTAATTGTCTTACTGTAAGTTTTTCAGTGTTTGTACAAAATCTAGACAAGAATTTGACCCATTTTGATTTGTTTTGCAATCCATCGATGTCCAAGTGTTTTATTTGTGGCCCCACGATTTGAAGACGTATTCCAACTTGCCATGGAGTCCAATTTTTAATTTTGTATGTATTTATATGAGCGAAATTTATCTTTGAAAGTAATTGGAAAATTTCATAAAATCGTTGGCATGTCAAAGCAAAGTTAAATTGATCATCTAGAGGTAACAGTTTACAAATATGTTCTAGACAATTATCGTTCAGAGTAAATATTAATGGAAAAGTATCTTCGACAACTGACGATGAACCAGAACAGGCTATGGAGTCATCAGTTACATTTGTATTTGTGTCAGGAAAACGTTTACTAAGCTGTGCAATAATACGTTTACAATCTGGTTGAAACCAACTTGGACTGGCTTCCACATAAATTCTGGTGCGATTTATCGCGTGAACTGATTTTTGAAGAACTCTATAAATGATAGGATGAAAAATCCAGTAAGTAAATCGAGGCAATAAAAAAACAATACAATAGACAACAAATAAATAAAAAATTAAGTTAAGCTTTCCCTTTTTATACCCTTCACCACCATAGGTGGAAAGGGTATTATAAGTTTGTGCTGATGTATGTAACGCATGGAAATATTTGTCTTAGACCCACCTTTTAGTAGTATACCAATAGGCTTAGAATCACTTTTTGAGTCGATTTAGCGATGTCCGTCTGGCTGTACGGCTGACTGTCTGGCTGGACCCCCATGTAAACCTTGTAATCAAACTACAGGTCGCAATTCTAAAGATAATTTGATGAAATTTGGCACAGATCATTTTTTTGATAATGGGACCATGGCTATTGAAATTCGTCAAAATAGGTCCATTATTTATGGTACCTCCCATAGGTCCCACTTCCCGGAATTGATATATTGGCCACAAATATCAATATTTTTTCATGAAATTTAAATAAAATATTGCTTATGTGAACTTAAATCACTGTACCAAATTTCGTTAAAATCGGTCCACATTTGACCATAGCTCCCTTACAAACATTTCTTTAAAAACGCACTAAATGAGACAAAAATCACTAAAAAGCTCGTAAATCTGAAGATGGGAATGTTAAGTTTATTTTTTACATACATAATTTTTGTAACAACTGTAATCAATTTGCCAAATTTCGAGATAATCGGTCCACATTTGACCCTAGCTCTCATATAAGTCCAAATGACGGAAACAGCTTAAATGTATAAGTTTTGAAAAAATGTTTGTATGATGTCAAAATTTAGCAAATTTTTGGTTTATACAGGAAAAATAACACCTTTGGCCTTAGCGGTGAAGGGTATCGTATGGTTACTTGTTTTTAGTTAAATACTTTTTTTTACTTAAATTTAGTTAATTTTATTTCTTTTAAATGAAAATAGTTCACTAAAAAAAATTGCGAAGAGTTTTTCTTCTACCATCATATGCTTTCAGATTTTGGTGGTCTCAATTGGTTCAAGATTAAGAAATTGGATTACAACATGTGCTACTGTAATAAAAACTAAACCTAGTCATATTGCCATAGGTCGTTATTTGAAAATCGATTGTTTTCTGATATTTTAACATTATTATGAAAATATGACAGAAAGGGATCGATAACTAGTGAATACATCAAAAATGAATTTGGTAATAAGTTTTTGATTTAGGTTCAAATGAGTCATTGAAGATTTTTCTTCTGAAAATAAGATTTTTTTCTGAAATATGTAGTAAGATTTTTTACCAATAGCATATGGCAACGCTGACTGGGAAATACGTTCTTCCTACTGAACTAGCCAGAAAGTTTAAATCAATGTTGGGCAAAGTCTCTTTGATTGATACAAAATAAAGAAACTGAATTTATAAATACAAATTGTCGGCAATGCATAAGGGCGTAACTAACGTAAAAATAAAAACTCATTTTTTTTATTTTTGATGCTTCTATCCGAAGTAAGTCCACAATCAATCAAAAATCAATGCATAATTTTTGTGTCAGTTACGCCCTTTTGCATTTCAGGTGACGATATGTATGTTTTATATGTTTTTCTCTGAAGCATAGTGTAACTCATGACTTAATAATTCTGAAGGTTGTTCCATTCTCTCTTTTTGTCGCCATGATAACTTTCTGACGTTTGTTAGGATAGTAAAAGTTTGTGCTACCATATTTTTGCCGACAATCCCACTTTTCTAATATTTTGTGATGACAAAATTTATGTAAATTTATGCATAAAAAACTTACGAATATTTACGAAAAACCTTCAATAAATAATCATACAATTTGTTCCAACTATATTTCTTTAATATTGAATGTCTTCATTATATGCTTAACTTCAAAATTGCACATTTTTGATAACTAATCCCAATGTATTGCGTACCCCTTTTCTTAATGTGGCAACATTTTTCTTTCAATTGTTTTCAAATATGAAACTTCAAAAACCCAATATACTTCACAATTATTTTGAAAAGAGAGAATGAAACTTCCTTGTTATTATTATTTCATGGTGTAACTATAATTATTATATATGAGCCTTGCTCTGAAGTACACCCAACTTAATTAGCTCAACCCAACAAACCAAAAAACGATACAGTATCATTTATGATATTATATTTTTAAAGTTTTTAGAATCATAAATGATTTGACTAAATGACACAATAGTAATATTATATTTTTTAAAAAATATAATAAAAAATCGGTTATAAAATTTTGAACTTAGAATTAAAAATCAAAAAATTTTCAATAAAAATAAAAATTAAAGAATATAATTGCAAGTCACATAAATTTACAAATATGTATGTGCTGATTAAATATTTAAAACGTGGCTTAAAAAATGGGAAAAATAATAAATGGTAAGTCATTGCAATATAATTTTGAATTTCCTTTGAAATATACATATATTAATGTCGTTTTTTATTACAGATTTCAAAATTGTTATTTTAAGAGCATTTTACTCAGCGGATTTTAATTCAAAATTGTCCCGTTATGAAACCAATTAGGTATTGCTTTTCTGTACTGAATATTACAAATTAAATGGCTATTGATATTCATATTTTAAGATTTATCGGAACAATAAGTGATCCCGTCTCTTGGAGCATTGAAATATAATCTTTTAGTGATAGATTGTTGCACAAAATCGAAATGTTAAAGGTAAGTTTCAAAATTATATTATAACCATAATTGGTTAAAGTTTATATCGTGGTTATGAACAGAATATCGTGAGCCCACATTCAATACCGACTATGAACCAAGTAAAATATTTTTAATTAGTGGCAAAAAATTGTTTAATATCCAAAATACTTTAATAGAAGTCAATATCTCCTCTACAATATACCTATGTATTTAAGGCAATAACTTCCTTAATAGATTTCTTCTCTCTGATTTTTATTACAAGAGATATTCTTTTATAAAAAGTGCTTAAAAATTGTTTATATGCGGTATTGAATATAGGCTCACGATATTCTGTCGACGTTATGAAAACTCGAATTTTTTTTTCCATTTCACAATGGACATTTTTTCGTATTATCACATTAACACATTTATCTACCCATTATATTTTTACAGGTAAAAAGTAAAGAAATCCATATGTGCTTACAATTTTGGCACTGGAACCGAACTAATAATATATACCTATTTAGTATTTGCAAAATTTATAGGTATATGTATAAATTCCATATTTAAATAAAATTATATAAATTAAAATTACATATATTTTAATAAATAAAATAAATATTAAAGTATAGAGCCAAAAATTAATAAATTTAATTTCATTGATATCATTATACTATAATTATTGGTAATAATTAATGATATCATTATAATATCGTTATTTTTTAAAATCTCGGCAAATATCGCGAAACTATCGTTCTACCCCTTGTTATCGATATCGTTAATTATATCATTATTTTCAAAAATTGTAATATCATAATCGAGTGTACCTTTTTTCAGGAGACATCTATTACTTTCGAGTCTAGAATGATACATAGTGTAATTATAACAAGTGACTGCAACTCAGCTGTTTTTCAAAATTTTGTTCTAGTTCAAAATTTGTTTAAGTTTTCTAATGTCAAATTATTGTTGTTATTCTGAATTGTCGAATTGTTGTTTTAAATTTTGGCATTAAAAAACTTATTATCCAACAACAAAATCTATGTTGTTTTTGGCTTGTTGTATTTGTTGTAGCCATGCGTTAACCTGTATATATGAGCCTTGGAATGATACATTCTCGGATTTGCTTGCCGAGTAAATTATATCATTATAATATCATTACGATATCGTTTGGTTTGTTGGGAATGTATAGGTACATTTTATATTCTATAATTCTTGCATTTTACTTACATGGCAGCTGATTCAGGTTCGGCAAAACAGACAAAACAACGCATTTGATAAACTTCCCCATAATTATTTCTCTTCCTTTTCCCCAAGTGAATATTTTTAATTTCACCAGATTTGCCAAAATATTCTGAAACACTTTGTACTGTTGCCTAAAAGAAAAGACCGCATTAAGAAGCAAGACTCAAATGACATCAATCCTTTCTTCTCCACCATCTAGAACTCACATCTAGTGGCAAATTGCGAACAATTATATTGTACACCAATATACCGTCTTCCGTGTATGCACAGATCTTTTGGCTTACAGGATTTTTTTTAAATAAAGAATCGTTCCATGCAATATGTTTGCGTTGAAAACGACGTGATCTTAACATATTTTAATAAAAATTTCGACAAAAAAAAACTTATTGTAAATAACTTAATCATATAATATGTTTATTCCCGTACTCTAACGAAACTACCCAAAACAGTCTGAATTTGTGTTTTAAAATCTGTATTTTATTAAGAGTACTAACAAAAAATAATTCTACAACTCCTGTTGTTTTGTATACACACTTTGAATTCTTTCAAAAATGGTTTTAATAAAGATCATAAAATAAACATTAAGGAAGTTATCGATGAGAAGAAAACTAACTTTTAGTTTTCTCTGAACCACCCTGTAAAAAAATGAACTTTTTCCAAAGTAAATTAAATAAGAATTTTCACATCATTATACCCATGATTTAATAATTCTGAAGGTTGTTCCATTCTCTCCTTTTGTCGCCATGATAACTTTCTGACGTTTGTTAGGATAGTAAAAGTTTGTGCTACCATATTTTTTGCCGACAATCCCACTTTTCTAATATTTTATGATGACAATATTTATGTAAATTTATTCATAAAAAACTTACGAATATTTACGAAAAAGCTTCAATAAATAATCATACAATTTGTTCCAACTATATTTCTTTGATATTGAATGTCTTTATTATATGCTTAACTTCAAAATTACACATTTTTGATAACTAATCCCAATGTATTACGTACCCCTTTTCTTAATGTGGCAACATTTTTCTTTCGATTGTTTTCAAATATCAAACTTCAAAAACCCAATATACTTCAAAATAATTTTGAAGAGAGAGAATGAAACTTCCTTGTTATTATTATTTCATGATTATACCCTTCACCACCATAGGTGGAAAGGGTATTATTAGTTTGTGCTGATGTTTGTAACGCATAGAAATATATATTTTAGACACACCTTTTAGTATACCAATAGGCTTAGAATCACTTTCTGAGTCGATTTAGCGATGTCCGTCCGTCTGGCTGGCTGGCTGGACGGCTGGCTGGCTGGCTGGACCCCCATGTAAACCTTGTAATCAAACTACAGGTCGCAATTCTAAAGATAATTTGATGAAATTTGGCACAGATTGATAATGGGACCATGGCTATTGAAATTCGTCAAAATCGGTTCATTATTTATGGTACCTCCCATAGGTCCCAATTCCGGGAATTGATATATTGGCCACAAAAATCAATATTTTTTCAAGAAATTTAAAACAAATACTGCTTATGTAAACTTAAATCACTGCACCAAATTTCGTTGAAATCGGTCCACATTTGACCATAGCTCCCATACAAACTGTTCTGTCAAAACGCACTAAATGAGACAAAAAATCACTAAAACGCTCGTAAATCCGAAGATAATGAGAATTTTGAGTTTATTTTTTGCATACATAACTTTTGTAACAACTGTAATCAATTTGCCAAATTTCGAGATAATCGGTCCACATTTGAACCTAGCTCTCATATAAGTCCAAATGACGGAAACAGCTTAAATATACAAGTTTTGAGAAAATATTTGTATGATGGCAAAATTTAGCAAATATTTGTCTTTATACAGGAAAAATAACACCTTTGACCTTAGTGGTGAAGGGTATCGTATGGTCGGGCTTGACCGACTATAGCACTTTCTTGTTTTTACACAAATTCTGTTTAGGCAAATATTTAAGTGTCTTGTAATAAATTATTTATTGTTTTGGAGGGTATATTGAGATTGTCTTCTTCTTATTTTTGTCGTTCAACATAGAGCTACAGATGTGAGGGGAAAAAACTATTGAAAACTCTAGGTTTATGTTGTAGTTTTTACTTAATTATTTTTAGTTTTGATTATTGATATTGTCATTCCGTTTGTAAATTCCTTAGTCGAAAGTCATACACGGCAGTTTTATTTGAGTTCTTGAGTTTGTATGGGTTCCAACAAAATAATTATTCCCCTCACCGCACATTAAAAAAACATCAACAACGAAAAAAGCTAGTGACTGAAACTTGGCAAATATATTCTTCATTGAAATTGTTTCACATTTGACCATATATATACATATATACATATATATATATATATATATATATATATATATATATATATAATTCAACATCAACATTGCAATTGGAACAAGGAGTACTTCTCTCAGACAATCCGATTCAATTTTAAGACTCATTGAAAGGGACCTACGTTTTAACGCCGGCTCCGAATGGCGCATGCATTAGTTAGAGAAGTTTTACATAGGCCAATACTCAATAACCAGTGGCTAGCTGAGTTATTAGGTGAAAACGCCGCCTTTTGGAATTTTTTATATTTTTTTTCAAGTGGGTCTGGCCGGGGTTTCACATTTGACCTGCTTTACCACGGCGGTTCACATTTCACCATAGCTCCCGTATAATCTCGTCAGTTTGTTTAATTTTGTTACAATCGGTCACCATTTGACCATAAGCTCCCATATAAAAAAATTACTGAAACACTAAAATGCAAAAAGAAAAGGGGGGTTTATGTCCGTCAGAAAAAAGCGCGATAGCGCCTTAACGAATAGAGCTTGAGCGTTAAAGTTTTACAAAAGTATTTTCGATATCTTGAAAAAGTTCTGTATTAAAATGTGCGAAATCGGTTCACATTTAGATAAAATTGAATATAATTTTAATAGCTACGACGACTAAACTTAGAATAGAGAAGTTTTATGCAACTATTGGTCAATATATTAAATTTTATAGGAATCGGTTCATATTTTACTATAGCCTTCATATAAAAACCACTAATGGAAAAAATTAATTTTGCATGTACTAATAAGGTTTTGCTTCACATTTTGAATTAGCTGCACCCTCGTAGATATGAAATATGTTTCTAAATTTAATACAACTTGATGTTATTATGACAATAAAGTGATGTTTTATTTTATCTTTGCTGTTTTCATTTATAAAAACCTAGTTCTAAAAGTGAATTTAGTCATAAAAATCAAAAACGATAAACAATTTTTTTGGCATGAGGTCAACTACGTCCTAGTAACCACGATAATCAAAATCTTTTGTCATTTTTCTCAAAAAAAGTGCACCAATTGGTTTTTTAAACCAGGTTTAAAAAAAATTATTTAAAAATTCACTGACTTGAACTTACAAAAATGTTATTTTTTATATCAAGGGTTTATACTCAGAACGCGCTATCTGCAAATTCATAATTTTACAGGAGAGCAAAAAACTGTTTTTGTCGTTAACAATAAGAGTAGATCCAAAACATGTTTTACAATATTATAAAAAATGGGGCTAAGATTTTATACAAATTAAGTTTTTTTATTAATTCCTTATATTTGCGCTTCTATGGTAAATAGCACTTCTTACGATAACATGATTTAAACAACAAAAATAAGATATAATAAAAACTTATTGAGTTTTTTTTTTAAATAGCATGAATTTTTATCAAAACAATTTTTTTTTAACCAAACAAGATTTATTATACTTATATTAATAAATTTTAAGGTATTCTCTTTCTACACATTTTTTAAATTATCACAAAAGCAAATGTTTCGACTTACAAAATTAGTACTGCACACCAGTTATTAGAAGGTCCTTATCTTCTATGACCCATAACCGAATTCCATATTTGATTTGATTTGTTTCAAATAAACATTTTTCTTAACCAAAAAGAAAATTTAAAATTTTCAAAACTTCTTTGCGGTTGGTGTGTGGGCATTTTTATCTTAGCGAAAAAATAATATACATATCCTTAAGGTGGGCACATACTTCGTTCATTCGGACAGTTTTAATAGAACGGGTAAAACTGTACGGTTTTACACGTACAACGACCCTGCACACACACTATCGTTCTTTTCTTTATCCCAATAACTAAAATAAAAGAAAAAATGTATGTGTACAAGCGAATCAGCCATTTTTACATTTTCAGTATTTTACATTTGCAGAAGCTGTCCTTTTTTTACTGTTTGGCCCACTCACAAGCAACTTATAAGGAACACTTTTGAAAACCGTTTGCACGTTCCTAAAAACGGTTTTGCCCATAAAAAATAAACGATGTCTGTGAAGCTCTTTATAGTTTTTTATGCTCTATCGGACTGAGCTATGCATATTTTGATATTTTGAAAAATTGCTAAAAAGTTATTTCCCTAGTGCACATATGGTCAGAAAGAATTGGGAGTGGTTTATACTTTCTGCAAACAGCAAACGTTCCGTTTTCAAAAACACGCGGGAACGAGCGTATAAATAGACGATATAATAAAAATATTTACTTACATTTCCTTAATTTACATGTTAAGTAAAGAAAAACAAGTAAGAAAGTGCTATAGTCGGTCAAGCCCGACCATACGATACCCTTCACCACTAACGTCAAAGGTGTTCTTTTTCCTGTATGAAGACAAACATTTGTAAAATTTTCTCAACATACAAACATTTTCTCAAAACTTATATATTTAAGCTCTTTCCGTCATTGGGACTTATATGAGGGCTAGGGTCAAATGAGGACCGATCATCTCGAAATTTGGCAAATTGATTCAGTTTTTACAAAAATTATGTTTGCAAAAAATAAATTTAAAATTCTCATTATCTTCAGATTTAAGAGCTTTTTAGTGATTTTTGTCTCATTTAGTGCGCATTGACACATAAGTTTGTATGGGAGCTATGGTCAACTGAGGACCGATTTCAACGAAATTTGGTACAGTGATTTAAGTTTACATAAGCAGTATTTGTTTTAAATTTCATGAAAAAATATTGATATTTGTGACCAATATATAATATATACAATACCATAAATAATGGACCTATTTTGACGAATTTCAATAGCCATGGTCCCACTATCAAAAATTATTTGTGTCAAATTTCTTTAAATTATCTTTAGAATTGCGACCTGTACTTTGATTACAAGTTTACATGGGGGTCCAGCCAGCCAGACGGACGGACGGACTGACATCGCTAAATCGACTTAGAAAGTTATTCTAAGCCTATTGGTATACTAAAAGGTAGGTCTAAGACAAATATTTCTATGCGTTACATACATCAGCACAAACCTATGGTGGTGAAGGGTATAGGTTAGGTTAGGTTAGGCAGGCAGCCGATGTAGGTCAGCGTCACTTGGGTCCAAAAGACGGTCCCGTTGTGTTACCTGCAAGGGATAGACTGGAAGAAAAGAACAAAGACAATTACTCCAGGCTATCAGTGAGAGGCTGATCAAGCCATCCTGAAGCCCTGATAAATGAGTCTATTTTACGAATGTCAATAATACTCGCTAGATCCGATAAATCATGCAGAAAAGGTGCCCCCAAATTGAGAGCCCTAGGGGTCGAGAGGGCGGGGCAGTGACAGAGAAGATGTGTCACTGTCTCTTCCTCTTCTATGTTGTGACAGCTGCGGCAGTAGTCGTAAAATTGAAGATTAAGTCTTCTGGCATGAAGCCCAAAAACGCAGTGCCCTGTTAGGGTCGAGATAAGATTGCGAAGTCTATGACGGGGTAGAGTTACCAAGATATTTGAACGTTTAGTGTTGTAGGTGGGCCATGTTTGCCTAGATATGGAGCAGTTCGTTACCGAAGACCACTCGTTTTGCGCTGACGCATAAAGTGATTGCCTTATAATTGATTTGCAGGCGGATAGCGGTAAGCCCGTAAATTGGTCGATGCTATCCTGACTCAGGAGAGCACCGGATTTAGCAAGTTTGTCCGCGGTGGAGTTACCAGGTATGTTGTTGTGCCCGGGTACCCATAAGAGTTCGATTTTGCAATGTCTCGCCATCTCGTTAAGAGATGTCCGGCATTCGCTGGTAAGAACAGGGGGGTTACTGCGTATCTCGATTCGAAAATAAAACTGTTCGAATTTGTATGCTTAAAACATTGTGTTTCGAAAATAATTTCTTTCGAATCGAGTTACGCGGTAACCCCCCAGATGTCGTATGGACATTAGCTAGGGATTTTATTGCAGCCTGACTGTCGTATACTCTGTGGTATCTCAACCATTTGACTGCTTTGTGGATAGCCGATATCTCGGATTGAAGGACACTGCATTGATCAGGGAGCCTAAAGCAGATTTCCTTCCCAAGCAATGGGATGAAGAAACCCCCCCCCCCCCTACGCCTATCTTTGACTTCGATCCATCAGTGTAAACCTCTAGACAGCCATCATCTAAGGATGGAGGCTCTCCAGAGATAGTCACAGTGAAGGATTTGTCGAAGAAAGGAGTAGATATGCAGTAGTCTATATGTTCAGGGATGTTATTGATTTTGCCCAGGATGGTGGAATGCCCGATTTGTAAATGGGACCAGGTTCCAATTGTGCTGAGACGGACAGCCGAGTTAAGAGCAATTTGCATAGCCATTAGTTCAGCTGGGAGCCAGTTTAGCATGGTGAAGAGTGCCTTAGATGGAGTAGTTCTTAAAGCACCGGTGATCATTAGAGCAGCAGATCTCAAGATTTTGTTAAAATAGTGCAACTGGTTTGCCTTGGTGAGTGCAGGCCACCAGACCAGCGCACCATACATTAAAATAGGCTTAACCACCATGTTGAAGAGCCAGGCAGTGTTAATGGGATTCAGACCCCAGGTTTTGCCAATGGCCCCTCTACATGAATATAGTGCAATAGATGCTTTAGACACCCTAAGTTGGGTGTTCAGGCTCCAGGACAGTTTTGAGTCCAAAATGACCCCCAGGTATTTGGCATGGTCAGTGAGCGAAAGTTCAACCTTGTTTAATTTAGGAAGAGTAAAGGTGGGAATTTTGTATTTACGTGAGAAGAGTACAAGTTCCGTTTTAGCTGGATTTACTCCAAGGCCGTTGGAAACGCTCCATCGATAGAGTAGGTCAAGAGCTGTTTCGAGACGTTGTGACAGTGTGTTAAGAAATTTCCCTGACACTGCTATAGCAACATCATCCGCGTATGCGATGGTGTTGAATCTCAGAGAATCCAGTTCAGTGAGTAGTTTATTTATGGCAAGGTTCCACAGAAGAGGTGATAGTACACCTCCTTGTGGAGTACCTCGACAGGCTACTTTATAAACAGTAGTAGTGCCCATGGTTGAGCAGATGACTCTATAGGTGAGGAGTTTATCTACAAACGAGATAATAGATTTGTCAACCCTTAAGTCCTCCATTGCCGATAAAATCGACTCAGGTCTAATGTTATTAAAGGCGCCCTCTATATCTAGGAAGGCGGCAAGTGTGAATTCGCCAAACTCAAGAGATTTTTCAATATGGCTAACTAATGAGTGGAGTGCTGTCTCAACTGATTTGCCTTTGTTGTAGGCATGTTGTGAGTTGGATAGGAGCCTCGAATCTAATGAAGCACGAATATGTGCTTCAATGATACGCTCCAAAGTTTTAAGAAGGAAAGAGCTAAGGCTAATAGGCCTGAAATCCTTAGGTTTCGTGTGCGAGGTTTTACCTGCTTTAGGAATAAAGACAACGTTGCACCTGGTCCAGGATTCTGGTATGTGAGACAGTCTAAGACAGCCATCATATAGCAGGAGAAGCCAGGGCATTAAGAGATCGGTATTATGTTGAAGATCAGCTGGAATAATACCATCAGGACCCGCAGCTTTGTACGGTTCAAAGCTATCAAGAGCCCATTGAATTCTATCCCTAGTAAGAGGGATGGGGGTGGACTCGAGAATATAGTCATTAGCGAATGTGTCCGCACCTAGAGGTTTGCAACCTGGAAAGTGGGTGTCTAAAAGGACCTCGAGGGTTTCGGATCCGCTTGTCGTCCAATGGCCACTGTCCCTTTGAATATAGGCAGCTACCGTGGGCGATGAGGTCAGGATTTTTTGGAGACGACTAGTATCGGAGGAACCTTCGACGCCGCTGCAAAAGTTCATCCAGGACTGTCTCTTCGCTTTCCTGACTAGATTTTTGAATTTATTAACGCAGGCTTTATAGGGGAACCAGTTTGCGGTTCTTTTGGCCTCGTTAAAAAGTCGGCGACATTCCTTTCTAAGTGATGCAATGTCGGTGGACCACCAGGGAGGTTTCTTTTTGCCTCTCCTGGTGGTGAGTTTACATGCCTGGTTTGTGGCTTGGTTTAGGGCGTCGGTTAGTACATTAACCGCGTGATCTAAATCATTGCGAGTGTTGATGCTCGGTAAGGAGGGGAGGAGTCGCTCCAGGGTGCCCCTGTGGGTATCCCAGTTTGTCTTCCTCCTGTTACGGTAAGGAGTAGTTGTTTCCCGTTGTTGAGTTAATTCAAATTCGATGTAGCGGTGATCCGAAAAAGAGCAGTCGTTTGAGACCTTCCAATTCTTGATCAGAGCTGAGTGCATGTTACTAACTATCGTGATGTCGAGGACCTCTTGTCTGTTAGCAACGACAAAAGTGGGTTCTGACCCGGAGTTAACTATCTCTAAGTTGTTACAAAGAATAAAATCAAAAATTGACTCACCTCTTGTGTTTGTGTCGGAGCTTCCCCAAATGACGTGATGTGCATTAGCGTCAGCTCCAATGATTAATGGCAGGTTTAGCCTGTGTGCACGGTCCACCGTCTTTCGAACCAGAGCATTGGGTGGGCGGCTGGGTTGGTCGTGCCCCATGTAGCACGAGGAGACCATAATGGAGCCTGTCTTGGTCTCCCAAGCCGCTACGGTGGTATCTTCATCACTGTAGTCAGAAAGAATGAAGATATTAAGTGTGCTTTTTGCTAAAATACACGCCCTGGGCCTACCTGTTCCCTTGGTGTAAATTAGCTTATAGCCTTTGAGCGATAATCCACAGATCCTTTCACGGTTGATCCAGGGCTCTTGAATTAACGCTAGATCGTCCCCACGTTCGGCCAAGCGGAGGAGTAGGGCAGCAGATGCCGCCTTGGAATGATAAAGATTAACTTGCGTTATCTTCATCATCATCATTCTCGGAGAAGGTGAGTGGAATGATCGTGACGTCGAAGTCATCCTGATCTCCGTCCTCAGGGTCGGGGTTCAGGAAGGCTTCCTCGTCAGCATCCATGTCCATCACATCTTCGGCAGCGCTGAGAGAGTTTATGCTCTCCAGAGATTGCCTAAGTTGCGATGAGCCGGAAGCTTCATTCCTAGCGGGGGGATCAGATGAGCTGTTAGCCTTCCCACTTGAAACCTTATCATCACCTCGGTAAACATGCAGGGAGATCTCCTCGAAACCGTAGAAGATCTTCCCGCGCATCTCCCGAAGCGGAGCTAGGGTTTCCTGTGTAAGGATAACAGTTATCCTTCTGAGAGCACCTTCAGGTTCAGAGATCTTAGCTACCTTCCATTCCTGGACGGGTAGGCTAGGATTGCTGATCTGAAGGAGCTCCAGTATCTCCTTGGCAGAGGACTTGCCATCAGGCACAAGGGCTGTGGACCTAGGTCTGCGAGGTATCTCCTCCCTGGAGACCACGTCAAGCCTAGCTCCATCCCAGATGCCCTCTATGAGCTGAACTGCTTTCTTTAGCAGAATAGCAGAGCGCTCATTATGACAAGCCATCAGTTTGACACGTCCTTGATACCAACCAGCGTCGCTGCAGTTTGGTGGGGGGCCAGGATTGTCCTTTAGGACATTAATGACAACTCCCACTAACTTAACACGGATTATTTCCCACCTTTCGGGGGAAATGGCTCCGTCAGCGTCGCTACGGTCAATGACAGCCTTGACGAGGTGGCCTTTGGCAACCTCGCTAAAGGATCTGTCCATTAACCTGGTGGGTTTAGGACGTTTAGTGTCAAGCTGCTGGCTATGTGGACTAGAGTCTTCCTCCGAGCGTTGCCGTTTAGGCGCGTCCGAGGACGTGGAGGGAGTCTTGTCCAGAGATTCAGCCAGGGTCTTAATAGCCCATTCCTTGGATGCTTTCTCCTCAGGAGTAAGGGTGTCTTCAGGCTTGTCTCCAAGCGACTGAAGTTTCCTTGTAGCGGCACGCCGCTGAAGGAAAGCCCTTCTGGCCGGAGTAGATTGCCTCCTAGAGGGACATGCCGCAGTAGGTGGACCCGAAACCAGGTTTGGGGTCTCCTTGCTGTGCTGAGCAGGAGTCTGTCGAGAAGGATTTCGCATCTCTACTCTTGGACTCCTAAGGGGAGGTGCAGGGAGGGTACTAGAACCGGAGTTCGTTGTACCCTTGGTTCCCTTAAGCACAGGAGGCATTGGGTTTGAACCCGAAGCAGGGGATTTGGCCAAAGCATCCTTAGAAGTGCTCGGTCCCATGTACAGAGCATTATTGCCAGTGTTGGCTGATTTGTTGCCGGTTGAGGTTCTATTCGAGATAGATTTCCTTTCCCCAGCAGATTTAGGCGCACTTGTAGCTTGATTAGCTTGGCCAGGTGCATTTACCAAGCAAGTCCCAGTAGCTTTCGAAGCCCCACGGCCTGAGACTGACACCGCGGAAGAAGGGTATAAAAAATTCTTATTTAATTCACTTTAGAAATAAGTTCATGTTTTTTCAATCTTTGTTTACAAATTTTGTTTTTTTACGGGGTGGTTCAAAGAAAACAGCACCAAAAAGTTTGTTTTCTACTCATCGATGATTTTCGAACTTATAAAATATTTCTCTCTTGCTGCATAACTATCATGTTATCTATGTGGGAATCATCGACTTCCCGCCAAAAAAAGCTTCGGTCCATCTCTTTTTAGGGATTTCAAAATTTAAAAGTCAACGTCGTTCTCTAATAAATTTGGACCGATAACGCCAAAACCATAGAGTGCGATCATATGTTTTACTAAGCACAAAAATATGTATAATGACATTTCTTATATGAAGATGACGTCTTTTAAATGTACTTTTGACGTCTCTTAAATGTACTTGACAGTTTCGTCCTCAGTCTAGTTCTGGTTTATGGCCAAAAACAAAAATCCACAGTAAACATCAGGGCTGCCAGATACTTTTTGGTCACCATCCCCAAATTTTTAAATTTTTAGCCCCAAAAATCCCCAATTCATAAAAAAGCAAACTTGCTTACATTTTTTTATTCACTTAAATGAAGAAATCGATTTAATTAATATAAAAATAGTTTTGTGTGCTTGCAATCATTACAAAGGGTATTATAAGTTTGTGTTAATGTATGTAACGCATAAAAATATTTGTCTTAGACCAATCAGTTTCTGAGTTAATTTAGCGATGTCAGTCCGTCCGTTCGTTTGACTGGACCCCCATGTAAACCATGTAATCAAAGTACAGGTCGCAGTTCTATAGATAATTTGATAAAATTTGACACAGATAATTTTTTTGATAGCGGGACCATGACTATTGAATTTGAAATTTCGTTGAAATCGGCCCACATTTGAGCATAGCTCCTAAATAAGACAAAAATCACCAAAAACGCTCGTAAATCTGAAGATAATGACAATTTTAAGCTTATTTTTTGCATACATAATTTTTGTGAAAATTGTACTCAATTTGGGAAATTTTGAGATATTCGGTCCACATTTGACCCTAGCTCTAATAAAAGTCCAAATGACGGAAACAGCTTAAATATATAAGTTTTGAGAAAATGTTTGTATGATGGCAAAATTTAGCAAATATTTGTTTTTATACAGGATAAAGAGCACCTTTGACCTTAATGGTGATCGGACTTGTTTTTGATAAACTCATAACTGAAAATACTCGTTCTATACAGGCATTACTTGTAAGAACCGCTAACATATTCAAAACTGCTTGACCAAGTTCGTTATAGTGATATTTACAGGCAACATCTTTAAATTTATAAACATTTAGCCAAAATTCAGTTAAGCTTGATGGCATTTTTCGAATAAGTTATTCCAATTTGTAAAAGAAAGTATATTCCATTGAGTTTCGTAGACATCAATTTGGGAGTATTCTCGTCCATAAAGTTGTTTAAAACTTCTTTAGTAGCTACACTGAATTTTAGTTGAGATATTGGGCTTATACATTTTTGCAAGTCAAAGTATTTGTTGATTGAAAATAGTTAAATTATCTGGTAAATGTAATACCATTTCATTTAATATTTTTTTAATTTTTAAAACCTTTCTTGACTTACAGTTTGATAGTTCCTTTTCGAATTCTGACCCGTAATGGGATGCAATGTTTATATCAAGAAACGAATCATCCTTTATTACAAAATATTTTCCTTTATTTATAAAATTTTAAGTTGTAAATTCACAAAGTTAAAATTTCCCCAAAAAATCCCCAACAAATTTGAGTGAATCCCCAACAATATCCCCAAGCCCCAAACAAAATTTCTTCGCCTTTTTGAGGATTGAATATCCCCAACTTTGGGGCCAAAACCCCATATCTGGCAGCCCTGGTAAACATTTACTTTTTCGGAGAGCAGTGAACGTTCTTCGGAAAATTTGTTTGCTCATGAACCCATTCAAACAGAAAATGTTTTTTCTTAACACCCATCCGTCTGACCCTAATGAAATTTTTACCTTATTTTCATATATTTATTATAAACGATTAAATAATTTACAAAAACAAGAAAGCAAAAAAAAACATAACATAAAAGTTCAAAAATCTTATTTATTAAATAGTTAAGCAGGTAAGTTAATTTACTTTTAACGAATGAATTTGGTAATTCAATGTATGGAGTTATTTTCAAAACAATTTCTGGAAAAAGAGCAAATTTAAAATATTTTTCTTTACAAAATCGTTGTAACAGGTGGGCTGACAGATAAATAGGGCTAAAAGTATTGAATTCATATGGAAATACATGGCGTTGTCATAAGAGGGGCTTAATTGACACCATTTTAACACCCTGTGATATATCTTGGCTTGATAAAAATTATTCAGACTATGCACCAGTGGAATCAACTGTTGAGTGGTGTTTTGTGCATATCAGGCATAACGCAAATTTCGTTCGAAATTTAAACCATTCCGTAGTTGAATTCCGATCTAAATAGTTTTAGGTTATATACAGCAATGTCACACTTCCAGCCATGTCCAGTTCCGTTCGGAAGTGAAATGAATTCCGTATATTGCTTCTTCAGAAATTTTTTTTAGAAATTTGTTTTCGTAATGAAACCACTTTGTATTTTCAAAGTGAAATTTAATTTGTATGTTTTTTCTTAGTATATTCAATATTTCAACAATTTCTTCAATTGATCAGTGTTATTTATAAAAAGAAATAAAGAGTTACTGATTTCAATTAAGCTTTTCAAAATTTTCGGAATCTATAGAACCTAAAACCATTTCGATCAGAATTCAACTACGGAATGGTTTTAATTCCGAATGGAGTTTGTGACACGACCGATAGATTCTTAAACATTACAAAACATGTTTTAATTGAAATAACTCTATCTTTTTAATTCAAGAAATTCTTCAAAAATAACGGGTTCTATTTTGTGGTTTCAAAAGTATAGAACTGGAATTCAACATCTGTCAAACTAAGTTGTGTCGATTCCGTGAATTCAAAGCGTTATGGTCAAATAACTGACTTTTTTTGCTGCTATTGAAGAATATGTGGTTTCAACAAGACGGTGACACATGCCACACAACTCAAGCAAGTATGGCTTTATTGCAAGAGACATTTCCTGGCCGCGTAATTTCTTATCGTGGCGATATCAACCGGCAACCAAGATCATCCGATTTGACACCATTTGTGAGGCTACCCGAAAGACCGTGATTATGCAGATAAACCTTTAACTCATAAACACTTAAAAATCAACATTCGTCAAGCTATGGCTGAAATACTGCCCAACATGTGTCAAAAAGTGGCCGAAAATTACCTCAAAAGAATCAATGCATCATTTCGCGTGGTGTAGTGTTTCACACATAATGTCAACGTTCAAACTTTATAAAAAAAAAAAAAGAAATATAAAAAAAAATTGTATGTGTTTTATTTACGTTCACTTTTGAAACCGCAAAATGGATAACCCGATATAAGAAACAAAGAAAAACAAACATACAAATTCAATTCCACTTTGAAAATATCAAAATGGAATTGAGTTCTGTGTCATGGCTGTATATCGAATAAAATATTTTCTTTTAATCTTTGTTAGCCTATGAAATATTCTGCCCAACTGTTATAAATATATTAACTATATATTCTTACCTTTCTTGGAAATCCTTGGCTACAAAATACTGTATGCATCTACATATAGAATTAATCATGGAAAACATTATAAAATAAAATGTCTCCTATTTTACAAAAAAAAAAAGAAATGAAAAATAAAAATTTAATTAGTTTTAAAAGTAAACAAGTAAAAGTATATTGCACTATATTTCCAATTGCTGGCCTTTGAGTTCAGTAAACTTTTTATCAAAAAAAAACTAAACGAATCTTATGTTTTTTGTTGTCTATATACTGTATAATACAATATTAAAAACAAAGTTGCAATATAATAAGAATCTAGTGCAATACACCTAAAACTTACCTATATCAAAATCCTCATTGTAATTATATTCGAAATATTGATCATCATCTATAACGATTAATAGGTAAAAAGTAAATTTAAAATAAGAAAATATATAAATTGAACTTATTTTGTTTGTTAACATCTTTAATTTCTTAATCTATTTAAAAGTTTTCGTGGCCAAAATTTGAATAAGACAAATTAGAGACATTATTTTTACGTACCATCAGAAAAACCATCATAGTCAAAATAGGGATGATTAAAATCATCGGAATCATCATCATCATCATCTATAAAACAACAAAAAGATTTGGGAGATGTGTAAAACTCCACATCAAATTACATATAATAAAGATTTACCATAATCTCCCATATGTAGTAGGAAGTTATCATAAAGTTGATCAATAGTCACTTTAAGCACTTCGCTATCGTTTAGGGAAAGTTCCTAGAACAAAAAAAAAATGTATAGAGGAATATTTAAATAAAATTTTATTTTTTTACAAACCTTAACTACATCCGTAAACTCATCAGTTTCATCACTGAGTATAACATGCACTTGATCTGTGCGTTGCCAACGTGATCGCTGATCTTGTAATAATTTTGCGGCATAATGTAAAAATATCGGTGATACATCATCGCATTGTATTAAACTGAGACGTTTTAATTTTAAACAAGATTTTAGAAGATTTAGAACGCCATCATCGGAAACATCGCAACCATTAAAATTAACTTCTTCCAAATCGCTTAGTTTTGTGAATTTCTTCAAGATCTCATCATCAGTTGCATCAGTGATGAAATGTAAAATTTTTAGTTTTGTCAATTTTGCCACCAATGAAGCCTTTTGCATATTCATATTTTTCATACCAATTAAACGCAATTCTTCCAACTGTTCTGCTTGATGTTCAACTAAAATCTTCAAAAACTCCTCTGTTACTGAGAGCTTACAATGATCATTTATTTCTAAACTTTTCAGTTTGGGCAATTTTGCTATACCATTAAAATTGCCTTCTGTTGTTGAAAATTTAAGTGTTTCCAATTCTTGGAGATGCTCTAACATTTGTTCAACATCATTCGCTTTTAAAACGTCACATTGTCGAACATCAAGATAACGTAAACTTTTAAGATTTTGACACATTTTTCTAAAGTAACGAGATTGTAAGCTGATGCAGCCATTAATAGAGAGTTTTTCCAAACCACTTAATAACTGCAGATTTTTTCCGGTAATATCATAGTTCTGGGGTATTATTAAGGTTTTTAAATTTTTCAAGTTTTTTAACGAATGTATGAAGCTATCATTAATTCCACCTTCAATTAGCTCCAGTTCCTTAAGTAGGTGCATTCTATTAATCAAAGTACGTATTTCATTTTGCAGTAATGAATACGCAGTCACTGTAAGTTTTTCGGTGTTTGTACAAAATCTAGACAAGAATTTGACACATGTTGAGTTATTGTCTTTCAATGTATCGATGTCCAAGTGTTTTATTTGTGGTCCCATCATTTGAAGACGTATTCTAATTTGCCATGCAGTCCAATCGGCAATTTGTTTTGTGCTTATATGAGCGAAATTTGGCTTTGGAAGTAGGTGAAAAATTTCATAAAATCGTTGGCATGTCAAAGCAAAATTAAACTGATCATCTAGAGGTAACAGTTTGCAAATATTTTCTAGACAATCATCGTTTAGAGTAAATATTAATGGAAAATTATCTTCGACTGCTGGCGACGAACCTAAACAGGCTATTGAGTCATCAGTTGCATTTGCATTTGTGTCAGCAAAACGTTTAGTAAGTTGTGCAATAATACGCTTACCATCTGGTTGATACCAAGTTGGGCTGGCTTCCACACGAATTGTGGTCCTATTAAACATGTGATTTTTCTTCTGAAGAACTCTAAATGATATCCATAAAAATGTATACATAATAAAAATAGTAGTTTTAGTCATCAATCTTTAACAGCTGGACTTATTTTAATAAAATTTGGAACGTAGAAAGACCTTAAGAACAAAGTCTCTAAATAAATACAATGATATAGCCAATGAACTATAAATGAGCGCACTTTATGCAAGGATACAAAAATATTACTAATTGTCTTTTATATTTTCACTCATATTTAAGGTACAGCTTAGATAGGATTTAATAAAATCATAATAATGATATTAATATTAATTAATATTCCCAACTATATACAAATTTTGAAGAAAAAACTTTTATTAAAAATCTTCTTTAGAAAACAAAGCAACCAAAATATTTCAATACTAATATATTATTATACATATATGTATTTATTTTTCATATGGAGGAGTTCACGACAAGTGAGTGAACTTTTGAAACCGATGTCTTCCAATTTGGATGAAATTTACACTAGGTAAGTCCTAATGGATAGTAGTTTAAAAACAAATTTTCAGCAAGATCGGTAGAGGGGGTTAAAATTTTATCTTTTTAAATTTATCTTAGAGATGTGACCTTTTCGAAATTGATTCTACACATGCCATGGCATGTGGAATGCTAGGAATATTCCATTCTTAATGCTGTAGATGCAGACAGGCATTTGGAACTCATTGTTGTCAAAAAACGTATATCGTCCGCCATATCTGCAATCCGTTTTCGGCTATATCTTCTAGTTTCTGAGATAATTAGTGTGTTTTGTTCTATATCCCTCAAAACAAATTTTGTTTATGCTGTTCTGCTCGTGCCTGAACGAAAGGACTGCCACCTCTGTAATATTATCAATAATATCGCAGTTACAAAAACAACAACATATGTGGGTCCTACTTCTAAGCCTATAGCTGCCTATCTTAAGAACTACATAATGCGAAGTCTTTCAACTGTAGTTTGTAGAAGGAAAATACTAGTTTTGGCATATCTTAAAGATGTACAATAGTATTAAACTAACTTAAAATGTTTTACTGAAAATATCTACAGAAACTCTATATTAAAGACATTATCTTAGTCCAATATATAAAAACCATCTGGACGTTTTACGAGAATATAAATTTTACTTACTTGGCAGCTGCTTTAGGTTCAGCAAAGCAGACAAAACCTTGCTTTTGCTTATTTTTTCTTTCCAAACGAATATTCTTAATTTCACCAGATTTGCTAAAATATTTTGAAACATTTTGTACTGTCGCCTAAAAGAATAGAACGCATTAAGAAGCAAGACTCAAATGACATCAATCCTTTTTTCTCTACCATCAAGAACTCACATTTAGTGGCAACTGGCGAACAATTATATTGTACACCAATATACCGTCTTCCGTGTAGGCCAAGTCATCTTCCATTTTATATGACTTTTCTAAAAATGCTGTAATTTATACCAAATCTATTTATCCAAAAAAGTTTAAGTAATAATTCTTCTTACCGTTCAAGTTTAATCTGTACATCCTCGATTCTAGATATTGACAAATCGCAAATATGATATATTTTATTAAAGTACAAATTGGCAATTTTCTTAAAAGTCTACTTTTATCGAAATGTATGTAAAGTATGTTGGATGCCAAGGATTTGCAAAACGAAATTCAATTTTTATAAAAATCTAGGCGGCAAATTTGCTATTTTTTAATGCAATGTTGTTAATATAGTCGTTTATTGTTAATTGAAGCGATTTTCATTTGTTTTTTTTTCCTTTTTTCTATATAGCGTCTCTACAAGCAAAAAACTGGAATGGATGAACATTCATGGTTTTAAATTATTAAAAAAAGGCTGTTCACATATTACGTAACGCTCTTTTTATGATTTTTGTTACGGTAGAGGAATTTTGTAGGGGGTAAAAATCTGCGTGAACAGCCCCTAAAAAGTTATTTTGTAAATAGTCTCAAAGTATAAAGAATTATTATGAGTTTAAGTTGATTTTAAGATAATTAACACGAAAAAAATTATTTATTTTATGGTACAACTAAACAAAGTAAAGCCATTATACACTTAAACTTTCTTTGCATTTTTATGGTTTATCAAATTTTGTTTTCTATTACTTTGAGTTTGATTACTCTTTGCCGCTCTTCTTATTCAATATAAATTATCCAACAACAAAAAAATAATGTAGAAAAAAATTAAGTACATTTTTTTCATTAGTCAGGTTTGGCTTATCAAGTCTTGAATTTGTATGAGAAAAAACTGCAGAATTAAATTGATACTACCTGACCGTACTATCAAGTTTACGAAAATTTGTATGAAATTTAAGGAAAATAAAATAAAAACTGATGAAGAAAATGTTCGTGTGTGAACCTGAATTTTGGTTCAAAAGAAATTTAAAGAAAAACTGATCAAATAAACCTGACTCGTGTGAAACGGGACTTAGAGTTTACACTAAGTGTGCAAGATTTCCTTAACCCTATGCGATTGACGTGATATATTTTTCACAATTAGTATAAAACAATTTTGTTCAAACAAAATGGGTGATCCATTTTGTTCGAACAAAATTTTTGTCTGGACAAAATTTTTTATATGTAGTTTGACAGCTCTCTTTAATAGAGAGAGAATATTTTGTCAAACTACATATAAAAAAAATTTTGTGCGGACAAAAATTTTGTTCGAACAAAATGGGTGAATTCATCTTTACCACCACCTATATGAATTCGCCTTGTTTTGAAATACAAATTAATTTTGCCCTTAATTGGAATAACACCTTTTGAAATCAGGCTCCCTATATATTTTTATTTTCTCGAGTTGACATTACTCTCAGATTGTTTGAATAAAAAATAGAAATGGTAACTCTGAACCACCTGTTGTTATGGAAACGAGAACAAAACAACAGATGCAAAAGAAACAAAACAAAACACCGAAAAAAAACCAATTAAAAAATTTTTCTTGTACTGCGTATGTTTTTTTTTTAAACACTTTCCAATTAACAATGAAGAAACGCGTATAGACTTTTATGGACGAAATTGTTATTTGTATATGGACAATTTAGTGCAATAGGAAATTTTAGAATTAAGAAATAAAATAATACGAAAAGCCAAGATCAAAAAGTGTAAATCAAAAGACTTTCACTGCGAAGAATGTCTTTTGAAAAGGTGCTGTATAAATACGAAGAACCCCATGGACCTGGAGATGTTTATTTTATATGGCAAAAGGGAACACAAGGAGCTTTATTGGCCACTACGGGCTCTGATGGCACAGTGGCTGTATTCAACAGACAGGGCCAGATGGTGGAAAGAATCATGTTGCCTGGGTAAGTAAATGGGTATGGTGTTATTGTTGGTATCAGGAAATGATGAAATTATTAAATTGTTTATTATAGTTTGTGTTCCGGTTTTGCCTGGGACAATGAAGGTGAAGTTTTGGGCATAATTACAGCTTCTTCGCCGGTCATAACTCTGTGGAATGCCACATCTCAAGAAAAACTCTCTGTAGAATCTGGTCTCAGAGATCCTTTGTCTTGTGTTATATGGTCTAAGCAGGAACAAATACTGGCCGTGGGAACGGCACGCGGTAATTTGGCAATTTACAATCACAAAACTAACAAAAGAATACCAGTATTGGGAAAACATTCTAAACGCATAAACTGCGGTGCCTGGTCGGCACAGAATATTTTAGCTTTAGGCTCAGATGACAAAACCTTTTCGCTGAGCAATGAGGAAGGTGATTCCATGAGGGTGGTACAACTGAGAGATGTGCCCAGTGATATGTATTTTGCTGAAATGGCTAATGAAGATCGAATAAATGGAGATAATGCCATTAGCATGATTATAGGCAAAAGAACTTTGTATTTATATTACTTGCCCGAACCGGATACACCCACTGAATTGGGATTTCAAAGTCGCTATGGATCTTTGTTGCAGCATAAATGGTTTGGCGATGGTTATATACTTTTGGGTTTTTCTAACGGTCATGTTGTGGCAATTTCAACGCATCCTAAAGATATTGGTCAAGAATTGTGGCAGGTCAAAAATCACAAGGAACTGCTGACTGGCCTGGCCTATTGTCCGGCTTTGGAAATTGTAGCCTCATGCGGGGATGACAAGTAAGTTTTGGAATTTTTCTGTTAATAATTAAAAGTTTTTAATCGAATATCTGTAAACTTCATACAGCATAAAAATTCATTCCATTACAAATTTACATGAAACGGAAAAAATCATCACGGTTTCCGATCACTCTGGTGTACAAATGATCGATTGGTCGGCTGATGGTCAATTAATGTCGGTTACCACCATGACTGGTTCTGTATATATTTATGTTACAAAACTACCCAGTTTATATGCAGTCTCTGCTCCCAGAATAGCAATTTTAAGCAGTTTAGCTGAGGTATCCATTTATGTTTACTCACCGGATAAGGTAGGAGGTGCAAACATACTAACAATCTTTTTTAGATTAACCCATTTATATTTTTAGTCCAAGCCACTGCCATATCGTCAAAGTTTGGATACAGAGCCGAATGTTCTAGCAATTGGTCCCTACCATTTAGCTACCTGTGTCGATCGTCATGTATGGTTTTACGATTTAGGTAAAACTCTCGGGGATCAGCCACATCTCCTAAGCGAAAGAGATTTTTCACAAACTGTAGAGGACATTAAACTAAACGCTGATTATTGTGCCGTTTTGTGTCCACCACAATTAATGTTACAAGCCATTGTAACTGATAATCCGAATGTTAAGGATAAACTAATGCAAATGTTCCCAAATGCCTTACCCACATTAAATGATGCCGTTATAACATGTTTTGAGCTTACTCAGGAATATTTAATATTTGCCACAGATGTAAGTTTAAAGAAAATAGAAGAGGAGGAATTAATTAATTTTTATCCGTTTTTTTATAGATTGGTCATTTGGTGTATTTTTCTTTGGAGAAATGGGAGATCTGCACCATGTATCGCCATAATATGGGTTTGACAAAAATGTTTACCGATAACGAGGGCACAAAACTTATATTCATTGATGCTCATGGCCAAGGTTACGTTTTTCTACCAGCTTTGGAAGAGACTATAATAATTGCAGATTTCCCTAAAAATTGTTTAGTTTGTTTGTGGGATTTGGCTCAACCGAATCATTTCATCTCCTACGATGGTAAATTGGTGTTTACTCATGTTTTTGTGCGCTATTCTGTTTATGGCAAACACACCTTGAAGGCGGGTGAAACAAAATTGAATACCTCACAAATCCCCTTGATGTTGTGCGATGGTGAAATGGTACTACATATAGATGGTGGTCAATATGCTACCCAATCGTTGGCCACTCATTTAGTATTACCGGGAACTAGTCAAAACAGTAACCTAAAAAACTTTTTAAATCTTAGAAAATACTCGGAGGCTTTTAAATTATGTGAAAGAATCAATATTAAAGCTTCGTGGTTGGAATTTGCCGAACAGGCTTTAGCCGACTTGGAATCCTTGTTAGGTATTTTCATATAAAGTTTTTCCACTTTTTCCTTCTTTTTCAAAATAGATATTTTTCTTTTAGCTCTAAGAGCCTTTCGGAAAATGGGTGACGTCGCCATAGTTAATGTTTTGGAGGATGTAAGGTATTTAGAGGATGTATTTCTGATAAGTGGTTTTTGTTGTCTTTTGCTGGAGAAATATGAAGAAGCCAAAGAGTTTTTCTTAAAAGGCTCCTATACCAAAGATGCCTTAGATATTTGTCGAGATCTTTTGCAATGGGAACAGGCTTTAATGTTGGCCCACAAATATGAACCGGAGGAAGTGCCGTTTATAGCACGAGAATATGCTCAACAGTTGGAATTTAAGTAAGTTTTATTAAATATATTTTAATAACAAAAAGTCTTTGATATTTAATTTAATTATTATTAGTGGTAATTATGCTGATGCTTTATATCACTACGAGAGAGGTTACAAAGAGGACTTGATTGATAACACCGAGATACAACAATTAGTCAATACCTCGCCGGAATATGAAGAACATGTAAGACTCTGCAAAATGGGTATTGCTAGAACATCTATACGTGCAGGTGACTTTAGAAGAGGGGTAAGTAATTTTGAAATTTTAACAATTACTCTTTAAATATTTCTCTATTAAATCTTCCGAATTAGATCCAATATGCCGTTGAGCTAAACGACAAACAGTTACTTTTTGATTGTGCTGAACTTTTGGCCACTGTGGGCCATATAACCGAAGCTGCAGGTCTTTATGAACGTGGTGAATATTATGATGAGGCTTGCTCCCATTACATCTCATTAAAAATGTGGAATAAGGCCAATCAAATCTTACCAAATGTTAAATCTACCAAATTACATGCTTTATACGCTAAAGCCAAAGAATCGGATGGTCAGTTTGAAGAGGCTATAAATAGTTATCGCATAGCGGGAGATTTGGATGCTTGCGTACGTATTTATCTTGATCATTTGTCTGATCCTCATGCTGCCTCAGAAATAGTCCTCGAGTCACGCTCCATGGAAAGTGCCAAACAATTGGCAAAGTTTTATCAAAAAATCGGTGATATAGATCAGGCTTTACAGTTTTTGGTCTTGTGTGGTTGTGTGGAGGAGGCGTTTTCGCTGGCCCAACGTCATAATAAACTGAAAAGGCATGGAGAGCTATTGGAGAGATATGAAAATGCTAAATCTAGTGATTATTTAGCCTTAGCTCAGTATTTCGAAGGCGAAAAGTACACTCTATTAGCGGGAAAGTATTATTTCTTGGCCCGGGAATTTACCAAAGCCTTAAGATTTCTTTTGAAAGCATCTTCTTTTAGTAATGAAGAGTCACAGGCCTTGTCTATGGCCATTGATTGTGTAGCCACATCCAACAATGAGCAATTGGCTACTCAACTGATAGAGTTTCTATTAGGCGAAGTAGACGGTTCACCCAAAGATCCGCGCTATTTGTTTAGGTTGTATATGGCTCGCAGACACTATAAAGATGCTGCAAAAACTGCCGTAATCATAGCCAACCAAGAACAGTTGTCAGGAAATTATAAAGCTGCAAGAGATTTACTTTATTCCATGTACCAGGAACTTAGGCGTAACAATCTTTCTGTTACAGCCGAAATGCGTCATAATTTAATACTCTTACATCGCTATACTCTTGTAAGAATCCATGTAAAACTGGGAAATCATTTATTGGCAGCTAAGCTTTTAGTGCAAGTTGCGGCCAATATATCACAATTTCCTTTGCGTAAGTTTTTTTTATTAACAAAGATTTAAGAAAAAATAATTATCTTACCTTAACATTTTTCTCTTAGACATTGTGCCCATTTTAACCTCCACCGTTATTGAATGTAATCGTTCGGGTTTGAAAAAGTCAGCCTTTATGTATGCCTCCATGTTGATGCGTCCCGAGTATCGTAATAGTCTCGATTCTCGTTATGCCAAAAAGATTGAATCCATTGTTCGCAAGGCTCCGAAAGGCATAAAAAACTTTAGAGATGAAATCGATGATGAGACCATGGAATGTCCCATTTGTGATACAAATCTACCCAATATGGAGGTAACCTGCTATAGCTGCAAAACTACTCTACCCATTTGCATAGCCACGGGCCAACATATAATCAAACAACATATGACTTCATGTCCTTCATGTGATTTTCCCTGTTTTAGAGCAGAAATGGAAAAGTAGGTTTTAAAAAATTATGTATATTTTTTTTTCGCAATTATGTATCTCTTTTTTTCTTTTAGCATTTTGTCCGAGTTAAATGAGTGTCCAATGTGTGAAGAAAATGTGGTTCCTCATAATCTTTTAGATGTTGAAGATATACGTCCATATATTTTAGCTTCTTCTTAGTAAAGGCTTTTGCAAGTGCTTAAATAATTTTCATATTACATTATGTATCTCAATTTCTTAGCATTTAAGTATTTATTTTATTTTGCTTGTATGTTTTTTTTAGTTTAAGCTAATTCAATTGACACCAAATATACTTTAAGTACAGCAATTTTAATTTAACTATCATTTATTAAAACAGGCATAAAACCAACTTGGCGTTGATCAGGACAAAATGTATGTATACTTTAAGGGAGCAACCCAAACCAGCCCGATAAATTATAAATTACTTAAAATGCGACTAAATACATACATACTTATATGTATTGAAATTTTGATACATTAACAATTTGTTGTTCTTTATTGAGAACAAAAAATAATTATTTTTTGTAGTTAAATTATTTATTGATAACTAGAATTAATTGGTCATGTTTTTGTTAAAAGACTGCTGGAATTCCTTTTCTTAATCAGAAAAAATCTGATTGTCATAGGAAGATATTTTGATTTTTTTTAATAATGATAATTCCGGTAATCAAAATAACCGCAATGAAAACGATTAGGGTTGAATTCATTCAAGTTCTGATTTATAATAGAAAAAGTTTGCTCCATAAATAAGTTTTATTAAAAAATACATAAACAAGCTATGTACATAGTAGTAAGCTTTAATTATTTGATGTCTAGATGACAATGATGTAACTTTGCCGCCAAATCCCGTCTAATCTTTTCCTTGTCTTTTACAAAACGCATTTCAAATATCTTCAACAATTCCAAGTTTTTTAGCTCCCCAATAACCTGAAGCCCTTCATCACTGATATTGTCACAAGCTGAGACTTGTAAGACCTTTAAGGTATTTTTTAGATGCACTAGACCGTCCAAGCCATCCCCTTCCAAATGTTTACACTGATGAAGTATAACGGTATCAATGTACTTGCAACCGCTAAAATGATCAAAACCGATTTTCATGACAGATGAGCCAGTGGCATCAATTACTTTTATTTTAAAACGACTGTTTTCGGGTGGTAATGCATTGTAGTTCTGAAATTTACGATTTGGAGCTTCTACCGTGTGTATTGCTCCACCATTTTTGATGACCCATTCTGCACACAGGCGATCGGGGCCAACTTGTTTCAAACGATCTGCATCTACACGATTAAATGCAATGGCCACATAGCCCCACAGCGATTTTCTGGATATTTCTGGATTTATCAATCCGTTTTTAAGCACATTCCAATTGACATTACCAAATCTTTGCAATATTGTCATATTTTTTACTAAAGTTTTACTATATTTTCAATAAAAAACGAGTATTAAAAAAAGAATGCAAAAACTGTTTTTAACTTTCAATAAAATGTAAACAAAAGTCAGCTGTGGCTCGACAATAGTAGGATAGAACAGAGTTGTAATTTTTAATACTCTAACAAGTTGAGCCCAAAAAAAGCAACTACGCATTTAAAAGAGAATATTTTTTTATTGTTTTTCTTAGTTTCTTTTTCGTTCCTTATTCGTGTCTAATTTGTGCTCACAGCAAGTTTATGTGTATTATAACGCGGCGGGTTGTGACAATTTATTTTTTTAACAATTAAATTAAAAATCTGCTAAGAAAAAGTTAATTAAACTAAAGAAATTGTTAATTATACTTAACAAATAGTAAAATAATAAATTTAAAATTGCAAGAATAACAAGAAAATTGCATTTAAAATATAAAAGGCTTGTAAGGAAAAATGTATAAAAAAACCAAGCAAATGTTTAAGCAAAAATTATGAAAAAATACATAAACCAGTGGTAAATAATGAAAATCAATAAATATAAAGTGTCTCGTTTTAAAAAAGAATATTATTTAAAAATTTTATTTTAATTATTATAAAAGAAAAGAATCGCTGACAGTCCAAATTATTATAAATATTTTTTTTCTTCCTTCATTTCCTTATTTTCGTGTGTTGTTATTATACCCTTCACCAATAGGTGAAAGGGTATTATAAGTTTGTGATTCCGTTTGTAATTTTTTTATTAGTGATCGTAGACCCCATAAAAATTATACCGATCGACTCAGAATCGGGAGGAGAATCGATTAAGCGATGTCCGTCTGTCTGTCTGTCTGTCTGTCTGTCCGTCCGTCTGTCTGTCTGTCTGTTGAAATCAAGTTTCTGAAGCCCCTGGAGGATGGACCTACATAAGTTATATACCAGATTTTAGGAAATTCTCCCGCAATGAACGCTATTAAATTTCATTAAAATCGGTTTATAAACACCGAAAATATCGAAAAAATACCAAAAATTAGACGAAAATTTTAAAATTTTTGATTGAAACACACTTTTAAATAACAAGAGAAACAAGATACTCCTGGTGTACATGTGATAATATATTATATATCAGATTTTAGGAAATGGTTCCCCAAAGCACTCTGTAAAATTTTATCAAAATCGGTCCATAAACAACTGAGATACCGCCAAAACACTAAATTTGATTTATCGCAAATTGCCCAAAGTACGCATTAGGGAATGTTTGTTGAAAAAATGAAATGCAGAAATAGGAAAAACCATCCTCGTAGAGCACGGACATACATACATTTTATATCAGATTTTAGGAAATTCCCCCACCAAGCACGTTATTAAATTTTATCAAAAGCGGTCTATAAACAATTGAGATATCGCCATAACACTACATTTGATGTACAGCAAATTGCCCAAAGTACGTGTCTAAGAAATTTTGTTTACATTTTGTAAGTATTGTTTCAGCGATATCTCAGGTGTTTATGGACCGATTGTGATGAAATTTGACATCGTTCTTTTTGGAAGGATTTTCTAAAATCTGATATATAAACTCCACAAATCTGATTATAAATACCATTCAAATTGTACCGATCGACTCAGAATTGGCAGGAGAATCGATTTCGCGACGTCCGTCCGTCTGTTTGTCCGTCCGTCCATCTACCTGTCTGTCCGTCCGTCCGTCCGTCTACCTGTCTGACCGTCCGTCCGTCTACTTGTCTGTCTTTTTTTCTGTTGTAGTCAAGTTTTTGGAGCTCCTGTTTTGTCGATATTTTAGATGTTTATTTTGATCAAATTTAATAGCCTTCTCCGCAGCGGATTACCTAAATTATGATGCACACGGTAATTTGTGGTAGATATAATTTAGTGTCTGCTTTTTGAACATTATGATAACATTTGAGTATGTATTATAAAACAAATTATAGGTAATCTTCCTAGGAAGTACAAAAATGCAGCTAAGTACATGATATCCGTTCAAAACCTACATATGTATGTATGTATCTCACATATCAACGAAAATTTAAATTTTTTAATTGCAATTGGGAGAAATCCGTTCACGTTTGACAATTGCTCCCGTATAAGTTCGCCTAAGGCAATCTCTTAGTAGCTAATAAATGACAAATTATAATTATCTAATTAATTATAATTATCTATCTATTATAACAGATACGATGATGGCATTTAGTATAAAGACGTTGTAAAATATCGTTATTCAGTAAACTTTCTAGAGAGACAACATTTGGCAAAAGTATTTCTGATATTTTGAAAAGTTCGTCATTGGAAATGGGCGAGCTCGGTTCACATTTACTGTTATCTCCCATATAACCCCGACCAGGAATCACTTTAATGCTGATAATTATAATTTCACAAAGAACTAGAGCAAAACTTTCCACACATCCATCGGACAGATCGAAGGAACAATACATCCCAAATATTATTGTTGAAGTATTCATCTTAATTAGTTAACTACAGATTAATAAGTAAATCTTCAATAAATTTTCCGCCAAAGCTGATATCCATTCACTTGAAAACTATATATTTCACGTATGTATCTAAAACTAAGAGTGTATACCTTATAATTCTAAGGCTTATATACATTGACAATCATTGTTAAAGCTTTGATCTAAACCAGTTCAGAGTTTTAAATAACTAATCATGACCTTTTAATAGTTGGATAATTCGTATGAATTAAAGTACACAACCCTCACTGGGCACTGTGTTTTTGGGTTACTTGGTAACTTAATCTTTATCAAATCGATGTGCTCTTGCAAATCTAAGAGCATCTACATTTTGAAGCATCTTTTCTGCATGGTTTATCTGGTCTATCGAACTTTATTAAATGTTCGTAAAATAGACACATATCACTTTAGAATCGAAGTGACGCTGCCTTCGACATCAGCCACCTGCCCAACCTAACCTTTGGGTCCATAACAATTTTAGATGATGACGCTACCAAAAAGCTTTTCGTTTTCCGAATCTTAATTTTAAAGATTCTTTGCATATAATACTAGTATAACCATATATTGCTTACATACATAATATACATATGAAGCATTTGTGTGGGGCTCAACTAAGTCAGTAATCAGAAACTATATAATTATCAATACATTCTTACGATTTTGTACTTTACTTTTGGAACACCATTGGTGAAGGGTATCCAAGATTCGGCAAAGCCGAATATACCACTCTTACTTGTAAGAGTGGTATATTCGGCTTTGCCGAATCTTGGATACCCTTCACCAATGGTGCTGCAAAAGTACTTAATGTAATTCCTAGCAAAATTTGGTTATACTAGTATTATATGCAAAGAGTCTTTAAAATTAAGAGTCGGAAAAAGAAAAGCTTTTCGGTGGCGTCATCATCTAGGATAGTTATGCACCCAAAGGTTAGGTTGGGCAGGTGGCTGATGTCTAGGGAAGCTTCACTTGGGTTCTAAAGTGGTCCCTTTGTGAAAGATAATGATTACTAGACTACAAGTAGAGAATACATATTTAAGCCAGCCAGTAGCTTCGAAATAAAATATACACATATTTTACGAACATTTAATGAAGTTCGATAGACCAGATAAACCATGCAGAAAAGATGCTTCAAAATGTAGATGCCCTTACATTTGCAATAGCACATCGATTTGATGAAGTTTAAGTATTCTGGCATGCAACCCAAAAACACTGTGCCCAGTGAGGGTTGTGCACTTTAATTCGTACGAATTATCCCACCAGTAAAAGTTCTTGATTAGTTATGTAAAACTCTGAAGTTAGCGGACTGATTTAGGTCAAAGCTTTAACAATGATAAGCCTTAAAATTATAGGGTATACACTCTTAGTTTTAGATACATACGTGAAATATATAGCTTTTGAATGGATGGATATCAGCTTTGTCGGAAAAGTTATTAAAGATTTACTTATTAATCTGAAGTTAGTTAATTAATTAAAATGAACACTTCATCAATAATATTTGGGATGTATTGTTCTTTCGATCTGTCCGATGGATGTTTGGAAAGTTTTGCTCTAGTTCCTTGTGCAATTTTAATGTGATTTAATTTATCAGCATTAAATCGATTCCCGGTCGGGGTTATATGGGAGATTTCACTAAATGTGAATAGAGCTCCCCCATTTTCAATATCGAACTTTTCAAGAGATCAGAAATACTTTTGTCAAATGTTGTCCCTCTAAAAAGTTTATTTTAGACGCTATCGCCCTGAATATCAATATTGTACAACGTCTTTATACTAAATGTCATCATCGTATCTTAGCCGAAGTTATACGGGATCAATTGTCAAACGTGAATGGATTTCTCCCAATTGCATTTAAAAAATTTAAATTGTCGTTGATATGTGAGATACTTACATACATATGTAGGTTTTGAACGGATATCATTGCATTTTTGTACTTCCTAGGAAGATTACCTATAATTTGATATATAATACATTCTCAAATGTTATCATAATGTTCAAAAGTCAGACACAAAATTAAGATTAATGCAGAGTGTCTGTCTGCTAAAATCAGATTTGTGGAGCTCCTGGATCTTACACAAAATTTTAGGATATTGTCCCACCCTGAATTTTATCATTGTCGATCAAAACACCATCGCTTAAACGCTAAATTATATCTACCACAAATTACCGAATGCATCAGGATTTAGGTAATCCCCTGCGAAGGACGCTATTTAATTTCATCAAAATAAACACCTGAGATATCGACAAAACAGGAGCTCCAAAAACTTGACTACAACAGAAAAAATTACATACAGGTAGACGGACGGACAAAAAAACAGACGGGCGGACGGACGGACGGAGGTCGCGAAATCGATTCTCCTGCCGATTCAAAGTTGATCGGTACAGTTTGAATGGTATTCGTAATCAGATTTGTGGAGTATAGATTTTAGAAAATCCTCACACAAAGAACGATGTCAAATTTCATCACAATCGGTCCATAAACACCTGAGATATCGCTGAAACAATACTTACGAAATGTAAACAAAATTTCTTAGACACGTACTCTGAGCAATTTGCTGTACATCAAATGTAGTGTTATTGCGATATCTCAATTGTTTACGGACCGCTTTTGATAAAATTTAATAACGTGCTTGGCGGGGGAATTTCCTAAAATCTGATATAAAATTTATGTAGGTCCGTACTAAAGGAGGATGGTTTTTCCTATTTCTGCATTTCATTTTTTCAACAAACATTCTCTAATGCGAACTTTGGGCAATTTGCGATACATCAAATTCAATGTTTTGGCGATATCTCAGTTGTTTATGGACCGATTTTGATAAAATTTTACAGAGTGTTTTGGGAAACTATTTCCTACAATCTGATATATAATATATTATCACATGTACACCAGGAGTATCTTTTTTCTCTTGTTATTTAAAAGTGTGTTTCAATCAAAAATTTTAAAATTTTCGTCTAATTTTTGGTATTTTTTCGATATTTTCGGTGTTTATAAACCGATTTTAATGAAATTTAATAGCGTTCATTGCGGGAGAATTTCCTAAAATCTAATATATAATTTATGTAAGTCCATCCTCCAGGGGCTTCAGAAACTTGATTTCAACAGACAGACAGACAGACGGACGGACAGACAGACAGACAGACAGACAGACGGACATCGCTTAATCGATTCTCCTCCCGATTCTGAGTCGATCGGTATAATTTTTATGGGGTCTACGATCACTAATAAAAAAATTACAAACGGAATCACAAACTTATAATACCCTTTCACCAATAGGTGAAAGGGTATTATAAGTTTGTGATTCCGTTTGTAATTTTTTTATTAGTGATCGTAGACCCCATAAAAATTATACCGATCGACTCAGAATCGGGAGGAGAATCGATTAAGCGATGTCCGTCTGTCTGTCTGTCTGTCTGTCTGTCCGTCCGTCTGTCTGTCTGTCTGTTGAAATCAAGTTTCTGAAGCCCCTGGAGGATGGACCTACATAAGTTATATACCAGATTTTAGGAAATTCTCCCGCAATGAACGCTATTAAATTTCATTAAAATCGGTTTATAAACACCGAAAATATCGAAAAAATACCAAAAATTAGACGAAAATTTTAAAATTTTTGATTGAAACACACTTTTAAATAACAAGAGAAACAAGATACTCCTGGTGTACATGTGATAATATATTATATATCAGATTTTAGGAAATGGTTCCCCAAAGCACTCTGTAAAATTTTATCAAAATCGGTCCATAAACAACTGAGATACCGCCAAAACACTAAATTTGATTTATCGCAAATTGCCCAAAGTACGCATTAGGGAATGTTTGTTGAAAAAATGAAATGCAGAAATAGGAAAAACCATCCTCGTAGAGCACGGACATACATACATTTTATATCAGATTTTAGGAAATTCCCCCACCAAGCACGTTATTAAATTTTATCAAAAGCGGTCTATAAACAATTGAGATATCGCCATAACACTACATTTGATGTACAGCAAATTGCCCAAAGTACGTGTCTAAGAAATTTTGTTTACATTTTGTAAGTATTGTTTCAGCGATATCTCAGGTGTTTATGGACCGATTGTGATGAAATTTGACATCGTTCTTTTTGGAAGGATTTTCTAAAATCTGATATATAAACTCCACAAATCTGATTATAAATACCATTCAAATTGTACCGATCGACTCAGAATTGGCAGGAGAATCGATTTCGCGACGTCCGTCCGTCTGTTTGTCCGTCCGTCCATCTACCTGTCTGTCCGTCCGTCCGTCCGTCTACCTGTCTGACCGTCCGTCCGTCTACTTGTCTGTCTTTTTTTCTGTTGTAGTCAAGTTTTTGGAGCTCCTGTTTTGTCGATATTTTAGATGTTTATTTTGATCAAATTTAATAGCCTTCTCCGCAGCGGATTACCTAAATTATGATGCACACGGTAATTTGTGGTAGATATAATTTAGTGTCTGCTTTTTGAACATTATGATAACATTTGAGTATGTATTATAAAACAAATTATAGGTAATCTTCCTAGGAAGTACAAAAATGCAGCTAAGTACATGATATCCGTTCAAAACCTACATATGTATGTATGTATCTCACATATCAACGAAAATTTAAATTTTTTAATTGCAATTGGGAGAAATCCGTTCACGTTTGACAATTGCTCCCGTATAAGTTCGCCTAAGGCAATCTCTTAGTAGCTAATAAATGACAAATTATAATTATCTAATTAATTATAATTATCTATCTATTATAACAGATACGATGATGGCATTTAGTATAAAGACGTTGTAAAATATCGTTATTCAGTAAACTTTCTAGAGAGACAACATTTGGCAAAAGTATTTCTGATATTTTGAAAAGTTCGTCATTGGAAATGGGCGAGCTCGGTTCACATTTACTGTTATCTCCCATATAACCCCGACCAGGAATCACTTTAATGCTGATAATTATAATTTCACAAAGAACTAGAGCAAAACTTTCCACACATCCATCGGACAGATCGAAGGAACAATACATCCCAAATATTATTGTTGAAGTATTCATCTTAATTAGTTAACTACAGATTAATAAGTAAATCTTCAATAAATTTTCCGCCAAAGCTGATATCCATTCACTTGAAAACTATATATTTCACGTATGTATCTAAAACTAAGAGTGTATACCTTATAATTCTAAGGCTTATATACATTGACAATCATTGTTAAAGCTTTGATCTAAACCAGTTCAGAGTTTTAAATAACTAATCATGACCTTTTAATAGTTGGATAATTCGTATGAATTAAAGTACACAACCCTCACTGGGCACTGTGTTTTTGGGTTACTTGGTAACTTAATCTTTATCAAATCGATGTGCTCTTGCAAATCTAAGAGCATCTACATTTTGAAGCATCTTTTCTGCATGGTTTATCTGGTCTATCGAACTTTATTAAATGTTCGTAAAATAGACACATATCACTTTAGAATCGAAGTGACGCTGCCTTCGACATCAGCCACCTGCCCAACCTAACCTTTGGGTCCATAACAATTTTAGATGATGACGCTACCAAAAAGCTTTTCGTTTTCCGAATCTTAATTTTAAAGATTCTTTGCATATAATACTAGTATAACCATATATTGCTTACATACATAATATACATATGAAGCATTTGTGTGGGGCTCAACTAAGTCAGTAATCAGAAACTATATAATTATCAATACATTCTTACGATTTTGTACTTTACTTTTGGAACACCATTGGTGAAGGGTATCCAAGATTCGGCAAAGCCGAATATACCACTCTTACTTGTTTTTATACGTAGTTTTAATGCCCTATCTTTAATTTTATTTTCGTCTTATATTGCGTGCGATTGTATGTTGTCTGTGTGTGCGATGGAGTGAGTGCAAGAAAAACTTTTATGGGCAATATTGAAGAAAATATACAAGAACCTATTAGGCAAGTTCGATCTTAAAATATCCTACAGCAAGATTATTTTTTATTTAATAGATACCAATGTAAAGTTAATGAGTCCCTATGCTCCACTGGGAGTCAATGATAGCAGAAGAAGAAGAATGTAAAGTTAAAGTATGGGAATTAATAGTAGAATATGACTTCGGGCAAATGACCACCTTTAGCACATTGTCAGACTTCCGACAAGTAAATCACGCGTAACCGCTTCGGCTATGAATATCCGAAGGCAAGCTCCCAGTCAATCTTCATACTTAATCCTATCTAATCTTTCGTAGATGATAGCAACATTTGCAATTCGTATTCATTCAACTATAGGCCAAGCATGTTGGAGATTGATGCTAAGAAACAAAACGTGAATGTCCTGCCCTTAACAAGGCTAATCAGATTCGCTGCCCTCATGATTACGGGTGCTATAAGGATTACACCTTCAAAGACATTCTTTGTTATGCTCAAAAGGCTCCCGGTTGAGCTAATGGCCACTTCGTAGCTCTAAACTCAGCAATTAGGTTAAGCACTACCGGCGAATGATCTACTTCATCTTTAGGCCTCCACTATTTTGGATAAACTAACTAACATCCCCGAAAACATTGACTACTGTATTCCCTCACCCGTTTTCGAGCAATCTTTCTCTGTGGATATCTCTGGGGCTCAACTCGCTTCCACAGCAGGGACCCTGGATATCTACTCGGATGGATCTAAATCGGCACGTGGTGTGGGTGGGGGCTTCTTTATCCGACTTCTTGGGACAAAAGTAAAATTCAAGCTCCCCATACAATGAAGTATTCTTCCAGCTGAAATCTCAGCTATTTAAAGGGCGAGCAAGTGGCTCACGTATCACCGAATATATTCTTACGATATTCGCTTCTGTACGGATAGTCTTGCCGCAATTCATTCCTTATCATCGGTCTACACGACATCCGTTCTCATCCCTGAATGCCGGGCATCCCTAAATGAGATGGCGAGACATTCCAACATCGAACTTTACTGGGTACACAGTCATAGTAATGTGCCAGGCAACACCACTGCGGACAACCTAGCAAAAGGTGGTGCTCTCCTTAGTCAGGAAAACACTGACCAATTTATAGGTATACCGCTATCTGCATGCAACTGCTCATTAAGCAGTTTCTTTTTAGGTCCGCACAGACCAACTGGTCCACAGAAACGACCTGTTTGATCTCTAGACTCACATGGCCAACTTACGACCGTAAGCGTTCTGCAATCTTGGTCAGCTTTCCGCGCCATAGACTTCGCACACTTATCTTAGTAATCACAGGACACTGGTTAATAGGTTTACATGCTAGAAGACTTAATTTTCAAAGCAATGACTACTGCAGAAGCTATCACAACGTAAAAGAGGAAAAAACCATCACTCACTTCCTTTGCCACTGCCCAGCCCTTGCTGATATTATTAGGTCACAAAGGGACCGTCGCGGACCAGAAGGACTGCATCCTGCCTAACCTAAACTAACCTAAGACCCAATGTTGTGTGCTAACATATAAACGTTTAACAGATCATGTTGCTTCATCTGTAATTATGGGTGGTACAAATATTAAGGAATCAAAAACTCTTGAAGTTCTGGTCATGAAAATGCAGTGCAATGTCCGTGAGACTGAACAGATTTTTCAAGTTTCGAAAGAAACATTTAAGTGCCTCGGTTTTCTTAAGCGGTGTAAAACTTACTTCACTCCAACTGATCTATTGTAGTCGATTTGACAGTGGATCGCACAACACACTTTAGGGAAAATTCGTTCTTTAGCCGTACAGTACGAATGTGGAACAAACTTCTTGCAGAAGTCTTTCCAACCAATTATGATATCAAGAGGTTCAAATCAAATATCTACAAACACTACTCCCTCTATCCTCCTCTCCATAACCTTATTTTCTAGTTCCATCACAATGCAATGCATAAGTAGGGGTGATCCCCTGAGTGCTGGTCCAAATAAAAAAAGGACTCCCGAAAACATTGAATTCGTTGAAAGCTATTTACATGAAAATCCGCGACTTTCGATACGGAAAAGAGCAGCCTCATTGGTACATGGTCATACCAAGATTATTATTTAAAAAAACAATATCCTTTTAAAATTTAAATCGTTCAAAAAATAACATAAAGTTACTTTGTTTTATGCAAATTTTTTTGTGAAACGATGTTGAAGCACTTTCGCACTGTAAATCGCATTTTTTTGGAGCGACGAGGCTAATTTTTAAAAAACTACAGTTAATGGTTTCTAAGAGCCAACAACCCTTGATTGAAACTTTAAAAACTATTGCAAAGCCCCAAGGTAACTGTTTTTTTTTTGTCGAGGCCAGGCGACGAATATCAACTTTAAAAATTATCGACACATGATTAAAGAATTCATTTTGAAAAACCTGCCAGCTCATCCATTCAATAGGATGGGGCGATTGCATACACAGCCAGAGCTTCGATGAATTTGCTTAGGGAAAATTTCTCCCCAAAAACTGATCAGTAGCTTTGAGGATATCCCATGGTCACCGAGGTCGCCCGATCTAACTCCCAAGGCTACCTCAAAGAGAAGGTTTATAATGACAATCGCCAAACTCTTGTGGCTTTAAAGGAAAATATTCGTCGAGAAAAGTGTGTGGGGCAGAACACAAGGTTCCGTTTTGAACAGTATGTTTAACTCAATGAAAGTTATCTGGATGTATGTACGCACTCTTTAAAAAATAAAATCTGCATTTCCATTTCATCGTTTAATAATCTTAATAAAACTTTGTGTCAATTATTACGTTTTTTACTTACGTCATGGCATAATTACACTAGGGAAAGTTCTCAATTTTTAAGACCCTGTTATGTCAAAAATGCAAAATGAAACTCAATGACATGAATTTAAGATTTGCACCACACGCATCACTCCATAGTTTAATCTTATTTTCCGGACATTCTGTAAAATTGAGAACGAAGTGTGTGGTGATTTTACCTAGTTTGTTATACCATGATTTAAGTTTAAAAATCTGCTACCTGGCACTGTATTAAGGTATCAGAAGTTCTTAATGTTTTAACGATGTTCGTCGGACTAAACACATTTTCCAAGAATGAAAACTTCAAGTTTCTTGGCTTTATAAAGCGCTTTCACTTAAATTGATCTCCTTACTTTTCATACCAGCTTCATATATCCGACAGAAAATGGAATATGTGCCGGTACTTTAAAGTCTTTTTTGGAGCTTTTTGATAGTGTGCGGACGAGGGGTTATTTATTGGAGGTATAAGTTTAGCCAACTCTTTTGTCATGGTGCCAGGGTATTGTATGTTTGCATTAAGCCTTTTCTGAGTGCTATTTTCATTCCAGTGTGGCACATAGTATATCAAAGTTTCTTGGTGCAGTTTTCCTAGCCCATATTATTTAAGAGAAAATATTTAAATATTATTAAACTTTTTTTATCTAATCTAAGTTTAGGACATATTTATTGACTATTTAGCCAAATGAATAAGAATAAAGTTTACAAAGAAAGCACTCGCTGCTAAGGCCATCGACTTTCCATATACAGAAGTGTAGGGTATAAATAATCATACAAATTTGAGATTCGAAAACTCCCTTTACTTTAAATCTTTTTGTGTTTATTTAGTTTATCCATGCAATGATAAATATGTATGTATATGTACACATGTAAATAAATTGAAAACTTTTCTGTATATGTTGAATAAATTTGTAAATGCGAGTGTCATTGGAGTTTGAATGTTTCTCATGTGCCATTCTTAAAAGTATCTCAGCAGAGATGAAAGTTTTGCTAGAATTGTGCGTTGATTATATTTTCAAAGAAACACTTAAAGTTTATAACGACTTTATATTCAGATTTCATTCTAATTCCCTTAAACATAAAAGTTTTTCTTTTTCCGTGTATAAATTTTGTTCTTTTTGTTAGTGGGCACCACTGTTTTACGGAAAGCCATAAACAATCTTTTCTAGAAGCATTAAAAGCTTTTTCGAAATCTCGAGGTTTGAGATCTAATACACAAAAGTACTACCCAGTAAGAACAGTGTCAAACGTTTGAAATATGATGACTTTTACATTTGATATCAAACGTTTTTTTCAAACTTTTTTCAAACCTAAACAGATGTTTGAGATTTACATTAAGCTATTCTGAATTAAGACTGCTATTTTTGGCCCTTGTGGCTTTGTATTGCAATATGAATTTTTAATAAAATAAAATAAATAAAATAATTTTCAAATGAGGGTTCATTTGAGAATAAACGTTTGAAAAATTATAGTTTCTCAAATTGAGAATAAAGATTATTCTCAAATCATTATCAAACCCTAAGATGATTTGAGAATAATTTGAAAAATGGTGTTATATAAATTTGATAAAACCTTATTTCAAATTTTTTTCAAATATTAAAAAAATAATTTATGTTAAAAAAATTAATGTTTAAGATATTTTAATGGAATGGCATTGCATTTCAAAGAAATTCGTTATTTCATTCGGATTTTTTCAAATTGATCCATATTTGACCATAAAACCTTGCTTAAAAAATGTCAAGATTAAAAGTTCAATAATATTCGTATGCATAAGTAAATTTTCTTTGTTTCTTAAAATTTTTCTTACTTAACAATAAAAAAATTATATTTTAAGCAAAAGAATTCAAATATTATGCACCGTTTTCAAAAACAAAATAAACAAACTCAAAAATATCAAAAATACAACGCCATTTTATTTATGTTCCACATGTAGATGATATCCACATTTGAAAAACCTTTGTGAATGAGGTTTGATAATGATTTGAGAATAAAGGCATTTCTCAATTTGAGAATAAAGTCCCCTTTTTGTTGAGAACGCTATTATTCTTAAATCAGTATCAAATCAGTATCAAACGATTGACCTTTGAAAAAACATTTATTTTCAAATCATCCTCAATTTGAGAATAAACCTTTTTTCTTACTGGGTAAGTACTACAGTAATATCGAATACTTTAATTGTGTTTTCAGTTGCCAAAATGCCATAACGTATGGCAACTGATAACCAATAACAGAACCTCAGTTGCCCTGTCAATTATTAATCATATTGTAGATGGTAAAAAGAGTCAATTCTTGTTGCCAGTTATAGGTTATTTCAGCAACCGGGAATTAGTAGGGGTACTTTAATTGCGTTGTCAGTTGCCAAAATGTCATTACGTATGGCAACTGATAGCCAATAACAGAACCTCAGTTGCCCTGTCAATTATCGATTATATTGTAGATGGCAACAAGAGTTAATTCTATTTGCCAGTTATAGGTCATTTCGGCAACCGGGAATTCGTAGTTTCTTAAATTTTTGTAAAAAAAGCAAAAAAAAATATATTCCCATGTCCCTATCCGACAATGCCTGGAAACTTTATTTTTAAATGAAACAAGTTTTTATTCTGTATTTTTAAATTTTAGAGACAATCCAAATTTTACAATGTTTTCGCTCAATTAATTTCTTTAGTATAATCGACAACGTAGATTGTATCATATTAAGGTTGTAAAAATTTCCATGTAACTTCTGGAAACTTCGATTCGAAAAATCTTAAAGCAACACTAATTTTTAAAAGTTTAAATATTTATATTTTTGTGTTGCCAGTAGACGAAGCAACTAAAATACGGTTGCCATACACAATTGAGCCATTTATATTTGGCGTAAATATCAAGGTAGATGTAGAGTTTTCTGTATTAAGTTGTGATAAATGAGAATTTTACGAATGTCAATACTCGCTACATCCGATAAATCATGCAGATAAAGCTCCCAGATCTCGTGTGGACATTTATTGTTGAAAGTGGGCCATGTTTGCCTGACTATTGAACAAGTGGTTTCAAAGGACCAAGTATTTTGCGCTATCCCGTAAAGAAGTTGTCTAATTACTGATTTGCAGGCGGATAGCGGTAAGCCCGTAAATTAATCGATGTTATCCTGACTCAGGAGTGCACCGGACTTAGCAAGTTTTTCCGCAGTGTGGCTACCAGGTATGTTGTTGTGCCCGGGTACTTAGAAAAGTTCGATATTACAATGTTTCGCCATCTCGTTAAGAGATGCCCGGCATTCGCGGGTAAGAACAGATCTCGTGTGGACATTAGATAGGGCTTTATGGCAGCCTGACAAAAACGAATATCGCTATCGTGTATTCTGTGGTATCTTAACTATTTGTCATCTTTGTATATGGCCGATATTTCGGATTGAAGAATTTTACATCAGGAAGCCAAAAACAAATTTCCTTCCTTAATAGTGGGATGAAGAAGGCCCTCCCTACGCCTATCTTTGACTTGGAGTCGTCCGTGTATACCTCCAGACAAGCGTCATCAAGGGATGAGGGATCTACAGAGTTATCTGCAGTAAAGGACTGCGTTTTCTTGTTGTTATTGTAACAGCTCTAACACTTACAATTTAATAATTTTGTTTTTTTTTATGGGGGATCTGTTTTGAGATCAAGGTCAAGAAATTGTGCTACTTCTACTGGATGAATCCATAAATCCTCAGGACTAAGTGAAGTAGGTTTCGTAGTACAGTTGAAAATGTGGAGGTATTATGAGTACCCTGATCACAACCTGAGCATATGTTGGGGACCGCACGGTCAATGCGGGACCAAAAGATATTTAATCTGTTGCTCTATCCCGATCTCAGTTGATCCAGAAAGACTCTTGTTTTTCTTCTTCTGCTATGGGCGACCTCCTAATACAACATTCATGCGATAACCTGAAATCGTGGAGTTGGTGGCGTCTTTATGAATGTTGTTTAATGCTGTCATGTACGAGGTATGATCTAAAGGATCAAGTACATATCTTCTTATGCTATCCTAGGTACCGATAGTGCTAAGTCGGACAGACGTGTTAAGGGCGATTTGTTGTGCCATTAGTTCGACTGGCAGTCAGTTAAGCATGACAAAGAGTACTTTAGATGATGTAGTTCTTGAGGCAAAAACATTAGTTGCAGTTCATACGTTCTAAAAAGTGAGTGGATATGACAAACCCTTTAAAACGGGTATGGTTTTTTTTGGCTGTTGCATATAAATACATAGATATTTATGAGTGACGTTGATCTCTATTTAAACATTTTCTTTGCTTTCATTAGTTTTTCACAAATTTCCCTGTTCGTTTTTCCGCTTTTTCCTTCTACAATAGTTTAAACATCAATGTGACAATTAGTCAATAATTAAGGAAGAATTAAAAAAAATCACAACATCAAAAAAAAGTGTAAATGAAAGAGAGCAAAAAGAAGAAGAAAATTGAAAACAAAAGAAAATTAGAAAAATCACAATCACAACCTAAAAACACATGTGTATGTATGTTTGAGTGTTCTAAAAGCGGCGCAGCAAGTGGAGCGGGCCATAAAAAGATAAACAAATAAATAAATACATAAAAATGAATAAAAACTAAAAATTTTTAATGCAGACATACAGACTGTGACTTGTGATGGTGGTGTACAACAAAACGACTCTCGATTAGGAGTACGAAAAAATCTGTATTTGGTTCTGTTTATTTTTTGTTCTGCTCTACTCTTTTCTGTTCTGTTTTGTTTTTATTTTGTTTTTCTAAGGTTGGTTGACTATTTGTCACAATCGAAAAACAACGGACACTACAACGACAACAAAAACAACAACAACAAAGAGAACAGAGAAAACAACAAATTGTAATAATTAAACATCAAACTTTATAATTTATATTGCGCTATCAATAATTGCAACGAGGTAAGTTCTACTTTTCTATTTATTTTTTCACTTGAAATTTATATAGGTATTGGGTGTTGAAAAAAGTTCAGTACCTATAAAATTTTACTTAAAATTAAAAAAAAGTCATCAACAATATCCAGTTATCAATTGAATGTTATACTTGGTGGCCGTCCCCCACCTATTGCAGAGGAAGAGAGAAGTCTGCCGAGAACTACTAGGGTATTACTGGCACAATTAAGATCAGGTTATTGTAGTCGACTTGATTCATACTGGTCCAGAATTAATCCTACAATACCCAACACCTGTCCAGCTTGTGGAGAAAGTCCACACACTACCCAGCACCTCTTTCAATGCGCAGCAAACCCGACACTCCTAACTCCCGATTCCCTATGGACTAACCCTGTTGAAGCGGCGCGTCATTTGGGAATGGATTTAGAGGAGTCCCCTAATTTAGGAGAATAATAATGACATATTTTTTTTTCATATTTTGATTGCAGATCACGCTGTTACAACAACAACAACTTAAAATGAAATACATAGTACGATCTTTGACAAATCAAATATCTGATGTTTTTATCGATAACCTTTTTTGCAATTGGATTAAGTCTAGTTTAGGTGAACTGCACCGATCTTAAAAATTTTTACAGCCCTTAAAGAACTTTTAATTTTAAGAACAATAGTATACAAATTTTTGGCAAGTAACTTCTGGTTTGGAAGATATAGTGCTTTAAATTTCCGAAATACAAATCGATATATCCCTTTTATTTTTGCATCGAGAGTTGCAATATGTATATCATGGGAAAGTGCTCCGAAATATTTTTCAGATGAGATATCTCAATCGGCATTAAGGAATTATTAACAAAAATGTTAAATTTTACCCTAGGTTTTTGTACAAAATGCTTATATCTAGAAAACTAATCGATATGACGTAAACCAATGGTAAAAATAAGTAAGTAGCCAACCTTTTAAGCTTTCATATGGAACCAATATTGAGCCAAAATCTTTCAACATAACAGAGATATCGAGGGTTATAGTTGATTCTTTTTATCTTTCAGTTCCAAAGTCTAGTTTATATGAACTTTACCGATTTTATAATAAACTTTTAATTTTAAGAATAAAAGTGTAAAATGAAATAAAATATAAAAAATTATTTGAAAAAAATATATAATATATATATATATATATATATATATATATATATATATATATATATATATATATATATATATATATATATATATGATATACACAATGTTACTATCGGTGCAAAAATAAGAGAGATTTATCGATTTATATTTCAGAACTTTAAAGCTGTATATCTCCCAAACCAAAATCTTCCGATCTATAAAAACCCTGTCAAAACAAAAAGCTAACAGGAAAAAAATTTAAAAAAATTGATGCAGTCCAGTTGAACTAGCCATGTTCCAAACTTTTAAACAAATGTTAAATTTTACCCTTGGTTTTTAAGCGAAAATGTTCATAACTCGAAAACTGACCGATATAACGTAATCCAATGATATAAAGGCTTAAGTAGTCAACCTTTTATAAAAACAAATGTTTAAAATCGGTGCAGTTCAATTTAACTAGACTTTGGAAACGAAAGATTAAAAAAAACTTTGAACCTTAATATCTTTGTTATCTTAAAAGTTATGAGCTAATTATCAGTATCAGATGAAATCTTAAAAAGTTGACTACTTAAATCTATCATTATTACGTTATAACGACTAGTTTTCGAGATATGGACATTTTTGCAAAAAAAAACTAAAGTTTACATTTACTCTTTTTCTTAATAGTTCCTTAATGGGTAAATGAATACTGAAAAGAATTATTCACATATAAATGATATTTGGATGCACTTTCACATGACACACATATTGTTACAATCGGTTCAACATTAAGAGAGATGTACCTATTTATATATCCCAAACCAAAAGTTTCTTGGCCATAAAAAAGATTTCAAACAAAAGGTACTTTAAGTCGCTATCAGAAAAAAACTTAAAAAAAACGCTACATTTTCCCGTGCTATGAAGTTTACGAAAGTTTTGAAAATGTGTATAAAATTTAAGGAAAATAAATTGAAAACTGATGAAGGTGTGAAGGTTTAAAAAAAAAATTTAAAGAAAAACTGATCAAGTAAACCTGATGTGTGTGAAACAGCACTAAGCGATACAGAATAATAATCTAAAGTTGCAAAGGTCGGGTCAACCTTCAGTCAAATTGGTTGAATTCAAAATGGTGGATAGCACAAAGAACTTGCTACCTTTTCTTGTATATGGCCATAGTTATTGCTTCAAGACATGTTTGCGATCGGTTGATACTGTTTTTTTCATATCATAAGGATCATTATAACTTTGTGAGCTTATTTATCTTAGATCGAAATATTCTGAATTTTATACAACTAAATCACTTATAAGTTATTTTATATGTTATTTTGAGTGACAAATCCTCCAATCTTTAAATTACCTACACCAGTTTATAACCCAAAACTTTTTTGTGTACCCAATATATTTTTATCTTACAGTATTTTTACAATATATTTCTAATAGAGGGGAAACTTACCAATATTTATACCCTTCACCAGAATCGGTAGAAAGGGTATATATAAGACTCAGCTATAAGTATATCAATAGCTCAAAATCACTTCCCAATCTGGTAATACATAAGGGAGACGTCTCAAGATAATTTTTGTATGATGACAAAATTTAGTAAATATATATGTATCTAGATTCATGCATAAAAAAGTCATTGTTGAAGGGTATCATATAGTCGGACTTAACCGACTATATAACTTTCTTATTTGTTTTTTAATTTGCTTCAATTATTAATAATTGTTTTTATATATTTTTCATTAATTCTTGTTAAATCATCATGAATTCATAACTTTTTATTTTTTTTTTTTGCCTTGAATATTTTATGCACAATTCTTAAAAATGTACTTTTCCTTAGTGGAGTTTTTTCCGACTTGACTGTACACGATTTAAAAAGTTTTATAGAACTCATTTGTAATTAAATTTGTAAATTATTTAAAAATCTTTAATTATGTAGTTATTAAACAATTGCAGTCAAAATTATTACAAATTATCATAGGACACATGGTTTCAAAATAATAGAAATTTATAAAAAAAATGTTTAGATAAATGCATACATACATATGTACATTAGGGTGGGTCATTTTTTTGCCTCAAGTGCTCATAGCAATTGTTTTTCTATGCGATCATTCTAAGGAACTTTGGCAAAGAATTTGCGCCGAAGTTTTGTTTGAGTTTTGGAGCTTTTGAACGAAAAATTCCGTACATTTTTAATCCCAAATATTAATAAAACTAACTGTTAGCTGTATTGAAAAGATTTCATTCTTCTCCAATTAAGTAATATCTCTAGAATTTTGAAATTTTAAGCTTTTTTGATCAAAATTTTGGTAAATCAAAAAAAAGTTGCATTTTCAAATATTTCTAGTATTTTAAAGACTGTTTCTAACTGGATTATTACAACCAAAGGTTTTTGGTACCGTTGTATTGCCGGCACTTCGCAAAATCTAAAATTTTATTTATTTCTTAAAACAGCTTAGATAGGTAAATTTAGAAATGCCACTTTTTTTTTGCAAAAATTAACCAAAATTTCGAACGACACTTTTTACATTTTCCAAAGTGTCAACTTCACAACCAATTTAATTAAAAAAGTTTAAATGTCCTAAAATTCTACAGACTTCAGGCAATTGTTGGAGTATAAAAACTTTCCAATACGGCAAGCTGTTAGTTTTATATTTGGGATTGAAAATGTAGAAAATGTTTCGTTCAAATTCTCTAAATCTCAAACAAAACTTTAGCGCCAATTCTGAAGGACTCAAAATTACTTTAAGACCTATGGTTTCTTTGGGAAAGTTCCTTAGAATGACTGTAAGTACTTTAGTAAAGGGTTATCCATTTCGTGGTTTCAAAAGTATAGTACTGGAATTCGACATCTGTCAAACTAAGTTGTTAAACCAATTTTTTTCTTTCGAAAATTACCTCAAAAGAATCAATGCTTGCAACATTTCAAGTGACGGTCATTAAAATGATGTAGTGTTTTACACATAATGTCAACGGTCAAGCATTTTGATAAACAAGTAGGAAAGTGCTATAGTCGGTCAAGCCCGGCCATACGATACCCTTCACCACTTAGGTCAAAGGTGTTCTTTTTCGTAAATAAAGACAAATATTTCCTAAATTTTGTCATAATTCAAACATTTTCTTAAGATTTATATACTTAAGCTGTTTCCGTCATTTTCACTTATATGGGGGCTAGGGTCAAATGTGGACCGATTATTTAGCGAATTGCTTACACTTTTTACAAAAATTATGTATGCCAAAAATAAACTTAAAATTGTAATTATTTTCAGATTTATGAGGTCTTAAGTGATATTTGTCTCATTTAGTGCGTTTTGATAGAAGAGTTTGTATGGGAGCTATGGTCAAATGTGGACCGATTTCAACGAAATTTGTTACAGTGATTTTGTAGTATTTGTCTTAAATTTAATGAAAAAATACTGATATTTGTGGCCAAAATATCAATTCTGGGAAGTGGGACATACAGTGGTGGTCACGTATTTAGCACAAATGGTATCTGTTATCTCTTATAGGAAATATTAGGTCCAAATTCAATTTTTTCACTACTTTCTTTTTGTAATGTATTATACGTGATGCGAAGATGAAGTCGTAATCCTTTTATATACATATTTCTTAAAAATAATTTTTTTTTGCAATTATTTAAAAAAAAAACTCATAAAAAATACTGGACATAAGTTTAGCACAAATTAAAAACAATATTTATTAAAAAACAAAAACAAGTTATTCAATTAAATTTCTTTAAAAAAAAACTAATATTTTGTAGGATATCCTTTATTTTGTATAACTGACACACATCTTTTAGGCACACTATTCACAAGAGCCAGGCAACGCTCATTTGGGATAGCGTGCCATGCTTTTTGGATTTCCGTCCATAAATCATTTAAGTTGTTAGGCTTTAAGCTTGTTATATGATTCTCTATACCATTCCAAAGATTCTCAATAGGATTGAGATCCGGAGATTGAGCTGGCCATTTCAAAATATCTATTTGACTCTCCTCCAAGCAACACTTCACAGTACATGAAATGTGTTTAAGGTCATTGTCATGCATGAAGCGCCAGCTAGGTGGCATCTTTGCTTCTGCATATAGTATAATGATATCGGCTAGGATATTTTTATAAACGTGTTGATCCATACGTGTGTCAATTTTGTGTATTGGACCAACTCCATGCCCTGAGAATGCAGCCCACACCATCACATTTCCTCCACCATGTTTTACAGTATTTGACGTATACTTGGGGTTGTGCTGCATGTTCGGAAAATACCATACATATCTCTTTCCATCAGATCCAAATCTGCAAAACTTTGATTCGTCGCTCCAAAGTATGTTTTTCCAAAAATCTAATGGCTTTTCCAAATGCTATCGGACGCAAGAAATTCGTGACTTCAATTTCTTTTTTGACACATGTCGCTTGTGTTGCACGATGCAGCCACGCAAATTTTTTTCATTAAGGCGTCTTTGTATCTTTCTGTCGGAGACATCAATACCGTATTTTGATGACATTTCACTATTTATTTCAATGGAGCTCTTAAAAGGGTCGATCACTGACACTCCATGTATTAAAGAATCCTCTTTTGTTGTCGGTTTTCTTGGTCTAGGTGCCCGTGGACCCTTTTTAATTGTTCCGTGTGCTTTTATATGGCTCAAAGCATTATATACCATCTTTCTGGAGCAATTTAAAATACATACTTGCTATTTCACTTCCAGGGCATCCTCTCGAATTTATTTCATAAATCACCTGTCGTTGCGCATCTGTGCACCATTTATTTTTGGCCATGTCTAATAAATATTTTATTTCTAAAAAACTTTCAACTGTGCACACACAATATGATAAAAAACTTACCAAAAATTAATTAAAAATTCAAAAAATAACAGAAATGTAAAATTTTTAATATTTGTGCTAAATCTGTGTCCAGCTCCAATTACGTATTACCAACAAATAAATTATATATGAAGCAACTGAAGAAAGGGAATAACAAAAAAAGTAACGGGACTTGTCGATCACACCATAAGCTACAGATCGTGGCAAAATAAAAATAAAATTATTACTCCAACAGAAAAATATACAGTTTTTAAAACAACGCATAACTAGTGTGCTAAATATGTGACCACCACTGTATGTGAGGTACCATAAATAATGGACCGATTTTGACAAATTTTAATAACCATGGTCCCACTATCAAAAAATTAATCTGTGCCAAATTTCATCAAATTATCTTTAGAATACTTTGATTACATGATTTACATGGGGGTCCAACCAGCCAGACGGACGGACTGACATCCCTAATTCGACTCGGAAAGTGATTCTAAGACTATTGGTATACTACTAAAAGGTGGGTCAAAGACAAATATTTCTATGCGTTACATACATCAGCACAAACTTATAATAACTTTTATACCTATGGTGGTGTATAAAAAGGGTATAAAAGGAAATATGAAAAAAAATATTTTATATGTGTTTCATTTACGTTCACTTTTGAAACCTCGAAATGGATAACCTGCTATTTTGGCTCTATACAATTTAAATGAATTCCATTGTCGTTTTACACGAGACATCTTTGCACATATTTCGGAGAATATTAGACCATCGATTCTGCTCTCGAATGGCATTTGTTAATTTACAAACTTGCTTTGGATAAAAAAGATATTCATTTTTAAAGTGCTGTGACGGACGCTACAAAAAATGGAAGTGATTTTTTTTTTCAACACGTGGTTACTGTAATTTTCATCAAAACGGTAATAGTAATAAAAAAATTGTAAATACATTGAAGATAGAGGAAAATCAGAGGATTACAAAACCGCTTTTATAAAATATTTTAATGTTTCTAGTTTCACCAAAAATCCATAAATAAACTGTTGCGGACGCTACGTGACGGACGATACAGTTTTTACTTGCACGTTTTTTATTAGGAAAAATTTATATTTCATATTTTTTAATGGTTCTTAAATCAGTAAAAATAATGGTGTTATTTGTTCCCGAATTTCATCTTCTTCATCTTCATGTTCGCGGTTAAAAATGCGATTTTTTGGGACAATTTATTATTTCGCAACACGGCTACATACATATATTTATTTAAAGTTTTACACATTTTACATTTTATTTTTCGTCCCAAGAATACTGAGGCTAGATTTGATGATTTTGAAAAAAAAAATTTTTCAAAATCATCAAATTTGCCCCACTGTTTGTTTTTTTAACACATAATGCCTTAAATTTAATCTGTGGATATAGATAGTGTTATTACTTTATGAATAAGACAGACATGTGTACTTAAATTTTGTATTTAATAAATATCATTTTGAAAAAAATATATACTGTGACGGACGCTACACACTTTTCGATACATATTCTGTAAAATGCTATATATATATTTTTAGCCTAATGTAATAAGTTCTCTTTACGAACCAAGTTAAATTGGAGAAAAAAGAAAATTTGCACTTGTCAAATTAAAAAAAAAAACCTTTATTTCTGTGACGGACGCTACACATTGTGAGCCCTTTTTTACTTGACGTTATTTATATCACTCCAATTACTTTGAGCCCACACTGAAACTTGATACCTAAATGTGTGTTTTTGCGATTTTTATGAAAAAACCTATTATTTAAAGAAAAATATAAAAATTCGAGATGGGTGTAAATAAAGACCTACCATTCACGAAGAGAGCAATCGAAAATTGTATCCATTTTATATTCTAAAGGATCAATATATGGTAAATTTTTTCGTAAACACAAATACGTGATTTTGACAGTTTTAAAATTTTGTTTTTGGTTTAATGCTTTTCGGATTTGCCCATTTGTTAATCCACCAGAAAAAAGTCTACTTTAAGGCTTCTAGACTGATTACAAATGATACATAGATGATCGTTTAGAGTGGGGTTTTCAACTCTATTGGCACTCGGTCGTAATGTTGTTTTTGTAACACTGTTCTATCGTTTGTACTCTAACCAAATCGGAAAACTTGTTTCTGAAACTCACACTTTCTAAGTCCAGTAAAGGAATGAAAGGGTAGTATTGACTGATCAATCTTTGGCCATCCCTTTTGTGTCCTTCATTATTCTTTTCACGGGGGCCTAATGTCTCTCAATAGGTCTGAGTTCTCGACAGTTAGGCGGATTTGTTTCTTTTGGCAACAAAACGGAACTAGTGCTAGTTTTAAGCTAAAAATAAGTTTTAATGTTAAAATATTTTGATTCTCTACTTTTCAACTCGTGAACTTCTTATATGAACATGACTTCCATCAAGGGCTTACATATTTATTTCATTTTAAAACCTTCTTCTCTATTCGTTATGAATAATTTATAAATCATTGTAGTTCACTTTATCCATGTCATTAAAGTGCAAAAAAAAAACTGGGAAATAAGAATTGCATTAATTTGTCTTCAACTTGGAAACAAGTTTAAGTTTTGTACTGCACTTTCAGATCTGACTATTTCAGCTGTCACAATTTTTCATATTCATCTCCTGGCTCATACATTTAAGTTGATAAAACGTAAGGTAGCGACAAAAAAAAACTAAAATACAATTGCTGTTATTTCTTAGGTTTTATTTAACATTTTTACCTTGAATTCTTTAGTATTTAATTTAAACTTCAGTCATTCTTTAACTACTTAAATGCATATAAAGGTTATGGTTTTCTTCGTTTTACTCGAGAGCTGGGTTTTAAGCTTTTTCTGTCTATATGACTGCCTGTTTGTCTGTCTTGCTACCCCTTTTTTCTTGTTGTTGTTGTTGTTGTTGTAGCTATATGTATAAATATCTAATCTTAAAAGGTTTTAATAACAGTTTAAAAGTGTTAAAATTTTGACAGCATAATGTCCCCTCTTTAAGAGACAAGTTAACGCCTAAACTAAACTGGCTACCAAACGCAAGCAGTCAGGCTATAGGCAGCTTTTATTCTACATATGTATACTCATATGTACTAGGCTTTTTAAGTTTCCTTTTTTTAAAAGTACGTGGAAATTCTAGACATTGTTGGGAACATACATATCGCCGCTAGCCTATAAAATTACATAAGTTTTGTTAATTTTCAGAAAAAAAATATGAGCAAAGCCGAAAAACATTAAACCAAGGACAAAATGTTAAAACTATCAAAATTACGTATTTGTGTTTACGAAAAAATTTACCACATATTGATCCTTTATAATATAAAATGGATACAATTCTCGATTGCTCTCTTCGTGAATGGCATGTCTTTATTTACACCCATCTCGAATTTTTATAATGTTTTCAAAATAATAGGTTTTTTCATAAAAATCGCAAAAACACACATTTAGGTATCAAGTTTCAGTGTGGGCTCAAAGTCTGCCTTATTTTATACAATTAGATGTAAAAGAACCCATCAAAAGTAATTGGAGTGATATAAATAACGTCAAGTAAAAAAGGGCTCACAATGTGTAGCGTCCGTCACAAAAATAAAGGTTTTTTTAATTTGACTAGGGAAATTTTTCTTTTTTCTCCAATTGAACTTTGTTCGTAAAGAGAACTTATAGTATGCTTTACATTAGGCTAAAAATATATATATATATATAGCATTTTTCAGAATAATATGTATCGAAAAGTGTGTAGCGTCCGTCACAGTATATATTTTTTTCAAAATGATATTTATTAAATACAAAATTTAAGTACACATGTCTGTCTTATTCATAAAGTAATAACACTATATAATGGGTGTTTTTTTTAGAGGTATAGAACTTCGAATTGAAATAAAACACAAGAAAATCGTTTTAATGTCCATCAATTTGGCTTTATTGGAAGGATAATTTTATGCCATTAATGTTTAAATATGATTTCGGGCATGTGGCCGCCGCGGCTGGCTCGAATAAAGCCAATTCTAAAGGTCCAATTTTCAACTACTTTTTCGAGCATATGGGGCCGTATGTTGGCAATAACGCCACGAATGTTGGCTTCCAAGTCCCCTAACTTTTCTGGTTTGTTGGCGTAGACGAGCGACTTCACATATCCCCAAAGAAAATAATCCAGTGGTGTCAAATCGCACGATCTTGGTGGCCAATTGACAGGTCCATTCCGCGAAATTATGCGCTCATCGAATGTTTCCTTCAATAAATCAATTGTGACGTGCGCTGTGTGGCATGTAGCGCCGTCTTGTTGGAACCACAACTCATCCACATTCATGCCATCCAATTGGGGAACAAAATAGTCGGTTATCATGGCTCTATACCGGTCTCCATTTATGGTAACTGACTCTCCAGCATTATTTCGGAAGAAGTATGGCCCAATGACTCCACCAGCCCATAGAGCACACCAAACAGTCAGTTTTTGTGGATGTAATGGCGTCTCAAGGGTCTCATGTGGATTCTCTTCACTCCAAATGCGGCACTTTTGCTTGTTGACGTAGCCATTCAACCAAAAATGAGCCTCATTACTGAACAAAATTTTGCGATGAAAATCAGCATCGAGATCAATATCATTTTCGGCCCATACACCAAAATCACGACACATTGCATGGTCTCGCGGCTTTAATTCTTGCACAAGCTGGATCTTGTAAGGTCGCAAGCCAAGATCTTTGCGCAAAATCTTCCATAAAGTTGATGGACAAAGCTCCAATTGCTGTGCACGGTGGCGAATCGATTCATTCGGGTCCTCTTCAACACTTTGCTCTACAGCGGCAATTGTTTCTTCGGTGCGCACTATTCGACGTCGCTGCGGATGCGTATTATCACATAGAGTAAACGTAGTGCGAAAACGATCCATGGTTAACCGAATTAATTGCTCTGATGGACGATTATGTCGACCATAAAATGGACGGATCTTGCGGTAAACTTAGCGAACTGAACCATTATTTTCGAAATAAATTTGCACGATTTGCAAGCGTTGTTCTTTTGTCAACCTGTTCATGATGAAATGGCAAACCAAACTAAATATTAATCACTTGACAGCTGACAAAATGGCCGCCAGTTAAAAAAGTGATGCCAACTTAAAGTTCTATACCTCAATAAAAAACACCCGATATATCTACAGATTAAATTTAAGGTATTATGTGTTAAAAAAAACTTACAGTGGGGCAAATTAGATGCTTTTGAAAATTTATTTTTTTATTTTTTGGGAAACTCTAACATCTAGCCTCAGTATTCTTGGGACGAAAAATAAAATGTAAAATTTGTAAAACTTTAAATAAATATATGTATGTAGCCGTTTTGCGAAATATTAAATTGTCCCAAAAAATCGCATTTTTAACCGCGAATATAAATATGAAGGAGATGAAATTCGGTAACAAATAACACCATTATTTTTACTGATTTACGAACCCTTAAAAAAATATATGAAATATGAATTTTTCCTAATAAAAAACGCGTCCGCAACAGTTCATTTATGGATTTTTGGTGAAACTGGAGACTTTAAAATATTTTATAAAAGCGGTTTTGTAATCCTCTGATTTTCCTCTATCTTCAATGTATTTACAATTTTTTTATTACTATGACCGTTTTGATGAAAATTACAGAAGCACGTGTTGAAAAAGAAGTCACTTCCATTTTTTGCAGCGTCCATCACAGCGCTTTAAAAGCGAATATCTTTTTCCTCCAAAGCAAGTATGTAAATGAACAAAAGCCATTCGAGAGCACAATCGATGGCCTCATATTCTCCGAAATCTGCGCAAAGATATCTCGTGTAAAACGATAATGGGATTCATTTAAGTACAACAAAATCGTTACAAATGTATCGTCCGTCATGCAGGATTTGCCCATATATAAAGTACACTTGTAGCTTTATCAACAATATTGTAAAAGCCTCTAATCACGAAGTACTGGTCGGAAGAAATATCTCCAAATGATCTCAGAGAAGGTCTTATTATAAAACTGAAAAAAAAGAAAATTTGGAGGACTTTTCGAATTGGAGGGGCATTACCCTTCTTAACATCGTTAACAAAGTTATATCCCATATTCTACACAACCGCATAGCAACCATTTTCGAACCAAATCATGTATTGATCACATCAAGTCATTGTGCAGTCGGTTGAATGGCGATTCCCCCTCTATCTACTACTTATAGACTTCAAACGCGCATTTGACACATTAGAACAAAGTGCAATCTGGAAAGCTCTAAGGTGTAAGGGAGTCCCTAAAAGTTTATACAAGTCATCAAGGAGCTTAACAACAACGCATTCTGCTGTATTCTTCATGAAGGTTCACAGAGCAAACCCATTAGTATTAAGGCAGGAGTTTGCCAAGGCTGTGTGCTGTCTCCACTGCTATTCAACATAATGCTCGATGTTGTTTTGTGTCATTCGATGTCTGTCGTGGGGTCTTCATGATAAATTAGATGACGTTTCTCTAGCATTCAGTTAAAAATTCAAACCTTTGCATCCCGTGCCGCTTTAGCTGGCCTTTAAATTAACATTAAGAAAACTAAGTCATTACGATTAAACTCATTTAATGAGTCCAAATTTCATCTATATATATATAATTCCACCTCTGGTGGTGAAGGGTATATAAATATCCCAAAGGTTCGCGCCGAAGCAGTGAAATTTTTATTTTTTACATAAGCCCTTTTTCACTTCAGTTAACGATATCTAAATTCAGTTAGACAGACCTTTATTTGAATAGATTTATACAGGAATACAATATACATATGTATGTCCATATACCTTTGAATACTTTTAAGATGAAAGCTGAAATAAACAGCAAAATGAATGCTGGGTCTTCTGAACAATGCCTTCACGTTTTTGTATGCGAACAATTTTATCTACATAAATAGAAATACATTCATACGAGGGCAGATTAATAAGTGCGTGTCCTTTGGTTAAAAAAAAGTTTTTTTTTTTTTACAAAAATTTAATTTATTTTTTAACATAGTCTTCTTTTAGCTCTATGCAATTAGTCCCACATTTCTTCAATCTTTTTATTCCTTCCGAAAATAATGATTTATCGAGGTCGTAAAATAGAAAATGTTTGGAACATCATTTCGTTGTTGGAGTCAAATCTTTTTCCGCCTAGTCATTTCCCTATAGAATTGACACAATAAGTTATATATCGTGAATTTTTTCAATTCTTTCGGATGTAGAGACCTCAACTAAGCGTCAGAACGATCGACATCGGCAACCAGATAACTCGTTTGTTCGCCCACGTTGCCTTGTTTCCTGGGAATCTGGAATTCTCCCTTAGATAAATTGTCATATATGAAATTTTAGAAAAATCTTAATAACTCCTAGCTATTTTCTCTGTTAGATATTTTGACTATGGATCCTAACAGAAAACATCGCCAGCTGCAACCCGATATTTACTCATTTGCCTTGTTTCCTGGGAATCTGAAATTCTTTTTTAACGTAAATTTTATAAAAATCTCAATAACTCCTTGCAACTCGGTCTGTTAGATATTCTGACTATGGATCCTAATAGAACATCGCCAGCTATAACCTGATACCTTCTTTGTCCGCTCACGTTTCCTTGTTTCTTGGGGATCTGGAATCCTGCCTTAGCATAATCCTGCATATGCAATTCTAGTAAAATCTCAATAACTCCTAGCCACTTGCTCTGCTAGATATTTTGTCTTTGGATCCCAATAGAATACACCGTCAGCTGCAACCCGATACCTCATTTGTCCGCCCACATTATTTTGCTTCCTGGGAATCTAAAATCTTTCCTTAACATAATCTGACATATGTAATTAAAAAAAATCGCAATAACTCCTAGCAACTTACTCTGTTAGATATCGCCAGTTACAATTCGATATCTCATTGTCCGCCCGCATAACCTTTCTTCCTCGCAATCTGGAATTCTTCCTTAACCGAATCCCATATATGAAATTTTAGAAAAATCTTAATAACTCTTCGCAACTTGCTCTGTTAGATATTCTGACTATTAGTGCTCATAGAAGACATCTTCAGCCAAAACTCGATAGGTCATTTGTCCGCTCACATTGACTTGTTTACTGAGAATCTGGGATCCTTTCTTAGCATAATCCCACATTTGAGATTTTGAAAAACTGTTAAAAAATCCTTTCAACTCGCTTTGTTGTAGGTTCTGTGGGTACCCATAGAAAACATCCTCAGCTACAATTCGATTGTGAACCGTTGTGGTATAGCAGGTTAGTCATCCGCCTAGCATACAAGAGGTCCCAAGTTCAAACCCCCGGTCAGATCCACTTGAAAAAATTAATTTTTAAAAAAAGCGGCGGTTCACCTCATAACTCTGCTGGTCACTGGTTATTAAGTGTTAGGCTATGTAAAACTTCTTTAACTAATGCATTTGTCGATCGGAGCCGGAGTTGAAACGTAGGTCCCTTTCAATGAGTCTAAAAATAGATTCTGATGCAGGTCATTGTCTGCGAGAAGTACCCCTTGTTCCAATTGGAATGTTGTCGGGGAATTATATATATATATATATATATATATATATATATATATATATATACCTTGTGTATTTCCCCTTACAGCTTTTTTACACATTCGTCTAGATTTAAGCAAAAAGACTTCTGGAAAGAGAAAGGAAGACTAAGGGTTTTCCTTAATTATGATTGACAAACTCGGAACTGCGTTGGTATTTTCTGCAGAAGCTAAAAAAAGAAGATACTCTCTAGCCTTTCCTGTTTCTATTTATTGGTGGTCATACTGGGTCAAATTTCTTATGAACTGGAATCTGCTTATATCTCTCGCATTTGCTTAATTTTAAGGTTATGTTATATCTGTCTACGGACTTATTTATTCCCAACTTATGTGACCCTCTTTAGATAATCTTTCTCACAGTTTACTGACGCTATCAAGGCCTGTTTCCGTCATGACTGGCCTCTGTCTGATTGGAAGGCACGCTTTTAGTCTGATGTTTGTGACGAGTGAATTTTAGAGAACCTTTGGCGACTGATATCTTCCTCGAACTGGATCTCTGTGGTGTACAAAAGAGCATAAAATCTGGGGCCAAATTACGGCATTCGATATCGATCGAAATTTTAGAAATTTTCAAAATATTTGTATAGCATACTTTAAGGATCATCAAAATTATTTAAAAGATGCACAGTTTACTATATTTTTTTGAAGTTATTTGCCAAAAGATGAACAATAGTAAAAGAGTTTTGATTGAACTATATGTTTTTTTAAAAACAAATCAAAATGGATAATAAAATTTCAATAAACTTTTTGCATCGAAGTAACTTTCAACATCCCTAAAGTATACTTCACAATATTCGCTTAAAAATCTGGGCCCAAATTACCACATTCAATATCGATCGAAATCTTAGACATTTTCAAAATATTTGTATAGCATACTTTAATGATAGTCAACAATTTTTAAAATATGCTCAGTTTACTTTATTTTTTTGTAGTTATTTGCCAAAAGATGACCAGTAGTAAAAGTGTTTTAATTGAACTATTTGTTTTTAAAAACGAATCAAAATGGATTCCAAATTTCAATAAACTTTTTGCATTGAAGTAACTTTGAACATCCCTAAAGTATACTTTACAATATTTGCTTAAAAGTCTGAGTTTTCGATCGATATCGAATGAGGTAATTTGGCCCCTGGTCTAATAGTTTTATAAATATTTTAAAGTTTAACCCTAGAACGTCATCCTTCGTCAAAATGACTACGGAAAATTTTATTTTCAAATTAAAACAAAAAAAGGGGGCTGTAATATGTTAAGTTTTTATTAATAATTAAGAAATAAACAAATGAATTTCTTTAAAAATTTATTAAAAAGAGTCTGTTAATACATAAGAAAACTATTTTGGTATCCGTTTTTGATCACGAAGAGTTTTATTGTCTCGTAGTCAAAATGACGAAGGATGACGTTAGTGTATGTAAAATAAGGATGACGTTCCAGGGTTAAGTAAGTTTGTAAATCAGAATTTTAGGCTAGATTTGGAACTTTTTCCAATTTATTTATTCTGTTATCCTTGACTCCCAGTGGAGCATAGGGCCTCAACCATCCTTTTATAACGTACTCTATTGCGAGATGTTAGGCCTACATCATTCCATGAATAGTTTGCTGCCTGTAACTCCGCATCAATTGACTTTCTCCACGTTCGAGCAGGTGCACCAACGCGACGGCCGCTTCCTTGTGGATTCCAACGAAGCGCTTGTCGAGCAATTTTGGTATTTGGCCTTCAATGTGTGTCATTTCCGTTGACATACCTCTATAGAAGATGGGATTTGGTTTGTAGCATTTTATTTCTTATGCGATTTGGCTACCATCTATAAAGGATTTGCCGCAAGCATTTATTTGCAAAGGTTTGTAGGCGCTTATCGATGACATTTGTGCGTTTCCAAGTTTCGCAGCCGTAATACAAGATTGACTTTACATTCGAGTTATATATTCGTAACTTAGTTGTTGTTTATATTTGCCGAGATTTCTAAATAGCTCGGAGAATGCCTAATACAGATTTGCCTTTTGTAGATACCAAACTACCAAGATAACTAAAGGTACCTACACATCCAATAACCTCGTTATCCACTTTGATGTGTGGCGTCGGGTTTGCGCCATAGCCTCCAGGCATAATCTTTGTCTTGAATATTGATTTCCAGCCTAGCTGCCCGTGATTCGACTGTAATAGCGCTAGTGTTTTCCAATTTACTAGGGTCTATCAATCCTCAATTACTCACATACAAGTTTCCAAAGTTTTCGTAACTCTCAAAAGCAACAAAATATTTTGAAAACCATAATTTTAAAGCTGTAATTCCTTCATATCTGAAATCGTTTATTTCGACCAATCATTTTTATTAATTCGGCACTTAATTTTATTATGCGGTAGAGCACCTCATTAGGCCAGTTATTGACCACATCTTTAATGAATAGTTTTGATTGTACGGTTGGGTTTTTTTTTTGTTGGTGTTGGTGCGACTGCCGCTAGGAAACCCAATGAAGCCCTAAATAAAATCAATTCGTTGCACATTCTAAACGACAACGAAATCAAAAAGAACGAAAAATTAAAAAAAAAATAAAAGAAATCCAGTTTTCAGATTCGTCTTGCTAGAGGTTTCTGATTTCTTGTATTTAAATTTAATATATAGGTTTAGGTTTCTGTACACCAACACGAGCAACAGCACCAGCACTACCATCATTTATTCCTTTGGGTTTAAAAATGTTTTTTGAAAAAAAAGTAAGCACAAAAGCCTCTTATAAAAAATCTGAAGAAAGAAAGAAAAAAAAAAAAACAATCTGTACGTTTTCTTGACACCTTCAAAAGCGTGAAAAACAATTCTTTTCAAATTGAATTCAATTGTTTGGTTTCTGGACCGGACTGACTCTGCTTGTATATTTTGGGATTTTTGTTTCGCTGTTGTTGCTTTGCCGGTTTTAGATGATTTTGTGTATTTTTTCGGTACAATTTAAGTTTGAATTGTTTATTCTATTCAGTTTTTGGTTTTGGAATTTTTATTGTGTTTATTTTCTTCTTTTGTGGCATCTTCTTCTTTTTTTTAGACATTGTCTTAAACTGAAGCCTTTTGCTTCTTTGGCTTAAGTTTTGAATTTGGTTATACAGATTGTTATTGCTGTTGCCTGTGTTTTCCTCTAAGAATTGGTGTTAGTGTTGGCGTGAAAATTTCTCACTTTTGCTTGATCATTCCAAAGATCCGAACAAAAACAAAAAAAAAAAAAAGAAAACAATATAAAATAAACCGACAAAATTTAGGAGGGTAGTTTGAAAAGTTCTTACATATTAGAAATCAATCCATTTTGAATATTTTTTTATAAATAACTTTACAATGTAATATCTCGTTTGTTTTTAAAAAGTTCGATGTTTTCGGAGACAAAAGTTGAGATATTACAAAAATATAGTTTTCCGCTGTTTCCCTCATTTGGTCTTATATGAGAGCTAGGGTCAAATATGGACCGATTATAAAATAAACTCAAAATTCTCATTATCTTCAGATTTACGAGCGTTTTACTGATTTTTGTCTCATTTAGTGCGTTTTGGCAGAGAAGTTTGTATGGGAGCTATGGTCAAATGTGGACCGATTTCAACTAGCCTCAAACAGCTAGTTCAATATAATTACCAGGGATTCCGACAACAACTCTCTTACGAAGCCCACAGAGGTGCGCGATGGGGTTAAGGGTGACTGGGGCGGCCAGTCAAGGACTTTGTATCCGTTGTCATTGAGCCATTTTTGTGTTAGTTTGGCGGTGTATTTGAGGTCATAGTCCTGTTGGAAAATTACCTTTTTCGTTCAAGAATCCAAATTTTTCGCAGAAACGGCCAGAGTATTATTCTATATACATTATTAGGGTGCACCTTATTTGACAAAAATGCGAAGTTGAACCGTAACTCCCTCCAGAAATGTTCTACGTAACATAAAAACATGATGCAAATTTTTATACCATTCACCACCATAGGTGGTGAAGGGCATAGAAATATTTGTCTTAGACCCATCTTTTAGTATACCAATAGGCTTATAATCCCTTTCTGAGTCGATTTAGCGATGTCCGTCCGTCCGTCTGGCTGGCTGGCTGGACCCCCATGTAAACCTTGTAATCAAACTACAGGTCGCAATTCTAAAGATAATTTAATGAAATTTGGCACAGATCATTTTTTGATAATGGGACCATGGCTATTGAAATTCGTCAAAATCGGTCCATTATTTATGGTACCTCCCATAGGTCCCACTTCCCGGAATTGATATATTGGCCACAAAAATGAATATTTTTTCATGAAATTTAAAACAAATACTACTTATGTAAACCTAAATCACTGTACCAAATTTCGTTGAGATCGGTCCACATTTGACCATAGCTCCCATACAAACTCTTCTGTCAAAACGCACTAAATGAGACAAAAAGTCACTAAAACGCTCATAACTCTGAAGATAATGAGAATTTTGAGTTTATTTTTTGCATACATAACTTTTGTAACAACTGTAATCAATTTGCCAAATTTCGAGATAATCGGTCCACATTTGACTATAGCTCTCATATAAGTCCAAATGACGGAAACAGCTTAAATACACAAGTTTTGAGAAAATGTTTGTATGATGGCAAAATTTAGCAAATATTTGTCTTTATACAGGAAAAATAACACCTTTGACCTTAGTGGTGAAGGGTATCGTATGGTCGGGCTTTACCGACTATAGCACTTTCTTACTTGTTTTAAAATTGCATAAGTGCAAAGTGTTAAACTTTTTTGTATGGGAAAAATTGAAGTACTTTCGGTTTTGCCTACATTTTAACCACTAAGAATCAAAAAATATATATAAAATGAAATAAAAATAAAAACAAAAGTACCTTTATTTCAAGTCATCACAATTAAAAATCCATGAAGTAGTTTTGGAGTTATTGCAATTTTTCCCCGAAAATTCGTGTCCTTGACGACACGCCAAACGATAAGCAGCCAAAAAATGTACTCAAGGATAAATAAATTTCAAAGCAGTTCATGGTTTACAATACTAACACCTTTAAGTACTAAATAAAACCAAATTTACTTAGTTTTTTTTTTCATATTAGAAAATTATACTTTTTTCTGAGGTCGGTTTCAAAAGTCGTTTTTTAATTTTTTAAAAATTTTGTTCAACAAATATTACAAATAGTAAATTTGCTTTCCGGTATCATAAAACAAACAATTGAAAGAATAAAAGACAAAAAGAACGAAGTCGATATCTTTAAGCGTTTCGCCGTTCCTGCGATTTAAAACCGTAGAATTTCGCGAAAATGTGAATTTCTTGTAATAATTTGAGTATAAGCTTGTTTAATTCTACCAATTTTTAACATTAATAAAAGTAATAGTAAATATTTTTCTCAGACTATATAAAATGAGCACGGCATTGCTTTTTTAATATTAGGAAAGTTTAACCCTCCTCTAAGGTCAAAGGTCAGGGGGGTTCGATTCGAAAATAAAATTGTTCGAATTTGTATGATAAAAGCATTGAGTTTCGAGAAGAATTTCTTTCAAATCGAGTAACGGAGTAACCCCCCAGAGTTATAAAGTTTTTCATTTTCTATATTGTTCAAAATGCAAAAATATATATATTATATTAAGTCTTTTTATTAAACAGTTAGTAAAACGACAAATTTTTCTGTCCCTTCCGAAAAAATATGATTTGTAGATATTATTGAAAGGTGAAGTGTTGTCATTTCGTTGACTTGCGCTCTTATAATTAGGACTTCTTTCAGATAAAGTTTAAGTAAAGTTCAGAAAGTTTTAAGCACACGAAATTTATGTTTGTCCCTGAGGAAGTTTTCTATAAACTAGCACTAAAAAAAATTTTTGCTGCGCCATCTATTGTTCAAATTTAGGCAGAAGTCAATTGTCAGATTTTTATTGGTAGGTACAACGCTGCCATTTTGTTGACTTGCCTTCTTACATTTAAGACTTCTTTCAGAAAAAGTTCAAGTAAAGTTCAGAAAGAAGTAAAAAATCGAGTAAAATTTTATTAAAAAAAAAAACACCTATTGTGTGATGGATGATGCAACGTACATACCTACTGGCAAAATTTTCACAACTTCCGGACCAAGATTTTTATGTTGCTGACGAACAAGGTAATTTTTAGGAAGAATATCAGACAAAAAAAAAAAAAAATTAGAAGAATTTTTTTATGTGCCACTATAAACGCAGAAATTCATATAACAGAGTGCCTACAACAATGGCTTTTTAAGTTTCTGTAACACCACCTAGTGCCTACATATTTCTGGCGCGATTTAGCCACTAAGTTAAAAAGGTCACTTAAATGCTATTCGAACATGAATGTCATTTATGTAACACAAGCGGCAAATCTAGTCAGATCTTAGGCAATCCAGGGTTAATGCTATATTCAAGATTCCAAGCCTGGAAATCCCAAAGCACGCATGTATATCAGGTGTCTAAAGAACTTTGGGTAGCTCTTCGTTTTCACCGCTAAATTTGGGTTCAGTCTGAAAACCTGATCAAATCTTCAATAACCAAAAAGAAATAATAAATATTATTCTTTGCTTTGTTGTTGTTGCGTTTCCTTGTTCGTTCTACCTTCTGCTGCTCCGCGCTGCTCACTTCTGTCACTTTTCACCGTATACGAGTAGTAGTAAGTGGTTGCATAAATGTTTAAAATTTCTGGTTCTTTAGCTGCTATAATGATAATGACGATGATGATGATGATGATGATGATGATGATAGTTTGGTTTTGCTAGTTGGCTGTTGTCTCTTCTCATTGTGCCGTTGCTGCATAATTCCATCGACCTACACAACAAGTCAGAGGAAGACTACAAACGTTTAAATGTTGGAAAACAAAGTGTAATAAATATTTCGTTTTTATTTTATTTTTTTTTTTGTTAAAGCTGTTTTTTGATTTTGAAATGATGGTAGGAAAATGAGAGACCCTATGGGAAATGGATGATGGATTTATTTAAGATAAGAAATGGGTTTGCGACTATAATGCTTTGTAGTTAAATTAAGTTAAATAAAACTCAAATCAAAGACTCTATAATATAAAGATGTTGCACTGCCATAAAATGATTTGCCGTATGGTCCTCTCGATAAGTCCCATTAATAAGTATTTATTCGGAAATAACTTATTAAGACGAGTTGCTCGACTTCTCTTGCCTTACCAATATTCCTACTTCCTGTTCCAGATTTTTTTTTTCAATGTTCAGGTCTTCCGTATACATTTTAATGAAGGTTTGAGGGTCAACTTTGAAATTTTTTTGGATTTTTTTTTAAATCGTTGACGATTTTTTTGAAAAGCTTTAATTATATCTGTGGCTTGGTGCTAAAAGGGCCAAAGCAAACAATTTTTCTATAGAAAATTTTTTTATCAAAAGTTTTTCTATAGAAAATTTTTTTATCAAAAATTTTTCTATAGAAAATTTTTTTATCAGAAATTTTTCTATAAACAATTTTTTTTTTAATTTTTCTATAGAAATTTTTTTCAAAAATTTTTCTATAGAAATTTTTTTCAAAAATTTTTCTATAGAAATTTTTTTCAAAAATTTTTCTATAGAAATTTTTTTCAAAAATTTTTCTATAGAAATTTTTTTCAAAAATTTTTCTATTGAATTTTTTTTTTTCAAAAGTTTTTCTATAGAAAATTTTTGTATCAAAAATTTTTCTATAGAAAATTTTTTTATCAAAAATTTTTCTATAAAAAATTGTTTTATTAAAAATTTTTCTATAGAATTTTTTTTTTAATTTTTTCTATAGAAAATATTTTTATCAAAAATTTTTCTAAAGAAAATTTTTTTATCAAAAATTTTTATATAGAAAATTTTTTTTATCAAAAATTTTTCTATAAAAAATTTTTTTTATCAAAAATTTTTCTATAGAAACGACAACAAAACAAAAATTTTTGATACAATTTTTTTTTATCAAAAATGTGTCTATGGAAGAATTTTATCAAATGTTTTTCTATAGAGAAGATAACAGAACAAAAATTTTTGATATAATTTTTTTTTTATCAAAAATGTGTCTGGAAAAATTTAATCAACAATTTTTCTATAGCAAACTTTTTTATTTAAACATTTTTTTATCAAAAATTTTCTATAAAAATTTTTTTACCAAAAATTTTTCAATAGAAATTTTTTTCAAAAATTTTTCTATAGAATTTTTTTTTTCAAAAGTTTTTCTATAGAAAATTTTTGTATCAAAAATTTTTCTATAGAAAATTTTTTTATTAAAAATTTTTCTATAGAATTTTTTTTTTTAATTTTTCCTATAGAAAATATTTATATCAAAAATTTTTCTATAGAAAATTTTTTTATCAAAAATTTTTTTATAGAAAATTTTTTTATCAAAAATTTTTCTATAAAAAATTTTTTTATCAAAAATTTTTCTAAAGAAAATTTTTTTATCAAAAATTTTTATATAGAAAATTTTTTTTATCAAAAATTTTTCTATAAAAAATTTTTTTATCAAAAATTTTTCTATAGAAACGACAACAAAACAAAAATTTTTGATACAATTTTTTTTTATCAAAAATGTGTCTATGGAAGAATTTTATCAAATGTTTTTCTATAGAGAAGATAACAGAACAAAAATTGTTGATATAAAATTTTTTTTATCAAAAATGTGTCTGGAAAAATTTAATCAACAATTTTTCTATAGAAAACTTTTTTATTTAAAAATTTTTTTATCAAAAATTTTTCTATAAAAATTTTTTTACCAAAAATTTTTCAATAGAAAATTTTTTTATCAAAAATTTTTCGATAAAAATTTTTTTTGTCAAAAATTTTTCTATTGAAAACTTTTTTATCAAAAATTTGTCGATGGAAAATTTTTTATCAAAGATTTTTCTGTAGAAAATTTTTTATCAAAGATTTTTCTATAGAAAAATCTTTTTTAAAGATTTTATAGAAATTTCTTATCAAAAATTTTTCTATAGACAATTTTTTTATCAACAATTTTTTTATAGAAAACTTTTACCAAAAATTTTTCTATAGAAAATGTTTTTATCAAAAATTTTTCTATAGAAAATTTTTTGCTAGGATGTTTGTTTGGCTTAAGGTCTTTCAAAGGTGATTAAAACAAATTGTTTATTTATTTTTAAACATTTTTTTATTTTTCTATAGAAATTTTTTTCAAAAATTTTTCTATAGAATTTTTTTTTTCAAAAGTTTTTCTATAGAAAATTTTTGTATCAAAAATTTTTCTATAGAAAATTTTTTTATTAAAAATTTTTCAATAGAAAAGAGAACAGAACATTTGAATATTTGATAGAAATTTTTTTTTATCAAAAATTTGTCTATGAAAAATTTTTTATCAAAAATTTGTCTATGAAAAATTTTTCTATAGAAATATTTTTTTATCAAAAATTTTTCTATAGAAATTTTTTTTTTTATCAAAAATTTTTCTCTAGAAAATTTTTTTATCAAAAATTTTTCTATAGAAAACTTTTGTCAAAAATTTTCTATAGAAATTTTTTTTCAAAAATTTTTCTATAGAAATTTTTTTTTATCAAAAATTTTTCAATAGAAAATTTTTTATCAAAAGTTTTTAAATAGAAATTTTTTTTATCAAAAATTTTTCTTATTATTATTAATCAAAATTTTTGTATAGAAAATTTTTTTATCAAGAATTTTTCTATAGAATAGAGAAGAGAACAAAAATTTGTCTATGGAAAATTTTTAATCAAAAATTTTTCTATAGAAAACTTTTTTATCAAAGATTTTTCTGTAGAAAACTTTTACCAAAAAATTTTTTTATCAAAAATTTTTTTTTATCAAAAATTTTTTTTATCAAAAATTTTTCTGTAGAAAACTTATAGCAAAGGCTATCTATTATATAAAGATATTGCACTCTATACATTTGTTTTCTGTCAAAAATGAAATTAAAGTGGCTAAAGAACAATGAAAAACACATAAAAGCACAAACAAACATACATTTCATGAGCACGTGTGTGTGCCTTAGCTTTCTCTCATTGGATAATCGTCTTCAATAGTTGTTTCCGAATTAGAGTAAAAGCGGTGTACTCTCTTTTTTATGGGACTTTTCAAAACGACCATACGTCAAATCAATGTATGCAAGTGCAACATCTTTATATTATAAAGTCTTTGGCTAAGGATTTGGATTAAATGATATTTTTTCTAAAAGACATATTATTTTTCGTTCCTCAAAGGTATATTAATTCCCTCATTTATTATTTTCGTATGTATTTAACAAAAAATCGTCATGATCGTGAAAAAAATGCAATAATCATGATGATGACGATTATCATCCTCCACATACTCGTTCGTATACATTCAAAGTATAAACTTTGAAGAAATGAATGTTGGTAGAGGTTGGTTGGTTTGTTAACTTATTCATTCTCTGTTAAGAGTTAAGGACGTTAAATTATAACAATTGCGTTTTTGACACCTCACGGCATCACTTCTTGATTTTTATATTTTTTAGTGATCTTTTTTTTTTTTTTGTTTTTGATATTATTATACTTATACGATTAACAATATGTTTTTATATTTTATTTCAACAAAACAGAAAAAGTGCAACTTTTTTTTAAGACATATTTAGTTTTTCTTAACTTAACCATTGCATTCGACCATTTAAGGGTTATTTTAATTGGATACAACCAAACGATCATGATAAAAAAATATAAAGACTTGGTTGCTTTAGTTTGAATTGGTCAAAAGTACCTACTCGTGGTCGATTTTAACTAGTTTTTAGTGTGAATTTTTTCCCCCCTGACTTTATTATTTATTATATTGTTCAGTTTAACTGAAAGATCTTTTGAAATGTGATTAATACTTAAAATTAAATTAACAAGCAAAAAATACAATTTTGCAATAAAAAATAAAATCTTATTAATTATAAAAAAATAAAAGTTGTGGTTATAAAAAAATGTTTTCAATTTTATATAATTTTTCTTTCTTTTTGTACTTTTGCCAAAATACTAACAAAGTTGCATTTTAATCTTTAAAATTAGCATATTTTTTAAGGTAATTTTTTGGTAGTAATTAGTTTCTAGTCTATGGAACATCAAATACAAATTTTTGTCATGGGTTTTGAAAAGTATTTTTCGGTTCTCTTCACTTGAAATTAAAAAACTAAATATTTATAGTTGTAAAACATCTAAGAACACCAATAGAAATTCCCGGATTAGAAAATTTTTTTATCAAAAATTTTTCTATAGAAATTTTTTTTTTATTAAAAATTTTTCTATAGAAAGTTTTTTTATTAAAATTTTTTCGATAGAAAATTTTTTTATCAATAATTTTTCTATAGAAAATCTTTCTATAGAAAATTTTTTTAATCAAAAATTTTTCTATAGAAAATTTTTTTAATCAAAAATTTTTCTATGTAAATTTTTTGTCAAAAATTTCTCTATAGAACATTTTTTTATCAAAAATTTTTTATAGAAAATTTTTTTATCAAAAATTTTTCTATAGAAAATTTTTTTATTAAAAATTTTTGTATAAAAATTTTTTTTATTAAAAATTTTTCTATAGAAAAATTTTTGTATCAAAAATTTTTCTATGGAAATTTTTTATCAAAAATGTTTCTATGGAAATTTTCTGATCAAAAATTTTTCTATAAAAAATATTTTGTCAAAAATTTTAGTACAGAAAATTTTTTTATATAAAATTTTTCTATAGAAAATTTTTTTTGAAAGAAATTAATTTTTAGTTGAACCATGAATTTATGTTAAGAGGTTGTGGGTTCGAATCCTAAAAATTATTAAAATTAAAAAAAAAAAAAAAAAAAAAAAAATAAAAATTTATGATATGAACCTGAGCCCGGATTCGAACCCACAACCTCTTAACATAAATTCATGGTTCAACTAAAAATTAATTTCTTTCAATTAAATTGCATGGGCACCGCGATTTACATGTTTTCACTAACTCTTTCAAGTTAATACTAAATTCAAATTTGCATTAACGTAAAAGAATAAACAGAAACTTGTCAAAAACAAAAATCTTTGTCTTCATTACCAGCTGACAGTTGGTTAAAGTACAAAGTAAATGTAGATTAATAAAGGATAGGAATACAAAACATAAAGGAAAAAACTATGGTGGATAAGTTCGTCTAACTGAATCGATCATATGGTCATAGGTGAAATAGAAATGAGTGTTAATATAATTCTCGTTTTCAATTTCGCTTAAGAATTCAGTTAAATAGATGATCTTAACTACTGGCATCTAACAGTTGGTGACACAGTGTGCTGATGAAGTCCGTAGCGGGACAGAAAATGCAGCATTCCACACTGCTAAGTGTCACATAGTTTTTTCAGTATTCTTAAAAATTATTAATCTAATTTAAAAATCATAAAAATTATTAAAATTAAAAAAAAAAAAAAAAAAATAAAAATTTATGATATGAACCTGAGCCCGGATTCGAACCCACAACCTCTTAACGAAAATTTTTTTTATCAAAAACTTTTCTAAAGAAATTTTTTTTTATCAAAAATTTTTCTATAGAAAATGTTTCATCAAAAACTTCTCTATAGAAAATTTTCTTATCAAAAATGTTTCTATGGAAACTTTTTCATCAAAAATGTCTCTATAGAAAATTTTCTTATCAAAAATTTTTCTATATAAATATTTTGTAAAAAATTTTAGTATAGAAAATTTTTTTTCAAAAACTTTTCTATAAAAATGTTTTTATCAAAAATTTTTCTGTGGAAAATTTTTTTATCAAAAATTTTTCTATAGAAAATTTTTTATCAAAAATTTTTCTATAGAAAATTTTTTATCAAAAATTTTTCTATAGATAATTTTTTTATCAAAAATTTTTCTGTAGAAAATATTTTTTATCAAAAATTTTTCTATAGAAAATTTTTTTATCAAAAATTTTTCTATAGAAAATTTTTTTATCAAAAATTTTTCTATAGAAAATTTTTTTATCAAAACTTTTTCTATAGAAAATTTTTTTATCAAAAATTTTTCTATAGAAAATTTTTTTATCAAAAATTTTTCTATAGAAAATTTTTTTATCAAAAATTTTTCTATAGAAAATTTTTTTATTAAAAATTTTTGTATACAGATTTTTTTTATCAAAAATTTTTCTATAGAAAAATTTTTTTATCAAAAATTTTTCTATGGAAATTTTTTATTAAAAATGTTTCTATGGAAATTTTTTATCAAAAATGTTTCTATAGAAAATTTTTCATCAAAAATTTCTCTATAGAAAATTTTTTGATCAAAAATTTTTCTATAAAAAATATTTTGTCAAAAATTTTAGTACAGAAAATTTTTTTATATAAAATTTTTCTATAGAAATTTTTTTTATCAAAAACTTTTCTAAAGAAATTTTTTCTATCAAAAATTTTTCTATAGAAAATGTTTCATCAAAAATTTCTCTATAGAAAATTTTCTTATCAAAAATGTTTCTATGGAAACTTTTTCATCAAAAATGTCTCTATAGAAAATTTTCTTATCAAAAATGTCTCTATAGAAAATTTTCTTATCAAAAATTTTTCTATAAAAAATATTTTGTCAAAAATTTTTGTAAAGAAAATTTTTTTATCAAAAATTTTCCTATAGAAAATTTGTTTCAAAAAATAACAAAATAGTCGGGATGTAAATATTATTCAAAAAGAAGTGTATTTGCATTTGATCCCAAATCTGTTACATTTATTTATTAATGTAACAGACCAATTTATTGATAAAAAGCCAAAAAATGTTTGCGGAGAAACCAAATTCCTCGACGCGTTTCGATGGTTGGTTAAGTCATCTCTTCAGGAGGATTATCCCCAATTTAGACAGATCGAAAACCTCGCATACATTTTTTTATCAAAAATTTTCCTATGGAAAATTTTTTATCAAAAATTTTCCTATGGAAAATTTTTTATCAAAAATTTTCCTATGAAAATTTTTTATCAAAAATTTTTCTATAGAAAATTTTTTTTATTAAAAATTTTTTTTATTAAAATTTTTTTTATTAAAATTTTTTGTAAAAAATTTTTTTATCAAAAATTTTTCTATAGAAAATGTTTTTATCAAAAATTTTTCTATTAAAATTTGTTATCAAAAATTTTTTTATAGAAATTTTTTTTATCAAAAATTTTGTTATAGAAAATTTGTTGGTTCGAAAATATCTAAAAAATATAAAATTGTTTAATATAAGAATTTATTTCTGTTTTGAAAAATATTCCCAATACTTACAAAAATATTTCCAATGTTTACAAAAATAATAGCGTCGTGGCAACAATGTTCGAGATTATATTTCTTTGTTCTCTCGAACCATGTATTTTGTTGCTATAAATTAGATTTTGATTTGTTTCTTGCCTCTTCTGTTTTTGTCTTTTCTTTAACAAAGCGACACCAAACCAGTGTTGCCATCAACCAAATGGTAAATTACACATGGATCATACCAAAATTACACATGAAATTAGGAATTACACATGATTTTTTTTTTGGCAAAATAATGTACTTACTTACTTGGCCTATATTTACAACCTATTAAGGCAGAGCAAATTTCAAAATTCTATGCGTTTCGATCTTATGCACATATTCTCCAACCTCGTAGCGCAAGTTTTGAAAAATTTTCATCAAAGTTTCGGAAGTCCTCTTCTAACATATGGAGGCCATTTTTGTTCTGTTTTTTATAGTTCTTATAGGAGAACTCACGGCACATGATAGCTCAGTGTTAAATTAGTTCCCTGGCAGCAGCGTTCAAATACGGCGAAATAAAAATATAGTTAATAACTTTTTGCAAAGTAGGAAAAAATCGGTCTTCCAAGGTATTCTTTAAATCGGAAACCTTTATCCAATAATCTTCTAGCTCCAAATTGCTGTGAAACTCAAAATTTTAAAATCTAAGAGTGCAGTTGCAATTTTGGGATCACAATATCCAAAATTGTACAAATATCGCCATTAAAATTAAATGTTTTTTTAATTTGACATAAAAAAAATTTGCATTATATTAATTTTTTTCGATTTCGAAAGGGACGTACAAACATTTACTTTTTGTGGAAAACTGTTAAAAAAATAAAACGACAAAAATATAAATTACACATGAGTTACACATGCAGCCACTTACACATCGTCTACACATGAAAATAAAAATTACACATGATATGTGTAATTACACCTAAAGTGGCAACACTGCACCAAACAACTCTGCTAACATTAAAATTTCAACTGAATGATTTTAATAAAGAGTGTTCTAAAAAAAATATGCATTTACTATTTTAGACAAAATGTATCCATAGTGCAAAAAATAATTTATTTTTTGATCAAGTTAGTTTCTATAGATATGTCAGATACTATTTTTTTTAGAAATTATTAATTTTCAATAGTTATTTCAATCAAAATGGACTGCGAAAAAAAAGTTCGTGAAAATATAATTAAAACTTTTCAAAAAAATCCGTCATGAACTTTTAAAAAATAGCTAAAAATTTGAAAGTTGACCCTCGAACGGTTTCTAATGCCATCAGACGGACTAAGGAAAACCTGAGCATTCAAAGAAAACCTGGATCAGGGAGGAAAAAGGTCCTACAGATATTGGTAAGGCAAAAGAAGTCAAGCGACTCTTTCGAAGAGCGCCTAACACTTCTTTAAGAAAAGCAGCTCGTACTGTGAAATGTTCTACGAATTTTGCACACAGAGTCAAAGCTTATGCTGGACTAAAGACATACAAAGTCCAAAAGGTTCCAGATAATGCTATAAAGAACTTAGAAGCAAAAAAACGAGCGAAAAAATTGAAGTCTGATTTTATAAAAAAATACACCTGTTGTGTGATGGATGATGAAACATAAGTACTGGCAGACTTTTCTCCACTTCCTGGTCAAGATTTTTACGTTGCTGATAAACGGGGCAAGAGTTCGGCAAGAGTTTCGCACAAAAAAACAAACAAAATTCCCTAAGAAGTTTCTCGTGTGGCAAGCTATTTGCAGTTGTGGCAAAAGAAGTAAAGTATTTGTGGCATCTGGCACAATAAACACAGAAATTTATATAAAGGAGTGCCTACAAAAACGGTTGTTACCCTTTTTAAGAGAGCACAGAGTGACTACATTTTTTTGGCCCGATTTGGCATCATGCCATTATGGAAAAAAGGCACTTGAGTGGTACTCAAAGAATAATGTCATTTTTGTACCACTAGAGGCAAATCCACCTAACTGTCCAGAACTTCGGCCTGTGGAAAGGTATTGGGCTCTGGTAAAAAAGGAATTGAAGAACACAGGAAAGATTTCCAAGAACATGTCCGATTTTAAGCGCAGGTGGAACACATGCTCCAAAAAGGTATCAGAAGCAACTGTAAAATCTTTAATGGGAGGGTTTCCGAAAAAAGTCGATAATTTTGCAAAACCCGAGTACTAAGTTAACATTTTAATGCTAAATGATTTTGTATAATATGTCATTATATTTGCGTATTTTGTAGAGTTTTTATATTAAAAGGTTTAATTTTTATTTAAGAAAATCCAACTACAAATTTTATTTAGAGCACTCTTTATTCATTTTCACGAGTTTTATTTATTAATGATCGTGGTATTTACGAAAATTAAAAAAAAATTGATCGGCTGCTGGTGGTGTGGGCTGCCTACTCCTGTCAATAACCAGCGGCTAGCTGAGTTATGAGGTGAACCGCTTTTTGTTGAAAATTTATTTTTTCAAGTGGGTCTGACCGGGGATCGAACTTGGGGCCTCTGGTATGCTAGGAGGATGGCTAACCTGCTATACAACGGCGGCTCACATGGATCTATGGTTTTTGCAAAAATGCCATTATCTGTCCATTGTCATTCTTTTAAGAAACATACATATTATAATTAAATCTGTGACAGACTGAGAAACTATTTTCCAACTAATATGGCACAGCAAAGCACAGCGAATGTCTACGTTAACGATTGAAGGAAATCATATATAGCATCTAATCATTCCTTAAGAAGCGAATATTTAATTATATCCCCAAACACTAAACTCAAAATGGAACGAACATACACGAAGAACAAAGCAACAAAGCAACAAACTCAACAAAGTGTCAGTGTGAAAAAGTACTTGATGCCTGAGTTGCGGCAGTTGCAAAAAGGTTTCAAAAGATTTTTCACATTCAATGCCAGGCGAAACGAAAGTATCATTATTATAAATTACAGTGGAGTTGGTAACGAATTGTAAAACACGTACACCATAAATATTTTGGACGTTAGTAGTACAACAAAGCGGCTTTCAGACTCTGAAAAAGATAAAATCCATGACAGACCCAAATGTACAAAATTTAAGCCGTAACGAGTCTTCTTGCGAATGATGAAGGTGATGATGATGGAATACTCGTACATATTTGGTTGCAATTGTAGATGGGCAAAGGAATTCTCCGCACTACTATATGAGGAATAATGGTGGCGATGATGATGGTTGACTATGAAGTCAGTCAGTCAGTCATCCTTTGGTACTCGTATCCAATTTATGTTTGTACGTGTATGTATGTATACGATCTAAGCGACTGTTATTTATGTGATTTTGTTTTTGTTTTTTTTTGTTTAAAGCGGGCAATGGAGAGTAACGAATTGAAGAATTATTTTCCATTCGTTACAAGAAAAAAAAAAACAAAATAATAAAATCTTTCAAAAGAACCTAAACATCCCAGAGTTTGGGAGTAAAGAATCATGTAGAAAGATTCGCTCAAAAAAAGAAAAAAATTTAACATTTATCAGATGCTAAAGAAGATTATATTTAAGCAGACGTCTTTGACACTCTTATACAACGCGGGTTCTTTTAATGTTTTCAAGCCTTACGGTTTCAATATAATAAATAACATTTAAGTAATTATAAGAATCTGATTTTATTTAGTCTTATTTTTTTCTTTTTTTAAAGAAGGGATTAAATTTTAAAATTAAATTTTCAAAGACGTTGAAAATTTTAGTTAAGGGAAAAAAATTTTTAAATCTTGCGTAGAAAACCTTGGCTTATTCTCAAAGAATGTCATCTTAACCCTCTGCAACTGACATGAAGTCTAGCGGACACCAACAAAGTCAAAGTTTTAGACAGAAATTTAATGGCATGCCGATAAAAACATATGTGACCCAGTCTATGAAATTTTTCGAAATTTTGTTTTTGAGTCATAAGCCACCTTTTCCCTTTTCATAGACCGGGTCACATATTAGTAATACCAATTTGTTCTTCGTTTCAAAAAATATCTATATTTAAAGAGTGCTCCGAACGAAATATGCATTTACCCTTTCAGCCAAAACTTATCCATAGTGCAATGTCTGGTACTATTATTTTGAAACGTGTAGGAGGTTGTAAGTTCGAGTCGGGCTTAGGTCCAAATCATAAATTATTTCTTTAAAATTTTGTTCATGATTTTAAATTAAATATTAGTAGGAATACTGAAAATCTATGTGACGCTTAGCAGTGTGGAATGCTGCATTTTCTGTCCCACTACGGACTTCATCAGCACAAGAAAATCTATTTAACTGAATTCTTAAGCGAAATGGAAAACGAGAATTATGTTAACACTCATTTCTTTTTCACTTATGACCAGGCCGTAGAGCGGTTCTATAGAAAAATTTTTGATAAAAAAAAATTTCTATAGAAAAAATTTTGATAAAAAAAAATTTCTATAGAAAAAACTTTGAAAAAAAAATTTCCTATAGAAAAATTTTTGATAAAAATATTTTCTATAGAAAAATTTTTGATAAAAATATTTTCTATAGAAAAATTTTGGATAAAAAAATTTTCTATAGACAAATTTTTGAAATGATTTCCTCTTAGGTTGCAGTTCTAGAATTTTGAATGAGAACCTTTTCTCAAATATCATAGCGACAAAAGAAAATTAAAATTTATTTCTTGTTTCCTTCTTTTCGAAACCCTTCACTTTTGCTGGTGAAGGATATAAACCAAGGGCTGACATTTTTGTTTTGAAGTGTCTTCTTAATTCTAACCTTAGCAAAAGTTTCTAATCATAATTTTTTTTCTTTAATTCCAGATGTTTCCTCTTGGTCTGGAACTCTTCTTAAATATGGACTTTAATTAAAAGCACTTTAAACCTTCAGATTTCATTAAACCTGATTTGAAAACAATAAAAAAGGTGTTGAATTTTTAAGGTAAATTTTATAACATTTAAATTTAAAGAATTAAATTCTCATGTTTTCCGATAAAACTTTTTTTGTATGCCTTAAGTATCCTCATGCCCCATATATTGGACATGACAGTTTATTGCCTTTTCTTGTATTTTATGATTGTTGTTATTTTTTACTTTTTATTTCATTCTTCTTCTGAAAAAGAGAAGAACTTCGGTCGGTTGTATCGTTGATATGTGTACGAGAACATAACTTAACGATTATTGTCGTTTGTGATGATGTTAAGGTAGTTATGGGTTATTTCTTTAAAACAGCGGAGTCTAAAAATATTAGGACAACGAGAAAATAGTTTAGACTTTCTTTAGAAACAAATTCTGACTGCCTTTTTTTCAAGCTAATAAAGTCAGGAGTTTTATAATGACTTAAATATTCAAGATGACTCAGCAATTTTTGTGATAACTTAGCAGTTTTAGGATGATTCAGCAGATTTAGGATGACATAGTAGTTTTAGGATGAGTCAGCAGTTTGAGGATGATTCTGAAGTTTTTTCTGAAGAATCAGTAGTTTTAAGATGACTCTGCAGTCTATGATAACTTAGCAGTTTTAGGATGATTTAGCAGATTTAGGATGACTCAGTAGTTTAAGGATGAGTCAGCACTTTTAGAATGATTAACAAATTTTTTCTGCAGAATTAGTAGTTTGAGAATGACTCAGCAGTTTATCATAACATACCAGCTTTGGAGTGATTTTACAGTTTTAGGATAGGATGACTCAGCAGTTTAAGTATGACCCAGAATTTCAAAATTGTGCCCGTTTTTACACATTAAATCGAAATAGTGCCACCAACGTAAATGTTATTATTTAACGATCTTCACGCTGCGTCAAATTCTGGAGAAGACCAAATAGACACTTATCACCAGGAGCCCATACCACCAGTAGCCGATAAATTTTTTTAATTTTCGTAAATACCACTATCATTAATAAAACTCGTGAAAATGAGTATTAAAATCATTCAGTTGGAATTTGGATGTTAGCAGAGTTGTTTGGTGCCGCTTTGTTAAAGAAAAGACAAAAACAAAATAGGCAAGAAACAAATTAAAATTCAATTTATAGCAACAAAATACATGGTTCGAGAGAACAAAGAAATATAATCTCGTACATTGTTGCCAAGACACTATTATTTTTTTGGTAAACATTGGGAATATTTTTGTAAATATTGGGAATATTTTTCAAAACAGAAATAAATTCTAATATTAAACAATTTTAGATTTTTATATTTTTTAAATATTTTCGACCCAAAACTTTTTTACAGAAAAATTTTAATAAAAATATTTTTCTTTGGGAAATTGTTCGATAAAAATTACATTTTTTTCGATAAAAATATTTTTCTGTAAAAATTTTCGATAAAAATATTTTCTATAGAAAAATTTTTGATAAAAAAATTTTCTATAGAAAAATTTTTGATAAAAAGTTTCTATAGAAAAATTTTTGATTAAAAAATTTTCTATAGAAAAATTTTTGATAAAAAAATTTTCTATAGAAAAATTTTTGATAAAAAATTTCTATAGACAAATTTTCGATTAAAAAATTTTTTGATTTAAAAAATTTCCAAAAAAAATTTTTTGATTTAAAAAATTTTTATAGAAAAATTTTTCTATAGAAAAATTTTTGATAAAAAAATTTTCACTAGAAAAGTTTTTAATAAAAAAATTTTCAATAGAAAAATTTTTTATAAAAAAATTTTCTTTAGAAAAATTTTTGTTAAAAAATTTTCCATAGAAAAATATTTGATAAAAAAATTTTCTATAAAAAAAAATTTTTTGATAAAGAATTTTTGATAAAAAATTTTCTACATATAGAAAAATTTTTGATAAGAAAATTTTCTATAGAAAAATTTTTGATAAAAAAATTTTCTATAGAAAAATTTTTGATATAAAAGATATAGAAAAATTTTTGATAAAAAAATTTTCTATAGAAAAATTTTTGATAAAAAAATTTTCTGGGAATTAATTATTCGAACTTTAGAATTATATGAAAAATTAATAATTTGAAAATTAAATGAACTCAAGCCTGATTAAACCTAATTTTTCAAAAAAATTTTCTATAGAAAAATTTTTGATAAAAAAATTTTCTATAGAAAAATTTTTGATAAAAAAATTTTCTGTAGAAAAATTTTTGATAAAAAAAATATAGAAACATTTTTGATAAAAATATTTAAAAAAAATTGAGTAGAAAACTTTTTGTTTTTAAAACTTTAGAACTACACATTAAAAAAAATACCTATTTTAGTTAAATGTATAAAAAAAAACGGCAAGTCTCCCTAATATTTTTTTGTTCTGTTCTCTTTGCGCCGACCCGTGCGTATCACCTCTTCGTCGACTACAAAGCTGCTTTTGACAGCCCAATACGAACGAAATTATTTAAACTATAGATACGTTTTGGCTAAAATTATAAATGCCTATTTCATGTGAAACACTCTTTATAGATAGATTTAAATGTTACATACATTTTATCATTGTAGTGGCTTAAAAACATCTGGCCTTCTTTACTTGGTCGAATACTGTATGTTGCACAGAATTTCAGTTCTAAAGGTTTTTTTGCTTCTTTACCTTTTTTTTTTGTTTTTTTTTTTCTTGTTGTTCTAAACTCGACTCCTTTAGGTTCGTTGTTGTTTTCGAGATGTTGCTTGTTGTTGTTTCATTTAAACCATCACTTGAGGTGTGAAGAAAAGAATTCTTTTTCAGTTTTTTTTTGTTATTGTTGTTGTTGTTGAGCTGGCTGTTTGTGTTCTTGATACCCGGCTGGATATTGTTTTTATTATTCTTGAAGTTGTTGCTTTAGTTGAGTTTTAGCATTGAATTTATTTTATTCTTCTCCTACTTCAGTTTTCAATTCAAATCGGATAAAGGCTTGCTACATTACTCTAACGTTAACGTAGTGTGGATGTTAAGAAATTAGTTTACGTTACACTACGTTTGTTTATCACTGAACCTTTTGTTTTATTCCAAGTAGTTTATTAGGGTCCATTGTTTGCCACTGACCGACAAATAATCGCTTTATATCGGGTGGTTAAATTTCAAGGGCCGATGTTGATTTTGAATAAAACACAAACTATTTAGGAAATGATTGTAATTTTATTTTATTATGATATATTGGTATTACTCAATTATGTATAGAACAAAATATCGGCCAAAAGGGCGCCGGGACCACGGCGGCACACCTCCATCCGATGGTCCAAATTTTCGATGACCCTGAGTCATAATGGAGGTTCTATGCCGTTAATGTGCCGAATTATCTCATCCTTTAGCTCTTGAATTGTTGCTGGCTTATCAACGTACACCTTTTCTTTCAAATAACCCCAATGAAAAAAGTCCAACGGTGTCAAATCACATGATCTTGGCGGCCAATTGACATCGCCATTACGTGAGATAACACGGCCATTGAATTTGTTGAGCAAACGAGCCATTGTTTCGTTAGCTGTGTGGCAAGTGGCACCGTCCTGCTGAAACCACATATCGTCCACATCCATATCTTCCAATTCGGGCCATAAAAATTTCGTTATCATCTCACGATAGCGAACACCATTCACAGTAACTGCCTGAGCGGCCTCATTTTGGAAAAAATACGGCCCGATGATGCCGCCAGCCCATAAACCGCACCAAACAGTCACTCTTTGTAGGTGCATTGGTTTTTCGACAATCACTCTTGGATTCTCATTCGCCCAAATGCGGCAATTCTGTTTATTGACGAATCCACTGAGGTGAAAATGTGCCTCATCACTGAAGATGATTTTTTTCGAAAATTGATCATCCACTGTTGCCATTTCTTGCCACCATTCTGCCCATTCACGACGTTTGGAATGGTCAAGAGGCTTTAGTTCTTGAGCCAATTGCACCTTGTAAGCGTGTAAATGCAAGTCTTTATGCATAATGTTCATCAACGACGAGCGTGAGAGGTGCAATTGTTGGGCACTACGACGAGTTGAGGTGGACGGCTCTTCAGCCACACTATCGAGAACAGCAGCAATATTTTCTGCAGTGCGAGCTGTACGAGCATGCACTGGTGTTCTCACGTCTTCTACAGACCCGGTTTGCTCTAAATTTTCCACGATTTTTCCGATTGTAAGCCCATTTGGACGATCAAATTGACCAAAAAAATCACGAAGTGCACGATATGCATTTTTATTTGAACGCCCATTTTCATAATAAGTCTGGATAACTTTAACACGTTGTTGGATTGTGTATCTCTCCATGGTTCAAATTGAGTAAGTCTGAAATAGAGAAATGTCAAATAAAATTCTAAAAAAACTTGGCGTTTAGGTATGGTTCACATTCAACATCGGCCCTTACAATTTAACCACCCTTTAGGTAGACAGCAAGGGTTCTTTGTCCACTCCCCAAGTACTGCCTGCTAGTGCTTTAAGGACCTTGTTTCTACATCGGAATTTATGCGCGACAGTTGTGGTATGTGCTGACGGAGTTAAAAAGTCGAGTGTGACTCCCAGGCTTTTCGGGTGGTTCACTGTCGGAATTGGTACACCATCGATCTCGACGCCAAGTTGTAGGCTTTTGGTGTAGTCGCTCTTCTTGCTTATATCACAAAAGTTTTCGGGAAAAAATTCGAGATAGGAATGCAGAAAATTTATTTTGACAGACATTCGAGCTCCAGTCTTGCAATAATCTATCGATTGTCTGCTTAAAATCCGGGGATTTGCAGTTACCGAGAATGTTGTAAACAACATCTTGAAATGATACCCATGATCTGCCGCTTTATTAGGTGTTTAACGTTTTGTAAACTCTCTCAATATCTAAACCGACAAAAGCCGCGGCTTAGATGTTTCTAACAACGCCAACAGCTGACTTGCGCGAACTCACATACTTTAACCAATTTTGAAAAAATAACCCGGATTTGAATTCAACACCTCAAATAACGTCAAGATTTCTTCTCTGAGCTGCTCTGATCTAAAAGTTGACCCTATATTGTTAACTTGTCTTCATCAATATATAACAAATGCTACGTTACGTTTACATAAGAGTAATTCTAGCTTAACTTTGTTTAACGGCTGAAAGTAAGAAAGACTTGCAGACTCGTTGTCTGTGGAACCAACTGACTGTCAGTCAGTCGGACGGACGGACGGAAGGACAGAAAGACAGGCAAAATATTTGGGTAGTGAAAGAAGTTAAAACATTAATCTTGATTTCTTCTAAAGATATCTTTTGTTATTTTTTTCTTCTTATTCCAGTTCTTGTTATTCTTTTTTATGTTCATTTTTCTTTCTTCATCTACTCGTATGTATCGAGATATTTCATATGAACATTTACAATAAAAAGGTTTTATGTTGCTGCAATGAAATCTTTGGATATGATTGCAAAAGAGGGATTTACTATATAAGAAGTATCTATTGTTGTTCTTGTTGCTGTTGGATACATTTGATTTATTTTTTCTGTTTTTTTTTGTTTTTCCAAAGAATACCTACATACATACAGTTGTTAGTGTTATTGTTCAAAAAAGAATGTAGTTACATACAATTGTTATTGACCACTTTGAATGCCCTACATTAGGTCAGGTTTTAATTGAACTACACGAGCTATAAACCAAAATTTTTGGTAGCAAACTCTATTACTATACAATTATACGACTTTTTGATTCCTCTGACAGTTTAAAGTTAGACAAGACCGAATTCTAAGCTTATCTCTTCTTCGGTGCAAGGGTAATCTTGTTACGAGTTTTGAAGCACAATCTAAATATTCTCCTGTCATCTTCCATGTGTTTTTACGATTTCACAATGACATTTTTTTAAAGCTTATCCACATATCTTCAACGCTCTAGTTCTAAGACCCTTGCGGACACCGATTTTTATAAGCCACGTAGCAGAAATCTTCCAATTTTGACAGTTTAATAAGTAATTTCGACCCATTTTGTTTGATTCCCTTTCGATACTAGCGCGTAAAGTGCGTCCCATAATCTTATTTTTTGCTTTTTCATAGTAAGTTTTTCCAAGAGTGGGTTACTAGCCCGACGTCCTTGACCCATGTTTTTATCGTTCTTATGGGAGAACATGCGGCACTTGTTTGCTCACTACTTTATAGCTGTTAACGTAGCTACCCAGATAACACCATTAGGAGGTAAGTGTCCACTATTGAGATGAAGGATAGACCAGGTTACCAAGTTAAACCGATCAGAATTATTGCTTGGTATCCAACATCCCCTACCTCATCCTCAGTTCTTGTCGTCTAAAAAAACTCGGTTTCATCGACTTGAGTCTCCACATAATCGACGAAGTGCCTCAATACGTCTAATCAAAGAAGATTCTCCCCTTAGCTAATTGCACTCCATAATGAGTAGTAAAGACCCTTTCGTCATGCATAAATTCACTAATCTACACCACATATCTACTTCTAGCGTAACTCAACTTCATAATCTATGATGGATCTCCTAAATATCATATCCAGTACTTTTTATCTAAGAAGATTCTCACCTTTATCGAGGTGAGAGTAACAGATTATACATGTCAGGAAAGATCTTCGCATGTATAAGGATAGCACACGAAGATATATACTTGATCCTTCAGATCATACCTTGTATATGCCAGCCAACTCTACGATTTCAGGTTATCCCATTAATATTGTATTAGGAGGTCGCCCATAGCAAAAGAAGAAAAAAACTTGCCCCCACATTTTTGACTGTACCGCCAACCCTACTTCACTTAGTCCTAAGGATTTGTGGACTCATCCAGTGGAAGTCGTAAAATTTCTTGACCTTGATCTTCTAACAAAAAAAAAAAAATATATATATATATATAATTGTATATGTTAGAGCTGTTAGAACCACATCAAACTCTCTTCTGTTCGATTTATGATAGTTCAAACAAATTTTCGCCCTCTGACAAATCTCCACATTATAGTGCCTACAATACCTCTCCGTTCTTATGTAGGGGATAGTTATCTCACAAATAAATAAATACAAAAATAATAAAAATATAATAAAATTCAAGTCATTTATATTTGTTCATTCTTTTTGCTGGTTGCCTGGTGTTAAACTGAGATGTTGCTGTTGTTGTTCGCTGTCAAACCTTATTGTTGTTGATGATGATGGTAAAAATTGTTGCTGTTTGTTTTGATCTCGGTGTTTGTTGGCTGGCATTAGTAGGTAGATTATAGTAAAAATACAGGTCCAAGTATTGTTGGTGTTGGCTGGATGGATGGCTGGCTGGTTGGTTGGTTGGTTGTTTGGTGTCGATGTCAAACAGGCGGTCGAAGAGTCAGTCTGTTAGTTAATATATTGGCGTGATGTTTGATTGTTTGCGCGAGAAGACTACGTATGAGTTTGATGCAAAAAGAAAACAACAAAAGGGTTTTTCTTGTCAAATGTTTTTGTTTTTATACCCTACACTACCAATGCTGGGCATTATGAGTTTGTACTATTCATAGAAATATTGACTTGATATTTAACTTTAAAACGATCGACTTAAGAAACGTCTTCTAAATCCTTATATATATATATATATATATAATTCCCCGACAACATTCCAATTGGAACAAGGGGTACTTCTCTCAGACAATGAGCTGCATCCGATTCTATTTTTAGACTCATTGAAAGGGACCTACGTTTTAACGCCGGCTCCGAACGGCAAATGCATTACTTAGAGAAGTTTTACATAGCCTAATACTCAATAACCAGTGGCTAGCTGAGTTATGAGGTGAATTATGAGGTGAACCGCCGCTTTTTTGAAAATTTATTTTTTCAAGTGAGTCTGGCCAGGGATCGAACTTGGGCCTCTGGTATGCTAGGCGGATGACTAACCTGCTATACCACGGCGGTTCTAAATCCTTACATTTCCATATAATATCCAATGCCTGAAATGACTCAAATAGAAACAGATCTCGAGAAATATATGTTTTCAAGCATTGAAAAGAAACATCTTAATCAGCGACAGTTAGTACTAGATTAATGAAATTGTGTTGATGTTTACTTTAATCTAGTACTAACTGTCATAGTCGAAGATACGTCTTCGACAATTGTAATAAGGCTTAAGATCTTGACAATCTGTTTACACTTTACCTCGGAGTTGTAGGACATCATACTTGTCAGTCTCGACCGACTAAAGTACTTTCGTACTTGTTTTTTTTTTCATGATTTTACCCTGTGAGTGTGTGTTTGTTTCTACTTATTGTATCTTTATTCTTTTTTCTGTTTTGATGTTATTCTCGAGATTTGTTGTGTTTGTATTTCAATTCGCTTTTAGATTTGTCTGTGTGTCTGTCTGTCCGTCTGTCTGTATGTCGTTCTGTATTCCCTCTTTTTGACTTGGACATACATTTAACACTTTGACCAAAAACAGTTGGCGCGTTTATTTTCATTAGGCAACATCGTTCGAATCGGTTGTATCTCTTTTTTTTTTCTTGTGTCTCAGTTCCTTCGATTTGAACTTATTTTTTTACACCTTTAAAATACGTTTTTGTTTTTAAAGAATTCGGGATATTCTTTGTGGTGTCATTTTGAAATGCAATTTTCAAAGAAACGCTGAAAATTAAAATAACTAAATAAAAAAAGTACCTACCTTTGGGTAGTTATATCGAATAAGGTTTTTGAAATACCTTAACATACCTGTTATATCATTGGTGTTAAACTTTTAAGTGAATTTAATTAAAATAAAGATATAAAAATGTATTAAAGTTACAAGTGATTATTCGTCGTATAAATTTGTTTCCATTTTCTGGATTATATTTTTGTGGATTACTTAGAGATTTCATTTTATTGAAGTAAGTTTTAGCCTTATTAAGCCTAACATAATTTTAAGAAACGTTTTTGATCTAATCTGTAGGTCTGTATAATAATCTTGTTTATAATCTGCTTTGCTTGCAACTTTTCATTCATTAAATTTTGAATTTAAGTTCTGAAGTTTTCGGTTTGACTTGAATTTAGCTACAAATATGTACTAGGTCTCTGTTATCTAGACGTTAACTTGTTGACATACAACTATATTTTTAAGCTTTTTGCTGAATTTTCCTCCAATATCAAAATTTTGTGAAATGTGGACTTAATTTCTGCTAAGTGGTAGATTTACCCGGTCTAAAGTCACATTGGTAGGTCCCAATTACTTCGTTAACTTTGGGCTTTAGCCTTTCAGACATTATGGTCGATTGAATCTTATATGCAATTGAAAGAAGGCTTATACCTCACATACGGTTTTATCACCTTTTTTTGTGCCCTGGATTAAGAACACTGAGACTCCAATCGTCTGGCATTCGTTCTTCTAAAAATATCGTCGTGTGGGAGTTTTTGTGCTCTATACGCCAAAAATGTATTTCAGAAAATTAATCTAGAAATTTTAACTTAACTTTTCTAAAAAACTTTACGATAGAATTTTGAGATTTTTACACCATATATTTGGCGTATAGAGCAAAATAGTACAAATGAAGGATATAGAGCAAAACAGACACTATTTCAGAAACTAGACGAGATAGCTAAAAACGGATTGCAGATTTGAAAAATTTAGGGTCGAAAACCTAAAGTGGCTTCATTAACTCAAAATGTGCAAAATGGCAGATAGAGCACATAAACTCCCGAACGACGATATGGCTTCTATAAGCTGGGACATACGCTTTATCAATTCATCACTTTTGGCCTGAAAAAGCTATGCGGGCAAACCATTGGCGCCCTCAGCTTTGTTTTTTTTCAGTCGAGTTATTGCAATTCTAACAACATTTTAGTTTAGTGGTGGACATATAACGCCGTCATCATTGATTTGTTCTTAATTTCTTGTAGTTTAGATATCAGACAGCTGATTTTAGTCTATGCTTTTTTGGTACTTCCTTACTATTCCGAAGGTTTTTAAAGCCTGTGTCCCATCTAACCGAATCTTCTTTAACAAACACTTCTTCCTCTATCCTCTATCTTTGACAAACGCTACTTCCTCCATCCTCGTCATAAAACTTTCGAACGAATAACTTTTATGCTGTATCCTTAAATAAGTTTTTTTTTAGCTGTATCCTTAAATAAGTTTGAAGGAAATATCCCATTAATTTTGAATCATTTGATAGATTTTGTCCGATCAACACATGATCAAAGGCATAGCTTACGATTCAATTGTGAAAATTAGTCGCATCAACTTAGAAACCTTCGTCGGCTCTTGCACCACAACTTTGCTAAAAATCATAGCATGTTCAAATGCACAGTTTACGATTTGACTAATTTTGAATAATAATCCGTCATCGGCTCATGCACAACAACTTTGCTAAAGATCATAGCATGATCAAATGCACAGTTTACGATTTAATTAATTTTGAGTAATTATCAGTGTCGCCACCTGTCGGAAATTGGTCATAAATTAGTAATGTTCGTCGGTTTATGTGCTACAACTTTGCTTAAGATCATAGCATGTTCAACTGCACAGTTTACGATTTTACAAATTTTGAGTAATAATCAGTAGCGCCACCTGTCGGAAATTGGTGCAACCAACCGTCGTCGGCTCATGCACAACAACTTTGCAAAAGATCATAGCATGATCAAATGCACAGTTTACGATTCAATTTATTTTGAGTAATAATTAGTGGCGCCACCTATCGGATATTAATCATACCAACTTAGAAACCTTCTTCGGCTCATGCACAACAACTTTGCTAAAGATCATAGCATGATCAAATGCACAGTTTACGATTTAATGAATTTTGAGTAATTATCAGTGGCGCCACCTGTCGGAAATTGGTCATAAATTAGTAATGTTCGTCGGTTTATGTGCTAAAACTTTGCTTAAGATCATAGCATGGACAAATGCACAGTTTACGAAGGAATTAATTTTGACTAAAAATCGGTGGCGCCACCTGTCGGATCGTGGTCATACCAACATAGTAATGTTCGTCGGTTCATGTGCAACAACTTTTCTTAAGATCATAACAAGATCAAATACATAGTTAACTATTCTATTAAGAACATACAGACATTCGTTTTTATATTCAGGTTCAGGTTTAGCTACAGTTTAAGTTTCTAGATTAAGCTCTCGTTCGGTTCGGTTATTTGTTAGGTTCTTTGTTCAGTTCAAGGTTCAGTTGCAGCTATAGATGCAGTCCTGGGTTTAGTTCTACATTAAGGTTTAAGGTTAATTTCTAGATCTAATCAGGATGTTCTTGCATAGATTAGGCAACTCCAAAATCCTTGTACCAGCTGCCGCTTGATTAACCCTTGGAGTAGTATATTCTGTAATGTTGTTTCTTTCCAGTGCTAAGTCGATGGATGATGAGTCCAAAGACACGAGCCACGTTTGTAAAGCGAGCCGCTCGATCCGAGACAGACTAACATGTTGAACAGACGCTACAGTTTCGTACTTTACCAAGTACAATTATTTTAGACCCTTAGACCAAATACGTCGGAATGGCTCCAAGATAACTCCCTCTCACGTTAGCCCTGACCTAGAATGCCACTCGGGTTGTTTATCGCATCTTCAACTAGGTTGTTCAGGTTTCCAGGATGTACCACGAGGAGTTGTGAGTAGGAATTGAATACAGCCGGAAACCCAGGCAACAACTTTATCCCATTTGCATCCCAGGCCCTATGCTTCACTGGTAGTCAAGGATAACAAGAGAATAAAAAGAACTTCTAGGTCTAGTTCCAAAACGAAAACTGTTGCCTTAAATGTTTTAGTCAATTTGTAGACATCTAATACAGGGCTCCAATTCCACTAACTCATTTTTTTGGATCAATTCTAGTTTTCGAGATATATATTTTTTTAGATTACGTAGTTACGCTATTTTGAATAACATAACTGAAGAAAATGCTGCCTTAGCATAATATTTACTCCACTCAGTAGTTTTGGAGATACAGCCGAATATATGATGAAAAAGCAAGATATATGTTACTCATTCCTTATATGACTGAAGAAAAAATGAAAAATTTGTTGTCTTCACTTCTTCTTTTTAGGAATATTTTCATCCAAAGTTGAACGATATCTCCAAAATTATTCCATGGAATCAAAATAATGTTAATGCATCATAAAGATAATATTGTAGTAGAATTTCGGTTTTTGATTTTTGCTGAATAGAAAGAACCGTTTATGAGTTACGTTACTATAAATCGCTTAAGTACATAATTTTTTTTTTAATAATATCTCGAAAACTAGAGCTTGTACAAAAAAGTGAATTATTCTTCACTTTAAAGTAACAATTTTTCATTATCATTTCACTTTTTAAAGCTTTTTAAACCTTGTTTTAAAAACTCTACCTTGTTCCTAATTTCAATTCAAATTAATAACGATTGTTTTTTTTTTTGCTATAATTTTCAAACAACAAAAAAAATCGTATGTATATTTTATACTATTAAAATGTCGTAGATTTACCACTTACAAACCTTGTAACATAAAATTTAACATACATTCAGTTCTTGTAAATTTTCTTTTGTTTAGAATTTCAAATATTCCATATCACAGAAATAATTGTAAGAAAAATATGTAATTCTGGCTAAAATAATTCTTACAAAAGAAATAAAATTTGCCTTAAAACCTTTTGATGGTCACACTAAACGGCTTTGTAATCTTGCGAACAATAAAAAAGACGGACCAAATAAATTATGTTGAATAAAAAAATTTATTTTATGTTTTCAGTTTTTTTTTTCTAAAAATTGCAAAAAACGGTCGAGTATCATGTTTCTCTATAGAACTTTGTAACATAATTGCATTATTTGTAATTATATTGTTTTATAATAAAATGTTCGAAAACGAAATACAAATTTAGTTCAAGATTTTTTGAGATTTATTTTTTTCTATTATCTTTTCAATTTTTTTTTTGTGCCAATTTTTATGAAGGTTGTGGTAGGAAAACTTTGTTGAAGAAAATTCTATGTTTTTTTTTCATATATTTAAGAAACTAAATTTTGTCAATATAACGAAATTTTTTTCATTATAACAAAAATTTTGTAATAACGAAAACTTGGTTTTATAAAAACAAACATTTCTTCAATATAACAAACATTTCTTTAATATAACGCACATATTGTTCATTGATTATTAAAACGAATATTTTATCAGAATATTATAAATATTCTAAAGAAATTTCCGTCTTTTTTTCATGAAATTGTTAGATTTTAACTAAAGTATATTTAAGAAACTAAATTTTGTCAATATAACGAAATTCTCTTCATTATAACAAAAATGTTGTTAAAACGAAAAATTGTTTTTATAAAAACAAACATTTCTTCAATATAACAAACATTTCTTCAATATATGATTAAAAAATAATTAGTGTTTCTGAAAGATAATTTTGTTGCCGATTTTCGAATTTTTGTCTTAGTTCAATAAAATAGACAGTTTTCGAGTTACGCGAATATTAGTTGCACAACCTCCTCCAAACGGTTAGCACCTTTGAATTAATCGTACTCAATTTATCTTTACCCACTAGGTCTCCCTTTTGTCGGTAGAAAAAGTTATGAAAATCAAACACAATGTCATAAATGGTTCGTCATAATAACGAACATTTTGTCATAATAACAAACATTTTGTTTTTCATAAAAACTAAAATATCAAAAAAGGGAATTGTCATCATAACTAGAAAGATTTTCTTATAACTAACATTTCTTCAATGTGACGTAAGTTTTGTAGAACTATCAAATTTTTCATTAAATCATGTAACAAAAGTTGATTTTTATAACGACAAAACATTTTTATCATAACAATAAAAAAATTTAGGAAATACGAAAAATGTTTGTCATAATGACAAAAATTTCATTAATATGGCAAAGAAAATCATTATGCATTCGATTCTTTGAAAATTATATCACACCAAATACTTTGTCATAATAACGATCATTTTGTCAACATAAATGTATTTTGTTTCTTATAACTATAATTTCTTCAATGTGACAAAAGTTTTGTGCAACTAACAAATTTTTGATTAAACCAACAAACGAAAATTGATTTTAGTTTTAAATAAAATTAATTTAATTCTCATTTTCATTTGTGTAGGATTTTTTTTTGGAAAATTTCATTTTTATAGGAAATTTTTGAATATTTAATTTTTATAGGAAATTTTTGAAAAATTTAATTTTTATAGGAATTTTTTTGAAAAATTTAATTTTTATAGGAAATTTTTGAAAAATTTCATTTTTATAGGAAATTTTTGAATATTTAATTTTTATAGGAAATTTTTGAAAAATTTAATTTTTATAGGAATTTTTTTGAAAAATTTAATTTTTATAGGAAATTTTTGAAAAGTTTCATTTTTATAGGAAATTTTTTGAAAATTTTCATTTTTATAGGAAATTTTTGAAAAATTTAATATTTATAGGAAATTTTTGAAAAATTAAATTTTTATAGGAAATTTTTGAAAAGTTTCATTTATATAGGAATTTTTTTGGAAATTTTAATTTTTATAGGAAATTTTTGAAAAATTTAATTTTTATAGGAAATTTTTGGAATATTTAATTTTTGTAGGGAATTTTTGAAAAATTTAGTTTTTATAGGAAATTTTTGAAAAATTTAAGTTTTAAAGGAAATTTTTGCAAAATTAAATTTTTATAGCAAATTTTTTAAAAGTTTAATTTTTTATAGGAAATTAAAAAAATTAATTTTTATAGGAAATTTTTGAAAAATTTAATTTTTATAGGAAATTTTTGAAAAATTTAATCTTTATAGGAAATTTTTGGAAAATTTAATTTTTATAGGAAATTTTTGGAAAATTAAATTTTTATAGGAAATTTTTAATTTTTATATTAAATTTTAAAAGGAAATTTTTGGAAAATTTAATTTTTATAGAAAATTTAATTTTTTAAAAATATCATTTTATAAAAAAATTTAAAAAATTTCGTTTTTATAGGAAATTTTTGAAAAATTTAATTTTTCTAGAAAATTTTTGGAAAATTTCATTTTTATAGGAAATTTTTAAAAAATTTAATTTTTCTAGAAAATTTTTGGAAAATTTCATTTTTATAGGAAAACTACATTTTTATAGTAAATTTTTGAAAAATTGTATATTTATAGAAAATTTTTGAAAAATTTAATTTTTATAGGAAATTTTTAAAATATTTAATTTTTATAGGAAATTTTTGAAAAGTTTCATTTTTATAGGAAAGTTTTGAAACATTTTATTTTTATAGGAAATTTTTTAAAAATTTAATTTTTATAGGAAATTTTTGGAAAATTTAATTTTTATAGTAAATTTTTGGAAAATTTAATTTTCATAGGAAATTTTAAGAATTTTTATTTTTAGGAAACTTTTTAATTTCAATTAAAAAAAAAATTTTAAGGAAATTTTGTTTTTATATAAAGTTTTTTTTAAAATTAAATTTTTTAATGATTTTTTAGGAAAATATATTTTTATATAAAATTTTTGAAAACTTGAAAAAAAAATTTTAGAAAATTTAAAAAAAGTTTCACTTTTAGTGATTTTTTTTAAACTTCACTTTTATATGAAATTAAATTTTGAATTTCCTAATAAAAACTAAAATCAATGCCAAAAAAATTGTCTGATTATCTCGAAATAAAAAAGAGTTAAAAAATTAATTAGAAAATAAATACTTATTTCTTCGAAATAATAATGATTTCATAATTTTATGTTTTATATTTTCTTTTATTTCTGAATTCAATAAATTAATTGTGAACTTTTTCGCGAGCAGATGTCGTCTGCATATACAATACATAATTTTCATTAATACCTGTCGTCTAGATGTCTTGGCTATAAATTCTATATTTAATTTTTATGATTTTGTTATTGTTCAATTTGAAATGAAAAATCAAAGAGAATGACATAAGTATTGCCAGACTCGAAATAATGGGCCTTTTTCAAATTTAAGCCGATCGAGGGGTCCAGCCGATATATAAAATTTTTGAATTGTTTAATTTTTGTAATAAATTTTTAGAATTTCTTAATAAATTTTAAGAATCTCTTAATAAATTTTAGAATTTTTTTCATTTTTATAGGAAACTTTGTTATTGCCTTATTTTTATAGGAAATATTCGGAGAATTTAGTTTTTGTTTAGGAAATATAGTTTTTAATTATTTCATCAGTTTTAAACAGTTTTTTTTTTGTTTAGTAATAAATAGTTTAATCAGTTTAATTTGTCATTAATTAATCACAAACAAGTTTACCGGCTCTTTAACCTTTTGACACTTTGTCTTGCTATAATTATTCTAGGAATTAACCATAATTATTGTCATACAATTTATTTTATAAAAATTGTATTCTATTGATTTTTCCCCCCATTGTTACCAACCAGATACGAGTATTATATGAACCCATAGTGCAAAAAATGAATGTAAGCAAATAACAACTAAATCACGTTAAAATAACTTTATTTTCCGTTTTTTCTGGTTGATAAAAGAAAAAAAATGAAATTTTTACTATATACACACGTGAAGTTGAGATACTCGTAAATTATAGCAACTTTTCTGTACATTAAAATATTTTTAACTTGTATTTTATGTAAATCAGACGAATGTCAAGAATGTTTCTTTTTCTATTCTTAATATTTCTACGCATATCAAATATTTTTCTTTTTTTTTTTTTAATAAAATATTAATATCAAAGAAATTAAAATAAAATGAAAATGTATTAAAAACAAATGATGACAGCAACAACGACAGCAACAACAATATTTATGATCTATAGTCAGGCAGTCTGTCATTTTTACAATTTGTATGTATTTGCTGTTGACTCAATATTAAAATATAATATTTATTTACATATAACTACAACAACTAAATATAATTGTAGTTGTTGGTTGCGTGCATTTATTTCATTTTCAAGTATTTCTTTTTTCACATTATTTCATTGTATTTTAGTAGTTTTTTTTTAAGAAGGAGTGAAATTGAAAAAATTTAAAATTATTTTTTTAAGAAAAAATTTTGAAAATTTTTTTTATAAGAAATTTTTGAAAAATTTCATTTTTATAGGAAATTTTCAAAAAATTTTATTTTTATAGAAAATTTTTGAAAAATTTAATTTTAATAGAAAATTTTTCAAAAATTTCATTTTTTTTAGAAAATTTTTCAAAAATTTCATTTTTTTAGAAAATTTTTCAAAAATTTCATTTTTATAGAAAATTTTTCAAGAATTTAATTTTTATAGGAAATTTTTCAAAAATTTCATTTTAATAGGAAATTTTTTAAAAGTTTTATTTTTATAGAAAATTTTTGAAAGATTTCATTTTTATAGAAAATTTTTCAAAAATTTCATTTTTATAGAAATTTTTCCAAAAATTTCATTTTTTTAGGAAATTTTTCAAAAATTTCATTCTAATAGGAAATTTTTCAAAAATTTCATTTTAATAGGAAACTTTTCAAAAATTTCATTTTAATAGGAAATTTTTCAAAAATTTCATTTTTATAGGAAATTTTTCAAAAATTTCCTTTTTTTAGAAAATTTTTCAAAAATTTCATTTTTATAGAAAATTTTTAAAAAATTTCATTTTATAGGAAATTTTTCAAAAATTTCATTTTTATAGAAAATTTTTCAAATATTTCATTTTTATAGGAAATTTTTCAAAAATTTCATTTTTATAGGATATGAAAAAATATTTCATTTTTATATGAAATTTTTCAAAAATTTCATTTTTATAGGAAATTTTTGAAAAACTTCATTTTATAGGAAATTTTAGAAAAATATCAATATTTATAGGAAATTTTTGAAAAATACCAATTTTTATAGGAAATTTTTGAAAATTTTATTTTTATAGGAAAATTTAATTTTTATAGGAAATTTTATTAAATTACATTTTTATAGGAAATTTTTGGAAAATTTAATTTTTATAAGAAATTTTTAGAAAATTTTATTTTTATGCGAAATTTTTGCAAAAATTTAATTTTTATAGGAAATTTTTGAAAATTTTATTTTTATAGGAAAAATGTTTTGAATTTTTCATTTTTATAAGAAGTTTTTTAGAAATTTAATTTTTATAGAAAATTTTTGAAAAATTTTATTTTTATAAAATTTTTATTTTTATAAAGAATTTTCAAAAAATTTGATTTTCATAGAAAATTTTTGAAAAATTTGATTTTTATAGAATTTTTTCGAAAAATTTTATATTTATACGAAATTTTTGAAAAATTTTATAAAAAAATTTTGCATTTTTAAAGAAAATCTCAGATAAAATTTGGCTTTTTTATATGAAAATTTAAATTTTTATACGAAATCTATGAAAAAATTTTAATTTGTATAGGAAATCTTTGAGAAAATTTATAATTTTCGAATAAATTCAGTTATTTTTTTAAATTAAATTTTCAAAACATTTGTTTGAATTAAATATCCAAAAATTGATTCTTTTTATAGAACATTTTCAAAAAAATTCATTTTTTAAGAAAATTTTTTTAAAATTTTATGTTCTAAAATTTTTTTAAATGAATTTTTGAAACATTATTTTTTTTAATTTTTTAAGGAATTTTTTTCTATTCAGAAGAAAAATTATTCGCACTTAATCCCGGTCTGTTACATTATTTTACTAATGCAATAGACAATTTTTTGATAAAAGCCAAAACATTTTTATAGGGCTACCAATTCCTAGACGCGTTTTGATCAGATCGAAAACCTCTCATTATTATCTATTTTACAAACACAATAATTACGAATTTTGTTTGTAAATCAAATGTAAATGCTTAGATTTTTTCTTTAATTTCTTGTTTTAAGAAAATTTTTAAAAAATTAAATTTTAAAGGATTTTTTTTTTTAAAACATTTTTGAAAAGTTTTTTTTTTTTTAAATTTAATTTTTGAAAAATTGTTTTTGTTTTTACAAAAAGTTTGAAAAAAGTATATTTCCTGGGGCATTTCTAAAATTTTCTATTTTAAAGTTGAATTATTGAAAAATTAAATTTTTGTCATCAATTTTTTCCAACTCACTCCTTGTGCATATTCTTATTTAATTTCATTTTTAGTCAACATTTTTGCCACCAGACATTTTAGCACCAATAAGAGGGCAGGAGTGAAACAAATAAGTGTCTTCTGACTTAATTTGACTGGTTGTTGTAGTTGGTGCTGCGCTGGTAATGAATGACGTTGTTGTTATTGCTGTGCAGGCATAATGTCTAGAAACAAATTTACATTCAAGCGAACGCTAACAAAAACCAACAACAACCGCCAAATAAAGACAAGCAGCCGTCAAACACTTGCACTCAAAACCGGCCAATAAACAGAAGGACAGACGGACGGACAGACAGACAGACAGACAGACAGACAGACGGATAAACGGACCGAGTAACATACGGAAAGTGCAATTATGGAAATTTAAAGAATGAAATAAATAAATTAAAACATTAACAATTAAAACTAAAAGAAATCAAGTTTTTTTCTTGAACTTGTTTTGTGATTTTTTTAAATTTGGTTTCTTTCTATGAAACCAAACTTGGTATTAACTTCGAAGTGTCAACGTTAGAAATTATAATTTTTTATTTAAATTTTTGTCCCATTATACTGACCGTATTCTCTACTCTAGTACCTCTTATAAATATGTTCACCATTATTTGGTTATAAAATTTTCGTATTTGAATGCACCGCTAAAAAAACCCAATACAAAGTTTAAAAACTTTTTTTTCACTTCCTTCCATGAATGAATGAATGAATTTGTACACCTACGTTCATTTTGTTTAAGCCGTTTGTCAGGTTTGATGGAAAAATAATTATTTATGCATTCGATTCTCTGGCTCATTCTAGTGTCTGTTTTCATTTTTATAGGAAATTTTCGAAAAATTTTATTTTTATGGAAAATTTTCGAAAAATTTTAGTTTTATAGAAAATTTTCGGAAAATTAGATTTTTATAGAAAATTTTCGAAAAATTAGATTTTTATAGGAAATTTTCGAAAAATTTTATTTTATAGGAAATTTTCGAAAAATTTTATTTTTTATAGAAATTTTCGAAAAATTTTAGTTTTATAGAAAATTTTAGTTTTATAGAAAATTTTCGAAAAATTTAATTTTTATAGAAAATTTTCGAAAAATTTTATTTATATAGAAAATTTTCGAAAAATTTGATTTTTAAGAAAATTTTCGAAAAATTTTATTTTACAGAAAATTTTTATTTTTTTTTATTTTTAAAGAAAATTTTCGAAAAATTTTATTTTATAGGAAATTTTCGAAAAATTTTATTTTTTATAGAAATTTTCGAAAATTTTTATTTTTATAGAAAATTTTCGAAAAATTTTATTTTTATTTTCGAAAATTTTATTTTTATAGGAAATTTTAAAAAATTTTAAAAATTTTATTTTTATAGAAAATTTTTGGATTGTTTTTTTTTATAAAAAATTTTCGAAAAATTTTATTTTTATAGGAAATTCTCGAAAAATTTGATTTTATAGAACATTTTCAATCATTTGTATTTTTATAGAATTTTTTTTTTTATTTTATAGAAAATTTTCAAAAAATTTTATTTTTATAGAAAATTTTTAAAAAATATTATTTTATAGGAAATTTTCGAACATTTTTATTTTTATAGGAAATTTTCGAAAAATTTTAGTTTTATAGAAAATTGTCGAAAAATTTTATTTTATAGGAAATTTTCGAAAAATTTTATTTTTATAAAAAATTTTCGAAAAATTTTATTTTTAAAGAAAATTTTCGAAAAATTTTATTTTTAAAGAAAATTTTCCAAAAATTTTATTTTTAAAGAAAATTTACAAAAAATTTTATTTTTATAAAAAATTTTCGAAAAATTTGATTTTTATAAAAAATTTTCGAAAAATTTTTATTTTAATAGAAAATTTTCGAAAAATTTAATTTTTATAGAAAATTTTCAAGAAATTTTATTTGTATAGAAAATTTTCAAAAAATTTTATATTTATAAAAAATTTTTGAAAAATTTAATTTTTATAGATAATTTTCGAAAAATTTTATTTTTATAGAAAATTTTCGAAAAATTAAATTTTTATAGATAATTTTCGAAAAATTTTAGTTTTATATAAAATTTTCGAAAAATTTTATTCGTATAAAAATTTTCGAAAAACTTTATTTTTAATAAAAAATGTTCGTAAAATTTTATTTTTATAGAAAATTTTCGAAAAATTTTATTTTTATAAAAAATTTTTGAAAAATTTAATTTTTATAGAAAATTTTTGAAAAATTTTATTTTTATAGAAAATTATCGAATAATTTAATTTTTATACAAAATTTTCGAAAAATTTTATTTTTATAGAATTTTTTTCGAAAATTTTTATTTTTATAAGAAATTTTCGAAAATTTTCATTTTTATAGAAAATTTTCGAAAAATTTTATTTTTATAGAAAATTTTTGAAAAATTTTAATTTTAAGAAAGACAATTTTTAGAAAATTTTATTTTTTATAGAATGAACATTTTCGAAAAATCTTATTTATATAGAAAATTTTCGAAAAATATTATTTGTATAGAAAATTTTCGAAAAAGTTTATTTTAATATAAAATGTTCGCAAAATTGTATTTTTATAGAAATATTTTATTTTTATAGAAAATTTTTGAAAAAGTTTGTTTTTATAAAAAAATTTTATTTTTATAGAAAATTTTTGAAATTTTTTTTTTATAGAAAAAAATTTTTTGGCAAATTTTATTTTTATAGAAAGAAAACTTTTGGAAAATTTGATTTTATACAAAGTTTTCGAAAAATTTTATTTATATAAAAAAATTTTCGAAAAATTTTATTTGTATAGAAAAAAAAAATTCAAAAAAATTTGTTTTTATAGGAAATTGTTGAAAATTTGCATTTTTTAAGAAAACTATGAGAAAAATTTTAGTTTTATAGAAAATCTATGAGAAAATTTATTGTTTTGAAAAATCTATAAGAAAAACTTTAATTTTCATATAAAAATTTTGAAGAATTTTATTTTTATAGCAAAATTTTGAAAGCATCAATTTTTGCAGTAAATTTAAAAAAAAAAATGTTATAGAAAATTAAAGAAATAATGTTTGTAAATTTTTAAAATAATTCATTTTTATAGGAAAATTTAAAAAATTGAAATTTTTATAGGAAAATAAAAAAAATTATAGGAAATTTACAAAAATTTACATTTTATAGGAAATCTTTTAGAAAATTTAAATTTCAAGAAAATTTTTGTTCAAATTTCGAAAGATTTTATTTTTATAGGAAATTTTTGAATTTTTAAAAAAAATTTTGTTTTGATGGCAAATTTTTTAAAAATCTCATTTTTATGGGAACCAATTTAAATTCAATATTTCCTAGTCTCAAGACAATTATCCAATTTATCGTGTTTCCTTTTATTGTAATTTTTTTTTGCAATTTTATATTTTACAAAACAATTATTCTATCAACTTTTATTGTTCCTTAATAAAAGTTTCTTCAATTACCTAACCCCAGCCCTGATTTCAATAATTTTCAGAACCAGTTGTAAGTTTACATTAAATTTTTGTGGCTTTTACTTCCCAAATCTTTTTTTTTAATATTCACACAATTTAAGTTTATGGCTCTTATTTTGGATGTTTAGTTTATATTAAATTTTTTTATGGCAATATTTAAACATTTTATTTTGAATAGACTTTGAAATAGTTAGCAATAAAATTAAATTATATTAAAAAATTTTTGCTATAAAAAAAATGTTATTTCATAGTTGTTAATATTTTTTATTGCTACTAAATTAAATAACTTGTTTTTTTTTTGTAGTTTTATATCCGTTAAAAAGTTTAATTCATAAAATGAAATCAAATTTAATCAAATCAAATATAAATGAAAGAAATAATAAAAAAAGAAAACAAAAACAAAATAGAGATCTGCTATAAATGAGTTGAAATTCTAATCAAATCATATTCATTTTCTTCTATACCAATTAAAAACTTATACCGATCTTTAAACAAAGAATCGTAATATTTTTACACACTGATCGGGTTTCCTTTAAGCATTCAATCGGGTATATTTAATAGTAATCAGTAGTTTCGGGTTCTAGGCCAATCAATCTCAAATATTTTAATTAAAAAGTTTTACTGTAGTGTATTGCACTAAGATCCCAATTTATTACAGTTATTTATTATTGTAATAAATAGTTTTATCGATATTTTGATCGATCTATTGTAAAATCTCCACTTTTTACTCTAATTTGAAAAACAAATCATTTACTGCAGATCTCTAATACAAACTAACAAAATTCTCATATAGCAAAAATATATTCGAAAACCAGTTGTTTTCAATTCATTTAACGACGACGACAACGACAAAGATGATCGTGATGATGAATAAACGTAATAAAAGCAACAAAAACACAACAACCAAAACCAAAACTAATCTAAATCTAAATTTTATTATGTTCATTCAATGCGATCCGATCCGATCTAACTTTACTTTGCCATAGTCGTCGTAGTCGTAGTTGTTAGTATTTGGTGTGGGCGTTCATAAGTTCGTTTGGTCGGTCGGTTGGTTGGTCGCTTAATCGCTTGGCTGGTTGTTCGATCATTTAAATGTTAATCAATTGCTAGTGACTGTTTTGTTGTCAGTTGATGTATTTAAGCATAAAAAACACATTTTTTTTCTTCCATCATTATATATTTCTCTATATTTTCTTACTCGATATTAGATGGAAATATATTCGAAAACATTTAAATGAAAATAATTTTGAATTATGTAAACTTTAGAAAAACCTAAATATTACGTTGTTTCTTTTAATTTATGACATTTTTGGTATTGACGTTTTTAATGCACGGTATTCTTTATACCGAGTAATTGTGATTCTTTGAACCGATCAGCAGTGGATTTTTACACTGATCAATCGTATATCTTTATGAGGATCTTGGGTAAATGTTTATTCTGATTACATAAGTTAAAAAATTACGGTCAACTTTTGGATCAGACCAGATGACAAAAGATTCTTGACCTTATTTGAAGTGCTCAACTCGTTAGTACATATTTTGTTCAGTGTGTCGCCATCTTTAGTCTGATCATAAGACTTTGCATGTCGGTGTTTGAGGCTTTGAAGGGGCTACATTTCTCCCTTTGATAGTTCTTTACTACAACATCAATTTGTAGTCATTACTTTCTAAAACTCGATTCGTACCCAACCTAATCGAATCGAAAACGAATCAAAAAGAGAAATGTTGCCCTTACATAGCCGTGAACACCGATATATAAAATCTTATGATCGGACGGCATTTGTAGGCGTGGCAAAAAAAAATAGAATTGTTGTTATTGTACATTATCTGTAATCCTAGGGGATGACTGACACAACGGTTTTTTGTATGGAAGGCGAACCGCTCCACTTTGACCATACAATTAGCTTAACGAGTATTACCAGAGTAGAAGTCGTATTTTCGACTACTATAGTTTCGTACTAGATTAAAGAAATTGTGTTAATGTTCTCTTTAATCTAGTATACAATTGATGTAGTCAAAGATACGGCATTGACTCTTGTTATATCTCCTATATTACACCGATTTAAGATTATTTATATAGAACAATTGTGGTACATAACGATAAATAGTGGTTCTTTACACTGACAATTCTATAACGATCATTCGTAGATCTTGCATTTTTAATATCTTTATATGAGCTTCAAGAAATATGTAAAGGAGAACGCTTAAGTTAGAAAGGGCACTTTGCCCGAATAGACGACAGCAGACCGTAAAAGTCAATAATAAACCGTCTACCGGAAACCCATGACAGCGTGGAAGATCTCGAACCAGATGCAATACTGTATGAAAGACGATCTAAAAATTATGAGTATTCGTAACTGGTAACAAAAAGCGGGAAATGGAGAAATATGCCGAAAGATAACTAATCACCCGAGCTGTAACGCTAAAAGATAATGATCGTAAAGATTAGTTGTGGATCTTAATAAAAGTCATTGCTAAGTTTTTCTTATAATAAAAGTATTTTAAGGATCATTATCAAATTTTTTTACCGGTTAATGGTCAAACGATCAATTGAAGATCGTAATTATATTATTGCTAAATTTTTGTGTAGATCGATCGTGATTTTCGTAATGGCGCATTGCTCAATTCTTCTACCCATCCATATAGTTATTCTTTAAGGATCATTACTAAATATTTGTATCGATTAAACGAGTACCGTTATTGGGATTATCTTTATAAGCGCCAAAGCCTTATCTTTACACCGATCTTGAGGATCATTATCAAATGTTTGTACCGGTAAATGGTCAAACGATCAATTGAGGATCGTTATTTTTATTATTGCTAAATATTTTTGGCGATCGATCGTGATTTTCGTTAAGGCTCATTGCTCAACTCTTCTACTCATCCATATAGTTATTTTTTAAGGATCATTACTAAATATTTGTATCGATTAAACGAGGGCCGTTATTGGGATTATAAGCACCAATGCTTTATCTTTACACTGATCTTTATAGAGAATAATCGAAATTTGTTTAAAGATCAGTAGTACCAAAACTCGATAATATAAAGTTGCACTCCATACATTTGTTTTCTGTCAAAATTTAAATAAAAGTGGATAAAGAGCAATGAAAAACCCAGAAACGCACAAACAAACATACATTTCATGAGCACGTGTGTGTGCCTTAGCTTTATCTCATTGGTTAATCGTCTCCATTAGTTATTTCCGAATTAGAGTAAAAGCTCTCTTCTTCATGGGGCTTTTCAAATTTACCATACGGCAAATCAACGTATGGAAGTGCAACATCTTGATATTATAGAGTCTTTGGTAATACTTTTTGATAGCGATCCACTTTGAATATTTATAAGGATTCATCGCTGATCATTATAATGATCAATTGTGATTCAATAGAGCACATGCATCATATTTGATTGCTGAATCTTGTACTTATTCATGCAAAACTTTTGAAACCATTTCAATTAATTTCAAATTATCTTAATTTCATATTTGTACATCTGCTAATTTACATTAAACTTTAAAAATAAATTTTAATTTTTATTATTTTTTTTAATTCTAGATCAAAGTCAACTTTATTAACCAGAAATATAATAATGAAGTAAAGTGCTAAGCAAGTTTCAATGGATGCAATAGACAAGCTAAAGGTAAGAAAGAGTATATATAAATTAAGTTTTATAATATAAATTATACATGTAAGGAATTACATACCTGTCACAATTCATTTGTAACACCTGAAATACTAGAGTGATTTAAGCGAATCAAATGAGAATGGAAAAGAAACTGAAATAGAATAAAATTATTGTATCTGATGTCGCGCTTTTTGAACCTTTTATATTGAACAGGTTTTCTTTCGCTTTGTCGGTATATCTTTGAACTTGTAATTTTAACAGATTAAAGATTCGACTGCTTCATTTGTTTAAGGTTTAACGTCTGTGGTAACCATTGTAGTTATACCATAAAGAGCAAGAACCAAACAGCAGAGTAATTAAACAGCATTGCCAAATCAAACTTTATGTTAATTCATGATTTCTGTATTTATAAACTGGCAATGCTGTTATTAGAGGATCTTCCCGTTTTGAACAAAATTATCTTGTCATATTTTTCATTTTACAATAGAATTTAGTAATTTTCTTTCTTTTTATCAATATTTTTATTACTTTTTGTATTCAGTTCTTGTTTTTTTGTTGTTTGCTAATTGAAAAATTGTTTGTAAATTGAAAAGATTTTCAATGAATTTATTATTGTTTTTTTTATTGTTGTTGCTGCTCTTGTAATTTCTTAAATCTTTTTTTGTTATTTGTCTTCTATGAGGGTTTCGGTTGTGCAATAAATTAAGTGCTTTCATTATATTTCAAATGGAAATATTTTATTTTCTGACAAAAGATTGAAATGGGATTTTATAGTAGAAAAAACATGATAATAGTAAAAGGAATGATTTATTTTGAATAAAAAGTGGAAGATATCTCATAGAGAGGTGAGATTGGTGGGTTTTGAATTTAGGAATCTTACTTACTTAAACGGCCTATATTAACAACCTGTTAAGGTTAAAGGCCGAGCATACTTTAGAAATCCATACGCTTCTATCTTAAGCGCATATTCTTTAAAGATTTTCCTCTACTTGGACTTTCCATCGAAGTTTCGGACTTTTTTCCAAAAGTGGGTTACTAGCCCGACGTCCTAAACCATATTTTTTTTTATCGTTCTTATGGTAGAACTTGGGGCATATTTTAGATAATTATATTAACGGGTGTTAACTTAGTTACCCTGGTGATACCACGAGGAGGTCAGTGTCCACAGCTGAGATGAAGAATAACCAAGATAAGTCTGGGCTTACCAAATTAAGACCACTGAGAACCATTGCTTGGTATCCAACATCGCCCAGGCTATTGATTGCAAATATTTATACTGATCGATCGTGCATATTCAGCTTGATCAAACTGGGTTCCAAGAAACGAGAAATCGAGTTTCATACATAATTGCATCAAAAGTGCTTTTACAGGAATAAAGAATTTCATTGATATCCAAACCCTTTTTTGGGGGTATTGTCATTCTGTTTAAAACTTTCTTAATATTGGCTCAAAAACCAAAAGGGTTATACATATATTCTGAATCCTTACAAAATGCTAAGCTGATGACCGTCTGTCTGCCTGTCTATGTCAGTCTATGTCTATCTATGTTTGTCTATGTCTGTCTATGTCTGTCTATGTCTGTCTATGTCTGTCTATGTCTGTCTATGTCTGTCTATGTCTGTCTATGTCTGTCTATGTCTGTCTATGTCTGTCTATGTCTGTCTATGTCTGTCTATGTCTGTCTATGTCTGTCTATGTCTGTCTATGTCTGTCTATGTCTGTCTATGTCTGTCTATGTCTGTCTATGTCTGTCTATGTCTGTCTATGTCTGTCTATGTCTGTCTATGTCTGTCTATGTCTGTCTATGTCTGTCTATGTCTGTCTATGTCTTTCTATGTCTGTCTATTTCTGTCTATGTCTGTCTATGTCTGTCTATGTCTGTCTATGTCTGTCTATGTCTGTCTATGTCTGTCTATGTCTGTCTATGTCTGTCTATGTCTGTCTATGTCTGTCTATGTCTGTCTATGTCTGTCTATGTCTGTCTATGTCTGTCTATGTCTGTCTATGTCTGTCTATGTCTGTCTATGTCTGTCTATGTCTGTCTATGTCTGTCTATGTCTGTCTATGTCTGTCTATGTCTGTCTATGTCTGTCTATGTCTGTCTATGTCTGTCTATGTCTGTCTATGTCTGTCTATGTCTGTCTATGTCTGTCTATGTCTGTCTATGTCTGTCTATGTCTGTCTATGTCTGTCTATGTCTGTCTATGTCTGTCTATGTCTGTCTATGTCTGTCTATGTCTGTCTATGTCTGTCTATGTCTGTCTATGTCTGTCTATGTCTGTCTATGTCTGTCTATGTCTGTCTATGTCTGTCTATTTCTGTCTATGTCTGTCTATGTCTGTCTATGTCTGTCTATGTCTGTCTATGTCTGTCTATGTCTGTCTATGTCTGTCTATGTCTGTCTATGTCTGTCTATGTCTGTCTATGTCTGTCTATGTCTGTCTATGTCTGTCTATGTCTGTCTATGTCTGTCTATGTCTGTCTATGTCTGTCTATGTCTGTCTATGTATGTCTTTGTCTGTCTATGTCTGTCTGTGTCTGTTTATGTCTGTCTATGTCTGTCTATGTCTGTCTATGTCTGTCTATGTCTGTCTATGTCTGTCTATGTCTGTCTATGTCTGTCTATGTCTGTCTATGTCTGTCTATGTCTGTCTATGTCTGTCTGTCTGTCTGTCTGTCTGTCTGTCTGTCTGTCTGTCTGTCTGTCTGTCTGTCTGTCTGTCTGTCTGTCTGCCTGTTTGTCTGTCTGTCTGCCTGCCTGGCTGTTAAAGGTACAACAGCGCCTAAACAAAAGAAGCTACGTCGCTGAAACTTGCCAAAAATATTCTTCGTATCTTGGAAAATTTTGGTATTGAAATTGTAACGATTAATCGTGAATCTTTCTAGCGATCTTTCATGAATCTCTATAAAGCTTTATCTTGGATTTTCTTTTCTTTCTTTTATTTTCGTTTGCATTATTTTGACATTTTCTGTTTCAATGTCAAGGTAATTATTGTTTAAATTTCCATATCTCTGTTTTTATATACTTTTTTTATTTTATATTGTACTTCTAAAAATGACTTTTAAAAATTTCTAGATAACAAGTGTTTTAATAATATACTAGCATTTGTATATTTATATATTTATTGTTTTACTTTGTCTTATAAATGTTTATTTTTTGCTGTTTTTAAACAATTAAAAGCAGATAATTTAATTAATAAACAATTAACAAATTTCTAACTAGAGATCGGGATGTCGTTGTTCGTCTCTTTATGTGAGTGAGTGTTTTCCTGTTTGTCTTAAATTTGCACGATCTTTGTTAAAGCTTTATTAAAAATTAAAGTGAATGTCAACGCTATCTTTACTCTAGGGGTTATAAGTACCTATTAGAACTAAATAGCTTGCAAAAAAACTGAAATAAGTGAAAAGTTTTCATTTTTAAGAAATTTAAGATAAAAATAGCATTAATCCGACGATTTTACCTCAGGGCCTTAAAAATTTGCTAAAGAAAGCAAATTTATAAAACGTTGTAATTCCCAATTGCAACAATTACCTGACAAATAAGGATTTTATAGTTTAGAACTAGTTTTCTTGGTGAAGCCTATATTTAGGAAATTTAACTAAAAAAATAATTACAAATTTGGTCTTCTAACAAAATACTTAAATGATTACAAGATTTATACTTATATCAATTGAAATGGCATTTTAAAGAAAAAAAAAAAATACAATATATAAAAATTTATTTTTAAATAAAAAAAGTCACAGATACCCAGCATTTAGACTAAAACATAAACGTACGTACACACAAATTGCAAATAGTTTTCTTAAATGTCTCGTCTAAATTTGGTTGCAAACAACAAGTACGTATTCACATTCACACACACACACAAACATGTGCAGACGCAGCCAGATACCCCGCGACTCTTAGCATTGGATACATCGCTATTCATTGGCAGAACACGTAATGACGTCTAGATTTTTTCATCTGTCTATCTGGCCATAACAGTTTCCCTACCCTCCCTCTTTTATATGAGTGTATCTGTCTCTAAGTTTTTCACATATCCCCATATACCACAAGTTGAAAAGTCCATTTTTAGTCGAATCTATTTCCTTTTCTGTTCGAGGCAGTTTGTCTGGCGTAACAAAAAAAAAAAAAAATAATAATAATACTAATATGTTTGAAAAAAAAAACTTAGCGAAAAATCTAAGACCAAATGCCAACGTTTATAGAAAATTTTCTACGATTAAATTGTATTTGTGGCCAATTTAAAAGAAAATATATATTTATTTACTTATTTGCTTTCATTTCCACCACCCTCCCAGCTGTTGACTTCCATCATCGCATTTATACCTCGTTACGTCTGGATGATACAGTTTTTCTATGGCAATAGTTCACTGCACAGCGTGTTTATTACATGCGGATTTTGACAGTCTGGGATAATAAATTAGGGGCAATAAAGGCTTGTTAAGAAAATAAGTTAAGGTAAACGTTACGCCTTCCCAAATAGAACAATATTATTTTTATATCGATCAATCATGGTTCTTTATACCGAAGAATATTTGCCCTTTATACCATAATATTTCTGATTCGACCAATCAAATCGATCTAAATGTATTTCAATCATGGATCTTTATACCGAAAACTATCTGATCTTTATACCAAAGAATTTATGATCTTTACACCAATCATCTTCATCTTTTATATATTTCAAACGTGGATCATTATACCGAAAAATCTCTGATCTTTATAACAAAGATTTTCTGATCATTACATCAATCATCTTGATCATTTATATACCGAACAATCTCTGAACTTTAGACCAATCAAATGTCGATCTTAATTTAATAAAATCGTAGATCTTTATACCGAGGAATCTCTGATCTTTGTACCGAAAAATCTCTGATATTTAGACCAATCAAATGTCGATCTTAATATAATACAATCATACAAAGTAATCTCTGATCTTTATACCAAAGAAATCTCTAATTTTTACACCAATCAAGTGTCGATCTTTATATAATACAATCGTGGTTCTTTATTCCGAAGAATCTCTGATCTTTACACCAATCAAATGTCGATCTTAATATAGTACAATCGTAAATTTTTATTCCGAAGATTCTCTGATCTTTACACCAATCGAATGTCGATCTTAATGTAGTACAATCGTAGATTTTTCTACCGAGGAATCTTTGATCTTTACACTTATCCATTGTCGATCTTACAGTACAATCGTGAATCTTTATACCGAAGAATATGTCCCTTACACCTATCAAATGTCGATATTAATATAATACAATAATTTATATCTGATCTTTACACCTATCAAAAGTCGATCTTAATATAGTGCAATCGTATTTCTTTATACCAATGTTGGGCAAAGTCTTTCTGAGGCTCTCTTATTTTAAGTTAGCAAAATACAAAATCAGAGAGACTCTGCTCAACATTGCTTTATACCGAATAATCTTTGATCCTGGCACCAATCAAAATTCTATCTTAATATATGTAGTACAACCGTGAATCTTAATACCGAAGAATCTCCAACCATTTGTCGATCTTTAAACCTATCAATCTCGGATTTTTGAACCAATAAAATATCGACCTTGATATATTTCAATTGCGGATCTTTAAACTATATCGATCAATCGTCTAAAATAAATCTTTATATCGATTCATCATTGATCTTACTTACTTAAATGGCCTATATTTATAATCTGATAAGGCTAAAGGCCGATCACATTTTAGAATTCCATTCGCCTTGATCTTGTGTGCATATTCTCCAATTTCGTAGGGCAAGCTTTGAAAGATTTACTTTTACTTGGTTTTTTCAACGAAGTTTCGAAAGTCCTCTTCTAACATTCGGAAAGGCCGTTTTTATTTTATTTTTAGCTTTTTCATATGATATGATTGTTTCTTTTTTTTAAGGACGTCCTAACATATTTTTTATCGTTCTTATGGGAGAACTCGCGATACATGTTAGCTCACTACATTAACAGGTGTTAACGTAGTTCCCCGGGCAATACCACAAGAAGGTCAGTGTCCGCAGTTGAGATGAAGAATAACTAAGATAAGTCTGGGCTTACCAAGTTGATGCTAATCAGAACCGTTGCTTGGATCCAATATACGTCACCTCTTCATTTGCCGATCATTGATATTTTTTAATATCAATTAAATGTTGATTTTTATATCTTTCAAACATGGATTTTATACCGATCAATCACTTACCTTTACAAAAATCTAAAGTCGATCTTAACTTCTCTCAGACAATGAGCTTCATCCTTTAGACTTAATGAAAGGGACCAACATTTTAACTCCGGTTCCGAACGGCAAATTCATTAGTTAGAGAAGTTTTACATAGCCTAATACTCAATAACCTGTGGCTAGCTGAGTTATGAGATGAACAACCGCCTTTTTTAAATTTTTTCATTGGGTCTGGCCAGGGATCGAACTTGGGACCTCTGGTACGCTAGGCGGATATCTAACCTGCAATACCATGGCGGTTCACGTCCTAACTCATATTTTGTATCGTTCTTATGGGAGAACTCGCGGCACATGTTAGCTCACTACATTTACAGGTGCTTACGTAGTTTCCTCGGGTGATATCACGAGGAGGTCAGTGTCCGCAGTTAAGATAAAGGATAGCCAAGATAAGTTTGGGCTAACCAAGTTAAGACGTAGTTTAGATTTTGTATCCAAAATCCTCTAAATCACCCCGCCGGTCATTTGCCGATCATGCCGCCGATTATTGATCTTTATTACACCAATTAAATGTAGATTTTTATATCTTTTAAACATGGATTATTATTATTATTATTAGACTGGTCAATCGTGGGTCTTTATAGCGATCAATCACTTATCTTTATTTCGATCTTAAAATCCTTCAATCTTGGATCTTTTTATCGATCATAACAACAATCTCTGTACGAATAATGGAACTATTTTGATACTAGATCAAAGTCGTAGAATAATAAACTTGTCAATCGTGAATCTTTATACCGATCAATTGTGAGTCTTTTTAGGGATCAATCATTGATCTATACAAGAATCAAATAACGATCTTAATATCTTTCAATCGTACATCTTTTAGCTGATTAATCGTGTATCTTATGCCCGTCATTTGCCGATCTCTACATCAATCTTTGCACAGATAATACAACACTAATCAGCTTTAGTTTTCTTTAGATCTAAAAGTCATCGGTCTTTTTAATATTAAATCGTAAATTTTGATACCAAACAGTCGTTTATTTTTACAAAAAAAATTCTGTAATCTTTTTACCGATCAAACATGGATGTTTTCAGCGATCAGTCGTATTAATGCCAACTAATCGTGGATCTTAACGTTGAAAAATTCCCCCTGTAAACCTAGAATCTTCACACCGATCAATCGAAGATCTTTATAGCAAACAATCATTAAACATTATACCGATCAGTCACCGATCTTTAAAGTTAGCTGTTCATTTTGAATCTTTGTATAGTCCTATTTTACCTTAAGCTGCTTATTATCACGTACCAAAGACTGTAGCGAAAAAATGTTGTTGTTGCTGGTGTTGGTGTTGCTGTTATGTATTTGTGTGTTGGTGTTTGCTTGCAACTGCAACAACTAACGTTTATATTATTTTGTTCTCACACACAAAATTGCCGTTAAAATAACTTGTTGCTGCCTTGCGCGTTTGTGGCATTTTTAATTACTCTCCTTTTTTCTCGTTCTGCTTTTTGTATTTTGTTGTTGTTGTTGATGTTGGTCTGGCGGTCGGTCTGACTTACAAAAGGCAAAAAGTCCATTGATCTTAATTAGGTCTCATTTCTATTTTGTTGATATTTTTTTTTTCTTCTTAATTTTTTCTTTTAATTTTTGTTGTTTTTTCTTTTTTAATTTCAACCAAATTTAAATTGTATTTTCTGTTCGTTCGTTTTTTTGTTTGTTTATTTAATTGAATTTAATTTGCCTGAGCTCATTATAGAATTTATGCATAAACTGTTTCATTATTCACATACAATTTTGTTAGTTTATTTTTTCGTTTTCAATTCATTCACATTCACTTTTCCTTTACAAAAGACCATAATGATTTGTGATAATGATGATGATGATGTTGCTGCTGCTAATGATGTTCATTATTTCTTTATTGTCATAAAAATTGTAGGGAGATGAGATCAGTTTTTTAAAAGAACTTATTGACTTTTCCTAAAAAGCATTTCTTTGAGACTTACCTTCAGTTCTATTATTATCATTTGACGTTATTTTCAATTATTGAGAAATAATTTTACCTAACCCGATATCAAACTTTTGTATGTGGATCTTCATACCTTTACTGATAAGTTGTTAATAAATCTATCTTCTGTTATTCTTAATACCGATCAGCCACAGATCTTTATAGTGATACATCTCATCGGTCTCCATAACGATCAACCTTCTCTCCTTGTAATGATCAATACTAAGTCGTGAATCAGATCATTTTTTATACCCTTCACCACCATAGGCGGAAAGGGTATATTGGGTTTGTGCTGATGTTTGTAACGCATAGTAATTTTGGTCTGAGACCCACCTTTTAGTATACCTGGGTGTCTGGCTGGCAGGCTGTACAGGTCGTAACTTTAAAGATAATTTTATAAAAATTGGCACAGGCTCATATTTTGGCCCAAGGACGATCACTTTCCGGAACAGAGTTTTTGGTCCTTTACAGCCACAAATTTAGTTGTATTTTAATAATATTCAGCACAAATATTGCGTATGATAACCTTAATCAGTGTACCCAATTTTGTAGGAATCGGCCCATATTTGACCACACTTCCCATGCAAGACACATTCTTAAAAGACTTTTATATACACATAAAAGCACAAAAAACGTTTATAACTCTAAAGATAAATGCATTTTATTATTAACAAGTAAGAGTGGTATATTCGGCTTTGCCGAATCTTGGATACCCTTCACCAATGGTGTTCCAAAAGTACTTAATGTAATTCGTAGCAATATTTGGTTATACTAGTATTATATGCAAAGAGTCTTTAAAATTAAGAGTCGGAAAACGAAAACCTTTTCGGTGGCGTCATCATCTAGAATAGTTATGCACCCAAAGGTTAGGTTGGGCAGGTGGCTGATGTCTAGGGAAGCTTCACTTGGGTTCTAAAGTGGTCCCTTTGTGAAAGATAATGATTACTAGACTACAAGTAGAGAATGCATATTTAAGCCAGCCAGTAGCTTCGAAATAAAATAGACACATATTTTACGAACATTTAATAAAGTTCGATAGACCAGATAAACCATGCAGAAAAGATGCTTCAAAATGTAGATGCCCTTAGATTTGCAATAGCACATCGATTTGATAAAGTTTAAGTATTCTGACATGCAACCCAAAAACGCTGTGCCCAGTGAGGGTTGTGCACTTTAATTCGTACGAATTATCCAACTAGTAAAAGTTCTTGATTAGTTATGTAAAACTCTGAAGTTAGCGGACTGATTTAGGTCAAAGCTTTAACAATGATTGTCAATGTATACAAGCCTTAAAATTATAGGGTATACTTTCTTAGTTTTAGATACATACGTGAAATATATAGCTTTTGAATGGATGGTTATCAGCTTTGTCGGAAAAGTTTACTTATTAATTTGAAGTTAGTTAATTAATTAAAATGAACACTTCATCAATAATATTTGGGATGTATAGTTCTTTCGATCTGTCCGATTAATGTGTTTTAATTTATCAGCATTAAATCGATTCCCAGTCGGGTTTATATGGGAGATTTCACTAAATGTGAATAGAGCTCGCCCATTTCCAATATCGAACTATTCAAGAGATCAGAAATACTTTTGTCAAATGTTGTCCCTCTAGAAAGTTTATTTTAGGCGCTATTGTCCTGAATATCAATATTGTACAACGTCTTTATACTAAATGTCATCATCGTATCTATTATAATTTGTCGTTTATTAGCTACTAAGAGATTGCCTTAGGCGAAGTTATACGGGATCAATTGTCAAACGTGAACGGATTTCTCCCAATTGCAATTAAAAAATTTAAAATTTTGTTGATATGTGAGATACTTACATACATATGTAGGTTTTGAACGGATATCATGTAATTAGCTGCATTTTTGTACTTCCTAGGAAGATTACCTATAATTTGATATATAATACATTCTCAAATGTTATCATAATGTTCAAAAGTCAGACACAAAATTAAGATAAATGCAGTGTGTCTGTCTGCTAAAACCAGATTTGTGGAGCTCCTGAATTGTCCCACCCTGAATTTCAACATTTTCGATCAAAACACCATCGCTTAAAAGCTAAATTACATCTACCACAAATTACAGAATGCATATCGACAAAACTGGAGCTCCGAAAACTTGACTACAACAGAAAAAAGGACAGACAGGTAGACGGACGGACATGTAGACGGACGGACAAACAAACAGACGGACGGACGGGCAAACAAACAGACGGACGGACGGACGGGGGTCGCGAAATCGATTCTTGTGCCGATTCTGAGTTGATCGGTACAATTTGAATGGTATTCATAATCAGATTTGTGGAGTATATATATCAGATTTTAGAAAATCCTCCCATAAAGAACGATGTCAAATTTCATCACAATCGGTCCATAAACACCTGAGATATCGCTGAAACAATACTTACAAAATGTAAACAAAATTTCTTAGACACGTACTTTGGGCAATTTGCTGTACATCAAATGTAGTGTTATGGCGATATCTCAATTGTTTATGGACCGCTTTTGATAAAATTTAATAACGTGCTTGGTGGGGGAATTTCCTAAAATCTGATATAAAATTTATGTAGGTCCGTACTAAAGGAGGATAGTTTTTCCTATTTCTGCATTTAATTTTTTCAACAAACATTCTCTAATGTGTACTTTGGGCAATTTGCGATACATCAAATTCAGTGTTTTGGCGATATCTCAGTTGTTTATGGACCGATTTTGATAAAATTTTACAGAGTGCTTTGGGAAAATATTTTCTACAATCTGGTATATAACATATTATCACATGTACACCAGGAGTATCTTTTTTCTCTTGTTGTTTAAAAGTGTGTTTCAATCAAAAATTTTCAAATTTTCGTCTAATTTTTGGTATTTTTTCGATATTTTCGGTGTTTATAAACCGATTTTAATGAAATTTAATAGCGTTCATTGCGGGAGAATTTCCTAAAATCTGATATATAATTTATGTAAGTCCATCCTCCAGGGGCTTCAGAAACTTGATTTCAACAGACAGACAGACAGACGGACGGACAGACAGACAGACAGACAGACAGACGGACATCGCTTAATCGATTCTCCTCCCGATTCTGAGTCGATCGGTATAATTTTTATGGGGTCTACGATCACTAATAAAAAAATTACAAACGGAATCACAAACTTATAATACCCTTTCACCTATTGGTGAAGGGTATAAAAATATCACGGATAAATATTTTGTAAATATAAACCAATAACTAAAATTTGATAACAATCGGTCCACAATTGGGCCTATCTTCCATATTAGGCAAGGGCCTAACATAAATCTCGAAATTTTGAAAAAAATATCGCAAATATGTCTCTAAGACTTATGGAAAACTTGTTAAACTGTTGGTCTATAGGGTATGATATAGTCGGTCTTGACCGACTATAGCTTTTCTTACTTGTTTTATTTCGATTTGCATCGATCAGTCGTTTATCTTATATTCTTAAAAGAGCAATAATTGTATATATATATATATATATATATATATATAGAATGGCTATCTCGAAAACGGCTCTAACGATTTTGATAAAATTTGGACAGTGGGTATCTTTTTTGATGTATAGGTCGAAGAAGAAGGGACTTTTGGAACTTTTACCTCTAAGAGGGTAAAAACGGGTAAAAAGGGGAAAAAATCGAAAACGCTATGTCTCCTAAAGTAATAGGTATAGAAACAAAATTAAAATTACGTTTTAAACAGCTTTGAAAATAAGCGGACAGGTGTTTGGTACTTTTTTGAAACTATGTCCGATAGGGGGTAAAAAAGGGTGAAAATAGTTTTTTTGGCACCTTTTTAACCCACTCTTATATTTTAAACTAAAGAATATAGAAAGAAACTTGGTACTGCAATCAATAGATGTAAAAAAACATGAAACACGTATTTGGTACTTTTTTGATTTTGGAGCCGAAATGGGTAAAAAAGGGATAAAATGATAACTTAACATCTCCAAAGTAATATGAATAGGAACATTATACATTATGTTAAATGCGTTTTAAAAAAATGTACCGAATTCAATTGGCACCAAAAAAGTACCAAATATACATATGGAACTTTTAGCAATTTATTTAATAAAAAGGGGGAAAAATTAGTATTATTTTAAACAAATGAATGTTTGTCTGTATGTATGTTCTTTATAGAATAGTAAACTGTGAATTTGATTGTGTTATGCTCTTTAGCGAAGATGTTGCGGATAAGCCGGCAAAGGTTTTAAAGTTGATAAGACTAATTTCCGACAGATGGCGCCACTGAAAATTACTAAAAATTAATTAAATCGTAAACTGTACATTTGATCATGCTATGATCTTTAGCAAAGTTGTAGCGCATGAGCCGACGAAGGCTTTTTAGTTGGTATGAATAATTTCCGACAGGTGGCGCTACAGAAACTTACTCAAAGTCAATTTAATCGTAATCTGTACATTTAATCATGCTACAATCTTTAGCAAAGTTGTTGCACATGAGCCGACGAAGGTTTCTTAGTTGGTATGAAGAAATTTCGACAGGTGGCGCTACTGAAATTTACTCAAAGTCAATTTAATCGTATGCTGTACATTTAATCATGCTATAATCTTCAGCAAAGTTGTTACGGATAAGCCGAAGAAGGTTTATGAATTGGAACAAGCAAAGTCCGACAGGTGGCGCCACAGAAAACTACTCAAAATGAATTAAATCGTAAACTGTGTATTTGATCAGACTATAATCTTTAGCAAAGTTGTTGCGCATGAGTCGACAGAGGTTTCTGTTGATATGAATAATTTCCAAAATTATTCAAAATGAGTTAAACTGTAAACTATGCAAACTATGTGTTGGTCGGACAAAATAAATCAAATAATTCAAAATTAACTGAATATTTCTACAATGTCTTTCCTCTAAATTTATTTTAGCACTTTATAATATAAAATATATAAAAACTTTAAAATTTTCTTCAAAATGCTTATCATAAAGCTCCGAGCAAGGCTCGGTCTACCAGGTACTGTTAGTACTAATCAAAAACAGATCAGTCGTGATTTTCTATTACGTTTTTATATCGATTATTAGTCTGGAATCACTCAGTCTCGACTTGTTATATCGATCAGTAATGAGTCTTAATACCGAATAATCGTAGATCTTTCCAGCAATTAGAAGTAAATCTTTATATCGACTTATCCCGATTCTTTTAATCTGTCAGTCGTTGATCTTTCAACAAAACAATATTATAGCTCTTTATAAATCAAAAGTATGTCGTTAAAGTGATCAATTAAGAAGTTCTTTGCTGATCAGTTTTATCCTCATTAAAATGTATACCCTCTAATTTTTAACACTAATCCTTACAATTTTTAAATCCAATTCTTTTAAGGCTCTGTCTTAAGAATAATATTTTTTTAATAAATGTATGATTTTGTGTAGATCATTATTTATGCTTCATAAAACATTTGTTGCCTGTGATGCGCTTTTTTCAGTATTTCTTTGAACAATTAGCACTGATCTCTTAAAGATCTTTTCAATTGAAATGCGTTGTTTGAAATTTTTTAAATATTTTATTTTTTCGTCGTCGAAATTTGTAACAAAAAATAATCTCTAAATATTTAACTTTTCTTTTAATACCTTTAGAAGATCTAATAAAAACAACATTTGTCATTTCCCAGCGAAAATTGTTTTAGCGCTACGGTATATTGTGGTTCTATATACCGATCATAATACCTTTCAATTGTGTTTCTTTAAACCAACAAATTTCAATCTTTGTACCGATCATGCTGATGCTTAAACTAATCAATTTCCGATCTTTAAACCGATCTGTCACCGATCTTTTTACTAAGTAATCTTGGTTGCTTATACTACAATAATAATTAGTCATGTGTTCTCTTTTAACTATCAGTCTTCAATTAATCTTGGATTTTATATTGATCCGACGAAGATCTTTATATGATCATAACAAGTTCCCAAATTTTGTTGGGTTATCTTTAAATATTATTTTTGATATTCACTTATTTATTATTTGTTCTTATTTTATTTTGATTTTATTGCTTGATTTTTTAGCTTTTGAGGCATTATCTGTTTTTTTATACCCCCAAAAACATCCGGTCAATTTTTTTTTATATTTCTTTTTTGAAATTCACTTTTTTTATTTTTGTTGATGTAAAGTAAAACGCATTTTCACATGTGTTTTGCAAATGACTTAAAATTCCATCTCAAAATAAAGTCAAATAAATATTAAGGGGATTCAAATAATGTCATAAAGTTATATGGTTTTGAAAAATCAATATACTAGGCCCATTATTGGGTGATGTTGGGGATATTGGATACCAAGCAAGGTTCTGATTATTCTTAAGCCCAGACTTATCTTAGTTATCCTTCATCTCAACTGTAGACGTAGACTTCCTCGTGGTATCACCCGGTGAACTACATTAACACTCGTTAGTGCAGTAAGCTAACATGTGCCGACAACATTCCAATTGTAACAAGGGGTACTTCACTCAGACAATGAGCTCCATCCGATTCTATTTTTTAGACTCATTGAAAGGGATCTACGTTTTAACTCCGGCTCCGAACAAATGCATTAGTTAGAGAAGTTTTACATAGACTAATACTCAATAACCAGTGGCTACCTGAAAATTTATTTTTTTTCAAGTGGGGTCGGAACTTGCGACCTCTGGTATGTTAGGCGGATGACTAACCTGCTATACCACGGCGGTTCACAGTAAATTAGTAGCCCCATTAATAATAAACGAATAATAAAGTTATGACAAACTTATAAATCGAATTAAATTGTCCATATAAATTTCTACATTTTAAAAATCGTTTATGAATAAAGGGCCAAGATTTTTTGTTACAAAATCAAAATCATTTCTCAAAATATTTTAGAACCTTATTACTTTATAATAATATTTATGACAATATCACACCTTGTGAATATCCCATATATTTTCATAACGAATAAAGCAAACAGAAATTTTTCATTATATCTTAGTTGTCTCTTCTCAATCGCATTTGATTGCGATCTTTAGAAAAGGGGAGTTGAAGGTAGCACGTTTGAAAGCATCTTTCATTAAGCGAAAAAGTTACTTACAATTCGATTCAATTTAAAAGATGACGAAATAATAGCAAATACTTAGTATAGGTGCCAAATTAAATAAAGTCTATTTCTATAAAAAGATGTTAGAAAAATAAAGCATAAATAGCTCATAGGAATTTGAAATTAAAGTTTCAGTATTTGTGTAAAAAATAGACTTTTAGGCAATTTGCGATTAAGGAAAATTAATTGCATATTATAATCAATTTTATATTTTGAATCATTATTATAGTATTATTTTCGTTAAAATTATTTAGGCGTGTCGAATGTACGTAATCGAAAACAAGTAAGAAAGTGCTATATGCAGTCAAGCCCGACCATACGATACCCTTTACCACTAAGATCAAAGGTCTTGTTCCTCTATAAAGGCAAATATTTGCTTAAAACTTTTGTATTTAAGCTGCTTTCATCATTTGACTTATATGAGAGCTAGGGTCAAATGTTGACCGATTATCTCGAAATTTAGCAAATTGATTACAGTTTTTACAAAAATTATATAAGCAAAAAATTAACTTAAAATTGTCATAATCTTTAGATTTAGAAGCGTTTTAGTGATATTTGTCTCATTTAGTGCGTTTTGAGAGAAGAGTTTGTATGGGAGCTATGGTCAAATGTGGACCGATTTCATGATTTTGGTTAACATAAGCTTTATCTGTTTTAAATCTCATGAAAAAATATAGATATTTGTGGCCAAAATATCGAGTCGTTCCGGTACGACGAGCCGATTGGTTTGAAAACGACCAGGTTGTGAGTCCTAATTTTTGCTAATGCTGTAATAAAGGTTAAATCGAAATCTTAAAGATTTTAAAGAAAGTCGTATTGCATACCTTTGGAACCAATATCGACTCAGATTGATCGATTTTAAAGAAAATCGTTTTGTATAACCTGGGACAAAGTACCGAGCAACACAAAAAGTATCAAATGTTGACAGATATTGAATATCCTAATTTTTTGTCTCACACTTCGAAAGTCAAATCCATACAACCTTATATTGATCATTAGACTTTTCAACCTCTCATCCTACTCTAAATACTATAATAGTTTCTCCAAGGCTGTAACATTGACCGATAAAAAATGATGCAGACTTTGGCGAAAACAAAACCCATTATATTTTGCTATAAAAATCAAAATTTGTTTTAATAATTTCCTCTAGATTTAAAAACAAATTTACATTTTTTAAACTTAAATTATTATTTCAATGACACTTTTAATTCAATACATTTAATTTTAAATTACTTTTGCTTTAATTTCAGCTACAAACTCTGAGAAACATTAATTGAAATCGAAATATATTCAGATGAAAATTAATGAATTTCAATATCAACAAAACCCAAACACATCTGTCAACAATTAAAATTGATGGAAGGAAAAAATAAAATATAAATAAAAAATAAAAAAAAAATACAATTTAAAAGAAAAAAGTAATCAACACCCAGTGACGACGGCAATATTTTGCTCAATGCGACGGCCTCAACATTATCTTAAGGCGTTGTTACTTTTTTCGGTGTCATACAACCACGCCTCTTCAATTATGGAAACGATAAAAATCAAATAATCATGATATCAGAAAATGATTAAATTAATTATTTAATTATTTTTTTTTCTATCCATAAATGTAAAATTACACAAAAAGTTTCTGAATTTAAGAAAAAAAAAAAAAACTAAGATAAACTCCCAGACACAAAATGAAGAAAAATATTAAACTGTCGTCTGCATCGAGACGTAATAGACAACAATTACATTGTAATAATTATGATGAGGATGATGTTGCTTTACAAAAGCAACCAAAATATTTTAAGCAAAGGCAGCAGCAACTCTTGCAATCCTATAAACATTGTAAACGGCGGCGAAAATTTGAGTCCACAGAAGAAATTCTATTAACATATGACTCAAAAAGCACCTGCGTTTCCAAATTTACTCCATTTTTGAGATTTAAATGGTGGAGCATACTGAATACCAGAAGCCGAAATTTGTGCTTTATTTATACAAAGTCAAAAGCCTTACAGAAATTTCTAATAGCCTTAATAATGTTGCTAATAACAACAATGACAACAAATTGCTTACCCTTTACAGAGGCAGCAGCCTCTCCCCTAGTATTTCCCGCTACTTCGGCCACTTCAATACAAGGCTTTCAAATACCACCTCTGAATGCTTTACTCAAAGCAGCAGCACAAGATTCACAAATTACCACTAACAATAACAATAGTCCGTCCTCTACAATACTGCCATTATCATCTTCGGCAACATCGCCTTTGGCCTCCTCATCCTCCCCCAATTTACTACAACAGCAGCAACAAAGACAATTTCAACAACAACAATTGTTTGCTCTACTCAAAATGAACAGTAAGCCTCAAACGACCCAGGAAACAAAGAAATCTTCAGCCTCGCTCTCCTCTTCCACGTTACGCACTAAAAATCTGAAGGATAATAAAAAGCGATTAAATCATCATCGAAGACGAAAACCACCCCATCGTCATCTTATAGAAGACAAAAGTGATGACTATGATGATGAGGATGACGATGATGAATATGATACTCTTAATTTTGCCATACCCAGAAATACGCTTTTGGAGACTACTGGCTTTGTGGCTGATGATGGTCAGCAATATGAAAAGGCTGAAAAGGCTTTGGCAGCAGCTGGTATAATTGGGGGTGGTTCTGGTGCTAATACACAACAACAAACGTTGGGTTCATCAGCCAATAACAATTTGAATTGTCCCAAAGAATGTAAATGTTTGAATGACTATTTCGATTGTGGCAAGAAGCATTTAGATCGTGTTCCCACTCTACCCAGTTATGTACAAGTCATGTAAGTGATATTTTTTTTTAGTTTTTGTATGGTCGTCTAGAGTTTTTAACTGGAAATCTTTTACTCCCTCCTATCTACTTAACTAGGGAATCTAAATTTATAGAAAATCATATTGCATATTTCTAGGAGGTTCTTTAAAATATTTATAGCCTTCACCACCATAGGTGGATAGTAAGATGGATTATAAGTTTGTGCTGATGTATGTAACGCATAGAAATATTTGTCTTAGATACCTTTTAGTATACCAATAGGCTTAGGATAACTTTCTGAATCGATTTAGCGAAGTCCGTCCGTCAAAGTACAGGTCGCAATTTGATGAAATTTGGCACAGGTCATTTTTTTGATAGTGGGACCATGGCTATTGAAATCGTCAAAATCGGTCTTATTATTTATGGTACCTCCCATAGGTCCCACTTCCCGGAATTGATATATTGGCCACAAATATTAATATTTTTTCATGAAATATAAAACAGATACTGCTTATGTAAATATAGATCAAATTTCGTAGAAATCAGTCCACATTTGACCATAGCTTCCATACAAACTATTCTGTCAAAACGCACTAAATCTGAAGAAATTTAAGTTTATTATTTGCATACATAATTTTAGTAATAACTGTAATCAATTTGCCAAATTTCGAGAAAATCGGTCCACATTTGACCCTAGCTCTCATATAAGTCTAAATGACGGAAATAGCTTAAATATTTATATAAGTTTTTAGAAAATGTTTGTATGATGGCAACATTAAGCAAGGAAGTAACACCTTTGACCTATGTGGTGAAGGGTATCGTATGGTCGGGCTTGACCGACTATAGCACTTTCTTACTTGTTTGGTTCTAGTTAAGTTCTAATATAGAAAACAGAACTAGGTTAGGTTAAGTAGGTGGCTGACAACGGAGTCATTTGAGTCACTTGAGTTCTAGAGAATGGTCCTGTTATGTTACCTGCAGAGGAGAGAAAACAAAAAATATTCCTTACTACCAAAAATATCAAGGCTCTGTTAGAGCCAACCAAATGCGGCATCTTGAGAATGTTGAAATTCGAGACGTCTGATAAATCGTACCGAAACGGGTAGTCCAGATGGTGAGTCCTAAGATCAGCAAGAGCTGAACAATGACAGAAAAGATAAGTGACAGTTTCTTCCTCCTCAAAGTTATGACAACTTCTACAGTAGTCATTGCTTTGAAGATAAAGTCTTCTAACATGTAATTATATTATGCAGTGTCATGTGATTATGAGGTAGTGTGAGACCAAGTAAGCCAAGCTAGTCTTGAGACTGTGCAGGTTGTTTCTGTGGACTAGTTGGTCTGCGTAGACCTAAATAGAAAATGCTTGATGAACCATTTAAAGGCTGAAAGCGGTATACCTATATATTGTTAAATATCCTCCTGACTGAGAAGAACACCAAGTTTTTCTAGAACAGAACTAGGTCTAAACTATAACGAAACTAGAACAGAACTAGGAATGAAGTATTTCTAGTTTTAGTTAAGTTCTGGGGAACCCTTAATCTCAGATAATGATTACGCTAACTGTTATCATTATTTGAGAAATTAATATTACATTTTAAATGTCGTTGAAAATTAGCGCTTTGCTATTTTATATTAAACAACATTAAACAAATTCCATCAACCACCATTTGATCTCAATTGATGCTTTCATTTAAAAGTCCCTGGGGAAAGAACATGTGTTCTGCAAATAAATATTTTGTTCTTTTAGCAAACAGAGAAACTAAATAATCCCTATATTCAAAGTTTTCAATACGAATTTGAAAAATTAGCAGAAAACTCCCCTGATGTTGTATTTAAAAAGTTAGGGGATGTCAAACTCAATTTAACTATCTACAACTGTAATCCCAAAATTTTATTTTCACTTTTTCTACCTTACAGAGATTTTATTGGCAATAAATTAAATGATTCGACAGTTTTGCAAATCAAAAATTTACCGGATCTAAATAAGTTGTAAGTAAAAATTGAATAATCATCTTTAACATTGTTTCATATAGTAAAATAATACCAATAATTTATCTTGTTTTCAGGGTCTTAAAGCGCAACCAATTGGAGACGGTACCAAAATTTGTGGGCCTCAGCTCGTTGAAACAACTTAGCTTGGCCCATAATCGTATACAGAAAATATCTGCTGAAGCTTTGGCTGCCTTGCCAAAACTTAAAGCTTTAGATTTGTCAAAAAACTATTTGCATACTGTGGAGTCGAGCTATTTTCCCCCAACAACTCGACTAGCTCATTTGTAAGTATTCATTTTGGGATATCTATTTGTGAAAAATGTATCGAAAAGTGTTAATTTCAATTGTAATCCTTAGCTTTCTTAACATGTTTTTCCGAATCGGATCCATTCTTTTGACTAATATTCAACTTTTTAATTTTTTGTATTTCTTAGAATCTTAAATGGCAATGAAATAGCTAGTATTGCGGAAACAGCCTTTGAACATTCACCAGATTTATTGGATCTAGAATTGAATAACAATCGTTTGACCCTACTGCCGGCTGGAGTGTTTGAAAATCTCTCCAAATTAAGGAAATTGTAAGTTTACTTAATGACCTATGTAAATATATTCGAAACGAAATTTGTGAATCGATTGTGCATTGCAACATAGCTTTGGGTTGCCAATTGCCTTAATGACACTACGTATGGCAAATGCAAAGTAACGAAGAAGAAGTAACTAAAATTCGGTTGCAATACAACATCGAGCCATTGAATTCGTTCAATTTTTTTAAGGCCCAAAATGCTTGTTAATGAAAAATTTCCATAACTGAAATAATACTGAACAAACTTATTTAGTTCTTTTTAATAACGACTGTAAAATTTTGTTGAATAGTGAAGTGAATACACCTAATAATTTTCTTTTTAAAAAGATATGTATATTAAAAATATTGTAAACTTTTCTTAAAGATCCCTTAACTACAATCATCTGGAAATAAATTGGTCCACCTTTCGAGGCTTGACTTCCCTGCAAAAGCTTTTCCTAAAATCGAATAACATACGAGCTCTACAAGATGGCGTTTTTCATGTTATGACAGCCATTGAAACCATCGAATTGGACCATAACTACATCAGCTCCTTGAGTCGCCAGGGTCTATTTAATTTAACCAAATTACATCATTTGTCTCTATCAAACAATTCCATTTCTCGCATTGAACTAGACACCTGGGAATTTACACAATCTCTGATAACATTGGATCTGTCCCACAATAATATTTCCGAGTTTAAACCCCAGCATTTGGATTGTTTGCAGCGTTTGAAACATTTGAATTTGGGTCACAACAAGATACAATACCTAATGGAGAATACCTTTGATTGTGTTAAAAATCTGGAGGATTTAAATCTAAGACGCAATAAACTTTCCTGGATTATAGAGGATCCGGGGGCATCGCCACCCTTTAAGGCTTTAAGGAAATTGAAAAAGTTGGACTTGTATGGCAATAACTTGAAGCAGATTAACACGAAATCCTTAAGTGGTCTTTCCAACTTAGAGTCTTTAAATTTAGGAGGCAATGCCTTGGCTTCAATACAATCGGGAGCCTTTGATCATATGATTAACTTGCAAAAGCTAATGTTTAAGTCATTGAACTTTATATGCGATTGTGATATTCTATGGTTTAGACGTTGGTTGAATAGACACTTTCAAGCTACTGGCAATTTGAAACAGCTGCAGACCCAACAACAGCCACAGCATGGAAGTGTTGCTCAGGCGGTTTGTGGTTATCCGGAACACTTGCTAGATAGAGAACTTTTGTCTTTACAACAAAATGAATTGACGTGTGGTAAGTGGCTTGAGTTTTAAATTTGTTACTTAACACTGACTTTTTAAATTACTTCTCCATTTCCAGCTGAAACCCCTAAACCGGTTTTAATACAAGAGCCTTCCAATCAATTAGCTGTTAAGGGTGCCAATATTACCATGGAATGTAGAGCCACCTCACCCACTGCCGCTTCCTTAGCAGCCACTGATGAATTGAAAATAAAATGGCGCCATGACAATCATAATATCAAAGAAAGAGATCGCAATCTGCCACCTTCTGCAAATTCTTTGTTAACACCCTACACCACAACGGAAACCCAAATTCATCATGATCCTAATAATAATCAAACCACTATCATAGGCTATCTAAGACTCTACAACATGAGCTATGAATCGGCGGGCAAATATCAATGTGTAGTCTCAAATGCTTTTGGCACCACCTACTCCCAGAAGTTCAAAATGTCTATAGGAAGTAAGTTTTATTTATTTTTAACTGAGTGTATTTCTTTTATAAAATAGTGGAAATTTAGTGTAACTTTACGTTTTAGAAAAATATTTAATTTCCTATAAAAATGTTTTAATGTTTGTATGAAATTAGTTAACTTTGCTCTGCAGAATCCAAAAATGTTATAGGTTTCTCTCTAGTTGGCTCTAGTATTCGAGATTACCTCCCCTCCCTAAGTTATTTGAGATTAGTTACAAAATACTTTACTGCTGCAAATCAATAATTTTGCAAATATTTATTATGTATAATAGTTTTATAAGTTTCATTACAAAACTTTAATTAACAACTCCTTTGCTTTACTTCCTCATTTTCTTCTTTTCTAGTACATCCTTCCTTTTTGCAAATACCCTCCAACTTGACTATAGATTCTGGCGATACAGCACGTTTGGTTTGCTCAGCCACTGGGGATCCTATGCCTGAAATTGCCTTGCAGAAATTTGGTGGTAGTGACTTTCCGGCCGCCACCGAACGTCGCTTGCAGGTGTTAAGGGAGGAGAATGCTTTTGTTATAATAAATGCAAAACCCATAGACAGTGGGATATATACTTGCACAGCAGAGAGTCCGGCGGGGGAGATAAAAGTGAATGCTTCTCTAATAGTTAATGGTAAGTTTACAAAATGTAGTTATAATATATTCCTGAAGTAATTGAAATTATAAAAACATAAAACAAATCAAAAATGAATTTAACATTTCCTTTTTTTAAAGACAAACCTCAACCCACCATTCCTTTGGTACGCAAGGAGATAGTTGTAGGCAAATCTAGTGTTCTGGAATGTCTAAGCGATATAACTGCCGAACTGAATCAACCCCACCGAGAGTGGTATAAAGACAATAAACCCTTTCATATTACACCCACTTTGGATACGGATCGCTATTATTTCACCTCTGAAAAGGAACTACTTATTATAGTAAATAGTCAGTCCGTGGATTCCGGCCACTATCGTTGTGAAATTACCGATAATTCTAAAACCTATACCATGCAAATGGAGCTGTTGGTGGTCAAGGAGGATTTCAGTCAAAATGTTATAATAATTGGTGTTATAGTGGTGACGGTGGCTTGCATAATAATTGGTTCTCTGGTTGTATGGATTATATTGTTTTATCAAAAGAAGAAATTGTATATGAATGCCGGCAATGGTGGTAATACTTTGGGTGGTTCTCGGGTAGGAGCAGCAGCCAGTCACAATCTCTTAGCTTCCAGCAGGGGAAGCACTCTGGATCAAACTCAAATGACTACCTTAAGTAGAACTTATCTCAGGTCTCCTAGAGAAAATTACCAGCATTCGAACAATCAAAGACCTAGAAGTTTGGCGGCCCTAGAAATGAATGGTGGTCGCTATCAGGGGGTCGAAGATGAAAATCAACCCTTAACAGAGCAAAGAAACTTTCTAATAGTCACCACCACACCCAATTATCAGCAGTTGCTAATGCAAAGACAAGGTAACGAAGAGGATAGAAACGATGAAGATCATTTGACTTTGGAATATTTGAGAATGAATAGATCCCATGATGGCGAACATCATCAGGATCATTTGTCTAGCAAAGATTCTGGCACGGGTTCAGATGCAGCGGTTAAACGTAGCTTGGAGGATTTCTCTATAACACTAATGCCCAATGCTTCTACGCCCAACTCAAATGGAGGAGGTTTAGGAAATTTGCTAAAACCGGGAGCCCGGGCCTCCTTAGCCAAACAGGATACCGATGAAGATGAAGAGGAGTACAATAATGTTTCGATTCACATACCCGCAACACAACAAAATGGTGGCAGTGGTGGTAGCACGGAGGATACCGAAGATTTTACCACATCCCCTACTTTAGGAATGTCTGTATATCAAGATGATGATATTGATATAGAGAATTTATCTCGCAACAATAATCATTCGCCTAATTTAACAAATTACAAAACGCCAACTAAAGGGTTCAATAATACAGCAGCAGAAGGTTTAAAATCTAACTATAATAGCCCTCCCTCAAGTAAACTCTCTTCACCCACTCATCAATCACAAAGCAACTGCAAAGCAAGTACAAATTTTTCAAATACTCCTCTTACAGCTTCCCTAAACGAACCTCTTCCTCCTCCACCAATTCCTCTTCGTACACAAACTGTTGATATTTAGTAATTTATTTTTAAAAAAGAAGAAAACTAATTTAGAAAACTAAAAACCAAATCGACAGTTTGTTGTCTTCAAACCAAATATAAAGACTGTTTCATTATGATGTCAAACAAAACAAAAAACAAGTAATTTAGTAAAAAAATCTTTAAATTATTTTAGTTTTAAAAAAAATCTTATTATTTAAAAAAGCAGCTTCATTTCTGCAGCTTCAAATTTTGTTTAACTATTGAATAATTTAATTTAAGCAATTTCCCAGTGATTCGATTAAGTTTTTTTCTAATTTCCTGTAAATACGAATTTTCCTTTTTAAGTTCAAAATTTTTGTTTTTTTGATACAAACAACAAATATTGGTCCTTAGGCGGGAAAACTAGACAATGAAATGATAAGTTTAATAGAAAACTTCGTTATGGTTGTGTTTTTTATAATTTTTTTTAAAAATCAATTATAAATACGAAGTTTGAAAAATTTTTAGTGATCACAGATTGTAAACAATATTTATATGAGTTTATTACACTAGATTCCTAGTCTGTGTATTGCTTTAGGTTCTCATTTTACAAGAGAAATTTGTAAGTTTTTTTTTAATTGAAAATTTATCATCGTTCTCCCCCTTTGGAAACCAATGCCAATTTGCCTCTCTACTATACCTACCCCCCACTTGATTTGTGTGTGATATTATTATTACTTTTATTAATTATTACTAATAATTATTTAATTTGTCTATCTGTATTATATTTATTTTGTATTATAATTTTATTACTATTATTATTATTATTTTTTGTAAATATTATATTACCTTAATCTATTGTTGAGAAAAAAATTAAATGGACCAAATTTGTTTTATTTTTATAATAAATAAAAAAATCATAGAATTTAAAATAGATTTTTCTTCACAAACTGTCGAAATATGGAAACAGATAAAATATTCGAAAAGTTTGTTCCAGTATATGAAAGTTTAACAGAAGGCATTTCTATAGAAATGTCGACGTTAGGAAGACATTTCTGTAGGAAAGTTAATGTAAGGAAGTCATTTCTATGGAAAAGTTGGAGATAGGAAGACGTTTATATACAAATGTTGATCTTAGGAAAACATTTCTATAGAAAAGTTGACGTTAGGAAGACATTTCTATAGAAAAGTTGATGTTAGAAAGACATTTATATAGAAAAGTTGATGTTAGCAAGACATTTATATAGAAAAGTTGATGTTAGGAAGACATTTCTATAGAAAAGTTGACGTTAGGAAGACATTTCTAAAGAAAAGTTGACGTTAGGAAGACATTTCTAAAGAAAAGTTGACGTTAGGAAGACATTTCTATAGAAAAGTTGACGTTAGGAAGACATTTCTATAGAAAAGTTGACGTTAAAAAGACATTTCTATAGAAAAGTTGACGTTAGGAAGACATTTCTATAGAAAAGTTGACGTTAGGAAGACATTTCTATAGAAAAGTTGACGTTAGGAAGACATTTCTATAGAAAAGTTGACGTTAGGAAGACATTTCTATAGAAAAGTTGACGTTAGGAAGACATTTCTATAGAAAAGTTGACGTTAGGAAGACATTTCTATAGAAAAGTTGACGTTAGGAAGACATTTCTATAGAAAAGTTGACGTTAGGAAGACATTTCTATAGAAAAGTTGACGTTAGGAAGACATTTCTATAGAAAAGTTGACGTTAGGAAGACATTTCTGTAGAAAAGTTGACGTTAGGAAGACATTTCTGTAGAAAAGTTGACGTTAGGAAGACATTTCTATAGAAAAGTTGACGTTAGGAAGACATTTCTATTATAATTAAGACTTTTCTATAAAAAAAAGTTGTCGCTAGCAAGACATTTCTATAGAAAACTTGTCATTAGGACATTTCTATAAAAAACTTTGAAGTTATTAAGACATTTCTATAGAAAAATTGACGTTAGGAAGACATTTCTATAGAAAAGTTAACGTTAGAAAGACTTTTCTATAAAAAAGTTAACGTTAGAAAGACATTTCTATAGAAAAGTTGAAATGAAAAGTTAAAATTTGACTTTAGGAAGACACTTCCATAGAAATGTTGACATAAGGAAGACATTTCTATAGAAAAGTTGGCGTTAGGAAGACATTTCTAAAATTCTTCTCTATATAAAGGAATAATTTTAAAATTGTTTCCATATTCCAAGACAGTTTGAAAACATATTTACAGACATATAACATATTATTCCAATCACATTAATTTAATGTACAAATCTTATTATACCACGTTCAATCAGATCTGGGGAAAAACCATTTAACAAGATAATGCATTATTGAATATTACTTATCAAATATTTTTGCTTTTAAACATGTACTATTTCTTTAAAATAACAAAATCTGTACTAAGTTTATTGCATTCGGTTTCCAGTTTAATACAATTTTTTTAAGAAAAGTAAAGCAATTCTTGCAGATCTGGCTGAAAACTTATTTATTCGAATATAAAACAGTATTCCAATTTTCAAATTTAAAACATACAGTACAAACAAATGTATAACAAATAAAATAATAGAAAGTTCAAATATTAATTCATATACAGTTTAATAATAGTTTAGAAAAACAAAACAATTTGGTCCAGTCAAAATTTTTTGTGTTTTTGGTTTTATTATTGAAATAAAGAAGAACATTTTAAGAGTTTTATAAAAAGAAAATTTAAATTTCTTTTTATAAAAACTTTAAGATATTATAAAAAAATATTTAATTTGTTTAATTTAGAATTTATACGACTTTTTGTAAAAGTTGAACTTATTCATTTGTTTCGAACAAAATTTTTGTTAAATTTGGTTTGTATATTCTTTAAAAATTATAAAAAGAAAATTGACTGATGTCTAATATATCATCTGCCAGACTAGATTTAGCCAGAGATCGGTAATGTAGTTAATGTTGACCCATTGTAATTATTTCCACAGAAGTTAGTAAAAACAAATTATCATTAGCTTCAATGTTAAATCTTTCGAATCTCTTTTCAAAGATTTTTTACGTCAGTCGGGTCTCCAAAAATATAAGAACCCAGAACTACTCTATAATGTACGACAGGATACGGCAAGAAGAGGGAAGATATTTTATGAACCAATCTTCCTTGTCACATAGCTCCATACGGAATGGGTTTGTTCGAAACAAGTGGATAAATTTAACTAATTTGAGATATTTGTTTTTTTCTTCAAATTTAGCCCTCCGTTGTTTAGTTTTTTACTTTGAATTTAAAGCTGCTTATTTATATTTAATATTAAGTTATTTTTAATAAGCCAAAGAAATATTTATAAAACAATAAAAACCCACAAAAAATAGCAAAAAGAAATTAAATTTTAAAACTGTGCCTACTCTACAAAATAAAAAAAAAACATTAAAAATGCCTTAAATAAAAACCAAAATATTAACAATAACAAAAAACCGAAAAAAGAATTTAAAAAAGTTTTGGTTATAAACAAATTTTAATATTTGTTACAAACGCTTTTACTAATGAAATTTCATTGGAAATGTTGACGATCGAAAAGCATTTCTACAGAAAAGTTAAAAATGGGATAGGAAGACATTTCTATAGAAAAGTTGACAATAGGAAGACATTTATATAGAAAAGTTGACTACAATAAAACATTTGTGTAGAAAAGTTGACGATTGGAAAATATTTCTATAGAAAAGTTGACGATAGGAAAACACTTCTATAGAAAAGTTGACAATAGGAAACATTTATATAGAAACGTCCTATAGTCGACGTTTTCATGAAAATGTTTTCCTATCCTCAACTTTTCCTATCGTCTACATTTCTATAGAAATGTTTTTCTATCTACAACTTTTTTGCAGGCAGGTTTTCTTATCGTCAAATTTTCTTTAGAAATCTTTATCTTCAAACTTTTCTATAGAAATGTCTTCCTAATGTCAACTTTTGTACAGAAATGTCTTCCTAATGTCTTCTAGGTAGACATTTCTGTACAAAAGTTGACTTTGAAGATAGGAAAACATTTCTAAAGAAATGGAAATGTAGACGATAGGAAATCATTTCTATAGAAAATGAAAACAATTTGATAGAAACGTCGACTATAAAAATACATTTCTGTAGAAAAGTTGGCAATAGGAAAACATTTCTTAGAAATGAAAGTATAAAATTAGAAACATATTATTATTTTTTTTTTGATTACAAATTTTTAAAATTTTAATTTTAGCAAATTTTTGTTATAAAGTGTCTTAATTGAAAAATTTTTGAATATTTTCAAATAGTTTTGGAGTTAAATTTCAAAAATTTTATTAACGTGCCTCTTTAAAATTTCAAATATTTTGTTGCAATATTTTCTTTTTTGCTAAAACTTTTAATTTATTTAAAAACAGAAAGAAAACTTAAATAAAAAGACTCTAAATGCAACATAAAACTTGCCTTAAAAATAAAAACTAAATTTAAATTAAATCAAAGCATAATTTAAAAAAGATATTACAAAAATTAAAATAAATGAAACTTTGTAGAAAATATCTTTTAAAATAAATATTCAAATATTCTTAAATGTAAAAAAATAATGTATAAATAAAATAATCCAAAAATTTCAAAAAGAAAAGTTTTAAAATATATTTATAAATATAGTTGTCTAATTAATTTAATATTTTTTATTATAAGTTTTATAATTTACTTTAAAATTGTTTTAAATATTATTTATATTTATTATAAATCAAAAAAATAATGTAATAAATATTTTATTATATCTATAAATTTATACCAAATTAAGTTATAAAATAAAACAAAACATTAAACAAAATACATTAAATTAAATAAAACAAAAAATATATTTCAAATAAAAATAAATTAAATAAATAATATACAATATATATTCAAATTTAAATTATTTATAAACATTCTATAGAAAAGTTTACAATGGACGACATTTCTATAGAAAAGTTGACTATAGGAAGACATTTCTATAGAAAAGTTGACGATAGGAAGACTTTTCTATAGAAAAGTTGACGATAGGAAGACTTTTCTATAGAAAAGTTGACGATAGGTAGATATTTCTATAGAAAATTTGACGATAGGAAGACATTTCTACAGCAAAGTAGACGATAGAAAGACATTTCTATGGAAAAGTTGACGATAGGAAGTCATTTATATAGAAAAGTTGACGATAGGAAGACATTTCTGTAAAAAAGTTGACGTTAGGAAGACATTTCTATAGAAAAGTTAAAGATAGGAAGACATTTCTATGGAAAAGTTGACGATAGGAAGACATTTCTATAGAAAAATTGACGTTAGGAAGACATTTCTATAGAAAAGTTGACGATAGGAAGATATTTCTATAGAAAAGTTGACGATAGGAAGATATTTCTATAGAAAAGTTGAAGATAGGAAGATATTTCTATAGAAAAGTTGACGATAGGAAGATATTACTATAGAAAATTTGACGATAGGAAGACATTTCTACAGCAAAGTAGACGATAGGAAGACATTTCTATGGAAAAGTTGACGATAGGAAGTCATTTATATAGAAAAGTTGACGATAGGAAGACATTTCTATAGAAAAGTTGAAGATGGGAAGACATTTCTATGGAAAAGTTGACGATAGGAAGACATTTCTATAGAAAGGTTGACGACATAACAATATTTCTATAGAAAAGTTGACGATAGGACAACATTTCTATAGAAAAGTTGACGATAGGATATTTCTATAGAAAAGTTGACGATAGGACAACATTTCTATAGAAAAGTTGACGATAGGACAACATTTCTATAGAAAAGTTGACGATAGGACAACATTTCTATAGAAAAGTTGACGATAGGACAACATTTCTATAGAAAAGTTGACGATAGGACAACATTTCTATAGAAAAGTTGACGATAGGACAACATTTCTATAGAAAAGTTGACGATAGGACAACATTTCTATAGAAAAGTTGACGATAGGACAACATTTCTATAGAAAAGTTGACGATAGGACAACATTTCTATAGAAAAGTTGACGATAGGACAACATTTCTATAGAAAAGTTGACGATAGGACAACATTTCTATAGAAAAGTTGACGATAGGGCAACATTTCTATAGAAAAGTTGACGATAGGACAACATTTCTATAGAAAAGTTGACGATAGGACGACATTTCTATAGAAAAGTTGACGATAGGACAACATTTCTATAGAAAAGTTGACGATAGGACAACATTTATAAAGAAAAGTTGATGACAGGGTGACATTTTTATAGAAAAGTTGATGGGAAGAAATTTTTTTTAGCAAAATTCCAAATGTTATAGAAATTTCCAAATTTCATGGTTAAATTTGTGTAAAACTGATTGAACAGGAGAACAGAAAAGACAACACGCCACAAAAAAAACTTGGCATTACTTTTTTGTACGCCATCTATTGTTTGAAATTTTGGATAATTATATTTTAGAGTGCTACCATATCTTTCGTTTTACAAATAACAAACTGATCTGGTAGTATTGGCAACTGAGCAAGTTATTTTTTACCAGAATAACAAAAGTGGTGCCAAAGTTTTGATATTTTTAAATTTAACGGATAACTGCCAAGTCAACGTTTTAAAGGTAACTCATCAAAGATGATGTTTTACCAAAATTTAAGTAATTTTTCTAAAATTCTTAAAATGTTTATCACTAGCATTTAGAGAATTTGACAATTTGCCAACTTTCTTTGGAAAAAATGCACAATTCGTTTAAATTTTTTTAAAGTTTTCTTTATTTTTGTTTTTTTTTTATTTCAATATATTTTTTTAAATTTTTATTTGATCATTTTTTATTTAATTTATTAATTATTTTAGATATCATTATTTTTGAATAATTTGTATGTATTGTATGTGTGTATGGATAATAAGTTTAATACATATTATTAAAAAATATATATTTATAACTAAAAAAACACAATTATTTATTATTTATTTAATTATTTTTTTTTAAATTAAATACAAAAAAGTTTTTTTTATTACTTTTAAGGGAAATTGCAAGTAATTTACTTTTAAATGAATTTAATAAAAAAAAATACAACAAAATTTATATTATTTGAAAGAAATTGGAAACATAATTTATTAAAAAAAAACAGAAAATGATAGGGAATTTTTATTTTGTTTAAAACAAAAAACTAATAAATTTTGATTTGAATGCTTAAGCGATCGTCAAACTTTTGTTTAAAGCAAAATTATTTTTGGAGAAAATTAAGCAAAAGTTGAACCAATTAAATTTTTCATACATTTTTAGATCTCTTATAATTATATTGTATTTAATTTACTTTAATTTGTTTAATTTACATTTAAAACATTTAAGGCTTTTTCGACAATTATGCAACCACCATTTTTTGGTTGTGGGGATTTGGAGTTTTAGGGGGTATTGTTTGGTTTATAGGTTTAGTTTTTTCATCCTATTTTGCTTAAGATTGGCTTTTCATTATTTAAGATCAGTTTTTTTTTTATTTTTTTATTTTTTTACTGTATATTTATATAAAATACTTTATTTGTTTATATACTTGTTTTCTTTTATACTTAATAAATACAAAATACACACCACTTTTTAGTTATTGATAATATTTCTATAATTTTTTTTGTTTAATGATTTTTTGTATATTTTATTCTTAATTCATTTGGATTTGGGGGTTTCTTTGTGCTAAATATATGAATTTATTCAGTTAAGAGCTATTAGATACGATTGTTATTAATTATACTTATATGATATAGATTGAGTTCTATTACTATTATTCTTTCCTTTCAAATCTAAACAATATCTGGAAAATTCGATAATAGAACAAATCTCTAAGATATATTAAAAATCGCTTATTAAAATAGAAATGAAACTATTTTTATTTATATTCAAAGTTGAGAAAATTTTACCCTTTTTAAAAATTTTATTTGTGAATTTACTAAAAATAATTTTTCAAAAATTACTTATTTAAGTAAATTTTTCAAAAATTACTTATCTAAGTAAATTTTTCAAAATTTACTAATTTAAGTAAATTTTCTAAAGAATTTTAGAAAATTTACTATTTTTAATTTTAGTAAATTTTTTAAAAATTTACTATTTCTAGTTATTCGAAAATTTTATAAATTTTTCGATAATTTATCAAATAATTCGAAAACTTACTAAATTATATTAAAAATTTTGCAAATTATTCAAAAATTTACTAATTTTACTTTAGTTTTGGTTATTTTAAAAAATTGTAGAATTTAAGCAAAAAAATTCTATATCAAAATTTTTAACTAATTTATTTTTCAAAAATTTACTTTCTTTTGAGAAAATTTTCGATAATTTTAAAAATATTCCGGTATGTGCTGAAATCGAGCGTTTTCAAATCGTTCGATCTCTGATATATTTTTGAGATAATTTCCCCTATTTCCGCAAAAAAATTCAAACCAAATGAAAGATATCAGTCAAAAGGATTAAAGCCCAAATTTTCATTTGTTTTAGGGAAATAACCGATAATTATCTCAAGAATATATAAGAAATCGTACAATTTGAAAACTCTCGATTTCAAGCACATACCGGATTGTCTCAAATAATATTGATTACTTTCAATATTCAAAAACTTTAAAAATTTTGATCGAACAAATTTTCAGAATTTTAAGAAATTCTTAAAAAATTTTCAAATCTTAAAACAAGATTAGACACAAGACTCGACTTTTTAGTGAAAATATCGGAATATTAAAATCTATCTCAGAACTCAAATCCGTTCGAAATTGGAATGAATTTCGTATTTTGTTACTTCGTAAAAAGAAACATCTTTATATTTTTTGTTTACGCAATTTTTTAACAATTTATTCAGTTGTGTTATTTGTTGAAACCATGATAGAGTTACCGATCTCAATTAAAAAACATTATAAAGTTACAGAAAAATCTGCTAAAGCTAAAATCATTCCAGCGGGATAGTTTTAGCTTCTTTAGATTCCGAAAAATTAAATAAAAAATATTGAGAAAGTTATTCAAAAATTGTACTACTACAATTCCACTTTGAAAATAGTAGAAATTTCGTTTTAGTTTTTTTGAAAAAGCTAAATACGAAATATTTACACATTTTCAAACAAAAGTTTTTTCTGTGGCGGTTCGAATAATGAGATTATTTTCCTATTTCAGGCTTAAACTTTTAGATAAGCTATTCTTAAAATTTGTATAAACATTTTCATTTCTTCTAAACAAATGTTACAATATCTCTTTACACTCTTTAGTAAAAATTCTATAAAAATTGATTTAGCATTTGCGGGGCGGATTTAAAATCTTTCATCATTTCATATACGCTCATAAATTTCGCCCTGAAGTTTAAGTTATTTTTTATATCAAAGTTTTTCTTTTATTGTTTTTTAATTTGTATATTTTTTTTATTAAATATATTAACGTATTTTATATATATATAATTATTTTTACTAACAAATAAATATTTATCAAAAAATACATTATTTTTTAAAAGACTGTATCAATAAAACATGCCAAACAAAAAAGTAAAAAACTTAAATAAAAATCAACCAGAAACCATGTTAAGTTATTGTTCAAGAATGATAAGATTTTATTTTAAATAAAATTCATAAATCTTCAAAGTTAAAGTTTTTGCTTAACTTTTAACAAGTTTTTCCAAATGCTTAAGATTTTATTTTTTTTTTAATTTATAATAAAGTTTATAAGAGGCTGTTTCATTAATGGTATAATTGAATGGTTTTTGTATTTTTTAAATGGTATGTATTTTTATAAAATATTTATTTTTAAATATAAATTTGCAATATTTTTAAAATTAAATTTTAATTTTACACTTAAACTTTAAAAAAAGAGAGTTTTAAAGAGAAAAACAGAAATAAACATTTAAATTAAATTAAAAGATAAAGAGAAAAAAATATGAATTGAAAGAAAAAAATTACAAATTAAATAATTATTAACAAAGTTTTTCCTGATCCTAAAAAATATTTTAAACCCATTTTAAACCATTTTTAATTGTTTTTAGTTTAGTTTAAGCCAATTCAATTGGCAGCTGTTTTTTTTTTGTTTCATATTTACTTTTTTATAAAAAATGTTGGGGAAGGTTTTGTTGTTGTTGTTTGAATCTTAATTTTAATTTTTTAAATATTTGTTTAATTTAATTATCATATTTATAATTAATTTTGTGCCTCGACTGTTGAAGATGTTGTTGTTGTTGTGTTGCTTGTGTTGGTGGTATTGTTGTCGTTATCTTTTTGGTCTTCACCTAAGGCTGCTGAAGAGTTAACCGTTGTTGGTGTAGGCGTTGGAGTTGGTGTTGTAGATGTTGCGGGTGAGAAGCCATCTGTTTCGTCATCGGCCATTTCCGATCTAGTTGTGATGTCACTTGGAGTTTCCTTTATAAAACAAACATAATTGCGAATAAAAGTTATTAGAAAGTGTTAAAGTCGTTCATGTCCTACCATATGATACCCTACAATCGCTTTACATGTGTCTGTAAATCGGTTATTAACAAATTTTAAAATGTTCAATTCAATTTAATGGTTCAATATAGACCAATTTATCTTTATATAAAATAACAATATGCAAAACTTTAGCAAAAAACTTTAATACTCTTCAGATTTTTGAAAGTTTCTGCGATTTTCGGTACAACTTTTGGGAACAGATGTTGTATAAGAGACCAAATATAGAACGATTTTAATAAAATTTGGAGCACTTACATTTATTCAAATACAGTTTTTTTCTCAAGCTGACAAAACTTGAATTTCTTAAAGGTGTTCGGAAAATTAATGATAAAGCTGTAGTTCAATTTGTGTATCATGGTCCATGATCGACTACAGCCAGATGTCGATTTTGGAAGTTTAAATTTAGAATAAATTTGAGTTACGACTTAAAACCTGAAGCTGCTATAGCGGTTACGGTTAAACCCAAAGCAAATTAAAATTATTTTTGCTGAAGAATTCTTAAAAATCAGTTTAGAATTTGTTGAGATATAGTTCATAAAACATACATACAAATGTACTAGCATTTGTACTAAAATACATATTGCTTTCAAATGGCCATATCAAAATGGTCATATCTAAATATCAAAATTAACCGACTGGTATCAAAAGCTTTGGTAAAGTACAAACTACATCGGAACTATTCACCCACCAAATTTGTGAAGCATTATATACATAGTTTGCAATCGTTAAAGTTAAAATCTACTTACCAATTTTGCTTCAACTCGCTGACGTTCATGCATCGCATTCAATAATTCTCTTAAATGTTGATTTTCTTTTCTTAGACGTTCACGTTCCATATCACGTTCGCTAATCTTGGGCTATAAAAAAATATATAAAAACGTATATTAAAATGCTATAACCAGTTCAAATTTAAACTCGCTCAAAAAACTCACCAATAGTAATGAAATTTGATTATTCAACACACTAACAATGTTGCTCAAAGCGTGGCAGGGCACACTTGGCTCCAAAGAATTGGCATGTTGTATACGATTGGGTCCACATAATAATGGTAAATGACCATTAGGTTTTGTGCTACCACTACCATTACTACTACTACTGCTGCTGGGTAATGTGTTACTGTTAGTGGTGCTAGTGCTGAGGGTGGTACTCGTGCTCACAGGTAGAGATGTCGTCAAAGGTAGTGTTTGTGTTGAATTATCAACCATTGAAGATAAAGCCGAATTTAATTTATTTATATTGGACTACAAATTGCATAAATAATTATAAACCCCTTAAATTTTTTAATAAATTTTTTAAATTACTTACCATACACTCATAGGCCTCATTAATTTCGATATGTTCACTGTTCAGAGAGTTTTCCTCATCGGCCTGTGTGGCATTACTGTTTTGTCTTTGTGGTTCTGCAGCCATGGAAGTTGTTGATATTGGACTCACTACATTATCCTCTACATCTTTATTAACTTCACTGTCTTCCTTTTGTTTGGTATCTTTATTACCGCTCACCTCCTCCAAAGGTGCACTTTCACATTCCGCCGTATGCATGGCTGAATCTTCGTCCTTGTCCTCCTCATCTTCAATAGTGGCTATAGGTGCACTAGCCTCAATTTCTTCGGTAATTTCACTGTTCTTTTCCTCTGCAGATTTAGGCTCTTCTGAGCTTGTTTCTTCTTTGGTAGCACATGGAATTTCTTCTTTTGTTTCGTCATCTTCTTGGATATCTTCAGATTTACTGCTGTCAACTTTATTTTGTAGATGATCATTGAGAGCATGTGTTACTTCATCAGCCGATTCTTCCGGAATGCTATCAGCACTTATGGTACTTTGACGTTTAATTAACTCGGGAGTAGAGCTACTATTACTCGTGCTACTTGCTGGTGGTATGTTGGAATTTGAGTTTTGATTTGTTTTCGCTGGTGGCGGTGGTGGTGGAGGAGGTGTTTTAAAAGTGCCTGCTGGTGGAGGTAAGGGTGGTGGAGGTGAACCCTGTTTGCCAGCACTCGTCTTTGCTGCTGGCGGCAAAGGTGGTGGAGTAGCTGCTAGTGTCTTTGTCAGGAGAGGTAAAGATGGTAAACGCAATTCATCAATTTCACAGTAGCCATCATCATCTTCATGTATATTCGCCTCTTCCAAGGGACATGTTTGCATTTTGGTTACCGTAGGAGCTGGTGTCTGTTGTTGGGCCTGGGCCATTTGTTTATTGGGTGGCGGTAAGGGTGGTGGATTGTCTGTGCTCGTTTTGGTTTCCACCTTTCCGCAGGTCCCATGGGAACGTGAACGTGTGTGTTGTTGATTTTCTCTTTTCTCATGACATTTATCACATACTGCAGTTGAAACCGCTGAAACTTCCTGTTCGGGCGTTACCTTCATGTAGTCATTTATAACCTCGGTTAAAGATTGAACTTGGGCATAGGCTGCCAATGCTATGTCTGTGCTATCCTTGGGCGCTTCTGGCATGGCGGCTATGTCTACTATCTCATGGAAATGTTCTACTGGTAAACGGAACATATCACAAATAATCTTCTGCTTCTCCATTAAACCATCTCGTATACTAGCATCCAAACGCCTTAACTTTTCGGCCGGTGTCAGTACCGGTTCCGCGGTATGAGCCGGACTTATACTGATCTGTATAGCGGTAGGTTCAACTAACGGAGGTGATGACTGCATTAAAGTACGGGTATTATTGGAATTATTGGAATAAACAATACTAGCGCTATCACGCTTATTCGGCACATTAGAGGCTGGCACAGAATTTGTTGCATCTTCTGATGAGCCATTGGCTTGTCTGGCGGACTGTGTATGCCTTAAGGTAACACCATTTGCTCCAGCAAACTCGGGCGAAGTGTTGCTGTAATTGTGATTGGCATCACCACAGCTGCGGGTGGACATTGTACGATTAACAGCATTGGTATTCGGTGACAATTCATTGTGACTTAATCTTTGTTTAATATTGTAATAGGGTGGATAAGCATCACCAGGGGCCGACGATGAAGTGGGTGTACTTTCACGTCGTCCATTACGCAATTGTACATCGTTATTGTTGGTGTTTGCAAAACCACCACGTTCTTGGCTAGCCGTAGGCAAAGGCATCATTGGAGCCAAGGGTGTTGTTATTAGGGTGGCTGTAGCGGATTGTGGTGGCGGTCTTTCCGGTGTCAACTCCAGCGATTCACGTGTATTGGAATGTGGTAAGGTAGCAATAGCTGGATCGTCCACAGGTTCTTGATTGGCATTCTTAGAGCGTGGCTTGTATTGTTCAGCGGCATCGGAGATATGTTTAAACCATCTGAAATATAAGAAGTAAAATTAATTGAAGTTTGTATTTAAGGTAATATAAGAAGTTAATTTTTCTCTGGTTATGCTGAAATACTGTTTTTTTATTTTACCTTGACACCAATGAAGCTCTCCGGCCGCCATTCTCTTTGGCACTGGAATTTGTTGTGGGCTCATTGAAACTACCCCGTCTTCGTTCTTTCTTACTTTTACTTGGGGTCGAGGCACCACTATCACTACCATGCTTAGATGATAGTGTTAGCAGTGTTCCATTACAAAGACTTTTACGTCTTACCCCACTGAATATATCATCGGGTGATAGAAAATTCATGGTGTCGTTGTTTGAACTTTTTGATTCAATTTTTTTTTCTTTTTAAAATTGAATTTATTTTAAATTGTGAGATTTTTTATGCTTATGGCACATCTTTATCTAATATTTCGAAGTTGTATTTAAATTTAATTTATTAATAATTTTTTAAAAACATTTTGGTGTGGCAAGTATTGTGGATATTTTTTTAGATCATAAAAAAAATCACTAATAAAATCAGAAGATCTACTTTTATCTACTATTTTTAGAGACCTTTAACTTGGTTTTCGTTACTTTTAAAAATGTTAAAGCCTCTTGTTTTTATTTACTTTTTTGCAAATCAGCTGGCTTTGTTTTGAATATCATTAGAAGTTATTTTTTTATGTAAACAAACGAATTCGCTGTGATCAATTTAGTGGTGCCACTTTGGTCATTATGAAAACGCGTTGCTTAGAGATATATATACAGTTTTTTGCGACCTTCAGTTATTTTGGATTTTCTAATGATACCTACTCGTATCTTCGAAAAAATAAAGTAATTTAATGCATTTTCGGCACTACAATTTTATATAGCTTTAGTATATTTATGTCTTTTTTCGACAATGGGCGAACTAGGGATAATTATGATTATATAGAGCATATCAAAGCATTTTTTTGCACACAAATTAAATATTCTTTATATTTACGATAATTTTAAAAGTGAATGTGAACCGAATATGGACTGATTTTTTTTTTGGGATAGGCATTATTCCATCAGGATTAAACTCTAGTATTGTACAATTATAAAATAAAATTTAACGGCTTGACCTTAAATACACATCAATTAATTATCCATCTATTTATTCATTCCATTTTCTTTGAAAGCCTTATAAATTTACAAAAAATAAACAAACGGACAAAGGTAGTCAAATAGAAAGACATTGATTTTATTTATATAAGTAAATGGAAAAATATGTATATGATAACATCCATTGGTAAATACATATTATTACGAACACTTTTGGGATTCTCTTAATGGACCACGAAATAGAGGTGAGTTTTATTTTAATTAATCGAAAAATTTGTACAAAGATCTATAAGATAAATGTCTACAAGTTTAAGACCAGTGCTTGAGGAAAATTTCCTAAGATGTAGTATTTACAAATTAAACTGCTTAAAGATTGTTAAATATAAGAGGGGTTTTAATATACAATAAAATCTAAAGGAACTTTGGTTCATATGGTTTTATACAAATATTTCTAAAACGAGTTACGTATGGATATTATTCCACAGTATGATTTTATTGTCTCATAATCTAACCTTGATTGTCAGTTGAATAAATTAATGTATGTATGTATATAACTGTTTATAAAGGAACTTACAAAAGGTAAAAATATACATAAGCAACCATTACCAGTAGTTCCAAGTTAGAAACCTGTTCCCAAAACTGTGGAAAGACTAGCAATATTTAAACATGTGACAATACGCAAACTTTTGTAGGGTGCTAGTTCGTTGTTGTCCCTGGAGGATAACAAGGATATGTTAACTTGATTTCAATGTCGAAACTGTTGGGATTTTATCTTTACGAAAACTTATCTACACATACCCTTTATAAAATTCATATAAAAGACGTGTTAGTATAACGCTTTTATATTTTTCTTTTTTCATAAAAAAAATCATAAATTTCATTATACCTATTTGATTTTCTTATTTTCTATTTACTTGACAATATTTAACTAAATTTAAGCTTTTTCTTATCCTTTTTTTTCAAATTCCCCTCTTCTGACATTTAGTAGATTTCTGTAGCCGTAGAGATGAAATAAATAGATATGAAAATCAAATTATATTTTGCAACACGAAATGGTTATCGTAAGCTGCTTTTTTTTTTGAAAAAGAAATGTATAATAAAATGAGATTTGTAGATTTATTATCTCAATGTAAAGATTAATATTACATTTTAATAAAGTCAAATAGTCAAAGTATTTTGAGAGTTTTAAAAAATGTAGAAATCGGTCCAATAATTTCATCAAATTTATTTTGAAATTTTTATGATCATAAAATACGATGCAATGTTTTCAGGCACTAAGATCTATTTAAAGTTCGATTAATTGTAATCTGAGAGGAATTCGTGATCTATATTTAATTTGAATCGGAATAAATTCCGTTTTAAGTGTTAATAAACATAGAAGAATATATAGAAGGTCGTCAGCTGATCCACTAAAATTTAGTATTCTACTAAATCACACGTACACGAAATGAAAGCTTTTTTGACAAACAGAAAAGCTTTTTGTACTCAAAATTTTGTTTGAAAAATTACGCGTTATTTTGAATGAAACGCACTGTTCTAAATTGCACACATAAAATGTTATTTTTTTTTAAATATTTTAACATTATTTTGATGTCGAAACACTTTTTATTTTTTACAAACTGAAAATTTTTTATTTTGTTTTCTTTCGACATTCTTTTTTTTGTTTTTGCTTAATTTGTATTGAACAAGTAGGGCTGCAATTTTTGGTATTAAAAAAATAATGAAATTTAGAATAAAAAATTGTTTATAGATTTTAATTATCCTAAAATCAAGTAAAACTCATTCTATACCTTAAAATATGGATTTCTCAAGAAAATTTCTTAAAATTACGGAGAAAATCTTGAAGAAAATTTTCGTCCCATCATATCATACTTTTTTGTGCAACTGTTTGTATTCATTAAGAAAAGTAAAAGCTCTTTTTAGGCTTACCAATCATAGAATAAATAAATACCTAGAAAGTCAACGAAACGTCAAAGTACACCTGGGACCTGTCAATAGTACGGATCAGTAATAGTGTATTGGTAAGCCTAAAAAGAGCTTTTACTTTTCTTAATGAATACAAACAGTTGCACAAAAAAGTATGATATGATGGGACGAAAATTTTCTTCAAGATTTTCTCCGTAATTTTAAGAAATTTTCTTGAGAAATCCATATTTTAAGGTATAGAATGAGTTTTACTTGATTTTAGGATAATTAAAATCTATAAACAATTTTTTATTCTAAATTTCATTATTTTTTTTAATACCAAAAATTGCAGCCCTACTTGTTCAATACAAATTAAGCAAAAACAAAAAAAAGAATGTCGAAAGAAAACAAAATAAAAAATTTTAAGTTTGTAAAAAATAAAAAGTGTTTCGACATCAAAATAATGTTAAAATATTTTAAAAAAAATAACATTTTATGTGTGCAATTTAGAACAGTGCGTTTCATTCAAAATAACGCGTAATTTTTCAAACAAAATTTTGAGTACAAAAAGCTTTTCTGTTTGTCAAAAAAGCTTTCATTTCGTGTACGTGTGATTTAGTAGAATACTAAATTTTAGTGGATCAGCTGACGACCTTCTATATATTCTTCTATGTTACCAATACACTATTACTGATCCGTACTATTGACAGGTCCCAGGTGTACTTTGACGTTTCGTTGACTTTCTAGGTATTTATTTATTCTATGTTAATAAATTCCAAAAATTTTTTTTTGTAAAATTTAACATTTTTGAAAATTTTAACCCATAGCCAATTCAATAATCAACAAAATTTCACATACAATGTTGAATCATTCTCTGACTATACAAGTTCAAAGTCATACTAAAGCCCCAAAAAACCCACTCTTCTAATCTTATTTTGTTAATTTTCTTAAAAAAAAAAAAAACTTTTTGTTAAATAAAAAAGCCGCTAAAATTTTTATATCACTTAACGATTTCCGTTGGGACAATAACAAATAAGTTTTAAAATTAAAAAACATAAAAATTAAATAAATTTCATGAGCATTAAAAAACATTTAGCATATTTTTAAGCTCACCGAAAAATAAATTTATAATATTCATGACGAATTTTGAAAAATGTGTATAAAATTAGAAAATTTTCAATTGTCATGATAAAAATAGCATTAAAAAACATTTAAAATTATAAAAACATTATATCCCAACAAACAAGCTATGTTCAACTAATTATTTAAATATGTAATAAAAGAAATGTGACTCAACCAAAAAATACATAATTTATTGAAAACTTTTGAAATTTATTGCTAACACTAGATTTATTGCCAATAGTTTTTATAGTATTTACCTCAAACATTATTAATATGAATATTTTGTTTGTAAACCTTTCATTTATTTTAATATTGACGCATTTTTTCTTTGCAATTTTTTTGCTTTGTTTCATATTTTTAGAAAAATGATTTTCTAGTAAATAAAAAGGGCCATGATATAAATCGTTATTGACGTTCAATTTTCAATATCAACAAACCGTAAAATATTTAAAACAAAAGCAGTCACTATTCATTATGTGCATTTTATATCCCTCTACAAACATCTATTACCCCCTAATTAAAATGAAATTGTATAATCAGAGATGGTAAAATGGAAATTGGAAATGATTTGCTAGAACTTTTAGTATTTAAATAATGATATTAAATATTTCCAATTTCTAGTAATGTTATTATTATTAATTTTCTTGACAGCTTATAGCAATGAAAGGGATTTTATGATCTTTAGCCTAATTACCCAATTTTTAATTGTTTTTGTTAAATATGTAAATTAATCGTTTTCTTAATATTCGTCTAATAAGATTAATTGGGAAATACAACTCTATACAAGAATTAACTTATTACAGCACTTCAAAACTTATGGTTAACTCTCTAGTCTCTTTGAATGAAGTTAAGTCGATTTGATAATATGTTTGTCAGCAAATTGGCATTGCAATTAAACTGAGCTTAATCGAGTTCTAATTTGTAAATTTTCTATTAATTGTTTATTTCAAACTTTCCAACTCCGGCTAACAAGCCCCTCGAAATTTCTATTATTTACATTGCATATTGCTACCACAAAGGAGGCAAATTCATATGATGCGGTTTTTCGTGATTTCAAATCCAAATATTAGTGTCAATATAGCAGAAATTTTTCAAATAATTGACCTGTTTTGTATTTATTTTTCATCAAGAATTAAACACAAAGTATTTTTGGATGCTGATGGGGTGAGAAATTGTAAATATTTAGAAAGATTTCTACAAAAGGTAAAATATTTGTGCTTTTTTGTATTGATGACTATCAAAGAGCTGCACTTAAATTTAAGTGGACTTAAAGATATAATGGCCTGTTCCACGATCTCGAACGAAAGCTTTCTTTCTTATCATATACGAAAGAAATATGTTTTTGGTTTCACTAACTTTATTTTATGCGAAAGATAAGTCGAAAAACAAGTCGAAAGAAAACGTAAGTATTTTCATACAAATTTCTGTTTCACTATTTCGAACAAGTTACCAGCAATACGAAAGCAAATGTCAAAATGAGTCACTTGATATTTTGCTTTCGAATAGAAACGAACGAAAGGCTTCGAAATAGTGAAACCAAAATTAATTCGAATTCGAGTTACTCACATTCTTTCGAGTAGATTTTCTTTCGAAATCGTGAAACAGGCTATAAGTGTTGTCAAATGTAATTCTTGTAAAACTGTAATAAACACTGGGTTATTGTCGCTCTAGCATTAAAAGGTGGACATTACAAAAATAACTAAAGTAATAATAAAATTTCAAAAAATATATCAAAGCCTGGAAAGGCTTGCATTCATAAAGTAGCGCTTAACAGCTGATTTTATCCTTCTACTATTTCATTTTCATGACTTATTGAAAATCAATAACGAATCATTGCGTTTTTTCCATAAATTCACTTGTTTACTTTCGATAAAATTATGGCCATTTTCGATGAAATGTTTATAATTACTCCCAGCTCTAATTGTTTGTTGACGCTAATGATTATTATTTTTGTTAATTTTTCTTAATATTTACAAAAACAAAAAAAAAAACTTGCCACAAATTTAACATTGAATAAAATCTATATGTCATAACATGACTAAAGAAATGTAGTATAAATATTATTTTGTTGTTCCAAAAAAAATTTATTGTTTATTTTAATTTATGGAAAATTTGTTACTATTTAAATGTTTAGGGTAAACCAAAGAAAAATAGAGAATTCTAGATGAATTATGGAAAGAAGTGTTAGAAGTAATAAGATTATCAGATAAATTACGGATGATAGAATCAATTTTAACCGAATATTTCAAGAATTACTGTAAGAATTTTGATATTGCAACAAAGCAATTTATATAATCCAACCTGGGACTAATTGAGTCTTTATTAGTCACAAAATGGTTTATCTTTGGAAATCTACAGTTTTGATTTCTAAAAATCACATTGAATTGGCATCACTTTTTACGTTTCAAATTCGCCGGGAACAAAAAGAGTTGCCACTATGTTCGTTTTTTTTAAGTTTACAAATTTTAGGACTTGAAGTTATGTTATGTTATCAAGATATTAAAATATAATGATTTTTAATTCGAAACCAATAGAACCTATTGGAAACTTTTAATAGTACTTTTGCTAATAATAATAATTAATTAATTAATAATTAATTAATTAATTTAATAATTAGTTACTATTGTTACGTTGTTAAGCGTTCAAATTATGTTTTTTCACTAGTTTTGCTAATAATATTTTCTCCTAGTACAAGAAATACCCAAACAGCTGATCATGATTATAAGTTGAAAATTTATTGCCTTCAAATTTTTACTAGTAATTTGTAAGAATAATTTGATAAAATGTTTAAATTATTCTCTAGTTACTAGTTTTTTTTAGAAAACTAAATATATAGTCAATTTTCGATATAAAAATTTTTTGGTTTACCCTAACAGATTTTTATGACCCAAAAAATTGTTCCACCACAAATTGAACGCAGTAAATGAACTTAATTTATATAAATTGATTTTAAAAGTAAATAAACAATATAAGTTTGTAAAAATAATAAAAAAAAAAACTTAGAAAGGGAAACAAGTCTTTCGTATGAATTGTCTTACATGAATAACCAAAATTTTAAAGAAACACACTCCCACCCACACCTTACACAGAAAAAAAAAACAATTTTAAGAAAAACCGCGTCATGAATCAGAGTTCAAAAAATTTTAAAAATTAGCAAAATTAAAGTAAAAAAAGCTACTTGTAAATTGGAAAAAAACTAATAAAAATGAAATTTTTAAAATTTCTGTTGGCATTTTAAAATTAAATTTTTATTTTAACATTTTTTGCTAAAAGTTCAAAAGACGCATTTTTCATTTAGGCTTTTTTGATTAATTTTTAAGATGTGTGTTTTTTTACTTGAATAATAACCCAAAAATGAGTAACCATTATTGAGTTATATTCTTTATTTTATTAGAAATCTGATAATTTATCTTTTAAAAATAAATTTTATTCTATACAAGTTCCCTGACCTGTATTTGCACAAAGCGAATTCAGAATCCATTTTTAAAAAGGGAGGAGTGAAGTTTGGTGATGCCAATGTTAGGATTAATGAATTCGCCTGGATGTTGCCAATACGGAAATAATTGAAAAAATTGGGGGTTGAAAACACTTTGAACTTTTAAATCCTTTTAAAGTCTGTTATTCCGTTATTCCAGAAATTAAGAATTTAGTATTTTTTCTTAACGGTTTGGAAAATTTTAAGTATAGCCTCAAGTATTCTTTTGACATTTATCTCAACTGTTTATGAACTTTTATTTCATTGTGTAATCAAATCATTTATATGACATTAATATTAATCCTTGTATCTGACAGACTTATTACATTTCAATTAGAATTATTGATCTGATGACTTATATTATAGAAAAAATGGATTTATTATGTTTAATAAATTAACCATAATAACCTTAGCTGCCATCTAGTCAACTCAAGGTTAATAAAGATTTTTTTTTTCGTTAAGAAAATCTTTTATCAACATACATTTTTTTACCAAATCATTTTTATTTTGGCTATATTGATTTTTAAGCAAAAATTGCAGAGTTCAGCTAACTTGGATATTGTAATTTACAAAGGTTGGATTAGTTATATAAAAAGAAAATTTATATTAATTGAAAGCTTTAGGGTTTATAATTTATTGTAGAAAAAATAAAGCAATACAAATATTGAATAAAGGAAAATGAAATATTACAGCTAATAAAACATCTTAAGAATTTATATTATTTCAGATTTTTTAATATCTCATGGGTATTTTGAAATGTCTTGAATATTTTTAACTAAATCATTAAAAAAATTCTTTAAAACCTACCCACCTATTAAATGGATGCTAAAATTTTTCCAAACTAATAGTTTAACATATTTTCATTCAAATATTTTAATAGCTATGACAAAAGTCAAATATGTCAAGAGCAAAAATTGATATTAAAAACAGATGTTTACATGACACATTTAAAGAAAATGGCACCATTTTTTACAACATATGTATTTTTTTTTTTTGGAAATTAAAAGTTAACAGAAGAATATTTTTAGAAAACGTAACTTATGGTTTGAGATTTAGGCAAAATTATAAATTTATTTTGTGCAAAAAAAAAAAAAAAAAAAAAATCAAATTATTTATATTTGAAGACTTATTTTTTGTAAATAAATAAAAAATTGTTTATACAAATCGAAAACAAAAAAGAAATTCACAATTAAATTTTTAGCATTAAAGATTAAATATTCATTTCCTGTAGGAAAATTTTTATATTTTTGAATATGCTTGAATATCAATTAAATATTAAAAGAAAAAATTCCTAGAAAGTGAAAATAGTGAAGTCTCTATTTGCACTTTCTACAATCTAAAAAAATTGAAAAAATAAAATTAAACATTTTTAATTAATGAGAGTTAAGTGAAATTTGAGTTCAAATTTTAATTTAATAAAAAATTGTCATTTCGGTTTTTTTATTTTAAACAAATTTTAAAATATTCCAAAACGCTTAATTAAAACATCGCAAAAACCAATTTAATTACACATTTGCAAAAAACAAAATTTTTAGTAATAAAATTGTGTATATTTTTATTTAATTTGCTAATTTTTTTTTGAAATAAACAATTTCAAAATCTTCATATTGTTATTGATAGTTTTTTTACGTTTTTAATTTAGATTTTATTTTTTTCCAAGTTTTTTTTTTTATTTTTTGCCATTCATTTATTAAGAAATTTTCAATATTTTTTTCAAAACGCCAATTACCCAAAACTATTTATGTCAAGGTATTTATTACTTTGTATTCTGCCAAAAGATTTGTTTCAATTTCTTTTAAGTAAAAAAATGCCTATAAATTAGAAATTTTAAATATTGTGGCTTTTTCTGGTAGCTAAATGTCAGGCGTAAAAAACAGAAACACATGTTTTATGAATAATTTTATTTAGCAAAAGGAAAACCGAAAAACGACATAAGAATTATTTAACAAAAATTGCAAATTATTATTTTAGATTTATTATTTTTTAATAAAATTGTGTATTTAATTATTTAGTATATAATTTCCAATTTTATTCTGTTCCAGAATCCTATAAGAGATAATAATTAAAAGATATATCTGTAGTCTTGAACTGTAATTTCCCTGTTTCGTTAGTCTGGCAGCTTTATTGTAGATTATTTAAAAGTTTCACTTGATTAACCCTATCTGGCAAAAGTGTGCCAGGGATGGCACACTTTTTTACACTTTTTTTGATACATTTTATGCCCGTTTGATACCGTGGTACTGCCGCGTCCAACTTGCTACCATTTGAAAATTTTAGGTTTCACTGTGTCGAAACCGACAACTTTGAAATCTTAGTTTTTATTCAATTATTTTGTTTTTGAAAGATCTTAACCAAAAACGGATTTTTATATTTAGCTACTATTTAAGTTTGCAATACATAGACAAACTGGTCTAAGGCCAACATGTAGTTTAGTTTGACTTAGCATCACTCTCTGTTTAGTTGAAATTGGTTCATATTTGATTATACTTCTTTGATCTTCATTTAAAAACCACATTGGATACCCCGTGAAAAGAGGCTTCCCTTGACCCTAACATGGCAATAAAATTGAATACAATTTTTTTTCCTAAGCATTACAAAATCTTCTAAAGGGTATAACAGAATCGGTCGGACCCGACCGATTTAATTTATTTGAATTTACCATTTTATATCTCAATTGGAGAAAAAAGTACCCTCGAAGAATTTCTTTATATGGATTTTATTTTGAACTTCAAAATTGAATGTACCGAATAACCGTAAAATGTTTACTACTAAGTGCCTTAGTTAGATACAAAGGGAAAAAATAAGACAGAGATAAAATAATTTCCATTGATCTGATTAATGTTAAAGAAGGAATTTTTTAAGGCCGAAATGCTTCTACTTTATGTACTGTAGGATATTGTACATATAAAAATAGTACCTTTATGGTTTAAAAAGTACATTTTGTTTTAATATTTGTACAAAATTAAGAAAGCCACTTTCCATCCCTGATTCAAACAACTTTTTACGAATTCGCTTTATATAAGTAGTGTCTACATATCGTTTTTTCTTCACTACAATAAACAAATTGTAGCAAATTGTGTTGCCAATAATATTTCCCCATTAATTTTCATAAAATTAGAAAGAAATGTTTTCCTATTATCTCTAATAAGCAGAATCCTTAAATATTCATAAGTAACAGCACATGTCAATAAATCTGTAGCAGAATTTAGGACATTTCTCTAAAAGAAATTATAGAAAATTGCCCATATTAACTATTTACCATATAAATAATGGTATAATTTCATAACAAATGTTAATAATTTAAACAAATTACAAACATTTAGACACATAATATTAACAATATTTTCTTAAAAACAAGAAAAATGAGAAAATCCTAAGGAATACATACATATAAGTAATTTAGGATTAAAGTGAGTGGAAAAAAAAGAAAATTTATATCACGAGAGATATAAAAAGTCTAATTTTATTTACTACTTATCATAGAAAATACAAACTAAAATCAAAAAACAACATTCAAACAATTCAAAGTTAAAATTTATTTTGGCCTCACTATGTCTAAGGACCCATTTTCTTTCCTTTTAATACTTTAATTTCTAATCCTCCTATGCTGTAATAAACCTATAAAAAGAAAATCTTGTATGACTTAAGCAAAATCTTTTTTATTACACTCCCACCAAAAAAAAAAAAACACACATGATAGAATTTTGAGATTATCTAAGGATTTTCCTTCATATCCTTTGCTAAAAAACATCCTCATAACAATTTGGGTCACACATGAATGTAAGTAATCTTTCTGCTTTGTCTGCACTTGTATAACTTTAAATGGAAATCTTTAAGGACTACTTAAGTTTATGTCGTCGCTCCATTGTATTGAGGGTTTTTTTCTGTTCTAATATCATAAAAATTAGGTTTTGAATTGAGACATTGAACCTTGATTAGAGTAGAGACTTAAGGGGATAATTGAGAGAAGAAATAAATAAATTTGGTTTTTTGGGGAGCAACGGAAGGAGATAATCTTAAAGAAGTTAAATCTTGGGGATATAAATAAAGAGCTATAAAAACAGTATTATAATGCAACTGAATATTATTATAATGTTAATATAATAATGCCCTATATTAAGATTATAATATCGTAGCTAAATGACATTTCACTTTATGAACGCCTTTTCATGTTTTTTACCTAAATAACTTATTGAACGATTGTTTTTAATGATAGCTCTTTTAAAGAAAGTTATGAACTTTTAACATTTCTTTACTTACTACTTTTAAAATTTACATTGGCAACACTGATATCAAACCTCATTGAACGATGAATGAAATGCAAGGATGGGAACTTTTAATTTTTTTAATATTTGAAAGCCTAATTATACCCTCGTGAACCGCCGTGGTATAGCAGGTTAGTCATCCGCCTAGCATACCAGAGGTCAGAAGTTCGATCCCCAAATAGTCAAAGTGTGTATGGCTAGGGTAACACTCAGCGACAAAATGTATTACATATAACGAATTATAATGCATTTATAATCTCTTTGGCTCTAAACCTCCTATAAAGTCTTACGTTTAAAATTAAAAAAAAACTTGATAAGCTGATTAGATTTATTGTATGCCAGAACCTTATTCAACGTTTCCTTGGCGCTCATAATGTTGATTGTACAATTTACTATATAAACTATGTACATAACAAAAACAAAAAAAAAAATCCAATTGTTAACAAGATGACAGCACAACAGGATAGAACAACTGGACAGATAGGTCAATAAAATTATATAGCATTACAATAGTTTTTCTGGATTATAAGTATTTCAAGATTATCTAATCATATTCATTCATTCATTCATCTTGACAATAAATTACGTAGAAAAAGCTAAACAGCAATACAAAAGCAAAAAAGCAAAAAATGTGTAGCCTAGTTTGGGGCTGAAAATTGGAATAAGGAAAAATAGTTTCAAGAAAGAAAGAGACAGAGGGAGGGAGAGACAGGAAGACTTACAACATTAAGTGATTGCGGTTGCAAGTAATGCTTACTACTATGATATACTCTAAAAGGAATGTGGCAAGATTGTTTGGTTTCTAAGAAAAACCCCTATTTAAAGGAACTTAAAAATTTAGAGATTTATTGCTTAAGATGATGTTTGAATTGTTTGCCTATTTCTAAGAATTTTTGAAGGCTTTTGAAATTTTGAATATGAAATTTCATAAAATTTTTGTTTAGTTTAATGTATTATACTTTTAGGCGCTTATAATCATGATATTCTATTTTTAGCTTTATTATACAAACGATATAACAACACAATAGGATATTGTCTGCTTTCAGGCTCTTAAAATAACAAGAAGTAAGAAAAATAGTTATGAGAGTCATTCCAGTGAATGGGTATGTTGTAAATATGATTATGTTATGATACAAAAACATGTCATAATATTGTTAACATTATCATCAGCTTGTAAAATATTATTAAATAATTTTTTGTTTTAGAATTGTGGAAATGAGTAACAAGACATTTCGAATTTTTTAAAAAAAAAAAAACTTTAAATTCCGTATTTACTGAATTTATAACCTACTTTTAGGCATAATCGGTATACAATAATTAAAAAAAATAGCTAGATATGCAATATTGGCCCCAAAAGTAATTTAATAAGGAAATCATTTCAAAACTCCTAAAAGTATGCACCATAACCACAGATAAGAAGTCATATTGAAATTAAGTTTGGTTTCTAAACCAGGTACCTATTTCGAATTAATAACGCTTATAATATGATTAATATTTTATATAATTTAAAAAAATGAGGAAATTGTTACTTATTTGAATAAAATTAAATTTGAAGCCTATTTTTGGGCTCTTAAGAAATTTAAACGCTAGCATTAGAATATAAAATAGCCAAATAAAGAAAATGTATGTAATAGTAAACCATGAACGATGTACTAATTTATCTCTTTAAAAACACAGTGCACCATATAAAAAAATAACCATGTATGGACACACATATCTTTGAGGGCCCATAAAAAGTGCATGACTTCCGGCAAAAACTGGGAGACAGCGAACTTTTTTTTTTGGTTTTTTATCACATAGTGATGTCACATACTCAGTGAAATTTGTCTTAAACGTTGCATATATGTATATAATTCCCACAACAACATTCCAATTGGAACAAGGGGTACTTCTCATAGACAATGAGCTACATCCGATTCTATTTTTAGACTCATTGAAAGGGACCTACGTTTTAACTCCAGCTCCGTACGAAAAATACATTAGTTAGTTACATTAGAGCCAATAACCAGTGGCTAGCTGAGATATGAGGTGAACCGCTTTTTTTTTAATTTTTATTTTCAAGTAAGTCTGGCCGGGGACCGAACTTGGGACCTCTGGTATACAAGGCGGATGACTAACCTGCTTTACCACGGCGGTTCACAAAAAAAAGTTGTATTTTATATAAAATAAGAGTAAGAATGCACTATATTAAAAGAATATCTAAAATTATGCTTTACATTTTATATGACTATAATTTTTTTTCAATTTCTAGTCAACAAATTCAATTTGCAATAAAATATTGAATAATGTTTACAGCAATAAAACGATTATTCGAATTAAATGGATTTTTATTGTGAGGAAGAGCTGCAATAAAAATCAAATTGCACATAAATTCTATTGCATATCAAACAGGCTAAAGTAAATTCAGTTTAAATATATTTTTGTAATAGAAATATATAGCAGAGATTTTATTTAAATTGAAATCAAAATGTCAAAATCCGAAGGAACTTTTATTTTACAGAAAAATCTATAAACTTAATAAATTTATAGATGATTAAGAATTTTATGTTTGAAATTCTAATGCATTAAATATTAAATGAAATGCTCATTATGATCCTAAGAGATATCAGCAGCCTAAGGGTAGGTTTTACAAATTTTAAACTACTTTACAAAGGAAGTATACTATACTTTTTTGATATAAATTAAAAAAAATAACATTTAGTAAGAAAAAGTTAAGTTTGAAGTTAATGAAGCTATTCCTTTGTTTTTTTGTTAACTTTATCATTATAAATCTTATCAGCATTAACAGCTTAAAAGTATACTGTAGATTTTGTTTGCACTCTTGCACTGAAAGTATGCTTTGGTATTGCTGTAAATTTATTTGATTATATAAACTTTTGAGTTCTCTTATTAAACTTGAGATTTTTTGTGTTTTTTTTTTTAATTTATTGGCTAAATTTGTTAAATTTTTTATTAGTTATTAAAAAATAGGCTAGGGAAAAACTTATTTAATCTGTTTTAAAAGTTTACGAAAAAATTTTAATTAATTAAAAAACTGTTCCACAAGATTAATTAAATACTTTTGAATAATTTATGTAGCTTTAAAAAAGGAATATCATTTTCAAAGACTCCTATACTATTATACTTTATTTTCTTAAATATAGCATATTTTAAGGCTTTTAGCTAAAAATTTTCCTCGCTTTGAAAAGGATTGTGAAAAATATGAAATTTTTTTAATTTCCTAGAAAAAAACTTATATAGTGATTAAAAGAGTTTTGTTTTCGAGAACTTTAAGCCTTTTTTCTTCTTCATTTTTCACATTAAAAGGAACAAAGTTTTTGTTTTAAACAATCACAGTTTTCATTATAGTGGAAAAATAATGGCAATTTTTTCTTTATATTTCTCTGTTTAAACTCTGATAAATCATGAAAAATTGAAAATATTTTTTCAGTATTTTTTCCTATTCTGTTTTTTTTTTTTATTTAAACTTGTGACTACCTTTAGGCTTAAATGAGAAAACTTAGCAAACAACTATAGAAAATAGAAACATTATGTGAGAGTTTTGTAATACAAACAATCCTAACTACTTGTATATATGGAGTACCCAATAGTTTAAAATTAAGGGATAGTTGGGAAAACTTTTAAAATTGTTCCAAAGCTTTTTCGGGCAACCAATATGTGAAATTTTAAAAGTGCTGCATACTTTTAGGAGGTCTTTTGAAAATAGAGCAAAGAATCTATAATATAAAGGTATTGCACTCCATACCCTTTTTCTGCTAAAAGCAAATTAAAGAGGATGAGGAACAATGAAAAACTCAAAAACGCACAAACAAACATACCTACATTTCATAAGCACTTGTGTGTGCCTTAGTTTCTTTCATTGGATAATCGTCTCCATTAGTTGTTTCCGAATTAACGTACGGCGGTATACTTTCTTTTTTACGGGACTTTTCAAGAAGGCCATACGGCAAATCAATGTATGGAAGTGCAACATCTTTATATTATAGAGTCTTTGCTCAGCATCAGTCCTACAATTTTGAGTTTTGCCGGTTTAAATTATTTGACCAAAACTAAATTTGCTTTTTTTCCATAACTTTTGAAATAAAAATAATACAATTTTTCTAAAATTGTTTTGTGATTCCTAACATTTCCAAAAATATTATAATAAAAAATTTTATGAATTATTTTTAAATCTAAAGGACGGAAAAATTTTCAAAGTCAAAAATTTGATTTAATAAAAAAAACTTTTTTTAAAGCATACAGAATGGTCTAATGGAATTTAATTCCAATCGGTCAAAATTATGAAAAATTTTGATCTTTGACGTATATCTCTATAAACAAACATACCTACATTTCATAAGCACGTGTGTCTGCCTTAGATTTCTATTATTGAATATTGGTTTTAAATAAGAAATTTTTATAAAAACTTACCCCCTAATTCCAACTATATATAAGAATTTGTTAATTCTTTAATTTGTTTATGAGTTAGGGGGTTATTTGCTTTAATAATCCATTTTAATTATACTCAAACAAGAACCGATGTATTATATAAAAGAATAAAACTTATTTTAAACCTCCCCAAAGTATGCAATAAAATTGTAAATCTTTGTCTTTGAAACATAAAATAATCAGCTAATCAGTTTTAAGGGTGATTGATCACTTCAATGATTATTAAACTGCTGGTCAATTCAATTATATTTGGAACTGCTGGCTATTGTTTGCTTATATGTATGTGTAGGTATGTATGTAGTTTCTAATCTTCAGTTTCATTGTATGTATTCGGTTGCATGTATGTGTTTCTGGGTAAACATGTGTGGTCTATACCTGAGTGAGCAAGATGTGAGGCGGAAAATATAAATTGAATTTTAGTTTCTGGGAAAGAAAAATGCTGGAAAATAACACAAAAAACTGAAAGAAAATTAAAGAAAATATTCCAAATGAAAAAAAAAAAGTTTCCAATACTAGGGAAAATAGTCAAACTTGGTTTTGACCCCGTTGTTATAAAATACAACAAATTTTATCTCTTTGCAATAGAGCCAATACTTAGAAGTTTTAAATTTTGCCTCAAAAGGCTCCCTAATTTCCCTGGATTCTTTCCGTAACCCAAAAAAAAAAAAAAAATACTTCTATTCATAAAGACTTAAAATTTCACTTGAAAACTTCTATAAAATCCTTCGCTTTAATAACCAACACTAAAAACTTTGCTATAATTTCATTCACTAACTGCTAAGCTCTTTTTACAAAATGTCACTATGTATAACTATAATTTCAAATATTTGTCATTAAAAAAAACTATTCGCTACGTGTTTAGAGAGTATTCGTAACTATTAAAACTTTTTATCAAAAGTTCAATATGCACTTGACAAATAATAACAGCTTAAAAGTATGCAAAGCAATTTGTTGACAAAGTTATATGGTAAATATGCAATAGTATTTTATTAAATAAAAACACGTTTAGAATTTTAATCACGTTTTATAAAAGTTGCAATGAGAAAAGGAATTATGTTTTTGTTTTTCTAGTTCAGTTCTATTTCTGTTCGAGTTTTGTTCTAGTTTTAAATATTTTATTTCTGTTCTAGTTCAGTTTTGTTCTAATTTCGATTCTAGTTCTGTTCTATTTCTAGTTCTGTTCTAGTTTTGTTCTAGTTCTGTTCTAGTTCTGTTCTAGTTCTGTTCTAGTTTTGTTCTAGTTCTGTTCTAGTTCTGTTCTAGTTCTGTTCTAGTTCTGTTCTAGTTCTGTTCTAGTTCTGTTCTAGTTCTGTTCTAGTTCTGTTCTAGTTCTGTTCTAGTTCTGTTCTAGTTCTGTTCTAGTTCTGTTCTAGTTCTGTTCTAGTTATGTTCTAGTTCTGTTCTAGTTCTGTTCTAGTTCTGTTCTAGTTCTGTTCTGTTCTAGTTCTGTTCTAGTTCTGTTCTAGTTCTGTTCTAGTTCTGTTCTAGTTCTGTTCTAGTTCTGTTCTAGTTCTGTTCTAGTTCTGTTCTAGTTCTGTTCTAGTTCTGTTCTAGTTCTGTTCTATTTCTTTTATATTTAAGTTTTATCTTTTCTTTTTACCTAGAATTCAACTCTTCAATTCTTCCCACACACATTGGCTCCTAAAAATATACAATACTTTTCTAAAGTATTGTCATGACTTAGATATGACTTAATTCTATGGCATACTTAAAAGAGCTTTACTTTTATTTTTGGCTTTGCATATTTATGGGGTTGCCAAGTAATTTATGATAAAATTAATAATGACATTTTTATTTACATATGTTTGAATTTTAAGGTCTAAGTACTTTAAGTTAAAAAAAGCAAAAAAGTAAATTGAAAAAGCAAATATTGAAGTACAATATTTTAAATTAAAAAAAATTATGTTTAAATTTTTTGAATTTCTTTAAAATTCAAAGGATTTATTGGTATACATTTAAATTTAACCAAATCAAAGTTAGATAACAAATTACCTTTTATGTTTAAGATTTCAAAATTAAAATGTACTTAAGCTTTAAGTTTCCTTTTGAAATTTTAAATCACTTTTTTATTACCTTTTAATGTTAAAAGGAATAACTTGTGTTTACAGTTGGTCAATTTTGTTATATTTCTGCCTTTTTCCCTCACTTAAACCTAAACTCTTTTTTTAACCGTGATAAATCACTGCTCCGTAGTTAAAATAAAATTAAAAATAAAAAAAAAAAAAACAAAAAAAAAAACAGGGAACTCAGTAGTAAAAAATAAATTATATGAAATTGAATTAAAACACTGTAGCATACCTTAGGGGCTTTTTTCACATTTAAATATTCAATTAAGCTTGTTATGTACTTGTTTCGTTGTTGTAACTAAAAATGAAATGAAAAGATTTCGAATTTTGTTTCGTTTTTATTATAACATACGTTTGTCCTCTTCTCAACTCTCGGTCTGACTCTATATAAAATTCATGCTTCCATTTCCTGTACCAGCAGGAATAGCGGTATTTTACTTTATGAATATGTTGTTGAGTATTTGTGCATGTGTGTGTATGTGTTGCATAAAAAGTAAATCACAACAAACCAAATCAAAGACAAGCAAATATATGAACAACAAAAAAAAAATTAAAAGGGAATTTATCATTATAAATAATGTACTAGAATGTAAGTACTTGGGCTGATGTTAAATGTATTAGGCAAATATTTACACATACACACGTATGTATGTGTAAATCTTTACATATTTACATTAAATGACAGCTAAAGGTACTAGTCGTTATCGAGTATGTAACGTTTTTTTAATTTGATTTTACACTGACAAAAATTTTATAGTCATCTAAAATGATTATTTTTGAAGCTCCTAAAAGTATACCCCATAATTTTTTTTAAAGAGAAAAGAAAGGGCTGGAGGTTAAATTTAATAAAAATAGATAAGAATTAGAACAAAAATAAAACTAAGCAAGCAATTGAATTTAAAACATAATTCTAACAATCTAAAATGTTTAAAAATCCTTTCAAATCTGACAGCCATCTTCAAAGTAACCATTTCGTGTGAGTTTGAGTTTATAATGTGTTAAGTTCATCATTATTATCATTATAAATGTAACAGACAGAAAGAATAAAACAAAAAAAATTAAGGCAAATGATTGTAGTCAGTCAAGTCAGTTGATGTTAATAAATGTTGACGATGTTACAACAATATTTTGTAATTTAATTCCCAAGCATGCGCTTCAAAAACGTGTCCATTTCGAGAGTTCTTTTGTTTCAGTATATTTTTTTTTTTTCAAAAATTGTGATTATTGTTGTTGCTGCTGATTTAATTTAATGTTAAAAGGTTTAAAACGTTTTCAGTATAATGGGGCTGTTAACGAGATTCTATTTTTGTTATTGCCTGTCATTTTTTATTTTTGTGTACAAAATTTTTACTTTTATTTTTAAGTGAAGAATAAAATGTCTAAAAGGTGTATTATTAATTACAGGTGAATTTATATACACACATACATACATTTATCTACATACAGGCAGAAGTAATATTTAAATATTGAATTACATTTTCAATTTACTTTAGCTTTTTCTGTTTTTTTTTTTTTTTTTTTTTTTTTCAGAAAAAAATGTGTGTTCGTTCTGCTTGAGATATTTTTAAGTATTTTCTTTTTATGAATTTTATTGAACAGCTTTCACCTTCTTTTAAGGGATATTTCTTAAAATTTGATGTGATTTACATTGAAGAAATCTTAGAAGTAAATATCAAAGAAATTTTTTAATCAAAATTCATTAAAATTTCAAAGCTCCTTAAAGTATGCTTCACATTTTTCAGCTGCTAAATAATTTATAACATGACATTTTTTATAAAATTGTATGATTTAGCATTTTACCAACTTTTAAGCATTAAAAACGTCGCAAAATTTTAAAATTTCAATTATTTACATTGTTTACATCATGTAAATAATAGGTAAATAGAGTAAATTTTACATTTTACCTAATTTTAAGCATTAAAAATGCTGCCAAATATTAAATTTTTAAGTATATAAATTGTTTACATCATGTCAGCAATAAATAAATAGACACAATTTTACATTTTACTAACTTTCAAGCATTGAAATTTTTACAAAATAATAAAATTGAAAATTATTTACATTATTTACATCATGTAAACAACTAAATTTAAATTTTACATTTAACTGACTTTTAAGCATTAAAAATTACATTACATTGTTTACATCATGTAAACAATAGGTTAATAGAGTAAATTTTGCACTTTACTAGCTTCTAAACATTAAACATGTCACAAAATAGTTGTTTTTCAATTATTTACATTGATTACATCATGTAAACAATAGGTAAATATAATAAATTTTACATTTTATTAACTTTGAAGAATTGAACATGTAGCAAACTAGTTAATATTCAAGTATTTACATTGTTTACATCATGTTAACAATAGATAAATAGACTAAATTATACATTTTACTGTCTTTAAGCTTTGAAAATGTCGCAAAATAGTCAATTTTTAATTATTTACATTGTTTATATCATGTAAACAATAGGTAAATATACTAAATTTTACATCTTAGAAACTTTAAAGCATTAAAAAGGTTGCAAAATACTAAATTTTCAGTAATTTACATTGTTTACATCATGTCAACAATAGATAAATAGACTAAACTATACATTTTACGAACTGTTAAGCGTTTAAAATGTCGCAAAATAGTTAATATTCAATAATTTACATTCTTCACATCATGTCAACAATGGATAAATAGACTAAATTATACATTTTAATTACTTTGAAGCATTAAAAATGTCGCAAAATAGTTACGTTGGTTAGTTTACATCATGTAAACAATAGATAAATCGAATACATTTTACAAACTTTTAAGCATGTAAAATGTCACCAAATAGTAAATATTCAATTATTTACATTGTTTACATCATGTCAACAATAGATAAATAGACTAAATTATACATTTTACTAACTTTTATGCGTATAAAATGTAAATTATACATTTTACTAACTTTTAAGCATTAAAAATGTCGCAAAATAGTTAATTTTCAATTATTTATATTATTTACGTCATGTAAACTATAGGTAAATGTAACAAAATTTACACTTTATTAATTTTTTAGCAATGGCTATGGCACAAAATAGCTGTTTTTAATTATTTACATAGTTTACATCATGTAAACAATTGGTAATGAAAGGAAAATTAACATAAAAACTTGAACATTTTGCACGCAATGTTTAAATACAATAAAATATCAATTATAATTCAATGCGACGCAACTTTAAATAAATAATATTTTATAGTATACTTTTAGGCTTCTAAAAGTATTTTACTCGTATTTTTTTTAAATTTAAAATTTTTGAAAAAACACCAAATTGTCCTTACTTCTGTTGAATAAATCTTCTCAGTTTTATTATATCTTTCTTGCCAGCGCCTCTAGATTTTCCATACGAAAACATAATTTTATTATGTTACAGTGTTTATTGAATTATTTACACATGAGAAAACTGATGAATATTTCTTCCTTAGTCCCTAGCAGCAGCCCAGATTTTATTTTATAATTTAAAAAAAATAACATTTTAATAATTAAATTGGAGAAAAAAGGACACAACACTTTTTTACACTTTAACTTGACCTTAATTAAATATTAAAGCCCTTTCAAAAAAAAAAAAAACTAAAGTATATTTTAAGGAGCAGAGTATTAAAATTTATAAAATATTAAATTTGAATAATTTATTAAATTTCAAATTTTGTTTATAAGCTTAGACAAGGTTAAAGTGTTTTTAGAGTGCTAACGAAAATGTGTAGATTTTATGTTAATGGCTTTTGGATAAAGTGTGATTCTAGGTAAATTTATTTTACTATAATTTTACAATTCATTGATTTCTATTTTAAAAGATAAGAAAAATAAAAGAGAATTTTGTATATAAAAAATCATTTGAATATTTTCTTTATTAAATAAAGTATGTATACGATTAAGAAGCCGTATTATAGATTTAAATAAATTGCAATTCTCCTTAGGGTATGCTTTGAAAAAAAGGAATGTTTTATGAAAATTATACCATCTAAATAAGGCTCAATGACAAATATGCCTATAAGCTGGGCAATGAATACATAAATCATGTGGTAACTTGCAACAGTTTTTGTTTATGATTTTTTGGATGCCTAAAGGTAGGCTATGAAATATATGAAATATTAATTTTAGAATTTTTTGATACGCATAGGAATTGTTCGAATAGCCAGAGGCTATTTCATAGAAATTAAAGAGATGCCCCAAATAAAGGCGGTATTTTAACATAGACGTATTTTGTATAACCTAAAAAGTGTAGCATACTTTAAGTTGCTGACAGGTTAATATCTTATATTAATATAAAATATTTATTTTAAGTTAAATTCTTTTTTATTCTTGTTAAAATTGTACTTAAAAATTACTATAAAAATGTTGCGTTTTTCTTTCTAACGAAATTCTAGGTTTGAATTTCTTAGTCATGTTATCACAAACTTTACTTTAGTTAAAATAGAATATTGCTTCTTTTTTTTCTTTTACAGATTTTCTCAGGAATTTTATTTGTAAAATATTTAAAACTATATTTCAAAAGCCTTTGGGGATAAACGAACGCACACACAAAATCTAGATATTCCAAATATTTATGTTATTAGTTTATATTTTAAAACCAAAACATAAAAAAAATTTTTTAAACATTTCTTCTAGGAGTAGTACTACTCGTATGTGTTTTTTTTATCAGCTAAATATTTTTTGAAGCTTTTTTGCGACCTTGTATACTCTGGAATATTTACACAAAAATATGCGTTTTATATTTTTATCATGAGGAAGATAAATAAAGTTTTGTGTGTTTTTTTTTTGGTGTAAAATTTTAAAAATAGTGAAAAAGAAAAAAAATTCCCAAAATTAAATTTAATTGGACTTAATATTCTACAAAAGGATTTATCTTAATACATAGAATTTAGCTGAAATAAGCAGTTTTGAAAATGTTTTATGTAAATTTATTAGTCTAAAGGTTTTAAAGGGATTTAGGGGACCAAAAACAAAATGTAGTCATGTTATCACAATGAATGCATTAAACATGTGTAAATGATAAAAATTTGTACTCAAACTTAAGAATAGATAAAATCCAATAAAAAATAGTTACTTACATTCTTTACATGATGTCAATAATAAGTAAATAATGTAAATTTTAAATTAAAAAGTTAATATAACCTTAAAAATGTCTAAAAATACTTAAAATTCAATTCTTTACATTTTATACATCATGTAAACAATTATCAAATTCTAGAAATTCAAGATTAAAACTTCAAAACTCCACAGGAAATGATTAAATATTATACATTTACAAAAATTTCCATTCTTTACATCATGTCAACAATAGGTAATCAATGTGGATTTTTAATTCCTAATTCAAAATAAAATTAAATTTTATAATAAAATATTTAAAATTCAATTATTTACATTATTGTATGAAAATACTTAAAATTCAATTCTTTATATTTTTTACATGATGTAAACAATTACGTAATTCGACAAAGCCTAGTTTAAAACTTCAAAACTTTACAAGAAATGACTTAATATCATAAATGTTCAATAATTTCCATTTTTTACATCATGTCAACAATAGGTAAACAATGTAAATTTTTAATATCTAAGTCAAAATAAAGTTAAATTATATAATAAAATATTTAAAACTCAATCATTTATAGTCATGTATGAAAATACTAAAATTTCAATTTTTTACATCATGTAAACAATTATCAAATTCCATAAAACCTAGATTTAAACTTCAAAACTCCACTAACAATAACTAAATATCATAAATTTTCAATAATTTCCATTCTTTACATCATGAATATTAGATAAATAATGTAAATTTTTAATTCGTTAGACAATATTAAGTTAAATATGTAATGAAATATTTAAAATTCAATTTTACATTTTCATATGAAAATACTAAATATTCAATTCTTTACATTTTTTACATCATGTAAACAATAATCAAATTTGACAAACTTCACTAGAAATCATTAAAAATCACAAATTTTCTTTAATTTTTAATCTTTACATCATGTCAACAATAGGTAAATAATGTAAATTTTTCATTTGAATATAAAAAATATATCGGAAATGATAAGTTTGCAGATTTGCATAAAACACAACAGAAAATTGCTTGGTTTCAATATTGTCATCATGTCAACAATAGGAAAATAATGTAAATTTTAGATTTTAAGGTTAAGATACATTAAAAATGCATAAAAATGCTTTACATTATTTTATATCATGTAAAAATTTAATATAATTTGCAAAAAAAGTAAAACTTGGTAAAACCACAAAAACATAATTAAATATTATACAATTTTAATAATTTACATTCTTTACACCATGTCAACAATAGATAAATGTGGAAAAATTGTTTAAAATTTATCCACAATAGCTAAAGAACATAAATTTAATTCTTTACATTATTTACATCATTACATTCTCACATATTCCTTAACATTAGAATTCCTCTAATTCATGTAAACATTTATCAAAAACTAGTTTAAGTCTTCAGAACTCTACAGAAAATGACTAAATATCGTTAAATTTAACATTATACTTTCTTTACGTCATGTCCACAAGAGGTAAATAATGTAAATTTTACACTCAAATATCAAAATATACTCAAAATAATTTTTTTACACCTTCTTATTTTACATTTCAATATCCATTTAGCATTAGAAAAGTGTAAACAACTTTGAGTTCTAGTTATTTGTATTATTTACATCATGTAAACAATAGGTAAACAATAAACATTTTGTACTACTTCAACTTTCTAACTTCAGAAATACATATAATCTAAAAAATTTGATTGAGTTTTTATTATTTACATTCTTTACGTTATGTAAACAATAGGTAAACAATATAAATTTTGTACTAGCTTAACTTTATATTTTTAGAATTACATATAATATAAAAAATTTGATTGTTACCACTCACTCATTTGCATTCTTTACATCATGTAAACAATTAAGTAAACGTACTACTTCAACTTTCCATCTTCAGAAATACATGTAATTTTAAAAATTTTATTGAGTTTTAATTATTTACATTATTTACATCATGTAAACCATAAAAATTATGCACAACTTCAACTTTCTATCTTCAGAAATACATATTATTTGAAAAATTTTGTTGAAAACACTTATTTACATTATTTATATTATGTAAACAATAGATACAAAATATAAATTTTGTACTACTTAAACTTTCCAGCTTCAAAAGTACATATAATTTGAAAAATTCGATTGTTTACACTCATCACAACATGTCAACTATAGGTAAATGAGTTAAAATTTAGTTAAAACAAAGAAACATTTCAGAAAAGCATAAAAATAACAAATTTTTATGGCTTGAAATATAAATGTTAAATTGTAAAAAACATTATAAACTTTCGAAACACCTAAAAGTATACCCCACATTTGTTATGTAAACCTTTTACTTTTTATAGATGTAAAATTTTATTACTTTTAGGAAAATTATGTCAACACTTTTTTATGCCTTTTTTAATATTTTACGATATTTAAAAAAACTTGATTTTTATATCTGTTTTTTTTTTAATCTTCATTCTTTAATTTTCATAATTTATGACTTTCTTTAATCCACTATTTTTTATAGTTCAATACATAAAGTAAATTATATGACATTTGTTCTGAGAAAAACAAATTTATGTTTTCAAATATTTATATATATTAAAATAAAATTTTTATATGTATTTTAAATTATATCCCCCAAAAGTATACCAAACTTTTTGTTTCTTAAAATTTGAGTAATTTTGTAGAAAAACGTCAATCTATTAAATGATAATTTTTGTTGAGAGTTTCAAAAAGTTTTTATAAGCTTGCTCATTTTAAAATTTGAATTTAACTCCCAAAAGTATGCCTCACTTTTTATTACTTAAGAAACTTTTAGAAGAAATATATAATATGAATTTTACTTGGATAATATGTATCGCAAAATGAAAACAAATCAATCTTGCTAAGAATTTGATAGATTTGTACAACTTTTATTATTGAAATTTTAAAATTTTTGATATTCTAACACATTTCCTGAAATGTATGCTATACTTTTTGTTAAACAAATATTAGGAAATGACTTGAAAATATGGAAAAAACTTTTTCCATAACATTTGACAAATTTTTACATATTTTTTATATTGAAATGCAAATTATTTAAGATTTCAAAACATTTCCTTAATGTATGCTATAACTTTTGTACAATAAAACTTACAAACTTAGTTCTGTGTATTAGAAAACAAACAAATCAATCTTTCAAATTGTATAATTTAAAGCTTAGGCAATTTCGTTGTGAGACAAAAATTTACCTAGTTTTTAAATATATAACAAATTTTATTAAGGTACAACTCTCTAAAGTATGCCACTTTTTTTTATTGCTTACACTTTAGAGCGATAAAATCGCACTTTTTTACGAGAAAATTATTTAAATTTTGTTAGAAAATTGCAAATTTATCTCTATAACAATAAAAATCGGAAAAACAAGAAAAAAATAATAATAGAAAAAATTAAAAGCCTTAAATGGAACCTTAATTTACTAAAAATATAAGACTCAGACGTTTATTGACATTCACATTTTTTCAAGGAGGATGCTTGGAAGGTCTATGTCTTCTTTAGTAAATGATTGGGCAGTTCAAGTAACTAAAACATGGATTTTAGACTGATCCAGATAAATTAAAGTGATCTTTAGCAATAGATACTACCAAATATTTCACATTGAAATACAAAGAAAATTTAACGATCGTTGAGGTTTTCTTTAGAAAATTTAACGATCATTGAGGTTTTCTCTAGAAGATTTAACGATCGTTCAGGTATTCTTTAGGAAATTTAATGATCGCTAAAGTTTCTTTAGGAAATTTTACGATCGTTGAGGTTTCTTAGAAAATTTAACGATAGTTTAGGTTTTCTTAAGAAAATTTAACGATCGTTGAGGTTTTCTTCAGAAAATTTAATAATTGTTGAGGATTTCTTTAGAAAATTTAACGATCTTTGAGGTTTTCTTTAAAAAAAATTAACGATCGTTGAGGTTTTCTTTAGAAAATTTAACGATCATTGAGGTTTTTTTTTAGAAAATTAAACGATCGTTGAGGTTTTCTCTAGAAAATTTAACGATCGTTCAGGTTTTCTTTAGAAAATTTAACGATCGCTGAGGATTTCTTTAAAAAATTTAACGATCGTTGATGTTTTCTCTAGAAAATTTAAGGATCGTTCAGGAATTCTTTAGAAAATTTAACGATCGTTGAGGTTTTCTTTAGAAAATTTAACGATCGTCGAAGTTTTCTTTATAAAATTTAATGATCTTTGAGGTTTTCTTTAGAATATTAAACGATCGCTGAGGTTTCTTTAGGAAATTTAACGATCGTTGAGGTTTTCTTAAGAAAATTTTACAATAGTTGAGGTTTACTTTAGAAAATTTAACGACCGTTGAGGTTTTCTGTAGAAAATTTAAGGATCGTTGAGGTTTTCTTTAGAAAATTTAACGATCGTTAGAAAATTTAAGGATCGTTGAGGTTTTCTTTAGAAAATTTAACAATCATTGAGGTTTCTTAAGAAAATTGAATGATCGTTCAGGTTATCTTCAAAAAAGTTAATGGTCGTTCAGGTTATCTTTTAAAAATTTAACGATCGTTGAGGTTTTTTTTGGGAAAATTTAACAATCGTTCAGGTTTTTTCAGAAAAGGTCGTTCAGGTTATCTTTTTAAAAGTTAACAATCGTTGAGGTTCTCTCTAGAAAATTTAACGATCGTTCAGGTTGTTTTTCCAGAAAAGTTAAAGATCGTTCAGGTTTTCTTTAGAAAAGTTAACGATCGTTGAGGTTTTTTTTTGAAAGGCTGAATTTCGTTGAGGAATTCTTAGAAAAACGGAGGATCGTTGAGCTTCTTTCTTTAGAAAAACTGACGATCAATAAGTTTTTTTTTGGTTTTCTGGGAAACTCTATTAGACCCTCTTAAATCTGAACAAAGTAAGTAGTGTCTATACTCCAGGCAGCCATGAACTTTCTCTATTTGTATAGATGAGATGTTTTTTTTTTTTGTCACAAAAGATGGATTTCTTTACGATGTTTACAGTTTTTGTAGTGAATCTTCTGTTTAGATGTTTTTCTCGTTCGTCCGTCCATCCATCCTTTCGTGTGGGTTCTATTACACAAAAGTATCATTTATTTATTCATTTGTTTAGTTTTTAGATTTGTGGGGTTTTGGTTAAGAATTTGTCATATATTGTTAATAATAAATGGAGCAGACAAAGTAGAGTACTAAAGAGTACAAGATATTTGTATAAAGGCAAGTTAATAAAGGTGGTGGCCGTAAAGTTGCAAAAGAAGAAAAAAAAAAAGAAGCAACACAAAATCAAGGCATTGAATTCTTAGCTTTCATCAGCCTCCATCATCATCATCATCTTCATACGAGTACAAGAGATAAGACACTCTGACACACATGTCTTTAGGTATTCCAAAGAATTACAAAAGAACGTGTTACAGACAAACAAGTGATGCTGTTACTGATGTGGAGAGTATTTGCATATTGTTACTTTTACTATTAAGTGAACGAGCGAATGAATGAATGAATGAATGTCGTCTCGTTGATAATGTAAAAATGTTTTGTTCCCTAATAATTTACATGCCATTGTTTACAGCTACTAACATATGAATTCTGTACATTTGTATCTACATTCAGTAGCAATTTTCATTTGTGGCCTGAACTTCAAGTGAAGTAATAAAAGTGTTTCAGGCTACTGACTCTTTTCACTAGATACTTGTAATATTCATTACATTCCTTTATTCATATTTATTTAAATTGTTGAATATATCGGTATTGAAATGAAAACCACAATTTTGCTGCAAACCATAATTTTGCATATTGTTTGCATCAATCTTGTTGCTATTTATAATTATTTCCATCTTTTTTTCAGATTGTAAAAAAAAATCTTATTTTGCTGCATAAATGTCAGTCTCAATTGTGATGCATTCAAATTGTTGCGAACATACATACATAAGTGCAACAAAATAATCTAGACATTATTCATCGCTTCCATATGAAATACTAAAAAAAGTTTCAAAACTATAGCATAGTTTTAGGGTTATAAAAAATATGGAAATTTTTAGATTTTTGCTCTAGTTGTTCTTTTCTTTTCTTGTTAAGTTCTATTTCCATTCTAGTTCTGTTCTAGTTCTGTTCTAGTTCTGTTCTAGTTCTGTTCTAGTTCTGTTCTAGTTCTGTTCTAGTTCTGTTCTAGTTCTGTTCTAGTTCTGTTCTAGTTCTGTTCTAGTTCTGTTCTAGTTCTGTTCTAGTTCTGTTCTAGTTCTGTTCTAGTTCTGTTCTAGTTCTGTTCTAGTTCTGTTCTAGTTCTGTTCTAGTTCTGCTCTAGTTCTGTTCTAGTTCTGTTCTAGTTCTGTTCTAGTTCTGTTCTAGTTCTGTTCTAGTTCTGTTCTAGTTCTGTTCTAGTTCTGTTCTAGTTCTGTTCTAGTTCTGTTCTAGTTCTGTTCTAGTTCTGTTCTAGTTCTGTTCTAGTTCTGTTCTAGTTCTGTTCTAGTTCTGTTCTAGTTCTGTTCTAGTTCTGTTCTAGTTCTGTTCTAGTTCTGTTCTAGTTCTGTTCTAGTTCTGTTCTAGTTCTGTTCTAGTTCTGTTCTAGTTCTGTTCTAGTTCTGTTCTAGTTCTGTTCTAGTTCTGTTCTAGTTCTGTTCTAGTTCTGTTCTAGTTCTGTTCTAGTTCTGTTCTAGTTCTGTTCTAGTTCTGTTCTAGTTCTGTTCTAGTTCTGTTCTAGTTCTGTTCTAGTTCTGTTCTAGTTCTGTTCTAGTTCTGTTCTAGTTCTGTTCTAGTTCTGTTCTAGTTCTGTTCTAGTTCTGTTCTAGTTCTGTTCTAGTTCTGTTCTAGTTCTGTTCTAGTTCTGTTCTAGTTCTGTTCTAGTTCTGTTCTAGTTCTGTTCTAGTTCTGTTCTAGTTCTGTTCTAGTTCTGTTCTAGTTCTGTTCTAGTTCTGTTCTAGTTCTGTTCTAGTTCTGTTCTAGTTCTGTTCTAGTTCTGTTCTAGTTCTGTTCTAGTTCTGTTCTAGTTCTGTTCTAGTTCTGTTCTAGTTCTGTTCTAGTTCTGTTCTAGTTCTGTTCTAGTTCTGTTCTAGTTCTGTTCTAGTTCTGTTCTAGTTCTGTTCTAGTTCCGTTCTAGTTCTGTTCTGTTCTAGTTCTGTTCTAGTTCTGTTCTAGTTCTGTTCTAGTTCTGTTCTAGTTCTGTTCTAGTTCTGTTCTAGTTCTGTTCTAGTTCTGTTCTAGTTCTGTTCTAGTTCTGTTCTAGTTCTGTTCTAGTTCCGTTCTAGTTCTGTTCTAGTTCCGTTCTAGTTCTGTTCTAGTTCTGTTCTAGTTCTGTTCTAGTTCTGTTCTAGTTCTGTTCTAGTTCTGTTCTAGTTCTGTTCTAGTTCTGTTCTAGTTCTGTTCTAGTTCTGTTCTAGTTCTGTTCTAGTTCTGTTCTAGTTCTGTTCTAGTTCTGTTCTAGTTCTGTTCTAGTTCTGTTCTAGTTCTGTTCTAGTTCTGTTCTAGTTCTGTTCTAGTTCTGTTCTAGTTCTGTTCTAGTTCTGTTCTAGTTCTGTTCTAGTTCTGCTCTAGTTCTGTTCTAGTTCTGTTCTAGTTCTGTTCTAGTTCTGTTCTAGTTCTGTTCTAGTTCTGTTCTAGTTCTGTTCTAGTTCTGTTCTAGTTCTGTTCTAGTTCTGTTCTAGTTCTGTTCTAGTTCTGTTCTAGTTCTGTTCTAGTTCTGTTCTAGTTCTGTTCTAGTTCTGTTCTAGTTCTGTTCTAGTTCTGTTCTAGTTCTGTTCTAGTTCTGTTCTAGTTCTGTTCTAGTTCTGTTCTAGTTCTGTTCTAGTTCTGTTCTAGTTCTGTTCTAGTTCTGTTCTAGTTCTGTTCTAGTTCTGTTCTAGTTCTGTTCTAGTTCTGTTCTAGTTCTGTTCTAGTTCTGTTCTAGTTCTGTTCTAGTTCTGTTCTAGTTCTGTTCTAGTTCTGTTCTAGTTCTGTTCTAGTTCTGTTCTAGTTCTGTTCTAGTTCTGTTCTAGTTCTGTTCTAGTTCTGTTCTAGTTCTGTTCTAGTTCTGTTCTAGTTCTGTTCTAGTTCTGTTCTAGTTCTGTTCTAGTTCTGTTCTAGTTCTGTTCTAGTTCTGTTCTAGTTCTGTTCTAGTTCTGTTCTAGTTCTGTTCTAGTTCTGTTCCAGTTCTGTTCTAGTTCTGTTCTAGTTCTGTTCTAGTTCTGTTCTAGTTCTGTTCTAGTTCTGTTCTAGTTCTGTTCTAGTTCTGTTCTAGTTCTGTTCTAGTTCCGTTCTAGTTCTGTTCTGTTCTAGTTCTGTTCTAGTTCTGTTCTAGTTCTGTTCTAGTTCTGTTCTAGTTCTGTTCTAGTTCTGTTCTAGTTCTGTTCTAGTTCTGTTCTAGTTCTGTTCTAGTTCTGTTCTAGTTCTGTTCTAGTTCTGTTCTAGTTCTGTTCTAGTTCTGTTCTAGTCCTGTTCTAGTTCTGTTCTAGTTCTGTTCTAGTTCTGTTCTAGTTCCGTTCTAGTTCTGTTCTGTTCTAGTTCTGTTCTAGTTCTGTTCTAGTTCTGTTCTAGTTCTGTTCTAGTTCTGTTCTAGTTCTGTTCTAGTTCTGTCCAAGTTCTGTTCTAGTTTTGTTCTAGTTCTGTTCTAGTTATGTTCTAGTTATGTTCTAGTTCTGTTCTAGTTCTGTTCTAGTTCTGTTCTAGTTCTGTTCTAGTTATGTTCTAGTTATGTTCTAGTTATGTTCTAGTTATGTTCTAGTTATGTTCTAGTTATGTTCTAGTTATGTTCTAGTTCTGTTCTTTTTGGGGTTTGATGTAATTTCTTTTATATTCTAAAACGTATTGCCTGCTTTTAGGAGCCCATGGCTCTTTTGTACAAAAAACTTGAATTAATGATTAAAAATTTAACTCTAGAAATTTTAAGGCAAATGGTGACAATTCGTTTTAGAAAAACTGCCTGCGTAAACAATAATTTTATTTCAATCAATATATTTTGAGCCATTTGGCGTCAAAGGAAGTCCTTGAAAAGAATAGAAATAGGCTGGGGGGATTTATTCTAACAAAGAACTTATTTTGTGTTAAAAACAAAAGTCATAGACACTAAAAAAACAATTTATAAACTAAAGCCTAATCCTCAACAACTGCCTATACAAGATAACACAAACGAAGGAAAAGAAAGAAAAGATTAGTTTCAGGCAGTAAAGCCATTAGAACATGTATTAAAAAAGTGTCTAAAATTATTTGGAGATTTCTATTTAATACCTTAAATATACTTTGTGATATGTTTATGAAAAAAAATTACAATTTAAAAAAAAAAAAATTAAAATTTTGATGCCTTAAAGTTTCACTTTAAAAGCTCAATTTTTGTGCTTTCTAATATTTTTTTAAATGTAAAATTTATTGATACATGTAGTTTGAAGAGTTCTCTGTAGTTATCATTTTAAAGGTTAATCAAAATTTTTTGTTTAAAAAAGTTATTGAAGATTTCACACAATTACTGCCACATTAATATCAATCATACGCTTAGTAGGTCTTAAGATTAGAATTTATAAAAATTACATTTATTTTAGGAGTTTTGCTATTTTTTCTAATATTGTATTATTCTTCAGGTTCTATTCTAGTTAGGTTATATTTATTTATATTTAAAAAATTTTATTAAAAATTTTTATTTCTATTTAAATTGCGATTATATTGAGATTTTACTTTTTTTAAAAAGCTTTCTTTTCAAAACTTATTTTCATTACTTTTATGTTTTTTTTTTATATTTTTTAATTAAATTTGTATTTATTATTTTATTTCATTAAATAATTGAATTGTAAGTGCATTTTGTTTAATTTTTTTTTTAACAATTTGTTATACTGATTTTTTCGAGAGATTGTTTCAATAACATTTTAATTAAACTAAACAAATTTCCACATTTGTTTATTATTGATATATATATTTCTTTTGTTCAAAATATTAAATTGCACGCACTTTGTTTTAAAAACTTTTTAAATTTTTAATTTAGTATTGCCATTTTTGTTGATCATAGATGATATTGCCGCTTTTTTGAAAGGCCTTTACTAGACAATTTGAAACAATGACACTTAAATGATTTATTACCAAAAATGGTTGAATTCAATAAGGAAAATAAATATTAATAATTATGATTTTTGTTCATGTTTGCTTTAAATTATTTCTAAATTATCGTTAGCGCGCGCGTAAACTTTTTTGTTTAGTTAGCGAGACACACACACGCTTTTGCTTTCGCCAAACGTAAAATTCTTGAGATAAATTTATGTTTTTATTTTTCTTTGATTTCAAGCGTCAAGTGTATGTTTTAAGTTCAACGTCAATTTATATACTGTTGCGAGATTGTAAACTTTAGCAACAGCAGCAGCAAAAAAACAGCAACACCAGCCAACAAAACCTTTGACAAATTTAAAAACATTTACACACATGGCTACGAGAACGCTGTAGACTTATACATCTAAATGGTTTTGCTGTGAAGTCATATATACAACTCTTCTGTAGTATATCGTTGTATTAGCAAAACAAAAACACGATAACACTTATACATTCACTTTAATACAAAACAGAGAGTCATAACAGCAACCAAGAGAGAGTAGAGAAATGTAACGGCTTTAAACACACAAACAAACACACACACAAACTTATACATATAAAAGAAAACAGGATACGGAAAACTCTCTTAAAGCTTTAAGAGAATGAAAACAAGAAGAGCCTTAAAAATACAAAAACAACTCAATACAGAAACCCAATAAAGCAGCTACAAATACTAATAAAACCTTAACACTACAGAGAACTTTTTTTTTATTTAAATTCTATATTAACTAAAATTTTTCTCTTTTGTTGCAAACTCCCAAATTTAAAATAAAAACAAAATATTTTATTTTCTTTGGCTTGTTTAAATACCGGCATTTGTTTCTTTATTTTTTTCAAATTATTTAATTTCTGTTGAGTTTAATGCCTCCCGTTTGTGTCTCTGCTTAAACGAGCGGAAATATTAAATAATACCTCGTTTTTGTTAAAATATTCTTCAAAATGTTTTGTTTTAGCTATAAGTTTTTGTTAAAACTGCTGTCTGTTTTCTTTTGCTTTTTTTAATTTTCAGCAGAATTATAACATTTATTTGCCCTAGGGATCTAAAGAACAACAGCAGCATTAATTATTAGTACTTTCCTAAATTAAGCCAATAACAAGAAAATAAAGCAACAGAATTTACATTAACAAAACTTGAAGCCAATAAAACTTTTGAATAAATTTAAATGCTTATATATATTATACAAAATATTAATATTGTTTGAAAAGTTTCATAATTTTTAAAATTGAATTAAAAGTTAGTTTAATTGTTTTATGATAATAGGAAAAATTTTCTAACAATTTTTGAAAATAATTTTAAAACCAACCAGACGTATGAGTGATAATTTGCTTAAATAAAGTATACGTCACATATGTAAATACAAAAAAATGGCTTTGGAAATTTATATCTAATCAAGGAGGAAACTAGAAGAGAAGAACAACAAAAGTAGTTCTACTAGCTAAAACAAAACTGGATAAGAACTTGAACTGTAAAAGAACAGAACTATTCGATTGTCTCGACTTTAGTCGATTTTCTTAACTATAGTCTAGACTATAGCAGATTGCCTCGACTATAGTCGATTGCCTCGACGATAGTAGATTGTCTCGACTATAGTAGATAGTCTCGACTATAGTCGATTGTCTAAACTATAGTAGATTGTCTCGACTATAGTCGATTGTCTAAAATATAGTAGATTGTCTCGACTATAGCAGATTGTCTCGACTATAGCAGATTGTCTCGACTATAGTCGATTGTCTAAACTATAGTCGATTGTCTCGACTATAGTAGATTGTCTCGACTATTGTCGATTGTCTAAACTATAGTCGATTGTCTCGACTATAGTCGATTGTCTAAACTATAGTCGATTGCTTCGACGATAGTCGATTGTTTCAACTATAGTCGATTGTCTCGACTATAGTCAATTGTCTAAACTATAGTTGATTATCTAGACTATGGTCGATTGTCTAAACTATAATCGATTGTCTCGACTATAGTCGATTGTCTCGACTTTAGTGGATTGCCTCGACGATAGTCGATTGTCTCGACTCTAATTGATTATCTCTACTATAGTCGACTGTCTCAACTATAGTCGATTGTCTCGACCATAGTCGATTGTCTCGACCATAGTCGATTGTCTCAACTGTAGCCGATTTTCTCAATTATAGCCGATTGTCTCGACTAATATTGACTATAGTCGATTGTCTCGAATAATCCCGACTTAAGTCGATTGTCACAAACTAGAACAGAACTAGAAAAGAACAGAACTTGGACAGAACTAGAAAAGAACAGAACTAGAACAGAACTAGAACAGAACTAGGACAGAATTAGAACAGAACTAGAACAGAACTAGAACAGAACTAGAACAGAACTAGAACAGAACTAGAACAGAACTAGAACAGAACTAGAACAGAACTAGAACAGAACTAGAACAGAACTAGAACAGAACTAGAACAGAACTAGAACAGAACTAGAACAGAACTAGAACAGAACTAGAACAGAACTAGAACAGAACTAGAACAGAACTAGAACAGAACTAGAACAGAACTAGAACAGAACTAGAACAGAACTAGAACAGAACTAGAACAGAACTAGAACAGAACTAGAACAGAACTAGAACAGAACTAGAACAGAACTAGAACAGAACTAGAACAGAACTAGAACAGAACTAGAACAGAACTAGAACAGAACTAGAACAGAACTAGAACAGAACTAGAACAGAACTAGAACAGAACTAGAACAGAACTAGAACAGAACTAGAACAGAACTAGAACAGAACTAGAACAGAACTAGAACAGAACTAGAACAGAACTAGAACAGAACTAGAACAGAACTAGAACAGAACAAAACTAGAACAAAACTGTAAATAAAAAACTAAAGAAAATTGTTTAAAAAAATAAATTTTGCAAGAATTAAATTTTTTTAGTACTGGGTGTATGATTGATATTATTTAGGAGGTAATTTTGAAAAATCTTGAATAAATTTTGTTAACCAAGAATTTTCCTGAATAATAAATTAAAAATCTAAAGAAAACAGTTTAAGCTCAATAAATCAAAAGATTTTGATTTAAAATATAAGTTATAAACCTGCAATATTATGCTGCAAAATTAAAGTTTATTTAATGAAATTAAAATTGTTGGGGATATTTAATATCACAAACAAACAAATTTTGTGTTTTATTTTAGTTTATGAAAATAATAGTGGAATACTTCAAGTAGAAGTCAAAAATCCCATAAATTATTAAACAATATCTAAAAATATTCTCAGCTCTAAGCCTAAAAATGTTAAAATTTTTCTATGTACTGCCCTAAGACACACCTTATGCATTTTGCAAATTTTTCACAAAAAAGAACTTTGCAAAATATTTATTTATATAAACTCTAGCCATAATCTTTAATCAGCCTGAATGGTACTAAAGTTTTCTTTATTACCAAAAGCCAAAAAAATAACAAAAATATTGTTAAAACTTTAACCCGTTTGTTTTAGCTAAAGGCTACAAAATTGTTTTATTTCCTTTTTTTGTGATTACTTTTAGTTTTGAAGTTTTTTCTATTTCTATTTTTCGATTTTTATTATTTAACATGATGTTTACTAAATAGCAAAAAAAAATAGACATTTTTTTTGGAGCACGTAGACTTATTTCAAGTTCATTAACTGTTTAGGAGAATAGACTTAGACTAAACAAAACGAAAAGTTTAACGACTAAGAAAGAACTAATTTCAATAGTTTTCGGGGAATTTTGTTTTTTCTATTTGGTTACTAAAAATATCTGGAGTTGTTTTTGTTTTTCTTACAAAAAAAGTTTTTCTTTTATTTCTCTAAATTTAAAAGACGTTTGATAAATAGTTTAGCTAAGGTTAGCTAAGAAGTTTTGAAAAGTTTGGTTATATTTGAAAAGTTTTTCTGAGGTTTTCCCCGAAAAAAGATGTTGTTTTTACTCTTTAAGTTGTAGGGAACATTAAGAAAACGTGTTTCAATATTCTTTTAATTAGCAAACGTTTAGTTTATTGCATGTCTGATCTTGATTGAAAACAATGGAGTATACGTGACATATTATACATGTATTATATTTAAAATATTATTTCATTAATCATACGCCTAGTTACCCTAGAGCAGTGTTCCCCAAAGTATAGTCGATTATCTTGACTATAGTCGATCGCCTTGTCTATAGTCGATTGTCTCGACTATTGTTGATTGTCTCGAATATAGTCGATTGTCTCGACTAAAGTCGATTGCCGATATTCTCGACTATAGACGATTGCCTTCACTATAGTCGATTGTCTTCACTATAGTCGAATGTCTCTTTTATAGTCGATTGTTTCGACCATAGATTGTCTTGAATTTAGTCGATTGTTTTGACTACAGTCGATTGTCTCGACTATATTCGATTGTCTTTACTATAGTCATTTGACTCGACTATAATCCTTTGTCTCGACTATAGTCGATTATCTCGACTATATTCGATTATCTCGACTATAGTCGATTATCTTGACTATAGTCGATTGTCTCTACTATAGTCGATTGTCTCTACTATAGTCGATTGTCTTGACTATAGTCGATTGTCACGACTATTATCGATTGTCTCGACTATAGTCGATTATCTCGACTATTATCGATTGTCTCGACTATAGTCGATTGTCTCGACTATAGTCGATTGTCTCGACTATAGTCGATTGTCTTGACTATAGTCGATTGTCTCGACTATAGTCGATTATCTCGACTATAGTCGATTGTCTCGACTATAGTCGATTGTCTCGACTATAGTCGATTGTCTCGACTATAGTCGATTGTCTCTACTATAGTCGATTGTCTCTACTATAGTCGATTGTCTCTACTATAGTCGATTGTCTTGACTATAGTCGATTGTCACGACTATTATCGGTTGTCTCGTCTATAGTCGATTGTCTCGACTATGATCGATTGTCACGACTATAGTCGATTGTCTCGACTATGATGATTGTCTCTACTATAGTCGATTGTCTCTACTATAGTCGATTGTCTTGACTATAGTCGATTGTCACGACTATTATCGATTGTCTCGTCTAATGTCGATTGTCTCGACTATGATCGATTGTCTCGACTATAGTCGATTGTTTCGACTATAGTCGATTGTTTCGACTATAGTCGATTGTCTCGACTATAGCCTATTGTCTCGTTTACAGTCGATTGTCTCGTCTATTGTCGGTTGTCTCGACAATAGTCGATTGTCTAGACTGAAGTCGATTGCCTCGACTATAGTCGATTGTCTCGACTATAGTCGTTTGTCTCGTTTATAGTTGATTGTCTCGTTTATAGTCGACTGTCTTGTCTATAGTGGGTGGTCTCGACAATAGTCGATTGTGTAGACTATATTCGATTGTCTCGACTAAAGCCGATTGTCTTTACTAAACCCGAATGTATCGACTAAGGTCGATTTTCTCGACTAAATTCGATTGTCTCGACTAAAGTCGAATGTCTCTACTGTAATCGAATGTCTCGACTATAATCGAATGTCTCGACTTACTATTATTTCAGCGAAAGCATGACATGTAATAATAATAACAATTTCTTTTCAATAAAATTTTCTTTCTTTTCATGACATAAAATTCTCACAATAATTTTATTTTTGTTTCCAAAACAATTTTGCTTAAATCTTGTAAATATTTTATATTATATCGCTTCTTTTCTCTTTGGTAAATGATTAATGTTTTTGTATTTCTTTCAGTTTTTTGATTAGTAATTTATTTATTGTTCCAAGGCCTTGATTTAATAGAACAAATGAACATCGTTATTAGCTAAAATATTAACAGCTCTAGCAGCATCATTATCGACATTTGTAAACATAAGAAGCAGGGGCAGACACTAGTCGTAACGCTTGAATAAACCGCAAAAGGCAAAATTATATAATAAAGATTTTTGCAAAATATCTTAAGTTTAAAAACACAAAAATTCAAAAATTTTAGGTTCATATTTGAATAAATTAAATTTTTTTAAAACAAAATCTTGGATAAATATAAATTTTGTAAAAAACAACAAATTTTTTTATAAAATTCGATTAGGAAGTGAAAATTTTGTATTATTAAATTTTGCGCTAAACTAGGCGTATGATTGATATTAAATAGGGAGTAATTTTAGAAAATCGGTTATAACTTTTTTCCTGTTAGTTTTTTTTTATAAGAAGAAAACCAAAATCAAAGCAAAACACTTTTATTTATTTACTTCATTTTATTGTGAATAAAAAATCATTGAAGAAAATCAGAAAATTTGAGATTTAAAATCAAATTTTGTTTAATAAAAATTAATACAAAATTCAAAATTATTGTTTTAAGTTATTTTAACAAAAATTCTTTGCTAGGGCTTCAAGGTAAAAATTTCTACTCTATTATTAATTTCCTTTCAAATATTAGCAAGATTAATTTTTTATAATGCAAAACCTCAAGAAAACTTAGAAAATGAAAAGAAATTATTAAGGATAAAATATGAAGTGCAGAAAAACAAGAATCAAATAAAAAGGAAGTTCTTAAGGAAGGGGAAGTAGAAAAAATGGATACTTTTAGGTATTTAGGCTTATTTATTTTTAAAAGGAAACTATAATTAGCAAAAATTTTTGTTTGAAGCAACCTCAAATTTTATTTTAAAGAAAGGACAAACAATATTGTGAAAGGCAAAAAAGGAAATGGTTTATTGTGGTCATGCGGCGAAGGATATTGAAAATATTAAAATGAATTAAGGATTCAAAAACAATATGAATTTAAAAACTTCAAAGAAACCGCAAAAACTATAAATCAAATGAAATAAATTGTTTAAATATCACAAGTCCAGTACTAAATTTATCCTCTAATTTATGAACGAAAAATATAGCTGTAAAAAGCTTATAATTCTTATACAAAATTCCTTATTTTATAATTTTTAAATTTGTTTATGAATTTTTTTTATAAAAGTTTGAATTTTTGAGCTTAAAATCGATTTTTGATATGAAAAAAATGTTACGTAACTTATAAGTCTCCAAATTTTGAGTGAAAAATGCTTTTTATCAATTAAATTTTTAGAACAAAATTACAATATATTTAATATTTGCAATAAAATTTAAAAAAAATTCTTACAAAATTCTAAAAAAGTTAAAAAATTTAAAGATTTAAAATTTTTAACACTAGGCGTATGATTGATATTAATAAGGGAGTATTTTTGGAAAATTTGAAATAACATTTTTTAAACTTAATTTTTCTTAAATAATAGAGTAAAAATCTAAAGAAAACACTTTAATTTATATAATTTTACTTTGAATAAGAATTCCTAAACAAATAGCAGATATTTGAGCTCATAAAAGAAATTTAGAATGCAGAAAATTTTAGTTATAAGGAAATCCCTAATTTTTAGTGAAAACTTTTTTTAACAATATAATTTTTTTTTTATAGAAATAACAAAATATTTTAAATTTCCCCTAAAATTGCAAAAAAATCTCCAAAATTTTAACAGAAAAGGCAAATTTTTAAATTTAAAAATTTTTCAATACTGGGCGTATGATTGATATTAATTAAGGACTTATCTTGAAAAATCCTCTTTAACTTTTTTTTTATGAAGTTTTTGTTTAAGGCTAAAAGCTACATCGAAAGACAAGACTTGAGTTTAAAGAATTTAAATCACTTTCTCTAAAAACTCTTAAAGAAAAGTTTGATTTTAGGGTCCCAAAAATCAATTTCCTTGAATAAAATACTAAACATTTTTTATTTCGTTAAATTCCTTGATTCCTTACAAAAATATTTATAGAAATAATAAAATATTTTAAATCTCCTCTAAAATTGCAAAATATTCTCCAAAATTTTAATAGAAAAGGCAAATTTTTAAATTTAAAATTTTTTCAATACTGGGCGTATGATTGATATTAATTAAGGACTTATCTTGAAAAATTCTCTTTATCTTTTTTGTTACGAAGTTTTTGTTTTAAGTAAAGAACAAATTCGAAAGAAAAGACTTGAGTTTAAATAATTTAAATCACTTTCTCTAAAAATTCTTAAAGAAAAGTTTGATTTTAGGGTCCCAAAAATCAATTTTCTTGAATAGAGACAAACAAATTTTCATTTTTATAAATTCCTTGATTCATTACAAAAATATTTAAATTTACAATGTGATTTTTTCTTCATTTTCCTTAGCCAAATCATTTACTAAGCCGGATATAAAATGCATTTTATTACCATTTCTAGATTTTATTATATTACACTTTGAAAAAAATTTCCATTAAAGTCACGTTCAATATTTGTGGCTGAGGATTATACAATATTTTTTTTGCTATAATTGTGGTTTCATTTATTTGACAATTAAATTTAAATTGTGTGTTTATCAGAGAAAAAAGCAATGAGATAACTTTTATGAAATAGCTTAAATAATATTAAATTTCATAAATAAGATTTATTTTGAAATGAAAAAAAAAAATTGTATGTGGCGTAAAATAGATATCGTTAGAATTTTCGGGAATTTTTGCAAAAGTTTAGATGATAGTAAAAAAGCCACAAATAATATAAATTTAGCTGAAAATTGGTATTATATTATATGATATAAAATACCAGGAAATATATTTCATATTGAAAAAATATTACTCATACGCTGGACAAGGTCAAATTATATAGGAAATGAAAAGTTTTCACTATAATTTGTGTGGTCTTTCTCGCTGTAGAAGCTTTCAACTGGCATGTGAACAATTAATAGTTCATATGGAATGTGTAAGGTAGTCTCAAGTCTTGGTAGCTCTGAACTATAGTTCCCTGCTCTGTCCCTATCATCTAGTTCCCAGATAAGGATACTAAACTGTTAAGAGATCTGCGGCAATCTAGAGCTGATGTTATAATTAGGAATAAAGACTCCGAAGACTTAACGCAAAAATTATGTACCATATAGAATTATTTAGCATCCGAGCTATATTTAGCATCCGAAGGGTGCTAAAAAGACAATTTCCTCTATGGATACCAGAATATCGCGAATTTAGATATTAGAGAAAATAGATCACCGGCTTCCAATAATTAATTTAAGTCAAATCTATTCAAGCCAGAATACAGAAGCTTCTTGATACCAACGCCTATTTACAGGTATGCTAAAAATACCTGCAATTTAGTCTTTTTAGGCAAAGACTCTGTAATATGAGGATAATGCATTCCATACATTCTTTTTTCTTTCAAAAGTGGATAAAGAACAAAAACACATAAACGCACAAACAAACATACATTTCATGAGCACGTATGTGTGTCTTAGCTTTCTCTCATTGGATAAACGTCTCCATTAGTTGTTTTCGAATTAGAGAAAAAGCGGTTAACTCTCTTTTTTTATGGGATTTTTCAAAACGACCATACGGCAAATCAATATATGGAAGTGCACTTATAGAGTCTGGAGGTGTCTCTTGAATCTCTTGAGCTGCGATTGGAATTAACTTAAGAATAAAAAATCCAATAAAAAGTCATATTTTTAAAGTTTGAAAATTATGGATATACTAGGCGTATGATTGATATTAATTATGGAGTAATTTTGAATAAAATTTAATAACTTTTTAACAGTAAACTTTTAATTCAATTAAAAAATAAAACCCATAAGAAAATACTTTTAACATCATGTTTCACTAAAATTATAATAAAAAAATTTATTCTGAAGATGTAAATTTTGAACTCAAAAATAAAATTTGTGATCAAAAATTTTAAAATTTTTTTAAAAATTTTAGTTTTTGCTAATTTTTTAAGAAAATTGTCTTTAATTTCTTTTGTTTTCTCATAGTTTTCCTCATTTTAATGTATATTTTCCTTTCTTTTTAAAACTTTTTACTTATTTTATTTCCTGCTTAAAAATTTTCTAACATTAAACATATCCCTCGTTTATACCGTCATAAAGATCACAATAACTTTTTAATAGCCAACAGCTAAATAAGCAATTGTCTGAAAAATTTAACAAGGTATCCAAAAGTTCTAATTTATAAATTTCTCTCTGATTATTAATGAGAATTTTCAAATAATAATTTCAATATTCCCAGCTAAGTCCGCCCTGCCCGTTCATCTACAAATAAGCAATTTCAAATGAAATGGAAATATAAAATGAAAAGAAAATAAAAATTCTTTTGAATTTAATGCCAATACAAATAAAATTAAAAATAAAGAAAAGAAAAACCTCAGGAAAATAGAAAAGAAATTAAAATAATATAGAAAAAAAGAAAGATAAATAAAAATAAAATGAAGCATTTATTTATAATGATTTTCATTCAATAACAATTGAAGTCTTATAAAGACTAAGAAGGTGTATTGAAAAATTTTAATAAGCAACAAAAAATGAAAAAAAGTAATAAAGAAAAATTTTCAGATTCATTCAAAAGGAAATTGTTTTATATTAAATTTTCTCTTATTTTCCCAAAACACCAAAATTTAATTTTTAAATCCCATGAAGAGTAAATAGAATAAAAACAAGTTCTCTTTTTTTTTGTTTATAAAATTCTCTTTTTTTGTGTGAAACTAAGTTATATAGGTACTACTAGTTCAAGTTCTAGTAGCTTACAACTTCCGCCTAACCCTACAATAATTTCCGTTTTAGCTATTAAAATATTTTGTTGTTGGTGTTGTAAAATGATTTGCTAGTTAACGCTCTTTCCCGTGGAGTATTCAAGAGCTGCATAACTTAAAATCCGTTTATTTAAGTTTACTAACAAATATAAAACGTTTAAAATGACAAGCAACTGTTTAAGGAGTATGCACATTGGGGCAGACTATAAAAAAATTAGCAAAACAAAAGTTACTCCTTGAAGGTTAATACTTAAGAAACTTTTTAAAAAAGCTAAGAAAAGTGTTAGTTTTAAAGATTTAAAATTTATGTAATACTGGGCGTATGATTGATATTAATTATGGGGGAATTTCGAAAAATCTTTAATAACTTTTAAAATGCAAACAATTTCTTAAATGTTAAAATACAAATCTAAAGAAAACATTATAAATCAAATATTTAAGAAAATTAAGTACACAAATTTGATCTTGAAATATTAAAATAAGGCGGTCAAAGACAAGACTTATAGAAAAGAAAATTGTAAAATTCAATTTTGAGTCAAATTTTTTTAAGAAAAAGTCAAGCAAATGCATAAAAAGTGTTTAAAACTAAGAGCAGAAAAGAGTTATAAAAAGTTATAGATGGTTTAGCAGTTCAAAATCAATCTTACTTCGATGTCGGTCTACCGACATACAAGCTCTTACTGCGAAAGTGCGCATGCAATTTATGAAATATAAGGACGACGTATGTATGTCTGAGCATGTATTCATTATATACTGATGTATTCTCGCTGAGATAGGAAACGTACTACCAGGATCTGATTAATTGTTATGACGAGACATTTTCAGATTGGAAGGCACGCGGTTAGACTGAAGGTTTCAGAATCATGTTGCACCTTCACAGTGACTTGTACTTTGAAAATGACTTGCATTTATATAGAAAGTTTAGCATTTGGAATGACTTGCACTTTTAAAATGACTAGAATTTCAAAAATGAATTTCAATAAATTGATTGTGACATTCGATGAAGCACATGTCCTCCAAGTCTATATCATCCAATTGGGGTCAAAAATATTTGGCTATCATTAAACGGTAGCGATTCCCATTTACAGTAATGTGACGGTCTTGATCATCACGGAAGGAGTACGGCCCAATGACGCCGCCGGCCCTTTAACCGCACCAAACCTTTTTTTCGCAATGATGACTCATGTGGTACATGTTGATTGCTGCCTGGCCAATGTTTATTGACGAAGCCATTCAGCCAGAAATGAGCCTCATTACTAAAGATGATTTTCGCTCTTAGCGTTGAGGCCACTGACTCCGAATTTCGGTAGTAAAATTTAATAATTTCGACTCGTTGTTGGCTCGTTATCTTTCCATTATGAAATGTCAAACCCAACTGAAGAGAAATGTCAAAAGAGCAGCAAAAATATGGCGTCGTCTGCTGTCCCTGTACTTTTGTAGCGTCCCTGTTGAAAAACCCGATATAATAGGAGTTTTTTGCTCTGACTATTACTTACATTTTAGTTTTGACTATGACTTTTACTATGGCTATGACTTTGACTATGACTTTGACTATGACTTTGACTATGACTTTGACTATGACTTTGACTATGACTTTGACTATGACTTTGACTATGACTTTGACTATGACTATGACTTTGACTATGACTTTGACTATGACTTTGACTATGACTTTGACTATGACTTTGACTATGACTTTGACTATGACTTTGACTATGACTTTGACTATGACTTTGACTATGACTTTGACTATGACTTTGACTATGACTTTGACTATGACTTTGACTATGACTTTGACTATGACTTTGACTATGACTTTGACTATGACTTTGACTATGACTTTGACTATGACTTTGACTATGACTTTGACTATGACTTTGACTATGACTTTGACTATGACTTTGACTTTGACTATGACTTTGACTATGACTTTGACTATGACTTTGACTATGACTTTGACTATGACTTTGACTATGACTTTGACTATGATTTTGACTATGACTATGACTTTGACTATGACTTTGACTATGACTTTGACTTTGACTATGACTTTGACTATGACTTTGACTATGACTTTGACTATGACTTTGACTTTGACTATGACTTTGACTATGACTTTGACTATGACTTTGACTATGACTTTGACTATGACTTTGACTATGACTTTGACTATGACTTTGACTATGACTTTGACTATGATTTTGACTATGACTATGACTTTGACTATGACTATGACTTTGACTTTGACTATGACTTTGACTATGACTTTGACTATGACTTTGACTATGACTTTGACTATGACTTTGACTATGACTTTGACTATGACTTTGACTATGACTTTGACTATGACTTTGACTATGACTTTGACTATGACTTTGACTATGACTTTGACTATGACTTTGATTATGACTATGACTTTGACTATGACTTTGACTATGACTTTGACTATGACTATGACTTTGACTATGACTTTGACTATGACTATGACTTTGACTATGACTTTGACTTTGACTTTAACTATGACTTTGACTTTGACTATGGCTATGGTTATGGTTATGGTTATGGTTATGGCTATGGCTATGGCTATGGCTATGACTTTGACTTTGACTATGACTTTGACTATGACTATGACTTTGACTATGACTTTGACTTTGACTTTTACTATGACTATGACTATGACTTTGACTTTAACTATGACTTTGGCTATGACTTTGACTACGACTATGCCTTTGACTTTGATTATGACTTTGACTATGACTCTGACTTTGGCTATGACTTTGACTATGGCTTTGACAATGATTTTCACTATGACTTTGACTATAACTATAACTTTGACTATGACTTTGACTATATGTAACTTTAACTATGACTTTGACTGAATTTGGCTATAGGTTTGATTATGACTTGGACAATGACTTTGACTATGACCTTGACTACGACTTAAACTATTACTTTGACTTCGACCATCACTTTGGCATTTACTATGACATTAAGTATGACTTTGACTGTTGTTGACTATGACTTGACCATGAGTTTGGACCTGACTAATTAAGCTTCATTTGAAATAGTTCCAGTTTGCCTTATTTCGATGGAGTATAAATAGCCCCTGTTGAGCTTCATTTAAAAGACGAAGGGTTTGCGAAGGGTTTTAACATCTCCAGTTAAGCTTCATTTAAAGGCTTTAAATATATCGTTCAGATTATGTTCATGGGTCAAGACTGTCTCTATTTAAAGATTTTTATATAATTCTAAACTAAAATTTTACACGTATAAAATTAATATCATATTCCTTCCAATTGCGAATTCAATCCCACTGTGCAATATATAAATAATAAAATTTAAAATAATTTTTACAATTTAACTTTTAAAACCTTGAATAAGTATATCAAAAACTATAACAATTAATTCAGGGCTGTTGTTTTGAATATAATTTCTCATGTATATATAAAAAATTCAAAACAAAAATGTGTTGTTTTTTATTAATTCAATTAAATTTGTTTATAGAAACTGTCCATAACAAAATCAAATTCAAATCCTAACCAATTCCATTAAAATTTAAATTATTATTATTATTGTTTAAAATTGTTGATTTCATTTACATTTAGGAACAAATGATGGGTTTTTTGTTTGTTCTTAAGTTAAAGCTAAGAGGGTAAGAGTTTTCTTCTCTTTCTTGCTCTTAGTATCGTTCAGTTTAATATAAATTTTTTTAGCAAAACTTTTCAAATTTGTTTTGTTTATTTGTTTTTTGTTTGAGTTTATGTTTTTTTTTTTGTAAAAATTTTGGGTTTTATATTGAATTAAAATTAAAAGTCTTTAGAATTTTGTAATGAGAACTAACGAAACATGTCAAAAAGTTTTGATGTTAAGCCTTTTCTATTAGGCGTTTCCGCTTCCCCCTCCATGTGCTTCGATGTAAGCATGCGAGTGTGTGACTTTGGGACCCACAATCATCTTAAACAATTCCAAAGGGTATAAATACAAATAAATTTGATGTTAAAATATTTGCATAGACTTTTTTGTTTTGCAAAAAAAAGCCCAAAACAAAAGTTTAACAAAAACAATAAAATAAACCATAATTTACATTGTAAATCTTAAGGAGATTTAACCCTTTAAGGGGTTGCAGATTATTAATGCCTAAACATATTATAAAGTAATTTTTTAGACAAAATATTGTTGCATACTTTTAGGAGGTTTCTGGAAAAGTTTATAGGAATCAAATCTTTTTGAGGCCCTATGCTCCACTGGGAGTCAAGGATAGTAGAAGGAAAGAAGAAGAAATCTGTAGTTTTATGAGGTTAAACAAAAAATGTATTCTTCTTTTGAGATTTAAACACATCCATTTACAAAAAAGTTGTTTTTACAAGCAAGTAAACGTTAACAAATTTTAATTATATAGAAACACCTAAAAGTATGCAACAAGCTTCCCTTTTAAATTACTCAGATTTTGTCATTGGAATCGTAACGAATAACGCAATTTCTTATTAATTTTATTATTAATGGGAGTATAAAAATTGTAACCAATATCTTATGTAACAAAAATAAAGACTTTTGGCTAATTTCTTAATATTTTTTTTGGAAACTAAAACTTTTGTCTTCTGTTTTTCTATATTCCTATAAAAGTTAAAAATTGCTCTTTTGTAATCCCTTATATTTATATTAAGTTCTGCATAAAAAATCCAAAAAAATTTAAAATCAATTAGCCTTTGTCTATCATTTTCTCCGAACAAAAACATGATTTTTAACCAAATCTCTCATGATTTCAAAATTTTAAGTTTCAAAATTTCAATTTTTAACAAAATATTCTTGATATTTGTATCTTTTGTTAAATAAATCAGCGTGTGTCTTTGTATGAATGAAATAAATCTGACAATTTCTTTACCTTGAAAAATGACACTTTTTATCTTAAAGTTCAATGTTAAAATATGTACATTTATTAAATGAATTTTGTATACATTAAGAACAAAATATTTACAAAAAAAAACAGTGAAAGAATTTTTAAATTTGAAAAGATTTTTGTATTGAATTTTTTTCTTTTTTGTAATATTGAAAAAGCATTTGCAACTCTATAGGAAAAAAATAAAATTGCACATTAATCACACAATGTTAAACAAATCTCAAGCAAAATTGGAAAACATACAAAAAAATATTAAACAAATTTTGATTTTTTTGTTTTGTATGTACGAGAGTATCGTCATCGTTGTCGATGATGATGATGATTAACATGTCACCTCCTGTTACACTTGACAATGAAATCGGCACAAAAAAAAAGTGTCAGCCTTTATGCGTACAAACTTGTGACAGATTGTAATGGAGCTACAATAGATTTGTTACGTTTTGTTTTGGGGCGAGATGACTAAAAAAGGTTAAACTGGTTTGAGTTTAGTTTTCAGGTCTATTTCTAGAATACATTAGCACGACAACAGAAAATAAAAATATTGACAATGAAAATCATAAAATAATTTAAATATTAAAGTAAAAAGTTGAGGAAAACTGAACTAGAACTGAAAGAGAACTGAACCTAAACTAGAACCTGAACTTGAACCTGAAATAAAACCTGAACTAGAACCGGAACTAGAACCTGAACTAGAACCAGAATTAGAATCTGAACTAGAACCTAAACTAGAATCTGAACTAGAACCTTAACTAGAAACTGAATTAGAATCTGAACTATAACTGAACTAAGACCTAAACTAGAACTGAACTAGAACCTGATCTAGAACTGAACTAGAACCTGAACTAGAACCTGAACTAGAACCTGAACTAGAACTGAACTAGAACCTTAACTAGAACCTGAACTAGAACCTGAATTAAAACCTTAACTAAAACCTAAACTAGAACCTAAACTAGAACCTAAACTAGAACCTGAACTAGAACCTGAACTAGAACCTGAACTAGAACTGAACTAGAACCTAAACTATAACCTGAACTAGAACCTAAACTAGAACCTGAACTAGAACTGAACTAGGACCTAAACTAAAACTGAACTAGAACCTAAACAAGAAACTGAACTAGAACCTGAACTAGAACCTAAACTAGAATCTGAACTTGAACCTGAACTAGAACCTGAACTAGAACCTAAACTAGAACCTAAACTAGTACCTGAACTAGAACTGAACTAGAACTGAACTAGAACTGAACTAGAACTGAACTAGAACTGAACTAGAACTGAACTAGAACTGAACTAGAACTGAACTAGAACTGAACTAGAACTGAACTAGAACTGAACTAGAACTGAACTAGAACTGAACTAGAACTGAACTAGAACTGAACTAGAACTGAACTAGAACTGAACTAGAACTGAACTAGAACTGAACTAGAACTGAACTAGAACTGAACTAGAACTGAACTAGAACTGAACTAGAACTGAACTAGAACTGAACTAGAACTGAACTAGAACTGAACTAGAACTGAACTAGAACTGAACTAGAACTGAACTAGAACTGAACTAGAACTGAACTAGAACTGAACCAGAACTGAACTAGAACTGAACTAGAACTGAACTAGAACTGAACTAGAACTGAACTAGAACTGAACTAGAACTGAACTAGAACTGAACTAGAACTGAACTAGAACTGAACTAGAACTGAACTAGAACTGAACTAGAACTGAACTAGAACTGAACTAGAACTGAACTAGAACTGAACTGAACTAGAACTGAACTAGAACTGAACTAGAACTGAACTAGAACTGAACTAGAACTGAACTAGAACTGAACTAGAACTGAACTAGAACTGAACTAGAACTGAACTAGAACTGAACTAGAACTGAACTAGAACTGAACTAGAACTGAACTAGAACTGAACTAGAACTGAACTAGAACTGAACTAGAACTGAACTAGAACTGAACTAGAACTGAACTAGAACTGAACTAGAACTGAACTAGAACTGAACTAGAACTGAACTAGAACTGAACTAGAACTGAACTAGAACTGAACTAGAACTGAACTAGAACTGAACTAGAACTGAACTAGAACTGAACTAGAACTGAACTAGAACTGAACTAGAACTGAACTAGAACTGAACTAGAACTGAACTAGAACTGAACTAGAACTGAACTAGAACTGAACTAGAACTGAACTAGAACTGAACTAGAACTGAACTAGAACTGAACTAGAACTGAACTAGAACTGAACTAGAACTGAACTAGAACTGAACTAGAACTGAACTAGAACTGAACTAGAACTGAACTAGAACTGAACTAGAACTGAACTAGAACTGAACTAGAACTGAACTAGAACTGAACTAGAACTGAACTAGAACTGAACTAGAACTGAACTAGAACTGAACTAGAACTGAACTAGAACTGAACTAGAACTGAACTAGAACTGAACTAGAACTGAACTAGAACTGAACTAGAACTGAACTAGAACTGAACTAGAACTGAACTAGAACTGAACTAGAACTGAACTAGAACTGAACTAGAACTGAACTAGAACTGAACTAGAACTGAACTAGAACTGAACTAGAACTGAACTAGAACTGAACTAGAACTGAACTAGAACTGAACTAGAACTGAACTAGAACTGAACTAGAACTGAACTAGAACTGAACTAGAACTGAACTAGAACTGAACTAGAACTGAACTAGAACTGAACTAGAACTGAACTAGAACTGAACTAGAACTGAACTAGAACTGAACTAGAACTGAACTAGAACTGAACTAGAACTGAACTAGAACTGAACTAGAACTGAACTAGAACTGAACTAGAACTGAACTAGAACTGAACTAGAACTGAACTAGAACTGAACTAGAACTGAACTAGAACTGAACTAGAACTGAACTAGAACTGAACTAGAACTGAACTAGAACTGAACTAGAACTGAACTAGAACTGAACTAGAACTGAACTAGAACTGAACTAGAACTGAACTAGAACTGAACTAGAACTGAACTAGAACTGAACTAGAACTGAACTAGAACTGAACTAGAACTGAACTAGAACTGAACTAGAACTGAACTAGAACTGAACTAGAACTGAACTAGAACTGAACTAGAACTGAACTAGAACTGAACTAGAACTGAGCTAGAACTGAACTAGAACTGAACTAGAACTGAACTAGAACTGAACTAGAACTGAACTAGAACTGAACTAGAACTGAACTAGAACTGAACTAGAACTGAACTAGAACTGAACTAGAACTGAACTAGAACTGAAATAGAACTAGAACTAGAACTGAACCCAAAAATGAGCCTAAAATTCAAATTGCTTCATATTTTCCTAAAACAACAATTTCTTAAAAACTTATTTCAATTAAAGCAATTAAATAATTCTCAAAAACAATTAATAACAAATGATTAAAACAATTACAATAACACATTGAACTGTTAAATTATTTCTCTAGAAACGTGCACAAGCCTGATTTTTCTGCTATGATCAAAAATACTTAAATTTTTGCCAAAAATTAAAAACGGACTGCCACCCAACCGGGGAGGCAGACCGCTCGCATTAAGTGGCCAATAAATAAATTAACAAGTAATTAAATATGTCATAATTAACACAAAACAATAAGTAAAAAGAATTTCAATACATTTTGCTCATACGCAAAATAAACATAAATTTAAATTGAAAACAAAAAATTGCAAAATTAAGAAATCTCACAAAAATGTCATCTCGGAATAATGAAAAGAAAATATGCTGAAAAATTTCCGCATTATTTGATGTCAGAAGAAAAAAAAAATCTCGAGATAAATGAAATTAAGTAAAGAAATATTTTACATATGAAAAAATGAATGCAATATTTTTGTAGTAAAAATTGAAAATAATTTGTATAAATATGAGACAATTTGACATTTAAAATCATTAATTTCAGAAAATTGATATACAACTTTGTTGTAAATAGACAAAAGAAAAAAATGGACCAATATTTCAATACAACAAAAATTTGTAATAAAGTTTGAAATAAGAAATCAGGGATCAAATTGCCCCTTTCGTTACAAATTGTAATATGGGAATAGTTTTCAAATTATTCCGATTTTTTTAAACTTTTTCAAAATTTCCATATTTTATTAAATTTCAGCATTTAAGAGAGAGGAATATAAAAGAAATATTAAAAAAAATTTACAACTTACGTTTTACATTCCGAACTACTGGGAGCTCTCAACTCTAACATTTGTGATGTTTTTGTTTTGATTAAGAAAAACGAGTTCTTATCGGCGGCCTCTTGTCGCACCAACGTTTCCGAGTCTATGCTCATGATGGGACTAACTGGTTTATTATTGACTTCGGTATTACGGGCTGCATGTAAATATTTCAATGAATACTTATCGTCCTGTAAAGGGTTTTTTTTAAAAGTATTAATATTTTAAGACTTTTGTTAACAATTTTTTTGAAAAATATTCACCTGTTTGGTCAGCAATACAATCATTGTTTCGAATAATAAACCATGCAATTGAATGCTGGGATTTTTCTTCATTGTCAAACTACCATCATGTATTAAACGGTATTGGGTTAAATCCAAATTCTGGAAAGAAGAAAAAAATTGTTAAATAGGAAATAATATTTTTATGTAAAAGTAACTAAACTGAGAAAGAGATCTAGGACCCTAAAAGTACCTGAAGTACAAAAAAAAAAATGTTTAACCTTTAAAGTATCATATAATACCAAAATAAAGTTTTTAAACCCTAAATGTGAAAATTCCAAAAAAGTACCAACAGAAATATTTTCCGGAGTAAATTTTGTCGCTCTCTGATTTAATTTAAAATTTTTTATAAATTACCATAAATTGTGTTTGCGCCTTAATTTGCAAATTTAAAAAAGTACCTAATACAAGTTTAACGTTCTTGCAATCTAAAAAGAATGCAATGTTTTTTTATATTTATTTGGATCATATACTTACTAAGATATACAAAAAAGTATCAAATTAATCCTAAATTGCTGAACTCTCAAACAGTACTAAACTTTTTACAAAAAAGTACCAGAAACAGATTTAATGTTTTTGTGATCCGAATAAAATTAGTCAGTTTTATCTTAATTTGTAACATATACTTTCGAAGATATAAAAAATGTTATACAAAAGGTCTAAAATAAAATGTTACATCCTATATTCTCTGAACACCCAAAAAGTACTTAACAAGTGTACAATTTTTCTTCTCGTTTTAAAAGAGTTATACTACCACAGAAACGCTTGTGACAATTCCCAAAAAAAGTACCAACAATTTTGTTTACCCGTTTTTCCCTAACTTGACTTATTTTTAATAAAATCCGAAAACCACAAAGAAAATTTCACGAAAGTACCAAAAATTCAGTTTTTACCCCCAAAATGCTATTTTTTTTTTTGACAAACTTATGTATGTAAATAAGTTACTTTATTCAATACAAATCTAAATCTGAGAAAATCGTATTGCATACTCTTAGGAGGTTCGAAATAAATTGTAATTATGAGACATATCAACAGGCGTAGGCATTTTTATCGAAAATTTTTAGAAACAAATTTTTGATAAAAAAATTTTCTATGAAAAAATTTTTGATAAAAAAATGTTCGATAGAAAAATTTTTGATAAAAAAATTTTCTATAGAAAAATTTTTGATAAAAAAATTTTCTATAGAAAAATTTTTGATAAAAAAATTTTCTATAGAAAAATTTTTGATAAAAAAATTTTCTATAAAAAAAATTGTTGGTAAAAAAAAATTCAATAAACAAATTTTTGATAAAAACAATTTTTTATAGAAAAATTTTTCATAAAAAAAAATTTCTATAGAAAATTTTTGATAAAAAATTTTCGATAGAAAAATTTTTAATAAAAAAATTTTCTATAGAAAAATTTTTGATAAAAAAATTTTCTATAGAAAAGTTTTTGATAAAAAAATTTTCTATAGAAAAATTTTTGATAAAAAAATTTTCTATAAAAAAAATTGTTGGTAAAAAAAAATTCAATAAACAAATTTTTGATAAAAACAATTTTTTATAGAAAAATTTTTCATAAAAAAAATTTCTATAGAAAATTTTTGATAAAAAATTTTCGATAGAAAAATTTTTAATAAAAAAATTTTCTATAGAAAAATTTTTGATAAAAAAATTTTCTATAGAAAAGTTTTTGATAAAAAAATTTTCTATAGAAAAATTTTTGATAAAAAAATTTTCTATAAAAAAAATTGTTGGTAAAAAAAAATTCAATAAACAAATTTTTGATAAAAACAATTTTTTATAGAAAAATTTTTTATAAAAAAATTTTCTATAGAAAAATTTTTGATAAAAAATTTTCTATAGAAAAATTTTTGATAAAAAAATTTTCTATAGAAAAATTTTTGATAAAAAAATTTTCTATAGAAAAATTTTTGATAAAAAAATTTTCTATAGAAACATTTTTGATAAAAAAGTTTTCTATAGAAAAATTTTTGAAAAAAATATTTTCTGTAGAAATATTTTGTATAGAAAAATTTTTGATAAAAAAATTTTCTATAGAAAAATTTTAGGTAAAAAAATTTTGTATAGAAAAATTTTTGATAAAACATTTTCGATAGAAAAATTTTTGATAGAAAAATTTTTGATAAAAAACTGTTTTCGGAATATCCTAAAAGTATGCAATTTTATTAGATTTTGATTTATTGGATATATTTACTACGCCAAGACCTATTTTAAAGGCTTTCTAAGTTAATAACCTAGAAATAACATTGGGAAGTCTGAGATATCTCCAATATCGTTTTTTGAACAATCTAATACTTAGAAGAAAAAAATTATTCAAAACTTACCTTAAATTCGTCCTTATCAAACGTTGATTTGTCTAATTTACGCTGAATATTTTGCAATCTGAAAAACCACAAAAGAATTTAAAAAAATATTCAGAATTTCTCTAAAAAATCATCAACATACTTATGCGCATCTTCAGCTGTCTTTACCGCCTGATTAACATCGACCAATATCTTTTTCGACGACTCCAAAGCCTTTTGTATAGCCTCAGCCTCGGCTGTATCCTCTGGCACCACGCGCACCGTCACCTTATAAAGATTCTCGAATAGCAATGGATATTTGGTGAGACGCTGCAAGACTGTAGGTAGTAAGTCCTTCAATTGCAAACGACGACAGGCCTTGTGTGATTCAGCTTTTGAAAGCAATTTCTGTAATTGTTCATCTTTGCGACGTTTCTCTTTGAGAGCTTCTAAGGCGATTTGTTGGCGAGCACAAAATTGAGCGGCAAATTCACGCAATTCTTCGCCGGATTTGCCATCAAACATTTCAGCGAAAAGATCACCCACACTATTGACAATATAGTTGTGATCGAGGCGACGCTGTTTGAGTTTGTGCTCAAAAGCGCCGTGTAGGTCACACAAGGAAGAAAGTGAGGGTGGAAAGAGTAATAGTAAGTGATCCGGGGTAAGTAAATTACTTTCTTGGAGGGGAAATAAGAACAAGTGTTTGAGAAGTTTCAAAGTGCGGACATGACTACGTTCGGTTTGATAAATTTCTATTAAAGAAAATAATTAAAAAATACTTTAGTTGTGTTTTGGTTACAGTTAATGAAGCAAACATTACCATTTATAATCTCTTGACGTTTCTTTTCGGCATCTGTTAAGGCAGCCAATATCTCTCCAGCCACATTAGAACTCCAGTCGGCCTCATTGAGATCATCTTCTTCATCACTTTCAAAATTCCAATGACGTGCCATTTGCCCACCTCCCGCTGCTGCCGAACCACCCAAAAAACTAGCATTCGATGAGCCACCAATACTGCCATGAAATGAATCCTGATGACTGTGCTGGTGCTGATGATGATGCTGCTGCTGGTGATGGTGATGCATGCCGGTGGCTGTGGGCGTGGCTACACCCGCTCCACCCATTTGTTCCATCGATGTGGAGGGACTCTCGGAGCCACCACCCGATGAAAGACTAGAATTTGAACTTGCTGTGAAGTTGGAATTTGAGAGACCCAAATCTGCTTGATCATCGCTGAAAGGAGCAAAAAGAGATTTAATTAAAATTTTGAAATTAATTTTTAAATGAGGGCATTTTGAGGAGATTTTTTAATTATTCTAAAGCCCTAAGATATGCAGTATGGATTGACATTATTTCAAAGCCCTAAGATAGGCTTTGATTATTTAAGTTAATAATCTTTGTTGACTATTATTGAAATAAAGATTTAGAGAATTTTAAGAAAATAAAATTTTATTCAAATTTTTGAAAAGCCTTAAGATATGCTTTAGTCTTTTATATACTTACTTATCATGATTATAACCTAAAATTTCTTTAAAGCTTTTACTGCGCGTATAACGTATTTTACTCTTCATTTTGTTGGATTTTTTTCTCGAAGTTCCACTTTAAATTTAATTTCTAAAAAGTTTTCAATATTTTTTATTCTAGACTTTTTTTCTTTAATTAGAAAAATTCGAAGATTTATATTGTTTTAAAATTTGTTGGTGGCATTATTAATAAAATTTTATAAACAAAATCTAAAAAAGGAAAATGTTTAATTATTTGAATACAAAATTTGAATCAAAATCATAAAATTTGCACAATTCTTCTTATACGAACTTTACCCTTTCACAAAAAAACAAAAATGGATTTAAATTTCAACACCTGTTGCTAAATGTCTGATGACACTCAAGTCAATAGTTTTTCAGTCCTCTTCAATTCAATTTACACACGTAGTTCTAAAAAGTTCCACAAACTCGGTTGCCTGACAGACAGACATTCAGACATACAAGTGCTTTTAACAGAAGTACATAACAAAGTGCTCCTTGTTAGTTGATGAGCTTTTCTAAACAACTTTTTTCAAAACATGCAATAATTCTTTATACCCCCTCCCCCCTGCTTTTCCTGAAGCATAAAACCCGAACAAACTGTTCGGAAAAATTTCCATAAATGCACAAATGAATTGATGCCTTCTGACATATGAATGTCAAATGAATAAATGAACTAATCATCTGCCATTTAAGTTGGAGAGACAAACCTTGCATACGAAGAAATTAAAAAGAAACACGATTTCCAAAAAAACATGAAAGAAAACTTAGTTCCAAAAGATTTTTCACATTATATTGCCTACTTTTAGGAGGTTTCCGCAAAGTTATTTGTTTTACCCACTAATATTGTACGGTTTCACTGAATTCATTTTATCCTAAGTCACTCAAACACATGAGGAAACATTCAAAACCAAAAAATATTGAAAATCTCCTAAAAGTAGACTACATAATATTAATTAATATCCACTATATTTTGCTACACAAAAATTCTTATTATTTATTATTTAGCTTGCATTTGTTTAGGAAATGGTGTAATTACGTATAACCTCATATTAATTCAATAAATAACTGCAAATATTTTGTGGCATACTTTAAGGCATTGAAATGTTAAAGATGAAAGAAAGCAAAATCGAATGTTAAGGAAACCAAATTCCGTGAGCAACAAGAATAATTTTATATTATGAAAAAAAAAAAACAAATTAACAAAACATTTTGTTCTACCAAAATTTTTTTCTTAAGAAAAATTTTTTCTCTCAAAAATTTTTATACAGAAAAATTTTTTTTGTATAACAAAAATTTTTCTATAGAAAATTTTTTGTATAACAAAAATTTTTCTATAGAAAATTTTTTGTATAACAAAAATTTTTCTATAGAAAATTTTTTGTGTAACAAAAATTTTTCTATAGAAAATTTTTTGTATAACAAAAATTTTTCTATAGAAAATTTTTTGTATAACAAAAATTTTTCTATAGAAAATTTTTTGTATAACAAAAATTTTTCTATAGAAAATTTTTTGTATAACAAAAATTTTTCTATAGAAAATTTTTTGTATAACAAAAATTTTTCTATAGAAAATTTTTTGTATAACAAAAATTTTTCTATAGAAAATTTTTTGTATAACAAAAATTTTTCTATAGAAAATTTTTTGTATAACAAAAATTTTTCTATAGAAAATTTTTTGTATAACAAAAATTTTTCTATAGAAAATTTTTTGTATGACAAAATTTTTCTACAGAAAATTTTTGTTAACAAAAATTGTTTTTTTTTTGTATAACGAAAATTTTTTGTCTAACACAGTTTTTCTATAGAACAAGTTGTTTTATCTGTATAAAAGTTTGTGTATAACAGTTTTTCTTTATACAAGTTTGGGTATAACAGTTATTTCACTTAATTCATTTAATGTAATTTTCCTGTCCCACTGTGTTTTAGAATGAAAAATTTAATTGCAAATTGTCCTTCGTTTCTCGCTAAGAAATTAACGCCGCTGCAAATGTTGTTATATGATATCGAACCCGATGGTAATGACTTGAAAACAAAAATAAACATTTCAAGAAAATGCAAAAAATAGGAGTGACAAATTGGTGTCAAGAACAGAATAGGAGAAGGTAAAAAATGTATTTTAATTTAAATATTTAAAAATATTTATAATTTAATAAACGAAAATAAAAGCAATAAATCAAAAAACAATTTTATAACATTCAAAATTGTATTTTTGTCAATAAAATGATCCGGTTCGATGGACCATTAAACAAATCATGAACACGAGAAACAGGTGTCCCTAACTCCCATACAATTAGAAAATAATTTGGTTTATTTTGCTTTAAGAAATTAGTTTTGTTTTTTTAATTAATCAGACATAAATTAATTTAAGTTCTTAGAAAATTGTAACAAATATTTTGCACGTTTGGTTAAGACTTTAAAAATATGAAAAAAGTATGTTCCCAACAATTGCGCATTTTTTATAGGATTTAAATTGAAAATATTAAAATTGATAAAATTAGAATATTTTAAACGAAAAACTAAAACTTAATATATGCCAGAGAAATGAAGAAAAACTTTCCATAGCCTACTTTTAGGCCATTATAAAGGGTTACAACAAAGTCGTTACGTTGATATTTGATCATATAAATATGTAAAAATTTTCCCATATACTTTGTATGAATAACAAGTTTAAAATGATATCATTTCATCATCATCCTTTGGCTTGATTAAATTCTACGTAGATGTTTTAGGTATTGGTGGTCAACTCTATCATTTATATATCATTAGAATATATGTGTCCCACCATCAGTCCGTCTGCATGTTTAAAATGTATTTATTCATTTATTTATTTGTTTGTCTGGTTGGTTATATTTTTTTTAATATTTGTGGCAAAACAACAATCATAACATCCGTTTAAAAAAATTTTCCCCAATACAATTAAATACCGCACCCTAAAAATATGCCTCTAAATTTTCCATCACACTATCAGCAGCAGGAACTGCTTTTAATTTTATAGAATGTTTTCGAAACGTTTGTCAAATTACAGATGTCGTTGTTGTTGTGGCTGATTCCAAACAGTTTTGAAAGAAAAATAGTTCAATACTTATTTTGAGTCCTGTAGTTTAGTCCTTTTTGTCCTTTACTTTAATTTAATTGCAAAAAAAAAAAAAAATAAATTGTAGATGTTAATAAATTTAATTGTTAAAATAATAGAAAATAGCTTTTCTCATAATTCTAAGTATCGCATTTATTTCTATTTATTTTATTTTTGAAAACATAAAAAGTTTATTATCCTTCCGGCTTCCGCTTGTCCTTATAAATAAAAAGGGATCGTCGGAGTCAGTGTTTTTTTAATTTCTGTGGATTTATTTGTTGATGTTTTAAGTTTCTTTTGTATTTTACCCTGTCAATTTTCTAATTTTCCATTGACCGCATTTTCCTTAAATAAAACAATTAAAACAATTGTTTTCTTTAATTGTTTATCCTTGAAAGTAAATAGTTCTTTGGTAACTAAATTAAGAAATTAAAATTAAGACGGGTGATTTTTTATTAAAAAATATGTAGTTTATTTTTAAGAATATGGAAAATAATGTGTATAACAGTTTTTTTTTTTCTATAGAAAAAAGTGTATAACAGTTTTTTCTATAGAACAAAAAGTGTACAACAGTTATTTTCTCTAGAAAAAAGTGTATAATAGTTTTTTTTCTATAGAAAAAATGAGTACAACAGTTTTTTTTATAGAAAAAAAGTGTATAACAGTTTTTTTCTACATGAGAAAAGGGTATAACAGTTTTCTCCTATAGAAAAAAGTGTTATACACTTTTTTGTCTATAGGAAATAAGTTTATAACATTTTTTTCCTATACAAAAAAGTGTATAACAGTTGTTTTTATATAGAAAAAAGTGTATAACAGTTTTTTTTTATAGAAAAAAGTGTATAACAGTTTTTTTCTATAGGACAAATGTGTATAATAGTTTTTTTTTCTGTAGAAAAAAGTGTATAATATTTTTTTTCCTATCGAAAAAAGTGTATAACACAGTTTTTTTTTGTATAGAAAAAAGTGTATAACAGTTTTTTTTTTCTATAGAAAAAAAGTGTATAAAAGTATTTTCTATAGGAAAAAACTGTATAATAGTTTTTTTTCTGTAGAAAAATGTGTATTATATTTTTTTTCGTATCGAAAAAAGTGTATAACAGTTTTTTTCTATTGAAAAAAATATATAACATTTGTTTTCCATGGAAAAAAGTGTATAACAGATTTTTTCTATAGAAAAAAATTATGTAACAGTTTTTTTCTCTGGAACAAAAATACATAAGTTTTTTTTGTATAGAAGAAAAGTTTATGACAGTTTTTTACTTTAGAAAAAAATATATAATAAAATTTTTCTATAGAAAATTTTTTGTCTAACAAAAATTTTTCTATAGAAAATTTTTTGTCTAACAAAAATTTTTCTATAGAAAATTTTTTGTCTAACAAAAATTTTTCTATAGAACATTTTTTGTCTAACAAAAATTTTTCTATAGAAAATTTTTTGTCTAACAAAAATTTTTCTATAGAAAATTTCGTGTCTAACAAAAATTTTTCTATAGAAAATTTTTTGTCTAATAAAAATTTTTCTATAGAAAATTTTTTGTCTAACAAAAATTTTTCTATAAAAAATTTTTTGTCTAACAAAAATTTTTCTATAGAAAATTTTTTGTCTAACAAAAATTTTTCTATAGAAAATTTTTTGTCTAACAAAAATTTTTCTATAGAAAATTTTTTGTCTAACAAAAATTTTTCTATAGAAAATTTTTTGTCTAACAAAAATTTTTCTATAGAAAATTTTTTGTCTAACAAAAATTTTTCTATAGAAAATTTTTTGTCTAACAAAAATTTTTCTATAGAAAATTTTTTGTCTAACAAAAATTTTTCTATAGAAAATTTTTTGTCTAACAAAAATTTTTCTATAGAAAATTTTTTGTCAAACAAAAATTTTTCTATAGAAAATTTTTTGTCTAACAAAAATTTTTCTATAGAAAATTTTTTGTCTAACAAAAATTTTTCTATAGAAAATTTTTTGTCTAACAAAAATTTTTCTATAGAAAATTTTTTGTCTAACAAAAATTTTTCTATAGAAAATTTTTTGTCTAACAAAAATTTTTCTATAGAAATTTTTTGTCTAACAAAAATTTTTCTATAGAAAATGTTTTGTCTAACAAAAATTTTTCTATAGAAAATTTTTTGTCTTACAAAAATTTTTCTATAGAAAATGTTTTGTCTAACAAAAATTTTTCTATAGAAAATTTTTTGTCTTACAAAAATTTTTCTATAGAAAATTTTTTGTTAGCCAAAAATTTTTCTATAGAAAATTTTTTGTCTAACAAAAATTTTTCTATAGAAAATTTTTTGTCTAAAAAAATTTTTCTATAGAAAATTTTTTGTCTAACAAAAATTTTTCTATAGAAAATTTTTTGTCTAACAAAAATTTTTCTATAGAAAATTTTTTGTCTAACAAAAATTTTTCTATAGAAAATTTTTTGTCTAACAAAAATTTTTCTATAGAAAATTTTTTGTCTAACAAAAATTTTTCTATAGAAAAATTTTTGTCTAACAAAAATTTTTCTTTAGAAAAATTTTTGTCTAACGAAAATTTTTCTATAGAAAAATTTTTGTCTAACAAAAATTTTTCTTTAGAAAAATTTTTGTCTAACGAAAATTTTTCTTTAGAAAATTTTTTGTCTAACGAAAATTTTTCTTTAGAAAATTTTTTGTCTAAGAAAAATTTTTCTTTAGAAAATTTTTTGTCTAAGAAAAATTTTTCTTAAGAAAATTTTTGTTAGACAAAAAATTTTCTATAGAAAATTTTTTGTCTAACAAAAATTTTTCTATAGAAAATTTTTTGTCTAACAAAAAATTTTTTGTCTAATAATAATTTTTCTATAGAAAATTTTTTGTCTAAAAAAAATTTTTCTATAGAAAATTTTTTGTCTAACAAAAATTTTTCTATAGAAAATTTTTTCTTAAAAAAAAAAATTTCTATAGAAATTTTTTTGACTAGCAAAAAATAAGTGTTATATAGAAAATATTATGCAACAAATTTTTTATAGAATAATTTTTATTAGACAAAAAATTTTCTATAGAAAAACTTTTGTTTGACAAAAGAATAGAAAATTTTTTGTATAACAAAATTTGTCTATAATAAAAAATTTTGTATAGAAAAATTTTAATTTTCTATAGAAAACTTTTTGTTTTACTAAAATTTCAATAGAAGCATTTCTGTTCAAGATTTTTTTTATGTAAAGAATATTTTTTACATAAGGATTATGTTATAATTTATTGTTTTTTTTTTATTTTGAAAAAGTGCTTTTTCGACCTTATAAAGGAGTTGCTTTTAGTTGGTAATTGTCATAAATTAGAATTTTTTAATTTCCGCCCTAGACTTGAGTACAAGTCAATAAGAGTTAAATAAAACTTAATTGGTCTGCTCATATTTTTGTTAATAAATGAAAATTAAAAGAGGCTGGAATAGAGAAAAATTGAAAGGCGTTGACAAGAAATTGAAGGATATAAAAGGAACTAAACTAGAACTTTTGTTTACTCAAATAAAAAATTTCCAAATATTTTGCAAAAATCTAAGTTTTGATTAAAATCTTAATTTTTAATTTTTCTAATAATCATAATTAAAATTTTTCCATTTATTGCCCGAAAAAAAAACCAAATAAACATTTTAAAAAATTATTTATTTAAAATGAGAAATTCGAAAATAGGAAAAAAAAATTTCCAAGAAAGATTTTGTTGTTAGAATTTTTAAACAATTTTATTAATGATAATAATCATTTCGAATGAATATTTATTATTCTTTTCATTAAAAATGACGTTTGTCTATCATGTAATTTTCATAATTTTGAATAACATCCTAAAGTAGCTATCGAAAGCCAACAAGAACAAGATAAGATGATAATTGAAAAGTCCGACCGTCCGCAAAATTTTTGGAATTTATTATGCGCAATTTTTTCCTTTAAAGATTTCCATAATAATAAAAATGTAATACATATAGTTTTTATATTATTTCAATAAATGTTATAGTTTTATTATAAATCTTCAATAAATCTATTCATTCATTCAATCATTTTTTGTTTTTGAATTTTCCATCCATCCAAGCGTCCGTCTGTCTGTAAGTTTGTCCGTCCATCTGCCTCACTGCAGTCTCTTACCCCCCTCTTTGGGAAAGTTCTTACATTTTGAAAATTTACCTGCTCACTTTGGCTTATCAATCAAAAATTTGTTAAATTGAACAGGAATCCTTAGAATAGCAACAACAACAAAAGCCATAACTATATACAAAAATTATTGTAAATAAATTAAAATCAGATCTAAAATATGTGTGTGGAAAAAATAATATTTATTGTTTATTTCCCTCAAAAAAAAAAAAGAAAAATGAAAACTGTTTTCTTTTTGGATTTTTCACAGTTTCGAACATTAGCAGATTATACACATATGTTTCTAATTTTTTTGTTATTATATTAGATACAAAATTATAATTTAGTACCTTGTTTAGAAATAGACTAGATGAGCTTTTGTGGCATAAAATACAAAAATCTTAAATTTTATATAATATATAAAATATTACAGAATTTTTTACCAAGTGATCTTTCACTCTCAGTCCCCTAAATATTTCTAAGAAATGATGAATTAACTTTCCCTCTTTTCCATCAAAGATTCTATAATATAAAGATGTTGCACTACCAAACATTGATTTGCCGCATGGTATATTTGAAAAGTCCCATAAAAAAGAGTATACCGTTTTTATTCAAATTCGGAAACAACTAATGGAGACGATTATTCAATGAGAGATAGCCAAGGCACACACACGATAAAATTTTCCTAAGGAAAAATTTTAATGAAATTTGTCATGTAAGAAAATTTTGAGGAAATTTTTCATATAGAAAAATTGTTCATATAAAAAAATTTTGACAAAATTTTTCTTATAGAAAATTTTTGATGAAATTTTTCATTTAGAAAAAATTTTGGTGAAATATTTCTTATAGAAACTTTTTGATGAAATTTTTCATATAGAAAAAATTTTGAAGAAATTTTTCATATAGAAAAATTTTTATTAAATTTTTCAAACAGAAGAAATTTTAAAGAAATTTTTTATATAGAAAAATTTTGAAGAAATTTTATAAAAATATAAACAAAATTTTAATGAAATTTTTCTTTTAAAAAAAATTTAACAAAATTTTCCTTATAGAAAAATTTTGATAAAATTTTCCTTATAGAAAAATTTTGTATAAAAAAAATTTTAATAAAATTTTTTATATAAAAAATTTTCATCAAATTTTTCAATTAGAAATAAAGAATTTTAAAGAAATTTTTCATATAGAAAAATTTTTCATAAAGAAAAATTTTGATGAAATTTTTCATAAAGAAAAATTTTGATGAAATTTTTCATAAAGAAAAATTCTGATAAAATTTTCATAACGAGAAATTTTGATGAAATTTTTCATTAAGAAAAATTTTGATGAAATTTTTCATATAGAAAGTTTTCGATGAAATTTTTCATATTGAAAAATTTTTAATAAATTTTTCATACAGAAAAATTTCGAGAAAATTAATCTTATAGACAAGTTTTTATAAAATTTTTCTTAAAACTTTTGATAAAATTTTTCATATCGAAAAACTTTGATAACATTTTTGTATAGAAAAATTTTGATGAAATTTTTTTTTGTAAAAACTTTTTATAACATGTTTCATATAGAAAAATTTTAATAAAATTTTTTATATAGAAAAAAATTTTGATGAAATTTTTCATATAAAAAAATGTTGATGAAATGTTTCATATAAAAAAATGTTGATGAAATTTTTCATATAAAAAAATTTTGATGAAATTTTTGATATCGAAAAATTTTTAAGAAATTTTTCATTTAGTTTCGATGTTTGGTTAGGCCATCATTTTTAGGAGGTGTAAGCAACGGCTGCAACAAGAATGTGGGAAGTGGAGGAAGATGAAACTGAAAAACGTTTACTTTTGTTCTGTCGATAATCTGAGCTTTTTCCTTTGATTTACAAACATAATTCGTAATGATTGTGTTTGTAAAATAGGAAATAATGCGAGGTTTTCGATTTATCTAAAAGTAGGGATACTCCACCTGAAGATTATGGCCTTACCGGAACTCCCGGTAAAATATAGTATATTAACTTCCCCATTAATGGATGTTGACTAAATAATTTAATAATTTAAAGCTAAATATCGCCGAAGTCTACAGAATCAGAACAGGTTCGCTGAGATTTAGTCTGTAGCAGTAAATACGTGTCTGGGTTCTGCCTTAATAAAAGTCATATCAGCCTTGGATTACCCCAGAATATCTATCTTAAGTGGGTGCCGGTGGTGCTAAAGAGAGCAAGACTTCGAACTACTACTACTAAAAATTTCAAATGAACTAGTAACTGGCGACATGTCACTACTCACTTATAAGTTTCTACGGCAAGAAAGTGTATGAAATTCAGCAACTGTTAGCTAAGGGTCCGCCTGAGTATTCATTGCAGACAAATATGCCTCGTATATATTAGAATCGTTCTCACAGATTACTGTCACTGTGTACCGATGACCCGATTTATGTTTGATTGAAAGGCACTCGGTTAGGTTGAAAGTTGCAGAGGCAGGTCGCACTTTGACTTTTACTCGTACTTTCAGAACGACTTGCACTTTAGTAATGACTTGAACTTTTACAATGACTTGTGCTTTGAAAATGACTTGCACTTTAAGAATGATTTGAACTTCGACAATGACTTACATTTTCGCAATTACTTGCATTTTTTCAATGACTTGCATTTTTACAATGAACTGCAGTTTTGCAATGACTTGCATTTTAGCAATTACTTGCATTTTTGCAATGACTTGCACTTTTAGAATGACTTCCATTTTTGCAATGACTTGCATTTTTGCAATTACTTGCACTTTTGCAATGACTTACATTTTTGCAATGACTTCCATTTTTGCAATGACTTCCATTTTTGCAATGACTTGCATTGGCATTGACTATGACATGCACTTCGATTATGGCTCACGTTTGCCCGTCACGTCAGGACACTACCTGATTAGGCTGAAGATTGCGGCGAGTGACTTTTGCAAAAGCTAGAGAAAAGCAGATAAGTTTATACAACATATTCTATGCACTTGTCCAACTCTGTCGCACATTAGAAGTCCAACATTGGGCAACAATTTCTATAAAGTACCGGGCGATCTGGCTGGCGTAAACATTGTAACGAAAGATTTTTAACCTACTTTGACTTTTTTCAGAATTTGTTGCAAATTTAAAAACTAAAATATTTATATTTATTATTTAGTTTATTAATTAAACAACATTTTCCTAATTTCGCCTTAAATTTTAAACTTTTATCTCAATTAAACCCGAAAAATCTTCCTTTGTTACTAAAAACCAACCATAAACACAATTACGACCACAACGACGGCAATGCATTTGCGTTGCTATTGCAAATACAACAATAAATCGCCTTGTGGTTGAACACAGCGCGACCACAAACATGGACTATTTATTGTTGTCACTCTACTCTAACATTTGCGTTGTACGTGTGATAGCGTTGCCATGCGTTTTTTAATGGCCGTCGGTTGTAAACAAAACCACACAAATACACACGAGCACACAGGGATGGTTACACGTGTGTGATGTTTATTGACATAAAGAAAAATAAAAGAATTATGGAAAAATGCCAAATGTAAGAAAATTTGATATTACCGGAAATAATTGTTAAATTAATTAATAAAAACATGAGATTAATTACTTTGTATTTTTTTTTCGTTGCTGTTTTTCCTTTCATTATTTGAACTAAAAACATGGATATTTTTTTTGGTTTAATATGAAACAAAGATGAAAATGATTTTGGAAACAAGGCACAGTGGGTTGGGTTTAAAAACTAGAGGTCTGAAATCTTTCAAAACTTTTATTATGATATTAAAAAGTATCATAATAAAAGTTTTGAGAGATTTTTTTGAATATTAGAAATCTTAAAGAATTTATTTAAAAAATTTGACTTTTTTCAAAAGAAAGTTATTAATTAGATCAAGATTATTAACATAAATTGGAATCGAAAAATTATGGTTAAGGATTTAAATTGGTTCGCAATTTTTCTTATAACTTAATTAAAGATGTCTTTAAATCTTTTAAATCATTTGACCTTTGACCCTAAATTTATATTTCTTCTTAATTTAAACATTTTAGCTAAAAGTTGAATAGAGCAACAGGTGTTTCTAATAAACTATTTAATAACTAAATAAATAGCTATAAAATTGTGTTACAAACTCGTTAAATAAATTCTAAAAACTAAAACGCAAATACCAAAAAATATTCCAAAGGAATCAAAATTTGAAGGAAGATAAAATAAATATTGAAAAAAATCCTTGTTAAGGTAAATGAAAGAAGATACAACAAATTCGAAGAAACAATAATACGAAAAAAAAAAACAGAGTAAATATCATAAAAAATACTAAAATAGATTTGAAAATAAAAGAAAATAAACAACAAAAAATATCCTTAAATAAACTAAAGATTAATAAACTTTTACAAAATTTACTTTTAGCAAAAAATAGTTAAACAAACTAATAAATAGTTAAAGCGTGTAAAATGTTAATAGAGAGCCAATGAAAAGCGAAAGTCTACTCGTATACAGAAATTTATAGATAGACATATTGACGTTTGAGCAATTTTTTATCACTCAGACATGAAAACGGAAGCAGGGCTATAGATATAGTAGACAGACCTAAAAGAAAGAAAAAAAAATACTAGGTGTTCACTGATAGATAATATCAGTTTTCGTCATTTATTAAATGACGACAAACCTTGTAAAAATATTACGCAGTTTTTCTGGTTAATTGATATTTACTAGTAGTTTTCTGCTAATATAAATTTTAGGCTATAGAAAATTTAGGCTTTGTTTGTTTTTAAGAAGAATACAGGGTCCTAAGAAAATATATTAAAGAGAAATTTTTTTACGAAATTAAAATACCAAGAAAAAATGGCCTAAAATTCGAGATTTTTGTCTGTAAAAGCTTTCTCTGTTTTAGTTGAATAATGAAATAATTTAAGACAATTTTTTTTATTCTTGACTTAATTTACTCTTTTGCTTATAACTTTGGTAATAAAACTTGAAATTTGTTTCTACAAATTTTTAATAATTCTTAATTCTTTATAAAATAATATAACGAAAGTTTTATTTTATTTTCAAAAGTCGCCTAAGAGTAAAAATTTTACGAAACCCTAAAAAAATTTGAAATTTTTGTAAAAAATTATTAAAGGTTTTTGCTAAAATATAAACCTGCATTCTGACTTTTCTTAATTTGAAACATATTTTTAATAATCATCTTTATTGCTTAATATTATTTCCACTTTTTATTTTAAAAAATTTAGTTTTATTTTTTTTTTTTTAATTTTTATAAATTATACTTTTGCTTATAACTTTAAAAATATTTAAGAAAAGTTTTACCAAAAAATTTATAAAGAACCCTAATACTTTACCTTATAAAAAAATGAAAATTTTATTTCATTATGACAATTCATTTTGACAGAACAAATTTTCAAATTCAAAAATGTTTGAAAAAAAAAAAATGAAATTTTCTTTAACAAAAATTTTCAAAAATATGGCCCTATATTAAGATTCTTATTGATTTAAAACAAGTTTTAAATAAATCTGCTTCAATTTGGAATATTTATTCTAATTTTTGTTTCAAAAATTTTCGTTTTGAGTTTTTTTTAATTTTATCATAAATTATACTTTTGCTTATAACTTTAAAAATATTTTAGGAAAGTTTTTCCAAAAACTGTACAATGAATCCTAATACTTTACTTTATAATATAATGAAAATTTTATTTGATTATCCTAATTCGTTTTGTTGGAAAATATTTTCAAAGTCAAAAATTTATATATCAAAAAAAAAAATTTAGTTTTCTTTAACAAAAATTTTCAGAAATATGGCCCTATATTAAGACTTTTCTTGTTTTAAAGCAAGTTTTAAAAAATTTTTCTCTAATTTCGAATGTTTTTGCACTTAAGGTTTCAAAAACTCAGTCATAATTTATACTTTTGCTTATAACTTTAGCAATATTTGAGGAAAGTTTTACCAAAAATATGTACATGGTTCCTAATATTTTACCTTATAATTCAATAAAAGATTTAATTAATTATGACAATTCGTTTTGACAGAAAAAATGTTCAAAGTCAAAAATATATGCAAAAAATGGAATTTTCTTTAACCAATATTTTCAAAAATATGACCCTATATTAAGACTTTTCTTGTTTTAAATCAAGTTTTAAATAATTTTTCTTTAAATTAGAATATTTGTTTTTACTTTAAGTTTTAAAAACTCAGTTTTGTGTTTCTTTCCATTTTATGATAATTTACACTTTTGCTTATAACTTTTACAATATTTGAGAAAAGTTTTACCAAAAAAATGTAAATGGTTCCTAATACTTTTCCTTATTTAATTATGACTATTCGTTTTGACAGAAAAAATTTTCAAAGTCAAAAATTTATGCAGCAAAGTGAAATTTTCTTTAGCTAAAATTATAAAAAATATGGCCCTATTTTAAAACTATTCTTGAGTAAAAACAAGTTTTGGATAATTTTTCTTCTGTTTTGTATATTTTTACCACTTTAGGCCTAAAAAACTCAGTTTTGATTTTCTTGTCCATTTTGTCATAATTTATACTTTTGCTTATAACTTGAGTAATATTTGAGGAAAGTTTTTGCAACAAATGTTCAATGGTTCCTAATATTTTACCTTATAATATAAAGAAAATTTTATTTGATTATATTAATTCGTTGTGTTAGGAAAAATTTTCAAAGTCAAAAATTAATGACAAAAAAATTTTTAACTTCTTTAAAAAAAAATTCAAAAATATGTCCCTGTATTTAAACTGTGATTTAAAATAAGTTTTGGAAAATTCTTTTCGGTTTCAAATATTTTTTATGCTTTTTGTTTAAAAATATTCATTTGTGAAATTGTGTTTCAATTTTGTCATAATTTATACTTTTGCATATAACTTTAGCAATATTTGAGGGAATTTTTTCAAAAAAATTCCAATGTTTCCTAATACTTTTCTTAATAATATATTGAAAATTTTATTTAGTTATTTTAATTCCTCTGGAAGGGAAAATTTCCAAAGTCAAAATTTAACAATAAAAAAATTTTTTTTACTAAAAACTTTTATTTTCTCTACATTTTTAAAAGGGGACGAGGGGGTCATTGTTAGTTTTTTTAATTGTAGCCCCTATTAATGTTATTGAGCTATTAAATTCGAATAAAAACAAATTAATTGCTCAATTATTTTTCCAATATTTTTTTAGGCTTTTAATATATGTTTCAATATAAAATTTGTTTATTATTTGCATTTATTGTATATTTACAAATATTTAATTTTCATACAAACAATTCAAAACGCAAAAGTTTTTTTGCGAACAAGTTTTTTTGATTCAAAAAGAAAATACAGGGTAATCAAAGGAATTTCAGTTTTTGTACGAAACTTTGAATACAAAGTCTCAAAATTTTTGTTTGTTTTACTGGGAAAAGCAATAACAAAAAAAATGGTTATAAAAATTCATTCATTGTGAAAATTTTGTTTCCTACTTCCATTCAACATTTTCCAACAAATGTTTATTTTCACAAAAGTGAAGAATTTTCTTGTGTTTTTTTTGCGGGTTTTACTTTTATAAGAGAAGAAAAATAAAGAAAAACAGGTCATAATTTGTCCAAAGTTTATAGGCGAGAGTGGTGGCTGCCAGGAACACACAATATGTTTTCATATGGCCTGGTCAGTTTGTTTAATATGGGTCTGTAATCATCATCATCATCATTATCATCATCAATATCATCATTCATTGATATAACAATGAATGACCATTTATTTAGATGGGGCACAAATGGCAAAAAAAAATGGCCAAATAGACGAAAAAAAGACGCATTGATTTTTAGATATTTTCAGCAATAAATTATAACAACAAAAGTTATAACAAATAAATTATTTATATAAATGTATCTGTATGTTTTCGAAAATGAATGAATTTCTTTGGTTTTGGTGTAATTAAGGTGAAATATTATAAATTTTTGGGTACAAAAATATTAAATAAAATTTAATGGGAAACTAAAGAGATGAAGAAAATTTAAAAAATTGTATGCTTTAATCACATTTTGGCGAAATTCTTGAATTTAAAAATTTATTTAAGATAACTTTAAAATTAAAAAGAAAATTAAAAAAAATTCTTATTTTTTTAAGATTTTTTGATTTTATAAAATTTACACCACAAAACCCGCTTAAGATAATCGAACAAAACATTTTATAAAATATTTAAAATTTCAAAAATATTCCCTATATTTAAACTATGATCTTTAAGAAGATATGATTTTTTTTTTTAGTTTTAAATATTTTTTTTTTTAATTTTTGTTTACAAAACTTCACTTTTTAAATTTTTCAAATTTGGTCATAATTTATACTTTTGCTTATAACTTTATCAAAATTTAAGAAAAGTTTTTCAAAAAAATTTCAAATGTTTCCTAATACTTTACCAAATAGAATAATGGAAATTTAATTTGATTATATTTAATTGTCTTGTTAGAAAAAATTTTCAAAGTCAAATATATTTATGTCAGAAAAAATTTTAATTTTCTATAAGAAAAAATTTCAAAAATATATTAAGAGTATTCGTGATCTTAAACCAATTTTGAATAATTCTTCTTCAATTTTGAATATTTTTTTCTTAAGTTTTAAGAAATAAGTTAATAAATATTGCTTCAAAGTTAATTTTTTTTCAAAGATTTTTTGATTTTGAAAAGTTTTCAACTCAAAACCGCATGAGATAATGTAACAAAATTTTCAGTATAATATTTTACAAAGAACTAGGAATAATTAAATTTGTTAGAAAGAAATTTTACTCCATTATTGCAAAAGTTATAAGGAAAAGTATAAAAAAAATCTAGAACGAAAAACTTTGTATAAAATTTTCTCACCAAAACAAATTAAGATAAAGGCACAAGGCCAATACACGCGGCATGCGGCTGCGGGCGGTCGTAGTATTGCCAGTACATAAAATGTGCGTTTGTTTACAAAAATATTCATATAAAAATATATTTGAGTAGGATATAATTAAATCTGGCAGCACTGAACAAAGTTCTACTTTTTTCCTTTGCCACTTCAAATTTGACAAATCAAAAAACAGCTGATTGCCGCCTGCGGCCGCTTCCCACGTGCATTGACCTTCTACCTTAAGAGGTTTGTCTTTTATGTAGAAGAGCCAATCTAATCTTAAGCCTATCTAAGTAGTACTTTTATAGAACGATAAATTGAACTGCCCTTAGATAAAATTTTCTCAGAAATTTCAAAATTTTTTGATTTTTGAAAAATTTTCTATTCAATAACAATTGAGATAATTAAACAAATATTTCATAATATTAGTTTGTAAAGTATTAGGAATCATTTAAAAAAAATTCAAACAATTTTCAAAAATATTTGATGAAGTTATAAGAAAAAGTATAAAAAGAAAGTCATAGTCAAAAATTTTATTTTCTCATCAAAACGAATTGAAAAGCGAGGGTTGGCTTTTATATACATAAAAGAGGTGATCGCCAAAACTGGAGCCTTTTTTAGACAAATCTTATTATAAAAATGGTACATCCCTCAAAGGCAGCTATATTGAATTTTTTTTAAAATTTTGAAAATTTTTGAATTTATAACAAATTTTCAATTCGAGACGAATTGAGATAATAAAACAAAACTTTCATAATATTATTTTGTAAAGTAGTAGGAATCATTTAAAAGAATTTCAAAGAATTTTCTAAAATATTGATAAAGTTATAAGAAAAATTCAAATATGACAAAAAAAAAAAAAATAAAGGTCATATTTTTTTCATTATTTCATTAAAACGTATTAAAAAACGAGGGTTGGCTTTTATAGAGAAGAGGAACCTATTTTGAGACTAAAGACAAATCTAACCATTAAAATGGTATCGCCCTCGAAGGTGGCTTTATTGAATTTTCCTTAGAATTTATAATTTTTTTCAATTTTGACAAATTTTCAATTCAAGACGAATTGAGATAATTGAACAAAAGTTTCATTATATTATTAAGTAAAGTGTTAGGAATCATTTAAAAGAAATTCAAACAATTTTCTAAAATATTGATAAAGTTATAAGCAAAATTATAAGTTAAGTAAGAGTTGAAAATTTAACTCAAGTAAGGAACAAAATATTGGGCTTTCGAATACAATATCTTTTAAGTAAAAAAAAAATAGTTTTGTCTTCACTTATAGATTTCATTCCTTTAAATCACTGCCTTTTAAAAACATTTATTTCAGATCAATTTCAATGCCAAATAAGTTACAAGAAAAATGCATAAAATAAAAAAAATCTTTATGTCTTTTACACGTTTTGAAAACAGATTGATTTTCTTTGATTTTCAATTAATGGCTTGTAAAAAATTTATATTTTTTGTAAATTTACAGGAAATCTATAAATTGATGGATGTGGATGGCAAGTTATGAAAAGCGTAATTAATTTTGAATATAAATAAAAAAAATGTTGGGATTTGAAATAACAAACAAGAGAAAAGTTTATTAAAACTTTAGAAAAAGAGGACAAAATTGTCATAAACGAAAAATAGTGATATTACAAGCTTATAAATCAAAATATCTATACAAATTTCCTATTATAAAGCTTTGACAATTTTATTATTCGTTTATGAATTAGGGGGTTTATTTATATTTTTGTTTATAACTTTCTCAGTTTTTAAGAAATTTGTTCTCAAAGAATTTTAAATGTTTCCTTATACTTTATAACATAATGTCAAGAAAGTTTTATTTGATTATTCAAAGCCATCTTAAGGTGAAAATTTTTCAAAACTAAAAAAAAAATCTTAAGAAAAATGGTAGAATTTTTGTACATAAAAATACCCTAATATTAACTTTTTTGACCTAAAATGAGTTTTTTTAATACTTTTCAATTTTTATTATATCATCCTTTTAGTTTTTACTTAAAATATTTCAGTTTTTTTGTTTTTTCCTTTTGCCATAATCTGTAGTTTTGCTTATAACTTAAGTAAAATTTTTGGAAATTTTTTCAAAAAAATTTCAAATGATTCCTAATACCTTACCAAATAATATAATGTAAGTTTTATTTGATTTTTTCAATTCGTCTTGATATGAAAAATTTTCAAAGTTAAAAAATCATGCAAAAAAATTTTAAGAAAATTTTTTATGAAAATTTTTTTTTTAACATAACATTTAAAAAAATGTATTTTAAATTAGGAAGAGATTTTTAATAATCTTCTAAAATACACCCCCAATTAATGTAATTAAAAATTTTGAAATTTTTCATATACATTTTTAAGCACTCAAAAATCTTATAAATTTTATTCCAAAAAAAATACATTCTCATGTCATTGAAATATTTTTTTAAAATCCACCAAATACAGAAATTTCAAAAAATCTTCTAAACACACCCCTTTTACAACCAAGTTTTTAAATCAAAATATTTATATAAAGACAAAAAGGAAAAATGTTTAAAATATAAAGCAAAAATTTGTCAATTCCAATGAATACCAAGACCTCAATATTTTCTATGTCAAAGAATGTTTATACACTCTCTTTCTCTATCAAAGAAGAACATTTTAATTTAGTTTACAATGATAAAAGATTTTTGAAAAAATGCGTGAGTGTAATTTGAAAATTTTTTCAAAATTTCTTGCGAAATCATAAAGAATTTTTTGGTTATTTTTGTGCAATAATTTTCGTGTTAAATAATGCATGAAAATGTTTAGATTTGAAAAAAAATTTGTAAATCCTTTGGCTAATTAAAAGAAGAAATATGTACATTCAAAATTATTTATATAGAAAACGGGGTTAAATTATTTTCAAATGGAAAACAAAAAATTAACAAAAATTCCTTCAAATTTCCAAAGTTTTTTTTTCGACTAAATTTATTTTTTTCTTAATAACTCTCGCAAAAGTTATTCGAAAAATTCTATAGAAATTTCTTTTTATAGCCATTAATCCCTAAAACAAATTTCCGAGAAAATTGTTTGATTATCCTAATTCGTAAAGTAATAAAAATAATCAAAACTAGAATTTTGAAATAATAAATTTTACCAAAACTCCCTAATAAAGAGTCTATTATTGTTATTTAATTAAAAACATTTCATTGTCTAATCGTTAATCCGTCTTTTTCTAAATATTTAAGTCAAAACAAAAGAGTAATCTTAAACTTGTTTACTTTTTTTCTTATAACTTTGGTAAAAATTGAGAAAAATATGTATAAAAAAAATCGTTTAAATCCTAATAGTCCATAAAATAACATTCTGTGAAAATAATTAAACTATCTAAAATCGTTAAGACAAGAAAAATCATCAAAGTCAAAATTTCGAAAAAAAAATTGCAAACAAAAATCTAGGTCAAAATGACTGCAATCGAGAACTTCTAAAGGCTTTTATACAAAAACTTGATAATTTTCATCAAACATCCATTTTTCATTAAATATTTCCTTTAAATTTCAAAACTTTTCGACATTCTCTTCGAAAGTATTTCTTAGTGAATTTGTATTTATTTCCAAATATTTTTGGAAATTATGTTTCATTTATATTTCGAAATAATTTCATAAAATTACAAAGAAAAAACTCTCTGCCTTAAAAATGAAATTATATTTATGCTTAAAAATTTTAAAAGTAATTGAAAACTTAACAAAAAGTTTTTCTAATTGAAATTAATAGTAATTTTGCAATAGGGTATGGAAAAAACATGAACGTGCTTATAACTAAATAAATGAAATTTACGTGAAATTCTTAAATAAACATTTAATCAAAAAAGTTGGAAAGAAAAATTAGAAGGGCTTCAAATATAGAACAGCCCCGAAACAGAAATAAAACTGAACTAGAGCAGAATCAGAAAAATTGTAAAGTAGAAATAGAGCATAACTAGAAATTTATAAGAGCAGAACTTAAAGAAAACTAGAACTAGAACAGAACAAGAACAGAACTAGAACAGAACTAGAACAGAACTAGAACAGAACTAGAACAGAACTAGAACAGAACTAGAACAGAACTAGAACAGAACTAGAACAGAACTAGAACAGAACTAGAACAGAACTAGAACAGAACTAGAACAGAACTAGAACAGAACTAGAACAGAACTAGAACAGAACTAGAACAGAACTAGAACAGAACTAGAACAGAACTAGAACAGAACTAGAACAGAACTAGAACAGAACTAGAACAGAACTAGAACAGAACTAGAACAGAACTAGAACAGAACTAGAACAGAACTAGAACAGAACTAGAACAGAACTAGAACAGAACTAGAACAGAACTAGAACAGAACTAGAACAGAACTAGAACAGAACTAGAACAGAACTAGAACAGAACTAGAACAGAACTAGAACAGAACTAGAACAGAACTAGAACAGAACTAGAACAGAACTAGAACAGAACTAGAACAGAGCTAGAACAGAACTAGAACAGAACTAGAACAGAACTAGAACAGAATTAGAACAGAACTAGAACAGAACTAGAACAGAACTAGAACAGAACTAGAACAGAACTAGAACAGAACTAGAACAGAACTAGAACAGAACTAGAACAGAACTAGAACAGAACTAGAACAGAACTAGAACAGAACTAGAACAGAACTAGAACAGAACTAGAACAGAACTAGAACAGAACTAGAACAGAACTAGAACAGAACTAGAACAGAACTAGAACAGAACTAGAACAGAACTAGAACAGAACTAGAACAGAACTAGAACAGAACTAGAACAGAACTAGAACAGAACTAGAACAGAACTAGAACAGAACTAGAACAGAACTAGAACAGAACTAGAACAGAACTAGAACAGAACTAGAACAGAACTAGAACAGAACTAGAACAGAACTAGAACAGAACTAGAACAGAACTAGAACAGAACTAGAACAGAACTAGAACAGAACTAGAACAGAACTAGAACAGAACTAGAACAGAACTAGAACAGAACTAGAACAGAACTAGAACAGAACTAGAACAGAACTAGAACAGAACTAGAACAGAACTAGAACAGAACTAGAACAGAACTAGAACAGAACTAGAACAGAACTAGAACAGAACTAGAACAGAACTAGAACAGAACTAGAACAGAACTAGAACAGAACTAGAACAGAACTAGAACAGAACTAGAACAGAACTAGAACAGAACTAGAACAGAACTAGAACAGAACTAGAACAGAACTAGAACAGAACTAGAACAGAACTAGAACAGAACTAGAACAGAACTAGAACAGAACTAGAACAGAACTAGAACAGAACTAGAACAGAACTAGAACAGAACTAGAACAGAACTAGAACAGAACTAGAACAGAACTAGAACAGAACTAGAACAGAACTAGAACAGAACTAGAACAGAACTAGAACAGAACTAGAACAGAACTAGAACAGAACTAGAACAGAACTAGAACAGAACTAGAACAGAACTAGAACAGAACTAGAACAGAACTAGAACAGAACTAGAACAGAACTAGAACAGAACTAGAACAGAACTAGAACAGAACTAGAACAGAACTAGAACAGAACTAGAACAGAACTAGAACAGAACTAGAACAGAACTAGAACAGAACTAGAACAGAACTAGAACAGAACTAGAACAGAACTAGAACAGAACTAGAACAGAACTAGAACAGAACTAGAACAGAACTAGAACAGAACTAGAACAGAACTAGAACAGAACTAGAACAGAACTAGAACAGAACTAGAACAGAACTAGAACAGAACTAGAACAGAACTAGAACAGAACTAGAACAGAACTAGAACAGAACTAGAACAGAACTAGAACAGAACTAGAACAGAACTAGAACAGAACTAGAACAGAACTAGAACAGAACTAGAACAGAACTAGAACAGAACTAGAACAGAACTAGAACAGAACTAGAACAGAACTAGAACAGAACTAGAACAGAACTAGAACAGAACTAGAACAGAACTAGTACAGAACTAGAACAGAACTAGAACAGAACTAGAACAGAACTAGAACAGAACTAGAACAGAACTAGAACAGAACTAGAACAGAACTAGAACAGAACTAGAACAGAACTAGAACAGAACTAGAACAGAACTAGAACAGAACTAGAACAGAGCTAGAACAGAACTAGAACAGAACTAGAACAGAACTAGAACAGAATTAGAACAGAACTAGAACAGAACTAGAACAGAACTAGAACAGAACTAGAACAGAACTAGAACAGAACTAGAACAGAACTAGAACAGAACTAGAACAGAACTAGAACAGAACTAGAACAGAACTAGAACAGAACTAGAACAGAACTAGAACAGAACTAGAACAGAACTAGAACAGAACTAGAACAGAACTAGAACAGAACTAGAACAGAACTAGAACAGAACTAGAACAGAACTAGAACAGAACTAGAACAGAACTAGAACAGAACTAGAACAGAACTAGAACAGAACTAGAACAGAACTAGAACAGAACTAGAACAGAACTAGAACAGAACTAGAACAGAACTAGAACAGAACTAGAACAGAACTAGAACAGAACTAGAACAGAACTAGAACAGAACTAGAACAGAACTAGAACAGAACTAGAACAGAACTAGAACAGAACTAGAACAGAACTAGAACAGAACTAGAACAGAACTAGAACAGAACTAGAACAGAACTAGAACAGAACTAGAACAGAACTAGAACAGAACTAGAACAGAACTAGAACAGAACTAGAACAGAACTAGAACAGAACTAGAACAGAACTAGAACAGAACTAGAACAGAACTAGAACAGAACTAGAACAGAACTAGAACAGAACTAGAACTAGAACAGAACTAGAACAGAACTAGAACTGAACTAGAACTGTACCAGAACAGATTTATACCAAAACTAGAGGGGAAATTAAAAATTAATTTCTGCCTAGTCTGACTTATAAAGATTAAAATTGATTTTAGTTAGACTAAAACTTACTTCAATAAAAACCTTCAAAACTGAACATAACTCCAATTAAAGGTTAACATTTTGGCTTTATAACAATATATAAATCATCTGCAATAATTAAAAATTAATTTCTGCCTAGTCTGACTTATAAAGATTAAAATTGATTTTAGTTAGACTAAAACTTACTTCAATAAAAACCTTCAAAACTGAACATAACTCCAATTAAAGGTTAACATTTTGGCTTTATAACAATATATAAATCATCTGCAAATAATTGCATATTAAGCCAAAAATTACTAAGGAGTAACAAAAGAAAATATTTTTCTGTTCTACTTGAAATGAAAAATAAAAATATTCACAAATTTTGTAAAGCCAAAACATTTTTGTACGTCAACGTACAAAAACAAATGTATATCAAATTATAGGCTTAATTCTTAGCTTTCCAAAGGTATCTAAAGCATCTGCATATTTTTGCATATTTAGCTTAAAAACAATAATCAGTGACATGATTAGTAAATTTACAAAATAAGTCTAAAGTACAACAAATCGAAAGTAATGTCTTTTAGTTATAAAGTGATATATCCAATTAAAGCTTAAAATCCGTTCTTTACAACAATATATGAATCATGTGCATATATTTGCATATTTAGAACTAAACGAGAAAAGAAAGGGAGACACCAGGAGAAATTCTAGTTCTAAAATCTAGATTTGGTTTCGAGAATTTTCGTGGTAAGTAATTTATTAAAATGTTCATTTTTAAATAAGAATTGTGCAAATTTAATATTTCAATAATAATAATTACAAAATTTTCTAATATTTTTCTTTAATTTTCACTTAAAGAAAATCCACTTAAAATAATTTTTAATTTTAATTTCTTAAAATCTTTCAAATGTTAAAATACACTTTTAAAGCACTTTATGGTTCAAAATTTATTTTATTTTTATTATTATTGTTATTATTATTATTTTCAATATTTCAAAAATGAATTTATTTTGTATGTACGAATTTCGAAATGCGTATTTGAATTTTTTTGTATATTCTTTTTTTGAGATCAAATCAAAATTTTGTAAATTCTTTATATGTTACAGGTTTTTCTTTATTCTTTATCTTTTTGAATTCATTTGGTAATAGAAAAGTTTTTCTTTTTCACTTTTTTTAGAAAATCACTTAAAGCGTGCGAAATTATTTTTGAAAATCACAAAACACATTAACAAAATCGAAAGACGGACACACTCAGAAGTGAATTTAAACGTATTTCAAAGAAAATTTCTACTTCTAGTAAAGAAATAAATTTTCATTTTCCACGGAGTAAATCAAATTGTTGTGAAAGCCACACGTTTTGCGGGCATACTGACTTGGTATGACTGAAAGCACTTGGGGCCAAAAACAAATGGCTAAAGAAAAATAACAAAAACAATATAAAAATCGTGGAAAATATTTTCAAAACAAAACTTTTGTTTCAAGAAAAAGCAGGAAAATTTAGAGAATAACAGATCAAAACAAAACTGATGATAATAATAAGGAAAAATAAACAAACAGAAATAAAATTATATTTTTAAGGGAAAATTATAAAAGAAAGCTTTTGAAAAAGCTCTGAGAAAAAAGCTTGGAAAAGCCTTAGGAGTCAAAAGCTTTATAATTTGAATTCAAATTAAATTATGTTACTTTAACTAACTATAAATGAAACGTTTTCCGTTATTTTGTAGCTTAAAGCTTTTCAAAATATTTCCAAAGCTTTTTGCCCTAACTTAGAACTCTTTACATTTTTCCGTGATATTATTTTTCTACCATAATTTTACACTTTTTCTCTTTTTTTAAAGTATGATTTTAAAAAATCTTGGTAATATTTGTTTAATCATAGTTTTCTTACATTTTATCAATTCTTTTTTTTTCTTAATTTCCCAAAATTTTCTTTTTATTTATATTTTCTCATATACAAATGACTAACGTGGGCTTTTTCTTTTCTTATTCTATAAACAATTTTTTTTATTATAATTTTAAAAGAATATTGACATTTAACTGAGGAATTTTTATTATCCATGCAAAATTTTATCGTGGCTCATAAATTTTTCTCAAAAATATTTTCGGATTTAAATAAAAAAAAGTCTTAAAAAGAAAGAAAACGAAATTATTTAAATCTGCGAGAACTTATTACAAAAAATTGTTGAAATTTATTTTATTGGAAATTCAAAAACGTTTTAATTATTGGAATCTGTTTACAAATTTAAAGAAAAATTGTTATATATAAAGAAAACATAACTTCCTTATTGAAATTTTATATAAAATCCATTTTGTGTCTAATATTGTGAATTATGAAGATAAAATTTGATTTTAATTAGACTGTAACTTTCTTGAATAATAACCTACAAAGCCAAATTTATTTCAAATTAAAGGCTTAAATCTCAGCATAATAACAAAACCAAAATCATGTGCATTTATTTGCATATTTAGCCAAAAATCAGTATTGAGTAAAAAATCTAATCTGACTTAGGAAGAAAAAAATTTCATTTCATTTGGACTTAACTTTCTTTAATAAAAACCTACCAAGCCAAATTTATTTCAAATTAAAGGCTCAAATCTCAGCTTAGTAAGAAAACCTAAATCATCTGCATATATTTGCACATCTAGCCAAAAAATTTTATTCATTTTGACTAAAACTTTCTTAAATGGAAACCTACGAAACTAAAAATATATCCAATGAAAGGCCTAAATCTTAGCTTAAAAAGAATATATAAATCATTTGCATTTATTTGCATATGTAGCAAAAAATCGGTATTAAGGGAAAAATCAAAATTTTGAATAGACTAACTTACGATGACAAAATTTCATTTCATTTGGACTAAAACTTTCTTTAATGAAAACCTACAAAACTAAGAATTAACACAATAAAAGGCCTAAATCTCGGCTTTAGAAAAAAATATATATAATATGCATATATTTGCACATCTAGCCAAAAATTAAATCTGACTTACGAAGAAAAAAATGAATTTCATTTGGACGAAAAGTTTATTTAATGAAAACTTATGAAACTAAAAAAATATCCAATGAAAGGCTTAAGTCTCAGCTTTAAAAAAATATATAGATCATATGTATTTATTTGCATATCTAGTCAAAAATCAGTATTGAGTGAAAAATCTATTTTTTATGTCTGACTTATGAAAAAAAGTTTCATTTTAAGTTTAAGTCCAAACTTTCTTAAATAAAAATCTACGAAACTAAGAATATTCCCAATGAAAGCCCTTAATCTCAGCTTTAAAAGAATGTATAAATCATATGCATTTATTTGCATATCTAGCCAAAAATCAGTTTTGAGTGAAAAATTTAAATTTTGGTTTGTCAGACTTACGAAGAAAAAATTTCATTTCATTTGGACTAAAAATTTCTTTAATGAAAACCTACGAAACTTAGAATAAACGCAATAAAATACATAAATCTTGGCTTTAGAAGAATATATAAAACATATGCATTTATTTGCATATTTAGCTTAAAATCTGTATTGAGTGAAAAATAAATTTAATTTCATTTAGACTAAAACCTTCTTTAAAATAAAATCTGAATCATCTGCATTTATTTGCATTCAACTGCATATTTTTGCTTATTTAGCATAAAATCCGTAATGTGTAAAAAATCTGATAAAAAAAATCGATTTTAAAATTGAGTTTAATTAGATTAAAACTTTCTTCAATGAAAACCTATAAAACTAAAAATATAACCAATGAAAGGGTTAAGTCTTAGCTTTAAAAGAACATCTAAATCATCTGCATTTATTTGCATATAAAGCCAAAAATAAGTAATTTGTAAAAAATCTCATATAAAAACTGATTTTTTGCCTTAAAGTGTGATTTATTAAGGTAAAATTAGTTTTTAGTTAGACTGAAGAAAACTTCAAAACTAAACTTATTTCCAATTAAAGACTAAAATCTTAGCTTTATAATTGTATACCATTCAACTGCATATTTTTGCATATTTAGCATAAAATCAGTAATGAGTGAAAAATCTGTTAACAGTAATAAGTGAAAAAACTGATACAAAGATTTTAAAATTATGTTGCATTAGACTAAAACTTTCTTCAATGAAAAATTATGAAACTAAAAATATAACCAATGAAAGGGCTTAGTCTTAGCTTTAAAAGAACATCTAAATCATCTGCATTTATTTGCATATTAAGTCAAAAATAAGTAAATTGTATTTTGTATGTAAAAAATCTCATATAAAAACTGATTTTTTGCCTTAAAGTGTGATTTATGAAGGTAAAATTAGTTTTTAGTTAGACTGAAACTTTCTTCAATGAAAACCTTCAAAACTAAATTTATTTCCAATTAAAGACTAAAATCGAAGCTTTACAATGATATACCATTGAAATGCATATACTTGCATATTAAGCATTAAACCAGTAATGAATAAAAAATCTGATATAAAAATCGATTTTAAAATGAAGTTTAATAAGACAGAAACTTTCTCAAATAAAAAACTTCAAAACTGGACTTATTTCCAATTAAGGGCTGCAATCTTAATTTTATAACAATATATAAGTCGTGATCTAATTCAGAAACATTTTTGAGAAAAACTACATATAAAAATCATTAACCTAAATTTTTGTTCTTTGTGATTCGATTAAGCTAAAAAGTTCTTTTAATACAAACCTAAAAAACAAATGTATCTCAAATTAAAGGCTAAAGTCTTAGCTTTCCAACAGTATCTAAATTATTTGCATATATTTGCATATTTAGGCTTAAATCAAGAAAGTTTTTAAATGCAACTTTAATGGTCTATAAGTCTGGATTAACATGTGACTTCTACCACTTAAAACCCAAATGAATCATTGTAGAAGTTATTGAGATTCTGACCATCAGTTTTAGGAGCATTAGATTCATTAACAGAAAATTGCGAGGAATCTTATTGAAATATCAAAATTTATTCAACTGAGTTAAGAAGGTATGGCGATCTGACATTTTTATATCCAAATTTTTCTTTAAAGGAATGAGTAGATATATTTTTAGCTTCTAAGACTTCCTTTTAAGGCCTTATGCTCCTTTAGGAGTCAAGGATAACCTTCTTCTATCATCTCCCCTAATGCCTTCATAATACTTAAAATTACTTAATTTAAAAATTAACTTACTTTGGTCTCGATGTCAAATTTGGATCTGAAGTTTTACGTTGACTACGATTGCGTTTGTGGGATAGACGTTCCTTATACGATTCCGAGCGATTAACAGAGACGGGAGCACTTTTGTTTTGTTGATGTTGTTGGTGTAAACTGAAAAATGATATAATAAAATTTTCAATACAGATTTACAAATGCATATATTTTAACTACATACCGTTCTCTGCGTAGAAGACCCTCATTTGCGTCCTGCGCATTTATGTCATTAAGGGCTGCTGTACCGCCAATGCCACCAATCCCAACCATTGCATTGACTCCACCCGGCGAAACAGCACCTAAATTTTGTTGTGCTCCGGCAGACAGAGAGGCTGAGTTGGTGGCATCTGTACAGGCTCCCATGTTAGTGCCGGGACCACCGGCACTACCGCCCATGGCGCCCATGCTAGTGTCGGCGCCATGAAATGATGTTTGTAAATCGCTGGCATTTAAATGCGCAGAGGTATTGCCATTGGAGCGTATTGATAAATTAGCTGAATCCGTCCTGCGGTCTGAGGGATGCCTTTGTATGGAAGTGGAGTTTAAACGTTCTAGAGGAGGAAGTAAAATTATTACTTACATTTTTAAAATTAAAAATTTTGAGCTATAGATTAAATTGCATTTAAGTTTGAGAAATCGGATAGAGCTTTCAAGTAAACCGAAATTATAGCTATAAATTATTAGCTTTGAGTCGAAGCTTAAGGCTTATGGTAAAAATCTAACTCTGAACTAATTCTAAGTAAGTTTAAAATCTTTTCTGATAAAATAGCCTAAAAACTTTTAGTGAAAGGGCAGGGTTATAAATTAGATGAAAGCTTTTAAACTTTCTTAAGTTTTAAAGCCTTAAAAGTATCAAAGCTTTAAGCTTCCGCTTCATATTATAAAGGAATTATGTTATATGTAAAATCTAAAAACAAAATCAAATTCTAGCTTTTTTCTAAAGCTTTTAAGCTTTCTTTCAACTTTTAGCTTACCAACATTTAACTGCTTATAGTACTCCGGTCCCTCGTTACATTCAACTCCTGCCACAGCAGAAGCGGCTAAGGTCTTACGCTTTTTGGCATTCTTACTGGCAGCCTTACGATTCTTATAGTTATTTGTGGTCTCATTAATCTTTGCGGCTACCCTCGAGGTCAGCGAAGGGGAAGATGTTTTACGTTTGGGCTCCACAATAGTTATCGATTGCTTGACTATTTCCGGAGCACAATCCAATTCATCTTCATCTCGTTCATCGCAGGAATAGAAAGCTTCATCCTCAAAGTTGCCGCTACTTTTGCTGCTATTCGAGCTATTGCGTTTAACCTTGGCCGAGGAGCTATGCAAAGCTCCAGGTTTGGGTGAAAGCTTGCGTTCTTTAACCGGCGGCTTGAGGGAGTCCACATTCAATAAACGATCACAGAAAGAGTTATTTAAACTTTGTTTCTTAACCAGAACCACATTACGCTCTGCCTTTAAATCATTTTCCTTGGGAGCATCCGCCACCACGCCCTCCTGAGAATACTTCAGGGCTATGGGCATGGGTTTACAGCCCGAGGCTACTTGTATAACAGCCGATGCAGCCTCTGAAATGGACTTGCGCCTGATAAAATTAAAGTCATCCGTGTTTAGGAACTTTTTGTTGTTCATCACAAATTTGACCAGAGCCTGTAGATTGAGATTCGTATGAGCTCGATTGGGTTTCTTAGAGTCTTTGTCCGTTTTTGATTTCTTTTGCTGCTGTTGAAGCTTTTGTTTCTCCTCGGCTGCGGCCATTATGGAAGAGGCTGTGGGTATTTTACGAGAGCTACGAGATCTTTTAATACTTTCACGTTTCTCGAGATCTCCGGCTATTTTCGATTTTGAGGAACTTTTTTCTATGCGATTATTACGGAACTTTCGATCGGTTAGGAAAATTTTCTCTTTACCCATATAAGGTAAATTGTCGGGTGAAGAAGAAATGCCGGAATCTTGTTTATTTATTTTAGTTTCCAACTTTTCCTCTGCACTGTCGGAGTCTGTATCATGATCTGAATCGTCATCATCTTCCTCCTCATCATCTTCATCCTCGTCATCATTATCATCATCATCTTCTGCCAAAGCTGTTATGGTAATACCAGGGCTATTATTAGGGAATATATGGGTTAATTGGTCCTTTTTTAATTCTCCACCTTCACTATCTATCGAGTCAGATTTTGTGGACTGATAGAAATTTTTATAGAACTTCTTTTGTTTTTGAGAATCGGAATTCTTCAAAGACTTAAGAGAAGTTTTTCTCTTGTTGCACTGGGTCAGGGAATCACTGTGAGGTAGAGGATTTTGAACTTGATCTTCTTTCTCTTTCGTATTTTGATCTCTATCTTTATCTTTCTCTTTTTCCTTAGGTTTCTTTTTTGTTTTCTCTTTTGATTTCTCTTTTGTTTTCTCTTTTTTAGGTTTTGAGTTTAAGGCAACATTCGGCGGTTCCTGTATTAAATGTTTCTCCTCCATTTCATCAGCTTCTTCCAGAGAAGTTGAAGGTTGATGTTTTAACATGAAATGAGGAGATTTTGATCTTTTCGCTGACTCTCCCAATGAAGAGGATTTCTTGCGAAAACTACCGCGTCGAAATTTATCAAATTTAGAACTGGTTTCATTGTTGTTGTTATTGGTCTCGGGTGTTATATTTCCTGTACTCGATACAGGCGAGTGATTGCCTAAGTCATCTCCATCCTCGGTAGTGGTAGAACCACCGCTGCCCCTTAGGCGAAACCACATACGCGATAAATCGCTCATTTTAGTTGAAGTTTAAGAATTTAATGTTTAACACAAAACTTTAAAATCACATAACTTGTTTCAAACTGTTTCAAATTTGATTCAAATTTGAGTTTTTTGTTTTAACTTTTGATTCCTTATATAAGTTTAAATTATTTTCCTTAATTAAGTATAAAATTTATTATTTTTGTTGTTAAAAATCGTTAATAACTTTCAGGCATTTCGTTTTAAATTCGTTGTTATAGTCAAAATTTCGTTAAAATTCTTTAGCATTTCTGTTTTAGTCAAATTTTAAGTTTAAAATGATGAAAAATTTTAAAATTTTTAATGAAGTGAATTTTATAAACAAAAGAGTTTGGCACCAAAAATATATCAAAATCTTGATGTTTTCACTTTGAATTTTTAAAAAATACTAAAATTTTCCAAAAGCTTTTTTCTTAGTCTTTTATATTTCGATTCCAATTTTTCTTTTGATTTTCATTCACTTTCTTTTAAAAATAATATTTGCATTTTAAAAATTTAAAAATTTTTTCATATATTTTCTTTAATGGCCTTAATGAATGATAAAAATACAGAAAAAATAAAGCAAAAATTATCCATACAAATTTTCTTTTCAAAATGACATTTCTTTATGTTGAAATAAAATAAATGAATTTTATTAAAAAAAATATTCTCGTTGTATTTTCGTTTTCTTCTCAAAGGTCAAGTTTAAAAATTGCAAAATTTTTCGTTACGAAAAAAATTATTTTAAAAATACTTTGAGAATGTTTAATGCTAAAGGAATTTTTAAATACTAAATAACATTTTAATAAATGTTTTTAAATTTTATTTTTGCAATATTTTGTCAATTTTCCACAACTACCTCCCCCTGTCACAAAAAAACAGGTTGTTATCAGTTTAATAAATAAATAAATTTGATTTTGGCTTTTCTATATCTCAATAAACCATTTCCAAGGGAAATTGAAAAAGAACAACAACTAGAAAATAACCAGAATAGAACCAGAACAGAACCAGAAAAGAATACGGACAGAACCAGAACAGAAACAGAATAGAAACAGAACAGAAGCAGAACAGAACAGAACAGAACCAGAACAGAACCAGAACAGAACAGAACCAGAACAGAACCAGAACAGAACCAGAACAGAACCAGAAAAGAACCAGAACAGAACCAGAACAGAACCAGAACAGAACCAGAACAGAACCAGAACAGAACCAGAACAGAACCAGAACAGAACCAGAACAGAACCAGAACAAAACCAGAACAGAACCAGAACAGAACCAGAACAGAACCAGAACAGAACCAGAACAGAACCAGAACAGAACCAGAACAGAACCAGAACAGAACCAGAACAGAACCAGAACAGAACCAGAACAGAACCAGAACAGAACCAGAACAGAACCAGAACAGAACCAGAACAGAACCAGAACAGAACCAGAACAGAACCAGAACAGAACCAGAACAGAACCAGAACAGAACCAGAACAGAACCAGAACAGAACCAGAACAGAACCAGAACAGAACCAGAACAGAACCAGAACAGAACCAGAACAGAACCAGAACAGAACCAGAACAGAACCAGAACAGAACCAGAACAGAACCAGAACAGAACCAGAACAGAACCAGAACAGAACCAGAACAGAACCAGAACAGAACCAGAACAGAACCAGAACAGAACCAGAACAGAACCAGAACAGAACCAGAACAGAACCAGAACAGAACCAGAACAGAACCAGAACAGAACCAGAACAGAACCAGAACAGAACCAGAACAGAACCAGAACAGAACCAGAACAGAACCAGAACAGAACCAGAACAGAACCAGAACAGAACCAGAACAGAACCAGAACAGAACCAGAACAGAACCAGAACAGAACCAGAACAGAACCAGAACAGAACCAGAACAGAACCAGAACAGAACCAGAACAGAACCAGAACAGAACCAGAACAGAACCAGAACAGAACCAGAACAGAACCAGAACAGAACCAGAACAGAACCAGAACAGAACCAGAACAGAACCAGAAGAGAACCAGAACAGAACCAGAACAGAACCAGAACAGAACCAGAACCAGAACAGAACCAGAACAGAACCAGAACAGAACCAGAACAGAACCAGAACAGAACCAGAACAGAACCAGAACAGAACAAGAACAGAACCAGAACAGAACCAGAACAGAACCAGAACAGAACCAGAACAGAACCAGAACAGAACCAGAACAGAACCAGAACAGAACCAGAACAGAACCAGAACTGAACCAGAACAGAACCAGAACAGAACCAGAACAGAACCAGAACAGAACCAGAACAGAACCAGAACAGAACCAGAACAGAACCAGAACAGAACCAGAACAGAACCAGAACAGAACCAGAACAGAACCAGAACAGAACCAGAACAGAACCAGAACAGAACCAGAACAGAACCAGAACAGAACCAGAACAGAACCAGAACAGAACCAGAACAGAACCAGAACAGAACCAGAACAGAACCAGAACAGAACCAGAACAGAACCAGAACAGAACCAGAACAGAACCAGAACAGAACCAGAACAGAAACAGAACAGAACCAGAACAGAACCAGAACAGAAACAGAACAGAACCAGAACAGAACCAGAACAGAACCAGAACAGAACCAGAACAGAACCAGAACAGAACCAGAACAGAACCAGAACAGAACCAGAACAGAACCAGAACAGAACCAGAACAGAACCAGAACAGAACCAGAACAGAACCAGAACAGAACCAGAACAGAACCAGAACAGAACCAGAACAGAACCAGAACAGAACCAGAACAGAACCAGAACAGAACCAGAACAGAACCAGAACAGAACCAGAACAGAACCAGAACAGAACCAGAACAGAACCAGAACAGAACCAGAACAGAACCAGAACAGAACCAGAACAGAACCAGAACAGAACCAGAACAGAAAAAGAACAGAACCAGGACAGAACCGGAGCAGAACTAAAAAGGATAAAAAAGGGTAAAAACTATATTTTGGTACTTTTTTTGACCCATATGTATCTTTTGAACCAATAAAGATAGAAATACAATTTATATCGCAACCGATAGGTACTAGAAAGTTATTAAGCAAGTGTGTGGTACTTTTGCGACTCTTGAGATTCAAATGGGTAAAAAGGGATAATATTCAAGGGCAGTTTTTTTTTTTGGCTTAAGCTTTAAATTTTTTTTTTATGCTAATGAAACTAGAAGTATCATTTATAGACGGGTCGATTAACGTCGAATAAAAATAAAAAAATGTGTTTGGTACTTTTTTGAATTGTGGGGGTAAAAAATCGGTAAAATTTATAGACGAGTTGGTTGACATTGAAGAAAAATAAAAAAAGGTTTTAGTACTTTTTTTTAATTTTGGGGGGTAAAAATCGGTAAACCAAAAGTGAAACAAAAGCTAAATTGGTCTGAAATTAGTACCAAAAAAATTATACATATTGTCCTTTTTCATATTCGGCCGTTTTGGGGTTAAAACGGGGCAAAAAAGGAAAAAAATAGTAACATCATATCTCCAAAACCGACATCGATAGAACAGAACCAGAACATATAAAAACTTAGCCTGGAACTGAACCTAAAACTGTAACTAGAACGGGGCAAAAAACTGATGCGATATTTTTCTTTAAAAAGGGTTATGGTGTCATTAATCCAAAAATATCAATATTTGCTCATGTCTTTTCGAATATCTGTCAATTTGTTTATGGCATAAAAACCTTATCTAATTGATTTTTTATGAACATATGTCTTTAATATTATTCTCCAGACCCGGGAGTATGTGAATGTCTCAGTATTTTGCACTTTATATGCCATAGGTGTACCAAAGTCCAGCGGTTATTAAACAATTACAGATTTCACAGTAATAAAATTAGTAACAAATTTATATTATTTATATTCAGAAAATATTAACAAATACAAAATAAAAAAAAGGTAACTAATATTTTTAAGCAATTGCCTTTTAGTGAAAAGAGTGTGAAGTACCTTTTTAACTTGTAGTTTATTAAGGTATTTTTTGTTTCTGTCCCTCAGCCATGATGTCATCGTACTATTTTGTTTCTAAATGATGTTTAAACAATTATTGGAGTTTACTAACGTTTAAATAATTTATCAAATATAAAAATGAAGTGCTTTTACACTCAAAAAACTTAAGCAGTTATAGTTTGTGGGTTTTTTAAAATGTTAACAGTTTTGTTGGTCAAAATTAACCCTTTGTCTTACGATTTTCTGTTTTTTTGGATAACAATAGGCAAAAGGTAATGTATGAATAACAGTTGTTTGAAAGTCCCATAAAGTGACTATGTCTACATTAAAAACATTTAAATACGAGGCGGGTATAGCTCGTCAATGCCATTTTTGGTACAGAAACGTTTGTGATAACATTACCATTTGATTTTGTGTTTAATAAATTTATAACTGCAAATTTTAAAGCATTTAAATGTGAGAATATGTTAAATTTGGTAAAAAAAAAACGGTTTGGTACAAAAAGAGTTAATGAGTACCTTTACAACAGAATTTTCTTACATTAAAAATATTTTTTTAGGTAAAGTCTATTGAAAAATCTTTTAAAATAAATTTGAGAATATATTAAATTGGGTAAAAAAAACGGTTTGGTACAAAAAGGGTTAATGAGTACCTTTATAACAGTATTTTCTTACACTCAAAATATTTTTTAGGTAAAGTCTATTGACAAATCTTTTAAAATAAATTTGAGAATATATTAAATTGGGTAAAAAAAAAACGGTTTGGTACAAAAAGGGTTAATGAGTACCTTTATAACAGTTTTTTCTTACACTCAAAATATTTTTTAGGTAAGATCTATTGAAAAATCATTTGTCAAAATGAACATAAATTTTTAAATTTTGTTAAGGGTTAGAATGTAATCAAATTTATTCTTGCTTATGATTCATTTAAAATTCTTTACAAAATCTTCAATTCGACTCGTCATTTTGAAATTTTTTACCATAATCAAAAAATTTATAAAAGCCATTAGTTTTCCCCCAAAAAAGCTTTTAATAATTCTCATTATTTGTACCCAAAGACCTTCACTTAAAGAAAAAAATTAGATAATTTTTTTTTATTAAATATAATTTGGCAAAATGCTTAATTAATAAAATGTGTCAGACGTGTTTAAACAAATTAAAAGTTTTCTGCATTTAAGTAGAATAATTTTCTTGAAATTCTCATGACAAAAAAAGTATAAAATTATGAATAGAAATTTCTTGCTAAATTCTTCATGAAAAATTTTCAAAACTTTTATTATAATATTTCAATTTTGTGTTTTAACCCAAAAAAGTAAAGAATTTATAAAAGGGATTTGAATAATTTTAATCATTCAATGATTTACGAGGTTTATGACCAACATTTTATGGTTTTTTTTTTTTTCAAATAAATTCAATCATTTTAATTTTTGCCATCAGTCAATCTAAATTATTTATCGCGTTTTAATATTTTTTTCCTTAAATTTTTTTATGTATGTTTTTCCATTTGGTTGATTTAATTATTTTTGATTAAAATATTGAAACGTTTTTCACTTTTATCAAATGAATTTGTAGATTTACGCAAATGCATCTGTAATTTGGTTTTTAGTTTTTCTATATTTTCTATATTTGTGGTAATAAAAATAATTTTATAGATCAAATTATTGCGCATCTGTTGAGTTAAATGGTATTTTTATTTAAGAAAAAAAAAAAAAAAAAAACAAATATAATTTTAAAAGAAAACTATAAAAACTATTAAATTAAACTATAAAATTTTCAAAGGCCTAAAAATAGGCAATAAATTTTAAATAATTTTTTTTTTAACGAATGTTATTAAGTTAGTACTAAATTCTTGAACAAAACACTCTAATGTTAGATTAATATAGAAAATTGTTAAATTTTAAAACAAAAATATACTAATAGGCGTTTGCTTAAAACAAAAATGTTTGCCTACGTTTAGGCTTAAAATAAATTAATGTATTTCCTTTTAGAAACGTTAAGAAAATTCCACTTTTAGGATTATAAACAGCATAATATGAGGCGTTTTTTGAAAATAACTACTTTGAAAACCTTACATACATCTAGAATTCTTAATAATACACTATTAATATACATATTATTATATATATATAATCATATTCCTACATATCCCCGCCTTATATACAACATTTACAAAAAAAACATTCGTCAACCCACTTAACTTTCTTATCATCATTCATTATCTCACAATTTAATTATAATATTTTTTCCCAAACCCTAACGATAAATTAACCAAAGGCTTTAGCGGAGGTGAAACAAAACAGAGAAATTAAAAAACATTCCAATTGATTGCCTACATTAAGGCGTTTGCAATAAAACGCCTTGAGAGAAACAGAAAATGCATGTAAAAATAGCTCTAACACCAAGTGCAGCAGCACTTTAATTATCTAGAGCATTTTGCTCATTTACCATAAGTAATATTTGCACTTTTCCATAAAGTACCAATTAAAAGTGGGCGGAGGTCGAAGGAGGATGTCAGACGTAATGAAAGACTGACAAGCAACAGGATACTTTAAATTGTTTGGAAAAAGAATGAATAAATAGTAAATGTCAATGTCTATATAGTTAAAAGTAAAAGACGACACAGAACTAGAGCAGAACAGAAACAGAACAGAAACAGAACAGAACTAGAACAGAAACAGAACAGAAACAGAACAGAAACAAAACAGAAACAGAACAGAAACAGAACAGAAACAGAACAGAAACAGAACAGAAACAGAACAGAAACAGAACAGAAACAGAACAGAAACAGAACAGAAACAGAACAGAAACAGAACAGAAACAGAAACAGAACAGAAACAGAACAGAAACAGAACAGAAACAGAACAGAAACAGAACAGAAACATAACAGAAACAGAAACAGAACAGAAACAGAACAGAAACAGAAACAGAACAGAAACAGAACAGAAACAGAACAGAAACAGAACAGAAACAGAACAGAAACAGAACAGAAACAGAACAGAAACAGAACAGAAACAGAACAGAAACAGAACAGAAACAGAGCAGAAACAGAACATAAACAGAACAGAAACAGAACAGAAACAGAACAGAAACAGAACAGAAACAGAACAGAAACAGAACAGAAACAGAACAGAAACAGAACAGAAACAGAACAGAAACAGAACAGAAACAGAACAGAAACAGAACAGAAACAGAACAGAAACAGAACAGAAACAGAACAGAAACAGAACAGAAACAGAACAGAACAGAAACAGAACAGAAACAGAACAGAAACAGAACAGAAACAGAACAGAAACAGAACAGAAACAGAACAGAAACAGAACAGAAACAGAACAGAAACAGAACAGAAACAGAACAGAAACAGAACAGAAACAGAACAGAAACAGAACAGAAACAGAACAGAAACAGAACAGAAACAGAACAGAACAGAAACAGAAACAGAACAGAAACAGAACAGAAACAGAACAGAAACAGAACAGAAACAGAACAGAAACAGAACAGAAACAGAACAGAAACAGAACAGAAACAGAACAGAAACAGAACAGAAACAGAACAGAAACAGAACAGAAACAGAACAGAAACAGAACAGAAACAGAACAGAAACAGAACAGAAACAGAACAGAAACAGAACAGAAACAGAACAGAAACAGAACAGAAACAGAACAGAAACAGAACAGAAACAGAACAGAAACAGAACAGAAACAGAACAGAAACAGAACAGAAACAGAACAGAAACAGAACAGAACAGAAACAGAACAGAAACAGAACAGAAACAGAACAGAAACAGAACAGAAACAGAACAGAAACAGAACAGAACCAGAACAGAACCAGAACAGAACCATAACAGAACCAGAACAGAACCAGAACAGAACCAGAACAGAACCAGAACAGAACCAGAACAGAACCAGAACCAGAACCAGAACAGAACCAGAACAGAACCAGAACAGAACCAGAACAGAACCAGAACAGAACCAGAACAGAACCAGAACCAGAACAGAACCAGAACAGAACCAGAACAGAACCAGAACAAAACCAGAACAGAACCAGAACAGAACCAGAACAGAACCAGAACAGAACCAGAACAGAACCAGAACAGAACCAGAACAGAACCAGAACAGAACCAGAACAGAACCAGAACAGAACCAGAACAGAACCAGAACAGAACCAGAACAGAACCAGAACAGAACCAGAACAGAACCAGAACAGAACCAGAACAGAACCAGAACAGAACCAGAACAGAACCAGAACAGAACCAGAACAGAACCAGAACAGAACCAGAACAGAACCAGAACAGAACCAGAACAGAACTAGAACAGAACCAGAACAGAACCAGAACAGAACCAGAACAGAACCAGAACAGAACCAGAACAGAACCAGAACAGAACCAGAACAGAACCAGAACAGAACCAGAACAGAACCAGAACAGAACCAGAACAGAACCAGAACAGAACCAGAACAGAACCAGAACAGAACCAGAACAGAACCAGAACAGAACCAGAACAGAACCAGAACAGAACCAGAACAGAACCAGAACAGAACCAGAACAGAACCAGAACAGAACCAGAACAGAACCAGAACAGAACCAGAACAGAACCAGAACAGAACCAGAACAGAACCAGAACAGAACCAGAACAGAACCAGAACAGAACCAGAACAGAACCAGAACAGAACCAGAACAGAACCAGAACAGAACCAGAACAGAACCAGAACAGAACCAGAACAGAACCAGAACAGAACCAGAACAGAACCAGAACAGAACCAGAACAGAACCAGAACAGAACCAGAACAGAACCAGAACAGAACCAGAACAGAACCAGAACAGAACCAGAACAGAACCAGAACAGAACCAGAACAGAACCAGAACAGAACCAGAACAGAACCAGAACAGAACCAGAACAGAACCAGAACAGAACCAGAACAGAACCAGAACAGAACCAGAACAGAACCAGAACAGAACCAGAACAGAACCAGAACAGAACCAGAACAGAACCAGAACAGAACCAGAACAGAACCAGAACAGAACCAAAACAGAACCAGAACAGAACCAGAACAGAACCAGAACAGAACCAGAACAGAACCAGAACAGAACCAGAACAGAACCAGAACAGAACCAGAACAGAACCAGAACAGAACCAGAACAGAACCAGAACAGAACCAGAACAGAACCAGAACAGAACCAGAACAGAACCAGAACAGAACCAGAACAGAACCAGAACAGAACCGGAACAGAACCAGAACAAAGCCAGAAAAAAACCAGAACAGAACCAGAACAGGACCAGAACATAACCAGAACTAGACCTAATATAAAACTGATCTAAAATATCTTAGAAAAATCCACTTAATGTGAACAGATCATAAAACGTATGCCTAAAAATTAGTCACCAAATATTAAAAAAAACTGTAAATTTTATTTTTATTTTGTACAATGACTTTTTAAAAATATTTAAAAAAAAATAATGAACAAAACAAATAATAAATAAAATTCCCACTTACATATATATGACATTAGGAAAATATATTAGGGGTATTCGCTAACAAAATTTTTTAAACTTCTCTAAGTGTTTTAACTAGGGTCACAACTAAAAGGTTTTATAATAATTTTTGTCAATACAAATGAATCAATTTGTTCAAAATTTTATCTTTTCTGAATACCCCTAATATTGATTATAATTTATCTTTGTAAACAAAATTTTTATAAAAGTATGTCGTGTTTTTGGTTCAATTTTTTGGCTGATTTTTTCGCAGCTGTTTATTTTATCTATTTTTATTGCATAGACTTTTTCTATAAAAATTGACCAGATTGCCTCTGAGTTCATACAAATAATTTGGCCCCCTTTTTAGATATTTTGTAGTGAAATACAAAAAAAATTCTAATTAATTTTCTCTTATTCGAGTAGACACCATTTAGTCTCACAGGGGCTGGAGTGACGCCAAAAAAAAAAAAAAATAAAATAAAATTTCTTTTAATGTTTTTTACGAAAAAGAAGTAGAAGCACAAAGTGTTGCTTCATGATTTGGATTTAAAATGTTAAGGGTTTTGTAAAGATTGTAAATTTTTCCATAAATCATAAGAATTGCATAATTTTTTAAATATGTTATTTTATTGCAACAAAAAACGTATTTTAAAAATCTGTTGCCTATTTGAGGGCGTAGTGCCAAATTGTTGAGCAAAGAGCAAAGTCCTCATTAATAAAATTATAACAATATTTTACTTAAACTTTTTGTGTTTAATACCAATTAAAATTTATAGTAAAAAATTGTTCGCTTTAATATTTATTGAAGTATATTTCAATTTATTATGCATTAATATTAAATATGCCGCAAAGTATGCTATAAATTTTATATTTTTCACTCCTGGTTTTACACTTTATTATCTTGATTGTTATTTTATTATTATTTATAGGTATTTTCTGTTGGAAAAATAATTGAATTTCTTTATAAGTAATTATTTTTTTTATTGTCTATAAGTTTAAAGTTGAAATCCATCAATTATTTGCATATTTATTTTATTTGTGTTTATTCTTCACTCAATTATTTCCATTTTTAACTCTAGTATGTAAGACTTAAGGTTCGGCTTTAGTTCTGGTTCTGTTCTAGTTCTGCCTAGCTCTGTTTCTATATGAAAAATGTTCTATAATAATTTTTTCTATGTGAACAATTTTCTATAGAAATTTTTTCTATATGAAAAATTTTCTATAGAAATTTTTTCTATATAAAAAATTTTCTATAGAAATTGTTTCTATATGAAAAATTTTCTATAGCAATTTTTTCTATATGAAAAATTTTCTATAGAAATTTTTTCTATATGAAAAATTTTCTATATGAAAAATTTTCTATAGAAATTTTTTCTATATGAAAAATTTTCTATAGAAATTTTTTCTATATGAAAAATTTTCTATAGAAATTTTTTCTATATGAAAAATTTTCTATAGAAATTTTTTCTATATGAAAAATTTTCTATAGAAATTTTTTCTATATGAAAAATTTTCTATAGAAATTTTTTCTATTTAAAAAATTGTCTTTAGAAATTTTTTCTATATAAAAAATTTTCTATAGAAATTGTTTCTATATGAAAAATTTTCTATAGCAATTTTTTCTATATGAAAAGTTTTCTATGGAAATTTTTTCTATATGAAAAATTTTCTTAGAAATTTTTTCTATATGAAAAATTTTCTATAGAAATTTTTTCTATATGAAAAATTTTCTATAGAAATTTTTTCTATATGAAAAATTTTCTATAGAATTTTTTTCTATATGAAAAATTTTCTATAGAAATTTTTTCCATACGAAAAACTTTCTATAGAAATTTTTTCTATATGAAAAATTTTCTATAGAAATTTTTTCTATATGAAAAATTTTCTATAGAAATTTTTTATACATGAAAAATTTTCTATAGAAATTTTTTCTATATGAAAAATTTTCTATAGAAATTTTTTCTATATGAAAAATTTTCTATAGAAATTTTTTCTATATGAAAAATTTTCTATAGAAATTTTTTCTATATGAAAAATTTTCTATAGAAATTTTTTCTAAATGAAAAATTTTCTATAGAAATTTTTTTTATATGAAAAATTTTCTATAAAAATTTTTCTATAGAAATTTTTTCTATATGAAAAATTTTCTATAGAAATTTTTTCTATATGAAAAATTTTCTATATGAAAAATTTTCTATAGAAATTTTTTCTATATGAAAAATTTTCTATAGAAATTTTTTCTATAGAAATTTTTTCTATATGAAAAATTTTCTATAGAAATTTTTTCTATATGAAAAATTTTCTATAGAAATTTTTTCTATATGAAAAATTTTCTATAGAAATTTTTTCTATATGAAAAATTTTCTATAGAAATTTTTTCTATATGAAAAATTTTCTATAGAAATTTTTTCTATATGAAAAATTTTCTATAGAAATTTTTTCTATATGAAAAATTTTCTATAGAAATTTTTTCTATATGAAAAATTTTCTATAGAAATTTTTTCTATATGAAAAATTTTCTATAGAAATTTTTTCTATATGAAAAATTTTCTATAGAAATTTTTTCTATATGAAAAATTTTCTATAGAAATTTTTTCTATATGAAAAATTTTCTATAGAAATTTTTTCTATATGAAAAATTTTCTATAGAAATTTTTTCTATATGAAAAATTTTCTATAGAAATTTTTTCTATATGAAAAATTTTCTTTAGAAATTTTTTCTATATAAAAAAATTTTTATAGAAATTTTTTCTATATGAAAAATTTTCTATAGAAATTTTTTCTATATAAAAAATTTTCTATAGAAATTGTTTCTATATGAAAAATTTTCTATAGCAATTTTTTCTATATGAAAAATTTTCTATGGAAATTTTTTCTATATGAAAAATTTTCTTAGAAATTTTTTCTATATGAAAAATTTTCTATAGAAATTTTTTCTATATGAAAAATTTTCTATAGAAATTTTTTCCATACGAAAAACTTTCTATAGAAATTTTTTCTATATGAAAAATTTTCTATAGAAATTTTTTCTATATGAAAAATTTTCTATAGAAATTTTTTATACATGAAAAATTTTCTATAGAAATTTTTTCTATATGAAAAATTTTCTATAGAAATTTTTTCTATATGAAAAATTTTCTATAGAAATATTTTCTAAATGAAAAATTTTCTATAGAAATTTTTTCTATATGAAAAATTTTCTATAAAAATTTTTCTATAGAAATTTTTTCTATATGAAAAATTTTCTATAGAAATTTTTTCTATATGAAAAATTTTCTATAGAAATTTTTTCTGTATGAAAAATTTTCTATATGAAAAATTTTCTATAGAAATTTTTTCTATATGAAAAATTTTCTATAGAAATTTTTTCTATATGAAAAATTTTCTATAGAAATTTTTTCTATATGAAAAATTTTCTATAGAAATTTTTTCTATATGAAAAATTTTCTATAGAAATTTTTTCTATATGAAAAATTTTCTATAGAAATTTTTTCTATATGAAAAATTTTCTATAGAAATTGTTTCTATATGAAAAATTTTCTATAGAAATTTTTTCTATATGATAAATTTTCTATAGAAATTTTTTCTATATGAAAAATTTTCTATAGAAATTTTTTCTATATGAAAAATTTTCTATAGAAATTTTTTCTATATGAAAAATTTTCTATATGAAAAATTTTCTATAGAAATTTTTTCTATATGAAATATAGGGTCTAAATTCGGGTCATGTGTTTAATTATTTAAAAAAGAAGAAATATTGTTTCTTAATCTTTAAACAAAAAAAATCTCAAAATTTTTGTTTAACCCATAATTCAAAGTAAAATTATCTGGGTTGGGTCAACAATAAAAATGTGCATTTTTTCCCCCTAAATTCTTCCCAAAACAGATGCAGTTTTTTAAAGATTCCGATATTTTTATTTGTTTGTAAATTTTTGTGTTTATTTTGATTTTGCAAGAATCTCATAAGAGCAGCCACTTAAAATAGTTCTAGATTCATTTCTGCACTTGTTTCTCTTCAGATATTGCGTAGGCTCCACATTTCTTCGATTGATTTTTTTTTGTTTCCGAAAAAAAAAACAAAAAACAGATGCTACAAAAATATCTTGGGAAAAGCAAAGTCATAAAACCGCAGGAGGCCCTCTTTTGAATGTCCCCGGTTTTGGGAGTATTGGTTGGGTAAAGAATTTTCATTTCTTTTTAATTTTCCAAAGTTTATTTGTTGAAAGAAAAGTGGCCAAAGAAAATGATAATAAATTGTTTGTGGAAAAAGTCGGCATGCATCAGCATGTTACAAAGTGTTACATGAGGAAAACATGAGAATTTCCCAGCGGCAGCATCCACAAGAACAACAACAACAACAACAAATTGGCACACGACAATCAGACATTGTAGCAGACAACAACAAGTGTTGCGCGGCACTACAATGAGTCTTCTTGAAGTGAGAGCGAGATGGAGTGAAGGAAATAGACAGGGAAAGATGATCATGTAAAAGGGGTAATTTAAGAATTGTAAAAAAATAGACACAAATTCTTGGCAAATTAAAATTAGAACAAATTACAAAAAAATTAAGTAATAAAACTAACAGAAATGTTATGCACAGTGGGGTTAAATGAAATGAAATCTAGATCACTAATTTTATTTTGGCAAAAGTTTTAGGTTTGTTTCTAGAATAAGTTTTATGTTTAGTTTTGGTTTGGTTCTAAAGGTTCAGATTTAGGTTCAATTCTATATTTTAATAGTTCAAAGTTCTAATCTATGTTCAGTTGTATATTTAGTTTTAGGTTAAGTACGAATTAATTTATAGATTCAGTTAAGTTTTCGGTCTAGGTCCCAGTAAGAAAAAAGATTTTTTTTCGCAAATTGAGGATGATTTGAAAATAAATCTTTTTTCAAAGGTCAAACGTTCGATACTGATTTGAGAATAATAGCGTTCTCAACAAAAAGGGGACTTTATTCTCACATTGAGAAATGCCTTTATTCTCAAATCATTATCAAACCTCATTCTCAAAGGTTTTTCCCCAGTAAGAAGAAAGGTTTATTCTCAAATTGAGGATGATTTGAAAATAAATCTTTTTTCAAAGGTCAAACGTTCGATACTGATTTGAGAATAATAGCGTTCTCAACAAAAAGGGGACTTTATTCTCACATTGAGAAATGCCTTTATTCTCAAATCATTATCAAACCTCATTCTCAAAGGTTTTTCCTCAGTAAGAAGAAAGGTTTATTCTCAAATTGAGGATGATTTGAAAATAAATATTTTTTCAAAGGTCAAACGTTTGATACTGATTTGAGAATAATAGCATTCTCAACAAAAAGGGGACTTTATTCTCAAATTGAGAAATGCCTTTATTCTCAAATCATTATCAAATCTCATTCTCAAAGGTTTTTCAAATGTGGATATCAAATACATGTGGAACATAAATAAAATGGCGTTGGATTTTTGAGTTTGTTTTTGAATTATTTTGCTTAAAATATATTTTTTTTATTGTTAGGTAAAAAAAAATTTAAGAAACAAATAAAATTTACTTATGCATATTGAATTTTTAATCTTGACATTTTTTAAGCAAGGTTTTAAGGTCAAATATGGATCAATTTCAAAAAATCCAAAAGAAATAACGAATTTCTTTGAAATGCAATGCCATTCCATTAAAATATCTTAAACATTAATTTTATTTAAAATTTATAACAATTATTTTTTTAAAGTTTGAAAAAAAATTAAATAAGGTTTCATATCAAATTTATATAACACCATTTTTCAAATTATTCTCAAATCATCTTAGGGTTTGATAATGATTTGAGATTAACCTTTATTCTCAATTTCAAAAACTATAATTTTTCAAACGTTTATTCTCAAATGAAAATGAATGTGAATCTCAAACATCTGTTCAGGTTTGAAAAAAGTTTGAAAAAACGTTTGACATCAAATGTAAAAGTCATCATATTTCAAACGTTTGACACTGTTCTTACTGGGGTTCAGGGGCTAAATCGCCGCATTCGATATCGTTCGAAAACTCAGACTTTTAAGCAAATAATCCCCCAATCACAATGGGGCAATTTTACCCATTAATCTCTTGGTTTGTCATAATAATACCCTGTTGATAAAATCTTTCATTATTAATTTCCAATACTTTTAAAGCCATAATCTTCTAAATTCTTTGTTGTAAACAAAATTTCAAATTATTTATTAATAATTCAAAATATTACAAAAATATTTACCCAACAAAAAATTCAACAAAACCACGAACAAAAGATCATTTAACCAAATAATGGCCTACATTTTGTCGATTTAGGAAATAAAAGAAACATTTAAACAATTATAAGAAATTAAAAAAAAATATATAACAATAATTTTGAAAATGACCCAAATATCTTGGGGTGCCAAAACTATCGAAACGAATTGAATCATATAAAAATCGAAGGTAAAGAGTTGCAGCTTCTTCTCATAATTTATGAACTTGTCGACATTTAAAGAAAACTAATGTTAAATTTAATTGTTTTGATTAAAAAATACATTAAAACAATTAAATAAGAAATATGGGGAGAAGGAAAACAGAAAAATGCATATCTTAAGAATATTTTTGTTTTCATTCTTTGTTTGAGTTTTCTTGTATTGTGGCAAGTATTTTTTTTTTTCTATTGTGCAACATATTGTTGCAAGAGTGAAGTGCTTGGTTGGTTGTCTGTCTCTAGTTGATATTTATTTATCTTTAACAAATGATCAAAACCTGCCCATACGCAATAGAAATTAAAATGCACTTATCTCCTTTTAATGTTTGTTTTACTGGGAAAAAAGAATGAATGAAATAATGAATGAAAATGGGTTTGGGATAGCAACAAATTGCCAACATGTGGGAGCACATTGCTCTTTATTGAAATTCCATGTCTTTTATTGCAGTTTTATTTATAATTTGAAGTTTTCATTGTTTTATTTATATCAGCTTTTATTCATAAAGTTCTCAGAAATGTATAAGGAATTCTTCTTTAGAATTAAGCCCAAGAAAAATCCTAGAACTAGAGCAGAAGTAAAAGAGAAATAGAAGAGAACTAGAAGATAACTAGAACAGAACCAGAACAGAACAGAACCAGAACAGAACCAGAACAGAACCAGAACAGAACCGGAACAGAACCAGAACAGAACCAGAACAGAACAGAACCAGAACAGAACCAGAACAGAACCAGAACAGAACCAGAACAAAACCAGAACAGAACCAGAACAGAACCAGAACAGAACCAGAACAGAACCAGAACAGAACCAGAACAGAACCAGAACAGAACCAGAACAGAACCAGAACAGAACCAGAACAGAACCAGAACAGAACCAGAACAGAACCAGAACAGAACCAGAACAGAACCAGAACCAGAACAGAACCAGAACAGAACCAGAACAGAACCAGAACAGAACCAGAACAGAACCAGAACAGAACCAGAACAGAACCAGAACAGAACCAGAACAGAACCAGAACAGAACCAGAACAGAACCAGAACAGAACCAGAACAGAACCAGAACAGAACCAGAACAGAACCAGAACAGAACCAGAACAGAACCAGAACAGAACCGGAACATATAGAAAAAATTCTATAGAAAGTTTTTCATACATAGTCGAGAGAGTCGACTACTGTCGAGGCAATCGACTACAGTCGAGGCAATCGACTATAGTCCAGACGATCGACCACAGTCCAGACAATCGACTACAGTCCAGACAATCGACTATAGTCGACCACCGACTATAGTCGAGACCATCGACTAAGTCGAGACCATCGACTATAGTCGAGACCATCGACTATAGTCGAGACCATCGACTATAGTCGAGACCATCGACTATAGTCGAGACCATCGACTATAGTCGAGACCATTGACTATAGTCGAGACCATCGACTATAGTCAAGACCATCGACTGTAGTCGAGTCTATCTCTTTAGTCGATACAATTGACTATAGTCGAAACAATCGACTATATTCAAGACAATCGATTAAAATCGAGATAATCGTATATAGTCGAGAAAATCGACTACAGTCGAGACAATTGACTCTAGTCGAGACAGTCGACTATAGTCAAGACAAATTTTTTCTATATGAAAAATTTCTATAGAAATTTTTTCTATATGAAAAATTTCTATAGAAATTTTTTCTATATGAAAACTTTCTATAGAAATTTTTTCTATATGAAAAATTTCTATAGAAATTTTTTCTATATGAAAAATTTCTATAGAAATTTTTTCTATATGAAAAATTTCTAAAGAAATTTTTTCTATATGAAAAATTTCTCTAGAAATTTTTTCTATATGAACAATTTCTATAGAAATTTTTTCTATATGAACAATTTCTATAGAAATTTTTTCTATATGAACAATTTCTATAGAAATTTTTTCTATATGAAAAATTTCTATAGAAATTTTTTCTATACGAAAAATTTTCTATATGAAAAATTTCTATAGAAATTTTTTCTATATGAAGAATTTCTATAGAAATTTTTTCTATATGAACAATTTTTATAGAAATTTTTTCTATATGAAAAATTTCTATAGAAATTTTTTCTATACGAAAAATTTTCTATATGAAAAATTTCTATAGAAATTTTTTCTATATGAAGAATTTCTATAGAAATTTTTTCTATATGAACAATTTTTATAGAAATTTTTTCTATATGAAAAATTTCTATAGAAATTTTTTCTATACGAAAAATTTTCTATATGAAAAATTTCTATAGAAATTTTTTCTATATGAAGAATTTCTATAGAAATTTTTTCTATATGAACAATTTTTATAGAAATTTTTTCTATATGAAAAATTTCTATAGAAATTTTTTCTATACGAAAAATTTTCTATATGAAAAATTTCTATAGAAATTTTTTCTATATGAAGAATTTCTATAGAAATTTTATCTATACGAAAAATTTCTCTAGAAAATTTCTATAGAAATTTTCAATATAGAAAAAATTTTTTTTATGAAAAAATTTCGAAAATCGACTATAGTCGATTGCCTCGACTGTAGTCGATTCTCTCGTCTATAGTCAATTGTCTCGACTATAGTCGTTTGTCTCAACTAAAGTCGCTTGTCTCGACTATAGTCGATTGTCTCGACTAAGATCGATTGTCTCGACTAAAGTCGATTGTCTCGACTACAGTCGATTGTCTTCACTATGTATAGTCGATTTTTTCGACTATAGTCGATTGTCTCGACTGTAGTCGATTCTCTCGACTACTGTCGATTGTCGCGACTATAGTCAATTGTCTCGTCTACAGTCGATTGTCTGGACTATAGTCGATTGTCTCGACTATTGTCCATTGTCTCGACCGTAGTCGATTCTCTCGACTATAATCGATTTTCTCGATTAAAGTCGATTGTTTCGACCATATTTGATTGTCTAGTCTACAGTCGATTGTCTTGACTATAGCTGATTGTCTCGACTATTGTCCATAGTCTCGACTATAGTCGATTGTTTCGAACTTATTTGATTGACTCGTCTATATTCGATTGTCTCGACTATAGTTGATTGCCTCGACTATTGTCCAATGTCTCCACTATAGTCGATTGTCTTGACTAAAGTCGTTTGTCTCGACTATGGTCGATTGTCACAAGGAGAAAAAAATTAAACAAATTGGCTTCATTTTCTTCTATTTGCCTTCAGCAAATAGATTTTAATTAAAATTTTAACCTGATTAAAAAATTAAGGTTAACTACATAAAAAGGGAAAATTAAAAGTAAATACATTAAACTTTAAATAAACCAACAAATGGGCAAAAATTTAGCCAAGTACGAATATTTATTTTACTCAGACACTAAAAGCAATTAAAAACACTTATATCTTATATTGAGGTGTTAAACAAATATTTGAAAATAATTAACAAAAGCGATTACCGGGAATTGAAAAGGTAATAAAAAAGATTTATATCAAAAAAAGGCCAAATGACTAAAAATAGGGTGATTTATAGATAAAACGAAAAAAGGGGTTTATTAAGGTTTTGCAGGCAAATAGGGATTGAAGATCAAATTATTCGATCGTAATAAGCAAAATTGTATTTTAAAATCTTAATTTTATTTTATTTAATCAACAAAAAATTAATTCTTCTTTTTATTTTTCTTACCATTTATTATCAAATAAACCATAAAATTTAAAAGAATTTAAAATAAATATTATTTTTATTTTCAAATTTAATTTAAATGTAAATAAAAATAATTTCATTTGATCATCTTCTTCATCAAAATCATTAAAATGTTACCAATTTTAAACAGAATAAAATATTTATGCAAATTTAAAAAAAAAACGACAAAGACTGAAGATTTGAAAATCAAACAAAAATAGAAAAAATGATGGCAAAATGTTAGAAATTTCAAAATAAGTAAATGTATCTGAAAATGTATCTATATCTGTATCTATTGACAATTTATAGGTTTTGTCGCTAAATTCAGTTGAAATACAAAAAAAAAAATAAATAAATGAGTAAAAGCAAATAAAACGTAATTTTCTCGAGGCGGCCCCGAGAAAAGAGAAATTGTTTAAAGTAAGAAAATTACAAAAAAAGTACAAAAGAAAATAAAGACAATAAAATAAATTTATTGGTTTAAAAATTAAGGAAGATTATTTTAAATATCGAAGTTTTTGTAAAAGAAAGACCTACGTTGAGAAATTGAATGTTATAGAGCAAGGATGGCCATTATTAAGGATTGAAATTTTGACTCCATGAAGTTTCAGGATTAAACACTTCTGTTATTCCAAATTGGTCCATATGAACTAATTTTCATGAAAATAAAACTTTTCTTAAAAAAACCTAATTCCAAGCATAAAATTTGTCTAATAAAGAATTTTAATTTTTCTTTTAATATTTCTTTTTTTTTTTAATAATTATCTTTTTGTTTACTATTAAATATTTTATATAAGTAATTTGTTTTGCTATAAATTATCTCCCACGACCCACGAGTTCTTTATACTTTATACTTTTTTATATATAGAATTTTCAATATTTATTTTAGGTGGTCAGTTTAAGTTGATTCGAAATTTTCTTTAAAAAAAAATGATTTTAATGTCTTATCGTCTGAGTTTGTTTGGTTTCCCCCTACGCGCTAAAGGCATTATTTTTTATGTTTTATTGTAAAATTTTTAATTATAATTATTTATTGGTTTTCGAGATTTATTTAAGTAGTTATGCAGAAAAGAAATTTTAGGCCAAGAAAATAATTAAAATTTATAAATATACAATAAGTTTTCAATAAGGAAAAATTGTATATAGTTTATACTTTAATTAAAATCAGGGATTTAAAGCTGTAAACGGCAAGAGCTTGCCTGTGGGCATTTATCTTATTTTTTTCATAAATATTGCTTTCACAGATAGGAATAAGATAACAATTGTTTAATCATTTGATTTTCTCGAATTTAGTCGATTGGCTCGGATATAGTCGATTGTCTCGATTATAGTCGATTGTCTCGACTATAATCGATTTTATCGATTATATTCGATTGCCTCGACAATATAGTCGATTGTCTCGTCGATTGTCACGTCGACTATAGCCGATTGTGTCGATTATAGTCGATTGCCTCTAGTATAGTCGATTGTCTCGAATATAGCGGGTTGTCACGACTATAGTCGATTGTCTCCACTATAGCGGATTGTCTCGGCTATAGTCGATTGTCCCGATTATACTCGATTGTCTCGACTATAGTCGATTGTCTCGATTACACTCGGTTGTCTCGACTATAGTCGATTGTCTCGACTATAGTCGATTGTCTCGACTATAACGAATTATCTCGACTATAGTCGATTGTCTCGACTATAGTCGATTTTCTCGACTATAGTCGGTTGTCTCGACTATAGTCGATTGTCTCGACTATAGTCGATTGTCTCGACTATAGTCGATTGTCTCGACTATAGTCGATTGTCTCGACTATAGTCGATTGTCTCGACTATAGTCGATTGTCTCGACTATAGTCGATTGTCTCGACTATAGTCGATTGTCTCGACTATAGTCGATTGTCTCGACTATAGTCGATTGTCTCGACTATAGTCAATTGTCTCGACTATAGTCGATTGTCTCGACTATAGTCAATTGTCTCGACTATAGTCGATTGTTTCGACTATAGTCGATTGTCTCGACTATAGTCGATTGTTTCGACTATAGTCGATTGTCTCGACTATAGTCGATTGCCTCGACTATAGTCGATTGTCTCGACTATAGTCGATTGTCTCGACTGTAGCTGATTGTCTCGACTATAGTCGATTGTCTCGACTATAGTCGATTGTTTCGACTATAGTCGATTGTCTCGACTGTAGTCGATTGTCTCGACTATAGCCGATTTCCTCGACTATAGTCGATTGTCTCGACTATAGTCGATAGCCTCGACTATAGTCGATTGTCTCGACTATAGTCGATTGCCTCGACTATAGTCGATTGTCTCGACTATAGTCGATTGTCTCGACTATAGTCGATTGTTTCGACTATAGTCGATTGTCTCGACTATAGTCGATTCTCTCAACTATAGTCGATTGTCTCGACTATAGTCGATTTTCTCGACTATAGTCGGTTGTCTCGACTATAGTCGATTGTCTCGACTATAGTCGATTGTCTCGACTATAGTCGATTGTCTCGACTATAGTCGATTGTCTCGACTATAGTCGATTGTCTCGACTATAGTCGATTGTCTCGACTATAGTCGATTGTCTCGACTATAGTCGATTGTCTCGACTATAGTCAATTGTCTCGACTATAGTCGATTGTCTCGACTATAGTCAATTGTCTCGACTATAGTCGATTGTTTCGACTATAGTCGATTGTCTCGACTATAGTCGATTGTTTCGACTATAGTCGATTGTCTCGACTATAGTCGATTGCCTCGACTATAGTCGATTGTCTCGACTATAGTCGATTGTCTCGACTATAGTCGATTGTCTCGACTATAGTCGATTGTCTCGACTATAGTCGATTGTCTCGACTATAGTCGATTGTCTCGACTATAGTCGATTGTCTCGACTATAGTCGATTGTCTCGACTATAGTCGATTGTCTCGACTATAGTCGATTGTCTCGACTGTAGTTGAATGTCTCGACTACACTCGATTGCCTCGACTATAGTCGATTGTCACTACTATAGTCAATTGTCTCGACTATAGTCGATTTTCTCGATTACACTCGGTTGTCTCGACTATATTCGATTGTCTCGACTGTAATTGATTGTCTCGACTATAGTCGATTGTCTGGACTATAGCCGATTGTCTCGACTATAGTCGATTGTCTCGTTTATGGCGGATTGTCTCGACTATAGCGGATTGTCTCGACTATAATCGATTGTCTCGACTAAAGTCGATTGTCTCGATTATACTCGATTGTCTCGACTATAGTCGATTGTCTCGACTGTACTTGAATGTCTCGACTATAGTCAACTGTCTCGTCTATAGTCGATTGTCTCAACTGTAGTTGATTGTCTCGACTATAGTCGACTATCTCGACTAAAGTCGATTGTCTTGACTATAGTCGATTGGCTCGTTCAGAGTCGATTAGCTCCACTGTAGTCGATTGGCTCGACTATAGTCGATTGTCTCAAAAAAAAGGAACAAAAATCGAAACCATCCAAAGATAGGCGAAAGTGTTTTCTTTTATCCTATATATACTTTTGTAGCCGCCCAGCCCATAGAACACTTTTTTTATTCTAATGAAAATATTCAAAATTTTTACATACAAAATTCTATCAGAATTGCAAATAAATTGCCTTAAATGCAGATTTCAGATAGGAAAACGTAGCACGGTGGGATGGTGGAAAAATATAATGGAAATAAGAACATAACTTCTAAACCGTTGGGAGGGTTTTAAAATATAGCAGAAGTGTTGGTGAGCAAATGTTTTGAACACGGAAAGCCCAAAGTATGGCACCTCAGACTCATAAATCACTTAAAACGATATATAATTGTCATTTCCCAAGCGATTTCAAGAATAAATATGTAGGTCAAGAGCTTCAAAAAACTTCGCGACATGCAAATCCCATCTCTTATGGTTTTAAAGATATTCGACTTCAAAAATTAAAATTTTCAATTTTTGTTTTTTGTCATCTTAAAGAAAATATGGAAAACTATTCAATGAAAATAGGAGCTAAGCTAAGGATAACAAAATATTATATTGTCATCTGAGATTGGCTTGTGGCCTAAATTTTAGCCAAATCGGTTAAGAGGAAGTGGGTAAAAATGGGTTAATTCATTTGAAACGGAATTACAGATAGAAAATTGAACTTTAAGCTTAATTTCTTTACAAAAGCTAGACAGATCTTAAAAAAAACTAAACCTCGATAAAAGCTTAAGATGTTATCTATTAACTAAAAAAGAACAACTACAAAATCTTTAGTTTAAAGTTACAGAGTTTTGGCCAATGAAAAACGATTCTGAACCACTGTGCGCCTGCTGTATGACTTTAGAGGGCCAAGTGCAGAGAAGATTTTTTATCCAAAATATTTTCCAAAACCACCTTTTTTTAAAAAAAACCTTAAAAAGTTATTCAAATTACGAAAATTATCTAATTACGTTTTTAACTTAAAATTCTTCATGACTAATAAAAAATTTCAATGACACTGAAAAATTGTCTAATAATTTTTTACAAAATCAAATCTCAAGACTCATGAGGAGGCGTAATTATTAAAAAATTGTAATAATCGCAAATTTATCACAAAACACAAATTGTGTAATTAAATAATAATTCAATAAAAATAGAATAATGATCATCATTATAACACTTCAATCTGGCCGAATATGATAAAAAATAATTAAACATCAATAAGAGCTTTAGAATGTACTAATAATTGAACAAATATACAGTGATGGCCGTAATAATAGAACTGATCCAAATGTTTAAATTTTTTTTTTTCTGTAAAATGAGAGTGCTCATTCTTAAAATGAGAATGTGCTTTGTCAGACGTTGCATTCCCGACTCAAAAAAAAAACAAAAAAAAGAAATATAGTGTTGATTCTATTTTTTTAGATATTACTGTATTTTACTAAATACAAAAAATATACTTGATTTTTAGATGAATAAGAAAAAAAGCAAAAGTACTGTAGGTTGTTAAAATTGTATTTCAATACAAAACGTTTTTATTGGCTTTTTTTGAAAATGTTTTAAAATTAATTACTCGTATGTAGTAGAGAATTGATGTAATTTTGAAAATAACTAAGGGAATAGGTAGCACATGCCAAATTTTTAATAATGAGTTTTTTGATTCTCCTTGTATTTAAATATATTCTGCTTATGCCTATACAAATTTAAAAGTATCTCAGAATAATTTTTAAAATATTTTTTTTTTTTATAAAAATTAAAAAAGTCACGTACATAATATGAGAAAAGGTTTATACAAATTAAAATATTTCGCAGTCTCATTGAAAGTCTTATTTCTCTCTATTAAAATTGTTTCTATAGAAACAATTTTAATTTAATTTAATTTTCTATATATAAAAAATTTTTTTATCAAAAATATTTCTATAGAAAATTTTTTTAACAACAAATTTTCTATTGAAAATTCTTTTATCAAAAATTTTTCTATTAAATTTTTTTTTTATCAAAAATTTTTTTATAGAAAATTCTTTTATCAAAAAATTTTTCATAGAAAATTCTTTTATCAAAAGTTTTTCTATAGAACATTTTTTTATCAAAAATTTTTTTATAGAAAATTTTTGATCAAAAATTGTTCTATAGAAATTTTATAACAAAAATTTTTCCATTGAAATTTTCTTTATCGATACGATTTTTTTTATCAAAAATTTTTCGATACGAATTTTTTTAATAAAAATTTTTCTATAGAAAATTTTTTAATCAAAAATTTTTCCACAGAAAATCTTTTTATCAAAAATTTTCTTATCAAAAATTTTTCTTTAGAAAAACTTTTGATCAAAATTTTTTCTATAGGAAATTCTTTTACCAAAAATCTTTCTATAGAAAATTTGTTTATCAAAAATGTTTCTATAGAAAATTTTTTTATCAAAAATTTTTTTAAAGAAAATTATTTTATCAAAAATTTTTCTTGGAAAATTTTTAAATCAAAAATTTTTCTATAGAAAATTTTTTTATCAAAAATATTTCTACAGAAAATTTTTTTAATAAAAATTTTTCTATAAAAAACTTTTAAATCAAAAATTTTTCTGTAGCAATTTTTTTTATAAAAAATTTTTTTATCAAAATTTTATCTATAGAAAATTTTTTTAACAAAAATGTTTCTATAAAAATTTTTTTTATTGAAAATTTTTTTTGAAAATTTTTCTATTGAACATTTTTTTATTAAAAATTTTTCTAAAAAAATTTTTATCAAAAATTTTTCTATAGAATATTTTTTTATCGAAAATTTTTCTACAGAAATTTTTTTTATCAAAAATGTTTCTATAGAAAATTCGTTTATCTAAAATTTTTCTATAAAAAATTCGTTTATCAAAAATTTTTCTATTGAAAATTTTTTTATCAAATATTTTTCTATAGAAAAATTTTCTTATCAAAAATTCTTCTATAGAAAATATTTGTTATCAAAAATGTTTCTACACAAAATTTCTCTATAGAAAAATTCCTTTTTAAGAAAATTTTTTTATCAAAATTTTTTCTATAGAAAATTTTTTATCAAAAATTTTTCTATAGAAAATTTTTTATCGAAAATTTTTCTATAGAAAACTTTTTATCAAAAATTTTTCTATAGAAAACTTTTTATCAAAAATTTTTCTATAGAAAACCTTTTATCAAAAATTTTTCTATAGAAAATTTTTTATCAAAAATTTTTCTATAGAAAATTTTTTTGATCGAAAATTTTTCTATAGAAAATTTTTTTATCAAAAATGTTTCTATATAAAAAACAAAATTTCTATAGAAAAATTTAAAAAAAACTCTAGAAAATTTGGTTTTTATATAAACAAATTTTTGATAAAAAACAAATTTCTATAGAAAATTTTTTTATCAAAAATTTTTTTATAGAAAATTTTGTTATCAAAAATTTTTCTGTAGAAAATTTTTTATCAAAAATTTTTGTATACAAATTTTTTTTATCAAAAATTTTTCTATATAAAAAACAAATTTTCTATAGAAATTTAAAAAAAAATGTCTATAGAAAATTTCTTTTTTATATAAACAAATTTTTGATAAAAAAATTTCTATAGAAAATTTTTTATCAAACATTTTTTAATCAAAAATTTTTTGATACAAAATTTTTTTTTATCAAAAATTTGTTTATAAAAAATTTTTCTATAGGAAATCCTTTAACCAAAAATTGTTCTATATACAATTTTTTTATCAAACATTTTTCTACAGAAAATTTTTCTGTAGAAAATTTTTTTTATCAAAAATTTTTCTATAGAAAATTTTTTTTATCAAAAATATTTCTATAGAAAATTTTTTTATCAAAAATTTTTATATAGAAAATTTTTTTTATCAAAAATTTTTCTATAGAAAATTTTTTTATCAAACATTTTTCGATAAAACATTTTTTTATCAAAAAATTTTTAGAAAGTTTTTTTGCAGAAAAATATTTTTATCGAAAATTTTTCTATAGAAAAATATTTTTATCGACAATTTTTCTTTAGAAAAAAATTTTATTGAAAATTTTTCTAATAAAAATTTTGCGATAGAAAAATATATCTTTTTTAAATTTTTTAAACAAGCCTAATTGTAGGCAGCATTTTTTATATGTATTATTTGTCAATGTGTTTGTTTAAAGTTGCCTACATTTAGGAACTGTAAATTATCATAAAATGTTGCATATTTTTAGGTGCTGCAAAAAAAACAGTTTCATTTAAATATAATTTAATAATGAGTCTATTAAAAAATTAAATATAAATTTATCATTTTATCAATTTAAAATTTATCACAACTGTTTACATCAAATTAACCTTAAACAGTCACAAAATTATCACTAAATATGTTAAATTGTGGCCTTCATTAAATCTTCCAGAAAAACAATAATTGTTTGGCGTTAATGAATGACAAAGTTAAAAAATCGGTGGATTTTTTTGTTAACATTTTTTGCAAAAAAAAAATTAACTTCCGTTGTTTTGTTACGCCTTAAGAAAATACGAGACAAAATACAAAAAAAAAGTATTGAAATTTTTTTTAGTGAACTCAATAACATGTGGAAAATATTCGGTTTGAATTTGCAAAGCAAATTTTTTGATGTCTCAGTTTTTAAGTTATTTTCCTAAACAAAATGAAAAAGGAGACACAAAAGAACCTTTTTTGCAAAAAAGCAAAAAAAACCTGATGACGTATTTCGAATGAAAATAAAACTGGAAAATATTACCTAAATATCGGGCTTATTAGGGGGTCGAGGTAGTTAAGGAAAGGAAATATGCGTGTGCCTTAAAAAGTAATTTTTTATTTTATTTATATGTTAAAAAGTTCAAATCTAATGTTTTCCGTCTGTCAGCAAAATTTTGTATATACTCGTATATATTTTTCTTAATTTATTTAAACATTTTATTTCATTTTCTATTAACATTTCTATGAGTTTTGCAAAAACGAAAAATTGTAATTTTATTTAATTCACTTGTATTTTTGTAAAAATTTTTCGCTGGTTGTTATCATAAGTTTAAATTTCTTTTTAGCAAAAAAAAAAAAAAAAACCTAAATAAGAAATTAAATTTGTAATACGTGTTTGGCAAACAAAATTTGAAAAATATTTTTTGGTTAGTGCGAGTTGTTGGTATCTTTGTACTTACATATGTCATTTTTTTACATACCAAATATAAATATTGTATAATTTTTGTTTACATTTAATTTAAATTTAAAAAAGGTTTTTTATTTCGGAGTACAGTTACAAAACAACGTTTTTGGGCTCATAATTTAATATTTGTCCATTTTACAACAAAATTGCTACGAACATGAACAATTCATTAAACAACCTAAAAGTAGGCAACTAAATCCAATCAATAATAAAAATAGAAGCAAAAGCTTTTTAAAACTGTAACCGAACATTGGAGTTGTTGTTGTAACTGGTAACTAGTTCTGTTCTAGTTCTGTTCTAGTTCTGTTCTAGTTCTGTTCTAGTTCTGTTCTAGTTCTGTTCTAGTTCTGTTCTAGTTCTGTTCTAGTTCTGTTCTAGTTCTGTTCTAGTTCTGTTCTAGTTCTGTTCTAGTTCTGTTCTAGTTCTGTTCTAGTTCTGTTCTAGTTCTGTTCTAGTTCTGTTCTAGTTCTGTTCTAGTTCTGTTCTAGTTCTGTTCTAGTTCTGTTCTAGTTCTGTTCTAGTTCTGTTCTAGTTCTGTTCTAGTTCTGTTCTAGTTCTGTTCTAGTTCTGTTCTAGTTCTGTTCTAGTTCTGTTCTAGTTCTGTTCTAGTTCTGTTCTAGTTCTAGTTCTGTTCTAGTTCTGTTCTAGTTCTGTTCTAGTTCTGTTCTAGTTCTGTTCTAGTTCTGTTCTAGTTCTGTTCTAGTTCTGTTCTAGTTCTGTTCTAGTTCTGTTCTAGTTCTGTTCTAGTTCTGTTCTAGTTCTGTTCTAGTTCTGTTCTAGTTCTGTTCTAGTTCTGTTCTAGTTCTGTTCTAGTTCTGTTCTAGTTCTGTTCTAGTTCTGTTCTAGTTCTGTTCTAGTTCTGTTCTAGTTCTGTTCTAGTTCTGTTCTAGTTCTGTTCTAGTTCTAGTTCTGTTCTAGTTCTGTTCTAGTTCTGTTCTAGTTCTGTTCTAGTTCTGTTCTAGTTCTGTTCTAGTTCTGTTCTAGTTCTGTTCTAGTTCTGTTCTAGTTCTGTTCTAGTTCTGTTCTAGTTCTGTTCTAGTTCTGTTCTAGTTCTGTTCTAGTTCTGTTCTAGTTCTGTTCTAGTTCTGTTCTAGTTCTGTTCTAGTTCTGTTCTAGTTCTGTTCTAGTTCTGTTCTAGTTCTGTTCTAGTTCTGTTCTAGTTCTGTTCTAGTTCTGTTCTAGTTCTGTTCTAGTTCTGTTCTAGTTCTGTTCTAGTTCTGTTCTAGTTCTGTTCTAGTTCTGTTCTAGTTCTGTTCTAGTTCTGTTCTAGTTCTGTTCTAGTTCTGTTCTAGTTCTGTTCTAGTTCTGTTCTAGTTCTGTTCTAGTTCTGTTCTAGTTCTGTTCTAGTTCTGTTCTAGTTCTGTTCTAGTTCTGTTCTAGTTCTGTTCTAGTTCTGTTCTAGTTCTGTTCTAGTTCTGTTCTAGTTCTGTTCTAGTTCTGTTCTAGTTCTGTTCTAGTTCTGTTCTAGTTCTGTTCTAGTTCTGTTCTAGTTCTGTTCTAGTTCTGTTCTAGTTCTGTTCTAGTTCTGTTCTAGTTCTGTTCTAGTTCTGTTCTAGTTCTGTTCTAGTTCTGTTCTAGTTCTGTTCTAGTTCTGTTCTAGTTCTGTTCTAGTTCTGTTCTAGTTCTGTTCTAGTTCTGTTCTAGTTCTTTTCTAGTTCTGTTCTAATTTTGTTCAAGTTCTGTTCTAATTTTGTTCAAGTTCTTTTCTGATTTTCTTCTAAATCTTTACTCTTTGATTAATTTCTCTTCTATCATTAAATCATAAATTTTCTTAACATATAATTTAAACAATTTACGTCAGAATCCGCTGAAAAATTAACAAAATGACCCATAAAAAACCCATCTAACAATTTTCTTTCGAGGAATTTCAAAACTATTAGTAAACAATAAAAGAAAAACATTAATATTTTTTTTTATGACATAAAATTTAAAAAGATAATAAAATATCAAAGATTGAAATGTTTTTTTATAAAATTCCCCCACCCGGAATATTATTCGCATGATTTCTTTTTGGCGTATTGACAGATGCTGCCAGTTTAACACCGACAGAAATCTCAGTTAAATTTTAAATTTTAATAATGAAATGTTTGGAGAATTGAACAAGATAATCGTCTAGAAATGTTTTTTTCTTTGGAATAAAATTTAAATTTTGAATTATTTTGTTTCTCTGAATTTGACCAAAGTTACACTTTTGCTCATAACTTTAGGAAAATTAAGAAGATAATTTTTGCAAAAATATTTTTCGAAACTCTATATATTAATGAATGATACAAAGAAAGATTTGTTAAATTATCTTAATTAGTTTGGTCGTAAAAATTTGGCAAAATCAAAAAAGAGTGTTAAAAAAATTTGTAAGATTTTAATTTTTCCGCTTTTGGGAACTAAATTAATTGTTAAGTTTTTCCGTGATTTAAAATCTTTGAGAGTTTTAAATTTCCTATTGGGTTTTTTTATCTATTGTTATGCAAGGTGATCGATCAGTGATCACTTGAAATCTTCTTGAATCTTTTATGTATTTGAATATTTTTTTAACAAGTCATCAAAATGTTAAAGTCAAGAACATTTTTGACGTTGTGAAAAAAATTGTAGTCAAAAATAAATTAAGCAAAAAAATTAAGAATTTTTTAAAGATAAATAGATTTCAGGTAACAAAAAATTAAAAAAACGAAATGCTCGAAATTGTTTTTTATAATAAAATTTCAATCAAACCTTTTTCTTAGACAAAAATAATCACATGGTTAAGATTTTTAAAACAAATTTTTAACAACAAAAATATGTATTTTTATATAGAAAAAAATATGGTCAACACTTTTTTAATATATTTTCATTTTTTAAGAATTTTTTCTTTAATTTTTTTACTTCTGCGAATTTATTTTCTTTGTAAATCGAAACGCCAGCGTTAAGTTTTTTTTATAAAATTTTTTGAATTTATTTTAAATATTGCACAGATTTTTTTCAATCATGTTTTGATCACTCTTTAAAAATTTTCAATATTTTTCTTTCAAAAAAAAAAAATTAACAGTTAATTTTAAATTGTAGTCATTTAAATACAATAACAAAAATTTATACCGTTTAAAAAATTGCCGGCAATTTTATAATAAATTTTTGAATTTTCATAAATTTTAAAAATTTTTAACAAAATATCAGACTTTCTTAAAATTTCAAACAATTTTTCAAAAAAAATTTTTTATTTTTTCAATTTTTGAGATTAAATTTTCATCAAATTTTTAATTTTTTTTTTTTTTTTTGATTTTTTAGCCTTCTTTTTGCTTCAATTTTTCATCATTTAAATTCCCTTATTTCACTTGTTTTATCTAAAAACAAAAAATTTTCTTTATTTTGACAAAATTTCAAATTTTGCTTTGAGATTTTTTTTTCTTTTTTAAATAATTTGGTTTTTTTATTTTCGAAAATTTCAACGTTTTTGAATTTCGTATTAACGATCACCGCCGCATGATCTCACAATTCAAACTAAAAACGTATTTTTCTTTAAAAATAATGTGTTTTGTGCAAAATTTGTTTGTTTCAATAAAAATTGTTAGTGGAGAGACGGACGCTACTTTTGATGTTATATTCTTTCTTAATGTGTCTGTCTGTCTGTCTGCATGTCTGTCTGGTCTAGTCTGACTCTTTTAGAATCAAGGAAGTCTCCACTCTTGAAAAAAGGGGAGACTTTAGGCAGAAACAACAGCAAGACCAACTCAAAAAATGTGTTAAAAGAAAAACAGAGAGCCAAGAAATCAAACGAATTCTTTGCAACAGAGTTGGGCCAGGGAAAAAAGGTACTTTTTAGAAAAAAGGGCTAATTATTTGAACATTATTAAGATATTAACAAAAATCTTCTAAACTGATGCAAAGACTTGTTTCCTCCAGTTATAGTTTATCGAATTTGTTACGGAGAATTTTAATGAACATTTTTTTTATTATTTTTTTTAACTTTTGATGAAAAAATATTTTATCATTTTGAGATTTTTCGCTACAAAATTAAAAACCAAAATTGCTGACAAATGTTTAGAAGCAAATAGTTTAAGAATCTCTTGCGCAAATTTGCGCAGCAATACAAAATTAAATTTTTGTGAATGTATCCTAAAATAAATGTTATTTTTTCTTTCTTTATAAAAAACTGACGACCTATTTCAAATTTTTTCAATATAAAATTTAAAACCAAAATTACTTAAGACTTTAAAGAAACTAGTCCATTAAAAATATCTTGCGCAAAACTGCGCAATTTTAAAAATAAAATCTTCTTTACTTAAAGAAAAAATTATAAAATTCGGCCTATTTCAGTTTTTTTCCATTTTAAAGTTAAAAACCAAATTTGCTGGCAAATGCAAACTACCAAATCCATCAATTATCCAAGGCGTAATCAAATTATAAACCAAAACTACCCAAAAAATGTAAGAAATGAATTACATTAATTATGCCTTGCGCAAAATTGCTCAATTCCCGGAAGTAATATCTTTTCGAATATACTTCAAAATGTATTAATTTTATTTTTCTAAAAAAAATTTATAGAAAAATGTTATATCAAAAATTTTCTAAAGAAAGAATTTATGTCGAAAAATTTTATATCCAAAAATTTTCTATAGAAATATTTTACATCGAAAATTTTCTATATTGAAAATTTTCTATAGAAAAATTTTATATTGAAAAATTTTTATAGAAAAATTTTACATCGAAAACTTTCTATATCAAAAATTTTCTGTAGAAAAATTTTATATTGAAAAATTTCTATAGAAAAATTTTACATCGAAAATTTTCTATAAAGAATTTTGTATGGAAAAATTTTCTATCAAAAATTTTGTGTGGAAAAATTTTCTATCAAAAATTTTCTTTAGAAATATTTTATATCAAAAATTTTGTATGGAAAAATTTTCTATCGAAAATTTTCTTTAGAAATATTTTATATCGAAAATTTTCTATAGAAAAATTTTATATCGAAAATTTTCTATAGAAAAATTTTATATCGAAAATTTTCCTTTGGAAGATTTTTATATCGAAAATTTTCTAGAGAAAAATTTTTGCAAAAAAATTTTATATGGAAAATTTTCTATAGAAAAATTTTATATGAAAAATTTTCTATAGAAAAATTGTATATTAAAAATTTTATATCTAGAATTGTTATATCTAGAATTTTCTATAGCAAATTTTTATATCGAAAATTTTCTGCAGAAAAATTTTATATCAAAAATTTTCTATAGAAAATTTTTATATTTAAATTTTCTATAGAAAATTTTTTATATCGAAAATTTTCTGCAGAAAAATTTTATATTAAAAATTTTCTATAAAAAATTATAAATCGAAAATTTTTATGAAAAAAAATTATATCAATAATTTTCTCTAGAAAATAAATTCTTGCTAAAGAAAGAATTTATTACGAAAAATTTTATATCCAAAAATTTTCCATAGAAAAATTTTATATTGAAAATTTTCTATAGAAAAATTTTATATTGAAAATTTTCTATAGAAAAATTTTACATCGAAAATTTTCTATAAAAAATTTTATATCAAAAATTTTGTATGGAAAAATTTTCTGTCGAAAAATTTCTTTAGAAATATTTTATATCGAAAATTATGAAGAAAAGTTTAGACCTATTTCGGATTCTGGCGTTATAAAATTAAAAACCAAAACTATCTAAAAAAAAAGTAAAGAATCAGTTTCAATTATTATACCTTGCCCAAATTTGCCCAACATTTTGAAGTAATATTTTCTTTAATATACCCCAAAATATTTTTATTTTCGTTTTTGGCAAAAAAAAAAAAAACTTCGGATTTTTCCGCTTTAAAATTAAAAACCAACAATACTTTAAGATGTCAGAAATCGATTCCATTAATAATTCCTTGCGCAAATCTGCTCAACATAAAGAAATGGATTTCGAAAAATATGTACCTAAAACAATTTTATCAATACGAAAAAGTACTCGTACTCTTTATTGCGATAAAAAGAAATTAACGATTGGGTCTCAATGGCCAATCGAACACAAAAGGGAAAGTTTTTGTGGACCTACGAGTATGTACTAAGTACGAAATGTATCTTCTAATACCGATTGAAAAAGACTAAAAAGTACTTTTTTTGAAAAAATGGAGATTGACGATATTATAAAATACCAAAACTATTAACTATATCATTCGTCAAAAGAAAATGTTTTGGCGTTCTACTGGCCACAAAAGGGTGAGTTCTTGTGGTGATACGAGTAACACGTACAAATAAAAGTTCATTCTAAAACCGATTGAAAAAGCCAAAAAGTACTTTTTTATAAAAAAGGGAGATGAAATATCAAAAATACTATCACATTCGTCAAAAAAAAAGGTCTAAGCGTTCTACTGACCAATGGCCACAAAAGGGTGAGTTCTTGTGGACATACGAATAAATTTTCATTCTAAAACCGATAGAAAAAGCCAAAAAAGTACTTTTTTATAAAAAAAAAGAGATTGACGAAATTATGAAATATCAAAAATACTATCACATTCGTAAAAAAAAGGTCTAAGCGTTCTACTGGTCCATGATCACAAACAGGTGAGTTATTCTTGGCTTTAGATATAGGTTCCCTATATACATTCTAATAGCAATAGAACAGCGAAACATAAGCAGATCATATAGACTGAAGTATGTCTTGTACCGTTTCAAGAAAACGGAAAACTTGAGTGCTTTTTTCGACACCTGAAAAATATATAAAGTCCAACGGACATTGCAATTGACATTACCTGAACATCAAGAGCTTCTAACACCTCAATATTTATAGCAGCCATAGAATATATATTTAGCAACGTCTATGTGTTAAGGTAAAAAATTGAGTTGTTTCGGCATTTAAATTAACCCAATTTAGTCGATTCCATATAAGGTACGAATTTAATTTTATTTATGAATATTATTTATTTTACCAAAAAGACTAAAAAAGTACTTTTGCAATAAAAAAAAGCCGATCCAGTTGTTGCTATTATATATAGAGCGTATAGTTTTGAACTTCACCAATTCGTTGATAAGATGTAAACTTTCTTCGTTAATTCCTTAGTACCTGGTAGACCGAGCCTTGCTCGGAGCTTTATGATAAGCATTTTGAGGAAAATTTTAAAGTTTTTATATATTTTATATTATAAAGTGCTAAAATAAATTTAGAGGAAAGACATTGTAGAAATATTCAGTTAATTTTGAATTATTTGATTTATTTTGTCCGACCAACACATAGTTTGCATAGTTTACAGTTTAACTCATTTTGAATAATTTTGGAAATTATTTATATCAACAGAAACCTCTGTCGACTCATGCGCAACAACTTTGCTAAAGATTATAGTCTGATCAAATGCACAGTTTACGATTTAATTCATTTTGAGTAGTTTTCTGTGGCGCCACCTGTCGGACTTTGCTTATTCCAATTCATAAACCTTCTTCGGCTTATCCGTAACAACTTTGCTGAAGATTATAGCATGATTAAATGTACAGCATACGATTAAATTGACTTTGAGTAAATTTCAGTAGCGCCACCTGTCGAAATTTCTTCATACCAACTAAGAAACCTTCGTCGGCTCACGTGCAACAACTTTGCTAAAGATTGTAGCATGATTAAATGTACAGATTACGATTAAATTGACTTTGAGTAAGTTTCTGTAGCGCCACCTGTCGGAAATTATTCATACCAACTAAAAAGCCTTCGTCGGCTCATGCGCTACAACTTTGCTAAAGATCATAGCATGATCAAATGTACAGTTTACGATTTAATTAATTTTTAGTAATTTTCAGTGGCGCCATCTGTCGGAAATTAGTCTTATCAACTTTAAAACCTTCGCCGGCTTATCCGCAACATCTTCGCTAAAGAGCATAACACAATCAAATTCACAGTTTACTATTCTATAAAGAACATACATACAGACAAACATTCATTTGTTTAAAATAATACTAATTTTTCCCCCTTTTTATTCCCTAATTTCTAAAAGTTCCATATGTATATTTGGTACTTTTTTGGTGCCAATTGAATTCGGTACATTTTTTTAAAACGCATTTAACATAATGTATAATGTTCCTATTCATATTACTTTGGAGATGTTAAGTTATCATTTTATCCCTTTTTTACCCATTTTGGCTCCAAAATCAAAAAAGTACCAAATACGTGTTTCATGTTTTTTTTACATCTATTGATCGCAGTACCAAGTTCCTTTCTATATTCTTTAGTTTAAAATATAAGAGTGGGTTAAAAAGGTGCCAAAAAAAAACTATTTTCACCCTTTTTTACCCCCAATCGGACATAGTTTCAAAAAAGTACCAAACACCTGTCCGCTTATTTTCAAAGCTGTTTAAAACGTAATTTTAATTTTGTTTCTATACCTATTACTTTAGGAGACAAAGCGTTTTCGATTTTTTCCCCTTTTTACCCGTTTTTACCCTCTTAGAGGTAAAAGTTCCAAAAGTCCCTTCTTCTTCGACCTATACATCAAAAAAGATACCCACTGTCCAAATTTTATCAAAATCGTTAGAGCCGTTTTCGAGATAGCCATTCTATATATATATATATACAATTATTGCTCGTTTAAGAATATGAGATTAACAAAGAAAACAAAAAAGTACTTAGTGTAATTATTTCTAAATTACCCAAAATGTACCACAATGTCTGCTCTAACACTAGCACATGTTGTTAATTACAAAAATCAACTACGAGCACACACAAAAGTTCACAAGCTCTTCTGAAAAAGTTCAATGAGAGAAATGAAAAAATATAATAAAATCGATAAAATAAACAACAAAAAAAGTTGAGATCCAAAGAGAACCACATGTTAAATTCATGAAAATTAAATGATCGTGAACTCAATTTCTCAGTCAATTTTTTACATTTTTAGACAACAGAAACTTTTGTTAAACTTTTACAAAAGACCACACATGAAAGCTTTTATTAATGTTATTTTATTTAGAAAAAGTTGAGATAAACTTTTAGTGGCTACAAAAAAACCTAATTCTAACATAACTAATTGGTTCTTGTCTAAGCTAAAAGATCATTAGCTATAAAATGAACTTTACTAAACCAAAGAAAAGCTTTTTGTTAAAAAATCTTAGTAGAAAATCTTATTTCTCTATTTGTAATTGATACATTCGGTTTTATTCAATTTTGAACAAGTTTTAGTAAATTTGTTTTTGATTGATGGGTGGGCTAGAGGAATTGGAAGGGGATACTAAAATGTTTGAAACGCTTTTAAATTTCTTATAAAACCAAATACAAATTTAAACAGATACGACACGTGTTGGTTTTTTTTTAGTTTATAGACGACTAAACATTTGGAAAAATTAATATCTTGTTTAAAAGCTATTAAGCTAAAAATATTTTTAAAACACGTGTTTCCTGGACAAAAAACTATTAAGTTTTGAAAATTTTCCGCAATTATTAAAAATAAATACTAAATAGGAAATTTTACTGACATCAAATTTCCATAACACAAAATATGATTTCTAATTTTTTTTCTTGCTGAAAAGGAAACATTTTTCATTTCAATGCGTCATAAAATTGAAAAGCGAATTTACTCGAATATGAACTCCAATATTAAGAAAAATTGTATATTAAATATATTTTATTGAAAATTGTCTACAAAATATTTTATATTGAAAATTTTCTGTAAAAAATTTTATATGAAAAAATTTCTATACAAAAATTTTATATCGAAAATTTTCTATAGAAAAATTTTATATTGAAAATTTTCTATAGAAAAATTTTATATCCAAAATTTTGTATAGAAAAACATTCAGAAACATTTTATATCGAAAATTTTCTATAGAAAAATTTTATATGGAAAATTTTCAATAGAAAAATTTTAAATCGAAAATTTTCTATACAAAAATTTTAAATCAAAAATTTTCTGTAGAAAAATTTTATATCGAAAATTTTCTAAAGAAAAATTTTATATCGAAAATTTTGTATAGACAAATTTTATATGTAAAATTTTCTTAGAAAAATTTTATATAAAAAATTAAAAAAAAAAATTATATCGAAAAGCAAATTTTATACCATAAATTTTTTATAGAAAAATTGTATATCCATAATTTTCTATAAAAAAATTTTGTACCAAAAAATTTTTTATAGAAAAATTTATATCAAAAATTTTGTATAGAAAAATTTATATCAAAAATTTTGTATAGAAAAATTTATATCGAAAAATTTCCATAGAAAAATATTATATCGAAAAATTTCTATAGAAAAATTTAATATAGAAAATTTTCTATAAAAAAATTTTATAACAAAAATTTTCCAAAGAAAATTTTTTTATAGAAAAATTTTATTTAGGTCGAAAATTTTCTATAGAAAATTTTTTACAAAAAAAAATTTATATTGAAACTTTTCTATACAAAAATTTTATATCGAAAATTTTGTATCGACAAATTTTATATGTAAAATTTTCTTAGAAAAATTTTATATAAAAAATTAAAAAAAAAAATTATATCGAAAAGCAAATTTTATACCATAAATTTTTTATAGAAAAATTGTATATCCATAATTTTCTATAAAAAAATTTTGTACCAAAAAATTTTTTATAGAAAAATTTATATCAAAAATTTTGTATAGAAAAATTTATATCAAAAATTTTGTATAGAAAAATTTATATCGAAAAATTTCCATAGAAAAATATTATATCGAAAAATTTCTATAGAAAAATTTAATATAGAAAATTTTCTATAAAAAAATTTTATAACAAAAATTTTCCAAAGAAAAATTTTTTATAGAAAAATTTTATTTAGGTCGAAAATTTTCTATAGAAAATTTTTTACAAAAAAAAATTTATATTGAAACTTTTCTATACAAAAATTTTATATCGAAAATTTTCTACGGAAAAATTTTATATCGAAAATTTTTCATAAAAAAAAATTTATATCGAAAATTTTCTATTGAAAATTTTTATAAAGAAAATTTTCGATAGTACAATTTTACATCGAAAATTTTGTATCAAAACTTTTCTATAGAAAATTTTTTTTAAAAAAATTTTATATCGAAAATTATCAATAAAAAAATTTTATATCAAAAATTATTTATTAAAAATTTTCATATCGAAAATTTTCTATAAAAAATTTTTATGTCAAAAATTTTCTACAAAAAATTTTTTATCGAAAATTTCTGAAGAAAAATTTTAAATCAAAAATTTGCTATACAAAAATTTTATGTCAAAAATTTTCTTTAGAAAAATTTGATATCGATAATTTTCTATAGAAAAATTTTATATCAAAAACTTTTAATAACAAAATTTTTTATCAAAAATTTTCAATAGAAAAAATTTATATCGAAAATTTTCTATAGAAAAATTTTTTAACGAAAATTTTCTATAGAAAATTTTTTTATCGAAAATTTTCTACAGAAAAATTTTATATCGGAAATTTTCTATAGAAATATTTTATGTCGAAAATTTTCTATAGAAAAATTTTATATCGAAAATTTTCTACAGAAAAATTTTATATCAAAAATTTTCTATAGAAAAATTTTATACAAACAATTTTCTTAGAAAAATTTTATACAAAAAATTTTCTTAGAAAAATTTTATACAAAAAATTTTCTTAGAAAAATTTTATATTAAAAATTTTCTATAGAAAAATTTTATATTAAAAATTTTCTATAGAAAAATTTATATCAAAAATTTTCTATAGAAAAATTTTATATCGAAAATTTTCTACAGAAAAATTTTATATAAAAAATTTTCTTAGAAAAATTTTATGTTAAAAATTTTCTATAGAAAAATTTATGTCAATAATTTTCTATAGAAAAATTTATGTCAATAATTTTCTATAGAAAAATTTTGTATCAAAAATTTTCTTTAGAAAAACTTTTATATCGAAAAATTTTCCATAGAAAAACTTTTATATCGAAAATTTTCTATAGAAAAACTTTATATCAAAAATTTTTATAAAAAAATTTTATATTGAAAATTTTCTATTGAAAAATTTTATATCGAAAATTTTCTATAGTAAAATTTTATATAGAAAAAATTTAAATCGAAAATTTTCTGCAAAACAAAATTTATACAGAAATTTTTTTTATAGAAAAATTTTATATTGAAAATTTTTAAATCGAAAATTTTCTTTTGAAAAGTTTTATATCGAAATTTTTTATGAAAAATTTGAAATCAAAAATTTTCTAAAGAAAAATTTTGTATTGAAAATTTTTAACAGAAAAATTTTTTATATAAAAATATTTCTTTTGAATAATTTTCTATACATCGAACATTTTCTATAGAAAAATTTTATAACGAACATTTTCTATAGAAAAATTTTATAACGAATATTTTCTATAGAAAAATTTTATATCGAAAATTTTATATAGACAAATTTTATATTGAAAATTTTCTATAGAAAAATTTTATATCGCAAATTTTCTATAAAAAAATTTTATATTGAAAATTTTCTATAGAAAATTTTATAACGAAAATTTTCTATAGAAAATTTAATATCGAAAATTTTCTAAAGAACAATTTTATATTAAAAATATTCTATAGAAAAATTTTATATTGAAATTTTCTAAAGATAAATTTTGTATCGAAAAATTTTGTATATAAAATTTTTATTTCAAAAATTTTCTATGGAAAAATTTTATATTGAAAATTTTCTATAGAAAAATTTTATATCAAAAAATTTCGCTATTGTCTATATTATAGTTGGTCTCGACCATGTTATAGTCAGGCTGAATGTTTTGAATATTTGTTGGTAAAATAAAAATGTAAATCAAATTGAAAAAGTTTTCATACTTCCAGAGGCTGTGGTTTCGGCATAAAAAATTAGTTTTAAATCTTTTGCCTGGATTTATGGGATCTAAAAAAACACGTGTGGATTTTTATGATTTTATTTTGTTGTTTTTTATATTCAATCAAAAGCATCCAACAACAACCAAAAAAAAAAAAGTAAAATTGAATTAATTTGTTTTCCATTAGATTTGTTTATAAATAAAGAGTTTTCATACCCAGGTCAGTCTAAGTGTGTGTGTGTGTGTGAGTGAGTTTTTCAGGAAAATTTAAAATTCATTGCAAGAATTGTTAATCGATTGATTTTTTTCATTATTTCAAACACTGAATGCCGACAAATTCATTTAGCCCTTTTAATTATTTATTTATTTATTTAAGTTGTTTAATCTGTTTAATAAAAAGTTTAAATTTTCAAGGTTTTTTTTTGAGATGAAATAAATTACAAAAAATTTCTCATAAACCTGGGAAAAGAGCCAATACCAATTGATGTAATAAAAATTTTAAAACATATGGTAAAAAAACGATTTTAATTTGAAAATTGGATTTTCAATTTAAAATTGAAAATTTGTTTATTAAACAATTGTACTTTAAAAATTAAATCCTCTACAAAATTTTCTTAAGCTACAAAAGGTCAATAGTTAATAAATCAGAATATTCAAAGTTCGAACTCGAACCCCATTTTGAATACCAAATTAAATTGTAAGTCTTTATTAGTTTGTAAAAGTATTTGTATTGATTTGAATGTCCATCAGCTTAAGGATAGATAAACTTAACCTAATACTTCATTTTCGATAACAATAACCCAAAAAAGTTCTTAACACTTGACAGTAGTGTCCCTTTCCTCCCCCTTCCCCATTTGCCTCTAGTCTTGTAACATTTAAACACTTGCCAAGACCTGCTACTTCAATAAATTTACCCAATAAGACCTTTGAACTCTAAGATCCTTCAATCCCTCCTTCTTTCTTTCTTTTTCACTTATTCCTTATTTACTAGGATTTTTGTTTTTCTTGTATCCAATTCAAACTTTTCTTTTTTGACATTTTGCTCTACAACGACTCTTACTGACCTTTTATTTCCCTGTTTTATTTTTTTCCAAGAGGGGAGGGAGTGAGTGACTGATGATTTTCGTAGAAAATTTGTATTGATTGAAAGCATGAATAAACAAAACTAGTAGCAAAACATGCATGCATGATGTTTTTATTTATGTATGTCTTATTGAAGCGAGAAAAAAATATGTAAATATTTAATTTGTCTTAAATGTAACGAGGGCTGGTAGGAAATTTGAATATATTTTTCTATAAAAAAATTTTCTATAGAAACATTTTACATCGAAAATTTTCTATAGCAACATTTCATATCGAAAATTTTCTATAAAAAAATTTTATATTGAAAATTTTCTAAAGAAAAATTTTATATTGAAAATTTTCTATAGAAAAATTTTGTATAAATAATTTTTTATAGAAAAATTTCATATCGAAAATTTTCTATAGAAAAATTTTATATTGAAAATTTTCTAAAGAAAAATTTTATATTGAAAATTTTCTATAGAAAAATTTTGTATAAATAATTTTTTATAGAAAAATTTCATATCGAAAATTTTCTATAAAAAAATTTTGTACCGAAAATTTGTTATAGAAAAATTTTTGATCAAAAATTTGCTATAGAAACATTTTAGATTAAAAATTTTCTATAAAAAAAATTTAGATCAAAAATTTTCTATAGAAAAATTTTAGATCAAAAATTTTCTATAGAAAAATTTTAGATCAAAAACTTTCTATGGAAAAATTTTAGACAAAAATTTTCTATGGAAAAATTTTAGATCAAAAATGTTCTATAGCAAAATTTTAGGTCAAAAATTTTCTAAACAAAAATTTTTGTTAAAAAATTTTTTATAGAAAAATTTTATATCGAAAATTTTCTATAGGAAACATTTATATCGAAAATTTTCTACAGAAAAATTTTATATCAAAATTTTTCTATGAAAAATTTTGTATCGAAATTTTGCTATAGTAAAATTTTGTATCGAAAATTTTCTAAAGAAAAATTTTATATCAAAAATTTTCTATAGAAAAATTTTTAATCGAAAATTTTTTATAGACAAATTTTAAATCGAAAATTTTCTATAGAAAAATTTTAAATCGAAAATTTTCTATAGAAAAATTTTAAATCGAAAATTTTCTATAGAAAAATTGTATATCAAAAATTTTTTTTAGAAAAATTTGATATCGATTCTATAGAAAAATTTTATATCGAAAATTTTCTATAGAAAAATTTTAGATCAAAAATTTTCTAAAGAAAAATTTTTGATCAAAAATTTTCTAAAGAAAAATTTTATATCGAAAATTTTCTATATCGAAAATTTTCTAAAGATAAATTTTATATCTAAATTTTTCTATGGAAAATCTTGTATAGAAAATTTGCTATAGTAAAATTTTGTATTTAAAATTTTCTAAAGAAAAACTTTATATCAAAAATATTCTATAGAAAAATTTTAAATCGAAAATTTTCTATAGAAAAATTGTAAATAGAAAATTTTCTATAGAAAAATTTTAAATCGAAAATTTTCTATAGAAAAATTTTAAATCGAAAATTTTCTATAGAAAAATTTTAAATCGAAAATTTTCTATAGAAGAATTTTATATCAAAAATTTTCTATAGAAAAATTTTATATCGAAAATTTTCTATAGAAATATTTTATATCGAAAATTTTTTATAGAAAAATTTTATATAGAAAATTTTCTATAGAAAAATTTTTTATCGAAAATTTTCCATAGAAAAATTTTTTATCGTAAATTTTCTATAGAAAAATTTGTATTGAAAATTTTCTATAGAAAAATTTTACATCGAAAATTTTCTATAGAAAAATTTTATATCGAAAATTATCTATAGAAAAATTTTATATCGAAAATTTTCTTTCGAAAAATTTTATATAGAAAATTTTCTATAGAAAAATTTCTATAAAAAATTTTACAACGAAAATTTTTTATAGTTAAATTTTATACCGAAAATTTTCTATAGAAAAATTTTAAGTCGAAAAATTTCTATAGAAAAATTTTACATCGAAAATTTTCTATAAAAAAATGTTAGATCTAAAAATTTCGATAGAAAAAATTTATATCGAAAATTTTGTTTAGAAAAAATTTACATCGAAAATTTACCATAAAATATTTTATAAAGTACATTTTCAATTGAAAAATTTTATATCGAAAATTTTTTTTAGAAAAATTTTGTATTAAAAATTGTCTTTTCAAAAATTTTATATTAAAAATTTTCTACTGAAAAATTTTTATAGAAAAATTTTATTTCGAAAAATTTTAAGTTAAAAATGCCTATGGAAAAATTTTATTTCGAAAATTTTCTATAGAAAAATTTTATATCGAAAATTTTCAATAGAAAAAATTTTTATCGTCAATTTTCCATAGAAACATTTGTATTGAAAATTTTCTTTAGAGAAATTTTATATCGAAAACTTTCTGTAGAAAAAAAAAATGATCTCGAAAATTGGCTAGAAAACAAAATTTTAAAGAAAAATTGGATATCCAAACTTTTCTAAAGAAAGATTTTATATCAGAAATTTTCTATGGAAAAATCAAACATTTTTTATCGAAATTTTTCTTTACAAAAATTTTATATAGAAAATTTTATATAGAAAATTTTATAAAGAAAATTTTCTAAAGAAAAATTTTATTACGAAAATTTTCTTAAGAAAAATTTTATTACCAAAATTTTCTATAAAAAAATTTTATTATGAACATTTTCCATAGAAAAATTTTATATTGAAAATTTTCTATAGAAAAAATTTTTATCGAAAATTTTCTAATAATTTAGTTTCTATATTCAAAAGGTTTTTTTCTCATTGGGTCTCATTTCCGTTCACAACAATTCGTGTTTCCTTTGCATCTAAACATGTGTCCTCTTAGGATCTGAGTGAGTGTGTGCGGGAGGAAGGGGGAGCATATTCCGGGAATTCATGTGTGTGTGTATTCAAGAAGTTTTATAGATTGTCTTAAATGTGGCACTTGATCAAAAGAAAATTGTAAATATTTTAGTTTTTATTATATTTGTTAAAGTTGTTGTTATTTTTGCCAACGCTCTAAGCTCTATGTCAATTTCATTAGAAAAAATGAAAAGGAAAATCTATTGAGTGCCACTGAACTTCTTCATCTTTTGGAAACGACATTAAGGACACGGCAAAGTGACATATTCCTCACTTCAAATGAAATAATAGACAAATTTTGAAAGACTCGCAGTAGAAGAACAAGTGTTTTTTTGAATAGGTACGAGGGAAAGGAACTTAAGGAAAGTAGCAAAATTTTATTTTAAGTAAAATCGACAACTAAATGTCGTCATATAACAACATACGAGTATAAAATATATGTATTTTGTAATGCCAATCAAATTGTCAGCAATAGATTACAAAAATATTTGAAACATTTAAGCTTCAATGAAAAAATAATAAAAAAAATAAATAGGGACTAACAAGAAAACACTTAGAAAATTTTAGAAAAGTTAAAAAACATAAAAAAGTCTTAAATTTCTTGAAAAATGTGTGAAAATGCATGAGGGAAAATTTCCTAAAATTGGAGTCGGGGTTTTAAGTGTAAATTGTTTGTAGACATGTGTGAAATGTATTTTTCACTGAAAATACGTGTTTCTCTTTTAGATTTATGTCAAAATTTATGTTTCTTTTGAAAAACGTCTAAGCCTAAGAGCCGACGACATTATTAAGATTTTAATCAAATATACGAGTATGACGATAGATACATTTTCGTTTTAGCTAATCAAACACGTGCTCAGGACCTAATAAATAATTCAAGATAATATTTGAAATGTTTTTATTAAGTCGAATTTCTCATACCTTAAATGCAATTTTCCATAAAAATTTTGTCATATTGAAACGGGAACTTACCTAAAAGAGAGAAATAAAAATGAAATTAGTAAAAATTTATTGTATTCAAAATGAAAATTATAAATATTTTAAAATATAGTTATATTTTCTTAATTAACATAAATCCTATAATGATCTTATAACGTTATCTACAGTCTAGGCCAAGAGTATAGTAAGAAGTCTACTTTAATGTCTAGTCCATAGTCTAATCCATAATCTAATCTAATCTAATCCATAGTCTATAGTTAAATCCATAGTATAGTCCATAGTTAAGTCCATAGTTAAGTCCATAGTTAAGTCCATAGTTAAGTCCATAGTTAAGTCCATAGTCTGGTCCATAGTCTTGTCTATACTCTAGTCCATAGTCTAGTCCATAGTCTAGTCCGTAGTCTAGTCCATAGTCTAGTCCATAGTCTAGTCCATAGTCTAGTCCATAGTATAGTCCATAGTCTAGTCTAGAGTCTAGTCCATAGTCTAGTCCTTAGTCTTAGTCCATAGTCTAGTCCTTAATCTAGTCGATTCCATAGTCTAGTCCATAGTCTAGTCCATAGTCTAGTCCAAAGTCTAGTCCATAGTCTAGTCCATAGTCTAGTCCATAGTCGAGTCCCTAATCTAGTCCATAGTCTAGTCCCTAATCTAGACCATAGTCTAGTCAACAGTCTAGTCCATAGTTAAGACCATTATCTAGTCCATAGTCTAGTCCATAGTCTAGTCTAGAGTCTAGTCCATAGTCTAGTCCTTAGTCTTAGTCCATAGTCTAGTCCTTAGTCTAGTCCATAGTCTATTCCATAGTCTAGTCCATAGTCTAGTCCATAGTCTAGTCCAAAGTCTAGTCCATAGTCTAGTCCATAGTCTAGTCCATAGTCTAGTCCATAGTCTAGTCCATAGTCGAGTCCCTAATCTAGTCCATAGTCTAGTCCATAGTCTAGTCCCTAATCTAGACCATAGTCTAGTCAACAGTCTAGTCCATAGTTAAGACCATAATCTAGTCCATAGTCTAGTCCATAGTCTAGTCCATAGTCTAGTCCATAGTCTAGTCCATAGTCTAGTCCATAGTCTAGTCCATAGTCGAGTCCCTAATCTAGTCCATAGTCTAGTCCATAGTCTAGTCCCTAATCTAGACCATAGTCTAGTCAACAGTCTAGTCCATAGTTAAGACCATAATCTAGTCCATAGTCTAGTCCATAGTCTAGTCTAGAGTCTAGTCCATAGTCTAGTCCTTAGTCTTAGTCCATAGTCTAGTCCAAAGTTTAGTCCATAGTCTAGTCCATAGTCTAGTCCAAAGTCTAGTCCATAGTCTAGTCCATAGTCTAGTCCATAGTCGAGTCCCTAATCTAGTCCATAGTCTAGTCCCTAATCTAGGCCATAGTCTAGTCAACAGTCTAGTCCATAGTTAAGACCATAATCTAGTCCATAGTCTAGTCCATAGTCTAGTCCATAGTCTAGTCTAGAGTCTAGTCCATAGTCTAGTCCTTAGTCTTAGTCCATAGTCTAGTCCAAAGTTTAGTCCATAGTCTAGTCCATAGTCGAGTCCCTAATCTAGTCCATAGTCTTGTCCATAGTCTAGTCCCTAATCTAGACCATAGTCTAGTCAACAGTCTAGTCCATAGTTAAGACCATAATCTAGTCCATAGTTAAGTCCATAGTCCTGTTCATAGTCTAGTACATAGTTTAGTCCATAGTCTAGTCCCTAGTATATTCCGTAGTATAATGCCTAATCTAGTTTCTAGTCTAGTCCATAGTCTAGTCTATAGTCTAGCCCATAGTCTAGTCCATAGTCTAGTCCATAGTCTAGTCCATAGTCTAGTCCATAGTCTAGTCCCTAGTATATTCCGTAGTATAATGCCTAATCTAGTTTCTAGTCTAGTCCATAGTCTAGTCTATAGTCTAGCCCATAGTCTAGTCCATAGTCTAGTCCGTAGTCTAGTCCATAGTTCAGTCCATAGTCTAGTCAATAGTCTAGTCCATAGTTAAGTCCATAGTCCAGCCCATAGTCTAGTATATAGTCTAGTCTATAGTGTAGTTTCTAATCTAGTGCATAGTCTAGTCCATAGTCTAGTCAATAGTCTAGTCCATAGTTAAGTTCATAGTCCAGTTCATAGTCTACTCCATAGTTTAGTCCATAGTCTAGTCCATAGTTTAGTTCATACTCTAATTCAAACTCTAGTCCCTAGTATATTCCGTATTATAATGCCTAATCTAGTTCCTAGTCAAGTCCATAGTCTAGTTAATAGTATAGTCCATAGTCCAGTCCATAGTCTAGTCCATAGCCTAGTCCATAGTCTAGTCAATAGCCTAGTCCATAGTTAAGTCCATAGTCCATAGTCTAGTCCATAGTCTAGTCCATAGTCTAGTCCATAGTCTAGTCCATAGTCTAGTCCATAGTCTAGTCCATAGTCTAGTCCATAGTCTAGTCCATAGTCTAGTCCATAGTCTAGTCCATAGTCTAGTCCATAGTCTAGTCCATAGTCTAGTCCATAGTCTAGTCCATAGTCTAGTCCATAGTCTAGTCCATAGTCTAGTCCATAGTCTAGTCCATAGTCTAGTCCATAGTCTAGTCCATAATCCATAGTTTAATCCATAGCCTAGTCCCTAATCTAGTCCCTACTCTAGTCCCTAGTATATTCCCTAGTCTTGCCTCTAGTCCAGTCCGTAGTCCATAATCTAGTCCATACTCTGGTCCATAGTCTGTTCCATAGTCTAGTAAAGTCTAGTCCATAGTCTAGTTCATACTCTAATTCAAACTCTAGTCCCTAGTATGTTTCGTAGTATAATGCCTAATCTAGTCCATAGTCTAGTCCATAGTCTAGTCCATAGTCTAGTCCATAGTCTAGTCCCTAACCTAGTCTATAGTCTAGTCCATGGTCTAGTCCATATTCTAGTCCATAGTCTAGTCCATAATATATAGTCTAGTACATAATCCATAGTTTAATCCATAGCCTAGTCCCTGATCTAGTCCATAGTCTAGTCCATAGTCTTGACCATACTCTATTCCTTAGTCTTGTCCATACTCTAGTCCATAGTTTAGTCTATAGTCTAACTCATAGTCTAGTCCATAATCCATAGTCTAGTCCATGGTCTAAACCGTAGTCTAGTCCATACTCTAGTCCATAGTCTAGGCCCTAATCTAGTCTATAATCTAGTCCATGGTCCAGTATATAGTCTTGTCCATACTTTAGTCCATAGTCTAGTTCCTTGTCTAATCCACAGTCTAGCCCATAGTCTGGTCCTTATACTAGTCACTAGCCTAGCCCAAAGTCGAGTCCATAGTCTAGTCCATAGTAGGTTACTATATATATATTAGGAAAGAAAAAATCTTAAATAATACAGAAATCTATAACGTCATATCTCTTAAAATAAATAGGATACAAAATATGACTATGATAAATCTATCATCAACGGCCAGTTCAAAATGAGGAAGATATAGAGCTGAAATTTGGACTTAAAGTACTAATTTCAATATATATTTCCAGTAAGAAAAATTTTAGTCATTTAAGGATAAAAAGTCATTTCTCTTAAACTAAATGATAAAGAAAAAAATGACTGATAAATTTTCCAACAGCCAACCCAAACCGATGAAGATATAGAACTGAAATTTTGACACTTGATACCCATTTGGATATATACTTCCATTAAGAAGGCATTTTAGTCATTAAAAGGCTCAGAAAGGGTAAAAAAAATTGGTAACACCAAATCTCTTAAACCAAATAGCATATAAACAAAACTAAAATTCTTGATAGGCCAGAAAATAAAGCTAGTCCAAAACTTTGACGATATCTCTACTATAGCCTTATACAATTTATTCTTATTCTAGAGTACAATTAAGTCGATAGACCTACCTTCTTTGATCTTAACTTTAACACTAGAATAGCCATATTCAATTTTGTGTCTCAAACTTTTCCTTTGACTAAATTTTCTAATAAATGTTACAACATTTTCAACAAAGTCGGATTTTAAGTTATGTTTAGAAGATTTTCGTTTGAAAGAAGCCACAATTTTGAAATTTTTGTTAGAAGTTGTTGTAAGAAGATTCTGTGAAATAAAACTGAAGTTTTTAAAACTAAAGCAAGAATATACAAAGAAAACAAATTTTCTTTGAGGAAAATTTAAAAAATCAAAATTAGCACTTAGATATTAATAAGAACAAAAAAATAAAATGTTTTGTTTTGTAGTTTTCAAATACAAAAGACAAATGTTGCCACATGTTGAGAAAATATAAACAAAATTTTTATTTTCTGAGTTGTTTGCTTAAAATCTCCTAATGACGTTTAATAATAAGCCGGAAGTTATAGATTTTTTTTTTATATTTTTTAAATTTAATACAAAAAACGATAAACTTGAAATTTAGTCATCTTAGAGAAATTTATTATGTTATGTTAAAAAATGAAATGACTATATTTAAAAAATCAAATAAAATAAAATTGCATTTAAATTTACAAAACCAAATAGTAGTAATCAATTATTTCGCTTTCTAGTAGATCTCGTAAAAAATAATGGAAAACATTTAATTTTATTTGATTAGATCAGCGGCAATTGTTGAAAAGTAAAGAGACGCAGAGACATGTTTGTTATAAGATAGAATAATATTGAGTTAGAAAAAGTTTTAAAAATTACAAAACAAACAAATTTAAAAACGCGTTTTCATTGACTGAGAAAAAATCTTATAAAATAAAATTGAAAACGTAAAATTTTAAAGCAATAAAATTGTTCGCAAGTCATACAATTTCATTATTTGTGACAATTTATGAACACAAAACCGATCACCAGAAACTAGACAGATGGATGGACGGACGGACGGACTCACGGATGGATGGACAGACGGAGGGACGAACGTATGGAAAGACAGACAAAATAATGGAAAGACGGACAACAAATTGAAATTATACGTCAGCCAATCGTAAAATATTATAACAAATACATTTCAATACAATACAATGACAATTTCTAACAAAAAACAAGTAAGAAAGTGCTAAGGTCGGCCAAGCCCGACCATACGATACCCTTCACCACTAACGTAAAAAATGTTCTTTTTCCTGTATAAAGACAAATATTTGCTAAATTTTGCCACGATACAAACATTTTCTCAAAACTTATATATTTAAGCTGTTTTCGTCATTTGGACTTATATGAGAGCTAGGGTCAAATGTGGACCGATTATCTCGAAATTTGGCAAATTGATTACAGTTATTACAAGAATTATGTGTGCAAAAAATAAACTCAAAATTCTCATTATCTTCAGATTTAAGAGCGTTTTAGTGATTTTTGTCATATTTAGCGCGTTTTTAAAGAAGAGTTTGTATGGGAGCTATGGTCAAATGTGGACCGATTTCAACGAAATTTGGTGATTTTAGTTTACATTAGAAGTATTTGTTTCAAATTTCATGAAAAATATTGATATTTGTGGAAAATATATCAATTCCGGGAAGTGGGACCTATGGGAGGTACCATAATAAATAATGAACCGATTTTGACGAATTTCAAAAGCCAACTATCAAAAAATAATCTGATGAAATTATCTTAAGAATTGACACCTGTACTTTGATTACATGGTTTACATAGGGGTCAGTCGTCCAGCCAGACGGACAGACAGACATGAGACAGACATACAGACAGACAGACTGACGGACAGACAGACAGACGAACTGACTGACATCGCTAGATCGACTCAAAAAGTGATTCTACGCCAATTGGTATACTAAAAGGTGGGTCTAAGACAAATATTTCTTTGCGTTACATACACCAGCACAAACTTATTATACCCTTTGGTGGTGTAGGGTATAAAAACTGTCTCCTTTTAAAATATAACAAATTAACAATAACAAAAAAGAAAAAGTTGCCACACATTTACTATTACAAAAAGGTTTTGAAATTCGAAACCAAATTTCTTAATACTCAATGTAAATTTTTCAAATCTTTAATAAAAAATTTTGAATCTTAAAATTTTATTAAACTGAAATTTATTTTTAAATTCCCTTAAATATGGCAACACTTTTCTTAAAATTTGAACAATTCGTTTCCCATTTTTTTAAAAAATCACGTTTTAAGTTTTACATCAAATCTGTTTTTTATAGAAAATTTTTTAAAATGGTTATCATGTTTGAGTTAAATTAAAGGTAAACCACTTTTAATTTGAAAAATTTTGCTACAACAAACACGAAATGAAAATTTATTGTAAAATCATTCAAAACTTTCCTAGCCATAAAATTTCATTTCATTTTTGTGTTCTCACAAAAATAATTTCAAAATTAACGGTTAAAACCACTTGTCATGGAGCTGTCAAACTAACAATTTGATGATAGATTGAAAATATTTTCATGTTCAAAAAAGAGATAAATGATTTAAAACAAGTGATATAATCGGTCATGCCTGACTAATTGATACCCTTCACCTTTACTGAGGTCGAGTGTACCCCCATTATCAAATAACTTAGAAATTTTTTTCCTAACACTTAAAGGGCATATCTGAGCTCAATTTTCGGATAACAGAAACATTTTTGAGAAAAATTTTTCCATAGAAAAATTTTTGATAAAAAATTTTCCATAGAAAAATTTTTGATAAAAAATTTTCCATAGAAAAATTTTTGATAAAAAATGTTCCATTTAAAAATTTTTGATAAAAAATTTTCCATAGTAAAATTTTGATAAAAAATTCTCCATAGAAACATTTTTGATAAAAAAAATTTCTACAGAAAAATTTCTGATAAAAAATTTTCTATAGAAAAATTTTTGTAAGAAAATTTTCTATGGAAAATATAGAAAAGTTTTTAATGAAAAAAAAAATATAGAAAAATCCTTGATAAACAATTTTTTATAGCAAAATTTTTAATAAAAAATTTCTATAGAAAAATTTTTGATAAAAAAATTTTCTATAGAAAAATTTTTAATAAAAAAAAATTTAAATAGAAAAATTTTTGATAAAAATATTTTTGATACAAACATTTTTGATAAAAAATTTTCTATAGAAAAATTTTAGATAAAAAAAATTTTTATGTTTGATACAAAAATTTTCTATAGAAAAATTTTTAATAAAAAAAATTTCTATAGAAAAATTTTTGATACAAAAATTTTCGATAGAAAAATTTTTGATAAAAAATGTTTGGTAGAAAAATTTTTGATAAAAAAATTTTCTACAGACAAATTTTTGATAAAAAAAAAATTCTATAGAAAAATTTTTGATAAAAAATTTTTCATAGAAAAATTTTTAATAAAAAAATTTTCTATAGAAAAATTTTTGATAAAAAAAAATTTTCTTTAGAAAAATTTTTGATAAAAAAATTTTCTATAGAAAAATTTTTGATAAAAAAAAATTTCTATAGAAAAATTTTTGATAAAAGAATTTTCTATAAACAATTAAAAAAAAAAAAATTCATAGAAAAATTTTTAATAAAAAAATTTTCTATAGAAAAATTTTTGATAAAAAAAATTTTTTTTAGAAAAATTTTCAATAGAAAAATTTTTGATAAAAAAATTTTTTTTTAGAAAAATTTTCAATAGAAAAATTTTTGATAAAAAATTTTCCATAGAAAAATTTTTGTAAAAAAAAATTCTACAGAAAAATTTTTGATAAAATTTTCTATAAAAAAATATTTGTAAGAAAATTTTCTATAGAAAAAATTTTGATAAAAAATTTTTTTATAGAAAAGTTTTCGATAAAAAAATATAAAAAAAAAAAATTTGATAAAAAAATTTTCTATAGAAAAATTTTTAATAAAAAAAAAATTTTCTAAAATTTTTTGATAAAAAAATTTTCTATATAACAATTTTTGATAAAAAAATTTTCATAGAAAAATTTTTAATAAAAAAATTTTCTATAGATCATTTTTGATAAAAAAAAATTTTCATAGAAAAATTTTTAATAAAAAAATTTTCTATAGAAAAAATTTTTGATAAAAAAAATTTTTAGAGAAAAGTTTTATATAAAAAATTTTTAATTTTCTATAAAAAAATATTTGTAAGAAAATTTTCGATAGAAAAATATTTTTTTATAGAAAAGTTTTTGATAAAAAATATAAAAAACCTTTGATAAAAAAATTTTCTATAGAAAAACTTTTTATAAAAAAAATTTTCTATAGAAAAATTTTTGATTTAAAAAATTTTCTATAGAAACATTTTTGATAGAAATATTTTTTATAGAAAAAATTTTGATAAAAAAATTTCGATAGAAAAATTGTTGATAAAAAAAATTTCTATAGAAAAATTTTTGATAAAAAAATTTTCGATAGAAAAATTTTTTCTATAAAAAATTTTTTCTATAGAAAAATTTTTAATAAAAAATTTTTGGTAAAAAGGTAGAACTATACATTGAAAAAAATACCTATTTTAGTTAAAAGTATAAAAAAACGGCAACTCTGCCGACTATTTTTTGTTCGGTTATCTTTGCACCGACCCATGCTTATAAGTTCCTTAGTCCCATCATAAGACTTTTATTATAAGTATAAAACGTCCCATCTCTGCCCTGTGTAAGGAATGAAAAACACGCCCTGCCTCCCCCGCAAAAGTGCTGCCAAATCGTGATTACGTGTAAATAAACAAAACTAATTGCTTAGGTAGGCAACTCTGTAGGGTTTCGTTTTCTTAAAGAAATTCCCAACATTTAAACAAATGTTTATTATTACTAATTAATCACTGTTTTATATCAATTAACTTATTAATCATTAACAATTTGTGAATTGGGAAATTTAATTTTGCATGAATTAAGACAAAAAGCAAAGGGTGGAAAATTGAGATAAATTTTTCTTTTTTACAAAAGTTTTCAAAACCTAATGGCAAGATACGAAGTTGATGGTTGAATAATTAGTAAAATAAACAATTTGTCTAAATTTTTGAAAACTGAAGATATTGTTTTTCAAATTAATTTGTTGAAATTTTTGATTTGTCCTGCTGGCTTTATAAAGTGAGCACTCTACTGTGGGTATGAGTTAACAAAGTTCTTATGGTTCTTATATTTATTAAAAAGGTTTATCAAACATTTTGGGACATCAAACATTTAATTAAAAAGTTTTACTGTAGTGTATTACACTAAGATCCCAATTTATATTTGGTTAAATTAACTTCTAGTTTCTTAAAATTTTTTAAATATTTAAAATTTTTTTCTTGTAGCCAATTTCTGAAATCGCTTTGATCTCTTTTTTTTTTTTAATTTCTTAACATCTTGTTCAATATTTTTATTTTCAAAAATATTTTTAAGTTTATAATTTATTTACTTTAATTGTTTTTGTTTATAAAGATTTATTACGTCCATAACAGACTCGTACATCTGATTCGTACAACTGAATATTCTGTAGTCGTAGATGTTGGATGGATGGATCAATGGGTGGGTGGTATTTAAGTTAATTGTTTGAATTTTACACATCTTCATTATGGGGCTGAGGCTGGGGCTGATCATCATCTTCATTATGTTAATAAAATTACGTTTTATTGGGTATTTAAAGTCAAAATATGAAATTTAATAAAAATTATTAAATATAACAAAATATTAACTTAAGATATAATTTCTATAATGAAAGAAATAAAAACAAACAGGGGTAAAGTCGCTACAATCGATATCGATGAAAATGTAAGATTTTGCAAAATTTGTGTAGCATAGTTTTAGGATAATCTAAATAATATATTTTATATAATTTTGGCTACATTGTAACTTATTTGTCTAAAGTTCCCTGATAGTACACGAATTTTATTTAAACTAAATGTTTTGACAAACAAACGGATAAGTTAAGATATCAAATTTTATGTAACTTTTTTGCAAAATAAATTCTTTTGAAAACCCCTAAGGTATGTTACACAATATTTGCTTAAAAGTCTCAGATTTCCAACGATATCGAATGCGACGATTTGGCACCAGTTTTTTAAATAATATCAATATTAAAAAAAATAAAATTTTAATATCAGTCAAAATTAAAAAAAAGCTTTCACAAATTTATTTTACATTCATTTCTTTTACTTCCCTGCCTTCTCATATATGTAAATTGTGTCCCACCATAAAACCTTAATTATTTGATGGTCAGTTATGAATATTTTATTGCTAATTACTCCAAAAGACCAAAAAAGAATAAAAATTGCCTCAATTCAAGTTAAATTCTTTATGAATCATTAACGCCGTTTATTTGTTTATTTATTTAAATCAAATTATAAATTTAGAAATTATTTCATTAGAAGACAAATAGAAACTTTCAAACCAGCTTTTATGACCAGTCAAAGTAACTTTATAATAAAAAAAAGAATTAAAAAAATTAATTAAATTTATTAAGGTTGTAGGAGGAAATTCAAATAAGTTGACAGTAATTTGAGGTTAAATAATGTTGTAGTAAACAGCTGTTGGGGCCTAGAGTTGCCAAAGTTTTCTTAAGATTTAAATTTTTACTTAAATCCCTAAAAAATCCCCTAATGCTCTTTATACACTTCGTTTGTTTCGCAAATCTTCAAAATGCTCTTCCTTATCCCTTCCTGCTGATAAAGAACGTTTTATTAAAGCAATGTCAACTATTATTTTGTATAGGGCAACCAACTACCCCCAGGGTCCGCTCTGCTTCTTCCTGTCATTTTTTGTGCCAACTACTCAAATGGACACTAGTATAATATTTGAATACTATATTTTTAATCTTTTTGAACATTCCACAACAATATTTTGATTGTAACGGAGTCAAAACTCCCCCTGCTCCGATCCTAACTGTTTCTAATTAAACTGTGCCTATCGATGCATTGTCGGTTTTTCAAAATTTGTAGAATTTATTTATTATTATTTTATATATACTCCCAAAGTATTTGTTTTTTCTAAGGGAGCGGATCCCTTCCCCAATCCGACCCTACTTTTATTTCAACAATCTGCACTTTCATATAGGACAGATATTTTTACAAATTTGAAGTCTTTAACTTCAGAGCTTCTAAAAATATAGCACAACTTGTATATTATTTGTATGGGGGTAAATTTCCCCCTGCCCCGATCCTACCTCAACCTATCCAAACTACTCTAATTACAAAACCTTAAAGCCATAGCTTAAAAAATTACAAAGATAAATAGCATTATTTATGAATGGGGGAGGAACATCTCCTTTGCCCTATCCTATTAATTTTTGCATCTTTGGTTATTGGTAACAAAACTGAGAAATAAAACTGAGAAAGTTTGAAGTCTCTAAATGACTTAAGATCAAATTAAAGTCCCAAAGTATTTTTTTCCTAAGGGAGCGGATCACTTTCTCAATCCGACCATACTTTTTTTTTTTCAACAAACTGCACTTTCATATAGGACAGATATTTTTACAAATTTTAAGACTTTAACTTCAGAGTTTCTAAAAATATAGCACAACTTGTATATTATTTGTATAGGGGGTAAATTTCCCCCTGCCCCGATCCTAACACGTCCTATCAAAACTATTCTAATTGAAATACCTAAAAGCAATACCTTTAAAAATTGTAAAGATAAATAGCATTTTTGGGGGGAGGAACTTCGCCCTTGCCCGATCCTTTTAATTTTTGCATTTTTGGTTATTGGTAGGAAAAAAACTGACTTATAGGAAGTTCGAAGTCTCTGAATGACCTAAGATCAGTTCAACGTCTTAAGCTCAGACTGAAATCTTTAACTCAAACCAATGGGTTATACTCAGTCTAAGGTCTACTAAGTCCATAATTTTATATCCAGACTTAAATCTATTCAGACTTAAGTCCTATCCAAACTACTCTTATTAAAATACCTAAAAGCCATGCCATTAAAAGTTATAAGAGAAACAGTATTATCTATTAATGGGGGAGTAACTTCCCATTTGCCCGATTCTTTTAATTTTTTTGCATTTTTAGTTATTGGTAAAAAAAACTGACTTTAAGAAAGTTCGAAGTCTCTGAATGACTTAAGATCAGATTAACGTCTTAAGCTTAGACCTACCTTACGTAGGCTCATACTTAAATCTTATGTAACGTCTTAAGCTTAGACCTACCTTACGTAGGCTCATACTTAAATCTTATGTTCAGACTTGAGTCTTATAGTCAGACTTAACTCTTACGCTGAACCGCTGTGGTATAGCAGGAGTCATTCGCCTTGTATACCAGAGGTCCCAAGTTCGATCCCTTTAGAGTTTCTAAACATACTATCTACCACAAATTGTATATTATTTGTAAGGGGGGGGGGTACAAATTTCCCCCTGCCCCGTTCCTACCACATCCTATCCAAACTACTCTTATTAAAATACCTAAAAGCCATACCTTTAAAAGTTATAAAGATAAAGAACATTATCTATGAATGGGGGAGGAACTTCTCCTTTGCCCGATCCTTTTAATTTTTGCATTTTTTGTTTAAAAAAAACTGACTTATAGAAAGTTCGAAGTCTCTGAATGACTTAAGATTTGATCAACGTCTGAAGCTTAGACTGAAATCTTTAACTCAAACCAATGGGTTAAACTCAGTCTAAGACCTAATACTTAGTCCATAATTTTATAACCAGTCTTAAGTTCATACTTAGACCTTATATTGAGACTTAAGTCTTATACTCAGACTTAGGTCTTACACTTAAAGTAAAGTCTCATACGCTGAAGTCTACTTCGACTTAAAACTTATACTCAAATTTAAGTCTTATACTCAGACCTAAGTCCTGCAGTTGAAGTAAAGTCTTATGCATTGACTGAAGTCTTAGACTAAATACTTATACTTAGATCTAAGTCCTATACTCAGACCAAAGACTCTACAAAATAAAGATATTGCACTCCATACATTTTTTTCTTCTAAAAGTGAAATTAAAGTGGATCAAGAATAATGAAAAACACATAAACGCACAAACAGACATACATTTCATGAGCACGTGTGTGTGTCTTAGCTTTCTCTCATTGGATAATCGTCTCCATTAGTTCTTTTCGAATAAGAATTAAAGCGATATATTTAATAGGACTTTTCAAAACGACCATTCGGCAATTCAATGTATGGAAGTCCAACATCTTTATATTATAGAGTCTTTTCTCAAAGCTAAGTTCTACACTTAGAATTTCTTCTTCTTATGTTATCCTTGACTCATGATTTCATGAGCACGTGTGTGTGCCTTAGCTTTCTCTCATTGGATAATCGTTTCCATTAGTTCTTTTCGAATAAGAATTAAAGCGATATGTTTTATGGGACTTTTCAAAACGACCATTCGGCAATTCAATGTATGGAAGTGCAACATCTTTATATTATAGAGTCTTTGCTCAGACCTAAATCCTACACTTAGAATTTCTTCTTCTTCTGTTATCCTTGACTCCCAGTGAAGTATAATACCTCAACACTTAGAACATCTTTCTCATTATAATGTTTTTTCAAATGCTGTGAATCACAAAACAATTTAAGAAAAATTTGATGGCTTTTATTGTAAGTTATGAGAAAACAACACTTAAAATTTAGCTGTTTTAAATTTTTCGACCAAAACTAAATTTACTTTTTTTCTCATAACTTTTGAAATAAAAGCAGTAAAATTTTTCTAAAATTGTTTTGTGTTTCCCTACACTTTAAAAAACATTATAATGAGGAATTTGATGATTTATTTTAAATTCTAAAGGAATGAAAAATTTTCAAAAATTTGATTCGAATAAACAAAATTTTTCCAACAATTTTATTTTTTTTTTTTTTTTCAAAAAATTAAACTAGGAATTCTTAAAGCATACAATAGTTTAGAAATAACAATAAATAGAAATTTAAATCTAATTGGTCAAAGGTAAAAAAAAATTCGGATCTATGACATATATCTTTTTATTTTGACTTCCGTTTCTAGTCAAAAAATTCTTTTAGTGATATCTTATCATATCGGGTGTTTTTTATTGAGGTATAGAACTTTAAGTTGGCATCACTTTTTTAACTGACGGCCATTTTGTCAGCTGTCAAGTGATTAATATTTAGTTTGGTTTGCCATTTCATCATGAACAGGTTGACAAAAGAACAACGCTTGCAAATCGTGCAAATTTATTTCGAAAATAATGGTTCAGTTCGCGAAGTTTACCGCAAGCTCCGTCCATTTTATGGTCGACATAATCGTCCATCAGAGCAATTAATTCGGTTAACCATGGATCGTTTTCGCACTACGTTTACTCTATGTGATAATACGCATCCGCAGCGACGTCGAACAGTGCGCACCGAAGAAACAATTGCCGCTGTAGAGTAAAGTGTTGAAGAGGACCCGAATGAATCGATTCGCCACCGTGCACAGCAATTGGAGCTTTGTCCATCAACTTTATGGAAGATTTTGCGCAAAGATCTTGACTTGCGACCTTACATGATCCAGCTTGTGCAAGAATTAAAGCCGCGAGACCATGCAATGCGTCGTGATTTTGGTGTATGGGCCGAAAATGAGATTGATCTCGATGCTGATTTTCATCGCAAAATTTTGTTCAGTGATGAGGCTCATTTTTGGTTGAATGGCTACGTCAACAAGCAAAATTGCCGCATTTGGAGTGAAGAGAATCCACATGAGACCCTTGAGACGCCATTACATCCACAAAAACTGACTGTTTAGTGTGCTCTATGGGCTGGTGGAGTCATTGGGCCATACTTCTTCCGAAATAATGCTGGAGAGTCAGTTACCACAAATGGAGACCGGTATAGAGCCATGATAACCGACTATTTTGTTCCCCAATTGGATGGCATGAATGTGGATGAGTTGTGGTTCCAACAAGACGGCGCTACATGCCACACAGCGCACGTCACAATTGATTTATTGAAGGAAACATTCGATGAGCGCATAATTTCGCGGAATGGACCTGTCAATTGGCCACCAAGATCGTGCGATTTGACACCACTGGATTATTTTCTTTGGGGATATGTGAAGTCGCTCGTCTACGCCAACAAACCAGAAACGTTAGGGGTCTTGGAAGCCAACATTCGTGGCGTTATTGCCAACATACGGCCCCATATGCTCGAAAAAGTAGTTGAAAATTGGACCTGTAGAATTGGCTTTATTCGAGCCAGCCGCGGCGGCCACATGCCCGAAATCATATTTAAACATTAATGGCATAAAATTATCCTTCCAATAAAGCCAAATTGATGGACATTAAAACGATTTTCTTGTGTTTTATTTCAATTCGAAGTTCTATACCTCTAAAAAAAACACCCGTTATTTCCTAGTTCATCTACAAACATTTTCTTTGATTTATTGAGAATTGTTTAAATCTTACCTTGTCCTCCCCAGGGAAATTTCAATAATCTCTTGATGCTGGGATTTCTGCGTACAGAAGGTGCCACCACTGGTTCACCATCCATTTTCTTAAGTAAATCGCTTTAAATAATATAGAGCTTAAAAACTCTAAATTCGAATTTTTCTTTGTTATTTAAAATTTTTTTTAATAAAAAATTATGATTTTCTTAGGTTATATTTAAAATTAATTAATTCGTTATTTTTTTAAAAAAATTTATCAAAATTTTTTCTTAATGAAAATAGGAACTTTTTTGTCATAATTCAACATGTTTTTTATTTTTTTGGATTAGAGCATTTTTCTTCTTTCAAGATATCAAAGATTTTTTTTGAGTCTGTTAAAAAAATTTTCAAAATTTGTTATAAAATATTTTTTGCTACTTTCGTCGTTTAACAAAAATAAATGAAAAAGAGTGAGAAAATTTTTGTTAAAATGACCTTTTGATGTAAAATTTTTAAACTTTATAAAAAAGATTTTTTTTTATAAATTTTTTTTTTTTTAATGATAAAACAATGTTTATTTATTCTTTCGAAAACTTTTTTTCCCGTGTTTATATTTTTTCATTAGTGCGTGCTGATAAAAACTTTATAATTTTTTTCCTTGTTAATTTGTAATAATAATATACGAGTAATAATGTACAATTTGGTTGAAAACAAAAGTTTTTTTTTTTAATAAAAATTTATGTTTTTTGTAGTATTAAAGAAACTTTTATTTTTTATATAGAAAATTACAATATTTCAAGGTTGAGGTTAAGGGGTTAAATATATTTCTTTTTTTATATTTTACAAATAATTATCAGCATTTGAGTGTTTTATTGTTGTTATTTGATAAGAAATAAATTTATAAATTTTTGTTTTCAAAAACGATTATAATAAGTTAACCGCTAGGGGGTGGTTTTCTAAAAATTCACATGATTTTAATTGTTATTAAAATTTTCTTTAAATTTTTTACCAAGAAAAAAAATTACAATTTTGCTTATAACTTGTGAAGTATAAGAGTTAAATTTTGTCTAAAATAATTTATAGATTCCCAATACTTTAAAAAACGATTTAATGAAAGATTTGAAGAATTTCCTAAAATGGTTTGGCAGTAAAAATTACAGTAAAATTAATTTGATTTTAAAAATTTTTTAGATTTATTTCAAATACATAATTAGAAGACTCCATAAAAGACAAATTCAATTCAATCGAGGGTGTTTTTCCAGAATTACACACAATTTCAATTATTTTTTAATATTTTACCAAGAACAAAATTTACAATTTTGCTTATAACTTGTGAAGCATAGGAGTTAAAATTTTTCTAAAATAATTGATAGGTTCCAAATACTTCAAAGACTGATTTAATGAAAGATTTGAAGAAATTTTTCAAATGGCTTGGCCGTAAAAATTACTCAAAGTCAAAACTTTGCCTTAATAAAAATTAATCTGATTTTCAAAATTTTTTACATTTATTTCAAACTTTTTGCTATTATTTCAAATACATAATTAGAAGACGCCATAAAAGACAAATTCAATTTAATCAAGAGTGTTTTTCCAGAATTACACACAATTTCAGTTTATTTTTAATATTTTACCATGAACAAAATTTACAATTTTTCCTATAACTTTAGTAGTATAGGAGTTAAAATTTTTCTAAAATAATTTATAGTTTTCCAATACTTCAAAATATGATTTAATGAAAGATGTGAAGAATTTTTTGCAAATGGTTTGGCAGTAAAAAATTCTCAAAGTCAAAATTTTGCTTAAAAAAAATTAACTAGATTTTCAAAATTTTTACAAATATTTAAAAACTTTTACATTTATTTCAAACAAATAATCAGAAGACTTCATAAAAGACAAATTCAATAGAATCGGGGGTGTTTTTTCCAAAATTACACACAATTTTAGTTTTTTTTTTTTTTTAATTTTTTACCAAGAACAAAATTTACAATTTTGCTTATAACTTGTGAAGCATAGGAATTAAAATTTTTCGAAAATAATTTATAGGTTAACAATACTTCAAAAAATGATTTAATGACAAATTTAAAGAAATTTTTCAAATGGTTTGCCGGTAAAAATTACTCAAAGTCAAAACTTTGCCTTAATAAAAATAAATTTGATTTTCAAAATTGTTTACATTTATTTCAAATACATAATTAGAAGACCACATAAAAGACAAATTCAATAGAATCGGGGGTGTTTTTTCCAAAATTACACACAATTTTAGTTTTTTTTTTTTTAATTTTTTACCAAGAACAAAATTTACAATTTTGCTTATAACTTGTGAAGCATAGGAGTTAAAATTTTTCTAAAACAATTTATAGATTCCTAATACTTCAAAATATGATTTAATAAAATATGTGAAGAATTTTTTGCAAATGGTTTGGCAGTAAAAATTACTCAAAGTCAAAATTTTGCTTAAAAAAAATTTACTTGATTTTAAAAATTTTTACAAATATTTAACATTTTTGCCAAGAACAAAATTTACAATTTTGCTTATAACTTAAGTAGCATAGGACTTAAAATTTTTCAAAAATATTTGATTGCTTCCTAATGCTTTAAAAAATGATTAGGAAAAGATTTCAAGAATTCTTCAAAATCGTTTGTTAGGAAAAAATTCTCAAAGTCAATGTTTCTGATAATCGAAAATTATTTGTGATAATCTAAAAAGTATTTGACCTTTCTTGGCAATAGATGATATTAGAGGCCAGGGATCGGTAACCACAGATCATATAGTGCCAATATTAAGCACTTTTGCAAGCCGACATGTGACGCTATATTTTCTAAGTTGGCAGTTTTGTTGGGAAGTGTTAAGGTTAAAAGTTACAAACGTACGAAATTAAATTAAATTTTCGTTAAAAATGCAAGTCAATGCATCAAAAAGATACAAAGAAGTTGGTGGAAATTTGGGTGTTAAAGTGTAGACTCGCTACGGCTGAAACCCCCGATCAAATAAGGGACATGATTTAGATATACCGGCATGCGAGCTGTCACAACATCTCGGAACATCTCGAGAATTCAAAAAATATAAAAAGATATGCAGATATTTTTTAGATTATTCAATATTTAGATCATTTTGAGTGACTCAAATTTGTCTATTATATGGACTATTTTGAGTGACTCAAACTTATCTATTTTATAGAACAATTTAAGTGAGTGAAACATATCTGTTATATAGATAAGTTTGAGTTACTCAATCTGGTTTACATAATAGAAAAAATTGATGTGCTATATAGACCAGTTGTGACCTAAATTAGCCTATAACATGAAACAAATTGAGTGACTTGTAAATTTTTTTGTTTACCATTTCATATTTCAAGTCTCATAACTTTCGTAATCCTTGAGTGAAAATTTTTCCAAAAATATTCTATAATCCCTAATACTCTGTCCTATAATATAATAAAAGTTTCATTAAATTATCTCCATTCGTCTAGTCATAAAGAAATTTCAAAGTCAATACATCGTAACACACATTTTTCAAGTCTAAAAAAATTAATAAAAATTTTTCATATTTTTCTCAAAACAATTATTCAAAATGATTTGTTAAAAATTAAATGTATTTCTTATTCACTTCCCATAAATCTTTGCCACTTTAAATTAACTCAAAATTAATTTGTTAATTTTGAAAGAAAATTTCACACTTTCTTTCATTTATCGTCTCGTTAAAGTGTTGAAAAAATAATAAATCGTTCAATAAATTTATCAATTATAATAGAAATATTTTGTGGTGGAGGAAAAAAATCAATAATATTATTAATATTTTCAATTTTTAGTTGAATTTGCTGCCATATTGAACAATAGCCGTCGAAGTAATTAGGAAAATTAAATTAGAAAATAATCAATAAATTATTTACATGATGACATATTGATAACAATATTAACAATTCTATTATGAAGGGCTTTGAAAATCAGAGATAAGGAGTTTTAGGTGGGGGGACAACTAAAGATTTAAAGGGTAGAATTAATCAAATCGAGAAATTCACTCTAACCAGTTTAGTTTGAGTCACTCAAATTGATATACATATATATAATAGACAATTTTGAGTCACTCAAACAAATCTGTTTAGCGAATAAGTTTGAGTCAAACTAATCTGTAATAGACAGTTTGAGTGAATTGGATTTGTCTAAGCAATAACAATTTTGAGTCACTTAAGCTAACCTGTATCAAAAATGAGTTTAAATCACTCAAAGTAATCTATATAATGGATGAGTTGAAATTACTCAAAGTATTTCACATAATAGATGAGTAACTCAAACTATTCTAAACTGTAGATAAAATTGAGTAACTCAAACTGATATAATTAATGTATTTAACTCACTAAAACTCATTTATACAAAAGAAAATTTTGAGTCACTCAAACTTATCTGTAATAGACAAGTTTGAGGCACTTAAATTTCTTTATACAACAAACTATTTTGAGTCATTTAAAGTAATCAGTATCAAAAATGAGTTAGTCACTAAAACTCATTTATACAATGAACAATTTTGAGTCATTCAAACTCAATTTTAGTCAATAAAATTTCTCTATACAACAAACTATTTTGAGTCATTTAAAGTAACCTGTATCAAAAATGAATTAAAATCACTCAGAGTATTCTACATAAAAAAAGAGTAACTCAAACTATTTTGCAGATAAGATTGAGACACTCAAATTGATACAATTTATGAATGAAGTCTTTGAAACTGATTTATACAGTTTGAGTCACTCAAACTAATCTGTAATACCCGAATTTGAATAACTCAAATTTCTCTATACAATAAACAATTTTAAATCACTAAAACTAACCTGTATCAAAAATGAGTTCAAAACACTCAAAGTAATCTATATAATAGAAGAGTTGAAATCACTCAAAGTATTCTACATAAAAGATGAGTAACTCAAACTATTTTACAGTAAAGATTAAGTCACTCAAACTGATACAATTTATTAATTGCAGACTTTCAAACTGATTTATACAATAGACAAGTTTGAGTGGCTTAAACTAATCTGTATTACCCAAGTTTGGATCACTCAAATTTCTCTATACAATAAACAATTTAAAGTCACTCAAACTAACCTGTATCAAAAATTAGTTCAAAATACTCCAAGTAATCTATATAATAGACGAGTTGAAATCACTCAAAGTATTATACATAAAAGTAAGTGAGTAATTCAAACTATTTCATACAAAAGATAATGTGCTGTTTATATAACACAAGTGGCTGACGATTGAGTAACATTTACATGTATTTTGTTTAGTTTGAGTCACTCAAACTGATATATATATATAATAGACGATTTAGAGTCACTCAAACAAATCTGTTTAGCGAATAAGTTTGACAAAACACTTGCAAATTTCACCCAATCGTCAGCTGATTGTGTTATATAAACAGCACATAAGATTGAGTCACTCAAAATGTTACAATTAATGAATTATGGTATTTTAAACGGTTTTATACAATAGATTGAGTCACTCAAACTGATACAATTATTGAATTGGAGTCTCTCAAACAGTTTTCTACAAGAGAGTCACTTAAACTGATGCAATTAATGAATTTGAGTCTCTCAAACTGTTTTAAGCAATGGACAAGTTTGAGTCACTCAAAAGATTCTTTATATTAGATAAGTTTGAGTCACTCAAAGTGGTCTATTCAATAGAAAACAAAATACGAGAATATTTCAGTTTCTTTTTCGTTTATGGAATTCAAGAAATTTTCTATTTCATATGAATTATTTGAAAAATAATTTAAATAATTAAATTTATAGCCCCTAGTTCTTCCAAAATTCTTTTCAAATCAAAAATATTTATCTTTTAAATTCTAAAAATGCGGGTAAATTAAAAATTTTACCTGTTTAAGGCTCGATCTAAAAATAAATTGTTTCGTTTTAAACAAAAACAAATAAATTTTTGATTTTTTTTTTATAAAAAAAAAAATGGAATTTGTTTAAAAAAAAAATACGCAAAATACGTATTTGCAAAAATATAAACAAATTTTATAAAACAAGTAAATATTTCTATAGTAATGAAAATAATTAAAAACATTTAAGATCAAAACTCATGAATGAAGAAGAAAGATCGACCCAATAATCTAATGACGACAGCAAACCCCAAGACGTGTGTTCTCCAGTTTTTTTATATTTATTTTTATATTGTTTCTTTATTTATAAAAGACCCAATTTTAACTTTTTCAAAAATTTTTATAATAAATATTTTCATTCTTAAATTAAATACAAAAACTCTCTGAGTGTCAATGTATGAGAAATGGACAATTGGCACATGATGATCAAGTTGGCGCCACTTAAGATCGGATCGCATTTAGTACATAGTTCAATGTTTTTAAAACAATTTATTAAATATAAATTATAAACAATTTAAAGCAGAGACAAAACAAAAATGTTTTATATATTTGATGATTTTAAGCAATTTAAAAAAGAATTACAAGATTTTAAAAAAAAAAATATTGCTAAACAAATGTAGGGTTTATATAACTCAAGCGCATGACGATTGAGTGAAATTTACATGTGTTTTGTTATTGTAACAAAAACAAAATACATGTAAATTTCACTCAATCGTCAGACGCTTGAGTTATATAAACCCCACAAAAATTTTGACTTTAAGAAATTTTTACGACTAAACGCTAGGAAATAATTAAAAGAAATTTTTATTATAATATTTTTCAAGGTATAAGGAATCACCAAGTATTTTTAGAAAAAAACTGAAGTTACTTTTACACAAGTTATAAGCGAAAATGTGAATTTGTTCATTATCAAAATCTAAATATTAAAAAAAAATTTAATTTTAGTTTATTTAGTCATTGTATATCCTTTCAATTTTCTTATATAAATCAAATTTATTAAAAATTCTATTTGAATCTTTAAATTTGTACAAGAAATACATATAAACTAAATTAAAAATTATTCAAAATTTATTTTCAAATTATCTGTTCATTGTTTAAATTTACATGATATTTTTACAACATTTTAGTAAATATTTATATTAAACATTTTATTTGTTTATTTAATTTCATTTCATTATCTTTGTAACAATTTCAATGCATTTTACAGACAACAAATGACACGAGTATTTTATTTATAAATATTTTTAAATTGATATCAAAATAGGATGAATCTTTGTTTATGTATGGGGACTGGAGCCCTTGGACTACTGAGAAAATAATACAAATATAAAGCAAAAACTAAAGAAATGGACATTTTTTGTAAGAATGTAGGCTTGAAAACAGTTTCAAGGCTTTTGAGTCACTCAAACTGCTACAAGTTTGAGTTATATCAAATAGTCTGCAAAAGAAACGAGTTTGAGTTACTAAAATCGTTCTTTTTACGAGACTAGTTTGGTAAACTCAAGGTTTTTCTTAAAGGAAAAGAATTTGAGTCACTCAGACTAATCTTTAGAATACAGAAGTTTGAGTTATTTATACTTATACGAGAATATACCAAAGATAAGTTGAAATCACTCAAGCTAAACTATATAGATAACTTTGAGTCACTAAAAGTATACACTAGTTGAGTTTGAGTTGTCACTCAAACTGATCAATGAAATTGTTTCAAAAATAATGATGTTTTTGTCACTAAAATTTTTCGAAACTATTTTGGTTGACTCAAGGTTTTTCTTAAAGAAAAATAATTTGAGTCACTCAAACTATTGTTTAGAATACAAAAGTTTGAGTTATTTATACTTAAATGAGAATACATAAAAGATAAGTTAAAATCACTCAAACTAATCTATATAGATAACTTTGAGTCACTAAAAGTATTCCATACACTGGTTGCGTTTGAGCTGTCACTCATACTGATCAATGAAGTTACGAATTTGTGTCGCTCAAACTGTTCTAAACAATAGAGATGTTTTTGTCACTCAAACTTTTCGAGACTATTTTGGTTGACTCAAGGTTTTTCTTAAAGAAGATGAATTTGAGTCACTTAGACTAATCTTTGGAATACAAAAGTTTGAGTCATTTATACATATACGATTATATTTAAAAAAATACGTTAAAATCACTCAAACTAATCTATATAGAATACTTAGAGTCACTCAAAGTATTGTATACACAAGTTAAGTTTGAGTTAAGTCATTCAAACTGATCAATGAAATTGCGAATTTAAGTCGCTCAATCTGTTCTAAACAATTGCGATGTATTTGTTACTCAAACTTTTCCTTTCAGTAAACATGTTCTGTCTATTAAATAGGAGGAGTTTGGTAGTCAAAATCTGGTTCATATAAGAGATGAATTTGAGTAACTACAACCGACCAATCTAAATGTAACTCAAATTACTTTACCATCAATTTGGATGACTAAAACTCGTTTATTGTAGATATGAGTGAAAATGACTTAAATTGACCTACTGTGTATGAAAGTTTGAGTGACTCAAACTAATCTTTTGTACAGATTAGTTTGAAAGACTCAAACTGTGCTATTGTATAGACTTGTCTATATAAAAGACATATTTGAGTGACTCAAGCCTGTCTATTCTAAAGAAATGGCTCAAATTTGTTTCTTGTAGGGACTAGTTTGAGTGACTTAAACAAGTTTTTTGCAAGGATTTGTTGAGTGACTCAAGACTTTCTATATAAAGACTAGTTTGAGTTACTTTAACTATTTTGTTTTATATACAAATTTGAGTGACTCAAAATTTTATATATAGGCCAGTTAAATGACCAAATTTGTCTCTTGTATCTGCAAAATTAAGCGACTCAAGCTATTCTATTACAAATATTAGTTTCAGTGACTAAAGTTTTTCTATTTTCTGCTTGAGTGACTCAATTTTCTCTATTGTTTTGATCAGATTGAGTGACTCGTTTTAGCTATATTTATAGGCTAGTATAAGTGTCTTAAATTCTTCTCACTCAAGACTTTTCTATTGCAAAGATAAGATTGAGTGATTCAGACTTGTCTATTGTATAGATTAGATTGAGTGAATTAAACATATCTTAGACAATTTTGAGTCACTCAAACTAGCCTAGTCTTTAGATAACTTTGAGTTAATTATACTAGTCTATCATAGAGAAAACTTTAAGTCGCTCAAACTAGTCTATGGTATAGACAACTTTGAGTCGCTGAAACTAGTCTATAGTATAGACAACTTTAAGTCACTCAAATCGTTATGTATTGCATAGACAAGATGATTGACTCAGATTTGTCTATTGTATAGATTAGATTGAGTGACTTTAACTTATCTTATCTAAATACCATTTTAAGTGACTCAAACTCGACTTTTTAATATGTTGTATAGAACAGTTTAAGTGACTCAAACTTATCTTTTGCACAAATAAGTTAAATGATTTTAATTAAATGCTTTATTGTTTAGATCAATTTGAGGACTTTAAATTTGTTATTGAATAAACAAGTTCTTCTTGTATAAAAACGCATATTTAATTTTTATTGATTTTTTCCTTTAAAGGTCCTTTATAGAAAAAAATTTCATCCTTTTTGTGCAATTTCCTTGAAACTTGTAACGCAATTACATTTGAGTGCATATTCTCATAATCATCTTTCATGCCTTATGTTTATTTTCTTAGCATAAAGTTGGAAAAAAAAAAATCTGCTATTCTGTGTCGTAAACATAAATTGAATAAAAAAGCAGTTATCCTTTCATGTCCTGAACTATTGATTATTGAGTAAAAGTGAGGAATTTGATGCAATTGCTATTATAGAAAAAGGATGAGGGGGGAAGACTACAAAGAAAAACCTGTTGTTATAAAATTTCTGGAAATTTAAAGAAAAATAGTTATATCACATTAGGGCGGGGAGTCTTTAAAGGAAATTTGATTAGATAAGGGACTTGAGGCAAAAATATAATAAATATAATAAATGAGTAGATACCACTCAAACTATAATAATAAAAAAATAGTAACTCAAAGTGGTCAATACAAAAAATTAAAGTCGTTCAAATTGTTCTATTTAACAGACAAATTAGAGTCACTCAAACTAATCTCCATAAAAAGTGAAATAAAAAAATAAAAAACACTCAAACTAACTTATATATAAAAATGAGTTTTATGTGGGGTTTATATAACTCAAGCGGCTAACGATTGGGTGAAATTTATGTGTGTTTTGTTATTGTAACAAAAACAAAATACTTGTAAATTTCACTCAATCGTCAGTCGCTTGAGTTACATAAACCCTACATAAGTTACTCAAAGTGGTCAATACAATAGAACTTCAGTCGCTCAAATTTTTATTTTAAATAAACAAATTTGAGTCACTTAAACTAATTTCACTCAAACTAACCTATATAAAGGATGTTTTTAAATCACTCAAAGTGGTCTAGTGGAGTATTTGTTATCAAAAATAGAATATCTTACAAGATTTTTTAGCGGTTTCAAGTTTTTAATCCTTGTGAATTATCTTAACTCCCTTAATTGAGTCATTTCATCAATTTTCCTGACTCTTTCATACTTAAACAATCTTTATTATCATGATTTATTTGCAAAATAAATGTTTTTTGTTTTACCCTTTTGATTTATATGAAAAAAAAAGAACTAAATAAAAGAATTAAATTAATTTCAATTAGTGGCACAGATTTTGTTTCATTTTCTTTTGCATTTTGCTCGACAAATACCGAAAGAAGACATTAAAGATTTTCATTATTTTCAATAAAAATAATAAATCGAACGGAGAATAAGGCAAAAGAATAATATATGGACAAAGTTAAGGGAAAATGAAAATTAATTGTTTCTTGTTGAAAGCGGAAAAACCAAACAAAATGACTGTTAAGAAAAACAACACTTAAATTGAAATTTAAGATTAAAATTCTTAAACCCCCTGAAATGAGCGAAATATGTTTGTAAGGAAAACTTAAGTGAAATTTAAGATTTAAGAAAATGATATGAAGATATGAAGTATTTAAGAGTTAGTGATAAATTATCTTTTAAATAGATGAAATAAATCTGGAGATTTTAATTTAGAATCATAAATTGATACTCCTCAAAGAACAAAAGATGCTTTCGCTTTAGGTTGATTTTAATTCATCCACCATTTTTATCTCAATGATTTTTTTTGATATCCTGTTACTATGTGTTTGTGAATGTGTGTCTTCGTGCGTGAGTTTTATTGATTTATTTTTCCATTTACTTCCCTCCCCATTACTTTATGCTCAGCTGTCACATTCATTTATATGTTCGATGACAAGCTAAGAGCATCAATTTATGGGAAATTGATTATTTTTTCGGTATAAAAAATTTAATAATTTTTCACTCAAACTGGTCTATGCAATTGGCAAGTTTAAGTCACTCAAACTGGTTTATACATAAGTCAGGATTGAGTCACTCAAACTGGCCTATACATAAAACAAGTTTGAATCACTCAAACTGGTCTAAACAGTAGAAAAGTTTAAGTCACTCAACCTAGTATGTACAATAGAAAAGTTTGAGTCACTTAAAAAGATCCATATATAACAAAAGTTTGGCTCTCTCATACAATAAAGTTTGAATCACTCAACCTGATCTATACATCGAACAAGTTTAAGTCACCCAAACTGGTCTATACGTAAGACAAATTTGAGTCACTCAAACTGATCTATACATTAGACAAGTTTGAGTCATTTAAACTGGTCTGTACAATAGAAAAGTTTAAATCACTCAAACTGGTCTGTACAATAGAAAAGTTTAAGTCACTCAAACAGATACATAACAAATGTTTGAGTCACTCAAACAATAAAGTTTAAATAGCTTAAACTGGTCTATACAATGGACAAGTTCAAGTCACTCAAACTGGTGTATACGTTAGACAAGTTTGAGTCACTCAAACAAGTCTGAACAATAGAAAAGTTTAATGAGGGGTTTATATAACTCAAGCGACTGACGATTGAGTGAAATTTATATGTATTTTGTTTTTGTTACAATAACATATTATAATAAAATTTCACTCAATCGTCAGCCGCTTGAACCGGACAAGTTCAAGTCACTCAAACTGGTCTATGCAAAAGTAAATTGAAAGTCACTCAAACTGGTCTTTAATATTGTTTGGTTAATGTATGTTATAGACCCGTTTAAGTATGTTAAAGCTACTAATGTTGTTTACCAGTTTGAGTGACTCAAATTAGTATATGATATTAGAAATATTGAGTTACTCATACTTATTTATGTTAAAGCTCAGTTTGAGTTACTCAAAATTATTTATATTACAAAAAAGTTTGAGTACATTAACCTTCCCTATGTCATAGTCTAATTTGAGTGACTTTAACTTGTCTATATTGTAGACTAATTTGAATGATTTTTAAAACATTTTAAGTATTTCTTTAGGTTTCTTCTTTACTTTGTTACGCTGTGTAATGATTCTAGAGTTATTTGAAAAAAAACAACAAAAATTGTATAAAAATTTCCACACGAGTTCCATAATATACTCGTATTCATGTTTTTGTTTAGTATTCATAACATCTCTTACAAAAGAGAATCCAGAAGCAAACTTTGCTCCTATTCAACTCATCGTTTATCAGGACAGAATTTTTGTGCATTATTATTTTTTTGATTATGTGGATCAACATCATCATAATCATATTTGTCATACATCATTATCATCTTTTAGATGCGACTATTACGAAGAAGTTCATTCATAAGTTTTTGTATAACAAGCAGCTGGTGATTATGAGTAGAAATTATGATTTTTTTTTTCATTTTTGCAAAAAATATATAAGAACACATTGACATTCTGTTTGCCTTTATACTCCGTATCAGTTTGGAGTTAGTTTCTTTTATCATCTGAAAGTTTAATGGTAGCATTACATTTTTTCTAAAGAATAATTTTTTGAACAGATTTTATTTCATTTCCACGAATTTTTTTTATTTACTCTTTAGGAGATAACAAAAATTTTAAATTTTCGATCGTATTTGAAATACTTTATATTTGTTCCTGAACTACAGCTTAAAATTTATTATCATATTAAAGAGTAAATAAAATATATTTGCCAAAATCACCTGGATTTGAATTCAATAAAAATTGATAATAGTTTAAAGATTTTCTTTATAATTTTCTAAAAGGATGAAAAAGTTTAAGTTACTCCAATTTTAAGTCACTCAAACTAGTATATATTAAAGAGAAGTTAGAGTCACTCAAACTAGACTCATGGATAGAAAAGTTTGAGTCTTAAAAACAAGTCAATAGAATAGTTAACTTTGAGTCACTTAAACTGGTCTGTAGTTAGAAAAATTGTAATTTACTCAAACGGGTCTATAGTAAAAAAACTTTGGAGTCACTCAAACTGGTATATAGAATAGAGAAGTTTGAGTTGATCAAACTAGTCATCAAGATAAACAAGATTGATTCACTCAAAATAATTTACAGAATGGATATGTTTGAGTCACTTAAATTAAGTTGTAGGATAGTCAAGATTGAGTTACATTAAGTTTTCTATTCTAAAGACCAGTTTAAGTGACTTGATGTTGTTTATACTATAGATTAGTTTGAGTGTCATTTATAGGGTTTACGTAACTAAAAAAGGTGACGATTGAGTGAAATTTATATATACTTTGTTTTTGTTACAATAACAAAACACATGTAAATTTTACTCAATCGTCAGCCGCTTTAGTTATATAAACCCCTCATTAATCTTCTCTATCCTAAAAACTAGTTTAATTCACTCAAACTTTTTTATAATATGCACTACTTTGAGTGACTCAGACTTGCCCACTAGAAGACTAGTTTGAGTGACTTTCATACTAGACTATAGTGAAGACAACTTTGAGACTATTTAATGATTTTATAAAGAAAACAACTTTGAGTCACTTACTTTAGTCTATAGTGTAGAGAATTTAAGTCACTCAAACTAGTAGTCTATGATATATAAAGTTTTAAGTCATTCAAACTTTTCTTTTATATAGGCAACATTGAGTCACTCAACCTTAACTATAGTATAGATAATTTTCAGTCACTTTAATTAGTCTATATCATAAAAAACATTGAGTCACTCAAACAAGTCTACAATATAGTCAACTTTGAGTTACACAAACTAGTCTATGGTATATAAAATTTTGAGTGACTTAAACTATTCTTTAATATAGGCAACATTAAGTCACTTATGTAGGGCTTATATAATTCAAGCGGCTGACGATTGAGTGAAATTTACATGTATTTGGTTTTTGTTACAATAACAAAACACATGTAAATTTCACTCAATCGTCAGCCGCTTGAGCTATATAAGCCCCACATTAACCTTGACTATAGTATAGATAATTTCGAGTCACTTTATTTAGTCTATATCATAAAAAACATTGAGTCGCCGAAAGTAGCCAATCTATAGACGATTTTAAGTCACTCAAACTAGTCTACAGTGTAGTCAACTTTGAGTTACTTAAACTAGTCTATGGTAGAGACAATTTGTATTCACTCAAACTATTCTAAAATATAATCAATACCAATTCACTCAAACTCGTCTATACTATAGCCTTTGAGTATCCTTAATTTGTGTATAGAATAGAAAACATTGTGTCTCTTTAAGAAGATTGTGGTACAGACAATTTTGAGCCACTCAAACTAGTCTAGTGTAAAAGTAAAAACAACTTTGGGTTACTTTAACTTGTCTATAAAATGGAAAACCTTCAGTCTTTCAAACCAATCTGCGGTATAGATAACTTTGAGTCACTGAAACTATTCTTTAATATAGGCAGCATTGATTCACTCAAATAAGTCTTCAGTAAATACAACTTTGAGTTACTCAAACTTTATGGTAATTTTGAGTTACTTATGTGGGGTTTATATAACACAAACGGCCGACGATTGATTGAAATTTACGTGTATTTTGTTTTTGTTGCAATAACAAAACACATGTAAATTAACACTCAATCGTACGTTGCTTTAGTTATATAAACAGCATTTTAAACTACTCTATTTGAGTAAATTGAGTTACTCAAACTATTCTAGTTACATTGAGTTACTTTTACTACTCTATAAAACATACTCGTAAACTTTGAATCGTCTATAGTATAGACAAATTTAAGTCACTCAACCTAGTATGTATGAACAAGTTTGACTCACTCAAGTTATTAATTACTATAAACACTCAAACTACTAATTCAATATTAAATAAAATTTTGAGTGATTTTTTTCTAAAAATTAATTAAATTAAAATCCTGATAACCTCAAATGCATTTTCCCTTATAAACTCATTTCAAATTAAAGGACTTGTCTTTAACACTTTAATGTGCCTTAAACTATTAACATTTTGAAAAGGTTCTCATGTTAAACAGAACAAAAAATTTGTCTCATTTGGTTTTTCATTAAAAAAAAGGAACATTTCTAAACCCCTTTTGTCTAAAGTTTAATATTACATTCTTTATCATACTCATCACTTAACCCCAAAGGACAAAGGAAGAAATAGGGAGGCGTGATGGGGGGTGTGTAAGTGTCAAATAACTAATAGAAACAAGAATATTTCCTTATTTAACATGACATAAGCTAAATACATACCAAAAGGATATAAGAAGAAATACAAGAAAAATATGTTTACCAAAGGCAGGATAAGAAAATGAGTTTCCCTTTGTCTTCTTCTAAACAATCCTTTCCTTCATAATATTCAATAATTATTAATAGAATTTTATTAAAAAGAAGAAGACAAAAACTAGAAAACAATTAAAAGAAAATATAGTTTTGACATCATCATCGTCAAAGCAAAAGGACTTAAACATACTCGTTTCTCTGCTCTTAACGTCACTAAGCCACGCAACACAATTTGTTAAAATGTCCTTCTTCCTGGTACACTCTGATGGTCAATTCATGTCAGTTGACATGTTCTGGGGTTTAGAATAGCAAATGTTGGAAAAAGAAAATTTTCAATATTTTGTTAAGAAATTATTGTTGGTTTCGAATTAAAGGATTAGAGTTTGTTTTTCCAACCAATCTTATTTATGATTACTCAGCAATCATACAAGGATTTGTATAGTTAAGGTTTTCAAGAGTATACTTTTAGGGGAGAGGTTTTATTTTGCTATTGATTTCGTTAATTTTTTATAGGGAAAAAAATTTTGTTGAAGTTTCGAAACATTTTAAGGTATATGCAAATTTATTTTTAGAAAGCTTTAAAAAATTAATTAGGCAGCAGAATTTTGTTTATATTTAGGGTTTAAAAAAAATTAGCATACTTTAAGGATTCTTATATTTTTTTTTAATTAGTGTTTTAAAAAGGGTTTAAATTTTTTTATGACAGAAAATATTTTGTTTTCTGTAAAAAAAAAGTTTATTAATTTTACTCCAATTAAACCAGGAAACATGTTGCAGGAGTTTCTCAACATGTTGGTAGGAGTTTCTCAACATGTTGCAGGTATTTCTCAACATGTTGCTAGACTTCAATAACATGTTTTAAATACTTGTTATAGGCACGCTCAGCATTTCATATTTTTGACAATTTTTCTTCGTAAGCATTTTGCAACATTTGAAAAGCTGACGGTAGAAAAAATGTTGCAAAGGATTTAAAATAATAATAATAATAAAATTTTTATATAAAATTTTTCTATAGAAACATTTTAATATAAAATTTTCCTATAGAAAATTTTCGATATATAATTTTTCTATAGAAAATTTTCAATATTAAATTTTTTTTATAGAAAATTTTTCTATAGAAAATTTTCAAAGTAAAATTTTTCTATAGAAAATTTTCAAAGTAAAATTTTTCTATAGAAAATTTTCAATGTAAAATTTTTCTATAGAAAGTTTTAGATATAAAATTTTTCTGTAGAAAATTTTTGATATAAAATTTTTGATACATAATTTTTCTATAGAAAATTTTCGATATAAAATTTTTCTATAGAAAATTTTCGATATAAAATTTTTCTATAGAAAATTTTCGATATAAAATTTTTCTATAGAAAATTTTCGATATACAATTTTTCTATAGAAAATTTTCGATATACAATTTTTCTATAGAAAATTTTCGATATAAAATTTTTGTATAGAAAATTTTTGATATTAAATTTTTCTATAGAAAATTTTTTTATATAAAATTTTCAAAATAAAATTTCTATAAAAAATTTTCGATGCTAAATTTTTCTATAGAAACTTTTTCGATATAAAATTTTTCTATAGCAAATTTTGAAAAATTTTCTATAGGAAATTTTTGGTATAAAATTTTTCTATAGGAAATTTTTGTTATAAAATTTTTTCTATAGGAAATTTTTGATATAAAATTTTTCTATAGAAATTTTTTTTTATTAAATCTTCTATAGGAAATTTTTCTTCAGAAAATTTTCGATATAAAATTTTTCTAAAGAAAATTTTCAAAATAAAATTTTTCTAAAGAAAATTTTCGATATAAAATTTTTCTAAAGAAAATTTTCGATACAAAATTTTTCTAAAGAAAATTTTCGATACAAAATTTTTCTAAACAAACTTTTCAATATAAAATTTTAAACTTATTTATAAACAGAAACATTAATATCTGGCTAAAAAATCGTATTACTCATGTTAGCAACATGTTTCTAGACATTATATTGCATATTTATATCAATTTGTTGGGTTTTTTAATCTTTATATTCTTGTTACGAGTCTGGAAGAGTTTTTATCAGTCTACAAATCTAGAATCATGTGACCAACAATATGTTGCTAGACTTTTCATTGCCTAGATGTTTATAAAAAGGTTTTGTTGATATGTGCCTAAACATTGTTTAAAACATATCATAACATAACATGTTGCTTAAGAACACTTAGCTTTAATTACTATAAATATTTCAAAATTTTGCCAGAGTTTCGCATCATGTTGCTATAATTTTCAAATGAAGTAGAAGCTTTTTTTATTAAAACCAAGAAATATGTAGCTAAAAAACCAAAAAAGGTTTGCTAGAGCTCACCAGCAACATGTTGCTAGACCTTAGCAACATGTTGCTAGCCCTTAGCAACATGTTGTTATACCTTAGCAACATGTTGCTAGACGTTAAGAACATGAAAATAATTACAAATTTAACTCAGAAATGTTAGTTTTCAACTTTCAAACCCTGTTAAGCTCCTCAATTTATCAATTAGTCATATAAGGACACCAATGCAGAATGAACCCTAATAAAAGTTGATAACCTTTTTGTAATTGTACTTTATCCTCTGCCGCCCTTGTCAACTACTTGTTTAGTACCAGCCATAGAAAACAAATGTAAAATGATACATAAGGACAGACAGACAGACTTACGTAAATTTAAAAAAATAAAATTGTAATGTAGTTTTGTAGACCAAAGTAAAACAATCGTTTTGTCTGTCTTTCTAACAGACTGTCAGTCTGTATTAGACTTGAATAGCAACAACTTTATTATACAGTTTGCGTACGTTCGTATACAACTTAAATATTTCTATTACATCAGCACAAAAGCTCTTCGTTCCATTCTTCCCAAAAGGTCTCATAACACCGAAACAATAATATGAAGATAAAAATAAAAACAAAATAGGGAAATTATTAAGAGGGGAGCCCTAGTGGCGCAGGACCTTTGTTTTGAAAATATAAACATAACCTTATATTCATTTATGAGTTTTCCTACAACTGCTCGTTTTTGCAAGGGCTAGTAAAATGAAAGAAATATAGCGATAAACTAGAAAGAAGAGCAGTTCTGTTAATAGCAATTCTGATTGTTTTTATTTTAACACCTCCTGCTCCCACTCATTTATTTGTTCCTCAAGTCTGTCCGTTTGTTATTTTTTTATCCTGCTACGTCCTTTTTGTGGCTTAGCAGAAAAAACATTTAAAGTTTTTTGCTTTGTTTTCTAGAGTTTTTTCGCCTTTGTTACCGGCATTCATCGCCATCATTTTCTACTCACTCCTTTTTTTATTTGTCGGGATTTTTTTTATTAAAATTTTCTATTAGAATTTTCCCATTAGTTGGGTTCTTGTTTTTACTTCTTTTACGTTTTCATATTTCAAACAATTTCCATCAGTTTTTATTTATAATTTATTAAAAAGGGATTAATGGAAATGGCTATAGTCTTGTACTAGTTTATTATTATGGCTGGTTTAATGGAAAATAAAGGTTATTTTAATTGATTTAATTCAAAATTTTAAATATTTTTATATGAATATTATGACAGAGATTGATGGATCCGACCTTCAAGAGTTTCATATGAAAGTTTAAAAACGAAATTTTTTTTTCCTTAAGAATGTTTAAGAAATTTTGTCAGCAACGTGTTCATCATAAAGGCAACATTTTTGGATTTTTATTTTAGCAGCACTTTAAAATGTGTAAAGCAGCTTTTAAAATGCTTGAAACAAATAATTTATAATAAAAAGCAATAGCAACATGTTGCTACGTCTTGCCAGCAACATGTTGCTAGACCTAAGCAACATGTTGCTTCACCTAAACAAGATGTTGGAAGATCTAAGCAGCATGTTGCAAGATTTAAGCAGCATGTTGCTAGACCTAAGCAACATGTTGCTAGACCTTAGCAACATATTGTTTCCTATAAGTTTTATTTAGAAATTGTAGTTTCTTAATGGGATTAAAACCGTACTTCATCAATTACTCATTAGGACACTAATGAAGAATGATTAGAACAACATTAAAGATCTTGAAACATGTTGCTAATCGGTTCCTTTTTTTGCTGCATTTAATAGCAGTAAAAATTGTTTATGTCATGTTTAGGAACTTTTAAAAATTTGTAAATAACTAATTAGTACATTTTACTTTAGCAACATTTTTATAATATCAGATACATTTTTTTGTATTTGAGCAAGATCTAGAAAAATATTTATCAACTTTTCCAATCGAAATGTTTAGCAACTTTTCCAATCAAAATGTTCAGCAACTTTTCCAATCAAAAACAACTTTTGCAATACAATCATTTCCAGCAACATTTCTAAGTCTAAAAGAAAATATAAATATTTTTCTATATTTTTATATCATCGACTTTTATTTTGCATTTCAGCAAACATTTAGAAATATGTTTAGTAACATCATTTCAAGCAACATTTTTAAAAATTTAGAAACACTTTTTTTATGATTCAACATGTTGCAACAATCATGTTTATAATAATATTTAGCAACATATTTCTAGTCAAAGTTTTTTTGTAATATTAGAAACATTTGCTTATATTTCAGAAACATTTAAAACGTGCTTGGCAACTTTGGTGCAAATAGAAATGTATACAATGTATCAAATGTTGCCAGTACTTTAGTACATGTTTAAAACCTTTGCAACATGTTGCTATCACCTTTGCAAAATGTTGGTATAACCCTTAACTATTTAAAAAAAAAAATGTATCTTAAAATAGAAAAGATGCTTCGATAATAACATTCTTAAAATAGAAAAAATGTTGCTGAATATGTTGCAGACTTGTAATCTCTTGCAACATATTGTCTATTTTTGTTATAAATCAATAAATTCTTTAAACCTGATAAAAATCATAACATTTTTAAAAATTATTCCTAGATTATTACACCAAACAACCAAGTATCTGTTGATTTCATTATTAGCAACATGTTGCTAAGGCTTAAAAAATATGTTGCTGAGTGCCAAAAATAGTTATTACAACATGTTGCCAGCTCTTGATTTTTTGCAACATAAATAAAGTCCAATTTTGCTATCATTCATTAAACTGTTTAAACTTTATAAAAATGAATAAAATTTCTAAAATAAGCCCTAGATTATAACACCAAACATCTGTCCATCCATCCAACCGACCATCAATCTTCCTCGAGCTAAAAAAAAAAAAAAAAACAAAACAATTACTCTAATGCATTGACTCAATAGCGCCCTGTGACTTTGTGATAGAGATGTTTTTCGACGGGTAAAATGCAAACCGCCGCCGTCTTGCATTTGTAACCGCATTAAAGAAACTTTTTTTTTCTATTTTGTGGAAAAAATCATGTTGTGTTTAAAACTGACACTGGCAAGATAAAACAAACAAAAAAATATGAAAAAATTATAAAAATAGAAACAATGAACAGTAGCAAAGCAGCAGCTCAGAAAGATTCAACAGAAACCAACTGAAAAAAAAAAACGGTTTAAATCTATTAGTGTCTTCAAGTGGAATAATTATGTCAACAGTTTTTGTTTCTTCTTGTTATTGTTTGAATTTCTGTATCATTTAGTTGCCCAACCTCCAGGGTTTTGCCTGACGAAACATTGTCAGCGTTTAGTGTTCATTAGGAGTGAAAAATAATACGCTGGAAGTGCAGGAGCTACAGATTACTACTGCCTAAACTATAACAAAGTGATGGGTGTAATGTTTCAAAACTTTGGTAATCTAATTAAATGGAGCGGGGGAAGAGACTTGTTGCTGGATTAGGGAGTTACTCTTGGGGATGTTGAAGAATGTATTGATTTCTTAAAAATAAATCATTGCTTAACCTTTAAGCCTTCTTCTAGTTTAGATATTTATTAGCAACATGATGCTAAGGTTCACAGAGTCTTAAAAATTAAAACACTTAAACAAAATGTTGCTGAAGTTTAAAAGTTATTTTAAATGAAAATTTATAAGCAAAATGTTGCCAAGTTATACTAAAATTCATTAGCAACATGTTGCGAAGTTTCACAAAAGCTTTAAAATAGAAAAAACGTAACTAAATATTATGAAGGCTTAATTATCCTTTAAAATTTAAGTCCATAAGCAGAATGTTGCAAAGTTACAAATGCTTAAATCCACTAGCAACATGTTGCTAAGATTCACAAAGTCTTTAAAATTAAAATCCTTTAACAAAAAGTTGCTCAATCTTTAAACCCCCTTAAAGTAAAGATATTTATTAGCAACATGTTGCTAAGTTTCACAAAAAAAAAACACTTAAACAAAATGTTGCTGAATTTCAAAAGTAATTTTAAATCAAACTTTATTAGCAAAATGTTGCCAAGTTTCAAATGCTGAAATTCATTAGTAACATGTTGCTAAGGTTTACAAAGGCAAAGGTACATGTGTTTAAATTCATTAGCAACATGTTGCTAAGGTTCAAAAAAGCCTTAAAATCCAAAACCATTAAAAAAAATTTGATAAGGTTCAAAAGTTATTGTAAATCAAAATTTATTAGTAAAATGTTGCCAAGTTACAAATATTAAAACTCGTTAGCAACATGTTGCCAAGATTCACAAAAGCTTTAAAATATAAAAAAAACTATTAAATTAATGTTGCTTAGATTCCATAATCCTTTTAAATAATAACCCAAAGCAAAATGTTGCAAAGGTACATATGTTTAAATTCATTAGCAACATGTTGCTAAGGTTTCAAAAAGCTTTAAAATTAAAATAAATTAACAATATGTTCAATATGTTAAAAAATCGTTTGAATAGAAACAACATGTTGGCAACATGTTGCCAAGGTACTAAAATTAAATTTATTACCAACATGTTGTTAAGTTTCCAAAATGCTTTGAAATTAAAATTCATTAACAATATGTTAATAAGGTTCAAAAATTCTTTTAAACAATAACCCATTAGCAACATGTTGCTAAGGTTGCAAAAAGCTTCACAATAAAAATCCATTACAAAATGTTGCTTAAGTTCAAAATCATTCAAATAAAAATCTATTAACATATTGTTGCTAATTTATAAAATTCATAAGCAACATGTTGCTATGGTTCAAAGAGGAAATCCATTAACAAAATATTGCTAGGTTTCAGAAATTCCTTTAAATGAATATCTATTGGCAAAATGTTGCTAAGGTTGCAAACTGTTTCAAAGAGAAGGTAGATTTTTAAATGTAGCTGAGTTTCAAAATCCTTTAAAATGGAAATTCTTACGCAACATGTTGCTAATGTGTAAAACTGTACATCCATTATCAACTTGTATCTCCCTAAATTCTGTTATCTCCCTAATTTCTTATAGCATGTTTATAATGATGGTCCCATTACCCACTAAAACAGTCAGCATAATTTGTGTATCTTCTTAAAAAAATCTTTCTTCTATAACAATAATTTCATAATTATTATTTATTTTTTAGATTTCTATTTAATTTAGTTCTAATTTCTTAATTCCAATTAAAATTTTCAAATCGCGTGTAATAAAATTAATGCAAGTTAACACAAAAGAAAATGATTTAATAATGAAGCTGAAGTAGCAGTCGACGAAAATCACAGCCAAAGATGCAGTGAGACTGGGAATTGGTATTTGAGATGAGAAAAGAAGCAAATAGTAAATAGTTATTAAAAAAAAAAATTAAAAAAAAAAATTAAAAAAAAAAATTAAAAAAAAGTCTCACCATAAGTTATTTTAACTTCAGCAACATGTTGACAGCGCTTTTTTATGTTACAAGGAAAATAGCACTTTACTTGTATACATGTTGCAAAGATTTTAAAGTATTTAACACTTCTAAAACATTTACACCTTTTTTTACTTTTGACTTAATTTTCAACTTAAAAACAGTTTCGATTTTTTATAGCAACATGTTGCTAAAGTCTTAAATCATGTATAAAAGTTCTAGCAACATTTTGCTAAGGTCTCAAAACATGTGTAAAAGCTCTAGCAACATGTTGCTAAGTTCTCAAAATTGTTTTAAACATGAAAAAAAGTTGGCCTGTCTTTGAGATAAGTAAATAATTTTATATTAGCAACATTTTGAAAGTAGATAAGTTACCAAGTTGTAAAAACATGTTGTAGATTTTTTCTAATACGCCGCCTAAGACTTTTAAAGCATTATACAAAATGTCTGTTTCAATGTTAGACTAAATAAGTACTTTTAAATCCTTTAGGTTTAAGCCTTAGCAACATGTTGCTAAAGCTTAAGATTAACGCAACATAATGTTTACTTAAAAAAAACAGTACAACTTGTTAATAGACAGATTTTAATACACATCGACCTTTTAAAATCCGTAAGGCTTTCATTAGCAACATGTTGCAAAGCCTATATATTTGTCTTAAGTTTCTAAAACCATTTAAAAACATTTTCCCACATTTCCACTATCTTCTGCATATTTGTCTTGATATTTAATTATTCCCAAACTTTTTCTTCCGCCTGAAATCAATGCCAATTAATTTAAACTTCTTGATAACAAATTTACAACTTTTTCACTAGTTTATTTATAAAATTCATAAAAACAATTATTTGCTAATGAAATACAAGGGAAAACTGTGCATCTGTGTAAAAAGTTGTTGAAAAAAAAGAAAAAAAAAACAAGATTGTACAAAAATAGTACAGAAATAAGAAACTCATAAAAACTAGAACAATAGTGAAAGAATAAATAAAGTTTGTGTACTTTAGTTTATGAGTTTTACTAATTATTCGGTAGCGATGGTTACACTGAATAAAATATTTTCAAATGTTGCAGAGTGCAGAAAGATAATGCTATGGAATATTAGGATGCTGCAGATATTTCTTATGGGCAATAACATTCACAAACAAGTCTTAATTATATTAAGGTTATTTATTTAAGCCATAGCAACATTTTGCTGTACAACCTAGAATTTTTGCCAGCAACATGTTGACAACTCTCTAGAACATACAAAATTCCTACAACTTCAGAAAAAGTATATAAAGTATAAAATAATATGACAAGGTTCTAACATTATGGTCAGATGTTCTTGCAACATGTTGCCAGCACATCGTAACTATTTGTCTTGTCTTTGAAGATTGATAAAGATGTTGGTTTTGCAAGTTTAATGAATTGCATTTATAATATTTTATATCTGTGCTACCCTAATAACCCAAATTAGACTGCAACTGCTGTATAGAAATAATAAATTAGTATAAATATGATGATGATTGTTTTAAATTGATTTTATTACGTGTTAAACATAATTGTTTTTATGACTTAAATTTATTAATATGATTAAGTTAAAAATTATTAACATTTTTACTTTAAAGATCTTATGCGAAAACCTTTTGAAACTTGATCCAAATATTGTTCTTTCTTCTTTCATATTAATTAAAAACCTTTAAATCGTAAAAAATTTCATTAGCAACATTTTGCAAGAAAAATATTGTAAAGTTCTAACTATTGGTTGTTTAAGACAATCACAATCAATCAGATTCTCATAGATAATTGTCCATATAAAGGTAACAACATGTTGCCGTAGACTTGCGCTATTTCTAAGAATCTAAAAGAGAAGCCTTAAATCAACATGTTGCGAGGTTCTTCCACTATTTTGACAATAATTAATTTTAATAGCAAAATCTATTTATGTAAAACTTCTGCAATTTGAAAAAAAAAACGTTTTATAGTTTGTTTTAAATTATTTGAAATTATTTAGCATTGGCAACATGTTGCAAAGCATTGAAACAAGAACAAATATACTATACTTTAACCCTGATAAATCATTTAGCTTTTAAAAGCAATATGTTATTAATGGAAAAAATATTGCTTACTTTTAAAATATAATCCTCGCAACAAGTTGCAAAACTTTGAAAGTTTTAAAATATTAAATCCTAGCAACATGTTGCAAAAAATTGAAATATGCAAAAAACTTTAATTTTCACATGTCAAAAATGATAATGAGCTAAAATATGACTAGCAACATGTTGCAAACAAAACCTTAGCAGCATGTTGCCGAGACTTTGTAACTATTTTCATAAATTCTATTTTTTTTTTTTTTGCTTTTATGTCAATGATTTTATTTTTATAACATGATTTGAAGTGATAAGCAACATGTTGCCAAAAAAAATCTGAGCAACATGTTGCAGACATTTTTTAATATTATAGAAATCTAAAGAAATTTTTTCGGTTTTATATCACATGTCAAAAACGATAATGAGCTAAAATGTTGCAACAAAACAATAGCGATATGTTGTTGAGATTTTGTTACTATTTTTAGAAATTTCATTTTTTTCTATTTCAGTGAAAATTTTCGGTTTTATGTAAAAGATTTTATTTAAGAAAATTAGTTGATGAAGTGGCAAGCAACATGTTGCCACAAAATCTTAGCAATATGTTGCAGATATTTATTTAACACTTTTAGAAATCTAATTTTTTTCTATTTTAGAGAAAATTTTTCGGTTTTATATCACAATTTTTTCTGTAATGATTTTATGGCAACACTTTTTCCAAATGGTAGGTTTAATAATTCATTTTTATAGCAAAAATTATTAACGCATAACATTTCTAAGTTTGTTTGTAAAAATTTCAAATTGTTTAGGATTCCATTAGCAACATGTTGCAAATCATTAAAACACGAAGGAAATATGTTGTACTAATAGCCTGATAAATCGCGTGGCTTTTAAGAGCAATATGTTTTTCATAGAAAAATATTACTTAGTTTTAAAGATAAAATCTTAGCAACATGTTTAAAAACTTTGAAATATGAAAAAATTAATGTGCTTAAAAATTATAAGCAACATTTTGCAAAAAAGAAAAATCTTAGCAACATGTTGCTGAGATTTTGTTACTATATTCAGAAATTCTAATTTTCTACTTTAGTGAAATTTTTTGGTTTTATGTTATAGCTTTGATTTTTTGAAAATGATTTGATGATGTTAAAAGCAACATGTTGCCAAAAAAAATCTTAGCAATATGTTGCAGACATTGTTTTAATATTTCTAAAAATTTATTTTTTTCTATTTTAGAAAAAATGTTTCTGCGTGGCTTTTCAAAAAAAACTTGTTAATAGAAAAAATATTACTTAGATTTAAATATAAAATCCTCGCAACATGTTGCAAAACTTTGAAATATGCAAAGAACTTGAAATTAAACTCAATGAATTTTGACATGTCAAAAACGATAATGTGCTAAAATTTTTCAAGCAACATGTTGCAAACAAAACCTTAGCAACATGTTGCTGAGATTTTCTTACTACATATTTTCAGAAATTCCATTTTTTTCTACTTTAGTAAAAATTTTAGGTTTTATATTAGAATTTTTATTTTTAGAAAATGATTTGATGATGTTAAAAGCAACATGTTGCCAAAAAAAAATCTTAGCAACTTGTTACAGAAATTTTTTTTATATTTTCAAAAATTTATTTTTTTGTTTTATTTAAAAGAAAATTTTTCGGTTTTATATCCCATTTTTTTTTTTTTTTTTTCTTAAATGATTTTATATAATTGACAACATTTTTTCCAAATGATTAATTTTGATAGCAAAAATTATTAATGTAAATTTTTCTAAGTTTGTTTTTAATAACTTTAAATTGCTTAGGATTCCATTAGCAACATTTTGAGGCCCTATGCTCCACTGGGAGTCAAGGATAACAGAAGAAGAATTAGCAACATGTAGCAAAGCATTGAAACACGAAAAAAAAATTGTTATACTTTTAGCCTGATAAATTGCGTGGCTTTTTAAAGCAACATGTTGTCAATAGAAAAAATATTGCTTAGTTTTAAATATAAAACCCTAGCAACATGTTGCAAAACTTTGATATATGCAAAAAACTTGAACTGAAACTTTATGAACTTTGACATGTCAAAACCTTAGCAACATGTTGCTGAAAAAATCTCATGTTTTCCGAAATTCCATTTTTTCTACTTTAGTTAATGTTAAAGATTTTATTTTTAGAAAATAATTTGATGATGTTAAAAGCAACATGTTGCCAAAAAAATCTTAGCAACATGTTGCAGACATTTTTTTTAATTTTTTTCTATTTAAGAGACAATTTTTCTGTTTTATATCACAATTTTTTGTTACTTAAATGATTTTATGAAATTGACAACACTTTTTCCAAATGATTAGAGTTGAAAGGCAGGGAACTACACATACAAAAAAAAACTTTTGTTAACAACCACAACAAGACACTCTCGGATTATTATCACGGGGATTTTTTTTCATTTAATTCTTTTGTTTAAGTTATCTTAAAAATTTTATAAATTTGTTATTATAAATAATTTTGAAAGAAAATATTTTTTTATTGAAAATTTTTTATTTAAAACTTTATGATAATTTTTTTTTTTCAATTTAGTTTAAAGATAATTTTTGCAGACACTTTTTCTTTTGTTTTCCTTTAATTTTTATCACTTATTTGTTTGCTAGAGAATCGTAAAAGAAAATATTCAAAGAAAAAGTACGAAAAAAAGAGCGACTGACTGACAGCCAGCAACTTTGTTGCCAAAAAAAGTTATCACTATAACATTAAGAATCAGACACAAATTTGCATAAAATCCAGACTTTTTACACAAAAAAAAACATTTCAAATATTTTTAAAATTTTTTAAAAAATTTTATTAATTTTCAATTTTTTTGCAATTTCTGAAGGTAGTTTTAATTTTTTTTTTTTTTTCAAATCCAAGAGATAATTTCTATCACACGCCCGTTTTTCTCTTGTGATTTTTTTTTTTTTTTTTTTGTAAGCGGTATTTTTTTGTTGTACTCGTATTTTTTACGATTTCTTGTTATTTTTAATATTATTTGCGATTTTTGCTTTTTCCTCAAAAAAATATATTTTTATTACTTATTCGATTTTCTCGGTTCTCGACTTTTACACGTCCGTATTTGCCGTTTTTCAAAGCACAACTACTCCAAAATCGTTACGATTCTATTCTAGCGTTTCTTTCAATTGTGGATTTTGTATTTTCTTCCCACTTTGTTGCTGTTGTTGTTTTTGTGTGTGTTTTCTGCTTTTTAATGTTTTTGCCAATTGTGTTTTCTTTCTTTTCATTTTGGTTTTCAATTCAAGATTTTGATACATAAATGTTAGGATAGAAGGACGGACGGATGGATGTATGGACGGAAAGACAGACATAAACTTTTATCTGTTTGAGGTTAAGGATATAAGCAGGATTTTTGTTTTGTCTGCTTTCCTTTCTTGTTGTTGTCATTCCTGTCTTTTATTGTTTTTGCTTCTCTATTTGATACATTTTAAAACTTTTGCTGTTACCCCTTTTTTTGCTCACTTTTGCCTGGATTTGGTGGAAGTGTTTTCACTTCGAGTGACTATACAGAAATTTCTTGGATAAATGTTGAAAATACAAAGAGAATTATGCGTAAAGAAACAACAACCAGAAATGATACAATAACAAAAACTCTCTTAAATATTTAAAAATAATAAAATCTCCAAGAGAGTAGCCAGATTTGGGGAAAATGTGGGGGGACATTTCCCCAAATCTTTCTGCTTAAAATACAGTTATAGAGACTTAAAAAAGTAAAAAAAATCTTAATATTTGTATTAGGTTATAAAGCCGTTATAACTCAAAACTAAATTCTCTATGCAAAGATAAGTTGGCCACGCCCACTCTTTTTAGGTCCAAAAAAATGTTGCAGACTAATAAATTAATGAAAGGGAAATATTCATTAGAAACATTTTATTTCTTTATATATTTCCCATAATGTATGAGCATTCCTTTTGTCTGGAATATACCACGCCTACTCCCTTTTAACCGCCCACTTTAATGTTTGCAAGCTAAAAGGTTTAGTGAGGAAATCCTTTTAATATTTCTAATATTTTATATTTTTTTAGAAATTCCCACTTGTTCATTTCTATTCCCTTTGTATGGAATGTAACACGCCCACTTTTGATATTACGCCCACTTTTTCTCATCTATAAGCGCTTGTTACGGTAAGACTTGGAAAAGTTTTGAAGATAATTGCCATCATAGGTCTTTAGAGAGGGAAGTACAATTTTGTATAACTTGTTCCTTTGTCATGAATGGTCCACGCCCACTTTTTCCCATCTATAACAACATGTTGCAGAAAGACTTGGAATAGTTTTGCTGATTATTGCTATCATAAGTCTTTAGATTTTAAAGTATATAGAATTTTGTATAATTATTTCCTCTATTATGAAAATACCACGCCCACTTCTTCTCGTCTATAACCACTTATGATAGCAATAATCATAGTTTTGATGATTATTGCTATCATAAGTCTTTATATTTTAAAGTATATACAATTTTGTATAATTATTTCCTCTATCATGAAAATATCACGAACACTTTTGATATTACGCCCACTTTTTCCCATCTATAACCACTCTTTGCAGAAAGACTAGGAATAGTTTCCATTATAGGTCTTTAGATATGGAAGAATTTAAAATTTTTTATAATTATTTCCTTTGTGAAGAATGTAAAACCTCCATATTTGATATTACGCCCACTTTTTCCCATCAATAACCACTTGTTGCAGAAAGACTTGGAATAGTTTTGATGATTATTGCTATCATAGGTCTTTAAATTTGGAAGTAACTACAATTTTATATGATTATTTCCTTTGTCATGAAAGTGCCACGCCCATATTTAGTGTCACGGCCACTTCTTCTCATCTAAAAGAACATAGATTTTATCATTACTGCTATTCTAGGTCTTAAGATATGCATTTAATTATAATTATAAATGTGTAGTATTTTTTCAAGCGTGATATCAAAAGAAGGCGTGATATTCTTTTGATATCACGCCTATTTTTTAGCATTTGTTGCAGAAAAGCCTAAAATAGCTTCGATGATCAAATATGTATTTTAATGTTATTATGTATGTATAGTCCCTTTTTATGGGATGTGCCACTCCCACATTTGATATCACGGCTATTTTTCCCGTCTTTAAGAATTTGTTTCTTTTAAGCTTAGAATAGCTTTTAATGATTATTTCCCCAGTGGGTCTTTAAATACCGAAATAACGGGACAAAGTTCCCTATTTCTATAACTCTATAATCTTCTTCAAATTCGCTACAATAATATTTTTTCTATAGGGATGGACCTATTCCTGCTCCCTGTAGCCATCCGATCATTGCGATGTCATCCAAAACGAACGGCTCAATCCGAAAGAATGAAATAAGTTCTAGCACGTTCACTTTACATGATCAACGAAAACATAGATCAATTTTCGGATTGTTCTAAAAGATGGAGCAAGAAGCCAAAAAATGGCAAAGAAAATGTTATAGAAAATGTCTAATAATTTAAAGTTGAAATCTTCGATTATCGGCCGAACAGAATTACATTCATAAATTTGTATATTTAGGCGATAATCGAAGGTAATTACTTTCATGGTTTTTATCAAAAATATGACTTTTAAGAAGAATTATCAACTTTGTTGTGGGAATCCACAAATCATATTTGTCTGGTAACTCTGCTTCCTTTTTATCTTAAATTTAAATTTTGTCATTAGATTCTCTTATCGTCCAAACTAAAGTAAACAAACAAGAGCAATTAATTATTCTTTGTGGCAAAAGAACAACAATAGAAAAACAACTCAATTTGGAGTCATTTAACAGAAGTATAACGACAGGGGGTGATTGTTTTCAGATTAAAGGCAGATAATACTGATAAATGGTATACAATTATACAGAAAACAAGTCAATATTTTGGCAATTAGAGTGATATATCTTCAACAGAGGTTAATAATAAAGAGTTTACATGGGATTAGATCAATGTTGGGCAAAGGGTTAGCAAAATTCGAAATCAGATAGACTTAAAATACCCTTTAGTAATAACAAAACCTAAAAAACGGCAACCATTGGCTTAACACCCAACCCAATTCTCCCGCCATTGGAAAGCGAGTACTCGAGGGGGGTTTGTCAAGTTAAGTATTACAGACGAGTGGAAAAGCCAAAGACTTCAAGATATCTAAAACGACATTAAGGAGACAGACAAGTTTAGAAAAAAAAAAGGTTGCAAGGTTAATTTGAAAAACTGAAATAAGACCAAAAAGAAGAAAAAAGTAAGCAGACAAAACTTTTTAAAATTAAAAAAATGCTTAAATTATAATTTATGACTAAATTTAAATTTATAAATTTTTTCTGAATAAAAACAAATATTTTGGGTTTATAAAAAAATTATCATCATTAAAAAAAAAAAACAAAAATATCAAGTTTTTCATGTTAATTATTTAACATTCCTGTCATTAGCAAAAAGCCGGTATTGGCTTTTGTTAGAAAAGAGAATAAGAGATAAAAACAAATGGGAAAAAAAAATTATCCAAAAACAAAAAAAAGAACAACAATTTTTATAAAACAGAGAACACTAATTTTAAGAGAAAAGCTAATAAAAGCTCTTTAAAAGACTCTTTGTTTACAGAAAAAGTGTTAAGTCGCAAAGAAGAGCAAAATATCGAAAAAAAAAACACTCAAGAGAGCTTTTAACTTGAATAAAATATTAAGAAGGGGTAAGAGTAATTTCCTTATAACGAAAATCACTTCCAAATTTCTGATCACATGCTAAAACTAGAACTGGTCTAAAACTAAACTAGAACTAAACCTAGAACTGAACTAGAACTGAACCTAGAACTGAACTTAGAAATGAACCTAGAACTGAACCTAGAACTGAGCCTAGAACTGAGCTAGAACTGAACTAGAACTGAAACTAGAACTGAACCTAGAACTGAACTAGAACTGAACCTAGAACTGAACTTAGAAATGAACCTAGAACTGAAGCTAGAACTGAACTAGAACTGAACCTATAACTGAACCTAGAACAGAACTTAGAACTGAACCTAGAACTGAGACTAGAATTGAACTAGAACTGAACTTAGAACTGAATATAAAACTGAAACAAGAACTGAAATAGAACTGAACCTAGAATTGAACCTAGAACTGAACTAGAACTGAACTAGAACTGAACTAGAACTGAACTAGAACTGAACTAGAACTGAACTAGAACTGAACTAGAACTGAACTAGAACTGAACTAGAACTGAACTAGAACTGAACTAGAACTGGACTAGAACTGGACTAGAACTGAACTAGAACTGAACTAGAACTGAACTAGAACTGAACTAGAACTGAACTAGAACTGAACTAGAACTGAACTAGAACTGAACTAGAACTGAACTAGAACTGAACTAGAACTGAACTAGAACTGAACTAGAACTGAACTAGAACTGAACTAGAACTGAACTAGAACTGAACTAGAACTGAACTAGAACTGAACTAGAACTGAACTAGAACTGAACTAGAACTGAACTAGAACTGAACTAGAACTGAACTAGAACTGAACTAGAACTGAACTAGAACTGAACTAGAACTGAACTAGAACTGAACTAGAACTGAACTAGAACTGAACTAGAACTGAACTAGAACTGAACTAGAACTGAACTAGAACTGAACTAGAACTGAACTAGAACTGAACTAGAACTGAACTAGAACTGAACTAGAACTGAACTAGAACTGAACTAGAACTGAACTAGAACTGAACTAGAACTGAACTAGAACTGAACTAGAACTGAACTAGAACTGAACTAGAACTGAACTAGAACTGAACTAGAACTGAACTAGAACTGAACTAGAACTGAACCTAGAACTGAACCTAGAACTAAACCTAGAACTAAACCTAGAACTGAACCTAGAACTGAACCTAAAACTAAACCTAGAACTTAACCAAGAACTGACCCTAGATCTGAATCTAAAATTAAAACCTAAAACTGAACCTAAAATAGAACTCAACTTAAAATTTTTTAGATTTTAAAAAGAACAATGCTTAAATCTTTAAATTTAGTTCATATAAAGGAAATCATATTCATATTCTTCTTAAACCAATCACTCTGAAAATCGTAAAACCATTTTAACGACTTCACGTGCCACAAAATGACATACAAATTTACTTAAAAATATAAATGTTTTATTAGGAAACTCAAGTTAAATGAAAACGAATATCAACTAAATATTTAAAATGATGAAACGTATGAAATAACAAAGGAAACCAAATTACCACAAACATTTCAACATCAGCAACGAACAACCGTGACTTTTCCCAATGAAAAAAAGGTCATTGTCTTCATAAAAATGAAAATGCTTTAAAAACAAAATAGAAATTGCATAGAAAATTGCAATGAATAAAGCTCAAACTCAAGAGAATTTCTATAGATACAATATTTGCTTTCCTTAACGAGTATTTTGCAAGAAAAGGAATGCTAAGGATATTTGGGAATTACATGTATGAGTGTGTGTTTGTGTGTGTGTGTAGAGTTGAAATACATAAAATTTTATGTTACGCATTTTCACAAGTTTTCGAAATTGTTTTTGGGGGGAAACACATAATAGCATAAAGCAGGATAATGCAAGTGATATAATAAGAAATTTGATAATATTAAAGTTGTATAAGTATAACATTCACATTGCGGTATATATATTTTTCGAATTTATCTTCTGAAATGGTTTAAGAAACTCCCCAAAATAAATACCACACCATTAGGGTTGGTTTGCAATACTAACATCCTTGCAAAAAGTTTTGCGTTGCGTTTGCATACAATTTTAAAACTGACAAAGAAATAAATTTAAGCTTACAAAACTTACTTTGGTGGGTCTTCTGAGAATTGAGTGAGTAACATTAAATTTGAATTATAATTTCGTTTCAGTTTGTGGTTTCTTTTTTTGCTTAAACCCTTAAAGATTTTTAAATTATGCAAAAATAGAAAAGCATAAAATATGGCATCAGCATAATTTCCGTAGCCTGTTGTTACCTGCGATTAACTATTAAAGTTTCGATATTTTTAATATAATACTCATAACTGGCGCGGACAGAGCCAAAACAGAACTGGATCTAAACTAGAACTTAAACTAAGCTTGATTACTATAAATGATAACATTTTGAAACCATTTTGATCCTCATATATGTATGTAAAATAAGTAAAATAAAACATAACTCACCGATAGGAAAATCCATTGGATCAAAATCCTCTGGATCTTGACGTTGACGTTTATCTGCAAGAGGAAAATGTTCTAAATATCAATTATTTATAAAAATATAACCTACAAAACTTACCACCACTCATATCTGTTGAAGTCTTGGGACGTATTTTACCCATAATCAATTTACTTATTTTGTTATCATTATGTAAATCTTTATCTTTGCGTTTGGCTTGTGGCAATGGGCCAGGACAATTTTCTTCCAATATTTTCGAACAGGGACGGTGAATATTTAATTTACAGTCTGCAAAGAATTGAAACCAAACCATTAGAAAGTTTTAAAGAATTTTGCGTAACTTATGAAATGATCTTACCTGTACAATGAAAACCTTGAGGACTAACACCCCATATTATTGTTTGACAATGATTACAGTGGGTCACTTCGTAGTATTGACGCAATACTAATGGATGACCACGTACAATCATCTGGAAAGGGAAAGCAGACAAAATTTTAAATAAAAACTTCTTAATATAAATATTTTATTTTGTCCTTGGTTTCGGATCAAGGTTCAATTCTAGTTCAGTTCTAGGTTTAGATCTAGGTTCAGTTCTAGGTTCAGTTCTAGGTTCAATTCTACGTTCAGTTCTAGGTTCAGTTCTAGGTTCAGTTCTAGTTCAGTTCTAGTTCAGTTGAAGTTCAGTTTGTCTCTTTTGGGATCAGTTCTAGCTTTAGTTCAATGTTCAGTTCTTTCGTCGGTTTGACTTCCTTAAAATCTTCTTTTATTAAAAAATACTAACCTTTCCTTTCTTGCCCATTAGACGAGATTTGAAACTCTTTTCGCGACTTACAAAATGATGCACACGATCGATAATACTATTCGGATGAGAGCGTGTGATAAAGGTGCGATGTATAACCGTGGACAAAGCCGAGCACAAAGCCAACTTCTTAGGATCCTCGGCAGGTAAATCCTTTTCGTATTCATCGCTATAAAAATAAAAAAAGGAAAGTTAAGAAAATATTTGTATAAACCAATTTTAAATAAAGTTATCTTACATTAGATATTGTAATCTCTTCATAAGAGTCTCCTCAAAAATATGCTGTTCCTTTTGCTTATCACCCTTGGCCTCCGCCAGCTGTGTGTCAGTGGGTCCGTATATGGTACCCAAACCGGCAGTTCTTTTCTGCTGAAACTCACGTAATTGTTCACAGATAATATCTCTAGCCTTCTTGCGACTTTTCCAGAAAACCTTGCGCAAGATTTCCACCTTATCAAACTCATTTTGCAGGACAGCATCCACCTCACGAGCCAACGACTCATCCTGGCGATACCAGGACAAAGGAGCTCGTGGCACTAAGAAAGTTGAATGTATTTCATAGACCCATTTGCGCATATCTTTGGAGGTACCCTCCTTGTAGAGAGCGGTGATTAGATAAAACAACAAAGGAGCCGGTTCGGAATTAGAGAGTACATAGTTAAGAAATACTGCCAAAAAGGCGACATTCTCTGTTTCCAATAGCCTTTGCAAGGAGTTAAAGGGACCATTCTCATCTATTTGACTTTCTTGATCCGAGGCATCTTCATCTTCCATTGAAATGATTTCCTTTTGAGTAACGCTTGTCTGGGCCGCCTGTATACGACTGGAATGTGAGGTGGGTGCCGGTGAGATGCCACCGGCCAGTGGCGTAAAATGATGTGATTCCACAAATATACCACTGCTGGAGGCGGCACCATGTTCATGCATACTATCCTCATTACCGGACATGCTAGCCGAGTGGGCATGTCGGTAGGGTGGAGGAGGTGTTCCTGGCGGAGTCTCCTCATCGTCTTTTTCGAGTAGTTCCCAAGAGCCCGAATTCGTTTTAAGTTGACGTTCTAAAAGAGGAAAATAAATTATTAAGGCATGATGGCTTTTTATGAAAAATAGATTTGTTGGTAAACTTACCCGGATGACGGGTATGCATTTGATCTGGTGAGGATACCACACGTCTGTGTTTACTCATATGATTCAAATTATGAGGAGTCTGGCCCAAAACCTAAAATACGTTTAAGACATGATAATTTTAGTTTAAAATGTTTCAAGTTAAATTTTGTTTACAAATCTACAGCTCAAGCTACAGGAGTTCTGATTTCAAGCTGGAACATGCAAATTGAACTTTAGGTTTGGGGTACTTTGAACGAATATAAACCAAGTAACCGATATCCGATCAAAATACGTGAAAGATTTAGTGATTAAAGTCCATAAATTATATACAGCCGCCTAGAATCATAATTCTTTTTTTAAATTTATCAAAAGTTTATGAAAAAGATTTTCTTAAACCTTTGATTAACTTTAAGAATAGTAAGGGCATTCACAAGATGAGTCAAATTGTAATTTTGTTTCTCTGGAATTTTTGGCACAAAAATCAAATTGGGTTTGAAATCGTATGGTTTTATATAACATCGAAATAATAACACTCTTTGTGAATCCCCTAAATATGATTTTAGGCTTTCATAAAATCCAATATATTTTACATTACTAAAATCTAGAAAGAAAATATACAAATGATAATTCTACAAATTGCTCTAAAGTAAAAATTTTAAAGTGCTAAAAACTTACCCCTAATTCATAAACGAATAATATAATTATCAAAAGTTTGTCATAACTTTATTTCTTGTTTATGATTTAGGGGGTAAAATTATAAAAGTGAAAATACTAAAATTTATATACACGAGAAGTAAGATATTTTACAATATTATAGGGGGGATACCAAACTTATGATACAAAAATAAAAATTAGGATAGGGCCAACTAAACTAAAACTTTACAAATTTTTCTAAAGATATAGACCTAAACACAATCCGATTGCAAATAGTCTAGCCTCATAACATTTCTAGCTTGGTATAGCAAACGAAAAAATGTGCATAGACATTTTGCAAATGCCACAATGCTAGACCTTTTACAATGGATTGTGAATTGGGCTAATATGTAACATATGTTTATGCTATAATGAATTAGTAGGAAAAGCATTAGGCAAAAATTTGGTGAAATTTAAATGATTATAAGATGTTATTAGATGCATATTAACATAAATTTTTTATTATAAATAAATATTTACACATAGAGCATTCAAAATATATACAAAACTTTAAAATTGATCGAAAACATTTTGAGTTACATTTTCTACCATGTAACATTTTTTTATTTTTATTCTTTTTTAAACCTGAAATTTGGAAGTTTTTTACTTTCTTTTCATGGGACTTTTCAAATGGACCATCCGGCAAATCAAGAGTCTTTTTTCTAATGTTATAATCGATAGACTAGTAAGTAATAAGAGGTGCTTTGACCCCTGATCTGATCTTATAGCAAAACAGATCGTTATACAATTTTCTCTAAAATATTTTTGCTTAAGAAATATCTATACGTTTTCTAATTAAGGCACATTCTAGTGGCGATGTAATGGGATGCAGTTGTTGTCTGGCGTCTGCAGCTACCAGTTCCTACTCTAACCTCCTCGTGGTACTTCATGACATGAAAGTGAAATATCTTGGAGCCATTCCAATGTATTTGGTCTAAGATGCGTGTGAAGTTAAATTTGAAATTTTATAACCCTAGACACAAACCGATGATTTTAACAGAGCTCTTCTTTTTCTGTTATCCTTGACTACCAGTGGAGCTAGTTAACATAGCTCTGTTAATAACCGTAAATAAGGGGACTACACAAGGAATACGAATTCCTAGTGAACCAGGCAACCTGGGGGAACAGGAAGGATATCTGATTGTAGCTAAGAATGTTGTCTATGGGTACCCATAGTCAAAATCTATAACAGAGTGAGTTGGTATGAGCTATTAACAGTTTTTCAAAATGTTAAATGTGAGATTATTCTGAGACTATACTAAGGGAGGATTCCAGATTCCTTGAAAACAAGGCAACTTGGGCGGACAAATGAGGTATCGGGAAGTAGCTGAGGATGTTTTCTATGTAGATAAAAGGTCAGAATAACTAACAGAACGAGATGGTAGGAGTTATTGAGATTTTCATAAATTTCATATGTGAGATTATGTTAAGGGAAGATTTCAGATTCCTTGAAAACAAGGCAACGTTGGCGGACAAATGAGGTATCGGGAAGTAGCTGAGGATGTTTCTTATGAGGATCAAAAGTCAAAGAATATCTTTGAGCCCAGAAACACTCCCAATTATTTGGCGTGGCCGTGAGCACAAATTTAGTCCCGTCTAACTTCGCGAGGTTGAACTGGGGAATCTTATATTTCCGAGTGAATAAAACAAGTTCTGTTTGGGATTAACTCCAAAGCCATTGAAAACGCTCCATTCAGTGAGTGTGGCAGGAACGACATCTAATTGCTGCGAAATAGTCTTCAGTTACTTTTCCGAAACTGCAATAGCGACGTCATCTGTATAAGCAATGGTTTTGAATCGCAAAGAGTCCTATTCCCAGAGTGCAGATAGTCCAAATGAATCCGGCTGTGAAGTAATATATTTTGCTTATCATGTAGACTCTGTACACACTGGAGACGTTAGAGAAATTTTAGGCTCAAGAACACCCAGAATATACAGGAAAAAGCAATGTTTTGATTTGGTATGTTAATCTTTGACTTCACTGTAATTTACGAACTTGAAAATTAATCGAGCGAAAAATTTCTCTAGAATATAATTGATAGAAGGAACCATTTCTAGGATTCAAATGAAGCTGACATATCATCGGCTGCCTGCCTAAGCTAATTGATAAAGAAATCGGTTCATAAGTTTCCAAATACCAAATAATTGTTGGTATTACTCGGACCTTTGATTATTGCCTTGAATAGTTAGGCCGACTAAAGCAATTCTGTAATAAAACATTCATACTTTTTTATAAATATCTCGTTAATTAATGAACCGATTTTAGAGATATTGTGTAAAGAAAATGATTTATTAAAAAAAAACAGGACATTAAAGACTATTCTTAACATATTCATATTAAAAGCTCGTTATATTCGAAACAAATGAAAACAGAAATAGAACTTTCAGCTGGCGATATCTCCAAAGTTTGAGCTACTAGCATCAAACGCTAGAGATATTTGCATTCTCCTAATTTAAATAAATACATTTTTTTATAATAAAAAATTTGTTAGTAATGATTTTAAATTAGTTACAATGTCTTATGTTAATTAATCAACAAAACTATTTACATGATAAGTGTTAATGCTAAATTAGTATGAGAGTTTTTGCAATTTTGGTTTTAGGGTAAAGGTTCCACAAAAAATTTAAACTTCCCCAAAATATAAAGAAATAAAGAAGAAAATCAAAAATTTACTTGGGTTAATAGAAGAAAACAACAAAAAGCTACAAAAAAAAGAAGTTTTGGTTAAAATTTCAGAATTCAACCTTTAAAGAAAAAGAAATTACTTTCACCAACATTTGGTTTGCAAAAAACAAAAGTTAAAAATTACAACCCAAAAAATATTAAGGAAATTTTGAATATACCCCTACAACGAAGTGGTGGAAGGTAGCAGAAGATAATACTTACACCCGAGTTTGAAACACCCACAACACCGCCAACACCACTACTACCACCAGCATGTAATTGTTGCTGCTGCTGTTGTTGTTGCTGATGCTGCTGTAGCTGTTGTACTATATTGGGTCTCTGTGAAAGAGGAAAGGCGGCAGCCATATTATCGCGGTGAACCGGGGTACAGGTGGCTACCAAGGGATATTGCATGAGTGTCTCTATGCTATTTGGTGGTGGCCTTATATTGTTGTTGTTTAAATTTTGAATGCTACCTCTATGACCAGCCAATTGAGCTTCTTCCAACATACCCGGTTGCCGGGGAGGCAAAGGTGGTGGTACTTCTTCTAATTCTGAACCATCGCCTAAATTGCCCAAGTTATGTCCTGCGGCACTTTCCATTTGCAAAAACATTTGTGTGGACATTTTGGGATCTGAGAGAGCTTTTGTTTTGGCCTTAGAACGTTTGGATTTGTTGGAATTTGGTACCACATTTTGGGGTGAATTATGACCTGAAGCCGTGGAGGAGGGTTGAGGAGAATTTCTCAAGGGTGAGGCCGTTCCTCCCGAGACCACATTGGCCGAATGATCTAAATCCGATATGGGTGAAAAGGAGTGGCTATTAGGAGTTTGTATGTTGACATTATTATTGTTGCTTCCCGCCTCCAATTGCAGTTGACGTGGTGGATTACGTTGCGGTAAAGGCGGTGGAATGTCTTCTTCAATTAAACTCTTCGATTGAGCAGCAAATTTATTCTTACTCTTCGAGGTCTTGGGGGTACCCTTGCCCTGTTGTTGCTGCTGCTGCTGTTGCAGCTGCTGTAATTGCTGTTGATGCAAATGGAACAGCTGTTGGGCCGAGTTACGATGCTGCTGATTCTGTAAAGGAGTATGCAGAGATTGTGACATATTGTAGGAGGGAGTAGGTGATGTTGTATGACCCGACGTCGTCGACGTAGAATGCATAAAGTCCGTGGTATTATTCAAAGGAGCCGTAATTAGATCTTTGTCGATTTTATTACGACGACCACCCAAAGATAAAGACGATAGCGAACGCGGTAATAGAGAGAGAAAGGCCGGAGATGATTGTGATGGTTGAGGCTGTGGTGTAGTGGCTTGACTGTGAAGATTGTGGTTGTGTGAGTTGGAATGAAGATGTTGGAGGTGGTGTTGGAGATGTGTATTTTGTGATGATGAAGATGATGTTGATGAAGTTTGATTTTTATTATTCGCCGTTGCTTTAGAGGGCGGCGGTGCATCCTGTTGGAATTGGAAATTAAGAAATAAAATGCAAAAAATATTCTTTTTTTGTACATGGATTTTGTTTGGGTTTGGTGTTGGGAGGCAAAAGTGTTGAGGAGCGTTCTCTTAGTGTATTTATATAGAAAAATTTACAAAAAATTGTGTGGGAAATTTTTGAAGGATTTTTTTGAAAATATTAATTTTTGAGTTAAGAAAAATGTTTTAAATTGTGTTATTTGTTGCTGCAGTAAATGTTAAAATTTTGTTGCTGTTTTGTTTTAGATTTTTGTTGTTAAATGAGCATGAGCGTTGTTGCATGGCAGTTGCTTTAGCATTTGGGTTAAATTTTACAAAAACGGGACAAACCTATGGAAATATTGCTTTGCAAACTTAGACCTAGATTTTGGAATTGTGTGTATATAAAACAAGGTGTAATAAAATCAAATCTTTTTCTTATAAATAAACAAATTTTTAAATACAGATCTTTATTATGAAAGGAATTCTGAAGTACGACCCATATGTTTCTCTTAGCAATCAAGGCTAAGAACATTTGCAGACAATCCCTATCCTTCTATCTCAACCTCCCAAGGTCGGATAGTGCAAAATTGGGAACAAGATCAAGTTAAAGGGAATTTTAAGAGTAGACTTGTTCAAGAAAAGAATAAACTATCTTGGAAAGGCTAGAGTGATGACTGATCTTACTTAAACAACGAATTCTTATCAAATATTTTCTATATAAGACAGAATTTTAGAACTTCAATCCACCTCATAAGGTCGGATAGTGCAAAATTGGGAACAAGATCATGTTAAAGGGATGTGTAATACAATTTCGAGGTCAATTTCGGGTTATAAGACCTTAATATCTACACGAATACTAACGATCTGTTACAATGTATCATTAGCTTATAACAGCCCCTGAAATGAAAGCTCTTGACTGAGTTGACAATTATTGACTCAAAATATCGTGGTATGGGTTTCAGTTAAAAACTTCAGTCGTAAACTTAAAACAAACTCGACATCTTTTTAAAATAACATTCCTCTTCTAGCTCTCAGATGAGCTTAGAGCCTCAAGTTTCTAATACCGCCTAAAGATGAACTGTTCCCCACCCAGATACTTGTAGCTTTCCTTCCAAAAAGGGAGGATTTGAGAATGTCTGTGACCTTCTGGGAGACTTTCAATTAATCTTGATGTTTTCGTTTGACCAATTTGTCGGGATTCCTCTGATGCATGTAAGGACAAATAAGGCTCGACCTTAGCCTGGCTTCTTGGAAGCTTATGTAACTGATAACTCCATATAGGGAACCTACAAATGAATCTTAATATATCGTACTCTAGCTTAAAGGCGAATCAAATGGAAAATATGGTCTTAGTTCTGGGGTTCCTCCGATACTAGTAAAGACAAATAAGGCGAAGGTTAGGCCTGACATTGCTCGTTTGACTAAACACAGGCATAGGCTTCTTTGAAGCAAATGCGGTACTAAATGAAATAAGTAGTAAATTAATCTTTATCTATCGAATGGAATCAAATGGAAAAGAAGGTCTTAGTTATTCATCGGAGACCTGTTAGGCGTACTGTGGCCTAAGTAAGGGAATCTAGGTCTAGGAAGAAGATGCGTTAAAAACGTTTGATCTATAGTTTCGATCTATAGTTAAATTGAGAGCATAAAGAAGAATCTGAAAGAAAAAAATCATTCGGCTGTTGGTAAGACAAAGACCTGAAGGAGAAAAGTAAAACGAACGAAGATGAAACTTCGAAACCGAGTCTAGTCTTAAGAATTTTAAGTCGAATAAAAGGAAAACTACGAATAAGTTAATAATAACATTGGAGACCCATAATCTTTCAGGTCCTATGATAACTGAAATAAGGACTATCTGATCAAATTGTCTGCAGTAGACTCCGAGAAATAGGCATGAATCAGTTTTCTATATAAAAAAGCGGAAGACAAGTCTTGTTTTCGATAGAAAAGTGGGAGACAGCACTAGGTTTTATAGAAAAGTGGGAAACAATCCCAGTTTTTTTTTATAGAAAGTGGTTGGAAGCCTCAGGAGGTGTAAAACTACAGATTTAGACTATCAATTTCATCGAGGAAACAAACTACATATTTTAGAACAATATCTATAAGGGCTTAGCAAACTAGAAACTACTGTTGTCTGGAAAAATAATAGGTCTATTGAATGAAATCAAACCTTTAAAGATTAAGGATAACTAAAAGTAATCAAAAGTTCAAAAAGAAAACTTATCGTAGAAATAAAGCAGAACCTTCCTGAATCGTATATATATATAGTTGTCTATATACTCCCTAACCAGCTGAGCATGTTGAACGCCTGAAAACCTGCTTTAAAAAATCCTAAATAAAGCTCATAGCATAACATGGAAATAAGCATACGTTAGATAGAGCTTAAAAGCTTTTATATTTGCTAAAGGGGGGAACATGGAAGTGGAACACCAATATTTAAAAAAAAATCTAGCCAATTAAACAATGAGGAGGGGAAACATTAAAAATTGAAGTTATAACAAATATGTAAGAATTAAACAACAAGATTTTAATAAGAAAAATGGAAAAAAGTACGTCAAAAACATAAGACAAAAGGAGGGAAAACACGAAACAAAGGGGGACAAAAGGAAAGAAAGACATATTTTTAAAGAAAACGGCTTAAAAAACCAAAGAAATTCTTCAAATCTCACCTCAGCACCAACTTGACGCAATTGTTCTCGCAATTTCTTGATATTGGCCTCGGACAATTTATAACTGGGATTGTTGGTGTCGCCCTTTAAACGTTCCAAATTAAGTTTTTCCTGTTCAAGCATTTTTTGGAGGGTCTGAATTTTATAGGTTTCCATTTCACGGCGTTTGATGCTCTAGAAAATAAGAAGAAAGTTTAAGTATAAACTTATTTAAACAATACCCAAAAATAACTTACATCCACAGGCTGAGGTCCAGTTATTGAGGCCGTACGATCTCTGCCAGAGAGTACCGGTGTTGAGGGTACAATACCCACCGAAGTGGGACGTGCCAGTTTTTGACTTCTCTTCACCGCCAACTCAACGATAGTGGAAGCTGTAAGGACAAGTTTAAGATAAAAAAAAAAATGATTAATGATTTGTTAATTTTAACGCAATTTGTTAAAATATTAAATTGTTAATAATTTTCATATACAAACTAATAACCACTTGATTATAAATGTTTACTACTTTAAAACTAATTTACTTGCTAATTATCTCATTAAAAGGAGAAAACAATAAAGTTTACTTTGTTAATATAAACAAGGGCGTAGCGAAATTATTATTAAAGGAGGGACCGAAAGTAACTTATATCAATATAAAATTCTCACTAAATGATTTGTATTATTTTATTATTATTTTGTAAAAAATTGTTCCTCTTTTCATTTTGTTTAAGCTACGCCTCTGTTTCCAATTCTTTCCCTGTGGTTGACAATAGTTTTGCTTAAACTGAATTGCAATTTGCGTGTGTACAACTTTATTATCCATTTCATTTTATTAATAGCAATAAAATGCCACAATTAAATCGTCATTGTAAATCTAGAATCCCTAGCATTTATACAATAGCAATTCCACTAATTGTCCCATAATGAGCTGTTGACAACTAGAGATGGGAAACTCAATAGTAATGATATAAATGAGACAATAGCAAGTTAAACCTGAAATTTTCCTATAGAATAGTAGAAAACAGCCCTAGTTTTCTATAGAAAAGGAAGCAAAAGCCTTTGTTTTCTATAGAAAAGGGGGCAACAGCCCTATTTTTCTATAGAAAAGGGGGCAAGAGCCCTAATTTTCTACTTATATAGAAAAGGGGGCATCGGCCTTAGTTTTCTATAGAAAAGAAGGCATCGGCCCTTGTTTTCTATAGAAAAGGGGGCATCCTAGTTATCTAGGGGGCATCCTAGTTATCTAGGGGGCAGCCCTAGTTATCTATAAAAAAGCGGGCAACAGCCCTAGTTTTCTATAGAAAGGGGCACAACAGCCCTGGTTTTCTATGGAAAGGGGCACAACAGACCTAGTTTTCTATAGAAAAGGGGCAACAGCCCTAGTCTTCTATAGAAAAGGGGGCAACAGCCCTAGTTTTCTATAGAAAAGGTGGCATCGGCCTTAGTTTTCTATAGAAAAGAAGGCATCGGCCCTTGTTTTCTATAGAAAAGGGGGCATCCTAGTTATCTAGGGGGCAGCCCTAGTTATCTATAAAAAAACGAGCAACAGCCCTAGTTTTCTATAGAAAGGGGCACAACAGCCCTGGTTTTCTATGGAAAGGGGCACAACAGACCTAGTTTTCTATAGAAAAGGGGCAACAGCCCTAGTCTTCTATAGAAAAGGGGGCAACAGCCCTAGTTTTCTATAGAAAGGGGGCAACAGCCCTAGTTTTCTATAGAAAAGGAAGCAAAAGCCTTTGTTTTCTATAGAAAAGGGGGCAACAGCCCTATTTTTCTATAGAAAAGGGGGCAAGAGCCCTAATTTTCTACTTATATAGAAAAGGGGGCATCGGCCTTAGTTTTCTATAGAAAAGAAGGCATCGGCCCTTGTTTTCTATAGAAAAGGGGGCATCCTAGTTATCTAGGGGGCAGCCCTAGTTATCTATAAAAAAGCGGGCAACAGCCCTAGTTTTCTATAGAAAGGGGCACAACAGCCCTGGTTTTCTATGGAAAGGGGCACAACAGCCCTAGTTTTCTCGAGAAAAGGGGGCAACACCCCTAGTTTTCTAGAGAAAAGAGGGTAACAGCCCTAGTTTTCTATAGAAAAGGGGGTAAACAGCCTTAGTTTTCTATAGAAAAGGGGGCAACAACATTAGTTTTCTAGAGAAAAGGGGGCAACAGCCCTAGTTTTCTATAGAAAAGGGGACAAAAGCCCTAGTTTTCTATAGAAAAGGGGGCAACAGCTCTAGTTTTTTATAGAAAAGGGGGCAACAGCCCTAGTTTTTTTATAGAAAACTGGAAATCAGCTCTAGTTTTCTATAGATTATTTTTTGCTTTGACTTAGTTAAAAAAAAAAATTAAAAACCTTACATGCAAAAAACACACGAATCTTATCAGAATATTAATGAAAATTATTTAAACAAAAATACTTAGAAACCCCAACCCACATATTATTCTAGTTCTAACACGTTATCACATGCGTTTATCGATCACATCATCATTTACTTAGAATGATTGACATTAGTGGTGACTTCAAAGTCGCATTTACTGAATAAATAGGATTCCTATCATATCAATTCGAAGTAGACAAAGTGGCGTATGTTCTAAAAGCACAGACAAATAAACCCCAGGTAACATATGAAAACTCTGCCACATTTTAAAAACCCGGATCTAAAAGCTCTCAAATTTTATATTTTTATTAAAATTCTAAAAATTTTGTTATTGAATAAATTTCAATTAAAGTATAATAATTTGTTATTATACTAAATATTTACCTTTTATTAAACTAACAACCGTTGGATGTTTTTCCGAACGTACTTCTGTACCATTGACCTGGAAAGTTAAAACAAATAAAGATATTAATAGTACACAAGACTACAGTAGTAAAAAGTTAATATTGTTCATATTTTGCAATAAATAAATAGAACAATATTTAAACAGAAATACCATATGACTTTAACAAACCTTTAAGATCATGTCGCCAGCAACTAAACCAGCGATTTGTGCAGCACCTCCAGGTTTCACGCTTTCAACGAAAACAGGATTGTCACCAGAAACCTAAAAAGATACAAAAATATTATAAAATGAAAATCAGAAGAAAAAATATAAATAGTAAAGACAGCCCTAGTTTTTCAATGGAAAGTGAGAGACAGTCCCAGTTTTCTATGGAAAATTAGGAAACAGCCCTAGTGTTCTACAGAAAAGTGCCAAATAGCCCTAGTTTTCTATAGAAAAGTGGACAACAGCCCTAATTTTCTATAGAAAAGTGGGAAACAGCCCTAGTTTTCTATAGAAAAGTGGGAAACAGCCGTAGTTCTCTGTAGGAAAGTGGGAAACAGCCCTAGATCTGTATAGAAAAGTGGGAAACAGGCCCAGTTTTCTATAGAAAAGTGGGAAACAGCTCTATTTTACCACAGAAAAGTGGGAAACAGCCCTAGTTTTCTATAGAAAAGTAGGAAACAGCCCTAGTTTTCTATAGAAAAGTGGGAAACAGCCCTAGTTTCCTATAGAAAAGTGGGAAACAGCCCTAGTTTTCTATAGAAAAGTGGGAAACAGCATTAGTTTTATATAGAAACGCGGGAAACAGCTCTAGTTTTATATAGAAAAGTAGGAAGCAGCCCTAGATTTTTATTGAAATGTGGAAAACAACCCTAGTTTTCTATAGAAAAGTGCTTAACAGCCCTAGTCTTCTATAGAAAAGTGGGAACAGCCCTAGTTTTCTATAGAAAAATGGAAAACAGCCCTAGTTTTCTATAGAAAAATGGGAAACAGCCCTAGTTTTCTATAGAAAAGTGGGAAACAGCCTTAGTTTTGTATAGAAAAAAGGGAAACAACCCAAGTTTTCTATAGCAAATTGGGAACCAGCCCTAGTTTAATATAGAAAAGTGGGAAACGGGTCTAGTTTTCTATAGAAAAGTCTGAAACAACCCTAGATTTCTATAGAGAAGTAAGCAACAGCCCTAGTTTTGTATAGAAAAGTGGGAAACAGCCCTAGTTTTGTATAGAAAAGTGGGAAACAGCCCTAGTTTTCTATAGAAAAGTGGAAACAGCCATAGTTTTTTATAGAAAAGAGGGAAACAGCCCTAGTTTTCTATAGGAAAGTGGGAAACAGCCCTAGATCTGTATAGAAAAGTGGGAAACAGGCCCAGCTTTCTATAGAAAAGGGGGAAACAGCATTAGTTTTATATAGAGCAGCGAGAAACAGCCCTAGTTTTATATAGAAAAGTGGGAAGCAGCCCTAGATTTTTATGGAAATGTGGAAAACAACCCTAGTTTTCTATAGAAAAGTGCGTAACAGCCTTAGTCTTCTATAGAAAAGTGGGAAGCAGCAATAGTTTTCTATAGAAAAAAGGAAACAACCCAAGTTTTCTATAGCAAATTGGGAACCAGCCCTAGTTTTCTATAGAAAAGTAGGAAACAGCCCTAGTTTAATATAGAAAAGTGGGAAACGGGTCTAGTTTTCTATAGAAAAGTGTGAAACAACCCTAGATTTCTATAGAGAAGTAAGCAACAGCCCTAGTTTTGTATAGAAAAGTAGGCGACAGTCCTATATATTTTAGAACAAAGGTAGAACATGATTAAATATATATCATATCAATAACTAGACTTTCAATTTTATATTTTATCAATGTGTTATGAATGTCATAAGAAAGAAAAACTTATTATTGACGTCAATTTTTATTTATAAACACCAATGGCAAGCAATATGTGAAAAAAAAAATAATAAATTAACAGGAGCATCAAAATTACAATCATCGTCAGCAGAGCAGCATCAAATGTGCATAAAAATTGTACAAAAAAAAAAATTCTTGTATATTTTTTGTCATAAATAAATGGCAAAAAAAAATACTAAATAAAAGCAAAATATAAATTGTTACGTATAAGAAACGTATAAATTTATATTGTAAATAGTTGTTATAAATAATTGTTGTAAAATACTCATAAAAGATACAAAATCAACAATTCATTCAATTCAATGTTCATTTCGTACATTCGAGCGTTCGCTCATTCGTTCTTCAACATCCATCAAAAAACTTGTACAATTTGCATTAATGCCGTCCGTCCGCCGTCTGTCTGTGCGGAGGAATTAAAAATAAATTTTTGCAAATTAACAAATTGTTTTTTTTTTTTTTTTTTTTTTTGCAGCTTTAGCTCATAATCTGAGCAATTATACAAATTTATACAAAATTATATATAGTTGAACTAATAGTCAGTCATTCGCTGGATCAATTTGTTACAACTGATAAAGATATAGATATTTATGAATTAAGCTGAATTTATAGTGGGAACGGTAAAGTTGGACGACAGTTCTCCATAAAAAAAGCAGGCGACAGCCCCAGTTCTTTATAGAAAAGTGGGCAACAGCCCTTGTTTTTTATAGAAAAGTAGGAGACAGCCCTAGTTTTATATGGAAAAGTAAGCGAAAGCCCTAGTTTTCTATAGAAAAGAAGGCATCGGCCCCCTAGTTTTCTATAGAAAAGTAGGCATCGGCCCTAGTTTTCTATAGAAAAGTGGGAAACGGCCCTAGTTTTCTATAGAAAAGTAGGCATTGACCCTAGTTTTCATAGAAAAGTAGACATCGGCCCTAGTTTTCTATAGAAAAGTAGGCATTGGCCCTAGTTTTCTATGGGAAAGTGGGCGACAGCCCTAGTTTTCTATAGGAAAGTGGGCGACAACCCTAGTTTTCTATAGGAAAGTGGGCGACAGCCCTAGTTTTCTATAGGAAAGTGGGCGACAGCCCTAGTTTTCTATAGAAAAGGCCCTAGTTTTCTATAGAAAAGTAGGCATTGGCCCTAGTTTTCTATGGGAAAGTGGGCGACAGCCTAGTTTTCTATAGGAAAGTGGGCGACAGCCCTAGTTTTCTATAGAAAAGTAGGCATCGGCCCTAGTTTTCTATAGAAAAGTACGCATCGGCCTTGTTTCTATAGAAAAGTAAGCATTAGCCATAGTTTTCTAAGAAAAGTAGGCATTAGCCATAGTTTTCTATAGAAAAGTAGGCATCGGCCCTAGGTTTCTATAGAAAAGTGGCCGACAGCCCTAGTTTTCTATAGGAAAGTGGGCGACAGCCCTAAATTTCTATAGAAAAGTGGGAATCGGCCCTAGTTTTCTATAGAAAAGTGGGAATCAGCCATAGTTTTATATAGAAAAGTGGGAATCAGCCCTATTTTTCTATAGAAAAGTGGGAATCGACCCTAGTTTTTTATAGAAAAGTAGGCATCGGCCCTTGTTTTCTATAGAAAAGTAGGCATCGACCCTAGTTTTTTCAGAAAAGTAGGCATCGGCCCTAGTTTTCTATAGAAAAGTAGGCATCGGCCCTAGTTTTCTATAGAAAAGTAGGCATCGGCTCTAGTTTTCTATAGAAAAGTAGGCATCGGCTCTAGTTTTCTATAGAAAAGTAGGCATCGGCCCTAGTTTTCTATAGAAAAGTAGGCATCGGCCCTAGTTTTCTATAGAAAAGTAGGCATCGGCCCTAGTTTTCTATAGAAAAGTAGGCATCGGCTCTAGTTTTCTATAGAAAAGTAGACATCGGCCCTAGTTTTCTATAGAAAAGCGGGAAACGGCCCTAGTTTTCTATAGAAAAGTAGGCATTGACCCCAGTTTTCTATAGAAAAGTAGGCATCGGCCCTAGTTTTCTATAGAAAAGTAGGCATCGGCCCTAGTTTTCTATAGAAAAGTAGGCATCGGCCCTAGTTTTCTATAGAAAAGTAGGCATCGGCCCTAGTTTTCTATAGAAAAGTGGGAATCGGTCCTAGTTTTCAGTCCTAGAAAAGTCAGCCCAAGTTTTCTAAAGAAAAAGCCCGTTTTGGATGTTATTGAGGCATATTTCCAATTTTATACTTTCAGGCGATAGTGAACATTTTTTCAATATTATTTTCTCCTTAAAAATAAGCTCATGATTAAAAAATATTAATTATTCCAAAAACAAACATAATCGTTATTATGTTTTTCTTAATTACTCAACATCTGTATTACAAAACATTTCACTTTTATATGAAATTGTAATAAATTTTTAAAAACTTAAGTTTACTTGCGCTTGTACTTCGGATGTAAACGTAAAAAATCATTCAGGCGAAGGTAAAAATCATTAACAATTTATGCAAATTTTTTTGTTGTAATAAAAAAAAAATATTGAATTTTCAATTTTGATAATCATATGAACAAGAAAAAAACAGGCAAAATAATCTGTAAATTTAATTCTTTCAGATAACGCCACCCCTTTGTTGTTGTCTTTAATTAATTACAACAACAACAAAAATCTATAGCAAATATAATTTTTGCTAAATTAGTTTTAAACATTTATGTTTTTTTTTAATTTTTCTACTATAAAATTATTTATAGATGATAAAATATAATTCATTCAACCTTTGATGCGGACCAAAGCCACCTTAAACGTCAACCGCATTTGAGACTAAAAATGTTGGAGGAAGAAAAAAAGAATCGTAATCTAAATCGGGGTGTGGTAAATAAATCTTAAATGCGGATTATGAAATAATTATTGAAAACTATTTGTATTGAAAGTGAAAATGTATCTGGTTTAAAGAATGAAGATAATATTAGTATAGATTGAATACCTGTCATAGAGGAAAATTAACCCTTTTCAGACCAAGGGGTACTGAGTGGCCCAGGAAGTAGATGAATTTCAGATTTAATTAATATTAAAAGGGAAAATACTTCTGTATTAAGATTCGAGTTAAGAAAATGATTGATTTTGTAGTTTTCATAATTAATGTTTTAGGTTCAATTGGTAATATTAACCCTAAGTCATACCTCCAAGAATCTTTGTAAAGTTCTATTCTCAACCGAGGATTTCTATAAAACTAAGCCTTGTATTACAGGTTCTTTAAAGGGCTGTTTATAGAACACAATCAGCTGATGATTGTATGAAATTTGCATATGTTTTGTTTTTGTAACAAAAACAAAATACATGTAAATTTCTCTCAATCGGCAGCTGATTGTGTTATATAAACAGCACATAACTCTTTCATTTATCAACATTGACCGAATTTATAACCCTTAGGTTTTTAAGTATCCAAATTTTCAGTTAAAGATCTCTATAAAATCAGTTTTTAGTAAAAGTTTTGCTATACGGTCCGATTTTGTTGTTGTCCATATATAGCCTTATTGATCGTATACCTGATATTGCCAATTAATTTGATTCCTATGATTTAGGACCATGGTATTACCCTAGATAAAACAGGGTCTCATTAACATAAGATTATAATTTAGACCTATTTTCCAGCGTAGCGGTCTATATATCTAAATTTTCTTTTCAATGGACGTCTTATAGTCTATTGTCAATGTCTGCATAATCGTCTGTCAGTCTATCCGTCTATACTCCTCAAAATTCCTCTTATCACCTTAAAATCTACTTTGTAACATTTTGGAAATTGTCGATTTTTGATAGCGTCATTTCAGGAAACGCGTGCAAGTTTACGGTTTCTCCATGATGGGCATCTTTCAATAACTTATTTCAAATTCATTCATATTTTGGCAAATTTAGATTTTTTATAAGAAAAATTTTGTACCCAATTTCTAAAACACACAAATCGACAATTTTGTTTAATATTTTATAATTTTTTCTTGACTTTAATAATTTTCTAGTAAAATAGTTGGCAAATATTGGCCAATTCCCAAAAGAAACAATGGACCTTTTTTGTTTCGTGTAATCGATTAGACTCAAAATCTCTTGAAATGACTAATACAAAATATTTTTTTTTTTTTTTTTTTGATTTTTTTGTGTTTGCAATAATAATTTACTTTTGGATCCACTATCCCAAAAGATTAAGGCATTTAGAAGCATTTAGCTTAAAGTTTAAACGAAAGTACTAAAGCGAAAATTTTGAATACAAATTAACCCCTAAACCCCCATTCATAAACGAATAATAAATAAATAATATATATACGAATAAATAAATAATAGTAAGAAATTTGTATGCGAAAAATTGTTTTATAAGCTTGTCATATCAGTACTTTTTGTTTATAAATTATAACTTAAGAAATTAGCCATAATTTTAAAATTTTCCTTGAAAACTTAAGTTTTATCATAAGTAAAATAGTGCCTAAAGTAGCGTATCTTTGGAATCTGTGTCTTGTTAATAAATTATTTATAATTTTCCCATTCCATATTCTTTTGATTTATAGTTTACATTAAAATATTTTCCTTTCATCAAAATAAAATTTTTATAAAAACTCATAAAAAGTTTAAATTAAAGATCAAGTTCAAGATTATTTGCATTTCAAGAAAATATATCTTTTTATATTAAAGTGATAAAGAAATCAAAAAAATCTGAGTACAAATCGCCTTATTTGATATCGATCAAAATGTAAGATATTTCAGAAAGATTTGTGTTGCATACTTCTAGGATTATCTTAATAATATATAACATAAAATGTTCACTACATTGTAACTTATTTGTCCAAAACTCCCAAATAGTAAACTAATTGCATTTAAACTAAATGGTTTGACAAACAAACGGATATATTTAGATATCTAATTTTATTAATCTTTTTGCAAAACAAATTATTTTGAAAATCCCTATAATAGTATGTTACACTAAATTTGCTTAAGTCTCAGCTTTCGATCAATATCGAACGCGACGTTTTTAAAAAATTTTGAAAATAACTTTTTTCTGTCTATCTGTCTGTCTATCCGTATGTCCGTCCAACCGTATGTCTGTCTATCCGCATGTCTGCCTATCCGCATGTCTGTCCATCCGTACGTCTGTCTATCCGTATGGCTGTCTATACGCGTGTCTGTCTATCCTTATGTCTATATATCCTTATGTCTGTCTATCCTAATGTCTGTCCATCCGTATGTCTGTCTATCCGTATGTCTGTCTATCCGTATGTCTGTCTATCCGCACGTCTGTCTATCCATATGTCTGTCCATCCGTATGTCTGTCTAACCGCACGTCTGTCTATCCATATGTCTGTCTATCCGTATGTCTGTCTATCCGCACGTCTGTCTATCCGTATGTCTGTCTAACCGTATATCTGTCTATCGGTATGTCTGTTTATCCGTATGCCTGTCTATCCGTATGTCTGTCTAACCGTATGTCTGTCTATCCGTATGTCCGTTTATCCGTATGTCTGTCTATCCGTATGTCTGTCTAAACGTATGTCTGTCTATCCGTATGTCTGTCTGTCCGTATGTCTGTCTATCCGTATGTCTGTCTATCCGTATGTCTGTCTATCCGCACGTCTGTCTATCCATATGTCTGTCCATCCGTATGTCTGTCTAACCGCACGTCTGTCTATCCGTATGTCTGTCTATCCGTATGTCTGTCTATCCGCACGTCTGTCTATCCATATGTCTGTCTAACCGTATGTCTGTCTATCGGTATGTCTGTTTATCCGTATGTCTGTCTATCCGTATGTTTGTCTATCCGTATGTCTGTCTATCCGCACGTCTGTCTATCCATATGTCTGTTTATCGGTATGTCTGTCTATCCGCACGTCTGTCTATCCATATGTCTGTCTAACCGTATGTCTGTCTATCGGTATGTCTGTTTATCCGTATGTCTGTCTATCCGTATGTCTGTCTATCCGTATGTCTGTCTATCCGCACGTCTGTCTATCCATATGTCTGTCTAACCGTATGTCTGTCTATCCGTATGCCTATCTATCCGTATGTCTGTCTATCCGTATGTCTGTCTATCCGTATGTCTGTCTATCCGTATGTCTGTCTATCCGTATTTCTGTTTATCCGTATGTCTGTCCATCCGTATGTCTGTCTATCTGCATGTCTGTCCATTCGTATGTTTGTCTATCCCTATGTCTGTCCATCCGCATGTCTCTCCATCCATATGTCTGTCCATCCGTATGTCTGTCTATCCGTATGTCTGTCTATCCCTATGTCTGTCTGTCCGTATGTCTACCTGCCCACATGTCTGTCTGTCCGTATGTCTATCTGTCAGTATGTCTGTCTGTCCGTATGTCTGTCTGCATGTCTGTCTATACGTATGTCTGTCCATCTGTATGTCTGTCCATTCGTATGTTTGTCTATCCCTATGTCGGTCCATCCGCATGTCTGTCCATACATATGTCTGTCTATCCGTATGTCTGTCTATCCGTATGTCTTTCTATCCCTATGTCTGTCTATCCGTATGTCTGCTTATCCGTAAGGTTATCTATCCGTATGTCTGTCTATCCGTATATCTGTCTATCCGTATATATGTCTATCCGTATGTCTGTATATCCGTATGTCCATCCGTATGTCTGTCCATTCGTATCTTTGTCTATCCCTATGCCTGTCCATCCGCATGTCTGTCCATCCATATGTCTGTCTATCCGTATTTCTGTTTATCCGGATGTCTGTCCATCCGTATGTCTGTCTATCCGCATGTCTGTCCATCCGTATGTTTGTCTATCCCTATGTCTGTCCATCCGCATGTCTGTCCATCCATATGACAAAACACAAAAATACCAAGAAGAAAAGGGGTTTCTGTCCGCGATAGCGCCGAAATGAGCAACTATTGGTCAGTATATCGAATTTTATAGGAATCGGTACATATTTGACCATAGCTTTCATATAAAAACAACTCCCGGTAACCACTAAAATGTCACAAACGCCAGTTAAAAGTTATTAAACTATGACAGCTTTGGCTAGTAAATTTTGCGTAAATAAACTTTATATATCTGTGCTAAAGGTGCTAAAAGGGCCAAAGTCAAAAAAAAGTAGTTTTGAGAAAATTAAATTTAAAGTTTTTATTTTTCATATAAATTAATTTTCAAGAAAAACCCTTATAAATCTGTTCTGAGTTAAGTTAGAGATTAGCTGTTGGAGCCAAATAAAAGAGGGTAAAGAAGAAAATCTAATGCAATGAATAACTGAAAACAGCAAGAAATTGACATTGACCCTTTTAGCACCAAGCCACAGATATAACATTACCTTTTTATATTAACAATCAAAAAGATTTGGAGTTACATTGAGTATATAAATTAGATACATTTCATGAGCATGTGTGTGTGCCTTAGCTTTCTCTCGTTGGATAATGGTTTCCATTAGTTTTTTCTGAATTAGGAAAAAGCGTCATACTCTATTTTTTATGGGACTTTTCAAAACGACCATACGGCAAATCAATGTATGTTTTTTTAATCGAGATAATGTGAGGAGCTACAAACGATAATTGGGCTTGTTTAAAGACCTATGACATTAGAGTTCCCTTGTATAACAATTTATTAAATCATCAATTTATTTATTGTGTTTACATTAAAAAATAATAATAATTATCAGTATTTCTATTTAGAATGAAGTCATCTCTAATGATCACATTATACGTCTCTTTAAACTTAAAAAAAAGTCGCTAAAAGATTTCAATATTAAAAAATTTTGAACCAAAACTTAATTATTATCTTAAAAGATAATCAAAAATAAATAATAAAGATTCAAAGATTTAAACGACAAAGACAATAAATAATAATTACCTTTAGATCTAAAAGCAAAAAACATGATCATTGTCATGATCATTATTATGATCATCATGATCAGCTGTTTAATTTTAAGTATTTCCCATATGTATGAGAATAAAGATGAGTATGTGGGTTTTATTTATAGACTTGTATATTTTTTTAAAAAATTATTATTATTTTTAAACAAATAAATAATTGTTTGATGAACTTGATAAATAAATATCACTAAATGTTAACTTTTGTTGTTTTTTTTTTTTTTTTTTTTTGTTAATTGAATAGTTTTTGTACTTTTTGTGCTTGTCGGAGTATGAAACCATGATCATGATGATCATTTTCATCATCATGATGATCATGTTAGTTTAGGTTTTTTTGTCGGTTTTATCTTTTGAATCACTTGATGATGACAAAATCATTTTAAACGCTTTAACAGAAGTTATTAAGTTTTTCTGGTCTGTAAACTATTTCCTAATAGAAAACAAAAACTGATTTTTTGAGTATGCGATAAGTACGAATCAGGGATAGGAGTTAAGGTACAATTACGACGTTGTAATACAGAGTTGTATTCTCAGACTTATATAAAATTGGACTTAATAAAAATTCAAATATAAAAAATTGTATTCGATACAAATGGTTTATATCGTTGGTCTCATGTAGAAAGGCCCTTACTCACACTTTTTTTCGGAATTGATTTTTTTTGTGGTTCCAACGTCTTTAAGGCAAATACACCTCCTAACAAAAATTCAAGACAATTTTATCAAAATTAGCGCTTATTTAAGTAATTTTCTAAAAAGCCCTAACATATTCCTAAAACATATATATATTTTTCAAAAGCCCTATCTCGCCAAGTTATGTACATACATATGTGTCGTTGCATCAACAAATACTATAAAACTTTCAAATTTTAAAGCTTTCGTTTGGATGTATAATGATTTCTTATATTAAACTTTTGACGACAACATTTTTCGGATAGAAAACTTTCAATATTAAAAGCTTTCCTCTAGGTTACTTTTAATAACTAAAACTTTATTCTCAAAACATTACACAACAAAATCCTTCCAATAAAAAAATTGTCATTATTTTTCTAAAATTTTCTTATATAAAACTTTCGATGTCGAAATTTTTTCTATAATAAACTTTCGAACGTAAAAGATTTATTATATTAAACAAGACAAAATATTTCAGATAGAAAACTTTTTAGATAAAACTTCCAATATCAAAATGTTTTCCTATAGATAATTTTAAGGTCTAAAGCTTTCTAAAAACTGTTTATATTAAAAATTCCTATATAAAACCTTCGAAGTCGAAAGGTTTCCTATAATAAACAACGATAGATTATAATATAAAACTTTCCTATAAAAAACGTTCATTATCAAAGCTTTCCTAAAGGTAACTTCAGATATAAAAAGCTTTTAGCTAACAGCATTCCATATCGAAAGCTTTTCGGAAAAAAAAGATTTTCTATATAAAAATTTCGATGTCATTATATTTATAAAGTTTTATTACATAAAAGTTTCCATGTCAAAAGGGTTTCTATCACAAACTTTCGATATCGAAAGATTTTTTATATAAAACATTTGTCTTCAAAATATTTTAGATAGAAAACTTTTTATATAAAACTTTTCAATAGAAAAATTTCTATATCAAAAGCTTTTCCTATAGATAATTTTAATATCTAAAGCTTTCTAAAAAAAACTGTCCTATATAAAACTTTCGATGTCATTATTTTTCTAAAGTTTTCTTATATAAAACTTTCGATGTCGAAAGGTTTTCTGTCATAAACATTCGATATAGAAAGATTTTTTATATAAAACATTTGTCTTTAAAATATTTCAGATAGAAAACTTTTTATATAAAACTTTCCTATAGAAAAATATCAATATCAAAAGCTTTCTAAAAAAACTGTTTATATTTAAAACTCCTTTATAAAACTTTCGGCTTCAAGGAATTCTTATAACAAACATTCGATATCGAAAGATTTCTTATATAAAACTTTCCTATAAAAAACTTTCATTATCAAAGCTTTCCTAAAGGTAACTTTGGATATAAAAAGCTTTCAACTAAAAACATTCCATATCAAAAGCTTTCCGGAAAAAAAGATTTTCCATTAAAGATTTCGATGTTGAAAGTTTCCCATAATAAACTTTTGATATTGAAAGATTTTCGAAAAATTTCTATAGAAAATCTATCAATATCAAAAGATTTCCTATATCAAACTTTTGTCGTCAAAATATTTCGGACTAAAAACTTTTTATATCAAGAGATTTGCTAAATGTTATATTTAATATCCAAAGCTTTCTACTAAAAACATACCATATCAAGAGCTTTCCTATGTTAAAATGTATAAATATAAAAATGCCAATATCTAAAAATTTCCTTTATAAATCTTTCGATTTCGAAATGTTTCCTAATAATAAACTTTCGACATGAAAAGATTTTCTATAGAAAACTTTTGATTTCCTTCATAAAACTTTAAATATCGAAAGATTTCATATAGAAAACAAACTTTCAATATCGAAAGCTTTCCAATAGAAACAATATCAAAAGATTTCATATAGAAAACATTCCAAGTCAAACTTTCAACATCGAAAGATTTCATATAGAAAACATTCCAAGTCAAACTTTCAACATCGAAAGTTTTCCTATAGAAACAATATCGAAAGCTTTCCTATAGAAAACTTTTAATATCGAAAGATCTCTTGTAGAAAGCATTTGCTATCGAAAGCTTTCCTATAGAAAACATTCGGTATGTAAAGCTTTCCTTAATATAATTTGTTTTGATCACTACAGAAAAAAGCCCTAAGGGCATATATGGTGGATGCATAGAACGGCATTGCTCCAAATGTTTGAAGAGAGTATGCCGCGTTGTATAGAAGAAATTATTATTACGAATAAAGGCTGTACAAAATATTAAATTACAAAAATAACATTAAATATGTAAATAAATCTAAAGTCAAAAAACTGTCCCAGTCAAAATTAGCTTTTGTTGTAAGTATCACTATGTTAATTTTTAATTATTATTGTCGACACGAGTCCAATATACAATAATACCAATTATTAGAAAGATTGAGCCAACAGCTTTGTTGTTATACTCATCTTCGTAAGGATTTTAAAAACATTGAGACATTAATTTGAGTGACTGTATATATAAAAATTAAATATATTCCCAAGTTTCGAACGTATCTTCTCATATAGTCGAAATTTTTAAACGCATTTTCTCATAAAATTCCAATTGTTGATCGTAGCTCCTCATACTTGTATAATCTAAAGTTCCGGAAGTATATCCTCACATAGTTTCAATTTCATATCTTCTAATATAGTCTCAATTTCCAACCATAGATCCCTATATAGTCCCAAGTTTTTATGTAGCTCCTCAAAGAGCCCCAATTTCGTAAAGGATATCTTTATTCAATCCCAATTTTTACCCGTAGCTTGTCATAGTGAATTTCTTTCGGTGTCTCTCAGTTCAATAACGATTACAAAAGAAGTTAATAAGTCAAAACCGTTAATATGCCGGTTTCTTAAATCTACCAATGAATAATCAAAAAAGCCAAGACATTCAAAAAATATCTCAAAACTATTTTTTTATAGTAGACTCGAACACATGATTTTACAGACAATAAAACCAAAAGATAAAATAGAAAAAAAAAGTTATATACGAGTTAATATGAATAATACAAAACAAAACAATGTGAAGTCATACATTTCGCACTTTGTTCATAAAAATATTTGTTTATATATAAATTTATTTCTGGTAACTTGTACCCGAAGTAACCCCTTGAGATTGTCGATGCTAAGAGTTGACTTTTTTTCATAGTTTTCGCATTTTTTGCTTCTACTGCTTCTGCTGCTGTTTAATAAGTTTGTGACTTCCTCTTACAAGAGATTTGAGTTTTATCTTTTAGTTTAAAATGTTTTGTTTTATTTTTTTTTTCGTTACATGATTTGTACGAGTTATATTGTGGGTTTATGTTTTATAATTTCCATGTTTTTCCATTCGAGATGTACTTTTTGCATTGTTTTGTTTATTACATACGTGAACTTCCAGATATGGTTATTAGGGTGGTTTTAGTTTAGGAAAACTTGCTAATTCTTCATTTGGCGCACTCAGCTGCACTAGATTTTTTCTTAATTTCATTTTCACTTTCATTTTAGCTTAATTTATGCTAAAATTTCTCAGAAACGAAATAGATTAAATTAAATATTTTACTTTAAAAACTTATGAAACAACAGAACTCATCACCACAATTACGTGACATTGTCACACAATTTTAAATTTCTTAAAAACAAAAACTGCTAAAGAGAAACTTTGAAGTAAATGTGAATTTTGTGCACTTTAGATCAACGTTGGCCATTATTCAGCAAGAGAACTCCAAAAAAGAACACAAACAAAAATGCATACTAATGCTAGAAACACAATCACGGCTACAGGCTACGGGCTACAACCAGTCAAAATTAGGTTACATGCATTCAAATGGGAAGACATTTTTTAGCGTCGGCACAGCTACACGACTAACGACCACCGTTACAATGCGTTGTAGCTGTAGCCAAGATTAAACTAATGCATTAAACACATAGACAACAGCAGGCTACGGGCTACAACCTGTCAAAATTAGAATACATGCATTCAAATAGAAATAAATTTTTTAGAGTCGACACGGCTACACGACTACAGACCACCGTTGCAGCCGTAGCCAAAATTAAACTATTTTCTATTTTTGTTGGCGACAATAAAAGATTTAGTCTGTCAACACCATATAATATTGAAATAAATGAGCGATTTAAACCACTTGTATTTATTTACCACAAATACAATGGGGAGAATTTATGTAAACAATTTACATACTTGTAAAATATTTATATATTTAATGTATATAATAATATCTAATAAAATATTATGTAAAAATTTATATTTATATAACTCTAACTCAATAGATGTAAAATTTTAAAAAGTTATTTTTTAAACTGTCTAACTCACACGCTACGTGTGCTAGAGCTAAGTAGTTCATGTTATATAAAAGCCAGTATGTCCTTTATAAAATGAATTATATAAAAGAGCATAGGGTAGAAGGGGGAGCATTTGCCACTTTTTTTGTGCTCTAGGTTTCCTACCGGGAGAGTTATCACAATTTTTTTGTTCTTCATAGGTACCTATATATGTTACCTTTAAAATGTGTTGGTTCAGATTGCCTACGACTTTTCTTTATGTATTAAATTTAAAAAATAGCAAATTAACTAAAAGTGGCCATGGGGCACATATAAATTTTCAGTAGCTTTTGTTTGATACCAAAAAAGTTAATATCGGATATAAACTTCTAAAGTTATACCGTATTATTCTTGAAATTTAAAAAGCTCATAACTCTTAAATTATTGGAGATCACACCAAAATCTTTCTATATTTTTTTTTTTTGATATAGACATACCATCAGGTACAGGAAAACCGTTGATTTCGGAGGTTAATTAATACAATGAATTTATGTCGTTTTTATCAAAATTTAAATTGTTATTTTGTCCATCTTATAAACGCGATATTGGCACCACTCATAAACAGGTGTTTCGAAATAATTAAGTAGCTGACTACAAGGCGACGATTTCAGCCAACGACTTTTGTAGTCGGTGTTCGTGTAGCCTGCTGTTGTCTATGTATTTAATGCATAATTTCTATTTTTATTGGCGACAAAAACAGATTTAGTGCTGTCAACACCATAGAATATTGAAATAAATTAGCGATTTAAACCACTTAACTTTATTTACAATAATTATATTTAATTAATTGAAATAAACAATTAATATACCTATCAAATATTTATAAATAATGTATATTATAATAATATATATAACAATATCTGATAAATATAAGATATCAAAATTTATATTTATATAACTTTTCCTCAATAAAAATACATTTTTAAGAAGTTAATTTTTAAACTGTCATAACTCATGTGCTAGAGCTACGTAGTTTAGGTTATATAAAAGCCCAGTATGTCCTGTATAAAATCTATTATTTAAACAAGTAAGAAAGCGATATAGTCGGTCAAGCCGACCATACGATACCCTTTACCACTAAGGTCAAAGGTGTTATTTTTCCTGTGTAAAGACAAATATTTGCTAAATTTTGCCATCATACAAACATTTTCTCAAAACTTATATATTCAACCTGTTTCCGTCATTTGGACTTATATGAGAGCTAGGGTCAAATGTGGACCGATTATCTCGAAATTTGGCAGATTGATTACAGTTGTTACAAAAATTATGTATGCAAAAAATAGACTCAAAATTTCCATTATCTTTAGATTTACGAGTGTTTTAGTGATTTTTTGTCTCATTTAGTGCGTTTTTAAAGAAGAATTTGTATGGGAGCTATGGTCAAATGTGGACCGATTTCAACGAAATTTGGTACAGTGATTTTAGTTCACTTAAGCAGTATTTGTTTTCAATTTCGTGAAAAAATATTGATATTTGTGACCAATATAGCAATTCCGGGAAGTGGGACCTATGGGAGGTACCATAAATAATGAACCGATTTTGACCAAATTCAATAGCCATGGTCCCATTATCAAAAAAATGATCTGTGCCAAATTTCATCAAATTATCTTGAGAATTGCGACCTGTAGTTTGATTACAAGGTTTACATGGGGGTCCAGCCAGCCAGCCGTCCAGCCAGACGTACGGACGGACGGACGGACATCGCTAAATCGAATCAGAAAGTGATTCTAAGCCTATTGGTATACTAAAAGGTGGGTCTAAGACAAATATTTCTATGCGTTACAAACATCAGCACAAACTTATAATACCCTTTCCACCTATGGTGGTGAAGGGTATAAAGAGCATACTTATATCTATGTTGTTTTAAGATATGCGTCTTTTTATAAAAAAAAATGTCGGTTGTAAAAATAAGTTTTTAGGATATGGGCTCTTAATCCATTAAAAATCGGAAGAATATATCATTTGAAAAGTATGCCCCATGGCAAAAAATATTGTAAGGTATAACCGTTCTCTCTTACAAAAAAAAATTTTGAAGTAAATGCGAAATATTTGAAGTTTGTTTTTTCTAAACAATTATAAAAGTCGTTGCCACATGTGAGAAATGGGAATATTATTATCAGGAAATTTTGAACGTATAATGTGTAATGTGTTGTAAACATTTCGTTAAAACTTATTTTAAAAAGTTAAGCGGATCCTGCACAAGGAAAAAAAAAGACTTGAGACAATTCAATTTTGTTATAATATTTATATAACTCTAACTCAATAGAAGTAAAATTTTATTTATTATACCCTTCACCACCTTAGGTGGAAAGGGTATTATAAGTTTGTGCTGATGTTTGTAACGCATAGAAATATTTGTCTTAGACCCACCTTTTAGTATGTATACCAATAGACTTAGAATCACTTTCTGAGTCGATTTAGCGATGTCCGTCCGTCCGTCCGTCTGGCTGGCTGGCTGGACCCCCATGTAAACCTTGTAATCAAACTACAGGTCGCAATTCTAAAGATAATTTGATGAAATTTGGCACAGATAATTTTTTTTGATAATGGGACCATGGCTATTGAAATTGGTCGCAATCGGTCCATTATTTATGGTACCTCCCATAGGTCCCACCCCGGAATTGCTATATTGGTCACAAATATCAATATTTTTTCATGAAATTTAAAACATATACTGCTTATGTAACTTAAACCACTGTACCAAATTTCGTTGAAATCGGTCCACATTTGACCATAGCTCCCATACAAACTCTTCTTAAAAAACGCACTAAATGAGACAAAAAATCACTAAAACGCTCGTAAATCTAATGATAATGAAAATTTTGAGTTTATTTTTTGCATACATAATTTTGTAACAACTGTAAACAACTTGCCAAATTTCGAGATAATCGGTCCACATTTGACCCTAGCTCTCATATAAGTCCAAATGTTTGTATGATGGCAAAATTTAGCAAATATTTGTCTTTATACCATTAAAATAACACCTTTGACCTTAGTGGTGAAGGGTATCGTATGGTCGGCGTGACCGACTATAGCGCTTTCTTACTTGTTAAATACACATTTTATATTATATATAAAATGTATATATTTTTTGTCTATATCTGCAACGGTAGTCGGTAGTCGTGTGGCTATGTCGACGCTTAAAAAAATGATTTCTATTTGAATGAATGTATTCCAATTTTAACAGGTTGTAGTCCGTAGCCTGCAGTCGTGATTGTGTTTATAGTATAATAGCAAACAGAAACTGGGATTTTCAAAAGTAGTATGGTAGCATAATTTGAGAAAAGAAAATAATAATTCGATCAAACGTTAGAAAGTTAATATGGCTGACAAAAGAGAGAACGGTTATACCTTACTAATTTCTTTTATCATGGTATGCCCTATAATTCTTAAAATTTAAAAAGCTGATAACTCTCAAACTATAAGTGATTTCACTAAAATCTTTTAGGTACATGAAAACCGTTGATATCGGAGGTTGATTACTAAAAAGAATTTATGAAATTTCTGTCAAAATATAAATCGTTATTTTGCCCATCTTATAAATGCGATATTGGCATCACTCATAAGCAGCTGTTTCTATTGTAGACATTTTGATTTATTTTTTTTTTTAATTTTTCTATCTGTTGGCTTTTGTTTTATTTGGTAAGTTTATTATAACTTATTCTTTATTTATTATTAATAATAGTTCTTAATATATTTCAGGTATTGGTATGGACTTAGATGAAATGATAATAGAAGTAGTGGTCCAAACGTCAAAAATCTATATCAGCTGTTTCCAATGCAGCTGCTGTCTTAAAAATATTTAAGTAGCTGACTACAAGGCGACTGTTGCAGCCAACGACTTTTGTAGTCGGTGTTCGTGTAGCCTGCTGTCGTGATTGTGTTTCAAGCATAAACTAACAATAAAATAACAAAACACACATTTTGCATTTTAAGAAAGAGCATTCTTATTTAAAAACGTACTTCATTTGGCCAACGTTACTCTAGATACTTCATGTATCTAATAGTTTTCTTAACTCTCAAAACCATTCTCCAAGTTTTGAATTAGAAACGGAACCTGCAGCAAAGATGTCAAGAAAATTTTTCACAAAACATTTGAACAAATTAAAATTAGTTACGAATAGATGTTTACCAAAAGAAAAAAAATAACATGTGCATTTTTTCTTGGGGTTTCCAAAGAATTCTTTTTTGTTTTCATTTGTTACATCACATCCGAGTTGGAAGTTAGTTAGAGCAAATATTTGTTAACGAGTAGAGGAAAAAACGAAAAGTACATAATATCTTTAACCCAGTTTATAATTTAAAACAAGGAAATATTGTTTTCGAAGCATGTTTCAATATGCTTGAGTCTCAAGTTGAAATGAGTTAAGGGAATCACATAATAAAACAAAATGTTAAGAAGATTTGACATTAAAAGTGAACTAGAACCTGACATAGAAGAAGAACTAGAGTCAAAATCATAACCTTAAGGGGAACCTGAACTAGTGACTTTGAAGATCCTTTTCCGAATTAAATAGAACCTGAAGCAAAACTAGAACCTTTCATTAGCATTTGAAAATGTTTAGGCTCCAGTTCCCAAAATGTTAGAGAACCTAAACGAGAAGATGAACTAAAACGAAGAACCTGAACATGAAACTAAAACTTGAGCTTTTGAGGTGAACTAGAGTCAAGATTATTAAAGAGAACCTGAACTAGATACTATCGAGATCCTTTTCCGCATGGAATAGAATCTGAACTAAAACTAGAACCCCTTTCAAAAGCATTTCGAAAAATGAAAATGAGCCTTAGCAAGTTCAGGTTCTCTGAACAAGAAGATGAACTAGAACCAAAACTCTAAAACTAAAGCTCTTGAGGTGACTTAGAGTCAAGAACATGACCTTTAAAAGAACCTAAACTAGAGCCTTTGAAGATGAGAGCATTTTGAAGAACTTCGATTCAAATCTCAAATTGAAAATAAGCCTAACGAGAAGATGAAATAAAACCAAAAATCTAAAACTAGAGCTTTTGAGTTTCAATTTAAGAAACTTCCATCTGAATTTTAACATCGACTTAAAACGGAACTGTAACCCGGACTAGAAGATAAATTAGGACCGGAGATAGAACCTTAAGAAGAATCTAAAAGATCATTTAAAGTAAAACAATTCGAGCTCATATTAAAGAACTTAACTAAACTAAACAAGTTATTAGGTACTTTGAAGATCATTTTCCGCATGGAATAGAATCTGAACTAAAACTAGAACCCCTTTCAATCGCAAGCTAGAGCCAGTACAAGAGCCTTGACGATCATTTTCCGCAAGGAACAGAACCTAAACCAAAACCATAACCTTTCAAGAGCATTTTGAAGAAGTTCGATTCAAATCCCAAATTGAAAATAAGCCTAACGAGAAGATGAAATAAAACCAAGAACCTAAAACTAGAGCAATTTGAGAAACTTCGATCTGAACTTTAACATGGTCTTGAAACTAAACTGTAACCAGGACTAGAAGATGAATTAGGACCGGAGATAGAACCTTAAGAAGAATCTTAAAGATAACCTGAAGTAGAACATTTCGAGCTTAGGTTAAAGAACTTCAATCTTTAACCTGGACTAGATAGAACCTTAGGTCTATTAGAAATTCTATTTAAAAATGAGCCTAAACAAGTATCAAGCCAAGAACCTTAAACTTGAGTTATTGAAGTTGAATATTTCAAACTTTAATCTGAACTTTTAAATAGACTTAAAACTGAGCCATAATCTTAACTAGAAGATAAATTAGGACAGGATATAGAACCTTAAATGGTATTTAAAAGAAAGCCTGAAGTAGAATATCTCGAGCTGATATTAAAGAATATCAATTCTCAACCTGGACTAGAACCTTAGCTCTATTAGAAACATTAGCTGATTTACAACCTAAAAAAGACCTGAACTATAACTTCTCAAGTTCATCTTAAATAGAGAACCTAGACAAGTGCCCAAATTTAAGTCTGTAAGAGAACCTGAAGGAAAGAATGAACTAGAAACAAGATCTGGAACCTAAAAGAGAACCTGAATCAGAGCCCTTAAAGTTCAGCTTGAAGAAATTCAGTCTGAATATTAACCTGGACTAGAACCCGAGCTATTATCAGGACTGGAAGATGAATTAGAACCTAAAAGAATAACCTAACCCAGAACCCTTAAAGTTCATGAACTTAAATCTGAAAGTATCAACTTCAACACCGACAAGAAAATACAATGTGGTCTTAAACATGAACTAGAACCTGTAAAAGAGCCGTAGGTTAGGTTAGAAAGGCGATGTCAAAGCTAATAATGACAACAACACTCGGAGACCCTAGGGTCCATTGTGATCCTTCCAAGAATAAGTGAGGAAATAGATAGCAGTAGTAGAAGCAAACCTGCAAACCTTTGCAAACGAATGCTTACGGCGAATCCTTAATATATGGCTGTCGAACCTCATAAGAAATGAAGATCTACTTAACGCGACAAATCAAATTCTTGCTTCTATAGAAGTATGTCAACGGAAATGGCGTTGGACAGGCCACACACTTCGAAGGCCAAATACCAACATTGCTCGACAAGCGATTTTTTGGAATCCACAAGGAAGAGGCCGTCGTGTAGGTGCACCTGCTAGAACGTGAAGATGGTGAATTGATGCGGAGCTGCAAGATAAGCCGGTAAGATTAGTTTTGCTAAGACCTACATTTTCTAACTAATATGGATGTGATATTTTGTCCTCTTAGAGTTTAAAGTGCATTCTGACTATCGACGATTATGGTCACCTCGCTATTTACAGGTACGTTATTCGAAACTAGCTCAGTGGCTTTTTATATTTCAAAGATTTCTGCCTGGAAGACATTACATCCGCAAACCTATACGATTTCCAAATGTTCTATTCTTTTAGAAAAAACCCGCGCCTGTTTCGATATCCATTTTGGAGCCATCTGTAAAGATCAAGTTGGCCTGAGTGAGCGATTGTCGACCCTTCCATTTGACTCTATCGGGGATCGAGAGAAGGCTCTTCTCAAGAACAAGAACATGAAATAGACTAACACTTGTGCTAGAATTTTAAAAAGGACACGAGCTAAGTCTTAAACCTGAACCAGAATTTAAACTTAAACCTACTAGAACTAGAAGACGTGAAAGCAGCAGAAGAACTTGAACTAAAATCTAAACTAGAACCTGAACTGATCTGAATCTGAACTGTATTTAAAACTAAAATCTTGTCTAAATCCAACTTTATAGTCCCAATTTCCAATCGTATCTTCTCTTATGGTCCCAATTTTCAATATCAGCTTCTTTTATATTCCCAAATTTAAACCGTATCATCTCTTGGAGTAGAACCGGAACGAGAAGATGAACGGGAACCCGAACTAGAGACCAGAGCCTAAAATTGAACGAAAACCTAAATTAGAATCTAGTCTGGAATCTGCACTTAGACCTAGACTGGAACTAGAAACGGAATTGGAACATGGATAAAAACTCTCAATACAGCTAAACTAGGACCTAAACAAATCTTAGTAGGAATCCGAATCAAGATCTGATCCAGAAACTGGACTATATCCTAAACTATAACCGGAACTAGAACTTAATCTAGAGCATGGTTAACAAATCAAACTAGAACAAAGAATATAACTTAAACTTTAACCTGGATTAGAACCTGACGAAGTATTTGGACTAGAACCACAACTATGAATGGAACGATAACATGTTCTGGGGATTATTGCGTATCTTGATTTGAAAATAAAACTGTTCGAGTTTGTGTGCTTAAATGTGTTCCGAAAATAATTTCTTTCGAATCGAAATACGAAGTAACCCCTCTAAGTCACGAACTTTAAGTACCAGAAATTCAAACTTTGCTATAACCCGAACTAGAACCAGGAGAACCTTGACATTCTAGGTCTTAATATTCTTTTCTTCAAAATTCCAGTCAAAATCATCTGAAAAGAAAATCTTCTGAAACCACTTACCTTCATGCCATAACCATTTTCATCTTTGCGTACGGTCAATGTTAAATATTGGAAATTTTTCAGTGATTCTCCGGCCGGAATGGGTGTCGAAATTTGTAACTGAGGACGTCTTGAGTTGGCCGACATATTTGCACTATTACGCTGAGCATTACCATTCGAGGCACTTAAACCACCTCCGCCTCCACTGTTGCCGCTACCACTACCACCAGCCATTATGTTGTTGTTGTTGTTGCTCGAGATACTTGTGGTAAAAATACTAACATTATTATTGGTCAAAGGCGAAGTGGGTGAATTAAGGGATTTTCCTTTGTTCTGCTGATAACCCAAGGGCAAAGGAGGCGTCTGTGGTGGTATACCCGATATGGGAGGAGGTTGAAAGTTATTATAGCTCAAGGTACTGGCCAAGGAGGGAGAACGCGGTATTTTCGATTTAGAAGCTTTGGAAGATGATTTCGTTTTCGAGTTTTTGCCAGAGTTTAAACCAGAAGATTTTTGTTTTGGTGGCGGTAATTCCGGTGGCAATTCGAAATTGTTGTTGCTGTTATTGTTGCTATTATTGCAATTGATAACTGATGTAGCTGTTGTTGCTGCTGCTGCTGCAGTTGTTGGTAGATTTGTCGTTGTTGCTGCACCAGCAATAAGATTATTATTGACAATATTCTGTTTGTCGTTTTGGGTGTGGTAGAGTAATGATTGATTATTGGCTGTTGATTCTTCTGGCAAATCTTGAACTTCGTCATATTCATGTTCATCAGTACCAAAATCAATCAATCTGCAAAAAAAAAAAGAAATAATAAAGAAATAACGTAAGAAAATATTATTTAAAAAAAAAAAAGAAACTTTAAATAAACAACTTTTAAGAAAACATTTGTAGCCAACAATTGTTTAAGAATTTCAAGAATTTAAAGAATGTTTTTCAATACGAAAAAAAAAATCAGCTTACTCATGCCTACAAATGCCAATTAAGTCTTTGACTTCTGCAAGCTGTCAGTATTTTCGAGTTGTGGTTTTCATTGGCCATTACGTATATCATTAATAATTTTTACAATTTCAGATATTGGCGAATATTTTACCACAAAACCACACATCGCCTCACATCACTACTGCTTCACACCTTGCGAAATTTTAAATGTTTTAATAATTGCTACAAAATAAACGAGAGGGTCATTTAAATGTTCAGAGATTTTTTGGATGGCCTCGATAAATATGTTAAGGGAAGCTGTGTAGAAGGTAAGGTTTCTCAAAGAAAGCTGGATCTAGACTATTTCAAATGTAACATTTTGGATTTGAAAACCTGGGAATTAATGTTTCGGGATTCCAAATCTAGATAAGCTCAAGAATTCCAACGATTTCGAAGTCAGCTCATTAAGTCTGCGCAGACTAACTGGTCCACAAAAACAACTTGCTTGGTCTCGAGACTAACTTTCGACAGTAAGCGTTCTGCAGTCTTGGTTTTCCTTCCATGCCATAGACTACGCACTCTTATATCAATAACTAGTGTAAAAATTGTCATAACGTCCAGGAGGAAGAAGGTGTCACTCATCTCCTCTATCACTGTCCAGCCCTTGGTGATCTTAGGACTCCCCATCTGGGCTACCTGTTTCTGCACGATTTATCACATTTCTCGAATTTCATTGTTGCATCTGGTTGGCACTAATAGAGCCTTGACACAAGCGGACTCTGTTGTCAGCCACCTGCTTAAGCTAACCTAAGACGACAGATGATTCAAGGATATAATGTAAGTACTATTCCTAATAATTTCTAATCGGAAGGTTTTATGGTTTCCGAAACCAGATCCGAAATAGATACAAGAATGGTACTGAATAATTCAGAATTTCCAGTCATTGGATTTAAAAGAATGATAAAAGCTTTAAGAAATGTAGAAGGTTGGGGGTATTTAGGACTCAGGGCGGTTATGACGTGAGTAGTAACTATAGATACCAGGCATGTTGCCCGCTTTTCTATAGAAAACTAGGGCTGTTGCCCACTTTTCTAGAGGAAACTAGGGCTGTTGCCCACTTTTCTATAGGAAACAAGGGCTGTTGCCCCCTTTTCTATAGAAAACTAGGGCTGTTGCCCCCTTTTCTATAGAAAACTAGGGCTGTTGTCCTCTTTTCTATAGAAAACTAGGGCTGTTGCCCTCTTTTCTCTAGGAAACTAGGGCTGTTGCCCTCTTTTCTCTAGGAATCTAGGGCTGTCGCCCCCTTTTCTATAGAAAACTAGGGCTGTTGTCCTCTTTTCTATAGAAAACAAGGGCTGTTGCCCTCTTTTCTATAGAAAACTAGGGCTGTTGCCCTCTTTTCTATAGAAAACTAGGGCTGTTGCCCCCTTTTCTATAGAAAACTAGGGCTGTTGCCCCCCTTTTCTATAGAAAACTAGGGCTGTTGCCCCCTTTTCTATAGAAAACTAGGGCTGTTGCCCCCTTTTCTATAGAAAACTAGGGCTGTTGCCCCCTTTTCTATAGAAAACTAGGGCTGTTGCCCCCTTTTCTATAGAAAACTAGGGCTGTTGCCCCCTTTTCTATAGAAAACTAGGGCTGTTGCCCCCTTTTCTATAGAAAACTAGGGCTGTTGCCCCCTTTTCTATAGAAAACTAGGGCTGTTGCCCCCTTTTCTATAGAAAACTAGGGCTGTTTCCCCCTTTTCTATAGAAAACTAGGGCTGTTGCCCCCTTTTCTATAGAAAACTAGGGCTGTTGCCCCCTTTTCTATAGAAAACTAGGGCTGTTGCCCCCTTTTCTATAGAAAACTAGGGCTGTTGCCCCCTTTTCTATAGAAAACTAGGGCTGTTGCCCCCTTTTCTACAGAAAACTAAAATCGCGGGTAGAATGTAAGTTCGATGTGGAGTTGCATTGCAACCGGGTGCCGTACCCATTGTCCGTAAGAAGGTTAGATAGCCCCGCCCCACCAAAGGGAAAACCTTGTCCAAAAAGCATGGTTTCAATTTGGTACGGATGTATACCCGGCGTTGGTGGGCGTATTTTTACTTCCCGGTGTTGAGAGCAACGTGGAATAGGCCTGTTTCAGATTTCAATACGGATCTTGGAGAATATAAGCCATGAAAATGATGTCTAACAGTCTAGCAAATCAATAGAATTGTGAAAAATATATCACGTCAGTCGCCGAGGGTTAAGGTCTTAACCCATCAAGCAAGGCTTTGGTATTCTATTGAAGAACTTAAAAGTTCTTCATCTTTGCCGAAATCAGCTCGAGGCGAAACTAGATTCTTCTATTGTTAAGGATGTACGAATTATCGTTTTTGAGCTCATTACGAAATTTCGAAACACCGTTAATTCAATTATTATTAAATTGTCTTGAAAATTTCTAAGGAATTTATCTGGGGAACAGGTAAAACAGGTAAAATTTAAACTAAAACGAAATAATAAATTTTAATAGTAAATATTATTATTATTGGCAATTGAGTGAAATGTGAAAACAATGAGTTTGGAATTTAGAATAATACAATAATAGAATATTTAAATGAATGCCCTGCCCTCTTTGGTGGTGGCAAATATCGAATACCTTTAAAAGTCATATGACGCTACAATGTTCCCGTACTGGCGGCTGGTGGCTACATTTACTCTAAACACGTTCAACGCCGTTTTTATATGTAGATATAACGTGTAACGAACAGTAAAATGTGTAAATAAAACTACGACAAAATTACTTTTAATATTAAAAAGAAAATTATATTAAAACATGCAAACGTCAAAAGTTTTTTGACATCGTCGTCATCGAGTCATCATCGACGGCAAATTGAGCAATTGTGTATGTTTGTGTGTGAATAAGTATTTATTAAAAAAAAAAAATTAAAATATTTCAATAAAAAAAACTAAAATGATAGGAAAGCTACAAAAAAGAAGCTAAAGTAACAAATAAAACTAACTAATAAACCTTATATGGCAAATTAATGAAATCATCAAAATATGATTTTTAAATAGAATTTTTCTTTAAATTTTTATTTTGAATCTTGAAGCACTTTCTATCAGATCCCTACTAGAAATGAATGACCGAAACTAATACATACACACGCAAAATATTTACTAACACATTTTAACCTGACAAAACATAAGACAGTCACTCGTGAAGAAGTTTCCATCATAGTTGACTAAGTTATTTGCAGGATTGATTTTTTGACATTTTCTGAGCTATTTTTCTGGCGTACATTAATTTGGAAAAACAATAACTCTAAGAAAAATATAGTAAAAATAAAAATTAATAAACTATTTTTAAGTATTTTTAAAACAAAAGAAATAAAGTGAAGAAATAATAAAGTGAAAAAATATCTCAAATATATTTCAATTTTATTTTGATTTTATTCCTTATTTTGTTAACTTTTTTTTTTTTTGTTATATATTGTCACGAATTTTTAAGTTATCCGCACCATTGTGCACAGTTCACAATGGGGCGGATAACTTCCCCTAGTTTTCTAGAGTGTTTCTGTTGATGTTGTTGTTATTCTGTTTATGTCTATAAGCAGAGCAACCTGTTTCTCTTATTTGCTGTAAAGAGTATAGCAACATTTTTTTCTCTCAGATGAACGAGTATTGTGGGAACAATTTTAATTGAGACGAGTATAAGAGAACAGTGTGACTAAGAATATCTGTAAAGAAGTTTTGACCAAAACTAATTCATTGCTAGCGTCTTATTAGTCACTAGTGATGAAGTATTTATCAAACTTTACCGGTCACCTGTGAGCAATAGTTTAGAAATGTTGACTAGTAAATAACATTAGAGTGAACAGTTCAGATATATGATCTGCAGTCGAAAAAATTTGAGTGTTAGAGAGAGATGTAAAATCACACGTACATACACAAAAGTTTCGGTCACATTTTTTATATTGGCTTAATAAAATGATGGAAACTTTGTCACTAATGAAGGTCATATGACCGGTAATCTGAACGTCATTGTTCTTGTATGAATATTAGAAGATTACGAGGGGTTTTATTTATGTTTAGGAAATAGCAAATAATAACAAACCTACCAACCCAATTTTTCTCTGCTTCCCCAAAAATTATTGAAAATTTTCTAAAATTTTTGGAAACTATTTTAAACCGGATTTGGTATACTTTTCTACTAATGCTTGAAAAAAAGCCTTAAAACTTTATGAAAGTCCCCATTTTAATTATTGATTTATGCCTTTAACACTTTTTTGCATCAGTTCCATTTGGGTTAAGTTTTAATTCCCTTTTACTAATACAATCCGAGTAATTTTTAAAGCATTTACAAATTATTTTAAAATCCCTTTCTTTATTCGTTTGGGGCTTAAATTAATGCGACACTTTCATTTTTCATTTAATAGTGACAACTAGAAACTAGACTCTGACATATACATACATACCCAACACTAGTGGTGCATAATAGTCCAGACCCAGTAGTTGTGGGGATAAGATAAAACGTTATAAGGAACCAAGAAACTTTTAAAATCAACAAATTGAAATTTTTACGAAGTCACTTTTCGATCACTTTTAATCAGTTTTAAAGGTCGTGCGAAATCTATTGGAAGTGAAAATCCTTAAAGATGATTCCGGAACTCGAGCTTCTGTCCCTTTAGCGTTTGAAGCTATGACTTCTTAATGAAAAGATTGCCTTTTCGTTTTAGCGAAAAGCACAATTTCTGTTTTGGACTTGTTGTTGTCTTTTATATACTTTGTTATTGTGTAATGCCCATCACTGCTCTACGTAGAAACTATGCGCAAATTGTAAATAAACTGCGCCAACTGAAACTCTAAAGTTAAATCCACAAATGTTTAGATTTTGAAATCTTCAACAAATAACTTGAGTTCTCCAGTTTCATTTCTCCGACATTAATGAGAAAGTCTTTAAAATTAACATTTGTTTGTGCAAATTGGGTATAAGCTGCGCAAATTGTAAATAAACTGCGCCAACTGAAACTGTAAATTGTTTAAATTGGAAAAAAATTATGACAAAATTGAAACAGAGCCTTTGTTTTATGGCTCTTTATCTAAAACAATTCAGAATATCTCTTAAGTATATGATCGAATTGTAATTTCAGAAAATCTGCCGGGTATCATGGCTAAGACTACCGGGTTTTTAGTAAAGCATGTTTGCAATTCATGGAACACACACAGTTAGGAGCAGAGTTATAAACATAAGTATAATCTCAACATGTTCGAATAAAATATAGGTGACTCTGCTGCAATACAACACTCCTAAATATTTATATATGTAATTCCTAGAATTCTTTATTCTCTTAAGATTTTGTTGGTGGTTTATTATTACAGTTTTTCAGAAAGTTTAGAAAATAAAAGCAAAAAAGTCTCATATGAAAATGGAAAAAATGAAAAATACTTAAAAAAAAACCAGTAATGAATTCTTAATAATTTACCAAAGCATGAATTTAAAAAAAAAATAGAGGAAAGAGTTACGAGTACAAGTATTGGGGGAGCGGTGTCAAGGCGTAATATTTAAGAAACCTGTTGGTAAAGGTTTTAGTTAGAGTTGAGTTAGTATAACATTGGAATGGATTGGATACCAACCACTTCCACTACCACCACAATTTTATGTTAAATCTGTTACAACAACTCTTTGTGTTATATTGAAACTCAGTCAGTCGGTACTTGTAGGTTCTGTCAAGTTTTTTAAACTTTATGTAACTTATTTTGATTTTTTTTTCTTGGACTCTAAAACAACAACAACAACACAATTTCTAAAGCAACCCAGAACCAAGTGTTTCCAAATAGCGGCTGTTGTTTTGTTTAGGTTAACGTTAGTTACGTTCTGTTGCTGCTGTTGCTAATAACTTTTCAAGTTAAGTTGATTTTCTTGAATCAAGTTAAAAGTTCTACTCGAATCGATTCGAAACATTGAAGTAGTTAACACAAAGTAAGTAATAAACCAAAAAAAAAATAAAGGCAAAGGCGGCGTCAAGCCGCAGCATATGTGAGTGCAGCTGACACACTTTGTTGTTACTTGTATAAAACTTAATTCTTTTTTTATTCAATTTTTTCGTACTTGTTTTAGTTCTTGATTTTGGCTGATGTTTTTGTATTCATTTGGTTTTTTCTCTGTTTTCTTAAAAGGGGTTTCACAAATTGTTAACGCATGGTTTAATTTGAAGTTTGTACTTTATGTATGTGAATGTCTAAATGAGTGTTAATAACACTGGGGAACAATATTTTTACTCACTGGGGAAAGAAAAATTAAATTTGAATGTTTAGTAAAACATTTTAATTTTTAGTAAAATTTTGAATTTTTAGTAAAAATTTTAGTTTTAGTAAAATTTAATTTTATTAAAAATTTAAATTTTCAGTAAGAATTTGAATTTTTAGTAAAAATTTTAGTTTTACGTAAAAATTTTAATTTTTAGTAAAAATTTTAATTTTTAGTAAAAATTTTAATTTTTAGTAAAAATTTTAATTTTTAGCATAAATTTAAATTTTTAGTAAAAATTTGAACTTTTAGTAAAAATTTGAACTTTTAGTAAAAATTTGAATTTTTAGTAATAATTTTATTTTTGAGTAAATATTTAAAATTTTAAAATGAGTGTTAATTACACCGGGGAACAAATTTTTTACCCTATGTAAAATTTTGAATTTTTAGTTAAAATTTGAATTTTTAGCAAAAATTAGAAATTATAGTAAAAATTTGAATTTTTTGTAAACATTCGAAATTTTAGTAAAAATTTGAATTTTAAGTAAAAATTTGAATTTTTACTAAAAATTTTAATTTTTGGCAAAAATTTTAATTTTTAGCAAAAATTAGAATTTTTAGTAAAAATTAGAATTTTTAGTAAAAATTTTAATTTTTGGTAAAAATTTTAATTTTTGGTAAAAATTTGAATTTTTAGTAAAAATTTAAATTTTTAGTAAAAATTTAAATTTTTAGTAAAAATTTTAATTTTTTGTAAAAATTTTAATTTTTAGTAAAAATTTTAATTTTTAGCAAAAATTTTAATTTTTAGTAAAAATTTGAACTTTTAGTAAAAATTTGAATTTTTAGTAAAAATTTAAATTTTGGTAAAAATTCAAATTTTTAGTTTAAATTTGAATTTTTAGCAAAAATTTAAATATTCAGTAAAAATTTAAATTTTTGGAAAATATATAAAATTTTAGTAAAAATTTGAATTTTAGTTAAAATTTAAATTTTTAGTCAAAATTTAAATTTTTAGTCAAAATTTGAATTTTTAGTAAAAATTTAAATTTTTAGTAAAAATTTAAATTTTTAGTAAAAATTTAAATTTTTAGTAAAAATTTAAATTTTTAGTAGAAATTTTTAGTCAAAATTTTAATTTTTAGCAAAAATTTTAATTTTTAGTAAAAATTTGAACTTTTAGTAAAAATTTAAATTTTTAGTAATAATTTTATTTTGAGTAAATATTTAAAATTTGAATAAAAATTTGAATTTTTAGTAAAAATTTGAATTTTTAGTAAAAATTTAAATTTTGGTAAAAATTCAAATTTTTAGTTTAAATTTGAATTTTTAGCAAAAATTTAAATATTCAATAAAAATTTAAATTTTTAAAGATTAGTAAAAATTAGAATTTTAGCAAAAATTTAAATTTTTGGAAAATATTTAAAATTTTAGTCAAAATTTAAATTTTTTGTCAAAATTTAAAATTTTTAGTCAAAATTTGAATTTTTAGTAAAAATTTAAATTTTTAGTAAAAATTTAAATTTTTAGCAAAAATTTAAATTTTTAGTAAAAATTTAAATTTTTAGTAAAAATTTAAATTTTTAGTAAAAATTTAAATTTTTAGTAGAAATTTTTAGTAAAAATTTAAATTTTTAGTAGAAATTTTAATTTTAGTAAAAATTTGAATTTTTATTAAAAATTTGAACTTTTGTTAAAAATTTGAATTTTGATTAAAAATTTGAATTTTAAGTAAAAATTTAAATTTTAAGTAAAAATTTGAATATTAATTAAAATTTAAATTTTTAGTAAAAATTAGAATTTTTAGTAAAAATTTTAATTTTTAGTAAAAATTTTAATTTTTAGTAAAACTTGAAATTTTTACTGAATTTTTATTTATTTAATAAAAATTTGAAATTTTAGTAAAAATTTGAAATTTTAGTAAAAATTTGAATTTTTAGTAAAAATTTGAATTTTTAGTAAAACTTAAAATTTTTACTGAATTTTTAGTAAAAATTTTAATTTTTCTAAGAATTTGAACTTTTTGAAAAATTTGAATTTGGAATTAAAATTTGAAATTTTAGTAAAAATTTTAATTTTTAAAAAAAAATTGAGTTTTTAGTAAAAAATTGAGTTTTTAGTAAAAAATTTGAATTAAGAGCTTTAAATTGATAATGGGAGCTCCATTTGTGGTCACACCTAATTTTGAGTCAAAACCGAATTTTTAATGAAAAATTTCCTAAACTTGGACAAATGTTCATAGACTGGATAAAATACTTTCTTCTACATATCTACCGGTATCGATGGTTGATTAGGCTATCACCATCAGGAGGAGTATCCCTAATTCGAGACAGATTAAGCACGAATAAACAAATATTATTATAAAGCGAAGATTATCATCTGAACAGAATTTTATTGAAAAATTAAAACTTTGGTTTATACTCTGTCCTACATATAGGCTTTTATCGATGGTTGGTTAGGCCATCAACATCCGGAGGAATTTCACTTATTTTATCTAATTTGCGAGACAGAATAAACACGAATTATAGCGTCTAAACAAATATAACTATTAAGCGAAGATTATCATCTGAAATTTTATGGAAAATTATTAAATTTCGGTAAGAATTTTTTTTTTGGGTTGAAAATTTCAATTTGTCGTGAATAGTATATTTTCGATTTATGGTTTAGTTTTAGATCAAACTAAACATGTTCGATAGTAACATGTTACACGAAAGCAGCTGAGCTACCAAAAAAGAAAGTTACGAAAAAATCACCCGATTCTGGAGCAAGACTGACTATACCTTAAAATTGTTGTAGATTTTTCTAAACCACTAAACGTACTCTCACGCCTTAACACGTTATTAACTCAACATACCTTTTCTGATAAGGTATGTTCAGTATTGAATTCTTTAATTAGATAAATTTTCAATTCTTTGCTTTGAGTAACAATTAAGCCCACGCACATTTTCTGATGACTAAACGAAGAAATTAGGAAAAAAAGCGTGCATTAAATTTAAATTTCAAATTAAAGCCATAAAATTTTGGATTTTTTTTTTTTTTTTCAAATCATTAGCCAATTAAATAAAAATAAAATTTTGGAAACCAAACAAGTTTTTTTTTTTTGTTAAGAAGATTAAGCTCAATTTGTTACTCATAGTTTAATAGAGAATAAGGAATTTAGAAGAATTTGAAAAATTGAAAAGGGATTTACAAAATTTAAAATTTAGTAAAAACTTTAAAATTGTTATGGTTTAAAAAAATTTTGGAAAATTTAAAATTTCCATACAAAATTCCTACTATAAGATAAATTTGATAAATTATTAATTCGTTTATGAATTAGTTGGTCAAAATTTAATTTTAGAGCTTTTAACATTTTTATGGAAATTTTAAATTTAATTTAATTTCATCAAGTTATTTTTATAGCATAAATATCTGAAAACAAAATATCTGGTTTGTTGCATATTAAATCGTCTAACAAAACCAAATCCACCCACATCCACAAAACATACAAATTCTGGTCTGACTTGTAGTATCGGCCTGGTCAGAGTACATCCATATGTAAAACGAAAACGTAGTATGTAATAAAAAATTCAAATATTCTGCTCATAATTAAGCAAAAAAAAAAAAAGAAAATTGTAACTTTGATATTTACCAACGAAAACCATAAATACTAACCCTTAAAATTCAATTCAAAAATAATTTTTCATTAAATTCGGGGAGGAAATTTGAAATTTTTATAGTCCATAGCCAGACAGTGACAGTGTTCCAAATACCATCATACCGCCACCTACAAGATTTGCACAGCTGTACTTGTATTTAGCAACAAATGCAAAAAAAAAACAAAATATAGGCAGAACTTTAAAATAATTAATTCAATTCTGTTATTAATTACATGTTTCTATTTAGATTTAAAAGCCCTTTTAATTTAAATGAAAAATTTCTGCATACAAATGCATTATTTCTTGTTACTGCCGCACAAAAAAAAATATCCTTTTGTGTATTGTGGCCTCTGTCGGTCTTAATGGTAGACTTTTGTTTCTCCGTCTATGTTTTGAGCTCTTATATTACATATTCTCCCCTTTTATCTGATACCTCTGCTCCTTTTCTCAATTACCTAAAAAAAAGTTTAAGTGTGAGGGTAAATTGCATGTAAATGTTTGTGTGCAATTTTATCTGAAACCCTGAAGTTCTGGGAAACGTTTGCGCGAATAACTTATTTGTCAACTTTTTGAATACAAAAAATCAAAAATAAATAAAAACTGTTTACTCATTACATTACGAAGTGTTTCTAAAGTAGACACATACATTTAGTTAGACTACCTTCACTCTACCTTATAAAATTTTTACAAAGTAGACACATATTCTCCATTTTTTGTCTTAAAATTGAAATTAATTTATTTGATTCATTTATTACTAACACAACTATCTCCGTTTGGTGCCAAAAGCCACCTTTTAGACTACAGGGTTTCTTTATGAACGCTACTGTATGCTATTGTAAACATTTGCCATACAGATGCAATTTACTCCCTCAATCTAATTTAAATAACACATACACGGGACAACCATAAACTTTGCAACTTTCATTCTCGTTTACTTGATGATAATAATGTCCAGCCTTTGTAAGTACTTGATTTTATAATAAAGGCATATTTTTCAAAGGACGCCCTATAGTCGGTATAAGAAATCGAAATAAAAGTCAAACCCGCAAAAATGTCTTAGTATTAATTTAAGAAAATCTGAACTTCTTGTGATATATAGTCCCACAATAATTGAAAACCATTTGTTCCCAGTTTTTGTATCAAAATTTCCATGAGGAGTCTAATTTGGGACAATATCTAGGTAAAGTTCTGAATAAATGATTAACTAGTCCCTATATAGTCAGCAGGTCCCTATATAGTCGACAGGTCCCTATATAGTAGACAAGTCGACAGGTCACTATATAGTCAACAGGTCTCTATATAGTCGACAGGTCCCTATATAGTCGACAGGTCTCTAAATAGTCGACAAGTCCCTATATAGTCGGCAGGTCCCTATATAGTCGACAAGGGCCTATAAAGGCGACAGGTTCCTATATAGTCGACAGGTCCCCATATAGTCGACATGTTCCTATATAGTCGACAGGGGCCTATAAAGGCGACAGGTTCCTATATAGTCGACAGGTCCCCATATAGTCGACATGTTCCTATATAGTCGACAGGGGCCTATAAAGGCGACAGGTTCCTATATAGTCGACAGGTCCTCATATAGTCGACAGGTCCCTATATAGCCGACGGGTCCCTAAATAGTCGACAGGTTCCTATATAGTCGACAGGTTCCTATATAGTCGACAGGTCGCTATATAGTCGACTGGTCCTATATAGTAGACAGGGTCCTATATAGTAGACAGGGGCCTATATAGTCGACAGGTCACTCTATAGTCAACAGGTCTCGATATAGTCGACAGGTCCCTATATAGTCAAAAGGTCTCTATATAGTCGACAGGTCTCTACAAAGTTGACAAGTCCCTATATAGTCGACAGGTCCCTACATAGTCGACAGGTCTCTACATAGTCGACAAGTCCCTATATAGTCGACAGGTCCCTATATAGTCGACAGGTCACTACATAGTCGACAGGTCTCTACATAGTCGACAAGTCCCTATATAGTCGACAGGTCCCTATATAGTCGACAGGTTCCTATATAGTCAACAGGGGCCTATATAGTCGACAGTTCCCTATATAGTCGACAGGTCCCTATATAGTAGACAGGGGCCTATATAGTCGACAGGTCCCTATATAGTCAACAGTTCTCTATATAGTCGACAGGTCTCTACAAAGTTGACAAGTCCCTATATAGTCGACAGGTCCCTACATAGTCGACAGGTCTCTACATAGTCGACAAGTCCCTATATAGTCGACAGGTCCCTATATAGTCGACAGGTCACTACATAGTCGACAGGTCTCTACATAGTCGACAAGTCCCTATATAGTCGACAGGTCCCTATATAGTCGACAGGTTCCTATATAGTCAACAGGGGCCTATATAGTCGACAGTTCCCTATATAGTCGACAGGTCCCTATAAGTAGACAGGGGCCTATATAGTCGACAGGTCACTATATAGTCAACAGGTCTCTATATAGTCGACAAGTCCATTTATAGTCGACAAGTCCCTATATAGTCGACAGATCCCTTTATAGTCGACAAGTCCCTATATAGTCGACAGGGGCCTATATAGTCGACAGGTCTCTATATAGTCGACAGGTCCCTTTATAGTAAACAGGTGCCTATATAGTCGACAGGGGCCTATATAGTCGACAGGTCTCAATATAGTCAACAAGTTCCTATATAGTCGACAGGTCCCTATATAGTAGACAGGGGCCTATATAGTCGACAGGTCTCTATATAGTCGACAGATCTCTATTAGTCGACAGGTCCCTATATAGTCGATAGGTCCCTATATAGTCCACAGGTCCCTATATAGTCGACAGGTTCATATATAGTCTAAATAGTTGACACGACAATATGTAGTCGACGGGATATAGTAAAGTCGATGTAACACTATATAGTTGACGAGACATTATACAGCCGAAGCAATGATCGACGAATGCAGTCGATAAGTTACTATATAGTAAATGGGGTGATATATAGTCGGCAGGAATATATAATTATTCGAAGGCTCAATATACAGTCGACGCCAGTCTAAAATCGACGGCACAATATATGCTGACGAAAAACTATACACTCGGTGAGATGCAATAAAATCATGGAGCACAATATAGTCAACGTCACAATACATAGTCAAGGGGACACTATATATAATCGGCGGACATTATCATGTTCAGTGAGACTCTTTTAAGTCAAAGGGATAATATACAGTCAACGGAGTACCATATTGTCGGCTGGACATCATATACTCGACGGGAAACTATATACTCGACAGTTGACCGACCGGATACATAATATTGTCGAACGAACACTATAAATAGGACAGGGTAAAAAATAGAAGACTGGACTAAAGTTGACGGACACTATATAGTCGGACGGCTCTATATCAAATTAAAAAAAAAATAATAAAGCAAACGGGATTGAGTCAGATTTTTCCGAAACAAAACACGACTTTCGTTTAGTATAAATTACAGATGTAATCACATCAAAACTTGCTGATAACATAAACGATTTCAAATGCAAAAATTTAAATTTTCTAATTACAAATTATGCATTTCTGTTTGAGATTGTACTTTGCTCTCGAATTCATAGTTAATTAGAAAAAATATATTTTTTTACTAAAAAAAAAAACTAATTTTTTCATCTTTTCCGTAGTTTTAGCGTAAGTGTAGGAGCTCAAAGTTTTGTATTTTAGTTTGCATTATTAACGAGCTCTGTCAACAATATTGTCATTGTCGTGGTTGTTGCTGATATTATAAATGCTGTTGCTGTTGCTGTAGCTGTAGCAGTTGCTGCTGTTCGCTAATGTTGCTATTGCCTGTATGATTCCGTTATATTATTGTTGTTACTGTTTGTTGGCTGTTATCATTTATTATTCATATTATACTTGTACTCATACCCGTCCGTCGTCTTTGTATCGTACGTTAAAACTAGACAACATTCACACACAGACTGAGAGGAGTCTTTTTCTATCCCCCCCTTAACGTTTAGCTTCCTGCTCCTTCCCATCTTTGTTAATAAAGTACTTTTTGTACATAAATGGCTAAAGCAATTAGTATTTGGTACAACTGATAAATACACTCATTGCTCTGACAAAGAGGAAAGAAGGAAGAGGACAGACAAACTGATAAACAGAGAGACAGACAGACAGACAGACAGACATTCATAACGAAAGACGGAAACAAGGCTAGGGGAAAGGACGGACATTTACTCGATAGACAGACAAAGGCTTACAATTTTTTCTGCTTTAATATTTTTTCAATTAATTTTATTTTGTATTATTTAGTTTTTTTTTTCATATACACCCAAACACATTTTCCCTCATCATCATCATCATCATCATATGCAATTACATCATTTGGGAAATATTTTGTTTCCAGTGCAACTCAAATTGACAATTGATGATGAACTTGAATGATTAAAGAAACAGAGATGAAAGCGGCTGTCACTTGTTGTAAAAGATCGTTTGTTACCTTTTTTATAATACACATAGTCAAAGGGACTATGTATGGACGGCGGGGCAATAGATAAACGACCGGACAAGATATAGTCGATATGACAAGATATAATCAACGGGACAATATATAGACAGGTCAATTTATAGTCAAAGGGATAATATATAGTAAAATGGACACTATAAAATTGACGGGACAATATACAGACAACGGGATAAAGCAAAGACGGCGAAACAATATATAGTTGATAGAACAAAAAAGTCGGGACAATATATAGCCGATGGGACAAAATATAGTCGATAGAACGATACAGAGTCGAATGAGTAATATATAATAGTCGAAGGGACAATATATACATAAAAACCGGGAAATTAGATAGATAACGGTGCAATATATAGACGACGGGGCAATAAATAATCGACGGGGCAACATATAGTCAACAAAGTTATAGCGGCAATATACAGAAGACAAAACAAAATTTAGTCGATAGAAAATTATATAGTTAACGGATCAATATATAGACAACGGGGCAACATATAGTGGACGGAACAATATAAAGGAAACGTGGCAATATATAGGCAATGGTATAATATGTAACCGATGGGACAAGATATAGTCGACGAGTCAAAACATAGTCAAAACGATAATAAATAATCGTCGGGATTATTTATTATAAAAATATTTTCTATAGAAAAATTTTTGATAAAAAAATTTTGTATAGAAAAATTTTTGATAACAAAAATTTTCTATAGTAAAATTTTTGATAAAAAAATTTTCTATAGTAAAATTTTTGATAAAAAAATTTTCTATAGAAAATTTTTTGATAAAAAAATTTTCTATAGTAAAATTTTTGATAAAAAAATTTTGTATAAAAAAATTTTTGATAAAAAAAATTTTCTATAGAAAAAGTTTTGATAAAAAAAAATTCTATAGAAAAATTTTTGATAAAAAAAATTCTATAGAAAAATTTTTGATACAAAAAAATGTTTATAGAAAAATTTTTGATAAAAAAATATTCTATAGAAAATTTTTTGATAAAAAAAATTTTCTATAGAAAAATTTTTAATAAAAAATTTTAATAAAAAAATTTTGATAAAAAAATTTTTATAGAAAAATGTTTGATAAAAAAATTATTTATAGAAAAATTTTTGATAAAAAAAAATTTTCTATAGAAAAATGTTTGATAAAAAAATTTTCTATAGAAAAATTTTTTCTATAGAAAATTTTTCAATAAAAAATTTTGATAAAAAAAATTTTTATAGAAAATGTTTTGATAAAAAAATTATTTATAGAAAAATTTTTGATAAAAAAATTTTCTATAGAAAAATTTTTGTTAAAAAAAGTTTCTATTGAAAAATTTTTGTTAAAAAAAGTTTCTAAAGAAAAATTTTTGTTAAAAAAAGTTTCTATTGAAAAATTTTTGATAAAAAAATCTTTTATAAAAACATTTTTCTTAGAAAAATTTTTGATAAAAAATTTTCTATAGAAAAGTTAAAAGATAAAAAAAAATGTCTATAGAAAAATTTTTGATAAAAATTTTCTATAGAAAATTTTTGATAATAAATTATCTATAGAAAAATTTTTGATAAAAAATATTCAATAGAAAAACTTTTGGAAAAAAAATGTTGGTAAAAAAAATTCTATAACAAAATTTATGATAAAAAAATTGTCTATAGAACAATTTTAAAAAAAAAAATTTTTTAAAGAAAAATTTTTGAATAAAAATTTTTGATAAAAAAAATTTTCTATAGAAAATTTGAAAAGAGAAATTCTGTAGAAAAATTTTTGATAAAAAAATTTTCTATAGAAACACTTTTCATAAAAAAAATTTTCTATAGAAAAATTTTAGATAAAAAATTTTTCTATAGAAAAATTTTTGAAAAAAAATTTTCTAAAGACAAATTTTTAATTAAGAAAATTTTCTATAGAAACATTTTTGATAAAAAAATTTTCTACAGAAAAATTTTTGATAAGAAAATTTTCTTTAGAAAAATTTTTGATAACAAAATTTTCTTTAGAAAAATTTTTGATAACAAAATTTTCTTTAGAAAAACTTTTAATAAAAAATTTTGATAAAAAAGTTATTTATAGAAAAATTTTTGATAAAAAAATTATTTATAGAAAAATTTTTGATAAAAAAATTATTTATAGAAAAATTTTTGATAAACAAATTTTCTATAGAAAAATTTTTGATAAAAAAATTTTAGTAAAAAAATTTTAATAGAAAAATTTTTGATAAAAAATTTTTGATAAAAAAAAATTTAATAGAAAAAATGTTGAAAAAAAAATTTTAATAAATTTTTAATAAAAAAAATTTTTTTATAGAAAAATTTTTGACAAAAAATTTTTTATAGAAAATTTTTAGAAAAAAAAATTTAAGAAAAAACATTTTTTAAGAAAATTTGTTGATAAAAATATTTAAAAAGAATGGAGTAGGAAATTTTTTTTGGAACATCTGAACTACACTTTGTAAAAATACCTATTTTAGTTAAAAGCATAAAAAACGGCAACTCAGCCGACGATTTTTTTTCCTACTAGTCTTTAATACAATCGTACCAGACTAAATTATAGTTAGACTAAACAAGGTAATATTATAGCCGGACTAGTCGATATTTTATTCGGACTTGACTATATTATAATCGGATAAGACCATATTATATTTAGACTATATAATAATGGGATCATACTATATTCTAGTCGGACTAGACTATGCTATAGTAGGATTAGAACTAAATAGCACTATACTTTATTATTTTCGGACTAGTCTTTATTATATTAGGACAAGACTATACTATAGTCGGTCTGGATTGTATTATAGTTGGACTATACTATTTAATAGTCGTACTAGACTTTATAATATTTGAGTATAGACTATTTTATAGTACTAGTCTATATTATAATCGGACCAGACTATATTATAGCCAAACTGGAGAAGACTATGTTATAGTCGTATTAGTTCATAACGCAGTTGAAATAGACTATATTGTAGTCGACCAATATTTTTTTAAAGTCGAACTAGTCTATATTATAATCAGAGAAAATTATATTATAGTCGGACTAAACTAGACTATTTTAAGGCCCTATGGAGAAGAAACTATACTTTTTTACAGTTGGACTAGTTCATATTTTAGTCGGACTAGATTATGTAATGGTTGTACGAGACTATAATATAGGCGGACAAGACTATATTATAGTCGGACCAGTCTATATAATAAACCGACGGGAATATATTATAGTCAAATTAAAGCATATTACACTTGAACTGGACTATATTATAGTCGGATTAGAATTTATCATAATCTTATATATTATGTTTCAATTCTTGCCCATTGTGACTCCTTATGAGATCACAATTACCTTTAAGAAAATAATATTTTACAAAATTTGTCCTTCCCAAAATACAAATTCTTTAATTTTTAGCCTGATGGCTCCCAAAATCCTAATCTCCTACTTAATTGTCCATTTTTATGTCTTCGTTTTTCCTTTTGCCTAAGCCCTGGCAACAAACCAACAACCAAAGAAATTGTCACTGAAAATTTATGGCTAAAATTAAAAACGTCAGAGAGTATTGGAAGGAAGGAAGGTCAATTTGTGTAGCGGATAAAATGATTTTTGTTTAGAAGAAATTAAATAAAATCATGATAAAATAAAATCTGATTATCAAAAAATATAAATTTTAGATATAAAAGACAAAAGAGTAATAAAAACAAACATTGTTGGCCTATTAATTAAAGTTGGGAGCAATCAAAATTGGGAAGATGGGCTAAGCATTAAGACTATCGAAACGATTCTAAAACGTTTAAAAGATAATCGAGTGTGTGTGGGCTCATAATTGCTAAAAGACACGAATGATATTCTATGAAATTTCATAATTAAGGGGAAGTAAAGTTGGGAAGATTTTTGGCTAGAAAATTTGATAAAGTTCATACAAAATCTGGTGAACTTTAAAATGATTAGAAGTATAATCAAGGAAATTTTGTCTAAAATATCTTAGGGATTTATCAAAAAGACCACAAGGCAAATTAATGTATTGAAGTGCAATAATTTTATATTAAAGAATCTTTAGTAAGATATTAGCTTAGAAATCTATTTCTGAAAATAATATTATTTAACTCAAAATATTTTGAAAGTTTTGCCAAAACACAAACTCCCCTCTTAACATCTCAAATCGTTTCAAAACTCTAGTATTTTAATTTTGAAAAAAAAATTTGTTCGCTTTTTTCTATTTTTTTTTTTTATTGAATAAATATCCGGATTGCGTGCTAATTGCTCAAAACTTATGTTGTAAATTGTATTGAAAGAAAATACAATACACGCCTAAAAATTTTAATTCATTTCACACTTTAACCAAAAAATAAAATTGAAAATGAAAGAAAAAGAATTGAAAGCATTAAAAGCCATTACAAAACGTTTTTGAGAAAACTTAAAACTATTTTTTTAAAACATTTGTAAACTTATGGTACAAAGAAATTTAGTTTGTTGCCTCCCCATTTTTCTTTTTTTCTAATTTGAAAGTTTTAGCCAATTTTGAAAAAGGGGGTTTTAAATTACAAATCTTTGGTAATTAGCTCTTGTTAGAATTCCAAAATTTTAATTTTGAATATAAAGTAGCAGAAATTGAAAGAGATTTGTGATAGTGGATATGTGGTTCATTGGGTTGAAGACTCCTGATGTATTCCATGTTGACTGGCCACTTATATGACAATATATAGTAAACAGCTTTTTACTAAAAGCGATAATTCTAATGTATTGTTTAATAGATTTACAGTTTATCGACAACGCTGCATAAGATTTCTAGTTATGTGACGTTGTTTTAGTTAAATCTGTTTTGTGGTTTCATTGAGGTAAATGTTATATGAAAATCTAAACATTGTTATTTTTGGGAGTTTCGAAAAACCCATAAAGCCCATTCCACCAGAAGACGAAAACTTTTATTGGTTTTTCTAAATATTACTAGTGAAAATTAAAGCATTCAGTTAGAATTTCTATAGAAAATTCTTTTAGAAAAAAATTTTGTGTAGAAAAATTATTGTTAAAAAATTTGAAAAAAAAAATTTTTTGATAAAAAATTTTCTATAGAAAAATTTTTGTATAGAAAAATTTTTGATAAAAAAATTTTTGATAAAAAATTTTCTATAGAAACTTATTGATAAAAAAACTTTTCCAAGGAAAAATTTTTAGTAAAAAAACAATTCTATAGAAAAATTTTTCTATAGAAAAATTTAGACAGACGGCTACAGCAAGAATGTGGGAAGTGAAGGTATATGAAAACTGAAAAATGCTTGTTTTTGTTCAGTCGATAATCTACGCTTTTACTTTTGGTTTATGAACATAATTCTTAATAGTTATGTTTGTAAATTTAGTAATAATGCGAGGTTTTCGATCTGTCTAAATTGGGGATAATCCTCCTGAAGAGATGGCTTAACCAACCATCGAAACGCGTCGAGGAATTTGGTTTCTCCGCAAACATTTTTTGGCTTTTTATCAATAAATTGATCTGTTACATTAATAAATAAATGTAACAGGTTTGGGATCAAATGCAAATACACTTCTTTTTTGAATAATATTTACATCCCGACTAATTTGTTATTTTTTGAAAAAAAATTTTCTATAGAAAAATTTTTGATAAAAAAATTTTCTATAGAAAAATTTTTGATAAAAAAATTTTCTATAGAAAAATTTTTGAAAAAAAAATTTCTATAGAAAAATTTTTGATAAAAAAAATTTTCTATAGAAAAATTTTTGATAAAAAAATTTTCTATAGAAAAATTTTTGATAAAAAAATTTTCTATAGAAAACTTTTTGATAAAAAAATTGTCTATAGAAAAATCTTTGATAAAAAAATTTTTTAAAGAAAAATTTTTGATAAAAAAAAATTTCTATGGAAAAATGTTTGATAAAAAAATTTTCTATAGAAAAATTTTTGATAAAAAAATTTTCTATAGAAAAATTTTTGATAAAAAAATTTTCTATAGAAAAATTTTTGATAAAAAAATTTTCTATAGAAAAATTTTTGATAAAAAAATTTTCTATAGAAAAATTTTTGATAAAAAAATTTTCTATAGAAAAATTTTTGATAAAAAAATTTTCTATAGAAAAATTTTTGATAAAAAAATTTTCTATAGAAAAATTTTTGATAAAAAAATTTTCTATAGAAAAATTTTTGATAAAAAAATTTTCTATAGAAAAATTTTTGATAAAAAAAATTTTCTATAGAAAAATTTTTGATAAAAAAATTTTCTATAGAAAAATTTTTGATAAAAAAATTTTCTATAGAAAAATTTTTGATAAAAAAATTTTCTATAGAAAAATTTTTGAAAAAAAAATTTCTATAGAAAAATTTTTGATAAAAAAATTTTCTATAGAAAAATTTTTGATAAAAAAATTTTCTATAGAAAAATTTTTGATAAAAAAATTTTCTATAGAAAAATTTTTGATAAAAAAATTTTCTATAGAAAAATTTTTGATAAAAAAATTTTCTATAGAAAACTTTTTGATAAAAAAATTGTCTATAGAAAAATCTTTGATAAAAAAATTTTTTAAAGAAAAATTTTTGATAAAAAAAAATTTCTATGGAAAAATTTTTGATAAAAAAATTTTCTATGGAAAAATTTTAGATAAAAAAATTTCTATAGAAAAAATTTTGATAAAAAAAATTTCTATAGAAAAATTTTTGATTTTGGTTCTTCTAAAAAATATTTCAGACGTTTTTTTTTCAATATTTTTAAGTTTTTTCCTATGGGGTCCTCTTGGGACTTTGGGGATTTTCGACCAACATTTAAGCTAAAAATGTTAATGCCTTGTTTTGAAATTTTTTAATGTTTAATAATTTGAAAACATTTACGAAAATCATTGAAAAAAAGACAAACAAATAAATTGCCAAGAGCAATTTGACACGCGATGTAATTTTAAACGCTTTTAAATCTCAATGTAAAATAATGATTTTCCTCTGAATAAACGCTTACAAAGAAAAACAATAACAGAAGAGTAAATTTATAAAATTAACCATTTAAATTATGGAAATAATTTGCAACAAATATGAATTAAAGGGACGAATCTATAATATGAAATCGGTAACTCGAAATAAGATATATGCCTTAAACACAATGAAGTCAGCAAGCGACATGACTACAAAATACAAGGTTATAGAGCAGAGGTTGGCACAAAGGGAACAGAACAAAAAAAAATAGTCGGCAGAGTTGCCGTTTTTCATAATTTTAACTAAAATAGGTATTTTTTCAATGAGTAGTTCTGATGCCTTAAAACGAAAAACTGTTTTACTCCATTTTTTGTCAAATTTTTTTCCATTGAAAATATTTTTTATCAAAAATTTTTCAATACAAATTTTTTTTTTCAAAACTTTTTCTATAGAAAATTTTTTTTATCAAAAATTTTTCTATAGAAATTTTTTTTATCAAAAGTTTTTCTATAGAAATTTTTCTTAACATAAATTTTTCTATAGAAAATTTTTTTAATCAAAAATTTTTCAATAGAAAATTTTTTTAACCAAAAATTTTTGGATAGAAAATTTTTTTATCAATTTTTTTTTGTAGAAAATTTTTTTGTCCAAAAATTTTTCTATAGAAATTTTTTTTATTGAAAATTTTTCTTAATTTTTCTTTAGAAAATTTGTTTATCCAAAATTTTTCTATACAAAATTTTTTTATAAAAAATTTTTCTTTAGAAAATTTTTTTAAATTTTTCGATAGAACATTTTTTTATAAACAATTTTTCCATAGAAAATTTTTCTATAGAAAAATATTTTTATCGAAAATTTTTCTGTAGAAAAATTTTTATCGAAAATTTTTCTATAGAAAATTTTTTATCAAAAATTTTTCTATAGAAAATTTTTTTAACCAAAAATTTTTAGATAGAAAATTTTTTATTAAAAATTTTTTTATAGAAGGTTTTTTTTCAAAAATTTTTCTATAAAATTTTTTTTAACAAAAATTTTTTTATAGAATGTTTTTTTGTCAAAATTTTTTTATAGAAATTTTTTTTATCAAAAATTTTTCTATAGAAAATTTTTGATCAAACATTTTTTCTATTGAACATCTTTTTTATCAAAAATTTTTCAATAGAAAATTTTTTATCAAAATTTTTTTTTTTATTAAAAATTTTTTTATAGAATGTTTTTTTTTCAAAAATTTTTCTATAACATTTTTTTTAACAAAAATTTTTTATAGAATGTTTTTTTGTCAAAATTTTTTCTATAAAATTTTTTTAACAAAAATTTTTTTATAGAAAATTTTTTATCAAAAATTTTTCTATAGAAAATTTTTGATCAAAAATTTTTTCTATTGAACATGTTTTTTATCAAAAATTTTTCTATAGAAAATTTTTTATCAAAAATTTTTCTATAGAAAATTTTTTATCAAAAATTTTTCTATAGAAAATTTTTTATAAAAAATTTTTCTATAGAAAATTTTTCAATTAAAAAATAGAAAATTTTTCTATAGAAAACAATATATCCATATATTGTCTAAATTTTTTCTATAGAATTTTTTATTTAAAATTTTTCTATAAAAATTTTTTTTATTGAAATTTTTTACAGAAAAATAGAACATTTTTTTATTGAAGAAAATTTTTATCGAAAAATTTTCTACAGAATTTTTTTTTTTTTAGAAAAATTTTCGATAGAAAAATAGTTATATTGAAAATTTTGGCAACTATCGAATTTAACCCTCAAGTTGGCAAGTAAAGAATTTAACCCTTAAGTGAAGAAAAAATAATAGAGAGAGATTTAAGATACATTGACCAAACGCAATGAAATACTTCTACAAAGTTTATGTTTCATTTGAGCGAAGAATGTATGTTTGTTCAGAAATTGAATGACGTTGGGGCCATTATTTGAATGGGTTGAGGTTTGTTGTATTCCATTGCGGTTAACTAACTTTGGCGCAATTTGATTTTTTGGTTTTAGTCTTCACATTTCACAATTGTTTATTTATTTTTCTCTTTTCATACATTTTGGACAATTTTTCGTGACTTTGTGCCAAAAAATTTGTTCTGTAATAAAAATCGAAACCACACAATAAAACATTAACAAAAAAAGCTACAAAATATGTAGAAAATTAAAAAAAAAAAACGTATTTATTTATGGTTTTTGCAACAACTAAATTTCACTTGGTTTTTTCTTTATTTCTTCAAAATTTTGTTGTATTCAAGTCCGTCGCATTTGATTGGTATCGCTGGGATTTTTCTATGTATATTTTAGTAACTGAACAAAAAAAACGTATTAATTGTACATTTAAATAAGAAAAATGAAATTGAAATTGCAAAAAAGGAAAAAATGGAAAGAAATTGAAAACATAACGAAGTTGTACTTATTCATATACAACCCCCGACCAATGCCCGTAGTCGTCGACGTAGTCGTAATGCAGTAGTAAAATAGTCACTGGTAGTCGTTTGCAATTGTACTTCCGCATTTTATCAAATCAACATATTTATTGTTTGAACGATCGAGCAAGCGGATCGCACTCTCTAGACATTACAGACATTCAATATTTGGTATTGTTCAATTTCATTACACATTTATTGTTGCTTTTTTAGAGTATATATTTCAACATTCATTAATTTGAATTTTTCTTTAAATAAGAGAAAAGGAAAAATTAAAATAAAATTAATTAAACTAATGGAATTTGTGTATGGAAAGTGTTGAAAAATTTTTGTTGAAAAATTTTTTTTTTTTTTTTTTTGAAAAAAACAGAGTTTCTATTATTTCCTATAAGGAAAAATAACTTTTCAAAAGTTATCGGCTTTCCTCTCTAAGCTTAACCATTTAATAAAAAAAAAAGATTAAATAAAAATGTTTCATATAAAGGGCCTATATCTTCTCCTCTTTTGGCCCATCGTATCGTAAGCTTAAGAATTCCACAAAATCTAACTTTTTCTGGACTAAAATAAAAAGTTAGTTAACCGCAAAGTAATACAACAAAGCTAAATTCATTCAAATATATTCATTTGATCGAAGCATAAACTTTGTAAGAGTAGTCCTACGTATTGATCAAAGTATCTTAAATCTCTCTTTCTATTATTTGTTCTCCACTTAACGTTTAAATTCTTAAGTTGCTAACCTGTTTTTGATAAAAGTATAAACTCACCAATTCTATGTCTCATTAAAACCAAGCGACATCTTACGACTCTCCCTATACCTCCCTATCAGTTACTCTCTTTTACTTAAATGTCACTTACAAACCAGAGGTCGGCACAAAGAGAACAAAACAAAAATAACGTCAGCAAAGTTGCCGTTTTGTATACTTTTAACTATTTCATCAGAACTACAAATGTTTTAAAAAGAACAAATTTTCTACTCCAAATATTTTAATCAAAAATTTTTCTAAAGAAATTTTTTTTTTAATTTTTCTATAGAAAATTTTTTTTTATCAAAAATTTTTCTATAGAAAAATTTTTTATCAAAAATTTTCCTATAGAAAATTTTGTATCAAAAATTTTTCTATAGAAAATTTTTGTATCAAAAATTTTTGTATCGAAAATTTTTTTTTTATCAAAAATTCTTTTATCAAAAATTTTTATATAGAAAATTTTTTTACCAAAAATTTTTCTATCAAAAATGTTTCTTTAGATAATTTTTTTTATCAAAATTTTTACTAAAAAAAATTTTTTAATCAAACATTTTTCTATAGAAAATTTTGTACCAAAAATTTTGCTACAGAAATTTTTTTATCAAAAATTTTTCTATAGAAATTTTTTTTAACAAAATTTTTTCTATAGAAATTTTTTTTATCAAAATTTTTTCTATAGAAAATTTTGTATCAAAAATTTTGATAAAAAAATTTTTTTATGATTTTTTTATCAAAATTTTTCTATAGAAACTTTTTTATCAAAAATTTTTCTATAGAAATTTTTTTACCAACATTTTTTCAGTAGAAAATTTTGTATCAAAAATTTTTCTTTAGAAAATTTTTGTATCAACAATTTTTCTATAAAAAATAATTTTATCAAAAATTTTTTTACCAAAAATTTTTTAATCGAAACCTTTTTTATCAAACTTTTCTTATAATCTTTTTCATAAAAATTTTTGTAAAGATTTTTTTTTATTTAAAATTTTTCTAAAGAATTTTTTTATCAAAAATTTTTCTATAGAACATTTTTTTATCATAAATTTTTCCATATAAATTTTTTTATCAAAAATTTTTCTATAGAAATTTTGTTATCAAAATTTTTTCTATAGAAAACTTTGTATCAAAAATTTTTCTATAGAAAATTTTTGTATCAAAAATTTTTCTATCGAAAATTTTTTTTATCAAAAATTTTTATATAAAAAATTTTTTTACCAAAAATTTTTCTACGAAAAATGTTTCTTTAGAAATTTTTTTTATCAAAATTTTTACTAAAAAAAATTTTTGAATCAAAAATTTTTCTATCAAAATTTTTTCTATAGAAAATTTTTTATCAAAAATTTTTCTATAGACATTTTTTTTTATCAAAATTTTTTCTATAGAAAATTTTGTGCCAAAAATTTTGCTATAGAAATTTTTTTATCAAAAATTTAACAAAAATTTGTCTATAGAAAATTTTTTTATCAAAAATTTTCTATAGAAAAATTTTTTTATCAAAAATTTTTTTACCAAAAATTTTTCTATCGAAAGTTTTTTTTTATCAAACTTTTCTTATAATTTTTTTTAATAAGAATTTTTCTATAGAATTTCTTTGATCAAAAAAATTTTTATAGGAAATTTTTTTATCAAAATTTTTCTTAGAACATTTTTGTATCACAAATTTTTCTATAGAAATTTTTTATCAAACATTTTTATAGAAATTTTTTCTATACAAAATTTTTCTAGACTATGGTGGATAAGTTCGTCTAACTAAATCGATCGTATGGTCATAGCTGAAATAGAAATGAGTGTTAACATAATTCTCGTTTTCCATTTCGCTTAAGAATTCAGTTAAATAGATGATCTTAACTACTGGCATCTAACAGTTGGTGACACAGTGTGCAGATGAAGTCCTTAGCGGGACAGAAAATGCAGCATTCCACACTGCTAAGTGTCACATTGTTTTTTCAGTATTCTTAAAAATTATTAATCTAATTTAAAAATCATAAAAATTATTAAAAATAAAAATTTATGATATGAACCTGAGCCCGGATTCGAACCCACAACCTCTTAAAATTTTTCTATCAAAAATTTTTTTACCAAAAATTTTTTTTCCCAAAAATGTTTCTATCAAAAATTCTTCCATAGAAATTTTTTATTAAAAATTCTCAAAAAATTTTCTATAGATAATTTTTTTATCAAAAAATTTTCTATCAAATTTTTTTAATCAAAAATTTTACTATAGTAATTTTTTTATCACAAATTTTACTATAGAAATTTTTTTTTCAAAAATTTTTCTATAGAAAATTTTAATATCAAAAATTTTTCTATTTTGCATCAAAAACTTTTCTACAGAAAATTTTTTTATCAAAAATTGTTCTATAGAAAATTTTTTTATTAAAATTTTTTCTACAGAAATTTTTTTTCATAAATTTTTCGATAAAAATATTTTTCTGTGAAAATTTTCTAAAGAAAATTTTTAGAAAAATTTTCAATAGAAATATTTTTTATCAAAAATTTTTCTATAGAAAATAAATAATCTATAAAAAATTTTTGGAGAACAAATTTTTTATAAAAAATTTTTGATAAAAAAAATTTTGTTTTTGAAACATTTCATTGGAAAAAAAAACTATTTTGTTAAAAGTATAAAAAACGGTAACTCTGCCGACGATTTTTTTGTTCTATCCTGTTCTTTTTGTGCCGACCTCTGCTTATATGTCAATCAAAAGGGAGTTAATACTTTCTTTTTTAAACCTTTCAAGGATGACATCCTTCTCAGACACTAGTTAATAGGGAACAATACCTCGTGTGAGAACAATAGATATTGATTTTAAGGTTAATGTCCTGTCTGTGGAGATTTAAAAAGAAAATAAATAGAGAGGCAAAAGTAACAATTTAAAGCAATAAAAAAGGTGAGAACAAAATCCTCCTAAATGCAAAGAAGAGTAGCTGCCATATTTTGTATAATACTTCCCCATGACAGAGTTGCCAATAAGGGCAAAATTTAAGACCATTTTATGGTTTTATTAGAGTTTGGATTCGAATAATTTTATTAGTCTTAATATTATTCTTAAAAAACAATTTTCTTTTATAGTTTTAGAAAGAATTCATTTTTAAAAAGGTTTATCAAAATTTTGGGACATCAAACATTTAAATAAAAAGTTTTACTGTAGTGTATTGCACTAAAATCCCAATTTATTACAATTATTTATTATTGTAGTAAATAGTTTTTTGATAAAACCAAAAAATGATGGTGGGGAAACCTTTCCTCGACGCGTTTCGATGGTTGGTTAGGCCATCTCATCAGGAGGATTATCCCTAATTCTACACAGAGCGAAAACCACACATTATGTATAATTTGAGGGACTTCATAAATACGAATTATTATTGTTCCCAACAAATATCAACATAATTTTTGTTTTTCTTCTGTGGGATTGAGGAGTTCGAAACCCCCTTTGGATTTCTTGGAACTACAAAAAAAATCAGACTCCAATGACCGATAGTAGAGAAAAACATTTATGTTTTTTATATTTTTATTTGGTTAGTGTAAACAACTAAATTTTTCTTTTCATTTTATATATCTAAAGGTTGGCCACGAAAGAGTTTATACATTTATAACACAGTACGACAAAATCAATTTTTTTTTAGTACACATGAGTAATGTTAACAGAATATGAAAATAGGCTTAAAATAAAGAAATATGTGTCTCAGCGTTTTGCTGTAGCACGTCAGAATTTTAAGAAAATCGATTTAAAAGATTCGAAGGACCGTTAAGGTTCACTTGTAACGTAATACTATTATAAAAAGTTCTATAAATATAGAATGGGTGAACCGATTTAAATGCTTGAGCCAGTTTTGAAAAGGGAATTAAATTTGGATTTATTTTTATAAAAAACAGACGCTAGAGGACGCTTTCATTTTCATGTAAAATTAAAAAATATCCAAAAAATGTACAAAATTCATTAAAAATACAATTTTGCAATTAAAATTAAAAAATTAAAACAAGTCATCTGGGATTTGAACCATATGGCGGTCGATCGTTTGTAAGATATTTGGATATATTTCTAAGATATATTTGGATATTTTTTAATTTTACATACGGCCATGTTCTGACAAACGCTACGATTTTAAAACGCAAACGATTTGAAAAACGCTAAACGTATTTTTTGATGTTCTGAAAACCGCGCGATCGTCTTGCGTTTTGCCATTTTTCGAAATTTTGTTCGAAAACTAAAATCATATGTTTTAAGACTGCAACCAGCTGCTTTTCATTTTTTTTGTGACAGAAAATAAACAAATGAAAATTTTTTAATTGCATAGGTATTTTAAATTAAAAAAAGTGCAAAATATAAATATAAAAGGTAAAAAATATAAAAAAGTGAAAAATGCCGGCAGCTTTTTTATTATCTATTTTTGCCGTAAAAAAGCTGCAATCAAAAAAAGAACTAATAAAAAAACGGACATTAAGGGATTCTTCCAATCCATTAGATATTCCTGACCAAGCGTAAGTACAATATATCACATGTATACATGTAAAAAACTGTAAACTAATTACCTTTAAAGTTTCATAGCTCTTTATAGATTAAACAAAGCAGCATTTTTGATGGTTTTGGAAGAAGTTTCCGGAAACATAAAAAAATGTTCCATTCCGGAAATCGTGCAGTTGGCTGGGGCGTTAAGGTTCTTGTCAGTGGGCTCCTTTCAAGGAGTGATTGCCAACGATATAAATATAAGTATGGGGCGCACTACATTTTGTAAAATTTTATGGGAAGTCCTAAATTTTCTCGAACATAGGCTGTGTCCAGAATGGATAAATTTGGAAATGACGGAGTCGGAGGAAAGCGCTTCGAAGCTTCATTTTTACGAAAAATATAAAATTCCGGGGGTTATTGGATGTGTAGATGGCACCCATGTGCGTCATCTAAAACCAACAAATAATTCTGAACTCTACTACTGCAGAAAGGGCTATTACAGCCTTAATGTATTAATTGTAAGTATATTTAACCTAAACAAATATTTACTTTAAAATTTAATGCAAACTTTGCTTTCCCATAGATTTGTGATTACCAGATGAAAATTCGTGGTGTGGATTCTACTAGACCGGGCTCTTGCCACGACGCATTTGTTTGGAACCTAAGCGATGTAAATTCTTACTATAAAGAAATGCATTTCCGTGGAAAACGTAATAGCTGGTTGTTGGCCGATTCTGCATATGCTTTACAACATTATGTTTTGGTTCCCTACAAAGCAGTAGAATTCGGCTCAATGGAGCATAAATTCAATGTGGCCCATACGAGCGCAAGAAACATTGTGGAAAGGACTATAGGGAATTTAAAAAGCAGATTTAGATGCCTTCAGATGCCTCTTCCCTATAGTCCTTTAAAAGTAGGAAAAATTATAAATGTTTCTTGTGCTCTACATAACATCTGCAAGAATTTTAATGTCCCTATGGTGGATGAACCTGAAATAGTTTCCACATCAAATGAAGAAGAGGGAGAAGAGCAACAGTTTGAAGACAGCTTAATAGGTGCTGAGATAAGAGACACCATTGCGAGAACTTTTTTATAAGTCACCTGTTTCGTGACGGCCCGACCGAAAGTTTTTTAAAAGTGGCAGTTTTTGATATAGAATTTTTGTTAAAAACATTTTTGTAGAAAATTTTCAATCAATATAACCCTAGTTCTGAAGTTCAATTGTGGTTGAGTCTTAAATTTTTTGTTTATAAAAAAGTAAATTAACATTTTATTCACTGTTTTAAAAAAAATTAACATAACAAAACAAAAGTATCATAAAACATTAAAAGTTAAAAAAGAATCAAAAGAAATAAAATAAAAATAATTCATTTATCACATTTTACTAAATTAAAATTTCACTTACTGTTAAAAAAAACATCTATATCAAAAAAGATATATATTAATGAAGAAAATTTGGGATTGTGAGATTTTCCTGCCTGATGCATAATATCAAAATAAAAAAAATATAGAAAACTAAATTAAAAAAAAAAATCAAATTACACAATTTATTTCCGACCAATCTTCATTCGATATTGTGGAACAAGCAGTTAGTCAAAGAATGGATTCCATTCCTAATACCCTCACAACCTTTTAGTGACTTTTTTAAAAAACTAATTATATTCAACGTCTTCTACATTTTCCTCCTCTACATTTATTCCCATCTTCATTTTTTCTAATTTTAAAAACTCCAGCTTCATTTTATTCCGACTAAAGCCAATTTTTTCCAATTCCTTATGGTGTTTTTTTATTTCGTCATATTCTTTTCTCTTCAAAGAACACATTTCCTCCATGCTTCTTTGTATGTACAGTAAATATTTCGTTTGGTCTTTTATATTCTCCTTAATTTCTTCTAGCTTTTCGCATATATGGTCAAAATTTTTTGTTTCTTCGCTCATTATATTTTGGATATCTCCATTGAATCTGGCCTTTCTAAATTGAGGAGAAGGCGACTTTGAAGGAGAAGGTGACTTTGAAGGAGAAGGCGATTTTGGACTAGGCGACTTTGACGTAGAAGGTGACTTTGGAGAAGGTTGTCTTTGAGGAACTTTTGGGCTGAAATCCTTTGATGTTTGAACTTTTAAGGCTCCACTCTTGACTTTAAAAGGTATTCCAAACGATTTTGCTTTTGGAATACCCTCTACAGCGTGAAATATATTACACACTACAGCCAGTTGTTCCTCAACTGGCGTTAGGTAGTGTTGCTGGAAATCTCCCCCCCCTGTCTTTTTTAAAGACATTTTATTTTCTGCCAGTCTTGTTTTAATACTTCTTCTCCAGTCGCACCAAATCTACAAAGAGATTTTTTTTAATTTATTGAAAATACAAGTTTTGGCGTAAGTCTAGATGAGGGTAACAACCGATTTTGGAACAACGCTTTCTATGAAGTCATAGTAGGCTGGAAAGTTTGTGTTTATAAAATCTTAAAGAGTTTTATATTCATTTTTGATCCAATTTAGAAAGTTATGTGTTACCCCCATGTAGACGTTTGCCTATGTATGTACATACCTTTTTCCAATTAGCAACTTCTTTAGACGGAGGTCCATTGGCATTGAGTTGACACGTTAATTCTTTCCAAAATTTGTCAAGTTTGACTCGATCACCTTTGTAATGGCCCTTGGCAATATCGGGGTGCTTTTCCATAAATTGGAGAAAGATTTTACACTGCTCGACAGACTTTTGTTTTGCCCTATTAGTAAACAATTCATTTATTAATAAATATTATGTATATACGAATATGAACTACTTACATGTTGTTTTACATACACAAAAATTAATTGCTAAGATTCAGTTTGCTGTAGTCGACTTTAAAAGGCTGCTGAAAATCTGTACACTGCCGATGAAATTCTAATGAAAAACGCCGGCTATTAATTATTTAATCTCCAATAAATAAAATCTTGTATTTTTTACACCGATTATAATAAATTTCTTCAATAAATTTATATAAAATAGAATTTAACTAAATCTGATGAGGCTGCTTCTGTTTTTGTTTTCAATTAGTGATGCCACTTTTAAATACTTACAATAATTGTTAGTTTTTTTTCGAGTACTCGGTACTTTTCCTTACGGGTATTCGGCTAAATTTTTTATTTATTTATTTGCATTCATATTAATTTGAAGATATTTTTGCTGCCTTCAAATAACTTTTTTGTTTCTATTTAGGGTATTATTAAATAATTGTTCATTGACAAGTCGAAATAACAATATAAAAAAAAGAAGAATAAGTAACTAGTTAATTGAGGAATAAGTAACCAAAAATTAAACAACACCTGCCTTTCGAAGTTCATTCAACCAGCTGATTTTCAGTATTTTTGTAAACAATTGGCAGTAAAAGTGTTTAAATTTAAAGCAAATTTTTTAAATGCATATTTTAAATAAAAAAGTGTAAAACAAGTAGTAATTCCTACTGAAATAAAAAGAAAACATATTTAACTTAAGTTGTGTTTCAGTTTATATCGAATATAGTGTTTAGTTTTACAGAAAAACATCAAATCGCCTTAGTATATGCATGCGGCTTGAAGCCGCTAAAACTCTGGCGTTTGCGTTTTACAGAACACCTATCAAGCGATTTCAAATCGTAACAGCAAAAGTTAAGCGATTTGCGTTTGTCAGAACATGGCCGATAAATATTAAAGCGTCCTCTAGCGGTTTTTTTAATGAAAACCAATCCAAACTTAATTCCCATTTCAAAACTGGCTCAATCATTTAAATCATCATTTAAATCATTTAAATTTTTATAATAGTATTACGTTACAAGTGAACCTCCACGGTCCTTCGAATCTTTAAAATTGATTTTCTTAAAATTCTGACATGCTACAGCAAAACGCCGAGACACGTATTTTAATTTATTTTAAGCCTATTTTCATATTCTGTTAACATTTCTCATGTGTACCAACCACTGTCGTACTGTGTAATAAAACATTTAGAAGTTTTTTTTTTAAGTAATACTAAGGACATTGCTCTAGATGGCCACATTTTTTATAAAAAATGTTATATGGGCTTATTTTACTTGCATTTTAATCACTAACCATGATTTCAGACATATTAATATAGATAGAAATCCGATAGAGTTATCATAGGGCTTTATATAAAGTCCAATTTTCACAGTTTAAATTCTGAAGATTTCTAAATGTATATCCCTATTGCCGTTATCAACTCAACTCAGTTTGGTTGTCTGCCAGTCGACCCAACTTTCACTCAATCAAATTATTTTTTGATATTGCGGAACTCAACATTTTTCAGTTTCGCAATATCAAAAAATAATTTGGTTGAGTGAAAGTTGGGTCGACTGGCAGACAACCAAACTGAGTTGAGTTGAGAACGGCAATAGGGGGATAAAATCCTCTATGAATTCACTCAAAATCAAATGATTGGGCTACACCAAATGTAAAATTTTCCTCGTTCCCTCTCTTTACATCCAGACCTTTTAGTTGCTTTTGTTTTTTGTATTTTTCTTAAATTTTATTTGTTTATTTATTTCATAAAAAAATGATTATTGTAGATTTCTTCTTATTCTTTTTTTTTGCTCTTAGATATATTTTTTTATGATTTAACTACTCCAACCTTTTTTTTTCTGGAAAAAATGCAACGAACGAGTCAGACAAAAGCCATTTATGATTTCGTCGAAGTTTATCGGTAGAGTTTGTAAACAAATTTTATGTGGAGAATGAGGAGATAGAGAAGGGGATTGAGTAGGAGAAGGAAAGACAACAAAAAGTCAAAAGTGTTGGCAAATGAGAGTGATTGTATATGAAATTTTTACATGATATTTTCCTACTTTTGTAGATTTGTTAAATAAACATAAAACAAAATTTAAATTGATTTAGTAAAACATATGGGTCCATGTGTATTTAATTAGAGTTAATAAAAGAACTAATGAATATTTTGAAAACATTAAATTGATGAACCATGAGTACATACATAAATACATTAATTTCTATGTTGAAATAATGACGTAGGAGATCGTGAAGATTAATGGGGCAAAATGCTCAGAGGAAGATATGGTTGACTTTTGGTCCTTCGATCTAGATAAGTAAAACTTTGTCTATGATTTTATCTTTCTACTTTTGAAAATTCAAATTATGCTAAAGGCACTATGTGTTTGGTCCTTTCATCGGGATTTTTTGGTAGGACCTTATATATTATCTTCAACATAAAAAATAACTAAAGTTTTCTTCAAAATCCAGCAGATAAATGAATTTCATTCCTTCGAGCCGGATTAATTGTTTAAAGGAATTTGGTTCTTCGGTCCGGATTTTTTGATAGGAACTATCATTTTATCTTCAATATTTAGAAAATGAAATTTTCTTCAAAATCCATCGCAAAAAAACAGGATTTTTATTACATAGAGCCGGATTAAAATTTGTAGGAATTTGTAAATAAACATGCGTAGGCAGTCCATACCACCAGTAGCCGAAGACTTTTTATAATCTTCGTAAATATCACGATCATTAATGAAACTCGTGAAAATGAGTACTAAAAGCATTCAGTTGGGATTTGGATGTCAGCAAAGTCGGTTAGTGCCGATTTGTTAAAGAAAATACAAAAACAAAATATACAAGAAACAAAATCAAAATCCAATTTATAGCAACAAAATACACGGTTCGAGAGAACAAAAAAATATAATCTCGAACATTGTTGCCACGATATCTTTCTATAGAAAAATGTTGGATAAAAATATTTTTCTGTAGAAAAATTTTGGATAAAAATATTTTTCTGTAGAAAAGTTTTGGATAAAAATATTTTTCTATAGGAAATCTACGATTTAAATATTTTTCTATAGAAAAATTTTCGATAAAAATATTTTTCCGTAGAAAATTTTTCGATAAAAATATTTTTCTGTAGAAAATTTTTTGATTAAAATATTTTTCTGTAAATTCGAAAAAAAATTTTCGAAAAAAAAAATTCTGTAGAAAAATTTTCCATAAAAATATATTTGTTCAAAAAATCTTGGATAAATTTTTTTTCTATAGAAAAATTTTCGATAAAAATATTTTTCTATCAAAAAATTTTCGATAGAAATATTTTTCTGTACAAAAATTTTGATAAAAAAATTCTATAGAAAATTTTTTCTATAGAAATATCTTCGATTGAAAAAATTTTCTATAGAAAATTTTTCAATAAAAATATTTTTCTGTAGAAAAATTTTCGATACAAATTTTTTTCTGCAGAAAAATTTTCGATAAAAATATTTCTCTATTAAAAAATTTTTGATAGAAATATTTTTCTGTAGAACATTTTTTTTTTTTTTTTTTTAAATTTTTAAAATTTTTTCTTTAGAAAAATCTTCGATTAAAATATTTTTCTTAGAAATTTTTTCGATAAGAATATTTTTCTGCAAATAATTTGGATAAATTTTTTTCTTTAGAAAAATTTTCTATAAAAATATTTATCTATCAAAAAATTTTTGATGGAAATATTTTTCCGTAGAAAAGTTTTCTAAAAAAAAAATTTGATAAAAAAATTTTCTATAGAAAAATTTTTGATAAAAAAATTTTCTATAGAAAAATTTTTGATAAAAAAATTTTCTATAGAAAAATTTTTGATAAAAAAATTTTCTATAGAAAAATTTTTGATAAAAAAATTTTCTATAGAAAAATTTTTGATAAAAAAATTTTCTATAGAAAAATTTTTGATAAAAAAATTTTCTATAGAAAATTTTTTTATCAAAAATTTCTATAAAATTTTCTATAGAAAAATTTTTTGATAAAAAAAAAATTCTATAGAAAAATTTTTGATAAAAACATTTTTGATAAAAAAAAATTCTTTAAAAAAATTTTGTATACAAAAATTTTTGATAAAAAATTTTCTATAAAAAAATTTTTGATAAAAAAATTTTTATAGAAAAAATTTTGATAAAAAAAAATTTCTATAGAAAAATTTTTGATACAAAAATTTTCTAAAGAAAAATTTTCTATAGAAAAATTTTTGATAAAAAAATTTCTATAGAAAAAATTTTGATAAAAAAAAATTTTCTATAAAAAATTTTTTGATACAAAAATTTTCTATAGAAAAATTTTTGATAAAAAATTTTCTATAGAAAAATTTTTCATAAAAAAAAATTTTATAGAAAAATTAAAAAAAAAATTTTTGGTAAAAAAAATTTTCTATAGAAAAAATTTTGACCATAAAATTTTCTACAGAAAAATTTTTGAAAAAAAAATTTCAAAGAAAAACTTTAGATAAAAAATTTTCTAAATCCATAGGCAGATGGATTTAGGCCCTTCGAGACGAATTTGTGATTGATTTTAAGACATTAAGAAGCTAGGATTTGTAAATAAATCTATAGGTAAATAAAAAATTGTATTTCAGATTTTCTTCAAAATATGTAAATTAAAAAGACGTTTTAAGGTCCTTCGAGCCGGATTCCGTTTTGATAATATTTGGAAATAAAACTGGAAATACCTCGATTTTGTTTTACGACATTACGGAAATTGGGATTTCTTTAAAAACAGTAAAAAATTGTAGCGTTTGGTCCTTCGATCCGAATAATGGTTAGAAATTCTAGCAAATAATTAATTCTGGAGTCCTTTTGGGAATTAGACTGGAGCTGAAACGATTTCGAAAATTGGATTTTCTTTAAAAATCTGTTGCTATACAGCTTTTGGCCTTTCTATACGGATTCTGGTGTAAAAATATTAGAAAATAAAACTGTGTGAATTATACTTTTGCCCCACAGTATTAAAAGTCTTCTTCGAATCAAGTTGATAAAAGATTTTTGGTCATTAAAATCGGATGCTCTTTAAAAGTGATTCGGAAATAAAATTGCCTTTGTTAACCTGAATTTATTAGGCCTTATAGACTTAGGCTTAAGATTCATCGAAATATATAAATAAATAAATAATCTATTACGATTTTATCTAGATCAAGATTAGAACTGGAAAGCTTAGTTCAGAAAATATTAAAAAAAAAAAATCCTTATAAGAAAATTAATTAAATTACATGCATTAAATTAATAAAGCCTTGTAATTTCTTTCAAGTTCTTACGATTTTATTATAGTTTCTAATGCTATAACAACCCTAATTTCAGTACAAGTCATTTTAATTCAAAAATATTGGCACTTTATCCCCCTTTTTTAAAATTTTACAACTGAAAGTGTATAAATGCGGGTTGGATTTCTTTCATTTTTCCCAACTATATTTTCTTTACTTTAATCTTGGACATTTTCGGGGGTGTTTTTTTGGATTTTAGAATTTTGTAGTGTTGCGTTTTTTAGTTTGAATTTGGAAATACTATTTCAGTAGAGAAAATAGTGGTGGTGCATATTTTGTTTGAATTGGTTTGGTTTTGTCTTTGATGACATCATGCTAAAATATTTTGTAGATAACTGAAATACAAATGAAAAGAAATGGACTAAGACAAATTAAAGTCATTTTATGGGAATATGAACAAAGAATATACAAATTTAGAGTAAAAGGGGATTTACCATTTGTTAATAAAATGGGTGAAATTCCAGGAATTCTAGCGACAATAGTTTGATTATTAAAATAATCTAAGCATTTGAGGTAGAAAATTTCAAATTAAACAAATGTTAAAATTAATTAAAATTTTCTTAATTCTAAAGAATTGATCATGTTGAATTGACATTTTCATTGTTATTTTGAAGTTACGACAGATTTTCATATGTAAACAAAACATTTTACAAATAATAACAACAATATGTTCTCTCTCTCTTGCTCTCTCTAAATCTCTCTCATTTGACCTCATCTCTTGTTTTAAAAGTAATTAGGTAATTTTTTCCAAATTTGTATTTCAAATCAATTGAATTTTCTTAGCTCAACTTCAAAATTCAATGCCCCCTTTATACATATGTATTTTAAACAATATCTTTCCCTACTTTGTCAGTAATTAAGTTTTTCTCTTATTTTCTCATTTCTGACAAAATGAATTTAACCTTGACCCCTCAATTTTTCTCTCTTTGTTCCACAACAATCAGACAAATTAAATCATTATTACAGAAAAGTGGGAAAAAAACGTATAATAAAAATATCTTTTATTCGACAGTTTTACAGTATTTTTCAATTCTCTTATAAAATTTTAGTTATTTTTAATTTTTTTATACGAAAAATACAAATTTTAAATAACTGACACACCTAAATTTGACGTTATATTGGCATTTTTATTGTCATAAGCAAAATTAATCAATAAAAAACCTCAATTATAACAATTTTGAATAATAATACTTGTTTAAACCTTCAAAATTTGGTACTATTTTGATTTTGGAGAAAAATCTAGTTGATCTAAAGTTTTTGATCCATCGAGCCGGTTACTAGTCTTAAGCAAATTTACAAAAAAAAGTGAAGAATTTCATTTTTAAACTAAGACAGATAAAAATAAAAAAAATAAAAAAAATTCCTATAAAAATAGGAAATTTTTGAAAAATTTCCTATAAAAATAGGAAATTTTTGAAAAATTTCCTATAAAAATAGGAAATTTTTGAAAAATTTCCTATAAAAATAGGAAATTTTTGAAAAATTTCCTATAAAAATAGGAAATTTTTGAAAAATTTCCTATAAAAATAGGACATTTTTGAAAAATTTCCTATAAAAATAGGAAATTTTTGAAAAATTTCCTATAAAAATAGGAAATTTTTGAAAAATTTCCTATAAAAATAGGAAATTTTTGAAAAATTTCCTATAAAAATAGGAAATTTTTGAAAAATTTCCTATAAAAATAGGAAATTTTTGAAAAATTTCCTATAAAAATAGGAAATTTTTGAAAAATTTCCTATAAAAATAGGAAATTTTTGAAAAATTTCCTCAAAAAAGAAGAATTTTTAAAGATTGATATTCATATCATATCGGCTATCAGTTTTATACATTTATGGTCCTTCGAGCTGAATCCGTATGACAAGTTATCTTTTTAATATTTAATTTCTTTCTCTGCCACACTTTCAAGTTTAATGAACTTTCCTTTTGAAGTTATTTATTATTTGTTCTTTGCTAAATAATTTAAATATTTTTATTGAGTTGAATAAATTTGTATAACCTACCTCTTGGTGATTGATGGGTCTTCCATAGATTTTGAAGATTAATTATATTGAATATTTGCTAGAGTTTGAAAAAAAATATATAAGAAAAAAAAATATTAAAATAACATATTAGTAATGAGATGTAGGCAAATATTTATTTAAAGAAAATTTCTTATTAACACAATTAACAAATGAACTATTTTAAAAATCGTAAATTTAAAATTATTTTAAACAAATCAAAATTTTAACTTTTATAGATATAAGTAAACCAGACATATTCTATGAAAATCAGGTGATCTTTGAGGCCTAATTACTAAAATTTATTATAAGATTTCTCAATTACTTTCTGTTCCCGAAGTGAAAATTCCTAAACTGTCATTTTTAAATTTCATGAAGAAAAAAACTTAAATACAAATTTATCTCGCTTATATCCAAGTAGAGGGAAAGTATTGAAAATGTTTCAGAACAAGGCGCTAAAGAATTATTCCAGTAGTTTTTTTTTTAATTATATATATTTTATTTTCACTGCAGCCATGGTAATTTTGTAAGGAACAACAGAAATTGTAGCAAAATGAATGAATAAAATGTATCATTAATAGGGTTTCCCGGTGGAATTTCGATTGGATTTTCCTACTTTACTGTGGGTTTTCAATCGCTTTTATCTTCGAGAAGGATGACTACTCAAAATTGTATAGGTTAAATGCTTTAACGATTAATAATCCGGTTTACTTTTGGTCCTTCGAACTGTATGTTTGTTGAAATTGTATTAATCAATACCTTTCGCGCTTATTTATGGTCCCACGAACCGGATGATCAGTGATGTTATACTCCACAAAATTTCCTAAAAAATAATACATTTTTTAACAATTTTTTATAAAAATTTTTTGAAAATTTTTTTATAAAAATAAGAAATTTTTGAAAAACTTTCTATAAAAATAAGAAATTTTTGAAAAATTTTCTATAAAAATAAGAAATTTTTAAAAAAATTTCTAAAAAATTAAAACCTTTTAAAAATTTCCTAAAAAAAATAAGAAATTTTTGAAAAATTTCCTATAAAAATAAGAAATTTTTGAAAAATTTCCTATCAAAATAAGAAATTTTTGAAAAATTTCCTATAAAAATAAGAAATTTTTGAAAAAATTCCTATAAAAATAAGAAATTGTTGAAAAAATTCCTATAAAAATAAGAAATTTTTGAAAAATTTCCTATAAAAATAGGAAATTTTTGAAAAATTTCCTATACAAATAAGAAATTTTTGAAAAATTTCCTATAAAAATAAGAAAATTTTGAAAATTTTCCTATAAAAATAAGAAATTTTTGAAAAATTTTCTATAAAAATAAGAAATTTTTGAAAAATTTCCTATAAAAATAAAAAATTTTTGAAAAATTTCCTATAAAAATAAGAAATTTTTGAAAAATTTCCTATAAAAATAAGAAATTTTTGAAAAATTTCGTATAAAAATAAGAAATTTTTGAAAAATTTCCTATAAAAATAAGAAATTTTTGAAAAATTTCCTATAAAAATAAGAAATTTTTGAAAAATTCCCTATAAAAATAAGAAATTTTTGAAAAATTTTCCTATAAAAATAAGAAATTTTTGAAAAATTTACTATAAAAATAAGAAATTTTGGAAACATTTCCTATAAAAATAAGAAATTTTTGAAAAATTTCCTAAAAAATATAAGAAATTTTTGAAAAATTTCCTTAAAAAAAAAGAATAAATTTTTGAAAATTTTCCTAAAAAATATAAGAAATTTTTGGAAAATTTTCTAAAAAAAAAATAAGAAATTTTTGAAAAATTTTCGAAAAAAATAAGAAATTTTTGAAAAAATTCCAAAAAAAAAAATAAATATAATAATAAATAAGAAGTTTTTGAAAAAATTTCTATAAAAATAAGAAATTTTTAAAAAATTTCCTAAAAATATAAGAAATTTTTGAAAATTTTTCTAAAAGCATAAGAAATTTTGTAAAACCTTTCTAAAAAAATTAAGAAATTTTTGAAAATCTTCCCAAAAAGAATAAGAAATTAAAAAAAATTAAAAAAAAAAATTGAATAATTAAGACAAAAAATAAATTTTAAAGATTTCCTATAAAAATAAGAAAATTTTAAAAAATTTCATATAAATTTAAGAAATTTTACAAACATATTAAAGAATTCATAGGTGGTACTTATTCAATTTTGACAGAATCAAGTGGATGTCATATTATTGGTCCTTCTAGTCGGATCTTTGTTACGAGACAATTTAAAAAAGGATTGAGGTATTGCATTTCAAAATTTCAAAATTTCAAATAAAAAATTTCAAAAAAATTTCCTCATTATAAAATTATGGTTTTTGATTTTGCTTGTTTATGGTCGTAAGAACCGGGTGATCAGTGAAGTTATACTCTTTTAAACAGATTAATTTTAAAGTAAGTTGCTTAACTCCTTAAAGGCTCCCGATTTATTTTGACTGTGGTCCTTCGAACCGGATATTTGGTGAAATATTATTCTAAAGATCTGCTTTTATATCAGATTGTTTTTCTTTAATTTATTAGTTATTAGAAATTTACTATTGATTTTCAATCAATAGTGAATTTTGAAATTTACTATTGATTTTCGATTGCTCTTGTTAATGGTCCTTCGATCTGCGTTGAGTTTTTGATTTAGGAAAAACTACTACTACTTTTAAAGCAAAAAGTAATTTTAAATTTCACTGATTACAAGCTTTAGCCTTTTCGATTCATTTTGAGAACTTTCAAACAAGGAATTCAGTAAGAATAGCAATGAAATATTTTAATGGTCCTACGAGCTGGATCTTCATTTGCAAAGTCAAAACAAAAGCCAGAAAATGCCGTTGAATTTAGCTGACTTTTAAATTCTTCGCGTATGCTCTCAAAAGATGATGTAATTAGTTAGTTTAATTATGGACTTATCTCGTGGTCCTTCGATCTAAGTCCAGAAATTTCTGGGTATTTGAGATATTGAAATGGAATAAAATGCTCGATAGTATTAAAAGTATTGCAATTTATACATTTTCAGTTTCTTGATATTCCTGAGCGCCCTATCGCAGCCAACTTTATCCACCTAACTAGTAAGTAAGTATTTTCCACATGCAACATTTATATTTCATTTTGAATACGGCTGAAAAAATGAGATTTTTGAACTTTAAACGTTGTCTACTTATATATGCGAGCTTGTACAACTGATGTTATTTTGCAAAAAAAAAAACATGAAAAATTCCGTTTTAAAATAGAATCTTCTAAATGGCTAAATAAAGGTATAGAACGAAGTAAATCAGTTCAAAAAAAACTGAATTGAGCAGACTTAAATAAATAGAAGCAAAATGAATACAAACAGAAAATAGTGTCAGTGGCAATTGAGCAATTGAAATTTTTCTTCTTGTAGAATATTTTTACAAGTGTTATTAAAAATCTGGAAATATTTTCCATATATTAATGAATATTGAAGATGTTTTGGGTGATTAAAAGTCCAAAGTCAAGGAACGATAAGTAATTTACAAAAATTTGTAGAGACAGTTTTGTTTTTAGAGAGGAGAAAGGACAGACTTTTTATTAATGGTCCTTCGAACTGGATTTTTATTATATAAAATGAATGCCAGTATTGAATATTGGTCAATCTCTTAGAGAATTGTATTGATATCTAATTGTAGAGTGAAAACTTTATTTGAACTCAAACAAAGCAATCAATAAGGCTATCATTTACATTTGTTTAAGGTCCTTCGAACCGGATTGTGATTTAAAATGATATAAAAATATTGCAAACAACTTTAGTCCGATTCTTCTGATATCAAACTTTTGTGTCAACTTAAAGTCGAGTTGTCAACAAATTACTTTATGGTCTTTCGACCCGGATTCCCTTATCAAAAACTGCTATAAAATATCATTGAAAATGGTTAATCCATTGCTTTGAGATCTATGTGTGACTATACTTTTTATTTCAATTCAAACTAAGAAACATACAAGGTTACAATTGATATTTATTTTCCTAAAAAAAATAAAAAAATTTTGAAAAATTTTCTAAAAAAAAATTAGAAATTTTTGAAAAAAAAATGAATTTTTGAAAAATTTCCTAAAAAAATAAGAAATTTTTTAAAATTTTCTAAAAACAGAGGACATTTTTTAAAAATTAAAAAAAAATGATAAATTTTCTTAAAAAACTAGAGTTTTTTTTTAATTTCCCTAAAAAAATAAGAAATTAAAAAAATAAGAAATTTGAAATATAAATAAGAAATTCTAAATAAAAATAAGAAGTTTTAAATAAAAATAAGAAATTAAAAAAAAAATATCAAACAAAAATTTTAAATAATTAAAACAAAAAAAAATTTTAAATTTTCTATAAAATAAGTTTTAAAAAATTTCATATAAATTTAAAAAAATTTACATATTAAAGAACTCATAGGTGGTTCTTATTTAATTTTGTCAGAATCAGAATGGATGTCATATTATTGGTCCTTCAAACCGGATCTTTGTTACAATTGGAAAAAAGGATTGAGGTATTGCATTTAAAAGTTTCAAAAAATTTCCTCATTATAACATTTTCGATTTTGCTTGTTTATGGTCCTTCGAACCGTATGATCAGTAATTTTTATACTTCTTTTAATATCAAACTATTTGTGTCAAACAAATTACTTTATGGTCTTTCGAGCCGGATTCCCTTATCAAAAACCGCTATAAAATATCATTGGAAATGGTTAATCCATTGCTTTGAGATCTGTGTTTTATTTCAATAAAAACTAAGAAATTAAGAAGGTTACCATTGAAATCTATTTAAGGTCCTTCGATGTAAAAATCTTCATAATATAAATTATGAATATTCATAGCATTTTATGTTAAGTACTAAGAGCAAAATTTTTAACAAATTTTATAAAATTTTATATTTAAATAAAATTGCCAATATATTTGTTATGTGGTCCCAATTTTCATTTTTTTTTTTTTTTTGAGTACAATATCAATATGTGTTTAATTAATTTAAACAATCTAAATAATGTTTTCTTTTAGTTAAGGAGAGACAAAAAACAAAACAAGACATTAACATAAATTCTCTCGAAATGAAATCATCAAAATATTGTGCGGATCATTTTTATTGTCTAATTTAAACAAACAGAATTATACAAGAAAAATATAGAAAAAAAATAATAAAACATGAATAATAAAAGTTGTTTTGTAGTTCTCTTATAAGGAAAAGATCAGTTTGTCAGAATTTTATTCATTGATGATATAAAATAATCTAGTTTTTAGAGAATTTTTAAATTTTGTTTAAAAATTTGATCTTATTCAATAGCTTATATCTCAGTAACTAGTGTTTCGACTTAAATAGTTCCTTTTTACATAACCTTTAATTTTTAGGGCCTTACAAATCATCTTGTTATCTTGTATCAAATAATATATCCATAACCTAAAATCTGATATATATGGCCATAACCGAAAGAATAAATCAATAGTCTATATCTCTGTAGCTACAATACCGATTTTAACGGTTACTTAAGAACAAGTTTTAAGACGATATTATTCATCCAAATGCCTCAGAAATTGTTTTGGATCTTCACAAAATCTGATGTATTCTGATCCAAATGAATCTATAGTCTATATCTCTGTAACTACAATACCGATTTTAACAGTTTCTTGAGAACTAGTATTAAGACGATATTATTTATCCAAATGTCTCAGAAATTGTTTATTTTTCTTTACAAAATCTAATGAATCTCTGTAACTACAACGCCGATTTAAGAAGTTCTTTGACAAAAAGTATTAAGACGTATTATCACGTATCATAGTCTTAAAAATAAATAATAGTTTTAACCAAAACTGGCCCGTTGAATTTAAATGTGTTAGTAATTAGATTGAATAATCAATAGTCTATATCTCTGTAACTACAACACAGATTTTAATGTTTTCTTGAGAACAAGTATTAAGGCGATATTATTCGTTCAAATACCTCAAAATTTGTTTTTGGTTCTTCACTAAATCTAATGAATCCTGATAAAAACGAATCTATATTCTATATCTCTGTAACTAAAACACCGATTTAAATCATTTCTTGAGAACAAGTATTAAGGCGACATCTTTCATCAAAATAAATCCTGATCCAAATGAATTTATAGTCTATATCTCTGTGGATGTAAATGGGATGCAGTTGTTACCTGGGTTTCCTGCTAACAGGTAATAACTGTATTAATTTCTACTCGCACCTCCTCGTGGTACATCCTGGAAACCTGATCAACCTGAGTGGGATTCTAGGTAAGGGCTAACATAAGAGGGAGTTATCTTGCAGCCTTTCCGACGTATTTGGTCCAAGAGTCTAAGATAACTGTACTTGGTAAAGTACGAAACGGTAGCGTCTGTTTAACATATTAGTTGCGGCTACAAGCGGACTTCTGTCTCGGATCGAGCGGCTCGCTTTACAAACGTGGCTCTTGTCTTTGGACTCATCATCCACCGACTTAGCATTTAGCATGGAAAGAAACAACATTACAGAATATGCTACTCCAAAGGGTAATCATCCGAGAAATCCCCCTGCTACAGCAGCTGGCACAACGATTTTGGAGGTGCCTAATCTATACAAGAACATCCTGTTGAATGAAACCTATATCTCTGTAACTACAAGACCGATTTGAAAGTTCTTCAATAAAAGGAAGTATTATCACTTATCATAGCCTTGAAAATTTATTCTAGTTTTAATCAAAACTGGCCTCATTTAATTTAAATGTGTTTGTGGGCTTTAGTTTAAATTTTAAGAACATGATATCTGTTCTAATTCTTAAACGATATCTCTGTGACTTTCAAAAAGATTTGGATCTATCCACATCCACCACAAAAAAAGAAACAAATAGGAAATATTGAAGATGTTCTTTAGATCAAAACCGATTTCTAATTTACTAGGGCTTGTTCAAAATCTAATCTGTTGTTTTTATTGAAACTGATTTCAAAGACTTTAACCCACATTTTAAGAAAACGATATCTAATTGTAAATCGATTTGTTTGTCTAAAAGAACTAAACTAATATCATATGAGCATATTATAGGATTTCTAAGAAGAATGAAGAAAAGTTAAACAATATTGCAAAATATTTCCAATATGATAATGGGGATCTAAATGATCAAAATTTTCTCTTTGATTTTGAAAGCAAAATATTCTGTCACCATCTCTCTCTTTCTCACTCTCTCTTACTCTTTGTCTGCTGTTAGATTTATTTATTTAGAAATATTTTATATTCGTATTCCTCTTGCTCGTACATACTATAATTCTGAAAAAGACAAGATTTGAGTTTGAACTATATTTGTAGTTGGTTTATGGACTGACTTTGTATCCCTCCGTCTGTATGTCTGTCTGTCTATCATTCACTCATATAAAGACATTTTAAAACATTACTAATGCTTCATTTGTTTGTTTATTTCTTCAAAATACGGTCCGTCCATTTAAACGTCCGTCCGAGCGTTAGACTCTCTCATTTTATTTTTTTTTTTTTTTTTGGTTTTTTCAACTTTTATACCAAATATTGGGGTGTATGTAGGTGTGTGTTTTATTCATATTTTTTGTTTATATTTGTTTCTTTGTATGTCTGCAATTTACACTTTTAACTACCGACAGTTTTGAAGTTTTTGAAATTCTAGGGGGGCTTGAGAGTTTGCGTTTCACAACAAAAATTTTTTGGTTTCAGTTCATTTTTTTTTGTTTAAATTTTCTTTATTCTTGTTTGATATTAAGTTAATATAAATACTAATGTACCTTATGTGTTTAAATCTTTATACCCTACATTATGCATAGAAATATTGGTCTGACATTTAACTTTAGTTATACTGATCTTCACTTCGACACCTCCTGAGTAAATTTAACTATAGTCAGCCATCTTAACGGCTGTATGTCTTTCTACTTAAAGATTTAAATCAAAGTTTAGATCATAATTTTGAAGATAAATTGATACCAAATAAGTGGATTTTTTTTTAAACTCGGTAATAATAAACTTTATTATACCAAAAATTCTATAAAACAAATATGTTGCACTTCCATACATTCATTTACAGTATGGTCTTTTCGATAAGTCCCATAAAAAAGAGATTTTGAAAACGATTATGCAATGAGAAAAATCTAAGGCACACATACGTGCCCAGAAATATATGTTTGTTTGTGCGTTTATGTGTTGTTCATTGTTCTTTGGCTATACATTGTATTGTCCATCGCTGGCCTCTACTTTCTCCCATTTTTCAGACAGCGTAAAAACCCCACATTGAAATCGATCGAAACAAGTGATAGCACTTCCCATTTTAAAGTTTTCAATTATGTCTTGACCACTTTTTCAATATAAGTTCGAGCATTCTCATGCTGTAAAATCACTTGATCATGTCTCTTATGGTAGTGCGGGCTTTTGTCTTTCAATGCTCGAGTTAAAAACACAATAATTGCGTTCAATAACATTTGCCTGTGATGTATTTCAGTCGTTTGACACGTGTCTTGATTAAGTAATGTCTCCGATTCTTCATCTTTGAAAAACTTCTCTTTGACGTCAGAAGCATCTATCGTGAAGTGTTGAAACCACTCTCGGAACGTTCTTTCACAAATAGCGAGCTCGCTTTCAATGAGCCTCAGCTTCAAATCGGTTGATCAATTAACAATTAATAATCCATAATCTTCAAATCGATTAAATTGATCGAAACAATCGATAGCACTTCCCATTTTAACGTCTTGACCACTTTCGCAGTATGTGATTGATCATTCTCATACTGTAATCACTTTATCATGTCTCTAGGATCAAACGCAATAATTGCTTGACACGAATCTTGATCAAATTATGCCTCCTATTCTTTATCTTCGAAAACCTTCTCTCTTCCACCGTCATGCTAGTCTTCGACGTCAAAATCATAGTTCTTGAAGCATTAAAACCACTCTCGGCACGTTCTTTCACAAATAGGGACCTCACCATAGATATTTCAGTGCATTCAGTGAGTGAGCCTCATCCTTAAATCGGTTGATCAATTAATAATCTATAATCTTCAAATTTAAGAATACATATTTATGTCCTTCTAAATTGATTTGACTGCGATGAATCAATGGTCTTTATCTCTTTAACTTACTCACCGATTTTAAACAAATCGCTCTCGATTCAACAATCAGGTAGGCTTCGGGATCTACTCTAAAGATCAACAGCAAGATATTGTTTTATGGCTACCAAATCTTCACAACAGATTATTTATGGCCTTCTAAATAGATTCGACTCTAACGAATTAATAGTCTTTATCTCTTTAACTAACTCACCGGTTTTAAACAAATATAGAATGATTAAATTGAATATAGAATAGTGGTTGCATTGACTCTACACTTATACTCTAATGGCCCACGATTCAATAATCAGTTAGACCTTGTTTTATGGCTCTAACAGATAGACGCGTATTGCGTAAAAAACTCGAGTTTCGGGAACGAGTTCCCGATTTCATTAGAGCACATCCCAAAGTAGTAACGAGAGAACAGTGTGACACAACCCAGATTGCGACGGTGCTCCAGTGAATCGATAGAGTTGGATACCCTACAGTCATCAATAAGCACCTTCGTATGAACTACAATCTGTAGCATACTCATCAACAAATGATTTTAGACAGATATTTATACACGAAACGTTCTCACAGACAAATTCAAGTTCGGATGTATCCTTATTTGTGTTCGTCACTGTCTACTTGGAAGGGACGTAATAAGACAGAGTCCATAAAACATTATTTTCTCATACAAGGAAGACCTACTTTATCCGAAAAATACCTAGAAAATTAGAAAATCTCTTATAAATCTGAAGGTATTCACAATTTTTTTTAACTTTCACATATCGATTTTAATGATAATTATTTAAGTGACTTAAAAATACTTAAATCTCGAATAAAAATTCATTTGATGACGAAAATAAACACATACTAGTTGTTTTAAACTTTACAATTGTTTAACAATGGTTCTACAGTTAGTACTATAGGTTATAATATAGTAGGGTATACTATAGTCGTTTGTGCCCAACTTCAACACTTTCTTACTTGTTTAAAATTCAATACATTTTGTTAGTTTGTTAAAAAATGTTTTGTTGTTTTAATTTCTTTTGTGTTTTGCAAGTGTATTTTTGAGTTTATTTGTATTTGAATAAACCAGAAATTTCAAATTCAACATAAATTTATACGTAAAAAGAAGAGCAAAAACTAAAAACTAGTCGGACAAAAACCAAAAATAACAAAGAAATTAAAATGTTAAATGAAATTCAGACAAAAAATCTTTTATTAGAAGATATTTTTCTAAATCTGAAATATATATATTAGTAAGATTAAATATTAAATAAATAGTAAAAATATTAAATCATTTTTATTTTTGATATTTTTTGCGTGATTTAAAAATTAAAGTTAGACTATTAAAGTTCTAAGTCTAAATGATTTGAAAATAGCAAAGTGTTAATTACAATTATTCATTGTAATACGATCATTTAAAAAGATTCGATTACTCATAACTTTTTACGGCCTTTGAAAGTAACAGAATATGATTATTTCTTTATGTAGATTTCAAATTGTTGTCCAGAATCTTTGTTTTAATCTTATTAAACAAAGAAATCTATAGGATTATAGGTCAATGCTGTTTAAGGTCATTCGATCCGGTTGTTTTTAATAATTCATAATATTCTACTAGTTATGGGATTTAACTTCACATTCAAATCCCTTATTTATATTTCTCATATTTCCTATGTTGCAGAACCAAATGTTTCTAAAAATTCCTTTGAGTTAAACAAAAAAATCCTCGAAAAAGTCTTAGATCTTCCTCCTGGCGTTGAAGTGATATCAAACACGGACAATTGCACAATGACAACAGGTTATAGTGTTGATGACATAATGCTGAAAACAAGAATCTTCTTAGCCCCAAGATACTCCAACTGGCCTTTAAGTATAATCCCCGACAATTGCACAATAATGGCTATAGGCCGTATCTTTATATCTTCATTACTAGAGTAACCATTATTTGATAAAACTGTACTTCGATAACGTACAATTTCCGACAGTGAACCATCCGAATTTTTCGGTAATCATCTTTAATAGTAGATATAGAAACAAAGATCCTCGAAGCACTAACCGACAATCAACATTTTGAATGTATCCAGCAGTGTCTTGATTGCTGCCCGAAAGGTTATTCAAAATGAAATTGAATGATTATTAATAAATAAGCCTTAAGGACAATCAGAATCTGTTTAGAATTACCTCAAAACACCAAGGAACAAGGGACACTAAGGAGATGTCATGTCAGAGGTTATCATAATTTGTTCGTACAAAATAGATGGCAGCTTTAAACAATATTCATAGAATTGTAGCCCTATTTAAGACGCCGAACTGAATCTTAAGCGAAAAACAAGACATAATCCGACACCTCTGAGGTTGAGACAGATAAATACTTAATTCCTTATGCTATCGCATAGACCGTTTACAATTTATGTTCAGCATGTGGTCAGAGTCCATTAAATTTTTAACAAATTGACCACACCAATCAGATTATTCTTCCTAAAGCCATTCCAAGTTACTATATTATATAGTGGTTTGGATAACTCCTCCAATGACATCCCAGCAGAAAGTGTTTTGTCAACTTTTGCTTTGTTACTTAAGTGGTAGGACCTACGTTTCGTCATGAAGTTGAAGAACATTTGTATGCAGCATTTAATAGCGCACAGAAAATTTGCCAATGGCGGAACTATTGCTACACAAGTAGCAATTAATGTTTCTTTGCCCTTAGTTCTGTCGACCAGCAATTTGAAGGAACTTATTTCTATATTGTAATTTCTCGCTTATTGCGGGTTTTATGTGATTATTATTATTCCTTCGACTTTGCCCTTAGATAGGTTAGGTTAGAAAGGCGGCGTCAAAAAGTACACATTCACTCGAAGACCCCTGGGGTCCATTGTGATCCTTCAACTTGACCTACTGTGACCTAGCAGGGTTTTGTTTCCGCTTTTTGGGGTAGGCCATAAAGTCCTAGATGTTCTAAAGGTAACCATGTTATCCCATGTCCTTGAGGGTTCCTTAATAATCCAAGACTTGATACCCAAATAGAAATGGCAGATAGGGTGTGTAATATCCGTCATTCTTTGACTCAAGTCTTGACTCGAGTCCTGTTTAGCGGTTTCGTCAGCAACTTCGTTACCAACGATCTCGCAATGACACGAAACCCACCAGAATCTAATCATATAACTGAGTAATATATCTATTAGAGCTAATCTTCATTTTTGGATAACTTTTGAAGTAATACTGTGTCCTTGTAGTGCCTTGAGGGCACGACATAAATCGTCACCTCACTGCTTTCAGTTATGGTACTGGGGATAAGCTCTAGGGCCTTTCAAATGGCAAATATATACGCCTGAAATACTCTACACTCGTCCCCAAGTCTATAGGATTTCTACATATTTTCTTCCATGAGAAAAACACCTGATACAGTACCGCAATCCATTTTAGAGCCGTCTGTGAAGATCGAATTCCCTTGAAACAACGATATACGACACTCCCATACGGTTCTATCGGGGATTACGACATCTGGAGTTGTGCTAAATAGAAGCTACTTGACTAAGTAATCATGTTTCCAAGCCTAAAGTGCCTATTAAGCTCATTATTCTAGTGTGTCCCGCCCGCATATATCTAAGTATACCCTACTCATGGATCCTTTTTCATCTATGTGGTAAAAATTGTTGCCGATAATTTGACTCCTAGTAATGATAAAATGTTTACATTCCTTAAATAAGTCAATATTATTGGACCTTGGGGAGATTGTGTTGTCATCGGCATCTCGTATCAATTCCATTTCTTTAGTTGTAGTCTAGTAGTGTTGTCTGCAGTTAAGAGAAGTACAAGTTACACAAGATCGAGGAGAGTACGCTTTCCTGCAGAACTTCTTCTTTCTAGTTTAGATTTCTTTTCAGTTTAGAGACAAGCTCCACAAATAACTTGCAACACAAATAGTTGACAAACCAACATTTCATGGAATTCATGAACATTTCTTGGAATTTAGTTTTCAAATAGGGTAGCATGACTGATCACGTCAAAACCATTAGACAGGTCAGCATTGTGCCTTTACATATTTACAGTTGGCTCTAGCCGTGGTATAATAGTAGTCATTGCATTTAATGCATTTGTTAGACTGTTTTCCATGCCAAATCTACGTTGATGTGATGTTGTTGTATCTGTATTATGTTGACGTTGTAACTGCAATATTATTGGTAATATCGCAGAAGTAGCAGTCCCTGGTCAGAATCTTACGATTTCCGAGTCGTTCCGGTACAAAGAACCGACCGCCGTAATAATGTGTGTTATCACAAACTGCGGCTGCTGTATCATGTTGATGTAAAGCAGTTGGTAGATGTTGTATTAGCCTTGGGAGTAGAAGTATGACTTTCCTTTGTTCGCATCCGGTATTATTGGTTCAAACTATTGGTTCAAATATTTTTGCCTAGTTTAAGTATAGGTATCACCATATCCAACTTTCACATGAGAATAATAAAGGATACATTTTGAACTTTTGGTTATAAACTCTAATCCCGATGCATCTATGTGCCTGAAGTATTAGTCTATAGAAAGGGAATCTTTTTTCACCGTTTCAACAAAAGAATTTATTAATGAAAACAACTTCAACTGTTTAAAATCGTAATGTTAGTTTGAAGATCATTACCACACAAAAAAAAGCACTAAAATGACAACACTGAATGGGGAACAAAAGTGGCGAATGGAAGGAATGAGCAAAGAATGGAGAGATCAAAACGAAATTAAATAGAAAAACACGAATGCAAATAAAACAATAACTTTTTTTGGACTTAATAAATTAAAATTCATCAAATATTAAACAAACGAATTTAGAATTGAAACTAATTTAACAAAAATATTCAATTTCACTTAACAATTAATTTATATGACTTAATTCTTTTAATAAAATTTTCCCGGAAAATAAACAAACAGCCGCACCTACAAACTGAGAAAACAAAAAACTCCTAAATTTTTTTTCACTGATCTTATATTTTTAACAAATTTATTTAACAAAGATTTTTTTTATTATTCCATTACCATTTAGAGAAAAGATAATCCAATTTTAAGTTTGGGTTTTCAACACTTTTTTCTTATTTAACTAAAAAAAATGTAAGTATGTTTTAATAAATTTTTTTATAAATTTGATATTTTTGTGGATCGCACTTTTTGCTTAAAATTTTTCAAAATATATTCTTTTTTTCGTTAGCTGTGAAATGAATTCACACACTTTTTTAATTTTGTTTCACTAAAATTAAAACACTTTATTATCAATTTTTAAGACATTTGATTATATTCTTTAATTTTTTTTATAAATTTATTCGATTTTTTTAATAAAACACCAACATCCAACAAGTGGCGGCCATATTGACTTTTTTGTATTTGCTCGCTGAGATCACTTTTTGTATTTTTCCTCCAATTCTCTCTTTATACGATCTTTATTATTCTTTACACTTCACTCTCGCATACACAAAAAAAAATATTTTACATATTTTATGGCTTGTTGTTTTTCGTGTTTTACCATAAATATTTAACTTTATTATATTAAATAATAATCTTATTTATATTTAATTAATTTACGCGCACCGTTTATATTCTGTAAATGGTAGTTAATTATTTTAATTATCAATTGGAATAAACTTTACAGCGTTAATAGCGACATAGAACGATATACCGTCAAAAGCATATCATACACGAACGACTACTAAACGAAGACTAAAGTAAAAAGTACCAACAAAATTGTACGAAAAATCCAATAGGGCAATATCGTAAACAGTTATTGTGATTGATGACGAATGTCGAAAGCAAAACAAAACCAACAATAAAAACTACGATATAAGAGTGGCAACTTTGAGGGGTTGTAAAAAGTTGGAGCAACAAGAAAATTATGGCGATGGAAGCGATTTTTAAATAGTTTTTATAGCAATAAATGAATTGGATTAGTTTTTCTAACAATAAATGATAATGGATCATTATTATCCCTAGGAAATATGTTACCCTCAATATTGCAGTAAAAATATGCACATTTTTTGAGTTTTACCTGTTCATTTTTGCAACTAGAAACGAAATTCAAATGTTCCTTTTTTGCAATTTTTTTTTATTGAAACTTTATTAATACACACAAAAATAAACAAAAAAAGCTCAGATTTGTATAAGCAGGGTTGTAAGGAAGTGGTATTTTTTGCATGCGCTCTTCAATTGAGTGTAGAAAATATAACATTTTCACATGTTTTGATGCAATATTATGAAAAAAACACGATAAATTTTAAAAAGGTTAAACGTTTTTTTAAGTACACGATAATTTTTACAATATTGCTTGGGTGTACCATTTTTGTTAGAAAAGAAATCACCATAAGTGATTTTATATATAAAGAAGGAGTTTTTTGTAACATTTGGCTGAGAGCATTTGCATTTTGACAGCTGTGGAGTTTTTACTCTGCATTTCATTGCAATAACGACACTATGGTTAAATGTTTACTGACTATGTTTTACCTACTAAGCGACAGTATTACAAAATAAATTCATCGTCACATGTATTATAATTTGACATTTATTAGAGTTATTGTTGGCTCTCAGAAATAAGTTATTTTTTTTTAAGTGCATAATTCATTAAATAATTGGGTTTTATTTTGTTTAATTTTAGGTTAGGTTAGGCTGCCGATATTAAGTCAGCGTCTCTTGGGTCATAGAAACGGTCCCTTTGAGGTACCACAAACTGACCGAATGGAAAAGAATGGAAAAGAAAAACACAGATAATTATTCCAGGCCATTGGTGAGAGGCTTATTCAAGCCAGCCTGTAGCCCTGATAAATGAGTCTATATTGCAAATGTCAATACTTGCTAGATCACCCCCAGATATAGAGAGCCCTTAAAATTGAAAGAGCAGAGGAGATGAGTACCTAACTGACTCCTCCTCTTCTATGTTGCGACAATAGTCATGGTGTTGAAGGTTAATTCGTCTGGCATGCAGCCCAAAAACGCAATGACCTGTTAAGGTTGAGATTAGGTTGCAGAGTCTGTAGCGAGGTATACCCAACATTTTGAACGTTTATTGTTGTAAGTGGAGCCTGTTTACCTGGATATTGAAGAAGTGTTTGCCAAGGACCAATTTTTCTGCGCTGACTTGTAAAAAAATTGCCTAATTACTAGTTTGCAGGCGGATAGCGATAAGCCTGTAAATTGGTCGATGTTATCCTGACTCAAGAGAGAAACGGATTCATCAAGTTTGTCCGCAGTGGAGTTACCAGCTTTGTTGTGCCCGGATACCTAGAAAATTTCGATATTGTAATGCCGATATTGTAATGTTAAGAGATGCCCGGCATTCGCGGGTAAGAACAGATGTCATGTGGACATTAGATAGGGATTTTATGGCAGCCTGTCTATCGATATAGAAACAAATATCTCTGTCGTATATTCAGTCGTATTTTAACCATTTGACTATTTTGTATATGGCCGATATCTCGGATTAAAGAATATTACATTGATCAGGAATCCTAAAACAAATTTCCTTCCCTAATAGTGGGATGAAGAAGACCACCCATGATCATCTTTGACTTGGATCCGTCCGTACATATATCTAGACAGCCGTCATTGAGGGGTCTCCAGAGTAAAGGATTTATTAAACAGAGGGCTGGATATGCAGTTGTCAATGTTGTCAGGGATATTAATGATTTTATTCAGAATAGTGGAGTGTCCAGTTTGTGAATGGAACCAAGTTTCGATAGTGCTAAGTCGGACAGCCGAGTTAAAAGCAAGTTGTTGTGGCGTTAGTTTGACTGGGAGCTAGTTAAGCACGACAAAGAGCGTCTTAGTTGGTGTAGTTCTTAAGGAACCGGTAATCATTAGAGCGGACGATTTTAAAATTATAGTAAAATAATCCCGCTGGTTCGCCTTGGTGAGTACAAGCCACCAAACCAGCACACCATACATTCCAGTGTTGGTAGGACTCAGTCCCCAGGTTTTGCCTATGACCCCTCTACATAAGTAGAGTTCAATGGATGCTTTATATGCCCTAAGTTGGATGTTTAGCCTCCAGGACACTTTTGAGTCCAAAATGACCCCAAGATATTTGGCATGGTTAGTAAGCATAAGTTCTGCCTTATTCAGTTTTGGAAGAAAAAAAGTTGGTATTTTGTATTTCCGCTATAAAAGTACAAGTTCCATTTTAGTGGGATTGTCTCATTCATTCTCTTACATCTTGCTACAAAAATAAAAATTTTTCTTATATGTATGTATCGATAAAAATATATGTATCAAAAAAAAACTCAAAAACTATTTATTTATTTTTATTTATTTATTAAAAAATGGATGCCGCAAGCCCGTAGGGCCTAATTGTTCAAATTATTAATTATTCAAAAAGTAATATAAAATGGTAATGTTGTTGTTGTAACCGCGATATAATTGTTAATATCGCAGATGTGCACAAAAAAGGTGATAAATCCGTATGGGCTAACTAAAGAGGCATAAGTCTCCTCTCAATTGCTTACAAAATTTTATCGAGCATCCCGTGTGAAAGGCTAAAACCCAAAATGAACGAAATAATAGGGGCCTACCAATGTGGCTTTAACATTAACTGACACAACATCGTCAGTTGAAATAGGTAAAAGCCTTTCAGAACCCTTTTTAACTAATTGAAGATTTAGGCAATACAATAATACAACTGGCACAATTTTTAGCAGAAAGCACATGTTACTCGCTTTTGCCAATGATATTGATATTATGGGGCGCACATTGCGTAAGGTGACTGCCGCATTTTCCAGTATTGAGAAGGAATCAATGAAAGTGGGTCTAGTACTCAATGAATCCTAAACAAAACTGATGGTCTCTACTAGCAAGCAATCCACTAGAATTGGACCACACGTAACAGTGGACAACTATAGCTTCGAGGTTTTTAAACAATTTGTCTACCTTGGTACCGCAGTAAATATAAATAATGACATAAGTATCGAAATTAAAAGAAGAATCATACTTGCCAACAAATGCTATTTCGGCCTAAGCAGGCAGCTTAGGAATAAAATCCTCTCAACAAGAACTAAAAGTACGCTCTATAAAACGCTTATACTACCAGTGTTTTTATATGGTGCTGAATCATGTGCACTTGCACAAGCCGATGAAGCTGTTCTTGGAGTCTTTGAGAGGAAGATCCTACGAAAAATCTATGGTCCAATCAGCATTAACAATGAATTTTGGCATCGATTTAATCATGAGCTGTATGAGTTATTTGCTGACATTGACATAGTAAAACGCATTAAACAGCAGCGTTTGCGTTGGCTAGGACATGTGGTGCGAATGGAAGAAAATACTCCAGCAAGAAAAGTATTTGAACATGATCCCGAGAGAACTCGAAGACGAGGACGAACGAAACTTCGATGGAATTCTAAAATATGCTCGGCCTTTGACCTTAACAGGTTGTAATATAGGCCATTTAACTAAGTAAGTATCGCAAATGTGGCAGCCCTTGGTCGTAATCCTAAGATTTCCGAGTCGTTCCGGTGCGAAGAACCGACTGCTGTGGGAACTTGACAATATTGTAGTATGCCTTTAATGTTCGAGTTATTAATCATAAAATAACTCGATTTATTTAATTTGCAACTGTATTGTCGGACAGTGTAAAAAACTCTATTAAAATAATAAAATAGAAGTGACAACACTGTTTTTTCTTTGTATTGCTCTCTTTGCCCTTTCCCCCTCTCTCTCTTCTAACGACAGCTAATTTAAATAAGAAGAAGCAACTAATGTGTTCCGAGTATTTACTAGGAAAAATCTGCAAAAATATCGTATTTTTTACAAAAATATTCCACAAATAAACAAACTAACGCGTTAATAAAAGCGTCAGACATGAGTTCAGGATTTGTTACGGAAACAGAATTAAATGATGCACGCCAGCGCAGGCAGGAAGAGTGGGAAAAGGTCAGACAGCCGGATGAACCTTTGGGTAAGTCATGGATAATTCAAAATTATTATAAATTATATTAAAAAGTCAATTTATATTATACTTAAAAAACATTTAGAGCGTCCCGAGGAACCTTATGATGGCCGTTCCCTATTCGACCGTTTGAAGGAGCAGAAAATGAAAAAGGATATGGAGTATGAGGAGGCTCATAAATTAAGTATGTTCTAATATTTTGTTACTCTTGAATCAGTAATAAACCTTCCTTTTTTGCTTTTAGAAAATCTAATAAGAGGCTTGGATGATGATGAGGTCCAATTTTTAGAATTAGTTGATAAAAACAAAATGGATCTGGAGAAGAAACAAATGCTAGAGGAAGAGCAGGAACTTAAAGACTTCCGATCTAGGGTTGCTACACTTCAGGAAGAATCAGTTGATAAGGTAAAATAACACAATTCTTATTATTTTAGTCAATTAATCAATTTAGTCTTTTTCCAGAAACTCCAAAACGATCTCAAAACCAAAATAAAACCTCAAACATCTAGTACGACCAACCGTGTATCACAGAAATCCCTTCTGGGCATAGGTATTAAGCGCAAGAATGGTGAAATAAAACCTGATAACAGCAAACAAATTAAAGTGGACAGTAGTAATGAAAAATCTGTACCAGTGACCGTTGCCAAACGAGAAGTAAAAGACCTCAATGCTTTACCTTGTATACAAACAGACAAATTTGACAAAGGCCATTTAAAGTGTGTGGCCATATTGCCAGGTTTGGGTTCTTATAATGAATCAAGTGACTCAGAAATAAGTAGCGGCAGTGATGACGAGCCACAAGGTTGTGAGGATAATGGCAAATATGATTTGGTGGGACGTAAACATCAAAAAAAGAAACATGATCATCAAGATAACTAAAAAGAACTCTTGTGTTTTTCTCTAAATTTTAATTGTTTATTTAATGATTAAAATTAAAATATTTATAGTTTGTAAAAGAAGAAAAAGGCTTAATATAACATTGATAAAATATTTCTTAGTCCTTTTTCTTTTTATTTCTATTGCGGTTTTTAACATTGGCCACTTCGTAAAAGTTGCTGCCCACCTTTTTGCGTTTCTGTTGACGTTCAAGTGTACGCTTCTGCTTAGCGGTAAGCTTTTTCTTAGCAGGCACAGCTGGTGTATTGCCGCTATCAGAATCATCAGACTCTTCAATTTGATCTTCGACTCTAAATTTACCCGATGATGTAATCGCTACATTTTGTTTTCTTTTAGGTGCCGCCTTTTTATGAACCACCTTCTCCAATTCTTCATCATATTCATCTTCAGAATAGAAATCACTTGCGCCGTCACTAGAATCTTCATCATCGCCAGTGGGATTGAGTAGACGAGCCTTTTTGCGAGCGGCTCTTTCCTCCTTTTGCTGGGCCAACAATTCCAAATCGATTTTATCTAATTCCTTGATATCATCTTGCATAAAATCAATGCCCACTTTAATTTTGCGAAAATCTTGCAGCTGCTTGAATTCTCTTGCCTTTTTAACCGACTCGCTTACAAATGTGGGTGCTTCTGATTTGCCATCTTCATCGTCTTCCCCGTTAGCCTTGATTCCTTCAGCTTCAGCCTTCTCAAAGGTTTCTTGAGATTTCTGTTCATAATGGGACTTGGGGACTTCGTAGCCTTCAGGAGCCACATAGAAGGGTAGTTTACCTCTTTGCCAATCATTGAGCACCATTCTGGACACGACTGTAATATCAGGCTCTCCACCTTTTAAAAGTTTACCAGTCTTTTTGGCCATTTGCTCGAGAAAGTTGAGGCTTGATGACCAGCTTTCAATTTTATACGTTTTCTTAATATATTCAGGGCGTACTCTTTTTAAAACAGTTTCTACATAATCTTCTGGATTTGTCACCAACTCCACTCTTACCACACCCTTCAATACCTTTTCAGTATCAGTTTCGGCCGAGGGATACACCACACCGGGACAATCAATCAAAAATATGCGCTTCATCAAAGTAATATACTGCCAAACCTTTGTTTCACCAGCAATTGGAGCAACATTACAAACTTTTTTCGACCTCAAAGCATTGATAACTGAGGACTTGCCGACATTGGGATAGCCTATGAAGCCCACACTGATTTGTTTCTTATCCATGTGCAATTTACCTAATTGACGGAAGAGATTTATTAAGGCACCTTTGCCGAAAGGATGTTGCAGAGATGCATGAAAGGCAATAGTGGGATATTCAGCACTAAGTATAGCTACCCAACGTTGTGTCACCCAAACGGGTACCAAATCCACTTTGTTCAGGATAAAAAACAAATGTTTGTGGGGCTTTTCTTTGCGCAAAAACTCTTCAATATATTTAGATCTAGTGCCCATGGGGTCACGAGCATCAAGCACCTGCAACAATACGTCAGAGGCATCCACCACTTTGTGCAATTCATTCCAAATTCGCTTACTCTGACCAGCAGCAAAAATCCAATCCCTTTGAGCTTCTTTTTCACCCGTAATTTCACGCACTAGATCCACGTCTTTGGTGGCATCATATTGTTCTTCTTGAGCTTCCACTGTGCGACTTAATTCCTCCAAATCTCTTACTTTAATATTTACCCGTTTCCGTTGTTTCTTGGAACCAAAAACACTTTCATAACTTTCAGTTTCCAATAAATGGACTCTTTGATGTTTAGATGACTCATTTAGCAATGTGACTGGTAACTGACTGGGCTTCATGATAACCTGGTAAGGATCCCTTATGGCTTTGCCGATTTCATCCTGGAATTTTTGCAAGGCATTCTGTGATATAACACGAGAATTACTGAACCATTTGGGTGTAGGTTCTACTCTAGCCATTGTACCTGAGGCCAAACGTCCCTATAAACAAATAAAAACGCATGTTAAGACAGTTTTCTACTCATTTTACTTTGTTCTTACCTGGAATGGCGCTGGAGTAATAATTTTACCATCACGATCTCTCTTTGCCTTGAAGTTTCTATACATTTGTAGACGCTTGATGGTGCCCTTAGTTCTGGGATTTGCCACACCTTTAAGTCCAGATTTGGGTCTTTCCGGATTCATGGAATGATTGGACTTGTTAAATCCTTGTTTTCGGGGAGCACCCGTAGTACTTCTTACTTTCGGCATTTTGTCACGAGTTTTAATGGACCCAGTTAATTATGTTAAATGTTTTATGTATATTCTTTTGAAGAATTTTATGATTTTTCTTGATAATTTCAAAAGAAAAATCAAAATAAACACAATCTTCTGGGAGATGTGTTGTACGAAAGGAACGTGGTTTTGATTTTTGTTGTTGTAGTTGTAAGTCAAAATAATTGCATGTCAAAATATTGGAGAGTTTCTTTATTTACTAATAATGTGGAGAGTTTTATACAGTGTTGTATTGCAGAGAAAGCCTCAGAAGATTTAAACAAATCAGCCTTGAAGAAAAATTAAATAAATTTACATTGAATATTTAATGGACAAAAAGTTTGATTTGAAGTTAAAAAAATATATTTCTCAATTATGGACCACATTATCTCATATTCTTTCCTCAACAGCATTATTTTGGGGTTTTCCAATAAAGTAACCAAATTGTTAACTGATCGATGAAGGGTTATCCCAATTAGGTAGATTGAAGTATTGAACCCTCTAAGTTTTTTTTGATCCAATATCTAAAAAAATCAATACGGTATTCAGGTTTAAATTTTAAAAGCTAAAAATATTTTTAAAAAATCGACATTTTTACATTTGAGAAAATTGCTATGCAATAGGTGTTATTAACACAAAACCCTTAATTGACTGTTCTTGATTTAAATCCAAGATGGCTATAGGAAATATGAAAATGTAATGTTAAGCACATCTGCTTAAAAAAATATTAAAACAAAAATAGAAAACTAAGTCGATTGAGCGATGCCCGTCTGTCTGTCTGTTAAAATCACGTTAACACCTAAACGAAAGGAGCTAGCTCGCTGAAGCTTAGTAAAAACATTCTTCATCTCTGAGAAAATTTTGGTATTGAAATTTTGCAAAACCGGTTAACAATTGACCATAGCTCCCGTATAACCTCGCCTAGGATAATCGCTTATTTGCTAATAAATAACACTCTATAATAGCTATGATGATAAAATTTTGTATATAGAAGTTTTACATAAGCCATATGCAGCACATACAATTTTATCAATCAATCGATTCACATTTAGCCATAGCTCCCATACAAAAAACTTATGAAAACAGCCTACATTTCACCTAAAATACAGTTAAATGCCAATAAATCTAAAACACAAGGAAGTCTTATACCAATCCCAGCCAGTGTGCAAAATTTTGTCACAATCGGTTACCATTTGACCACAGCTTCCATATAAAAAACTTACGGAAACACAAAAATGCAAAAAGAAAAGGGGGTTTATGTCCGTCTGTCTGTCGAATAAAAGCGCGATAGCTTCTTAATTACACGAGCTAGAGAGACATAATTTTACAAAAGTATTTTCGATATGTTATAGATGTTGTGTACTGAAAATGAATAATCCCGCCCCGGGAAACACATTAATGCTGATAAATTGAATACAATTGCAATAGCTATGACAACTAAATTGGTCAGTATATCAAATTTTATAGGAATCGGTCCATATTTGACTATAGCTTTCATATAAAAAACATTCCAGGAAACCAAAAAAATGTAGCAAAGTCCAGTTAAAAGCTATTAAATTAGAAACTATGACAGCTATGGCCACTAAATAAACTTTATATAAATACCAGCCAGTATATAAAATTTTGTGACAATCGGTCAATATTTGGCTATAGTTCTTATATATATAACATCCCCTTTTTATATCTACAATCAAAAAGATTTGGAGGAACATTCAGTATATTAATTTTGCACCTACGAAATTAGATAGCTATCAATCAATGTCCAGACTTTATATACGGTAGATGCATTAGGAACTCCTAACAAAATATATGAGCCTGCCGTGTTACTATCAACATGTTTATCTTAACTACATACTAAGCACAACGAAAAGTATTTTACAGCTTATTAATATTAAACTATACCCGATTATGGGACAAAATTTTGTGCAAAGTAAATAATTACTAGGGAAACCACTTAAGATACATTTAAATGTTGAACTATAAAGCTATTGCAAAGGAATTTAGTCCAATTATTTTTCCAACAATACCACATTTGGTCCACATTTTGAATTAGCTGAACCCTCGTAGATTTATGAGATATGTTTCTAAATTTAACACAACTTGATGGTGTGTATACAAGATTCGGCACAGCAGAATATAACACTTTTACTTGTTTAACTTAATATCGTTGTTATCTTAAGAGATCTTACTGTCATTTTTTTTTCGAATAGAAGCTAAAATGGTTTACCGCTTAAATTTATATCATGTTGATAGCCAGGCGTTGGAAGCTCATACCACCAGAAGCCGAAGACTTTTAGTAATTTTGAATAAGCCTCTTACCGACGGCCTGGAATAATTATTAAGTTTTTCTTTTTCAGTCTATCCCCTGCAGGTACCACAAAGGGACCGTTTCTAGGACCCAAGTCACGCTGACTTAACCTAACCTAGCTTCCAAACCAATAGTTTCTTGTCGGAAATTGTGATACTGACAATATTAGAAGTAAAAGTTCTTTATGATCTATATAAGTTTTTAAGATCGGTAGTTTCCAGTAGCGAACCGTCGTGGTATAGCAGGTTAGCCATCCGCCTAGCATACCAGAGGTCCCAAGTTTAATCCCCGGCCATACCCACTTGAAAAAAATGAGTTTTAAAAAAAGCGGCGGTTCACCTCAGCTAGCAACTGGTTATTGAATATTAAGCCATGTAAAACTTCTCTAACTAATGTATTTGCCGTTCGGAGCCGGAGTTAAAACGTAGGTCCTTTTCAGTGAGTCTAAAAATAGAATCGGATGCAGCTCATTGTCTGAGAGAAGGGAATTATATATATAGTTTCCAGTAATTTTTAAGATCGGTAATAATCTATTAGAAAATGAATATCTAAAAGAATACTCATATATTTAAATAATTATCTGAGGGTTAATTCAAAAAACAGCACATGTAAACAAAGCAACTAAAAATATTCAAATTCTAACAACAACTCTACACTTGCCAGTACGCCACTGAACACCCACCCTACGGACATTCCAAAAGTTTTTCACTGAAACAACACCAGTACACATTTTTTCACAATAAGAATTCCACAAAAAAATCGAATGCAGCAGATTGTTAGTGGTTTTTTTCATCAAGTATAATAAGGATAAATAATTTTTTAATAACTAAAATAGAATAATTACTAAAAATTAAAGCTATTTTAAACAAAGACATGAAAAATAGTAAAAAAGTGCAGTTTTTAAAGTGTATTAATTTAATGTTGATGTGATATTAAGTGAGATAGTGTATGTGTGAGTTATATTTTTGCGGGGGGTCAATGGAGCGAGAGGAGATTTTGTTGCTACAAAATGAGCAAACGATGCGGAACTTCTTACAACTACAATAAATAAAATAAACATTAACTAGCCAACAGAGCCACCAAAACGACTTGTTCACGGGAATGGAATGTTGTTTTGGACTGACTAAAAGATATACTTAAACGTACTTGAATTATTAAGAAATATGCAAATGAAGTTAAAAAAAATATTAAATTTAAATAATAACTAAATAAAATATTAAAAGTAGCAAACATAAAATTATTTAATTAAATGTTTTAACAAAAAAATGGATGAACATACATTAAATGATTTATTGGAATGTTCAGTGTGTTTGGAGCGCTTGGATACATCATCCAAAGTTTTACCTTGTCAGCATACATTTTGCCGTAAATGTTTAGAGGTAAGTGAATTGGAAGTTGCATCTACATACAATTACATATTCATATAAATATGTTTGTTTCTATGTTTAAAGACATGATGAAATTCATTTTGGATTTTCTTCTTCTTTAAAGGTTATTTATGCCAGTCGCCAGGAGTTGAGATGTCCGGAATGTCGTATTTTAGTTGATACTAAAATTGATGAACTGCCACCGAATGTCTTACTAATGAGAATATTAGAAGGTATGCTTTATTTTGGGTTACAAACAAATGAACTTTGGTTTAGCCAGTTTAGGGAGGGCTTGTTCAATATTTAATACCAGTAATGGGAGTCCAATTTAGCGACATTTGATATTTTTAACCCATAAACTATTGGAAAAAGAATCTTAGCCAATTGATTTAAATAAGCATGATATCAATAGTAATGTTGGTTGTACAGGGTTTATAAAATTGAGGTAACATTTTAATTTCAGCAATAATAAAGACTTGTTTGTAGATGATATTCTTGATGTAGGTGATGTTGGAAACCAAGCAACGGTTCTGATTGATCTTAATTTGGTAAGACCAGACTTTTCTTGGTCTATCCCTCATCTCAACTGTAGACAACTGTGCTCCTCGTGGTATCACCTGGTTAGCTATCTTAACATCCGTTACGATACTGAGCTAACAAGTGCCGCGAATTCTCCCATGAAAACTATAAAAAATGGATAAGGACGTCGGGCTAGTAACCCACTCCTGGAAAAAACTATTACTGTGAAAAAGCTAAAATTAGAATAATAAAAACGGACACCTTAATGCAAGAAGAGGACGTCCGAAACTTCGATGGAAAGACCAAGTGGAAAAAAATCTTTCAAAGCTTGGCTACAAATTTGAAAAATAAAATTGAATTAAATCATGCTCGGCCTTTGAAAAAACATGCTCGGCCTTTAATTAAGAAAAACTTCCTTTCTAAATTAAAAGTATTTTCATTTCAGCTTATTATAAATATGTTACAGTTAATGAAATGAAAAAATATTTGGGTCGAATGACCCCATACTGCCTCTGCAGGTTTCCAATGATTCACCAAAATTTTCAATCACATTTTTAAAAAAAATAACCTCTTGCGAAAACCATTTCTAGTTACTTTAACATGTATAATTATCCCATACAGTTTAAGAGAGGTATGTGGCCCGAAATATCGGAACCTATTTTTAAAAGCTTAAAGCTAGCAACAGCCGTTGTATAGCTGATTAGTCATCCGCCTAGCATAGCACAAGTTCCTCGTTCGATCCCCGGCTAGACCCACTTGAAAAAAATTAAATAAAAAAAAACAGTTCACCACATAACTCAGCTAGCCACTTGTTATTGAGTATTAGGCTATGTAAAACTTCTCAAACTAATGCATTTGCCGGTCGGAGCCGGAGTTAAAACATTGGTTCGTTTCAATGAGTCTAAAAATAGAATCGGATGCAGCTCATTGTCTGGGAATTGCCGTGGGAATTTAGTATGTAAAGTTAGCATTATCCTTCAGATATCAACTATTGACACCTATTTTTCAAAAACGTTAATGATAATTTTGGTTACAGATTAAAAGCCTGCCGAGCCAGTAGGGCGGTCATTTGACCCAAATATTTGTTAATTTCATTTACCGGAACCTATTTGTAATAAACTGAAATAAAAGCATTATTAATATCTAGAAAGTACCCCTTGTTCCAATTGGAATATTATATATAAATATCTAAAAAAAAGTCTTCATCTTTATTCAAATTTAAATGATACCTCAATTTTGAACACCCTTTATTATTCTGTTGGTTTTATTTTTCCAAATTCTAGAAAAAGTGCCAAGGCCTTAAGCCCACTAAAAATAATAATTTGTTTTTCTAAGAATTGAAATTTTCCTCTGTAAATGTGTATTTTGTTAGCACTTACAGCTTCTGAAGTAGTAAATATAAGGGAGTAAAAAAATATGTATAAAATATCTTTATGTAAATATTTGCACCCATTTCAATGCAACCCACGTGATTTTGATATAAATTGAATTGCAATTGAAAATCTATAAATGTAATTAATTTGGAGAAAAAGTACTTACGATATTATTAATTATATTTAAAAAAAAAAAGAATAATTATTTATATACATAAATGTAAAGAATAAAGACACACTTAAATAATGAACTCAGAAAATAAGTACATTATTTAAGTAGAACAGAATTATCCTGAAATCCTGGTTTACATATGCAAATATTTATGAAAGTGGTTGAAAAAATATTTAAGAAAGTGGCTAAAGCATATTGTAAAATTATAAAAGTTTTCCATGGGAAAATGTATTTTCTTTATTAAACTTTCCCAAAGTTAATCTATATCTATTCTAAATACAAAAATTACATATAAAAATTGTCTCAGATTTTGTTTCAAATCCTCTTATTAGACAAAGCTAACATTTTTGTTTGTCCAAGCAACCTTCTATTTATTTTTCTTAAGATTTGTGTAATGTTTGATTAACATTTAGATCTAGATTACAATAGTTTAGCTGCTAGTACCACTAGCAATGTAGTCAAATTAGTATGCATATATCTACACATAAACTTGTAAAAGATAAATCTAATCTTAAAAAAAATGTTTATTTGCTTATCACTTTAAGGCATGAAAAATGCTGCTAGTAAACAAAACAGTATTATCAATGAAATAACAAAAGAAACAAATGAGAAAAAAGAAACACAACGTTTATCTGCTACTGGTGGTGCTCCAATCAATGTTGCTTCTACAACAGCGTCTACTTTGAACTCAAATCTAGCAAATGAAGAACGTGTAAGACAACAAATACAACAGCAACAACTAAAACAAAGACAGCAACAGATTTTACAATTTCAACAGCAAATACAGCAGCAACATCTTTTGAATTCAAATCCTGCCAATCAAACACAGCAACAACAACAACCGGCAACATCACAACAGCAACATTCTCAACAACAATCATCTCAAAATCAGCAAAGACGTTGTGTTGTACCGCACGCCTATGCTTTATATGATTTTGAATCTAATGAACCCAACGATTTGAAGTTCAAAAAGGGCGATTTAATCTTTCTCAAGCGTAAAATAGACAGTAACTGGTATGTGGGCCAAGTAAAGGGTGCTGAAGGAAATTTTCCTATTGACTATGTCTGGGTATGCATGATATAATCCTTTGTAATTTTTTTAGATATTGAACAAATTTATATTATTCAAATATTTCGATTTCAGGTTGTAGTACCTTTGCCTACGTCGCAATGTGTCGCTTTATATGATTTCAAAATGGGCCCTAATGAAGAAGAAGGTTGCTTAACATTTAAGAAGGGCACTGTAATTCAAGTTTTACGTCGAGTTGATCATAATTGGGCTGAAGGCAGAATTGGTTCCTCCATTGGTATATTTCCTATAGCTTTTGTTGAGTTAAATCAATTGGCAAAACAGTTGCTGGAGGGTTTTACCTTAACAAATCCTGTTGCACAGCAGTCTTCAACCCAAGCTCAAGCTGCACCCTCTAGCGATATACGTAATTTACCCCCTTTGCCACCCATAATTGATCCTACTTCTAATACTAACAATGGAGATTCTACAACATCATCTTCATCAGTCTCTTCCACCACGAATACAGCATCATCTTCTTCGAATTCTTCAACGACCACAAGTCCTACAACAGCTTCAGTCAATCCCACTACATCTTCAAACAGCGCAAGTTTTCATTCTATGCCCAATAGTCCACAATCATCGAAATCTTCAACGCCTCAACACTCAGCAACTTCTATTGCAAATCCCTCGAATTCGGTGCGTATGCGCAATAATGATTTGAAACACAAAAGACATTCCCTCAATGCCTTATTGAATAATGGCAGCCCGGCTTTAAGTGTTATGCAGACCAATCGTCATTCTGCGGAAATTTTAAGTGTTCCCAATGATTTTGAAAGCGAGCCTTGTACTTCGGCTGCTGGACAAACAACGGCGGCTAGGGAACAACAGTTGCATACATCGAATATTCCTTCAGTTAGTAATCAATCAACTACAAAAATTGCCCAAAATGATTCAACAACTACAACTTCATCTCCTTCTTCCTCTACTTCACAACAGGCCTCAACTTCACGTCATAACGTTTTGAAGACATGCGTTCAGCAGAATATGCCACCATCTTTACCCTGGGGTTATTTGGCTTTGTACCCCTATAAACCAAGGAAAGCTGATGAGCTGGAATTGAAAAAAGGTAAATTAAATGTCTTATCTTTTTAATAAAATTCAAAAATTATATTCTCTAATCTTAATAAAGGCTGCGTCTATATGGTCACAGAACGCTGTTTGGATGGTTGGTTTAAAGGCAAAAATTGGAAAGAAATTAGTGGCGTTTTTCCCGGTAACTATGTTACACCCCTAAGGGCCAGGGATCAGCAACAGTTAATGCATAGTTGGAAATTAGTACCTCCCTCAGCTACTATACAAACTAATTATCAAGCTACGACTTCTGTATTTAATCAAGCACCGCCTTCTATGTCTACAGCGGGAAATAACTCGTCCTCACAACAACAACAACAGCAGCAACTATCACCTAGTTATCCTTCATCAATGCGTAGTGATTTGGAAAATATAAATGCTCGTTTAACCTTGGCAAATCTAACGCCTCATCAAGCCATGCCTCCAGATTTGCCACCACGCTATATGGCCATTAGCCCCACTCCTCCTGTCGTAACAACCAATAGCAGCCATACGAACATGACCACGAAGGAAAATCGGGACAAAGAAGCACAAAAGGAAAAACCTACAGCTACGGGTTGCATATCAACATTCTCCTCAACGTCCGGTTCGACGTCCTCAGCCTCAGCAGGATTGAAAAAGTTTTTAACTCACATTAAATCTAGATCTAAATCCCCTAGCGCTGCGGCTGCTGTGGCAGCAGCAGCTGCTAGTGTTGCTGCCATACAAGCTAATGTTATTACTCAATCGCATAATAATGCAATACAAGCACAATTACAGCATCAGACACTGAAAGGCAGTAATCAAGGTATACAAAACCAAATGACTAACATAAATTCTGCTTCCTTAACTCCAGTACATGTGCGGTAGGTTGTGAAGAAAATTATTTAAATATTTTTTGTTGCTTTATCAAGATTTTATTACGAATTTACAGTTCTGGCTCTTGTCCCAGTCAGCTTTTACAAAATTTACCCAATGAAGCACATGCTGGCAGTTTAATTGAAAATAAGTCATCAACAGCCAACTCCCAACAATCTTCACCACAAAATATTTATAGCACGCAGCGCATTAAGGGTTCCAAAGAAAGAGCTTCGCTGGAAAAGTAAGTTTTATTTCAAAATCTTTTTTTTTATCAATATTGAACATGTTTATGTATTTTCTTTGCAGTACGCGTCCCACTATCGATTCAACATTACGAAGCATTTATGCTAATCATATACAACAACAGTCTGCCCTAATGGCCAATAAATGCGGTCAACAATATCAGCAACAGTCTCAGCAGCAACTACCTTTATCGACAAATGCCAATTCTAATATAAACAATACAACAATGGTCATACATCATCGTAAATCTCATTCTCTGGATGCCTCAAATATTCTACAATCATCTCCGATAACGGCGACAACAAGTTCCATTTCTAGTAATTCAGGCATGGGTATTACTGGAGGCGGCAGTAGTGTTGCAGCTATTAAGACATCTGTTCCTCAATGCAATATAAATGCTGCTGCCATACATGCCAGTGCAACCACAAAATCTACGCAAAATATGAGTGAAAGGTGGGTTTAGAAGAAATTTGATTTCGACTTGTTAATAATTTCAACTAAATATCTTATTTTACTAATTTCTTTTTGGATTTTAGTCGCTTTCGCTGTGTGGTTCCTTATCCTCCTAATAGTGATGTCGAATTGGAACTTCAAGTTGGTGACATTATCTTCGTGTATCGCAAACAAAAGAATGGTTGGTATAAAGGCACCAATTCTCGAACTTATAAGACTGGTTTATTTCCTGCTTCATTCGTTGAACCCGATATATAAATTTAAATTATGATAAATGCTTTAAAAGACTTTTTAACACTGTAAGTTTAAATCAAAATTTTTTTTCATTTCACTTATTATTTTATAAAACATATCATTAAATTAAAAGTTGAGCAAAGAAATAATTGAGATGACATAAAATATTTTCTAAATGCACTTCCTCTATGCCTAACGCTTACATTATTATTGTTATAAATATTATTCCCAAAATTTGTTATTTTTATTTTGAATATTTTCTCAAACTGCCATTAATAAAAATTCTTTATTAAAACTTTTTAAACGCTGGTCGCTTTAAAGTTAAATAAGAAATTTTGTAGTGAATATATTTTTTAAATATTCTTATTATTATGTAATTTAATAAATAAGATTCATAAAAAATATATTTTTTTTATAACAAAAGTATAAAAAAACAAAAATGTATTAGTTAAACTATTTTATAGTTGTATTATAATTATTAAACTCATGATTGATTTTTAATATTTATCGATTAGTAAGAATCTATTAAAAAGAATTACTTCAAAATTAGTTTAAGATTTTTATGATGAAAAGATTTTATTTAAGAAAATCGAAAAGATATTGAATAGAACGAAATCTCTTAAGAAATCTTTTTTATATCCAATCAAAAAATTAAAAACATGTATAAATTGAAATTATCAGGCATGTCACAAAATTCATACGGATTGAAATCATTCCGTAGATTCCAAAAAAATTTTTTGAAAAAATTTAAACGAAACAAAACATAATTATTTAAATGAAAGCAGTATTTATTTTTTTACTGTTTAATGGAAGAAATTACAATTGAAATCAGTAATTCATTTTTTAATGTGTAATACCGTTTAATTTAATTTCACTTTGAAAATAGAAAGTAGTTTAATTAAAAAAAATATATCGTAGCACTTTTTCCATAGAAGGAAAAGACGGAATTTATTTCACTTTCGAATGGAATTGAGTTCTGTGACATTGCTATTTAAATTTGTTTGTATATCTAATAAATTGTAAACTCCCAGTCATCAGTTAATACCAAGACCAAATAAGGTAGAAACTTAAAAAAAAAACAACGAAAAATTTGTCATTACTTATCAGCGAAATGTCAATAGCCAAAGTGGCTGTTGTAAACTGGCGAACGGGAGTGTAAATTGTTTCAATACATGCTTAAGTTTAAAATTTATTTTAATTTTACTTAACAATCTTTGGTTTATATATATATATATATGTATATATACATATACAATATATATATATATATGTATGTATAAATATTATTACATTGTATACTTACATACAAAAAATACATAATATTTAGTTGTCTTTATAGTAAATAAGTTGTTAAAGATTCATAAGAATTTTTCCAAAAATGTCTATATAAATATTGTGATGCTTTATGTATATTTTTTCCTTTTTTCATATATACATATGTATGTATACATACATATATATATTTTTTTTAGTTTTTTATTAACGTACGACGCATGTAGCTTAGCAAAACTTAAAATAGTTTAATGAATTTTTTCGTTCATTATTAGAAAAACTAACTTGAATTTTAATGCCAGCCAATTTTAACTTTTTATAAAATATTTTTAAATACAAATTATATAAAGAATGAATATTAATTTTAGTTTAGTATTAATAAAGATTTATAATTTTTTAATACATATTAAAAAAAATCGGTGGTTTTATTGGTTTGTTTGGAAAGTCATTTCTTTTTTTTCAATACAGCATTAAATTGTATTTTTCAAAAATCACCTGGATAGTTTTTCTTTAGCAAAGTCCTAAAGTTGTATGATCGTGGTCATGTTTAATAGTTTAATTCCGTAGTTACATTCCGATTGGAATAATTTTAGCTCCTACAGATTCCATGGCCATAGTCATAGTAAAAGTACCAATCACAGTCAAAGTGCAAGTCATTTTCAAAGTGTAATTCATTGTCAAAGTGAAATTCATCGTGGAAGTCCAAGTCATTCTAAAAGAACCAGCCATAGTCAAAATGCAAGTCATTCTTAAAGTGGAAGTCATTGTTCAAATGCAAACAAAAAAACTATTTGGCAATTGTCACTTTACTACCCTTAATAGTGAAGGGAATCCAACAGCCAGGCTTGGCCGAATATATCACCTTTTTAATTGTTTTAATTATATTCCGTTGTGATATAAATTTTGTTTCTTATTTTCATTGATTCAAATTATAACGGGTTATCCATTTCGTGGTTTCAAAATTATAGGACTGGAATTCGACATCTGTCAAACTAAGTTGTTAAACCAATTTGTTTCTTTTCAGTTGAAAGTCTGACATTGACGAAAATGGATCGCTTAAGTATCACACAACGCATACAAATTATCAAAACATACTACAAAAATAGTGACTCTGCAACAGCCATATATCGTGCTTTAAGAGGAGATTTTGGTTTACAGAATCGTCCAACTACGCAAGCAATTGGCAAATTTCTGAAGAAATTTGAAGACATCATCGTTTCATTCGTTCCGCTGAAAATATCGCTGCTGTAAGTGAAAGTGTTGCCGAAGACCCGAATGTGTCGATTTCTCGTCGTTCTCAGGCACATTATTGAAGAATGCGACTTGGAGAATATGTGGTTTCAAGACGGTGCAGCAAAGCCACACAACTCGAGCGAATATGGTTTTATTGTAAGAGACATTTCCTGGCCGCGTAATGGATAAGCCATTACATTTGAATGATCTTAAAGTAATTTAGTTTCTATTACATTTTGTTTAGGAGATATAATGTAAGCGATTTTCGACATTACCAAAAATTCAACTACGATTAAATTATTCCTTTAGAAATAAGAAGATTTATATCTACTTTTCTTAAAAACTTTTTAACTCTACATAAATCATTTAACATTAACTTTTAATTAAATTTTCGACTGTTTGCCACAAAATTTAATTTTGACCATGGCACAATACACTAGGTAAAATCACTGGGGAGAGTTGTTAAAGTGTGTACTGATTATACCTAGTATTTATTGTACTATGATTTTGACAAAATTTTGACTTTTTAGTAATTTTAGTAATTTCATAGGCATACAAATATTTAAAATAAACCAGTTGGAAAATATTTGGTATACATCAGTCGTTCGGTATAATCATATTCATTGTAAATGTTAAATTTATTTTTTATATTATGGATCCTTTTATATAGAGCCGCCTATTTAGCTTTATCTATCTGTAATGTTATGTAACCGAATATAGCCCCTCGAAATATATACATCCATATGTTTCCCTCTGACTAATCAATAATGACTCATTTCTGTAATTATAATACTTTTTTATTACTTTATTAAACAAATTTATGATCTATTAATAATCCACCTTGGTTTTTTTGGGGCCACATAATTTTGATAACAGTTAACGGAATCTTGTGCGGTATAATCGGTATAGGCTTTTCGGCTACACTGAAAATTCTGAAAAATAAAAGAACTTTAGCTTAATAATGTAACAATATTTATCAATGACCAAACTACATAATTATTTCTTTTATATTAAATTTCAATTTGAGATTATGAAGTTTTCCAAAATATTTAAACACGACTCAAACTCAATTTGCAGCGATTTTTATCCGCCGATTTAAAAATTTTATAGACGAGTCAAAGAAAAGGCATACTTGGATTTACCTTAAAATCGCCGACAATTAGATACCATAGGAAAACAAAAACCGCTGGCATCACACAGGCTGCTATAAATAACTCAAAAGGATTAAGTGAAGTAAATATGGACATTGCGGACTATTAAATTATTGGTAATAAACTATCTAAAAAGAAAAGTTGGTATTAAAGTTGACTCGACTCTTTGAAGTAGATGCTCTATAACAGAGGTGTTTATCTTGTGGATATTCGAGTACTGGTTACTTTTAGGGTAAATGTTTTTTTTTTTTGTCAAATTATCTACGTATGTAAAATGTTGTTTATGCTAAATTCACACCTTCTGTGTTCTTTGTTTTTGTCATCTGACCTGTCGAATTTTCTAATGCAAAACATATACATGTCGTGTAACATCCTAAAAACATTGCTTCTCTAAACATCGTATCGTTAGTCTAATTAGCAAATGTGTTAAGTCCGTTTTTCCCCCAAACTTTACAGAATGCAAAAAACATTGTAGGTATTTTAATTTGTACATTTTTTTAAATGCAGATTTTTTCCTATTAAAATGACATTAATCAAAAATCCTTTTCCACAAAATTTTGAAAGAGAAATTCTCACATTTTGAACTTAGCACTTTTGTTTTGTAAACTTCGTTTTATTGTAGACTTAGCACATTTTCCTTCAATAAGTTTTAATTTAAAAATGCGTTGGATTTGATTTTCTTTATTCAAAGATGAGGTAAATCATCATAAAACGTTCGTGATGTTCATTAGGTAGGATTAATTTGAGAAATTGTAAGTCTTGCAGAAATTTTTCTTCTTTCTTGAAAAAGTTACTTCAAATTTTCATAGAATCAATTTTATCATAAAATTTCTGAAGTAATATTTTCTATGCACTTTTAAGAAATAAAACGTTATCAAATGTTTTCAAAAGTTTATGATCGAAATATTAACTTTTTAAGAAGACACTAATTTTTTCCTTTTTAGTTCTTCACTTCTCACGATTTAAAAATATGCAGTCATGTAACAGAACTCAATTCCGTTCGGAAGTGGAATGAATTCCGCGTTTTGCTTCTGAAGAAAAAGTCATTTTTTGGAATGAAACCCTATTCTTTTTTTAAAGTGGAATTGAATTTGTATGTCCCGTTTCACACGAATCAGGTTTACTTGATCAGTTTTTCTTCAAATTTCTTTTGAACCTGCATTTGCGTTCACACACAAACATTTTCTACATCAGTTTTTATTTAATTTTCCTTAAAATTTTTGTAAACTTGATAGTACGGTTAGGTTTATATCAATTTTAATTCTGTCAGTTTTTTCTCATACAAATTCAAGACTTGATAAGCCAAACCACAAAATCACAATAACTTTAAACCACATAATGACATTTTTTTTATTGTAGAATATGTATTCCCGTTTTTCATTAAAATCTCCATCTTGAAAAAAAAACTAGACTTAGCACCTTTGTAAATGATATAACTTTGCATATGTAAAAACTTTAGAGCGTGTTTTATTTGCTTGTGTATTTACTTCTTTTATTTATAATTTATATTTTTAAACATACATAAATTGGAGATTTTTATCTTTTTCATTTATTAACGAAATTTCTTAGTCTTTTTAATAAAAATTCTACCGCAATCAAACCTTTAAACTAACGGTAACGGCTGCCAAAGTTTCCGTTTTTAAACAAACAAATTTTAAAATACCCGGTATTAAAAGGAATTTGCCACTCGTTACTCGGTACCAAAAAATTTAGTGCTTCTACATCTCCAGTTGTCAAATTGTTGGTCTTCATAAAAGTTGGTTTGCCAATTTCTATAAAAAAAATTTTGTAAAGAAATAAATACCAGAACTAAATCAACATGGTGAAACTCCCTGTCGGAAAGAAACACGCAGAAATCGCAACTGCCTTGTAAGTAATTAAAAACAAATGAATTCTATTTTTGTGCATTTATCCTGACTAAATATCTGTAACTTGTAGATATTGCATAATCAATAATTCGTGAACGTTGCAAAGAATAGGTATATTGGTTTAATATCTGTGTATTTTTGTTCGTTTCAGTGTCTCCTCAGCAGCTGGCTTTGGTGGAGCAGCCACTTTGGGTCTTTTGTACTTCACCGACTGGAAATTGGTCTTGCAATACGTTCCCTTCTACGGTTCGAAATTCTCAAAATCTGAATAGATTTAATATAGTGTCATTCTTTTAAGACTTCGATTTATTGTATTCATTGTTAAATTTTAAAATGTTCACAATAAAGTTTAAGATTTAAAACTAAACGAATTGGTTTTGTTTTCAATTTGTTGACTTTTTAAATGTATAAAAACTTTCCTAAGAACTATTTCAGAAGAGTCAATGAATAAGTCACCTGTGATGCAGTGATAAATCCTATCCAAGTAGAAACATAAATATTTAATCGCCCTGGATAGTACCATCCGCTGTCTTCAGGGGGTTTGCAGCAACTACTTCTTGCCTATTTTAAATTTCTTTTGAAAATTATTACTAATTAAAGATTTTTATTAGTCAAAAAGGCCATTTTATATTATGTTTTAGTAAGCAAACAACATAAGTAACAATTTGTTTAGTTTAGTATGTACTACACGTTTAAGGGGTTTACTCTATAATTCAAGTTAACAAAAGCTTTTTGTAAAGTAAAACTTGTTTAGGAAAAATTAAAAAGTTAAATTCAATATTCTTTAGCTCTCATTCTAACTAACTATCGCCGATATAAATGACTTCTTACATCGACTTTCTGTATTACTTTGCCGCCGATAAGATTTCGCTTTCTTCATTGGCTTTGTTCTTCAAATGACAGTAGCAATGAGAAAAACAGACAAAAAGAAAACAACAACAGCAATTATTTTAGTCACAGTTTAATGACAACTACAAAATAGTAAATTATATATCGGATTTGCATTTTTATGTTTAAATTTTAATTTAGATATACGAGACTCATAAAATAAAACAATAAACATATTGAGTGAAGTGTAAAACAAAAAATAAAGAGAAAAATGTCCGAAACATACGGTAATAAAAGGAAAAGTCTTAACTGCTTTGGACAAGATGTTTTGTGGAATTCATTAATATTTCGTATTTGCTTTCAGATTATTTATTTAAATTTTTAATAATTGGTAGTGCTGGCAGTGGTAAAAGCTGTTTATTGCATCATTTCATCGAAAATAAATGTAAGTTAAAATACATAAGTAAAATTTTCACAAAAGTTTTCCCTACTTTTTTTTTGTTTGCCAATTATTGCGTGTTTGGTTATTTTTCTTTGGAGTAGCAACACAATAACAATAAAAAAGTTGTTTTTTAATAGAAACGTTTGGGTAGGAGTTGTTATTGTTGCAATTTTAAGGTCGGGGAGGAGGGCGTTCAAATTGATTGTTAAATTTATTTTCAATTATTTACCTGTTTGTGTTTAAGTATCTTCTTTTGAAACCTTTTATTTATTAAATGTTAAATTTCACAATTAAATTAAGTTCAAAATCGTTTTGTGCTTAACAAAATAACAACAGCTAAAGCAACAAATGTTCGTGAAGTTCTAAGTTATGGTGTTCACCAACGTTAGTTTGTTAAAGTTCTTAGTTCCTCTGTATTAAGGATTATAGTCGTTAGTAGATCTATACCTTCTAGGGCTCTTTTTGCTAGTCTAAATTGTCTCCCGATTGAAGTAATAGCTCAACATGCATAAATATGTATCTCAAATGCAATTAGGTTGTTTCTCGATTGAATATATAAGTATGTATCTCAATTGCAATTAGGTTAAGCATTGACTGCGTTTCTACTCCTCCCTTGGACCAGTCCTTTTCTGTTTATATCTCTGAAGGTCCGTATACCTTCGATCATAGGCTTCTAGAGGCATACATGGATGAATTTAAGAAGAAGAGGTAATTGTTTTTTTATGTCACTCTTAGGAGAAAACGATTTAAAGATTCCGTTTACCTTTGCAGTATTCTTTAGGTCAAAGAAAATATACAGAGCTAAGTTTACGAGAAGAAATCGTATATGAATTGACAGTCAGGCCGCAATAAAATCCCTGTCTAATGTCTTCCCGGCATTTGTAACTGCCCATGAAACCACAATTAGATGTGGAGACATTCAACTATAAAACTGCTCTGCGTAATCAGTTATAGTAACACTATTGTGGAAAAATTTGCCAAACCTAATGCTCTCAGTCAGGAAGATGTAACAATGCTTATGGACCAGTATAGTTGCTTAACTCTAAATTACAAAATAGAGAATTTCTGTACAGCTTAGCTCAGACCGTCTGAATCACATAAACTACATGTACTGTATTAAAATAAATTTATGATAATCACTTTGTAGCATTCGTTTCTCCCTGCAACTTAATCGTAATCCTTACTGTGTTTTCGGTTTGCATAGCTATAAAACTATCTTTAAACTAACGACTTCTATTGAAATTGTCATAATGTTAAGGAATAAGAGGGGATCATCCTTTATCATTATCCCGACGTAGAGAATCTTAGGGCCATATGCTCCACTGGGAGTCAAGGATAACAGAAGAAGAAGAACTGTTTCAAAAAATAGACACACATCTATTCTAGTATCTGGGTTGCTCTCACAGACTATTTGTTTAATCACTGGTAGTTCTATTTAATTTTTTTCATAATTATTGTTATTTTATTATTATTCAAAGGATTCTGACCAAGTCATTGGAAACATAACTGTTATAATAGCTTTATGCAACACACGAATAATAAAAAATCTTAAAGACAGCTGAATACAGGTCTCTAATATAATTTCTATTTTAGTTAAAGACGATAGCTCTCATACGATCGGCGTAGAATTTGGGTCACGTATTGTAAATGTTGGAGGCAAATCCGTTAAATTACAAATTTGGGATACTGCTGGTCAGGAACGATTTCGTTCGGTTACTCGCTCATATTATCGTGGAGCAGCTGGAGCTTTACTTGTCTACGATACAACATCTCGTGACTCATTTAATGCTTTAACAAATTGGTTAAACGATGCCAGAACATTGGCTAGTCCCAATATCGTTATATTATTGGTTGGAAATAAGAAAGATTTAGAAGAAGCCAGAGATGTTACATTTTTGGAAGCCAGCACATTTGCCCAAGAAAATGGTAATATTATATCATAACTTTTATAACTTGACTTAATAGTAATTAAACAAAATATTTTACCCATTTAATAGAATTAATATTTCTGGAGACTAGTGCAAAAACTGGTGAAAATGTTGAAGAAGCCTTTTTGAAATGTTCCAAAACAATTTTGGCTAAAATAGAAACCGGGGAACTAGATCCCGAACGTATAGGCAGCGGTATACAATATGGAGGAGCTGCTTTAAGAAATCTTCAACAAACACGACAACGAAGTATTAATAAGCCTGATTGTGGTTGTCGCGTTTAAATTTTTAAATTCTATATTTTTCTGTTTTTTTTTACTCCGGCATATCCTTACTATATTTTATTTGTGTAGCTTTATAGTGGTTTTTCTAATTTTAAATTATTTAAAATCTCATATTTTAAAGTTTTTAAATACATTTTTCTTGTAGAGAATTTTATTAAATATTTGATATGGTTTTTTTGTCATTTATATGATTTTATTCATTCCATGAAAATTTTGCCTCCAGTTTTAGCCATCATTATTTTTTATATACATGTATAGTACATATGTTACATTTAATATGTTTTATTTTATTTATTTTCCTTACAAATCGTTTAAACTAAATTCGCGAAAAATGGTTTAATATTTGGCTTTTTAATGAATGAAGAAAATCTCCTTTTTATGATTATTTTTACTCGTAAGCATTTCTCTTTGTATATAATAAGACCAATAAACATTATAATGAAAAAATAAATCTCGTTGTAGTCTATAGAAATTTAAATATTTACCTAAAATTATTAAGAAAAACAATAAAATAAATGTTGCACTCAATAATTGTTTTTTTACGTATTCTTTATAATGTTTTGCAATAACATTTTCTTTGAAAAAAAAAAAAATAAGTTTACACATGACGGATTTTTAAAAGTAAAAAAAAAAATAATTTGAAGAATTAAAGGTCGAGTGATTGAGCCTAGTAATGTCAACATTTTTATTATTCTTATAAAGTTTGATTAAAAAAACAGGCAGTCCAATTAAGAATAAATTGTAGAAACAAAATACTTTGTTTATAATTTAACTTGTTTTAAATTTGTAATTTATACATATAAGCTTTGAATATTTTGTGAAGAAAAGAAGAAAATTTTCGAAATAAAAAATATAATTAAATAAATTAAGTTTTTTCTAAAAATCTTTAAATCTGAAACAATATTTACAATAGGTTATGGGCCATTATTGTTTCATAAAGACGGTTTAAAGATAAAGTTAATAAAGATAAGCAGTTATTCAAGAATTTAAAAAAAAAAAAAAAGGTAAATTTTTCAAGATTCAAGAAAGAAAATATAAAGACATCAAGATTCAAGATGAGCGAAAACAGATTTTATGGTATAGAGAAGCTCAATCAAGACAATTATTATAACTGGAAATTCAAGATGAAGATGTTCCTCATTAAAGAAGATCTGTGGTATGTATTTGAAGATCCTGTTCAAGACACAGATTCGTGGAGGAAGAAAAATATGGAAGCCTTTGCTGTCTTGAGTTTATGTGTTGAAGATTCTCAACTCATTCATATTCGCAATGAAAGATTAGCTAAGGATGCATGGCAAAACCTACAGAAACAGCATGAACGTGTCACATTAAGTTCAAAAGTGCACCTAATGCGAAAAATATGCAGCATGCAATTAGGCGAAGGTGAGAATATGGAATTGCACATAAATTCAATGATGGAACTATTCGATAAATTAAAAGCAATTGGAAATCAAGATTTTTCAGAAGATTGGCAAGTTTCCATGATTTTAAGCAGCCTTCCATCTAGCTATGATAGTTTAATTACTGCTCTTGAGGTAAGACCAGATAAAGATTTGACAATGGAAATGGTTAAAGCAAAATTATTGGAAGAATATTTCAAAAGAGCATCCCGAAATGATTCTTCTAACGTTTCCGCTTTAAAGTCAAAAACAGTGAAGAAATTTGAAGGCAAAACTTGTTTCTTTTGTAAGAAGAGTGGTCACCTCAAGAAGGATTGCTATAAATACATAAACTGGTGCAAGAAAAATCAGAAAACAGCAAATATTATTGAAAAAGTTGAAGATAATGAAGATAAATACGTGCTGATGACTCAATTTTCTGGTGGAACTCAAGGTACATGGATAGTAGATTCAGGTGCAAGTTGCCATATTGCCCATGACAAGAAGCTTTTTAGTGAAATCAATTATAATGAATGCGGTCAATCAATTAGTGTTGCAAATGGAAACAGTTCTCAAGCTAAGGGTAAAGGAGTTTGTAAAATCAAGACCAGAGGTGTAACTTTAACTATTGGTGATGTATATTATGTTCCAGATTTTAATTCAAACTTATTATCGGTTAGGAAAATTACAGAAAAGGGTTTTATTGTTAAATTTGTTAAAAATGAATGTATTTTAGAAAGAAATGATAAGATTATTTGTAAGGCTTATCTTAAGAATAGTTTGTACACTCTTAATGCAATTTCTGAAAAAGCTTTTACGGTTCATAATTGTAATAAAGGTTGTATTCACTATTGGCATCGTGTTCTTGGTCATCATAATGAGGATGGTGTTAAGAAGCTGATACAAAATGACTTAGCAAAAGATATAAAGATAATTGAGTGTAAAGACCATAGCAATATTTGTGAAATTTGTTTACAAGGCAAACTTGCAAGAAGTCCGTTCCCTAAAGAAAGTTTTTCAAGGTCGGAAAACTGTTTTGATTTAATTCACTCTGACGTTTGCGGCCCTATATCTCCTTTGACTTGCAGTGGTTATAAATATTTTGTTACATTCATTGATGATCATAGCAGATATTGTGCAGTTTATCTTTTAAAGACAAAAGGTGAAGTTTATGGCAAAATAGTTGAATTCTGGAATTTAGTAAAAAATCAGGTGGGATGTTATCCAAAGACAATTAGATCAGATAGAGGTGGGGAATATATAGCCGAAAATGTTAAACAGTTTCTATCAAGATGTGGAACTAAAATTCAGTATAGCGTACCATACAGCCCACAACAAAATGGAGTCGCTGAAAGAAAGAATCGTACTTTGATGGAGATGGTTAAATGTATGTTGATTGATTCAAATTTAGATAAAAGTTATTGGGGTGAAGCTTTGATGTTCGCGAATTACGTTCAAAATCGCTTACCATCAAGAAGTATTTCAAAGACGCCTTATGAAATAAGATATGGTATGAAACCTTCATTAAAAGATATTCATACATTTGGGTCTTTATGTTATGTTCATGTTCCAAAAGAAAAAAGGAAGAAACTTGATTTGAAGGCAATTCAGAAAATTTTTATTGGTGTTGATTTTAACTCAAAGGGTTTAAGAGTTTGTGATCCAACAACAAATAAAGTCCAGATTTCACGTGATGTTGTTTTTATAGATCAAAAAGAAACCATTAAAGAAATTCTACAAAATAGTAAAGATGTAGTATATTTTCCTATGAGTAGTCCTAAGGTTAACGAAGTACCTTCAGCGAATATAGAAGTTCCTGCAGTTAATGTAGAAGACATTGAAAGTGAAACAGAAAATCAGGATGTTAGTCATATAGATGAAAGCGAAGGTGAATCTGATTCTACTGTTGTAAGCGTTAGCAGTATTACGTCTCGCAATCAAGTTTCGGATTCTGAATGGTCAGGTACTAGTGAAAATTTTGAAGATGCTATACAAAGTCCTGTTCCAGTTCAACGTGTGTCTACAAGAGTGAACAAAGGTGTGCGTCCAAGTCGGTATCAGATAAATTCGGCAATCATGACCCCAGATCCAAGTAATTTCAATGAAGCTATTTCAATTAAGGAGGAGAAATCTCAGTGGATTGGTGCCATGCAGGAGGAGCTTAAATCTATTAAAGAAAACCATACTTGGGACCTTGTTGATCTTCCCCCCGGCCGTAAGGCAATTGGCTGCAAATGGGTTTATAAGAAAAAGTTAAATGAAAAAGGAGAAATAGATCGATTTAAGGCACGACTTGTAGCACAAGGATACAATCAAAAATATGGTATAGATTATGATGCAGTATTCGCACCAGTTGTTAAGCAGACTACAACAAGAATTTTATTTTCAATTGCTGGTAAACAAAAAATGAAGGTATTTCATTTTGATGTTAAGACTGCATTTTTAAATGGAGATTTGGAAGAAACAATTTATATGAAACAGCCTCCAGGATTTATTTCAGAACAAAATCCCAATAAAGTGTGTTTACTCAAGAAGAGTTTATATGGGTTAAAGCAAGCGGCTCGTTCGTGGAATCAATGTATTCATAAAGCGTTAATTGAATTTAAATTTAAGCAAAGTATATTAGATCCTTGTTTGTATACCAGGAAATCCAAAGAAGGTATGGATTATATTTTAGTATATGTTGATGATATGATTATTGCAAGTAAGGATATAAAATTTATTGAAGAAATTTTTAAGATGTTAAACTCAAAATTCGTCATGTCAAATTTAGGACCAATTAAACACTATTTGGGAATGGAAGTTACTCAAGATAAAGATGGAAATTTTTTATTAAGTCAAGAACAGTATATCAAGAAAATTGTAAATGAATTTGGTCTTCAAGAATCTAAAACTTCAGATATACCATTAATTCCTTCATATAACAAAACTTTGGATTCAGAAAGATTATTAGATAATAAAATTTACCAGAAAGCTATTGGATCTCTTTTATATTTATCTGTAAATACAAGACCAGATATAACAGCCAGTGTAGCAATACTAGCACAGAAAATTCAAGCACCATCTAAAGAAGATTGGAATGAAGTAAAGAGAGTTATAAAATACTTAAAAGGATCAGCTAATTTATCACTCAAGTTAAGTAGTTCAACAGAAAATAATAATTTATTTGGATATGTAGATGCAGATTGGGGTGAAAACAAAACTGATAGAAAATCTCACAGTGGTTATGTATTTTATTTAAATGGAGGTGTTGTGAACTGGTCGTGTCGAAAGCAAAGTTGTGTCTCACTATCAACAGCAGAAGCAGAATTTATAGCACTATCAGAAGCTTGTAAAGAAGTAAAGTGGATACATGGTCTTCTACAAGAAATGGGCCATATAGTGAATACACCAATTACAATAATGGAAGACAATCAGAGTTGCATTAAGATGGTATTAAATGAAAAATTCAATGCTAGGTCAAAACATATTGATATAAAGTATCATTTTGTAAAAGATTTTTGTATACAAAATTTTGTAAATCTTAAATATTGTCCTACAGATAAAATGATAGCAGATGTTTTGACAAAACCACTTCCTAAGCCACGATTGTTAATGTTAAGAACACTTTTAGGATTATCATAATTATAAACAAAGAGGAGGAGTGTAGAAACAAAATACTTTGTTTATAATTTAACTTGTTTTAAATTTGTAATTTATACATATAAGCTTTGAATATTTTGTGAAGAAAAGAAGAAAATTTTCGAAATAAAAAATATAATTAAATAAATTAAGTTTTTTCTAAAAATCTTTAAATCTGAAACAATATTTACAATATAAATAAAATTCCCGGTTAATGTTTACACTTTTCCTGTTCCCCTACTATAAAAAAATTCTCAAAACTCGAAAATATACGTAGAACTATATTTTAAGAGAAAAATTTAAAATCATTTTGTTTATTTTTTACAGGCTTTTTGTCCTTATAACAAAAAAATATTTTGTAATATAAGGCTTATATTATTTGGAATATTCATAGTTTTATGATCGTCAAGAAACGATAATTATTTTTTGCATTTTTTTTTTTAATTTTAAAAAGTAAATTTTTTTTCGATTTTTTTTTTAAATTGCAATATGAATAAATCCAAAAGCATCGATCACACAAAAATCTTGTGTTAGCAAGTCTTAAGGGCAATTCTATCCATAATCCATTGTTTAGATATCGTTAACTAAGTAGGATAACCTCTTTAAAAATCCTAAATTTTAGAAAAAAATATCGATTACAAAATTTAAAATTTCTGGTGTTTGTTTACTTATTAAACAAATAAAAAAATAAAAGTTTAACTTGAATGTAATGTTGGTTGTTGACCAGTCAATCTTTAAAAGACAAATTCAAATACATACATACATATGTATTTGATTAATGTAATAAAGAAATAAAAAAACAAGATGTAAATTTTAATAAAAGCACATATGTGATAAAAATTTTTTATTATATGTATATAACATACAGGCATGTCACAAATTCTGTTTGGAATTGAAAGCACTCCTTAGTTGGTTTTAGGTTCTATAGATTCCGCACAATTTTAACGGCTCTTAAAACATTTAAAACTTGATTTTATTCACTTGAACCAAGAAATTGTTTAAATATAAAAAATTAAAAAAAGTTTTTCATTTTACTTTTTTAGAGAAGCAAAATACTGAATTCATTTCACTTCCGAGCGAAATTTAGTTCTGTGACATGACTGATAATATAGGTATGTAGTACTACTTAATAAGTTTGTTCACATACTTAAACGAAACTACCCAAATTAGACCGTTGTTATTAAAAACTTACAATAAACATTAAAATCTTCAAACGGTTGCACTTAGTTGTAATTTCAGTCAGTTTCGTTTAAGAGTTGTAAGTTGTAATTAAAATAAAACTAATTATAAAATGATTTTAATTTGATGTACAAGCAATTCTTAATTGTGTACAATTATTAAAAATATTCATAACGAAGAGCATGAAAAATAAGTCAAATATTTTTTCTTAATTGGGAAATTTAAATTGAAAATGTCAGTTGCTCCTGTCTATATTTTGAACAAGTTGCGTCATTAAGTTAAACAGTGAATTTCGTGTGATCATTGATAAATATTATGGCGAAACTACAACATCCATTTCCATGGCAACCGTTTTTCAGGAGGCACACTGCATAATGGGGATGTTGGATACCAAACAATGGTTCTATTGGTCTTAACTTATCTTCGTAATCCTTCATCTCAACTGTCGACACTGACCTTCTTCTCGCAAACATGTATGAAATGAAATTAATTACACACATATTTTACAAATATTGCCATCCTTTGTTATTTAATGTAATGTGGGAAGTAATCTTTTAGAAAATCAAATTAAAGCTAGAAAGGATGTAAGGTTTGAAATTGTTTCATATTTATTGACTTTAGTCCTTATTATCGGTGTATTAAAGTGACTTTTACAATTAAATTAGTAAGTCAATGATCTGAATTCCGTGCAAAATCTGAATTTGTTGATCAATAGTCACAATAACAAGTTTTAACATTTATCGATAAAATTTTAACATTTATCGATAAAATTTAGATATTAAAAGGTAACATTTGCCATTCTTAAATTTCTGCGATGCTAACTGCCCTTCATTATGAATATGTATTTTAAATGTTCAGAAAGATTACTATTTATGTTTTGGCATATTCTTATACGTAAGGACCCAACAACTTATAGTAATACCAAAAAATTAATAAAAAAAAATACTTGCAACATTTAAATCTCCTAATATATTGGAATGAAAGAAGCAAATGAATACCAAATTTAAAAGAACATCTCAAAATCTTTCTTTTCTATTACCAAAACATAATTAGTAATACTAATTGATACATTATAATAAATGAAAATGGAAAATATAAAAAAATATATGTATGTTAAATAAATCTGTATAAGCTAATTCGAATGTTTAGCTAGTATTTGTAAAGCTTGTTTGGCTGCTGCTTTTTTAGCCTGCTTGGCATTGGATCCAAAGCCATTTGTTTCATATGAATTATCCAAACAATTGAATATGCATTTAACCATCACATCATTATTGTCGATAACAGGGGCACTATATTTAGGGTTGGCCTGTTTGTTTTCTTCTAGTTGCCGCACCGGATCGATGGGAACATTTCTGGAAAACTCTTCTATTTCAATCTTCATAAGATGGTAAATAACTTCCCAGGTTTTATTTAAGTCACGACAATCCAAATAGACAGCAGCAATAAGAGCTTCAACAATGTCACCCAAAGCTTTAGGTACATCAACATTTTTTGCTAAATTATAAGAATTTTTGTTGCGCGGCCAGTCTGTACCGCCACAGTTATCGCCATTTGCTTCAATATCCATGTCTTCTGGATCATAATCATGTTCATCCTCATCTTTATTTGAGTCATTTAAAACATCATTAAATGGATTTAGCGTATCGTACTGTTCTTCCATTAATATGCGAACTTGATCGGTGACACGATAGTTTTGGGTCTTCTGGAAATCAGCAAAACTTGTTATCGCCTCTGTTAAAGCTGAATTTTCACAAAGCAAAAATAAATGGAATTTATGACGCACACATATACAGCCTAAGGTAATGTTATTGACCAAAGCCATACGCAAATCGGTCATTTTGCCGGGATTCATATTTTGAAAACGTTCGAAAATAAAGCAGGTTATCAACATGTCGAGTATGGCATCACCTATAAATTCAAGTTCTTGATAACAGCCAGTCAAACGATTCGTTGGATTGGAGGGATGTGTTAAAGCTTGCAGTAAAAAGGCACGATCTCGGAACTTATAACCCAAATTTTTTTCTAGATAACTATAGTTAATTATATAACTATCAACATCTTTCTGAGAAATGTTTGCACGTAAATGATCTCCACTTAACTTCAAATCTAGCAGATTATACAGGCCATTCGAGTTATCGGATTTACAAATACCAAAAAATTCAAGCATACGAAAACTTCGATGAATGCCATAATTTTTCACACATACTCCCAATAAAGCTTCTAATGTATCGGCGACAACTTTGTCCCTAATAACATCCTTGTTGATGAAAATATTCATATCGTTTTCAGGATCAATATCAACGTTGGCTGCTAATAGCTCTTGGCTTCTAGTGCAAGCCTGTGCGAATCGCTCCAGCTTGTCATCCGAGCATATTCCCATTGAAATCTCTTCTTCAGTTAATTTAAGACTATAAAAATCGCTTGGACTTAAGATGGAAGTAGTTGGTAGATTTTTCTTTAGCATATCCAGTAGATTAGCGGGCAAACTTGCCAATGGCGGCAACCAACCAGCATTCGGATTAAATAATGAAGTGCAAATTTGTTGGCAAATATTTGTGTCTATCATACAATACAATAAATTACGATTCGACACCATCCGACCTTTTATCATTGTTAGATAGCCCTCATGCCAAGTAGTATATTTATTTGCTAAGTATAGAGATGTCGAAAATTTCAAGAATGCATCGCCCAGTAATTCAAAACGTTCCATATCAAAAACATCATTGACACGTGCTGCTGTAATGGCAGCTAAGAATTCATATTGTTCAGCCGATTTCAGACTATGATCTGGTTCAGAATTTCTTTTAAGCATTTCTATTTCGAGTTTTTGCTGAAGTGGTGAATCCTTGATGGCAGGTAGCTTATTGACACCACTTGTAGAATCTTTCTGATTGATGGCATTTGACGATGTCGGCATTTCAAATTGAGTGCTTGTATATTCATTTTCTTCATCTAATCTTAAATTTTGGATTTCTGGTATCAAACTCATAATGAATTTATAATAGTAATCTAGTTCAACAGGAAAAGTCTTTTCATATCGTCGCGAAAAATCAATGGGTTCTAAATACTCTTTCCACTTAACATCAGTATCTAAAGAGCACACTTTATAGTCTGAGGACTGCTTTTTTGTCGGCAAAGATGGTAAAACTTTTTTAGCATTCTTTAAGAAACAAATAGTGAAAAAGTAAATATTATAATTTATAACTAATTGCTTTTTATTTATATCGTCAGTAGTTGCAAAAAAATTCCACATTTTATGTTTTGTGAAAAAAATACATGTCTTTTTAAAACATTTTCTGTCCACCCAAGTCCACTTGATAGCATCGAAAAAGCAAGCAAGTGCTATCGAAAGGCAAGTTATGAATGTTCTAGTATATATGTACCATTCAAGAAGCAAAGGAAATCCTTATAACATTTATTTAAATTAAATTATCGGAGATTATAATAAAAAAATTACGACGAAAATGGAGTTAAAGTAAACTGGTTAATCGGCCCATGAATTTAATAAAAGTTAGCATTCTTATAAGTATCAAAAAGAAAAAGAATCTATTGATCTCTGTACGTCAGCAGCAATACCTGACGAGTTTTATCACTGGTACTAAAGCTTGAAGACATGTAAAACCGTTAGATATAAGTTCTCAGAACACAAGTACATGATGAATCGGAAAATCGAATAAAAATATGTAAAAGCATGTATATTTGAAGGCGCATTTAATTTTTATATAAATGTCGTTTTATTGCATTTATTTTTAACCCTGCAGTAAATGCCGTCAGAGAAACAATACTGTTTTGCTATTGACAATGTCTCCAGTACTACTTGCCTATTTTGCCCCATCCAATGTTATTTACTATTGACATTTAACATTTAGAGTTCCTACGAAATCTACCAGTAGACATTACCACTATTTACTTTTGGTCCAAATGGAGACATTGAGATCAAACCGGGGCCTATTAATATACATATACATATGTTGACACATTCGTTGACAATGTCACCAGATATATACTAGAATAGTTGTCTCTATATATTCACTATTTCAGTACTGAACTCAAATTGGGGACATTTGAATTGATGTTACACAAAGTGTTGACATGGAGACACATGGTTCCAGTTTTACTACAGGGTATCTTACATTTAAATATTATATTTAAATATTACATTGTCAATAACTCAGAAACACAAATATTTGACTTAGAACTTTTTTGCAGGACGATATACATATGTATATAAAAAAAAGTATTTATGTATAATTTTTACATAGTGAGAATGGTCAAATTTTATTCAATGAAATTTTGAAAAAAAAAAATCTTTAAAATAATAGTTACATATCGTCGTTGAAAATCCAAAACTGCGTAACAACACTTTTTCAAATTTTACAGGAGAAGCAAAAATTCAAATATATATTTTTTATTTAAATTCAAATATTTTATTTTCATATCTTACCCCAAGTTTGATGATACGCACATTTGAATTTTGAAAATAGTGCACATGTAGATACGCAATTTTGAATTGATATAAAACCGTTATTTTTGGTCGTAAAAATCTAAAAATTGGTAGAGACATGTAAGACAACTTTACGAATCATAATCAATCAAAAACTCGATTTTGATTTTTTTGATGATACACAGTTTTGGATTTTCAAGGACGATATATTTTAATAGCAGCGAAGTCAAAAATTTAACCATATTTTATAAATTCAATTATTGTAAAACTCACCTGTTTTTTATTTACAAGATTTCCATCATCGTCGAGTACTCGCTTTAAAGATTCATCGATAATCAAAGGTTTTGGTGTATAATTATTGAAATATTTATCCAAATTCAAAAATTTATTAATACGATTTCGTAATGATTCAGCATGTAACATATAATAAATCCGATGCAAAATTGTAGGTAAAAACAATGCCTTTAACCACAAATCGGCTGGATATTTGTAGTTATGGCAAAGTTCAGGTATTAATATTATTTTATTGACTTCTTTTCTCTTTTCTGCACTCTTATTGCTGGCATTATTAAAGAAATTTCGACGTTGTGTAACACTTTTAACTTCCAGCAAAAACTGTTTCTTATCAATAATATCCATATCGTAACGTGAGGAATAAAACTCATCATAAGTACCAAATTGTTTATTATCAAACGGACTCATTGGACTTAGGTCCTCTCGAACTTTGGTGACAATAAAATTTTCAGATTGGTTGTTACTATACCACTTGGTTACCACTTTATTCAAATAGTCTTCTGGACGATATTGCACGTTCCGACGTTCAAGAAACGTATAAGGCCGTGAGGGATCTAAATTTTGAAATTTCTTTACCAACTGCCAGTCAATGGAAGGTAGATTATCTATGGGTACAATTAGATATGAATTTTCCTCGTTTCTATGATCGACAACGAGAAACTCTTTCCACAAACATAAAAGATCTTTAAAAAGCATTGTATGGAATTGTTGTAATTGCTTTAATTGTTCTTGATTTTGTATTACACATTCTATTGGATTTTCGGAAATTTGAACATGCAATTTACCCTGAGTCATAAATAAAGGCATTTTAGCCAATTTTGGAAGTTTCTTATTTAGCAGTATGGCATAGGTAGCCTTGGATTTTAGATAATTTACTATGTGTCTATTATATTCATTAATTTCGAAATCTGTAGTAAATTCTATTGCATATGCGTAGGCCTTTTCACCTAATCGTGGTAGTGAACTTTTCAACTCGTTCGGATAGTGTCGTTCATAGGTACGCTTCATTTGTTTTCCAACCGTTTGCTTAGTTACTAGGATGATAGATTAAAAAATTTTAATTATATAAAGTATTTAGGTGAGAAACTTAGAAGCGCAATAAAATTTTTAATAAACAAACTCAAGATAGTTTTTATAGTGATTTTATATAAATTTTTAACTCTATTTATTTTAAGAGAGTTTATTTTCTAAATTTATTTCTATCGGTGAAGCCAAACAATTTAGAAATATTCAAAACAACTGTAATTTCTTTGCATTTGTTTTGTTATATCCTAAAAACAACTTACTGTCATCGTTAAATTTCTTCCAATGATCAAAAAGGTGATCCGAAACATTTTGTATACACTCAATTTTTGAAATAGGCAAAAGCATTTGATTTAGTTCTCCATTATTGTATAGTTTAACACATGCCTTGAAAGCGGCAGATGTTTTAGCATCCCTAGCCGTTTTAAAATAATCACTCTATAACACAGAAAAACTTTTATAAATTGGGTTTCTTTTATGAAACAAACAAAAATAAACAAATATACTCACAACAATCATTTCCCTAACAGTCGATTGAAGTGGCAAACATAGTGATACCGCAATTTTGCCTTCCTTATTTGGTTCTAATTTAGTATACCAAGCCCGTGAAGCACCAAAACTATCCCAAGGCAGTGTTTGACAATAACGATGTAATAGTGTCAAGGCTCCCGATGCAAGCAAACGAGCACCACTCGGAATTGTAAATGGTGGTATAATTTCAACAAATTGTTGTGCGGTCTCTTCTTCATTAGGATCATCACGATCTAGTGTACGGTATCTTAAAAATTCTTTAATTTTTTCATGAGTTTCACGATAATTTCTTATTTTTATTAAAGTCGCCATTTTATCTTTTTCCGAAGAAAATATTGAATAATAAGAATCAGTAGATCGTGCTCGACCTTTTGTTTGTATGTAGGAATTAAACGTCTTTAGGGTATCAAATGTAAAAACATAATTGCATGCTTGCACATCGATGCCTTCTTCCAAGACATTCGAACAGATAATAACATTACATTGCTTTGTACGGAATTCTTTGATAGCCGAAGTATTCCAATTCGCATCTAAAATACTTTCAATGCTATATAATATGTTCTGACGTCCCACCATAAATTGTGGTCGTATGATATTTCTAAGCTCTGGAACCTGTGATATATAATTATTAATTACATAAAACAAACACTTGGCCGTATAACGTCTTTCAACAAACACCAAACAAGCAATATCGGCAGCTTCTTTTCCAGAAAAGCTTGCTTTCATATGCGTAAGCAAAGACAACAATTTTCGCGAAGAATAATTTTCTATAACTTCCAAACTGTTTCTATTTTGAGGTATTTCGTCGTCGTCTAGTATACTATCCAGTTCTTTAACAATAATATGACGTAATCGTTCGCAATATTGTAAAACTAAACGGTATAGATTTCTCAATGCTATAGTTTCAGCTTGACGTTTTTTTATTTCAAATTCGATTATCGGGGACATGATGGCTATTGATGCAGCATATAAACCTAATTCATCTTTTTGGTGTTCGAAATCTTTTAGTAAATTTTTTATGTAATTTTTTTTGTTGGGTTCACGTATGGAACCAAGATTTTTAGACATTTTTGGTGCGATATGTCCAATATCAAAATTATCTATTACTTTCATACAGTTTTCGATAATATTTTTTATCTCTTTATCCACGCGGAATTCATGCGTGAAGGATGAAAATGTAATCAATTCCTCGCGCGGTTTTGTTGAATAACTGAAAAGTTTTTATTATTACACAGGTGCATCTGAATGAAATTAAAATTGAGCGAAACAGTTCTACAAAATTTGGTAAGCTAATCGCCAGATATTTAAAGGTTTTAGGTGTATTGCAAATTGTGCAGACTTTGAAAAATAACCCGATTTTAATTTCATGTAGGCTCATGAAACATCCGATTTAATGCATATCTAAATACTTACATCATAACATTTTTCATCTTTTCTATATCGAGAATCGTTACGATATTACCCCGAAATGTGGCCTCCAATTTTTTCAAATCATCCACAATATTACTGTTCTTTTTATTTCCCTTTATTATGACACCAGTTAAACCGATAACACGGGGTAATTTAGTTTGATCGCAATACTGAAAGGTGCTAAGAAACGCATGCATAGGATGGTTACCGGTTGCATGATGGCATTCGTCGATAATCACAACACTCAAGTCAGTGACTTTAAGTATATTTTGATTAACAATATCCAAAAATATTTGTGCTGTGCCAACTAAAACCTTAAAATAGTTATCTTTATGTAAATGTATTGTAACATTATCCTGTACAACTTACTTGATGGTTTTCTATTTCTTCTTGCCATTTTCGACGTACCCAATTGTCGACATCCCGTTCGCCAATATAGAGACCAACTAGAAGATTAGTAGTTTTTTTTATTTCGTTATATTGCTGGCGAGCCAATTCCACTGTATTACACATGAATATTGCACGTTTTCCTCCATTTTGGATAGTTCTATAAAAGGGTTAAAATGTATGTCCGATTTATATTTTTGTCTTGTTTTTTATATCATATGATTTACAAGGAACATTTTTTATTTAAAACGATAGAATATTTTTGTGAGGTCCTGTTTTGGTATACGCAAACCTATCAGAAAAAGTATATCACAATTCTTTCTAAGAATTATCTTAAGGGTTACAATCGAGACTCTATTCAATAAAAAGTACTGTAATTTTGTCAAAATTTGTCGTTATACCTACAAACAATAGACGAGGAAATGATTTTAATATAGTCTTAGACCAATATATTATAGGATTTAATAATAATAAAATTTGTGGCAATAAGGTAAAAGTGCTTAAGTCGACCTAAGCAAAATTTGAGTTTATGGCAGCATTGAAATCTCCAGATTATTTTTAATATACTTCAAAATTCAAAATTAAATCCTGCAAAACTAAAAAATCAGAATTTCAAGCCCGAGTTTATGATACTTACAAGTTAAATTTGAATGGTGTTTTATTTAATTTTAAGTTTCAAAATCTTAAAAGATCAATTCATTACATTATTTTGAGAATTAAGATTTTAATTGTTGCTAAAACAAAGATTAAAGGCTGTTTTCAAATTACCTTACCTCACCGTCTTCATAAGGAAATAAGGCCAATAAAGGCAGTTCTTTTAAGGATGTCATAGAAAAATTAATAAAACATTAACATTACATAACACAGTACCCTTAATGGCTGGAAATGCGCAGTATGCAGCGTGAGAGAGATACCAACATTTTTATTTATTTCAATAAAAAAGATGCCGCAAGCCCATAGGACCTATTTGGCTGGACTGCAGTACAATGACTTTCAAAATAATTATAAAAATGTTTTATTTATTACTACTTATAGTATGTATGAAAAAGCTAAAGTTTGCACACAATTATAATGAATTATGATGAAGAATTAGGGAAAGAACCGACTGCTGTGTACATCTACAAAAGCTCTAGGTGGACCTTCACATAAGAATGGGGTATGCAGTAATCAAAGTTATTGGGAATAATGTTAAGTTTAACTAGAATATTGGCTTGTCCAAGTAGTAAGGAGGAAAAATACGGCTAACCCAAGATTATTTATTATTATAAAAAAAACAACAACTGAAATGGATTATTTGCAGATTTAAGAAATTGAGATTTAAGTACCATTATAGTGTGAATTTTTTAAAAAAATATTTATTTATTTGCGACTTATTCACTTTTTTTCATTCTCTACCTTATCTTGGCTTAATACATAAGACAAAATGGTTTACCTATGTATGTAGGTTGTATTTGCTAAATAATAATAGAAGTTTGAAACTAAAATGCTGTAAAAACGTAAACATCAAAAAATACAAAATATGAATGGGTGCAATATTCTAATCGGGCTCCAAACGTCATGGAATTTTTTCGGATTGCAAAGACATAAACTTCCAGCTTACTGTGGACAATTCCCGGGTATAACGTTATAAAAGAATAAAAGGCATCATAGGTGCACAAATTAAGTATGATGCTTTTTTATGGAAGTTTTGGGTCCTTTTATTGGAGTGAAAGACAATTTTATAAAATTGATTTGTTACATGTATAATATTAACCCCACCCAAATTCCATAAATTCTTGGAAGACAAATTATCGAATTTCATCATGCATTTACTTACTCTTGTAGCTGCGAAGAAAAGTGCTTTAAGGCCAAAATAGCGATAAAAGTTTTCCCGGCTCCAGTCGGTAAGTAAATAATACCATTTCTTCTGCAAAGGTAATTACACAATTCCACTTGATATTGTCTCGGTACAAGCTAAAATAAAACATTTTGCATAAAAAAATATTTAATTATAAGAATCAAATTACATTTTTCTTTTGTTCTCCTTCATTCTCCATGATGGATCTTACACATTTAACTCGCTTAAAATACCAAAACAACTGTATTCCTCAAAGTTTCTGATGAAACTAATCGTTGACTGCTTGTGAAGAACACAATGCAAGCAAAGGAACTACGTGTTCTTTTGCAACTGGTTACAAAGGGGAAATACTATTTTAGAAAAAAAAAATTGTTTTCCTTTTGCCTTGTTATGTCAAAAAATAAAATGAAACCCAAATTAAGTCTACTTTTACACGAATCAAGTCCAGCACTTCAGGTTTTGCTCAATTTTCTTTTAAACTTGCATTCGCTTTTACACACAAATTTTATACTTGAAGTCAATTTTTTCAAGTTTCTGCATTTTTGACATTTCATTTTGATTGTAATTTTTTTTTCGGTAAAGTGTGCTTATTTTGTTATATTTAAAAATTGATGCAACATAAAAAAAATTAAATAAAACTTTAAATTTCATATATGCAAAAGTAAAATTTCTTTTAAACTATTTTTAAAATGTATTTTTATTTCATGCTTATTCTCATCACTACGCACAGAAAGAAATAATGAAAGGAAATGTCAAAATATTACATTTTATGCAAGCCACACACGTTGCGATAGTTGGTCAAACTTTACACTGTTGTAAAGCTGATTGTAAAGTTCGTGTGGTCGTTGTATGTAAGTTGGGGTTGGTTGTACAAAAGATCAAAAAATTTTGATTTTTTTACAAGTTGTACAACAGAATTGAAACGTTTGTGAACAAGTTTGTGCAATATTATTCAGTTTTGTTCTTCATTTTCATACTGACAGCGGAGAAGTGATCATCTACTCTCTTTAAAAAACCTCATCAATTAGAGCACAAACAGCCATCTTTACTAACACCTTCACCTTTTAATATAAAATTGTATATTGAGATTGTACTGAAGTTGTATTGTTTGTAAGCAAAGAGAACAACCCGATTACAATTAAAATTGTACAAACAGTCGCAGCGTGTATGGCAGGCATTATAGCCAATTTTCACGATGCGACATGTCCCCTGAAACATTTTGACGTTTTCTTTTGGTGTCCCTTCGTGTTTCAAGATGCGTTTACATTATGAAACAATGAGGGGACATTTTGACGTTTAATTGTCTATTGCAGTAGTGCCAGATGAATATATTTTTCACCGACACTCGGATGTGATCGCTAAAGTGGGGATACATTTTTTTTTTCAGAATTCGCTAATGAATAATATATAATTAATTTTTAATTGTAATTTTTTTATAGAATATTATTTTAATTTAATGATGTAGAATTAACCATATGATAGAAAAAAAATATTGTATGACATTTAAAAAAAAGGTAACCCTGGGCTATTGTTTTTTACTTGCTTACGCTCCAAATTGAATTCAATTACTGAAGAGATAATAAAAAAAGTAAAGATGTCAGATTTAAATAATGATGAATATTTTGAAGAAATTTTGGATCTTATTGAGCCAAATAATATCCCAAATAAAAAAATTAAAAAGGAATGACTTAAACCATGAAGGTTAGAGCGAAATCAACACAGGATATTCTTGTTTTTTGAAAAAAGAGCTATCTTTAGACTCTTCGTCTTTTTTTAATTATTTATGAATGGATGCAAATATTTTTATAGCTCATTCACATTGAGCTCGAAAACTAGTTAGAGTAGTTTTCACCTTAAAACAATATTGAAAACTTTAGTTTTCAATGAAAGCTATTAAAATACCGATACAACACTGAGTTCATACCAATTATTACAACTCTATGTAAGAAAAATGAAAATATTAAAAATAAATGTCAGTTTAAAATAAAATATAAAAAAACAATCATTTTAATTTTTAAAAATTTCTGAAAAAACATTATGAAGTGATGAAAAAGTGATTATTTGATTGTTTTTTGATGCAATTTAATGTTTAAAAATATTTTATGTTCGGTATTTAAAACTAATCGCGATTAATAAATAAATTTCTCCCGAAAACTTATGAAATGCCAAATTTCCATAATGTGAATGGTAAAGTTTTCGATGGTGTTTTCATTTCCGAAAATACCTAAAAACTTATAGTGTGAATGGAATATTAAATACATTCTAAAGAAAATTTAAAAAGACATCGTCAGCTGTTTTTTCAATATTTCTTTTAGTTCAAAGTTTGTTTTTGTTTCTAATGTCAAATTATTGTTGTTATTCCGAATTGTCCAATTGTTTTTGTTAATTTTGGCATTCAAAACTATATTTCCAACAATGAAATCTATGTTGTTTTTGGCTTATTGTATTTGTTGTAGCCATGCATTAACCTGTATATATGAGCCTTAAACCAAGGCTCATATATACAGGTTAACGCATGGCTACAACAAATACAACAAGCCAAAAACAACATAGATTTTTTTGTCGGATAATAAGTTTTTTAATGCCAAAATTTAAAACAACAATTCGACAATTCAGAATTACAACAATAATTTGACAATAAATAGAAAACTTAAAAAAATTTTGAACTAGATCAAATTTTGAAAAACAACTGAAATGTTCACAAAATATTTTTTTAATTCTGATTTTTATGTTTTATTTTCGTTTTTTTTTATTGTTTTGTTTTTTGTTTACTGTTTTAGTAATTTTCTTATTGTATTATTTCATTACACATTATTACCATCCCCATAATTGCTTGTGGTAGAAATTTTGTAAGACTGGTAGCACTGTTCGTATATCAATAACATGATTACGAAAGAGAAGAAAAAGAAACGTCAATTTGTCCCATGAAAACTCGTTTCGTGGGTCTTTGCTACCCCCATAGGCAACACTCTTCCCCTGACCAACAAGCTCTTGTTTCGTGCAACATTTTCAGGGGACATGTCGCCTCGTGAGAATGGGCTATTAGCCATGCATTTGTATGATAGCGAAAAAGGTTAAAAGCAAAACTGAAGAAAACGTTCAGGTTTGTTCCCCGTTCTATTCCCTTTACCTCTCTCTCCTAAAAACTCAAGACTTGCACTTGCCTTGAGACTTGATTCGTGTAAAAGTAGACTAAAGAAAATACTGAATGACAGAAATTTAATATTTGTACCAAGATATATACACACGGTAGTTCCATTGTCACTATTAAATTTAAAAATCACTATCTGACACATATAAGGATTTTGACATTTGTGTAAAAATGAAGCTACCATATATTTTTCAATTTGTTTAAAAATTTGTGTATTTTTTATTTGTCATTTGGAAAATTTGTTCAAATTTTTTTTTTGTAATTTATATAAAAATGAAAAATAAAATTTTAATTTTAATAAATAGAAATAAAATGCAATTACAGCCTGAACTGGATTTCTAGATAATCGGATACCAATAGATACCAAAAACTCTTCTGACGCCTCCACGTAACCAGAGGATATTAGAACGAAATATTGGCGGACGAAGAACAACATCAAATACCAGAGACAATATCATTATCCCCCATGAATTTCATTATTCATTTGCTTGTTGAATATGAAAAAAAGGGCTTGTTATCCAGATTCGTAGCTGTTAAGAATACAAATGTCACATTGGCTAAGATTTTGTAACTAATATTTTCGAGTCATTCCGGTACGAAGAACCGACTGCTGATTCTGTAGATTTACGTGCTATTTTGTCTATTCTATACACTATCAGCGAAGCTATTTTCAATAAAAGTGACAAAGAAGACTACCGATAGGTTCTCTTTTAGATCGAGAACTTTTTCGGTGAAGCTTTTTAAAATGATAACTCGCTTCTGTAGGAACTTATTGTCATATAAGAAAAGTTGATTTAATGCTTTGGAATATATCCCTGATAGAGTAAAATGAAAATACCTTCCTCATTGGTCCAAGAAATCTATTTTATACTTTAATAAAAATATTTGAAATTTTCGAACTTTTAAAATTAACTTAAGTTGAAATAAATAAGACATTCATATAATTATGGTATTTCTTTATTTCTGATATAGTATTCTGTGGTATGTAATATAATTTAAGTTTACCTAAATATATTATTCGTCGTTATCAATTACACATTATTGAAAACAATTCCTCATATGAAAAAAATCTGGCAACGATTTTCAAATTTATACATAAAATTCAAACTTCAAAAATCCTTATTAAAAATTTAGTAAAGCAAATGGAATTACCTTATACTTATATCATGATTTGTACCGCACGCAGCAAATAAGTCAAATTAAAAAGTCAAGTCGATTCTACAACAAGTAAAACATTACAAGAAACCAGTGTTGCCACCAACCAAATGTTAAATTACACATGGATCGTGCCAAAATTACATATAAAATTAGGAATTACACAAGATTTTTTGACAAAATAACATGTTTTGAATTTAATGTAATTATTTTTTTTTAAAAATTAAAAAAATGATTTGTAGTTTTTTAAATTAATGTTCATCTTTTTTTATTTCATAACGCTTGAAAAGAAAACAATTAATGTATACTATTTCAAATCGATTTCAAAAAAAGAACAACTATATTGAAAATCTTCCACTTCTTGTTTAACATGTTTTGTGTAGGTTAAAAAATTGGTCCACCATTAATAAATTTTTGCAAAGTAGGAAACAATCTATCTCCAAGAAATTCTTTAAATCAAAAACTTTTATCTAATAATCTTCTGGCTCCAAAGCCCAAAAGTTGCAAAATCGAAAGGTGCATGTCAAGAGTTTGCAAATCGATGTTGAAGAATGAAAATCTTTTTTTTAAACAATCGCACTTGATCAACAAGAGGGTATTAACTCAAAATTTAAAAATTTTCAGTAGAGTCAATAAACTATTTTATTTTACTACTACTTTCATATAAAGAAGAAGGGTAAAACTGTAGTTTTTTGGAGAAATTATAGTGAAAATGATGTCAGATTTTTACAATGGGTAGATAAGACCACTACACATCAATTTCTTCTAAAAAGTGAAAATTTAAAAATTTTGAGTTAATACCCTCTTGTTGAACAAGTGCGATATATGTCACCTTCTCCGAGAAAATGGACCTAGTGTATAAAAATAAAGTTTTGAGAAAATCTAAAAAAATTAAATTTTAATGTTATTTTCATTTTTATCGATTTTCACAAGTTCGTTTTGTATGTTTTTATTTCAAATACATTTTTATCAGAAATCTAACTCATTTCATCTTATTCTAAACACTTTTTTTGACACACTAGGTTCCTTTTCTCGGAAAAGGTCACATATATTGATTGAAAAGTTTGGGCAGTTTTGTGATCAACAATATCCGCAATTGAATAAATATCGTCACTTAAATTAAATATTGTTTTAATTTAACGAATATAAAATTCTCGAAAATCATGAAGTATAATTTTTCCCGAATTAGAGAGTGTGGTCAAAGATTCATGAGCAGCAATACCAATATATCATATTCTTTAATAAACATATATATTTTAATCTGAATGGTTGATTTCCCTTAAGCACTGGGATTTTAAAACATACATTTTTATGTAGTTGGAATAAAAAGTTTGCATTATATGCACTATTTCGATTTCGAATGTGACGCACATAAATTTATTTTTAAAATGCAAGTTTTGAAAACTGTTAGTCCTCAAAAATTACAAAAATTGAAATTACACATGAATTACACATGCAGCCAATTACACATCGGCTACACATAAAAATAAAAATTACACATGATATGTGTAATTACACCTGAAGTGGCAACACTGCAAGAAACACATGTTTTTTTTTTCATTTTGTTTTTGTGTAATATTTTTGTTTGTCAAAAACAGCTAACAAAACAGAAAGAAAAATAAGTCAAATAAGGTCAAGCACGACTATATGATACCCTTCACTACCAAGGTTAAATATGGACCAACAATTTAAAAAGTTTTCCTTTAGTCCTTAGAGCCATACATATATTCTATGTGCTATTTTTTTTTTTAAATTTCGAGTATTATCTGTGCAAAGTTTTGGTAATAAAATGCAATTATCTTAAGATTTAAAATACTTTTGAGAATGTGTCTTGTATGGGAGGCATGGTCAAATATGAACCGATTCCTACAAAATTACGTACACTGATAAAGGTTACCATAAACAATATTTATGCTGAATATTATTAAAATACAACTAAATTTTTGGCTGTGGCCAAAAACTTTATTCCAGAAAGCCATCCCTATGGCCGAATTTCATCAAATTATCTCTGAAGTACTTTGATAATAAACATGTTAGAAAAAGTGGAAAGTGTAAGTATAGAAAAAATTTCGAGACAATTGGTCTACATATGACCCTAGCTTTTATGTAAGTCCCATGATAACAAAAATTGAAAATAAACTTTTTAATTTCTTTAATATTGGATAACACTAAACAATTATTCAGTTATCAGTACTTTTTATGACGGCGCTGAACAATACTTAACGGCAATGAACAAATGACGTTAAAAGAGAAGAAAAGAAAAACACAAGAAGTGAAAAAGAAAAACAAAAATATTACTGTAATAATAAGAAAATAAAAATAAAGATACACAAAAAGCAATAGAAAGAAAGTAAATTTTCTTTTCAATAAAGAATATAAATTTTGCAGATTATACAAAATAAATTATTTGTACAAGTATCAGGTGAATCATCTAGAAAAATCGAAAAGAAAGAATTAGAGTGGAAAAGCAGTTAAGACAACATAAACACACCAACACTACTGAAGCCAGTCAATTAAAAGACAAAAGAACAAGAAGGTAGGGCTAGACGAAATGGTTGGTATTTTGGATGACACCTGCTTGCGTTACCCATTGGGAACACGCATAAAAATTGCGGAAAATTGTGGTACAGTACGCTATGTGGGAGAGGTATGTACAAAAAATCGATTTAATCATAAAAACAGAGGTTAGTAGTAATTATATTTGATTTTAATTAGGTTACAGGTTATCAGGGTACTTGGCTGGGCATCGAATGGGATGATCCCAAAAGAGGAAAACATAATGGCACTGTAGACGGTAAACATTACTTCTACACCTTGCACCCAACGGCCGGTAGCTTTATACGTCCCGGCAAGGTTGGCCCGTTCGAATCTTTAGAAGAAGCTGCACGTGAACGCTACTTGGGCTATACAGATAACGCCTTGGACAAGCAATTGTTCCGTGAAACTCAAGCCTCAATACAAGCTTCTTTGTTTGAAATTGTGGGCATGGATAAATTGGCACGCAAACAAAGCAAATTTGAGCAATTGTCAGAAATCAGTGCCGATAATCGTCCCATTAATTCTGCCGGCTACTTAAAGGAGTTCGTAACATTGACTAGCTTAAATTTGAGTCATACATTAATATGGAATTGGGAAATAATAGCTGACATATGTCAGCAGGTACCTACTTTAAGAGATTTGAATTTGAGGTATAAGTGAATTTTTTTTAACATTATTTAAAAAAGATAATTTCTAATTTTTATGTTTTCCTTTTAGTGGCAATCGTTTGGTTTTGCCAAGCGAGGCTGAAATTCCCGAATTATCTAAAGCTTTCGAAAACTTGAAATTTATAAATTTACGTAATTGTGGCTTCACAGATTGGTCTCATGTTTTGCAAACGGCTCGTCTATGGCCTATGGTGGAATCGTTGGGTCTACAGGAGAATCCAATAAGCGAACTAAGTGCTGTCAACACTAAAGAGATTTTCAAGAATTTAAAGTATGACTCAAAATCATTTCCTAAGTACATTTAATGTCGTCTGTTAGTCGGTCTGTCTGATCATTTTAATATTTTCGAAAAATTTTCATAGAAAAAAGCTAAATTAAAATTTTAATATTATATGCATTATTTAAAAGTGAAATAATTCGCTGTATTCCAAGAACTGAATTTTATTTCATTTTTCCTGCAGAGAACTGGATTTGCATCGCACAAAACTAATGGATTTTGATCAAGTCTGTAAATTGGGCAATATCAAAACTTTGGTTTCGTTAAACCTCATGGAAAATGGCATTGAAGAATTGAAACTACCCGATTGTGAATCAAATGAAAAATTAGACATATTCGTGGGCTTGGAACAGTTGAATCTACTCTATAATCCCATATGGAATGAAGCCGACGCGTTTAATGAGCTGGACAAATTACCAAAATTGAAAATGTTGTATAAGACACCACATCTAAAATCTGATTTTGATGAAATGTTTGCCAAAGCAGTTGCTTCGATCTCAAATTTACAAATACTTAACAAAATCAATTTGACTGCTGAAGAAAGGCGTGGGGCAGAATATGATATATGGAAAAAATATGCTCTTGAATGGCTACAAGCTTCAAAATCTTCCGAGACTTTAAAGGAGTTTTATAAAAAGCATCGCAACTATGCCAATATTATAAAAAGTATGTATTACACACTTATATAAAATATAAATATTTTAATAGCAATATTTTTTTTAGAATGTGGATCTCCAGCCGAATTTATACCAAATACCAATAAGAAAATCTCAAAATTAATTAAGATACGCATATTAAATACCCAAACAGAAGAAGTATGGGAAAAGAAATTTCCTCGTATGATTACAGTACAAACTTTACTTGGTCTAATTGTTAAAAATTTTCACATGGATTCCACAAATTATTCACCCCAATTAAGTTATATTGATCATAAATATCCCGATTTAATAGTACCTTTAGATAATTTATCTAAAACCCTGGACTTCTATTCCTTGCAAGAAAACGATACGGTTCAGGTTAAATGGTAAGATGATGTGAAACTTGAACAAAAATTATGTTGAGTGTTGAAAAAGGTTTAATTTAAATGATTGGGTGTGAGACCTTTCAAAATTTAAATTTAGTATTATATTTTCAATTATAGCAAGAAATATTTTTGAATCCATGGCCTTATATTGTATTTTTATATTTTTCTTTAATATTGTCTTTAACAACAAATTACTTTTATTATTGTACTGATTTATCATTTGGAACTTATTTTGCCAAGTACTAATTATTGCAAAATTAACAAACTATTTAATGTTTTTTCTTTTAAACATATATGTATGCAATTTAAATGATTAAAATTATTTGAAATATGTTAACAAATTTCAAGTGTTTTAATAGTTTGAAAGAAATACTATTTTTAAATATAGAAATTTATAAAACGGGTGTCTACAAAAACAGTCTTTGGGGTTTCTGAGAAATTTTTGTACCAGGGGAAAGGTATTGGAGTCTTGAATTGAAGAACATAGAACTGGACTATTTCTCCAAAAAAGTAACGAAAGCAACTATAAAATCTTAATTTAAGGAAGTTTAAAAAGTCGTTTCATTAAACTTAATATAACTAAAAATTTTATTCATTACACTCCTTAGTCTTGAAATCAAATGGGTATGAAATGAAAATATATTTTTTATATGCTTTTTTCTGCTATAATAGACTTTACACAAGTTTTACATACTTGCTCATCTCTGAAATATCATTGAAAAGTTTACTCTCACTGAACATATGTCATAACTGTTATACTTCATAATGTCAAAATCTGTAGTGTGTTGACTTGTCCGTTTTTGTTATGTATTTTTTTTGTTGAATGAGTTAGATTTGTATTAATATTTCAATTAAAAAAAGAAATCTATAATGTCAGACACTGATCAAGATCCCGTAGAGGTAATGCTTAAGAAAACTGGTTGCATTGAATTACATTATAAAGTACAGGAGTGTATAGCAGAAACCGGGGACTGGCGCAGCTGTCAGGATAAAGTGAAAGACTTCAAGGCCTGTATGCAAAGTTACGTGGATAATCAAAGTAAAAAATACGCACATCTTAAATAAACCAAAAAAACACTAAAAATCATGAAGTTATTACAATCTACACTTAAAATGGCCAAGGCTTTACATTGTAGTCCCACTAAACTGGCCCTGATCGTACGAGCCGATTTGAAAATGTCCAAAGGTAAAACAGCCGCCCAATGTGCACACGCCGCCGTGTTGTGTGTGCGAGAAGCTCAAATTAGTAAAAGTGAGCAAACTGTGGAGCTTTTAGAATCTTGGTTGGTTAAAGGTCAACCAAAAATTGTTCTAAAAGTCGATGGAGGCCTTGATGATCTACAAAAACTGAGTGAGAAGGCTTTAGAATATGGTGTGATATCGGCTATCGTGCATGATGCTGGTCGTACCCAATTGGCAGCTGGAACTGCTACAGTTTTGGGCCTAGGACCGGATACAGTTGAGAGAATTGACCAACTTGTGGGACATTTGAAATTATTGTAATAATTGAAAGTTATTAAATGCAATTTTGTAAACAAATTTTAAATAAATTTCATTAACAAATACTGATTATTATTTATTTAAATAGTATTATAAATACTAATCGAAAGAAGTGAACCGCCGTGATATAGCAGGTTAGTCATCCACCTAGCATACCAGAGGCCCCAAGTTCAATCCCCTGCCACCCCACTTGAAAAAATAAATTTTATGATCTAATAGTCGACACCCTTTACTATTGATTGCAGACAAACGGACATGGTCAAATTGACTACGAGTCTACAGATATACTTAATGGGTCTTAGACAAATATTTCTATAAGTAAATTCCTAGACATCTAAATTTTATTGAGCACAAAAACGCATGGCTTGAATTTATTAACTTATTTAAATATAAATAACTTTTTAACACTATTCAATTTGAAATAACACTTTCTAGTACTTCTGGTTTTTGTCAGTTTTCGCGACTTGTGAACCTTTTCTTTTGACATTTTCTGATTATAATTTAGCATACACATTTTTGAATAAATATTTATATTTTTACAACAAAAAAAAAAAAAAAAAGAAGAAAACACATAAGATAATATCCCTTGCTAATTTTCCTTGTCCTCCTTAGGCTGTTCTTTGGGACGGGTGGCTATGGTAAATGATATAGGCTTCCCAAAAGTTTCTACTAAGTCGGAAGTAACACGTTCTGTGATTTGCCTTAGTCTGCCATTAGATTCGCCACAAATTAAACGCTCGATTCTCTTGCTAGGGCAAATAACCTCTACCGAAGCATATATGGTATCTGAAATTATAACAATTTATATAAAATTAGATTTTGACTTAACTTAATAGCCAAACTCACAATTTGTTGTAAATAGTCTACCATCGTTATGTTTAGAAATTGGCATAGCAAATAAAAAATATGGATTTGCAAATACTAAGACGCTAGACTTTTCCAACGGGTTCTGAACTTGGCTTATGAATTTTAAAGCTTCTTAACTGTTTTCAACACTATAATATTCCATGAAAGTTTTGAGATTATAGGGAATCTCTTGGGGTAAATAATCCAAGAGGCGAGCTCTAACACTTTCAACTATTAATTCTTCGGGAGTTTCATCACTGAAGGTATCACTGGAATATTGCCAAGGTTTTGTTTTGGCGGCTTCAATCAGAAAGTCCTAGGAAAATTGTATATGAAAGTAATATGTATTTTTGTGTATCGTTCGGAATGTTACGGTATTAATAACTTACATGCACATCGTTTAATCCATTGCCTGTTATTGAAGAAACCAAAAAAACTTCACTAAAATTCCGCCAACTTCCTTCCGTTTTAACCAGGTCTCCAAACTCCACAGCAGAGTCTTTAGTTTTTTCGTTAGTATCTTCCAGTTTTCGTTCGTCTTGCAAACGTTTTCTATTCGATTTTGTTTGCTTCTTTAAGCCCGTTAATGTGTCATTCGTTAGCAGACGTATGAGTTCCAGGGTTATACGTTTTGATTTTAAAGCATCAATTTTGTTTAATATTAAAATACTCGGTAGCTGCGGATAGGCTTTTAAACTATCAATTACTGTGGGATGCAATTGTTTGCGTGTCCACGAATTGGCAACATCATGTATGACAGCAATCATATCGGCATGCTGGATGGCATGACGATATGAACTTTTGAACGATTGTTCCAATTTGTGTTTCTTCATATCTTTTTGTGTTACCAAGCCGGGTGTATCGTAGAAGATCAGCTGAGTTTGCCCGGTTGTGTAAATGGCTTTATTTGATTTACGGGTGGTGTGAACTTTGCTAGATGTGGGACAAACCTAGACAAACTTTATTACAACCAATATTCCTTGTTTTAATTCTTACTTACTCTATGATTAATTAAATTATTGATAAAGGTGCTTTTGCCGACATTTGGAACACCTATGACCGCAATACTTAAAGTCTTTTGTTTTGCTGACTGCTGTTCCTTTAACTTTTCTTTGGCGGCCGCTTCCTGTTGATTTTCTTCATGTCTGGTAACAGCAATACAATAACTTCTTGGTTGTAGTAAACAAACAAGAGATGAATTATTGAAAATTTTATAACTTTTTGATAAATTTAATAGATTATTTAATAACAATTTCATTTTGAAAACGATGAATGCATGTGAGAATAATGTTTATTTGCAATTAACTCTCAGCTGTTTTTCATTTAACTGTTATACAAGGTAGCCAGATGGGAGTAATAATAGAGAATCTATAACAATTTAATGAGAAAGAAGCCGTTATTTTTAAAAATGAACAGACCAGATGAGAAAAAAAAACTTAAATCTGGCAATACTTTTTTACAGTCGTTATTTTTAATATTAAGAGAAGTGTAACAAAATCTGATTTTTCTGAAAATTTTACCAGATTTTAGTTTTTCTGTGATTTTGTTTCGTCTTAATTTTAAAAATAACGTTTTCTTTCTCATTAAAATGTTAGATTCTCTAAAACCTCTGGCAGTATTTTTATGTATGTATTCATGTTTCCTTAAAATATCGTTATTTAAAACCCTTCACCACTAAGGTCAAATGTGTTATTTTTCCTGTATAAAGACAAATATTTGCTAAATTTTGCCGATTTCAACGAAATTTGGTACAGTGATTTAAGTTTACATAAGCAGTATCTGTTTAAAAAAAAAAATATTGATATTTGTGGCCAATATAGCAATTCCCGGAAGTGGGACCTATGGGGGGTACCATAAATAATGGGCCGATTTTGACCAATTTCAATAGCCATGGTCCCATTATCAAAAAAATTATCTGTGCCAAATTTCATCAAATTATCTTTAGAATTGCGACCTGTAGTTTGATTACAAGGTTTACATGGGGGTCCAGCCAGCCAGCCGTCCAGCCAGCCAGACGGACGGACGGACGGACGGACGGACATCGCTAAATCGACTCAGAAAGTGATTCTAAGTCTATTGGTATACTAAAAGGTGGGTCTACGACAAATATTTCTATGCGTTACAAACATCAGCACAAACTTATAATACCCTTTCCACCTATGGTGGTGAAGGGTATCAAAATAAAAGAAAAAGAGAAACTGTTATTTCTGCAAGTAAAGCGTTTTCACTAATAATAAAATTGTTATAGAAACGTAAATATTAAAGATGATGAAATTTTTTTTAATATATATTAAGTATAATTGTTAAGTATGTATAATTGTTACAAATATATAATCTCATTACCTATTTTAAATCTTTTATGATAAACCCTGTTCGAAGGGAACAGGGATTTGTAATTTTGCATTTTTGATCCTAGATTAGTTCTGTACACACATTTACGTGATGCCTGTTTCACATTTTGGGTGACCCTGTGGTCTGCCCAACCAACTATACAAGTATAACAATAGACAATGCATCTTTAAAGAAAGCAGAAAGATTATATATATCTCAATCCACTGTTAACTGCCGCCTATGGAAATTAGGGAGTCAACTATGGAAGTTACTAATGACCCGACCTAATATTTAATTAAGACAATAAATTGTAAACTTTTAAATCAAATGTTTGGAGGCTACAATGTAAAAAATACATTAAAAAGCTAATTATTACATTACAATTTTTATTGTTGTAAATATTTAAATTTATATCTAGGAAGTGCAATACGTGTAAATAGAGTTGAATACGCCTAAACAAGTTTTTAGTTGCATAAAATTTACAGATATAAATAAAAATTAACTTAGATATAACATAAAAAATGTAAAATTATAATCAAAACGTCATAACTGATGTCATTATCATGATATGCGAACTTGATTGACTTGGGGTTTTAGCCTTCAATAACCCATTGTGCAACTTATTTATGTGTTCACAACTTCAAAATGAAAAGTGATTTATTCATGCCGTAAATATTGGAAAATGCTACTTTCATATTATGTAGGGGAATTTTCAAATATGTACTTTATCTGAATCAATCAGATCCCCCCTTTCAAAATCTGGCAACCCTGATCCTAAGTTGTGTGTACCGAAAAAATTATAGAAGTATTAAAAATTATTTTATTATACCCTTCACCACCATAGGTGGAAAGGGTATTATAAGTTTGTGCTGATGTTTGTAACGCATAGAAATATTTGTCTTAGACCCTTTTAGTATACCAATAGGCTTAGAATCACTTTCTGAGTCGATTTAGCGATGTCCGTCCGTCCGTCTGGCTGGCTGGCTGGACCCCCATGTAAACCTTGTAATCAAACTACAGGTCGCAATTCTAAAGATAATTTGATGAAATTTGGCATAGATAATTTTTTTGGCAATGGGACCATGGCTATTGAAATTGGTCAAAATCGGTTAATTATTTATGGTACCTCCCATAGGTCCCACTTCCCGGAATTTATATATTGGCCACAAATATCAATATGAAATTTAAAACAGATACTGCTTATGTAAACTTAAATCACTGTATCAAATTTCGTTGAAATCGGTCCACATTTGACCATAGCTCCCATACAAACTCTTCTTTAAAAACGCACTAAATGAGACAAAAAATCACTAAAACGCTCGTAAATCTAAAGATAATGAAAATTTTGAGTTTATTTTTCGCATACATAATTTTTGTAACAACTGTAGTCAACTTGCCAAATTTCGAGATAATCGGTCCACATTTGACTCTAGCTCTCATATAAGTGCAAATGACGGAAACAGGTTGAATATATAAGTTTTGAGAAAATGTTTGTATGATGGCAAAATTTAGCAAATATTTGTCTTTATACAGGAAAAATAACACCTTTGACCTTAGTGGTGAAGGGTACCGTATGGTCGGCTTGACCGACTATAGCGCTTTCTTACTTGTTTTTAATTATGAAATAAATTATTACAGACACTTTGGTTTCAGCAAATGACGTAGATTTCAATTGAAACTTAATATTGTAGCTTTATTTTTTTTGCAAATTTGATTTATTAATTGATTTTCTATATTCTAAGATTGATAGATGAAAAGATCTATTGATCGATCTATCAATGGGTGAGTGGCATTTACCAATAATTGTTATGACTATAAATCAATATTTTATTTTTGTATTGAATTGAATTGAGGAAAAAAATACTATGAGTTTGAGACAAAATTAATCTGTCATAAATGAATTTATACGAATGGCTGGTAGATAAAGTAAATTTCTTAACAAGAATTTATTCATAAGCATTTTAAGAGAACATGGAACACAATTTTAATTATTTTAACATTAAATAAGTATTAAAAGTAAATTTTTGAAAACTTTTCATTAAAACTATTTTTTTTTTAAATTTCCTATAAACAGTAAATTTTTTAAAAATTTACTATAAAAAGTAAATTTTTTAAAAATTTCCTATAAATAGTAAATTTTTTAAAAATTTCCTGTAAAAAGTAAATTTTTTAAAAATTTCCTATAAAAAGTAAAATTTTTAAAAATTTCCTATAAAAATTAAATTTTATAAAAATTTCCTATAAATAGTAAATTTTTTAAAAATTTCCTGTAAAAAGTAAATTTTTTAAAAATTTCCTATAAAAATTAAATTTTATAAAAATTTCCTATAAAAAGTAAATTTTTTAAAAATTTCCTATAAAAAGTATATTTTTGAAAAATTTCCTATAAAAAGTAAATTTTTAAAAAAATTCCTATAAAAAGTAAATTTTTGAAAAATTTCCCATAAAAAGTAAATTTTTGAAAAATTTCCCATAAAAAGTAAATTTTAGAAAAATTTCTCATCAAAAGTAAATTTTTGAAAAATTTCCTTTAAAAATTAAATTTTGAAAAATTTCCTTTAAAAAGTAAATTTTTGAAAAATTTTCTATAAAAAGTAAATTTTGGAAAAATTTCCTATAAAGAAAATTTTTGAAAAATTTCTTCTAATTCCTAAATTTTTTAAAAATTTTTTCTAACTCCTAAATTTTCGAAAATTTTCTTCTAAATAGTATTTTTTTAAATATTACCTGTTAATGGTTTTTTCTGAAAAGTTACTTTCTAAAATTCTTCATTAACTTCTTCTCTTACCCAATAAATAGCGTTAAAAGATTAATGCATTTAGTCGCTTGAGGCGATGCATTAGGGCGTATGATTAATATTAATTGTTAAAATTTAATAAATGTTGATATTGTTATTAACTTGTTTCATATTGTTTTCTAAAAATTTAACATTTTATGAGTCTCTTTGTCTAAAATTTTAAATCTTTTAAACGTTATAAATTCTCTTGTTTTTAATTTATTAAAAAAAATAAACAGACACGTTTTTATACAAATTTTGTTTTTATTTATTTCAGAATTACATTCGTAAAAAAATCGTCGTCTCGGTTTGCAAGAGAAACAAACAATCACGATTGGAAATAAATCAAAGTAAATTTGTTGTTGCTTTTAAAACGCACATGAAAATGATAAAAATATTTAACAAAAATTATTGTCATTTCAGAACTTATTAAATCAACGTTAGAGTCAGCAGCTAAACGAAATTCGTTCGCTCTTGAGGCTGGAGCGAAAAAACGCGAGTGCGCGATTTTAAGTTTTTAAGACGGGACGTATGATTTTAAGTTAAATTTAATTATTTGAAAACAAATTCATTTTCGAATTTGATTGATTCATTGAAAAATTCTTTGTTAATAATAATTGTATCAATTAATTAGAAGTGAATGAAGTGTTTTAAATTTAAATAAATTGAATTTACAAAAAAAAAAAAAAATCATGTGAAACATTTTATTGTTTTAAAAAATTTCTTTTTTGAAAAATTATAGCAAAAATTTTAATCTGTTATAAAATGATAATAAATTTAATTGTGTTTTATTTAAATTAAAAAAGTAAATAAAACCCCAAAAATGCCTTAATTGCTTAAGTATTTATCAATATTTATGATCTAAAAAAAGTTTGTTTAATTAAAATTTAAATAAAAAGTTTGTGATAATAAAGAGTGACGCATTTGCTAAAATGAATTCTAAAGAAATCTGATCAGTTTTGGGTGACATTTGGATCATCAAAAGAAAATAAGTGAAATTTGGAAAATATTATTAAAAGCAAGTAAAAATAATACCATATACATATGTTCCATTCGAAAACTGACATTTTATTGGAATTTTCGAAAATTCACTATTTATTGCAAATTTTTCGAAAATTGAATATATATAGGAAATTTTTAGAAATTTACTATATATGGGAAATTTTTCAAAAATTTTCTATTAATAGAAATTTTTCAAAAATTTACTATTTATGGGAAATTTTTCGAAAATTTACTATATATAGGAAATTTTTCAAAAATTTACTTTTTATGGGAAATTTTTCAAAAATTTACTTTTTATAGGAAATTTTTTAAAAATTTACTTTTTATAGGAAATTTTTCAAAAATTTACTTTTTATAGGAAATTTTTCAAAAATTTACTTTTTATAGGAAATTTTTCAAAAATTTTCTTTTTATAGAAAATTTTTAAAAAATTTACTATTTATAGGAAACTTTTCAAAAATTTACTATTTATAGGAAATTTTTCGAAAATTGACTTTTTATAGGAAATTTTTCGAAAATTTACTTTTTATAGGAAATTTTTCGAAAATTTACTATTTATAGGAAATTTTTTCAAAATTTACTATTTATAGGAAATTTTTCCAAAATTTACTATTTATAGGAAATTTTTCCAAAATTTACTATTTATAGGAAATTTTTCCAAAATTGACTATTTATAGGAAATTTTTCCAAAATTGACTATTTATAGGAAATTTTTCAAAAATTTACTATTTATAGGAAATTTTTCAAAAATTTACTATTTATAGGAAATTTTTCAAAAATTTACTATTTATAGGAAATTTTTCAAAAATTTACCATTCTCAATTGATTCAATTACCAACGAACACTCCATTTTTATATAGATAGATAGATTTTACGAAAATTGAAAATTGACTATTTATGGGAAATTTTTTAAAAATTGAAATTATTAAAAAATTTATTATTTATGTGAAATTTTTCGAAAATCATATGAATTATGAAAAATCATGTTACCCATTAATTTACTTTTAATTTGTCTAAATTATTCATTCTAAATTCCATTAGGGCAAAATTAAAAATAATGGTCTAAATCAAAAGTTGATATTTCAACACTAAACATTTAAAATTATTGTTGTGGCACCGCAAAGAACTAAATTTAAACATATAATTTATTAGCTTTCATTTGTTTATAAATTGAAGAAATAAATAACACTTAATATTTGTGCAAAAAAATGTATCGAATGTTTATTTAAAACTGACCAATGTTGAGGAATTTTGAAATTTTCAACTTTTTGCACACACCCATTTTTGTGGGCTTTAAGGGGTGATTAATTGTTTAGATTAATGGACAGATGCTTTTTATTTTTTATAATGAATACAAATTTCTTCAAATTAAAGAAGAAAAAATTCTTCATATGGACTAAAAATTTACTTAATTGAAGAAAATAACTCTTCATTTTATAGAAACTTTTCTTCGTATTGAAAAATAATTTAATTAAATTGAAGAAAATATTCTTCAATTAAAAAAATTTTTCTATTAAAAAAATTTTTCCATATTAAAGAAAAATTTCTTAACATTGAAGAAACTTGTCTTCATATTGAAGAATAAATTTTAAAGGAAAATTAAAGAAGATTTTTTGATATGAAATGTTCATTTAAATGATCAATTTTTCCATGCTAATTATAATTTGTCCCAATTTCTCATAAGAAAATTACACTTTCATTAATGAAAATGACAGAAATATGACCTCTTCAGTAAAAAAAAACTTTAATTTACAATAAAATTTTGAAAAGTCATTTTGTTCTCAATTAATATTTTATATCATTAAACAATTTACAAGAACTCTTATGAGCTAAAGCAAATCTTAAGTCCACATAAACTCCACCCATTATTAAATCCTTAACCACAATATTTTAAACAAATCTTGTGAAAAATCTTCTAAAGGAAATGAACATAAAAAACAAACCTTAACCAAAAAAAAAAAACACAATATCATCCACCAGGAGGAGTAGGACCTTCCTCATTCCCCCTAAAACGTTTGATAGTAAAATTTACGTCACAAAACACTTGTCATCAACAAGTTTTAAGATTGATTGTGTACGAATCTAGAAACAACTAACTTAAATATTGAAATTTCTAAAAAAAAATTTCAAAAATTTTCATATTTTTATAGGAAATTTTTCCAAAAATTCCTATTTTTATGGGAAATTTTTCAAAAATTTCCTATTTTTATAGGAAATTTTTCAAAAATTTCCTATTTTTATAGGAAATTTTTCAAAAATTTCCTATTTTTATAGGAAATTTTTCAAAAATTTCCTATTTTTATAGGAAATTTTTCAAAAATTTCCTATTTTTATAGGAAATTTTTCAAAAATTTCCTATTTTTATAGGAAATTTTTCAAAAATTTCCTATTTTTATAGGAAATTTTTCAAAAATTTCCTATTTTTATAGGAAATTTTTCAAAAATTTCCTATTTTTATAGGAAATTTTTCAAAAATTTCCTATTTTTATAGGAAATTTTTCAAAAATTTCCTATTTTTATAGGAAATTTTTCAAAAATTTCCTATTTTTATAGGAAATTTTTCAAAAATTTCCTATTTTTATAGGAAATTTTTCAAAAATTTCCTATTTTTATAGGAAATTTTTCAAAAATTTCCTATTTTTATAGGAAATTTTTCAAAAATTTCCTATTTTTATAGGAAATTTTTCAAAAATTTCCTATTTTTATAGGAAATTTTTCAAAAATTTCCTATTTTTATATAGGAAATTTTTCAAAAATTTCCTATTTTTATAGGAAATTTTTCAAAAATTTCCTATTTTTATAGGAAATTTTTCAAAAATTTCCTATTTTTATAGGAAATTTTTCAAAAATTTCCTATTTTTATAGGAAATTTTTCAAAAATTTCCTATTTTTATAGGAAATTTTTCAAAAATTTCCTATTTTTATAGGAAATTTTTCAAAAATTTCCTATTTTTATAGGAAATTTTTCAAAAATTTCCTATTTTTATAGGAAATTTTTCAAAAATTTCCTATTTTTATAGGAAATTTTTCAAAAATTTCCTATTTTTATAGGAAATTTTTCAAAAATTTCCTATTTTTATAGGAAATTTTTCAAAAATTTCCTATTTTTATAGGAAATTTTTCAAAAATTTCCTATTTTTATAGGAAATTTTTCAAAAATTTCCTATTTTTATAGGAAATTTTTCAAAAATTTCCTATTTTTATAGGAATTTTTTCAAAAATTTCCTATTTTTATAGGAAATTTTTCAAAAATTTCCTATTTTTATAGGAAATTTTTCAAAAATTTCCTATTTTTATAGGAAATTTTTCAAAAATTTCCTATTTTTATAGGAAATTTTTCAAAAATTTCCTATTTTTATAGGAAATTTTTCAAAAATTTCCTATTTTTATAGGAAATTTTTCAAAAATTTCCTATTTTTATAGGAAATTTTTCAAAAATTTCCTATTTTTATAGGAAATTTTTCAAAAATTTCCTATTTTTATAGGAAATTTTTCAAAAATTTCCTATTTTTATAGGAAATTTTTCAAAAATTTCCTATTTTTATAGGAAATTTTTCAAAAATTTCCTATTTTTATAGGAAATTTTTCAAAAATTTCCTATTTTTATAGGAAATTTTTCAAAAATTTCCTATTTTTATAGGAAATTTTTCAAAAATTTCCTATTTTTATAGGAAATTTTTCAAAAATTTCCTATTTTTATAGGAAATTTTTCAAAAATTTCCTATTTTTATAGGAAATTTTTCAAAAATTTCCTATTTTTATAGGAAATTTTTCAAAAATTTCCTATTTTTATAGGAAATTTTTCAAAAATTTCCTATTTTTATAGGAAATTTTTCAAAAATTTCCTATTTTTATAGGAAATTTTTCAAAAATTTCCTATTTTTATAGGATATTTTTCAAAAATTTCCTATTTTTATAGGATATTTTTCAAAAATTTCCTATTTTTATAGGATATTTTTCAAAAATTTCCTATTTTTATAGGATATTTTTCAAAAATTTCCTATTTTTATAGGATATTTTTCAAAAATTTCCTATTTTTATAGGATATTTTTCAAAAGTTTCTAATATTTATTAGAAACTTAAAATTTTAGCAATTCCTATAGATTATTTAGGGCTCTTTCCCAATAAAACCAAAAGTGGCAAAATCATGCAAAAAATTAAAATCAACAATTTTACACACAAACTTCATGAAAATGAGAAAAAGCAACAGTTTGTTGCAGATTTAATGACAAAAAAAAATAATAACAGCTCCACCTCCAATAAGGGCAAATAGACAAACGAAGGGACAGACAGATGCAATAGATGAAATGGTTTATCAAACATTTAAACTATTTACAACTAACTCCCCTCCTTAAAATAAATCTAGGAAAGTGAAGCTCTTCCTATTCATTTACATATCCTTTTGATAAACATTTATCGTTACCTTTATAAAATCTTGATGAAACCAATACTCCCCCCTTATCACCACCTTCTCATTCTATTTCTCTACCCTCATAATTCAAACATTCAGGCTCACACATCATTATCATCATACACGCATTTGTAACAGTTTAATGATAAAATAACAGTAAAAAAAACAAATACAACAACAACCAGACGAAGGATATGATTCGTAACATGTGCGCGCATTTTATATCATACCATACGACAAACGCATACAATAAATGAAGGGATATTCATTTATCCATTCCATCTTTCTAGCACATCCTTCTCAATTAAATATTGCTCCTATTGTCGTCTGTCCGTCTATCTGTCCTCCATATAGTAAATTCGCTAGTGGAATCATCCATTCGGTTGCTGCTCGAGAGTATAAAAAGGCCAAACTTTTGCTTTGAAATTGTCAGTCCGCTTTGTGCGTTACGGGATTTTGTAACGTTTTATTTTTCAAATTTTGGTTTTTCGAAAAAAAGTGTTAATATTTAATAAAAAAATCTAAATTTCTTATATAAAAGTGAATAATTTTATTAAAAAAAAACTACAAAGAAAAAACTCTAATAAATTTTATTTACTTTTTTAATTTGTTAAATTTTTTTTTAATATTTAAATATTTTTTTAATGTAAGTGGATTTAAAAAAATAAAAGAAAACTTTTTTTAAGTTTTGTCATAATTTGTAATATATAAATTTATATAGTATATATTTCTGGAAAATTTTAGGGCTTCATATCTCGAAAACTTTGAGTTTTTTTTTAATGTGCTCAGATTTTTAATTAGTGTCTTCTAATTATAAAAATCCCTTAACAAGAATAAAAAATTCCTTTAAAAGAAAATTATATTCTAAAAATTTCCAAGTCTATATATCTTGAAAACTAAAAAAACATCTAGTGGTTTCTTCGCTAAACATGACCAATCCAGTTTCATCGTTTCTTCGCGATATCAACTCGTATTGGCGTTTTTTTTGAAAAACTTTTTGTGAATAATATTACAGAGTTATTGAGTTCAGGTTCTTAACTAAATCTAGTTCTGCTTAGAGAAAATTTTAGAAAAGACGCTAAGCATAGAGACATCCTAAGCCCTAAGTTTATTACCTGCCACTGCTCTAGAGATTTTTAAATATGCCTCTAAATGGGAAATCAGTATATCGTAATCATATAAATAAGATACAAATCAAAATATATTCCAAAAATTAAATTATTTTAAAATTTCATTTCCTAATATCTTGAAAACTTATCAGAGAATTTTAAAATGTTACCAGATTGAATCAGTTTATACGAATTTTATAAACGAGATACATTTCAATAATAAAAATAATTTCTAAATTAAAATCCCCAAAAATATATTCTTAAAAAATTACAAGCCATAATATCTCGAAAACTTATTAGAACATTGTTTTAAATAACCTCAGATTTGAAATTGTTATGTTCGTACTATGGAAATGACTTTCAAAATTAAATATAAACAAAATTTCTTCTTAGATTTAAAAAAAGCAAAATCTTTTAAAAAGTCTGAAGACTTAATATCTCGAAAACTGCTTAAGTTATTAAAAAAAAAAATTAAACATCATTTATCAAATTATGGACATAAATTAAATTCCAAACAGATAATATTCTTTCAAAAATCTCAAGTTTTAATAACTAAAAGACTTATCAGGTAATTTTAGAAATGTCTTTTGATTTGAAATCAGAAATATAAATATATAGTATAGAAACAAGATTAATGACTAAAATAAGCAAAAATTCACAGATTAAGCAAAAAGAAAATAATGTTCTTAAAAATTCACAAAGTCTAGTGTCTCAAAAACTTATCAGTGAATTTTAAAAATATTGCCAGATTCAAAACCAAGAATAAAAAAAATTCTTAATAAATATCAAAAAACCTTTAAAAAAATAGTATTAATATCTCCAAAACTGATTACAGAATTTAAAAAAATATCACCAGATTTAATAAGATTATATTATTCTTGACTCCCAGTGGAGCATAGGGCCTCAAATGATGAGATACATATCAATAATCAAAAAAAAGGTTTAAAAAGCTAAGATTTAGGAACTAAATACTTTCTTCCTTTCTTAGCCGATGTCAACCCAAAAAGTGCTAACAAACCTAGTCCATGGCAGGAAATTTAAAGGCTACGGTTTTTGAACTACATACATATTACCTGATTCTAGAACAGTTTCAAAAATTTAAAAACTGTAGGTATTCTATAAAAGAAGCTATGGAAAGATTTCAGAATCTAATAGAAAAATATAGAGCTTGTTAAAATTTCGTTTACTCTTGAACCGATTTAAAAGAATATATAAAGTTGATTTCAATTCATAAGAGTGATCTCCCGATTCCAAATAAAGTTTGAAATGTTTTTGTTTTAAACAACTTAAGTATTTGAAAATAAAAGATGCCTGATATCTCCAATACTATCGAGCCGAAAAATAATGAATAAATGGGATGATATTTTGGAAAATCTGAGAAAAAATGTTTAACTTTTTGAATCAAAAATGTACTCAAATTATGACTTCACTTCTGCTGATTGAATTTGAGTTTCCAAAACTTATTTGGAAACAACAATTCATACTAAAATCTAATTTTTTGATAGAGCCATATGGGCAAAAATCACAATAAAAAATTTAAAAATTCGTACTAAACCCTAATTTTTTAAAAAATTTTATATAAAAACATAAAACCTCAATTATCTTGGAAACTAAAGCAAATAGAGCCATCTGGACAAAATCTGTGATCACTAAAAAAAAAATTCAAAATTCGTAGTAAACCTATTTTTTTAGAAAATTTTTGTATGAAAACATAAAACCTCAATTATTTTGGAAACTAAAGCAGATAGAGCCATTTGGGCAAAAAAATTTGTACTAAAAGCTAATTCTTTGAAAAGATACAAATCAAATTTTACATACAAAATTTTTACTATATAAGCAATTAATAATTCCAAATTTCGTTATGAATTAGAGGGAATGTTTTAGACTAGATTTTCTTAATTTTTCCATTTTCAGATCAATTCTTGTTAGTTTTTGCCTTAGTTTAAGTTGAAAATATCTACAATTAATAATATACTTTGGATTCGATATGGGTTTGTGACAAAAAATTTACTGACATTTTAGTAACGGAAATAATTATTGAAACAGACAAATCCAATAAAAAGTTTCACGCTTCTGAAAATTAATAATTTTACGAGTGTTTAACATTTGACAAATTTGTATATATACGGCTAGAAGTTAACATTTCATATTAGATATTATGTTTGTTCCTGTACTTTAACGAAACGACCCCAACTTACTCAAACGTGTTCCCGTACAAAAATTTTCAATATAAATTGTTGTTTTTGAGCAATTTCTGGCAACTTCGGACTGTTTTGGGTAGTTTCGTTAGAGCAGGGGAACAAACATAATATGTTTGTTCCCGTACTCTAACGAAACTACCCAAACTTACTCCAAATTGTTCCCGTACAAAATTTTCAATACAAATTGTTGTTTTTTTTGGGTAATTTCTTACAACTTCGGACTATTTTGGGTTGTTTCGTTAGAGTACGGGAACAAACATAATAATAGGCAATAAGAACATCAAAAATTGTAAATTTTTTTCATAGATTTACAAAATTTTTTTTTTCTAAATTTTGAGTTGTTCTATCATATCTCAAAAACGATATATCCCATTCTATTAAAAACTACATACATGAATTAGGAACAAAATTCGCCTTAAGACGTGGAAACACAACATTTTAGTGTGATCAACAATTTAAGAGTTATTCATATTAAAATATTGAAAAAAACATTTTTTTTGTTTCGAAATACAAAAAAAAAAAATGTCAAAAATTAATAAAAATCCAAAATGACAAAAACTTAACGTAAAACTAGGAATATTTCAAATACTATAAGTCTTATATTATGAAAATCCATTAGTACCTATTAATAAAAATTTTATTGAGAATAACGTGAAACTATCCAATTTTAAACAAAAAATTTTTGATAAAAATCTTTATATTAAAAAAAACAAGTAATAAAAGCTATAGTCAAAAACATTTTTTGATAGTCAAGCCTGACTATATCATACCTTTTACTACTAAGGTCAAATATGGACCAACAATTTAACAAGTTTTCCTTAAGTCTTAGAGACATACATACATATACTATGTTATGCTATTTTTTAAAAATTTTCAAGACATGTCATTTCCGGCTAAGGGCCTGATATGGGAGCTAGGGTCAATTGTGGACCGATTGTTAACAAATTTTGGTTATTAATTTATATTTTCAAAATATTTATCTGTGCAAAGTTTTAGTAATCAAATGCATTTATCTTTAGAGTTATAAATATTTTTGTACTTTTATGTGTATATAAATGTCTTTTAAGAACGTGCCTTGTATGGGAGGTATGGACAAATATCAAATATACATTAGGTACACTGATTAAGGTTACCATAGGCAATATTTGTGCTGAATATTATTAAAATACAACTAAATTTGTGACTGTGAAGGACCAAAAACTCTATTCCGGGAAGACATCCCTATAGAAGGTACCCGAAATAGTAATCTGATTTCACCCAAAAAGTATAGGGATTGTCCTTGCACCAAAAAATGAGCCTGTGTCAAATTATCTTTAAAGTTACGACATGTACAATGATAACAAGCTTACATGGATAACCGGCCAGCCAGTCAGCCGGACGGACATCGTTAAAACAACTCAGGGAGTGATTTTAAGTCGATTGGTATACTAAAAGGTGGGTCTCAGACAAATATTTCTATGCGTTACAAAGATCAGCACAAACCCAATATACCCTTTCCATCTGTGAAGGTGGTGAAGGGTATATTGAAGTAGGTACAGGTCGTAATTTTTTAAAGCTTGCTGAAAATAAACAAAATCGTTCATAGTTTTGGGGTATCTCCCAAGCGATTTTTCCCGGAATATAGTTTTATGATGTTCAAAGCCACAAATTTGCCCTTGTATTTATGAAATTTGACACAAACATTTTTTGATAATTTGCTTTTGAAATTGGCCAAAATCGGTCTATTATTTCGGGTACCTGCCATAGGTCTCACTTCCCGAAACTGAGATTTTGGCTTCAAACTCCTGTATATTTTTATGAAAGTTATAAGAAATATAGCTTATATAAACGAAAATCACCGTAACAAATTTTGTTGAAATCGTTTCATATTTGACCAAAGCTTCCACATAAGATATTCTTTTAAGAGCCACTTTAATGCTTTGAAATTCACAAAAACTCGCCTAAATATCTAGAAAGATAATGGCAATTTTGTTTTTTTTTTTGGAGCACATACAATTTCTTGTATAAACTTTTATCAAATTGCCAAATTTCGAGAAAATCTATCTACATTTGACCCCAGCTCCCATATATGAAAAAATGACGGAAATGGCTTAAATACAAAATTGTGTGTTTTTACTTTAGTTACTTTATTGTTAACAAATTCATTATTTATTCATGGATTTTCTAGAAATAAAATTTATTTTCTTAAGAGTATTCGCAGTTTTAACCCCTTTGCTTATCAGTTTTCGCAACGAAGTTCGCTTCCAACTGTTCGCACACAACTTGAACTAAACAAACCAGTTTTGATAATTATGTTAGGCACAGAAATTTTACCACGAGTCAGACTCGTGGAAATACGTCAAGGGGTTAAGATCATTTAGTAAAAATTTTAGGTTTTTGTTATCTTAAATTTTATTTGGATTTTAAAAAAAATAAAAAATACAAATTTTAAATAAAAAGAAAATTTTGGAGTGTAAATAACTTCAAATTTGTTGAATATATAAAGACTTAAAGACACTTTTATTGGCTATTATATTCTGGGATTTTCAACAAAATCGAACAAACCTTTAAAAGGTATTATGATGTGGATCAGTCTTTTCAAAAATGCTAAAAATTAACCAAACAATTTCAGTATTGAAAATTATACTACGAGTATATTTGTGACAGCGCATAGTGAAAGGGACCGAAGGGTAAAAAAATAATGTAAAAAATAATATTGAAATCTTTAAAATGGCTCTCCTAAACAAAACCGGTTTGTACCCTTAGGTCCCTATCTATTTTGCTCGTCACATATACATATACATGTATATTGAAATTTGTAATATACAACAAATTTCGGCCCATTTTAGTGATTTTATTGGGATAGGGTCTCATGTCTTTATATTTAAACAAATTTAAAATTGTTCTTTAATTTCTTTTTGTACCTTTAAGCGTGACATATTGTAATTTATATGATTTTTTTTATTTATTTATTTTTATTAAACAAACCATTGACTTTAAAGGCCAATAATAATTTACGCGGAAATTTATTAAATACCATTTATTATAATTACTTCTGTTTGGTCATTGAAAAAGTGTAATCCCAACCAAATGTTGACATTGTCATTGGAGGTGGTTACGGTCATGGCCAGTTACAAAAATGAGGAAAAAAACAGTTAAATGAAAACGAAACTGTTATTTCGAGGAAAAAAAAAAGATTTTTATACGCACTTTCATATGCCACAAAAAGTCATCAGGAGAGACAAACATAATTAACTAACAACAAACAGCAGGAGATAATGACAATGATAACAACAACAAAAAGGCAACCACGATATCAGATTGCGAATTTTACAATTTCAAAATCCCATAAGAACGAGGATGGTAGGAAATGGGTTTTTAAGATGTAGTTCAATCATTAAATCTTAGGTTTTTTTATTAAGGCAATTCAATTCTAATTCTTATACAAACAAATTTTCAATTAGATATGGGTCTTTTCATTAATCATGGAACCTAAGGTAGTTCCATTTTTATCAAGAACTTACATAAGTCAATCGTGTCTAACTTATTTGTATGTATATAGTCAATTGTGGCTATGGTCCCACTCTTAATGGAGTATCTTTATAACAAACAGCAGGAGATAATGACAATGATAACAACAACAAAAAGGCAACCACGATATCAGATTGCGAATTTTACAATTTCAAAATCCCATAAGAACGAGGATGGTAGGAAATGGGTTTTTAAGATGTAGTTCAATCATTAAATCTTAGGTTTTTTTATTAAGGCAATTCAATTCTAATTCTTATACAAACAAATTTTCAATTAGATATGGGTCTTTTCATTAATCATGGAACCTAAGGTAGTTCCATTTTTATCAAGAACTTACATAAGTCAATCGTGTCTAACTTATTTGTATGTATATAGTCAATTGTGGCTATGGTCCCACTCTTAATGGAGTATCTTTATATAGTTTCATTTTCATTTGTGGCTCACTATTTAGTCCCATTTTCAAACGAGACTCTTTTCTAGTCAATTATGATTTTCTATATAGTCCAATTTTCAATCAACACTCTCTATATAGGCAATCGTATATATACCCTTTACCACCATAGGTGGAAAGGGTATATTGGGTTTGTGCTGATGTTTGTAATGCATAGAAATATTGGTCTGAGACCCACCTTTTAGTATACCAATCGACTTAGAATCACTCCCTGAGTTGTTTTAACGATGTCCGTCCGTACCCTACAGGTCGTAACTTTAAAGATAATTTGATAAAATTTGGCAGGGGCTCTTATTTTGGTACGATGCCTGTACTTTTTAGGCGAAATCGGATTAGTATTTCGGGTACCTCCCATAGGGATGCCTTCCCGAAATAGAGTTTTTGGTCCCTTACAGACACAAATTTAGTTGTATTTAAGTAATATTCAGCACATTATTGCTTATCATAACCTTTATTTTGTAGGAATCGACCCATATTTGACCATACCTCCCATACAAGACACATTCCCAAAAAACGTTTATATATACACATAAAAGCACAAAACCGGTATAACTCTAAAGATAAATGCATTTGATTACAAAAACCTTGCACAGATAAATATTTTGTCAATATAAACCAATAACCAAAATTTGGTAACAATCGGTCCACAATTGACCCTAGATCCTATATCAGGCCCTTACCCGAAAATGACAAAAATCTCGAAATTTTGAAAAAATAGCTCATAGTATATGTATATATGTCTATAAGACTTAAAGAAAACTTGTTAAATTGTTGACCTTAGTAGTGAAGGGTATGATATGGTGGGGCTTGACCGGCTATAGCTTTTCTTAATTGTTTTCTTATGGTTTCTTTTTTGTGGCTCTTTTTGTAATTAATCGTTAAATTAGTGACTATATAGTCAAGCTATGGTTCTATTTTCAACGAGATAAAGATATAACAAATCATGGCTCTATAAAAAGTCTAGTTTTCAATTGAGACTTCTTATACAGCCTATGATGGATTCTATATAGTCGAATTTTCAATCTTGGCAATTTATACAAACCATTTTCAGTCTATAAAATTTTAAAAACCTTTTACGTTTGCTCTTAAAACAACATATAAACTTACTTATGCAAGTGCATAAGTATTACAAAAAAAAAAAAATACAAAAATAATTGATTAAAACCAAAAAAAGAGATTAAAATTAAATGTTACATATTCGAGTACATGATTTTTGTGTTGTATCCATTTTCCAGTTTTTTTTTTCGATATTTGACACCCTTTAAAAATATTTAAATATTAAATGAGTTAAATGTGCAACAATTGCAACATTTAAACACAAAACAACTGAAAATATGTGGTTGTGGCTTTGATGATAGACAGACAGACAGACAGCCACAAAGTGATTGACTGCAAAAATCAAATAATAATCCATTAGAATTATTTGTTATATAAAAATTATTAACAATTAACATGAATTAATAAATGTACAAATACATTGAAATAAAAAAAAAAACAAAAAGAAGAAAAGAAAAGCCAAAGGGATTCAACGCAACATAAAACTGCCCTTGAAATTGAACAATCCCCTCCAACATTAGCTAAATCATCAATAAATATTATCAACATCATCATTCGACGCATTATTCATCGAATTCTCTGGGGGTGTGTTTTTTGTGACCGGTAAAGATGGAGCGCACGAAACGTAGTAATAACAGTAATAGTTGTGAATTTGCCAATAATTTAGCCACAAATGCATCATCGACCACAACAATAGCGAACAATAGTACAACAACTCCTTGGAGCAATAACAAGGAATCGCCACCGAATGAGGAGGACTCAAACGAAGATGATACAGATAATGCAACACCAGCCAAAGTCACAGATCCCTTAGCACCGAAATTCACAAATAATGAGGTAAGTTTCTTTTGAATCCCTTTTTCAATCGTGGTGTCTTTATGTAGTCCTATTTTCAATCGTGGGTCTTTATGTGGTCCTATTTTCAATCGAGGGTCTTTATGTGGTCCTATTTTCAAACGTGGGTCTTTATGTGGTCCTATTTTCAATCGTGGGTCTTTACATAGTCCTATTTTCAATTGGGGGTCTTTATGTAGTCCTGTTTTCAATCGTGGGTCTTTATGTAGTCCTATTTTCAATCGTGGGTCTTTATGTGGTCCTATTTTTAATCGATAGTCTTTATGTGGTCCTATTTTCAAACGTGGGTCTTTATGTGGTCCTATTTTCAATCGTGGGTCTTTACATAGTCCTATTTTCAATCGCAGGTCTTTATGTAGTCCTGTTTTCAATCGTGGGTCTTTATGTAGTCCTATTTTGAATCGTGAATCTTTATTTAGTCCTATTTTCAATCTTGGATCTATATGTAGTCCAATTTTCAGTCGTGGCTTTTTATGTGGTCCTATTTTCAATCGTGGAAATTTATGTGGTCCTTTTTTCAATCGTGGGTCTTTATGTGGTCCTATTTTCAATAGTGAGTCTTTATGTGGTTCTATTTTCAATCGTTGATCTTTATCGTGAGTCTTTATGTGGTCCTATTTTTAATCGTGGGCTTTTATGTAGTCCTATTTTCAATCGCGGGTCTTTATGTGGTCCTATTTTCAATCGTGGGTCTTTATGTGGTCATATGTTAAATTGTGGGTCTTTATGTGGTCATATGTTAAATTGTGGGTCTTTATGTGGTCCTATTTTCAATCGTGGGTCTTTATGTGGTCCTTTTTTCAATCGTGGGTCTTTATGTGGTCCTATTTTCAATAGTGAGTCTTTATGTGGTTCTATTTTCAATCGTTGATCTGTATCGTGAGTCTTTATGTGGTCCTATTTTTAATCGTGGGCTTTTATGTAGTCCTATTTTCAATCGCGGGTCTTTATGTGGTCCTATTTTCAATCGTGGGTCTTTATGTGGTCATATGTTAAATTGTGGGTCTTTATGTGGTCATATGTTAAATTGTGGGTCTTTATGTGGTCCTATTTTCAATCGTGGGTCTTTATGTGGTCATATGTTCAATTGTGGGTCTTTATGTGGTCCTATTTTCAATCGTGGGTCTTTATGTGGTCCTATTTTCAATCGTGGGTCTTTATGTGGTCATATGTTCAATTGTGGGTCTTTATGTGTTCCTATTTTCAATCGTGGGTCTTTATGTGGTCATATGTTCAATTGTGGGTCTTTATGTGGTCCTATTTTCAATCGTGGGTCTTTATGTGGTCCTATTTTCAATCGTGGGTCTTTATGTGGTCCTATTTTCAATCGTGGCTCTTTATGTGGTCCTATTTTCAATCGTGGGTCTTTATGTGGTCATATGTTCAATTGTGGGTCTTTATGTGTTCCTATTTTCAATCGTGGGTCTTTATGTGGTCATATGTTCAATTGTGGGTCTTTATGTGTTCCTATTTTCAATCGTGGGTCTTTATGTGGTCATATGTTCAATTGTGGGTCTTTATGTGGTCCTATTTTCAATCGTGCGTCTTTTTGTGGTCATATGTTCAATTGTGGGTCTTTATGTGGTCCTATTTTCAATCGTGGGTCTTTATGTGGTCATATGTTCAATTGTGGGTCTTTATGTGGTCCTATTTTCAATCGTGGGTCTTTATGTGGTCATATGTTCAATTGTGGGTCTTTATGTGGTCCTATTTTCAATCGTGGGTCTTTATGTGGTCATATGTTCAATTGTGGGTCTTTATGTGGTCCTATTTTCAATCGTGGGTCTTTATGTGGTCCTATTTTCAATCGTGGGTCTTTACATAGTCCTATTTTCAATCGCAGGTCTTTATGTAGTCCTGTTTTCAATCGTGGGTCTTTATGTAGTCCTATTTTGAATCGTGAATCTTTATTTAGTCCTATTTTCAATCTTGGATCTATATGTAGTCCCATTTTCAGTCGTGGCTTTTTATGTGGTCCTATTTTCAATCGTGGAAATTTATGTGGTCCTTTTTTCAATCGTGGGTCTTTATGTGGTCCTATTTTCAATAGTGAGTCTTTATGTGGTTCTATTTTCAATCGTTGATCTTTATCGTGAGTCTTTATGTGGTCCTATTTTTAATCGTGGGCTTTTATGTAGTCCTATTTTCAATCGCGGGTCTTTATGTGGTCCTATTTTCAATCGTGGGTCTTTATGTGGTCATATGTTAAATTGTGGGTCTTTATGTGGTCATATGTTAAATTGTGGGTCTTTATGTGGTCCTATTTTCAATCGTGGGTCTTTATGTGGTCCTTTTTTCAATCGTGGGTCTTTATGTGGTCCTATTTTCAATAGTGAGTCTTTATGTGGTTCTATTTTCAATCGTTGATCTGTATCGTGAGTCTTTATGTGGTCCTATTTTTAATCGTGGGCTTTTATGTAGTCCTATTTTCAATCGCGGGTCTTTATGTGGTCCTATTTTCAATCGTGGGTCTTTATGTGGTCATATGTTAAATTGTGGGTCTTTATGTGGTCATATGTTAAATTGTGGGTCTTTATGTGGTCCTATTTTCAATCGTGGGTCTTTATGTGGTCATATGTTCAATTGTGGGTCTTTATGTGGTCCTATTTTCAATCGTGGGTCTTTATGTGGTCCTATTTTCAATCGTGGGTCTTTATGTGGTCATATGTTCAATTGTGGGTCTTTATGTGGTCCTATTTTCAATCGTGGGTCTTTATGTGGTCATATGTTCAATTGTGGGTCTTTATGTGGTCCTATTTTCAATCGTGGGTCTTTATGTGGTCCTATTTTCAATCGTTGGTCTTTATGTGGTCCTATTTTCAATCGTGGGTCTTTATGTGGTCCTATTTTCAATCGTGGGTCTTTATGTGGTCATATGTTCAATTGTGGGTCTTTATGTGGTCCTATTTTCAATCGTGGGTCTTTATGTGGTCATATGTTCAATTGTGGGTCTTTATGTGGTCCTATTTTCAATCGTGCGTCTTTATGTGGTCATATGTTCAATTGTGGGTCTTTATGTGGTCCTATTTTCAATCGTGGGTCTTTATGTGGTCATATGTTCAATTGTGGGTCTTTATGTGGTCCTATTTTCAATCGTGGGTCTTTATGTGGTCATATGTTCAATTGTGGGTCTTTATGTGGTCCTATTTTCAATCGTGGGTCTTTATGTGGTCATATGTTCAATTGTGGGTCTTTATGTGGTCCTATTTTCAATCGTGCGTCTTTATGTGGTCATATGTTCAATTGTGGGTCTTTATGTGGTCCTATTTTCAATCGTGGGTCTTTATGTGGTCATATGTTCAATTGTGGGTCTTTATGTGGTCCTATTTTCAATCGTGGGTCTTTATGTGGTCATATGTTCAATTGTGGGTCTTTATGTGGTCCTATTTTCAATCGTGGGTCTTTATGTGGTCATATGTTCAATTGTGGGTCTTTATGTGGTCCTATTTTCAATCGTGCGTCTTTATGTGGTCATATGTTCAATTGTGGGTCTTTATGTGGTCCTATTTTCAATCGTGGGTCTTTATGTGGTCATATGTTCAATTGTGGGTCTTTATGTGGTCCTATTTTCAATCGTGGGTCTTTATGTGGTCATATGTTCAATTGTGGGTCTTTATGTGGTCCTATTTTCAATCGTGGGTCTTTATGTGGTCATATGTTCAATTGTGGGTCTTTATGTGGTCCTATTTTCAATCGTGCGTCTTTATGTGGTCATATGTTCAATTGTGGGTCTTTATGTGGTCCTATTTTCAATCGTGGGTCTTTATGTGGTCATATGTTCAATTGTGGGTCTTTATGTGGTCCTATTTTCAATCGTGGGTCTTTATGTGGTCATATGTTCAATTGTGGGTCTTTATGTGGTCCTATTTTCAATCGTGGGTCTTTATGTGGTCCGATTTTCATTCGCATAACTTCATTTTTAAATTGTAGAGTTCATAAATTCTTAGTTTAGACCATTTCTTGTTGTGATTCCATTATTAAATACCAATTTTTTTTTCCAGCGTGTTTTAGTCGTCTCAGTGACCGAGAGACGTCGCGAGACCTGGGGTCAGAAAGCCGAGTTCCTGTTAGCTGTCATAGGCTTTGCCGTTGATTTGGGCAATGTCTGGCGCTTTCCCTACATATGCTATCAGAATGGTGGAGGTGCATTTCTGATACCCTACTGCGTGATGTTGATATTTGGGGGATTGCCTTTGTTCTACATGGAATTGGCATTGGGACAATTTCATCGTTGTGGCTGTTTGAGTATTTGGAAAAGAATATGTCCAGCATTGAAAGGTAAGTGTAGAAGAATATTTACGAAATATTTTATTAAAGATTTGCCATATTTTTATGTTAAGGAATGTTTATTATCATGTTTCCTTTCCCTTGCTATGATGAGGCCAATAAGACACGTACGTTCTTTTGGCAGCAGAAGCAAAAATTATTTGTTCAATTTCTTGAGGATTTTCTTTTTTACCTGTTTAATGATTTTCTTGTCATTTCTTATTTTCTCCTTAATTCTGTTTTATTGAGCACAAAAATTGTTTGCTTTCCGTTTTTTTTTTATTTTTGTTCTTTGTCACAGAAAGTTTCAAAGACTTTTTTAAGTAGTTTCTATTTGTTTTTCTAACGTTTTGTCTAGTCGCAAAGTTAAAGAGAATTTGTTGAGGGGATCGAAAAGGAAAACAAATAAATATTTTTCTCTTCTATGAGTGTGTGTGTGTGTGTCTGTGTGTCATTTGGTCTCTTTTAAAAAGTCAAGTAGACAACTGTGTCATTGTGACAACAAGAAGTTGACAATGTAAACACTACTTCAAACTACAATGTTGCCACTAAGAAGTCATTTTAAAGTCTTTAGTTTGATAGTAGTTCTCTTAAATAGAAAGATTTGTTAAACCTAATGGGTTCTTAATATTTGTTTATACCCTACATCATAAGAGGTGTGTACTTCCCAAAGAACTCCATTTCCGGATTTGATGTAAATAATTCAATTCCGTTGGAACAAGTTTTCTATAGAAAAGTTGTGGCTGAGATAACTTCTAGTTTATTTTATATAGAAGAGTTATCGGTACATTAAGTTTTATATTAAAAAGTTGTCAATGGGTTAAGTTTTCTATAGAAAACTTATAGTCAATCTTTAAAATTGGCTCTTTATATAGTACAATTTCCAACTAAAGAAAATATCTTGCTTGAGCAGCTTAAACCAAAAAAAAAACTATTTCATAGATTTAAGATTAAAAATTGTGTCACTTCCAGCTACAAATTGTTTTTCATTGAAAATTTAAATATGTATGTAAATGTTTCTTCCAAAACTTTGTTGGTTTTCGTGCATTTGACAAAAGGCACCCGATCCAAAAGTTTCAAATAATCAGATTTACAAATTTTTGATTAAAGATAAACTTGTTGCTTGTTTTATTTTTAATATAATTTGATTGTTTGTGCTACTGTATGAAACTCTAGCAACTTCTTTTCAATCATTCAAGCCCATATAAATTGCAAATAATGGTAGAACCAAACATCTAACCAAACAACATGTTGTCAGTAGGACAAATTCTATAAAGACAAGTTGTTGCCGCCATAAATCTGCAAAAAAAAAAGTAGAAATGAGTATCTCTGTTTCAATTTAGACAAGTTAAAGATTGAATGAAGATTTAAATGATGATGTATTGTTAACATAAATTTTTATATGAATTTCATATAAATTAGACAAAAAACACTCACAGTTGGATTTAATATAATTATAATGTTATATTTAGAAAAAGATTAAAATTGTAATTAAATCAACAACACAGTTTTGGGTAATAAAAATAAGAACTCATATGGAATGAAATTACATACATATTTAGTAATATTAGAACTGAGATTTTTATAATAATATCAAAATTACATTAACAGGCTTTATTTTCAGCCATATTTTTTTAATTAAAAATTTTGCTCTGCTTATGGGAATCATATGCGAGAGGTTTACAAAAAATAAACAATGTTCACCAAAATTAAAAAAAAACTTTTACAATAATATTTATTTGTTGCATTTGGCTCATGTTGGCGCAGCTAATAATAAATAGATTTTATTCCCAATACTTATTACTAATTTCAATTTTTAATATTTTTGCAAAAAAGTAAAAAAGAACGTTAATTTTTTCTTTTAAAAATTCTCTGAAAAATTAAATTTTTTAAAAATAAAATTTTTAACAATTGAATTTATTTTGAATTAGCGCACATTTGCGCAATTAATAATTAATAGATATATTTCTTTGTATATTCTAATAATTTAAATTTTTATTTCTTTTGCAAAAAAGTTGAAAAGTTCTTATAAACAACAGTTTGAAAAAGAAACTTTTTAAAAAGATAAAAAAAATCGTATTTAGTTCTTTAAATGAATTTGTTTTAAATTAGCGCAAGTTTGCGCAAGTAATATTTAATTCATGTAATTCCTCATACATTTAAATAATTAAAATTTTTATTTCTTTTGCAAAAAACTACAAAAATTGTTAAATTTTCTCTTTTAAAAATCGGTTCGAAAAGCAAAATTTTTTAAAAGTTTTATAAAAGAAAAATTTCAAAATTGCTCTAATTTACGCAAGTAAATATTAATTTTCATACTTTTCTCCAATTTTGGTTTGAAATTTTATTAGAAAATGGACAGCAAAAGTTTTTCCTTCTAACGCTTTGTTTTTTATTTTAAAAATTTCTTTTACAATTAAATTTCGTATTTACTGCAGCGCAAGTTTGCGCAAAAACTACTTTATACATTTTACTCTTCATATCTTTTTGCAATTTTGGTTTTTAATTTTGTTAAGAAATTTCCTAGTTTTTCTTTTCTTAATACAGATAAAAAAAAACAAAAGTCTTGACCAAAAAATACTATAAAGAATTTTTATATAAAATAATTTACTGGAAAAAGCCGCAAGTTTGCGCAAAATATTATTAATGCATTTTACTCTTGGTACCTTTAAGCAATTTTAGTTTTTAATTTTGAGAAGAATAGAAGTGAAAAATGTATTCTTTTTTAATTTAAATTTTTGGTGTAAAAATTTGTTTGACTTTATTTAGAAAATATTAAACTTTAGGGTTTCAAAAAGTCATGATTTTATTACAAAAAAATGCTCCTATATATTGTTCTTATGACAACCTAGTGGTTCTACTTTTATATCTTATACTAAATCTAGTTAATTTATTGTTTTCTTCCTTAATACAGATATAAAAACAAAAGTCTTGAGCAAAGTATTTTTATATAAAATAATTTTCTGGGAAAACGCGCAAGTTTGCGCAAGAAGTAATTAATGTTTTTTATTTTTCATGCCTTGGAGCAATTTCAGTTTTTAATTTTGAGAAGAATAAAAGTGAAAAAAGTATATTTTTCTTTTCTAAAAATTTTTAAAAAACAAAAGTAAAATTTGTTTGTCTTAATTAGGAAGAATTGGACTTCATTGTTTAATTATATATATAAAATAATTTACTGGAAAAAGGAGCAAGTTTGCGCAGAATATTTTTAATGCATTTTATTCCTCGTAATTTTAAGCAGTTTTGGTTTTTGATTTTAAGAAGAATAAAAGTGAAAAAATATAGTTTTTTCAATTCTAAAAATTGGTATAAAAATTTGTTTGACTTAATTATTTATATAAAATTATTTACTGGAAAAGGCGCAAGTTTGCGCAAAATATTATTACTGCATTTTATTCCTCGCACATTTAAACAATTTTGGTTTTTAGTTTAGAGAAGAATAAAAGTGAAAAAAGTCTATTTTTCAATTCTTAAAAATTTCGTTTAACTCAATTAGGAAATTTTGGACTTTAATCTTTCAAAAAGTCATGTTTTTATACAAAAATTTTTTTTATACATTGTCCCCTATGACAACCTAGTGGTTTTACCTTTATTTCTTATGTTGAATCTAGTTAATTTATAGTTTTCTTTTAAAATAATTGAAAAAGTTTGTTGATTGTTTCCTTACCTTGACTCTCTTGCTTCAACAGGTGTCGGCTATGCCATATGCCTGATAGACATTTACATGGGCATGTATTATAATACAATTATAGGCTGGGCTGTTTATTATTTATTTGCCTCGTTCACTTCGAAATTGCCATGGACATCATGCGATAATCCCTGGAATACGGAAACTTGTATGCCGGTAACAAATCCCAATTTTAACGCCAACCAAACGACACCGGCTAAAGAGTTTTTTGAGTAAGTGTTAAGAGTTTATGTGTGATATTTATATGTACATGTGGTTAAAGGGGTATTGGTAAGTAAGTGAGAAGAAGTTAAAATGACCCCTTTCTAAGCAAACACTTGATTTTTTTATTTATTTATCTAATGGTTTTTCTATTAAAATAGCTACTAATTTAATGTTTTTCCTTTGTATTTATTTTAATTCATCTATAAAAAAAATCTCAATTTGAAGACGTCAAGTATTGGAGCAATACAAATCAAATGGTTTAGATTTAATGGGTCCTGTTAAGCCGACATTAGCTTTATGTGTTTTTGGTGTATTTGTTTTGGTCTATTTCTCCCTCTGGAAGGGGGTACGCTCGGCTGGTAAAGTGGTATGGGTAACGGCTTTGGCACCTTATGTTGTACTCATCATTTTACTGATAAGGGGTGTATCTTTGCCTGGCGCCGATGAGGGTATTAAATACTACTTAATGCCCGAGTGGCATAAATTGAAAAATTCTAAGGTTTGTTTAGTTTTTTTTTTATTCTAAAGAATTTTCTTAATGTTTAACTTTTGTTAGAAAAATGTTAATATTTTAAATTTGTTTTCTTTTTCTAGGTTTGGATAGATGCTGCCTCACAAATCTTCTTTTCCTTGGGTCCTGGTTTTGGTACTCTCTTGGCTTTGTCTAGTTATAATAAATTTCATAATAATTGTTATCGGGATGCTTTAATTACCAGCAGTATTAATTGTTTAACCAGTTTTTTGGCGGGTTTTGTTATATTTTCAGTATTGGGGTAAGTTTTTAATAATATTTATATACAAAATTTGAGTAGGCAGCTAAAGGCAAAAAACTATTTTTGCCTTAGTTTTTTAAGATAATAATAAATAAAAAGTCTTTGCGATATTGTTTAACAATGTCTTCACTTCTTTGTTATAAGGTTTTGAACAAAACCTAAATTTTTTCTTTTCTTAATTTTTATATTTTTATATATTTTTTCATTTTCTCTTCACGTCAGCTATATGGCCCATGTCCAAAAGACCACCATAGATCGTGTGGGTCTTGAGGGTCCTGGTCTAGTGTTCATTGTCTACCCCGAGGCCATAGCCACCATGAGCGGTTCTGTTTTTTGGTCTATCATTTTCTTCTTAATGCTGATTACCTTGGGTTTGGATAGTACCTTTGGTGGCTTGGAGGCCATGATTACGGCCCTGTGTGATGAATATCCTCGCAGCATTGGAAGGAGAAGAGAACTGTTTGTGTTGCTTCTATTGGCTGGTATCTATTTGTGTGCTCTGCCAACAATGACTTATGTGAGTAGGAATAAAAAAAGTTTTCAGGAAATGAAAAAATATTTCCTATTTAATGTTTTATAGGAAATAACACTGTGCTAGTCGAAAAAAACGACAAAAGGGAGACCTAGTGGGTAATGGTAATTCGAGTACGCTGAATTCAATGATGCCGTTATGAAAATAGATGTGGTTGAATTTCGGATTTTATACTAAGTTCAAGAAAATAAACAGTATTCGAGTTACGCGAATTTATATTGCTCAACCTCCTTAATTTTTTTTATAATATTATATATCGAAAACTAGATCTAACCTAAAAAAAAAACGGTTAGCAACATTGAATTCAGCGTACTCGATTTATCTTTACTCATTAGGTCTCCCTATTGACAGTAAATTTTTTCAAAATCGAGCACAGTGTAATGGCAGGCAGAAAATTTTCTAAAAAATCAACTCTCGCCGATTTTCACAAGAAAATATGAGGCGATAGTTGACTTTTATAAGAAACAATAGGCAATAGAAGGTATTCAAAAAAAATATTAGGCGACACAAAATTTTTAAGAGAAAATTATATGCGAAAGTTAATTTTCTTAATGACTTACATTTTGACAATGACTTGCTCTTTGAGAATGACTTGCATTTTGACAATGACTTGGACTTTGGAAATGGTATGCATTTAAGAATGACTTACTTTTTTAGAATGACTTTCACTTTGCGAATGACTTGCATTTTGATAATGACTTGTACTTTGTCAATGACTTTCACTTTGGGAATGACTTGCATTTTGATAATGGCTTGTACTTTGTCAATGACTTTTTATTTAAGAATGGGTAAAATTGTACAGCTGCCACGCTTTCCTGCCATACAATGTGACAATGGGTCAAGTCAATTATTATTGATTTTAAACAAGATATGCAAATATATGCAAATGATACATATATTGTTACAAAGCTAAGACTTCTGGTTTTGATTTAATCTAAACATAGACTCAAAGATTTTTCTTAAAAAAAGTTATAATCAACTTAACTTGTAAAAAGTTGTATTTTCAAAAAATTATATCTTAATTTGTAAAAATAGTTCTTGCTTTTGTTCAAGTGACTTAAAATTAACTTTTGGCTAGATATGCAGATAATTTAAATCTTGTTAATAATCTGAAACTTAAGCCTATAATTGGACAAAAGCTTAGTTCAAAACATTTTTATTGAAAAAAGTTATTATGAACTAAACTTGTGAAAAGTTATTTTCATAACAAAATTAACGATTTTATGGTTTTTCTTTAGTAAAATTTAAAAGATATTTGAAGTATTTTAAAACTTTTATGACAATTTCATATTTTCTCATAGATTTCTGATATAATTAGCTATATGGCCTATGTCATTCTACTGAAAGCTATAAGTATATATATATCTCAGAATCAATCAATATTTCTAGAGTAAAAATACAGAGAAATAATGCCTATTCAATCAATTCAAAGAGATACTTAGAAAAACCGCATTAATAGATTTTCGTTAATTCATTACGACTCATTTGAATTTCTTTTCTAAAATATCTTAAAAGGATTTTAGCATTATAAATTGTTATTCAAGTATAAATTGACTTTAAGAAATATAAATACATTATTTCTAGCTCCTTAAGTTTGTTATCCTGTTGTTAGGATTGTCAGTCAGTTATTCAATTCAAACACTTTTAACACCTGTCCAAGTGATTTACTACTAAACAATTTGACTTCTTAAGTATTAAGGAGTTGATTATTCTTTCATACAAAGATATAAGTGTAAATGTATTCCTTTAATTTATGTACATATGTGTATTCCTTAACATATAAACATTAACATTGATAAGGACTTTTTACATCTGTGTGTGTGTATTTGTTTGTGTTTGAAAAAGCTTTTTTTTTTTGTTTTCTTTCAACTCCTTTCAAACACTTGTTGATATCGGTAAATGTGTGTTGATAGTTGTGGTTGTGTATATGTATAAATTTGTGTGATAGTGCTAACTAATGTTTGTTATCACTTGACTTGATTACATTAGAAATTATAATTTTTGCTACTTAACTTGAGGTGAAAGTAAATAACTTAGGGGGTATTGGCTTAGATTAATTTTACAAAAAAGTTGTGGTCAAAGACATAAATTTGGAAAATCTTTGCCGTTATATATGTTACATGTTGTCTTAAAAAGTTTAAGTTTTGGTTTACTTTTTTACACATTTTTTAAAAATTTACATGTATGATATCATGTTGCATATTATAGATTTTAGACTAAATATGCAAGTATATGCAGACAAATTATATATTATTAGAAAGTTAAGACTTTAAGGTTTAATTGGACCTTAATTTATTATAAACGGTTTTTATTTAAAAAAGTTATATCAACAATTTTTTAACAATTTTTTTTTTCAAAAAATGTTTATAGTTTCACTTTATATGAAGAAGTTTAAGCTAAATATGCAAATATAAGCAGATGTTGTATATATTGTTACAAAGCTGAGACTGAAAGGTTTCATTTGAAATAAATTCTGTTTTAAAGGAATTAATTTAAAATAATAATATTGAAAAATTTTTATAAACAAACTTTATCAAAAAAAATTTGTATTAAAAAAATTTTATCAAAAAAAATTTTTGATTAGAAATTTTTGCTTCATTTTCCGAAAATAATTCCTTCTCTCCCATTTTAGGGTGGGGTATTCCTGGTAAACTTCCTGAACGTTTATGGGCCTGGCTTAGCCATACTCTTTGTGGTCTTCGTCGAGGCAGCTGGAGTATTTTGGTTTTATGGTGTCGATCGTTTTTCAGCCGATGTAGAACAAATGTTGGGCAAAAAACCAGGACTATTTTGGAGAATATGTTGGACTTATATAAGTCCCGTGTTTTTATTGGTAAGATCAAGATTTATGCCCTGATAAAAGAAAAAAGTAAAGTAAAACTTGTCTGTATTCCTTAGGGCATTTTCATCTTCTCATTTTTGGGCTATGAAGATATGTTGGGCGAGGAATACGAATATCCCGAATGGAGCATTAAAGTGGGCTGGGCCCTAACCTGTTCCTCGGTTTTGTGCATACCCATGTATATAATATACAAATTTTGCATTGCCTCCCGTGGAAGTCTACGTGAACGTTATGAGGAAACCTTTAAACCGGAAACGAATTGTAATTCGGTGATACCTGGACAACAGGGCACCAATGTGTGACATGGTAGGGAAAGTGTTAAAAGTAAAAATAATATAAAAAATACAAAAAAGTGTAGCAAAAAGTTTAATACAGTCTATGACAATAGTGGATTATCACCAACAACGGAAACTTTAAGTAAAAGTATTAATAAACAAAATAATATTTATAGTAATAGTTTAAATAAAAGTGGCAAATTAAGTGAAAATAGTAATACTTATAATACAACAACAACTACAACAAGTACTCGTACATTAATATTAAAAAATAATTCAAATAATCATAAAACTAAGAATAATAATTTGGATCATAATGAAAAACCTTTTACAGAACCAGAATACGATATTAGCTTTAAATTTAAACAAGCGCCAAAAGTTATTGCTAAAGATCATGAATATAATTTAGATTATAGAACAAATAATCCCAGATCTTTAAACACTAGATGTACTAGTGTTAAGAGCTACGATAGTAGCGGTAGTGCTAGTGTTAATAGTTATGATAGTAGTCATCATAGTTCCCCCTATAGTTATATAATTAATTGTAATAATAACAATAACAATAATCATAATATGAGCAGCAATCATTTAAAGACCGATCTAGATTATAATTACGATGATTTGAATCATTATCATCATAATCGTTATCATCATCATGATCGCGATCAGTATCTGGGGTCTAACGCTGCTCCCCTTGCTGAGGACAATAATCGTAAATATACAATGATACTCAGCAGAAGTTGTAAACCGCTTAAATTTTCCTTTGCTAGTGAGTGGTTGGTTTAGTTCTAACTATCGAAATTTCACCTATTTGTATAGCTCAGTCCGAGTCCGGAAATAAAATAAACGCCCACAATTTCAAAATGGAATAGAATTTAATAATTTACAGCCATAATTGTTGAATTTTAATCTAAGAAATATTTCACTAAAATTTTTTTAATTCAAATCAAAAATTTCCTATAAAGATAAGAAATTTTTTAAAAATTTCCTATAAAAATAAGAATTTTTTTTAAATTTCCTATAAAAATATAAAATTTTTGAAAAATTGCCTATAAAAATAGGTAATTTTTGAAAAATTTCCTATAAATATAGGAAATTTTTGAAAAAATTCCTATTTTTTTAGGATATTTTTCAAAAATTTCCTATTTTTATAGGAAATTTTTAAAAAACTTCCTATAAAAATAGGAAATTTTTGAAAAATTTCCTATAAAAATAGGAAATTTTTGAAAAATTTCCTATAAAAATAGGAAATTTTTTAAAAATTTCCTATAAAAATAGGAACTTTTTGAAAAATTTCCTATAAAAATAGGAAATTTTTGAAAAATTTCCTATAAAAATAGGAACTTTTTGAAAAATTTCCTATAAAAATAGGAAATTTTTGAAAAATTTCCTATAAAAATAGGAAATTTTTGAAAAATTTCCTATAAAAATAGGAAATTTTTGAAAAATTTCCTATAAAAACAGGAAATTTTTGAAAAATTTCCTATAAAAATAGGAAATTTTTGAAAAATTTCCTATAAAAATAGGAAATTTTTGAAAAATTTCCTATAAAAATAGGAAATTTTTGAAAAATTTCCTATAAAAATAGGAAATTTTTGAAAAATTTCCTATAAAAACAGGAAATTTTTGAAAAATTTCCTATAAAAATAGGAAATTTTTGAAAAATTTCCTATAAAAATAGGAAATTTTTGAAAAATTTCCTATAAAAATAGGAAATTTTTGAAAAATTTCCTATAAAAATAGGAAATTTTTGAAAAATTTCCTATAAAAATAGGAAATTTTTGAAAAATTTCCTATAAAAATAGGAAATTTTTGAAAAATTTCCTATAAAAATAGGAAATTTTTGAAAAATTTCGTATAAAAATAGGAAATTTTTTTTTAAAATTTCCTACTAAAATAAAAAATTTTAGAAAAAATAAGATATTTTTGAAAAATTTATTCAAATAAAAAATGTAAAATTTTCTTATAAAAATTAGAATTTTAAAATATTTGTGTGTTTCGGAGAATTAAGTCATATAATTGTTTTATACTGCTGTTAGAGTTAGACATATGTTAAGAAAATATTAAATATATCAAAACTTTATTAATTGTTATAAAAATCAATGTAAAATTTGTAAAATCTAGAGAATAAATTGAAATTTTTTTTGCAAGTAAAAAATATAAAATATTTAAACTTATTATATGAAAGAATAAATAAATCAAAATTATTAACTAAATGTATTTTTTTATAATTGTGCTTAAAACTTAAATAATTTAAGTCTAAGAAAAATTTTTGTATAAATACAAAAAAATTAAAATTTTTTTAAAAAAATCTTTGTAATACATAAACTAACCTAAAAAGTAAAAATTATCTTAAATAAATACAAATCACCCTGTACATTAAGTTGAAGAACAAAAATTTTTATTTATATATTGAAAATATTTTTAACTTTAAAAATTTGTTAAAAAAAAAAACTTTTTTTAAAAATGTTACAAATTACTTTAAAAATCTATTTCTATTTCTTTAAGTTTAAAATGTTATTGAACAGCTTTATTAACATAACTGTAATTAACAGCCATAAATTACTGTTATGTTAAATTACTGTTACATTTCAATTTTGAAATTTTATTCGCAATAGATTTATATCATATTTAAGTAAAATTATAGTGATTTTAAGAATTTTATTATAAATATTTGTTAGCAGTATTAATTGTTTTATATTGTATTTTAAATTTTTAATATAAGTAAAATTATTTAAAAATGGAAAAAAGTATATTTGCAAAACAGCCATTTGCATTTATAGTTTTTTGCTATTATTTTAATATATTTTTTTACATTTTTTTAATAAAGCAATATTTTTTATGTTATTAAATTAATAAAAACAAGAGTTTTATTTAGTTTCTAGATGCTTAGAAACGAATTTTGGTACCATTTAAGTCATTCTACTGTTCAACTTTAATCAATCGCATTATATTTTCTAGCATGCTATAAAATTTAATCATATCTATCATCCACATATGCAACCCCATTTCCAAATCAAAGCATATTCAAAAACCCTTTACCTTATTGTGAATACTTGAGAAAGATTTAATTTACTTTGAATGTTGCCTTAGCAAAATTCAACTAGCATGGCCACAAACCTTTAGGAATACCAAATGGATTGTAATTATTTGTTTAGCATTGTCATAAACCCTTTGGATTCTAATGGAATTTATTGTTCCTTTGTTTATTTTAGAAGAAAATCTTTGGTGAACTCATTTATATACATCATTTTACCAACAAGCGTTAACTGGGCGCCGTGGCTTAGTTGGTTAAAGCGCCTGTCTAGTAAACAGGAGATCGTGAGTTCGAATCTCGCCGGGGCCTATGAGTGGGATATTCTTTTTTATTTTTGTTATAAAAGAGATTTTTTAAAATGAAATAATTTTTATGAAAATTTTATTTTTTTAAATAAAGTATTTTTTTTTTAATTTTCCTTTCTTTAAAAAAACTCTTTTTTATTGGAAATTTTTCAATAACTTTTTATTTTTACCAAATATTTCAATAATTTTTTCAAAAATTATTTATATTTTTTAGAAAATTAAAAAAAATATATATAATTTGAAAGACTTTTTTAAATAATAATACAAAAATTTTCTTCTTGCTTCCTTCCAAAGTAATACCTAAATACATATTTTGAAAGTTACCAAAAGTTTTAAAAAAATCTTAACCGTTACAAAATCTTTCAACGATTAAATGTTTACTCTACACAACCCCCTAAAATATCTAAAGGTTATAGGATATAAATACAAATTATTTGCAATTAAAAAGAAACCATTATCATATATATACAATTCTCTAAACAAAATCATTGAAATATATATACATTTGTGACCTAATCTAGAATCTACCAACAACAATAAAAACAATAAAAAGGAAGTAGCAGATGACACATCCATTAAATCACTCACTCACACACACACATCTACAAAAATCTAATCCTTAAATAACAAAACCTATTGACACTATAAACACTTTCATGGAGGATATAGGAAAGCGCACGAAGTGAATACCAAAAAAAGGATCACAGAAATCAAAACCTAACGTTTTTGAGTGAAGACGATGAAGCGCAAAATTTGTCATTCGTTTCACAAATATTCGTATAAAATATACGTTACATCGCTACTCGTTCGTCTCGTAATTTGTGATGGATGCAGGACAATCATATAAACATCTCTATATGGGTACAGAAGTGTTAATAACTATAGCATTCTATCTTTTAAAGTTTTTTTTATAGGAAATTTTTCATATAAGAAATTTAAAAAAATTTCCTATTTTTATAGGAAATTTTTCAAAAGTTTCCTATTTTTATAGGAAATTTTACAAAAATTTCCTATTTTTATAGGAAATTTTTCAAAAATTTCCTATTTTTATACGAAATTTTACAAAAATTTCCTATTTTTATAGGAAATTTTTCAAAAATTTCCTATTTTTATAGGAAATTTTTCAAAAATTTCCTATTTTTATAGGAAATTTTTCAAAAATTTCCTATTTTCATAGGAAATTTTTCAAAAATTTCCTATTTTTATAGGAAATTTTTCAAAAATTTCCTATTTTTATAGGAAATTTTTCAAAAATTTCCTATTTTTATAGGAAATTTTTCAAAAATTTCCTATTTTTATAGGAAATTTTTCAAAAATTTCCTATTTTTATAGGAAATTTTTCAAAAATTTCCTATTTTTATAGGAAATTTTTCAAAAATTTCCTATTTTTATAGGAAATTTTTCAAAAATTTCCTATTTTTATAGGAAATTTTTCAAAAATTTCCTATTTTTATAGGAAATTTTTCAAAAATTTCCTATTTTTATAGGAAATTTTTCAAAAATTTCCTATTTTTATAGGAAATTTTTCAAAAATTTCCTATTTTTATAGGAAATTTTTCAAAAATTTCCTATTTTTATAGGAAATTTTTCAAAAATTTCCTATTTTTATAGGAAATTTTTCAAAAATTTCCTATTTTTATAGGAAATCTTTCAAAAATTTCCTATTTTTATAGGAAATTTTTCAAAAATTTCCTATTTTTATAGGAAATTTTTCAAAAATTTCCTATTTTTATACGAAATTTTTCAAAAATTTCCTATTTTTATACGAAATTTTTCAAAAATTTCCTATTTTTATACGAAATTTTTCAAAAATTTCCTATTTTTATACGAAATTTTTCAAAAATTTCCTATTTTTATACGAAATTTTTCAAAAATTTCCTATTTTTATACGAAATTTTTCAAAAATTTCCTATTTTTATACGAAATTTTTCAAAAATTTCCTATTTTTATACGAAATTTTTCAAAAATTTCCTATTTTATAGGAAATTTTTCAAAAATTTCCTATTTTTATAGGAAATTTTTCAAAAATTTCCTATTTTTATAGGAAATTTTTTAAAAATTTCCTATTTTTACAGGAATTTTTTCAAATATATTCTATTTATATAGGAAATTTTTAAAATATTTCCTATTTTTATTTTCAAAAATATCATATTTTTATAGGAAATATTTAAAAAATTTCCTATTTTTATAGGAAATTTTACAAATTTCCTTTTTTTAGGAAATTTTACAAATTTCCATTTTTTAGGAAATTTTTCAAAAATTTCCTTTTTTTATAGAAAAATTTTTCAAAAATTTCGTTCTTGTATAGGAAATTTTTCAAAAATTTCCTCTTTTTATAGGAAATTTTTCAAAAATTTACTTTTTTTATAGGAAATTTTTCAAAAATTTCCTTTTTTATAGGAAATTTTTTAAAAATTTCCTTTTTTATAGGAAATTTTTCAAAAATTTTCAATTTTCAAAAATTTTCTTTTTTTTTTATAGGAAAGTTTTCAAAAATTTCCTTTTTTATAGGAAATTTTTCAAAAATTTCTATTTTTATAGGAAATTTTTCAAAAATTTCCTTTTTTATAGGAAATTTTTCAAAAATTTACTTATTTTATAAGAAAATTTCCTATATTTGTAGGAAATTTTTCAAAATTTTTTTTTTCAAAAATTTCATATTTTAATAGAAAATATTTTTTTTTGAAGTCGAAGCTAGAATTTTGTAGCTTTTAAGTATTGTGCACTTAACTGTGTTTAATGAAAATTTTGTTGTATATTCAGGCAGCTGTGCTAAAGCATTTCCATAACTACTGTCACAGTTTAGGCATGGGATGGATAGATATGTGTGTTTTGAGACCTTTGAAGATTCCCAAAACAACTCAAGTTCTAGCCGAACTGTACTGAATCCTTTGGCATAATTTCTAAAAGGTAAACAAACAGAATGGAAAATATCCTTTTAGAATTTGCTTTTTACATTGAGGAAATATAAAATATATTTGTGGTGGTGGGAGATAGATATTGCCTGAAAACAATAATGCATAACCGTTTTGCAGAGTCATACGATATAGATACATACATATAAATGAACATAATGTAAGTATTTTAGTAAATGTATGTTGGTATGATGCCTTAGATGTTATAAAAAGGACTAGAAAATCTCTGTGTGCAAGTAAATGCGTAAAGAACTCTATGCGTTTGTGTTCCTTTTTAAGGCAGGCGACAAAAGTTGTTTAGACTCGCAAATGAATAACGATGACGTTGCGTTGCGTTGATGTGAGGTCCTTTCTCTTCTTCTTACAAACATATGTATGTTCATTCATTGTGTTTATTGTATGACATAAAGCATAAAGAACTCTCGTCAAACGTTTGTATATATTTTTATTCTCCTGCTGTTGACGAAATTTCTTTAAATTTTTGGCTTAAAGTACTTCAGAAGCACCCTTTTTGCTATAACTTTTGATATAGTTTCATTTGTTTTTATGCATAAATGCATTCTGTATTGTTCTCGACATTCTGTCACTTTTTTTGGTCGAAGATTTTTATTGTCTTTAATGTTACCATTTATAGGATAAGACCTTTTTGGTTTAGCTCTGTTTAATAAAATCTTTATCAAAAAGATCTCGTTGAAAAAAGAAATGGAATTTTTTAAATTTCTCTTTTCTCGGATTTTCTTCCTTTCACTTCTTCTGAAAATTGGGATTTCAAAGAAAAATAAACGTTTCAAAAGATTTAACACTAAAGTTACCAAAACCTCAGTTTGAAAACCTTAGACAACAATTTTGATCTTATTTAAGAACTTATACTCCTTTCGATCCCAAAAAATTTCGAATTTAAAAGTCTCCGAAAGCCAATTTTGTATCAGACCTCTTTATTGTTCCTATTCTAATATTCTTTCTAATAACTTGCTTGATTAATCCAAACTGTTTTCTTTCTAAAGGAGACATAGTAGATTTATAAAGATACTTAGGTTCAAAGTCAATCCTCACTCACTTTCTTAATTTGTAGATAAGGATCTCACGGAAGCTAATGCTATAATTCCTAATCAGCATCTTTCCACTTCCCAATATTCAAACTTGAATTTACAAACCAAGAGCTTCTAGAAGCTAATGCTATTGAGAGCTCCAAGCTAAAAAATGGTAGGTTCTAAGTCAACATCTTTCCATTTCCTAATAGTCAAACCTGAATTTACAAACTAAATAGACATATGTTCAAATTAACCACTTTTTAATCATTCGAACTAGAATTTGTAGATAAGGAGCTTCCGGAAGCTAATGCTATTGTTTCTGATAGCTCCATCCAAGCTAGAAGATGGTTGATTCTAAATCAACATATTCCCTATTCAGAACAGTAAAACTAGAATTTGTAGATATGGAGCTTCCGGAAGCTAATGATATTGTTTCTGATACCTCCATCCAAGTTAGAAGATGATAGATTCTAAATCAGAACAGTCAAATTTGATTTTACAAATCAGGAGCTTACGGAAGCTAATGCTATTGTTTCTCAGAACTCTAAGCTAAAAGATGGTAGGTTCTTAGCTAACATCTTTCAATTTCCCAACAGTCAAACCTGAATTTAGAAATCAGGAACTTCCGGATGCTACAGCTTTAGTTTCTGAGAATTTAAGCTAAAAGATGGTAGGTTCTGAGTCAACATCTTTCCATTTCCCAACAGTCAAGCCTGAGTTTACAAATCAGGAACTTCCGCAAGCTAATGCTATTGTTTCTGATAGATCCAAACTAAATGAAGAAAGGTTTTGAATCAACCTTCCAAACTCAAAGTCGAACTTGAATTTGTAAGTCAGAAGCTTCCGGAAGCAAAGCAAGGATACACATGCATTTCCATTCCGTTGGCTTTCATATTCAAATTCCAGTGAAACTGAGAATTACCGAGCCCAAAATCTAAAATCTCTATTGCTAAATCTAGTTCTACACCCAGCTTTCAACTAATTACCTAATTTCTTTAAGAAGAAAACGTTTTGTTAGCAAAATCATGACAATATCAACTTAGGAAGGAAGCATATCCTAAAATATAAAATCTTTCAGGAGTCTTTCAAATGGGGCTTCTTTTTATTAGCAGAGTTTCAATAATCAATTATCTGGAAGCCTATTGTCAAGATTGAATTACCGAAATGCTAAGTGGGAAAAGCCTCGTAAGAGATTCCAGATTTGAAACTACCTAATCTCCAAAGCATGTGAAGCTTCCGTTCTTTAATAAAGGAGTCTTACCCAGGCTTACATCTTCAATGTAATTACTGCTTTCGGAATTTGAAGACTTCAAAATGCTTCACATTATCTTGCAAGAACGAAACCCTAATAACCAACTCATGGTTAGAGAATAGCACAAGGTTCTTTCTTAAGAAGGTTGAAGGTTGACTATCCCTTAATCCGAAATAAGCACACTAATCCTCAATCAAAAGCATCTGACAAGTCTCAAAAAGTAAGTAGAAAACTCTTAATGACTTTTAACAAATTTTCTTTGTTCTTTAACTAGGAATTCCAAACTAGCGACAAAAGGATGATATATTGAAGACATAGTTTGATGCTGTTGTAATATTATTGGCAATATCGCAGAAATGGCAGTCCTTAGTAGGAATCCTAAGATTTACGAGTCGTTTCGGTATAAAGAACCGACTGTAGTGGGAACGGGAGACATAAGTTACTATCCTTTTTTTTACCAATTTTGATGATACGGCTGCTATCTGAGCACTTGAATTGGTTGTCATTGGAAACAGTTATTCCGAAAGGAAGCTATTTATATTTCTCCTTCTTGATGAGGCGTTCTTAGGTTAACCAGACAATCCTCTTTTACGACTTTTTGCAAATTCCCCCTAAACTAAATTATCACCTATCGTAAGATCTAACAAATTTGTCATGGTAAACGAATGTGAAGTAATAGCATCTAATTTATTGGTTTAATACTTAGTAATTCATCCTCTTTGAATTCTAAAGAACATACATGAGTTCACATATTCCGACAAAGCATTGACTGGAGTGAGTGGCTTAAATATGGGCGAATCTTACTTCCATCTTCCCAATGCACATTTATAGTTAATTGTGTGTTGCAATTCAATCGTGTCTGTGTTTGACTCTCTTGCTAAATTCTTCTTCATATCCTTTTGAATAAATGCAAATATTAGTGTGGGAGTACTCGGTATGTGCTAAGGAAAAGCCTTAAGTAATATTGAATAGCTAAATATTTAGAGCTGCTGGTGAACATTGAAAACTGTAACAAATATTTCGGTAGAGAGATTTGTATTGTGTGTGTGTCTGGGCCTAGATTTTCATAGCACACTCATATGAGGAGTGTGTCTATTTTCTTTTAGGTTATGACATTTGGAAAAGTATTAGCAAGTTGCCTGTTTTGTGTATTTGGTTTATTGGTGCACCAGACATACAAATGGTTTGAATATATTGAAAACATTTTCTTACTTGGTGTATTTTAATGGGTTACTAAAGTAGGTCACTATGCAGTTGAGTAAATAACCTATATATTTTTGGGTTTAAGAAGATGAAGCAGCTAGGAAGTTAAAGGGAGTACAAGAACGTTTTTTATATGTAGGAATACATCCATAGTTGTATTCCTATTAAAAAATACTTTTGATCCTTCAAAGATCTTAATTGTTTGGCTATATAAACTTTTGGGGTTCCTTATTTAAGAAAACTGAAAATTCTTTAGATTCTGAAAGATTTCCTGATGCTACTGATGGTGGATTAGTGTGTTTATTCCGGGAGGTTTGGCTGTCCACAATCAAATAAGTAGATCTAACTAGTAGATTACCTTTAAAGAAACAAACTCAAAAGGTAATCAGGAAGCTCTTACCAAATTTCAAGACTCACAAGTTTAGCTAAACTTTAATATCGATTCTTTAATTTCGGTATGTATTTGTTTATTGAGTATCTCGCTATTTCGTTACAGATATCCGATATTCATGGACAGTTAGATTAGATTATAAAGAGGATCCCACAGGATTGTGGGAGAATTCACAAGACCATTAGTTGATCCAGAGCGATCCTCAGGTGTGTTTCGTTTTATCTCCAGCGAAATTAGCTTCCATTATTATTTCGCGTTAACTATCGCTGTAAGTCTTCAAAAATCATCATATAACTTGGTTAACTTTATGTATTTAACTAATTTGATGGGATCCGCTCCTCTTAATTCTTCTAGGTTCTGAAAGAAATAAGAATCAAAACATTTAAATCGATAATGCGACAGTACAACGCATCGTTGCACCACCTGCAGATATCATCATTACATAATCGTAATTTCTTAACGAAGTATTTAAGATTACTAAGTTCATGCTTCTCCAAGTTTATTAGGTTTTCTAGATTGGTATTACTTTGTTTTTGTTTGATCGCAACCATGTTACCTATGCATCTGCTTCTGTCTTGATTTTTTGTCTTATGTTGTAGAAAATAAAGTCAAGTCCAGGGTATACATATTCAGAAGTATTACTTGCCTTGAATATTATAATGGCCTGGCACCCAGCACAGTTTTAAGGCATGTTGTTCGTTGAGAACCCCAAGTTCTCTGCGACAGTTCATGGACAGTTCACAAATTAGTCTCATTTTCTTCAAACTTGACAAACATCTTCTTTTACAGAGAGATTGAAGAGAGATATCAGGCATCCATGACAAGATTATCCAAGTTTTTTGGACAATCGGACATAAGAGTATTATTACCAAACCTATCGCCCTCCCTCCGAATGATCCCAAATTGAAGCTTGTTATGAGATTGTTATTGAGAAGTACTTACTTATATGTATGACCTGAATTTACAACCTGTTAAGGTCAAATGCCGATCATATTTAATCATGCCATCGAAGTTTCGTGCGTCCTCTTCTAACATTAGGGGGTGGCCGTTTTCATTATAATTTCAGTAATTGTTCATAGTAATTGTTTTTCCAGGAGTGTTGACTAGCCCGACGTTCTAACCCATATTTTTTTATCGTTCTAATGTGAGAACTCGCGGCACATTTAGCTCACTACATTAACGGGTGTTAACGTAGTTCCGCGGGTGATACCACGAGGAGATCAGTTGAGATGAAGAATAACCAAGATAAGTCTTTGCTTAGTAAGTTAAGACCAATCAGAACCATTGTTTAGTATCGAACATCCTCTACATCACCCAAGTTATATAGCGGATGTAAGATCTGGTAAAATAGGAATTGGAGGAAGATATCAGGCATCCATGCACCAACTTCACTCGATCTAACACATACATATATTATCCAAGGGTCGTTGGACAAACAGACATAGAATTATTTACCGAAAATCTTGACTTGCTCTCTAATATTCCCGAATTGAAAATTTGTTGTGTTTGCAAAACTTTGACTTTAAAATGTAAATTTAAAAAATTTATCGGAAAAACTGGATTTATCAACGTTTCAATCAAACTCTAATTAAGTGAAATTTATTACAAAAATTCCACTTCAATTTGAACTTAGAATCATCCAAAGAAAACCTAGGAAGTTAAAAGATACTTTGAAATACTGGGAACTTTGTTAATTATGATTTTCTACGAATATTCCTCAAGAAGAAACACAAATTATAAAAAAACTAGATACAAAGGCGGGCCTAAAAGAACTTTTGAGGAAATGGAATGAACATTACTAAAACCGAGAATTTGGAATATAACAACACCCAGAGGTAAAATTGTATCAGGTGGTTCTTTGGTCGATTATTACAAAGTGTGCAAAAAGTGTCAGGTACCTACTCCCAGAGGCATTGCCGTGTGAAATTGAAAGGTTCGGTTGATACAAATTGTGAGAACTGGAGCGTTTACTATTACTTTGGTTAAGTCACATGACTATTTCAAGATTTATGTTAAATTATCTGTCAAACATTTTCTTAGCTTCTCTGCTTAAAAGACTTCCTAGTTAACCTTCGTTCGTAAGCACGCAACTAGACGTAATTACACTTCGTTCCCTGGCACAAACACTTGTCGTTTGGTCTGCAACCCTGTTCCCAGATAGTGGCTAAATGTTCATTGACATTTTCAAATTTTATTTGTGTGTAAATTGAGGAAGGCGACTCTGAGTGCTGACGCTTGGATGGATACACATTTTCAATATCTACATAATTGTGTGTCTATGAATTTTTTTGTATTTAAATTAACATTTGGAATAAAGTGGGTAATAATCGAGACTATAACTGAAGTAAAACCTTGAATTTAGTTTTTTTTATATTAATTTTTGGAAACTGTTGCCAAAAATAGTCTTAACCATTTTACTATATCATTTGTTTTTGTGGCTCTAAAACTACTTAAATCCGTGTAAATTTGCTATGTATTTTAATGCCTTTAGGCCTTAAGCTGTCAAAAGCTTCAAATCATCACAGCAACAGTTAAGTTGCTTTTGAAGAGTAGACTGAAAATAATCAAAATATGGTAGTACTTAAATCCCAAACAATAAAACTTCATTATTATCTTCATCGTTTTTTTAACCAAATTCATTTTGATCAAAAATATATGACAAATGGTACAAGGGTACTTTTTCTGGTACCAATAAAGTACATTTTAGTACATTAACATTCAAAAGTAAGAGCCATACTTTAAAGTACAGCTATCCAAGTTTGCCATAGGCTAACCTATCGACAGATCGATCGATACACCATCGTTATTGTATATCCAGTAGAAGAAAACGTAAGCCAACCGATATGATGGAACGAATTTACTTATATTCTATTGAAAAAGTTTAGGACAAATTTCACAAAAAAAACCCTAAAAATTTGTCATGTGCTAAGCGTATGATCATAGACTTAAAATACTAAAAAAAACACATATTTTCAATTTAAAAAATTCACATACAAATTTTGACACCAATTTTTAAAGGAATTGGTACTAATTTTCACATTATAAGTACTTTCATCACTGATGGTAACATTTAATCATTTTTATTTCAGCTAAATACCGTTGTGGACTTTTGAGAGTTACATATTTTTTTTTTTCATTTGGCAGAAATCTATGGCTTCATATGAAAGCCATTAAACCCAGCAAACATTATTCCAATGGAATAGACAAAATTAAAATTCGTAAAAACAATAAGAGCCCCACAATTGATTCCTTTTGGAAACTAAAAAATCTTTAGAGATATTCTTAGGGTTACACAGAAATAATCTCTTGTATTTCCTTCTAAAACCGAAATTTTAAGTATCCAGAAATTTTAAGTAACCATTATCTCAAATTAAACTCCGAGAACCTTTTTGCTTAATTTATATAACTTTCGGTGCCTTTCTTAAGTCATTTCTTCTCGGCTTTGTCTCTATCTCAAAAACCTTAAAACTTTCTGTTCTATTGTCTTTTTTGATTTTTATGTTTGCTGGGTTGGCCAGCATAAATTTTTCTTCACTTTCGTATAGCTGCTTTATTTATTGTTCCCCTGTTACTTGGCTTCAGTATTTTGCATTAAACCTAAGACTGCCCAATGTGGCCTCAATGTGGCCTTTAACGACAATGGATACCATTTGGCCTTGATTAAGGCTAGATCGGTCCCTAAAGAGAAATTTGATTGAGGCTAATTCAGACTATCTAGAGAGCCTCGATTTTGGCTAGGTCGGACTATATAGAGATTATGGGCAGTTCAGACTATATATAAAACCTCGATTAAGGCTAGATCAGGCTTGGGCTTGGGCTAGGTCGGATTATATAGACAGATTTGATTAAGGATAGATGATGCTTGAAGAACTGGCGATTAAGGGTAGATTAAGCTTGAAGAACTGGCAATTAAGGGTAGATCATGCTATTAAGAGAATGACAATTAAGATTCACTCTAAATAGAGTGTACGATAAGTTCTAGAACTATAAAGAGAACCACGATTAAGGCTAGAATCAGACTATAAAGAGAACAACGATTAAACCTAGAACCAGACTATATTGATAGTCACGATTAGGACTATATAGAGGGCCACGATTAGGTCTAGAATTGGACTATATAGAGAACCACGAATTAGGTTAGAATCAGACTATATTAAGAGCCACGATTAGGTCAGGAATCAGATTATTTAGAGGGCCACGATTAGGTCTAGAATTGGACTATAAAGAGAACCACGAATTAGGTTAGAATCAGACTATATTGAGAGCCACAATTAGGTCAGAAATCAGACTATATAGAGAGCCACGATTAAAGTTAGAATCGGAATATATTTCTCACGATTAAGACTGAAATCCGAAGATCATGCAATATAGAGACCAATGATTAAGGCTAGAATTAAATTATATAGACAGACTCGATTAGTCTATTTACAAAAAATCATGAATAAGGCTAGAATATTACTATACAGAGAGCCTCGATTACGGCCAATTTTGACTATATATAGTCATGGTTAAGCTTAAAGCTTAAATTAAATATAAAGCTTTGATAAATGTTAAAAATATATTTAGCATTGATTAGACGGAGCCGTATTAAGATACATATTGGATTATATAAAGTGCCATTAAGGTTTATAGAGCGAATTAAGACAATATTATAGACAAAAGTGAGCCGCCGTGCATACCTGAGGTCCCAAGTTCGATTCCCGGGTCTTGAAAAAATTACTTTTCAAAAAAAGCGGATATTTACCTCATAACTATCTGAAGCATGTAGAGGCCAAACGTTAACAATAGACATAAGGCTCAGATAAGACTGAATATGTACTTATAACTCCATTATAAAGGCTTTATTTGGACTTTATCGACTTTATTACGATAAATTTTAAATTTATTTTGAAATAATATTAAAAAAATTGTTGTTGAATTGGGTTAAAGAAATGTAGACTACAAATTTACAGTGACCAAACCCCCATGGATTTTAAACAGAAATTAAGCAGACCAATTGATTGAAACTGAACTGAAAAGTTTATCTTAAATTAAAAAGACATATGTATAAGCCAAATTCATCTGAAACATAATCGAGGCTAATCGATAAAATAGATACAAGGCATATATGCAGAAATATGCATTTAATTCTTTGAAATCTAGGTTCCAAACTGGGTACTCTATAACTTAACCAAAAAATTTCTAATAAACTTCAACCACAGCCCTCGTTTTAATAGAAAACAATATTGAAATGCTAATTACCTCCAAACAATTACACCAATGTCTAAGTGTTAAACTATCAATTTTAGGAAATAAAAGAAAAAAACAATTTTTGTCTTTTTTTTTAACTAAACAATAATTTCATTTGTCAAATTTCTAAACAATTTCATGCATTTGTTTACTCAGTTAGACAGAAGGACAGACAGACAGACATTCATGTATTTATTTATTTATCATTCTCATAAAATTTTTATTCGTTACTTATGCCGTCGATAATTTTTCTGCTGTCTTGTACAAAAATGAGCAGAAACATGTAGCAGCTAAAGCATTAGTAGACCAACTGTACTGAAATGAAATGTGTCAAATTGAAATGAAATCGTTCTGCTTTTTAACAAAAAAAAACAGGAACAAAAATATTCACATACAAACGTCGTCTATAGTTTGTAATATTTTTGTGTATTGGGCTTTTAACGAATACTTTTAACGTATACTCACTTACTCGTACATAACAAATAAAATCCCTCACCAACTCATCAACAGAGCAAAGCCAGCAGCGAAATAGAAGAAGAAATCTCAAAAATACACACGAAAACATAATCACTCGCTCTTTATGATTTTACAGTGAAAGAGTGAGTCACAGTCACAGGCAGTCAAAGCATTAGCGTGAACCTGAAGAGAAAACACACACACAAAGTAGTCAGTAATTGAAACAATTGTACACTAATTGGATACAATTTTGACCAAAAAAGTACTCTTTTGAAAAGAGTCCCTATTAGAATAGTAGAGCCATGACTGAAAATAGCATTGCCCAGTAAAAACAGTCGCGATTAAGTCTTTAATTAGACTTAAAAAAGAGACGATTAGCAATTAGAATGATTAATTAAACTTTAAAGAGAATACGATTAGCCCTTAATTAGACCATACAGAAAGCCTTGATTAGAGTTACAATTAAACTATATATGTGGCTCTAGTACTGTTAAAAGAGAAGACGATTAGGCTTTAATTAGACTGTAATTGGACTATAAAGAAAAGGCTGTGATTGGACTGTGATGAAAAGACAATTATGATTTAATTATACTTTATTGAGAGTCACATTAAGGCCCTGCTTGGAACGTGAAGTTAAGGTTTAAACTAAACTGTCTGATTACAGTTTAGTTTTTAATTAGATTCGGTTTTAATTAGACTATATAAAAGGTCAAGATTAAGACTCTAAGTGGACAGTAAAAGTAAGACGAATAGTTTTTAATTAAAGAGCCACGATTAGGGCCAGAATTAAGCAATGTAGAAAGCCACGATAATATTACAATTATTAAGCCACGATTAGGGCCGCAATTGAACTTTGAAGATTGAATTACAACACTTTAATAAGAGAGCCACAATTAAGGTTAGAATTAGACTTTTATTAAACCAAAATTAAGGCTCCAACTGAAAAAGAAAAAGAGACTCGATTGGAGTTAGAATAAGACTATTATAAGTCACGATTAAGGGTCCAATTGACCTCTGAAGATAAAATAACAACATTTTAATTAGAGAGCCACAATTAAGGTTTGAATGAGACTATTATTAAGCCCCTATTAAGATCCAATTGAAATTTGAAAATGATTAATGTTATAATTAGACTATTATTAAGCCACGATTAAGGCTCCAATTGAACTCTGAAGATAAATTGACAACACTTTAATTAAAGAGCAAAGATTAAGGTTAGAATTACGCTATTATTACCACGATTGAGGCTCCAATTGAACTCTGAAGATTAAAAGACAACACTTTATTTAGAGAGCCACGATTAAGGTTACAATTAGACTATTATTAAGACACGATTAAGCTCCAATTGAACTCTGAAGATAAAATTACAACACTTTAATTAGAGATCGACGATTAAGACTAGAATTGGACTATATAGAAGGTTATGTAGGCAATGTTGGATACCAAGCAACGGTTCTGATTAGTCTTAACTTGGTAAGCCCAAACTTATCTTGGTTATCCTTCATCTTAGCTGTGGACACTGACCTCCTCGTGGCATCACCCGGGGAACTACGTTAACACTCGTTAATGTAGTGAGCTAACATGTGCCACTAGTTCTCCCATAAGAACAATAAAAATATGAGTTAGGACGTCGGGCTAGTAATCCACTTCTGGAAAAAACAATTACTGTGAAAAAGCTAAAATTGGAATAAAAACGACTTCCCCTAATGTTAGAAGAGGGCGTACGAAACTTCGATGGAAAGACCAAGTAGAATAAGAGAATATCGGGACAAGATCAAAGTGCATGGAATTCTAAAATATGCTTCGCCTTTGACCTTAAGAGGTTGTATATATATATATAGGCCATTTAAGTAAATAAGTAATAGAAGTCCTAATGTTAGAAGAGGGCGCCCGAAACTTTGATGGAAAGCCCAAATAGAGGAAAATCTTTCAAAGCTTGGCCTACGAAATTGGAGAATATTTGCACAAGATCGAAGCACAGGGAATTCTAAAATATGCACAGGGAATTCTAAAATATGACCTTAACAGGTTATAAATATAGGCCATTTAAGTAAGTATGTAGTAGAAGTCCACTGTTTAGGTTAGAATAAAGTACATAGAGGGTCACGATTAAGTCTCCAAAGAAATGAGAGCCCAAAGTTATGTGATGTTTATATAATACAACCGGCTGTCGATTGAGTTATATAAACAGAACATAATTCTATGATGCACTTACTTAAAGGAAAACTGGTTTAATTTAGGGATATAAGTACGTTTAATAATACTTGCAGTTTATCCATATCCTTTAGTATTCAGGCATGTCTAGAATAGGATATAAACAAATGTACATTTAACGTATTTGGGATGAATATTTGGGATACCCAAGGATTCACACGATTAGCGGAAGTTGTAAAATGTAACCGTTTTCAATTGTAATACTTATTCCCATTACAAGGGTTGCATTTTATTGCTTTTATGTTTAGGAAACTGATTTTACATAAAAGGGTTGACATTCAAGGATGTTGTAGCTTAGATTCAATTACTTTACCATTTGCTTGTTCAAATTTGAAAATTGTATAAACCAGGCGATTACCAGCTGTCCAGAATTGTTGAAATAGTAATTAGAACGAAGCTTTGCAAACCCCTAATTTAATTTGATATTGAGCTCGTTTTAAGAGATCCAATGTCCAAACGAGCAATATTTTACGATCCTAGAATCGATTAAGGTTTAGTCTATATATAAATCAGTGCTTAGAATTAATTTTATTTTTTATATTTATTTATATATGGAATCCCAATTCGACAGCGAGAAAAGTCTTATTGAAATCGGGATGGGGCATTAGTAGGCTATATTGATAACTTTCAGAATATCTTGAGACACAATATTCTTTTACACAAAACATTAGATGAAAATACCCCATGTTAAAATAGTGAGAGTTGTCATTTAACTTTTAAATAGAGAGACTATCTCCTAAGCCGGTACGATCCATCAAAGTCATCATATTACAAATATCAATAAAGAAATTCTCTTATTTCATTAATTTATTCTTAGGTTTAATACTAAATTGTTCATTCATTAAAATATACAATTCCCCAACACTTATGAATGGGAGTACGTACTCGTAACTTATTGAGTGGAAAAAGGGTATTAATAAAAAAAAAATAGTACTCGTGCGTCACACTACGTGAAATATCGTATGAATAATGTGACCACGATGATGTCGTAGCACATGGCAAATGCTGAGACAGTCATTCATTTACAATAAAGTACCAAGTATTCACATATGAATAACATTGCCTTATACTATTGTTAAACATCATATTTTGAATGTTCTATAATAAAAACCACAAATGATTTATGAAAGAGTTTGTGGTTCCCGATGTTTTGAACTAAATATAGAGACTTAACAAAAATTTTAGGATTTTTCATTTAAGGCCTTACAAAGTTTTGACTTAAATCGTTTATTTCCTTAAATCGTCTATTTCCTTAAATCTTCGAATTCTTATCAAAAATGTTCAAATAATCCATGTTAGGTTCCAGGATAAACAAATGAAAAAGGCGCCAATTTGTTGTTGTTCCTCACCACTACATATGTATTTAACTTTATATGTATATATGTTGGAATATAAATACTTAAGTTCATATGTACTCGCTTTTTCGTCTTCCTACTTGTTCCTTCATATGTGTCACAAAAAATGTAATGTTCATAGATGGGAAGCAGCAATGAAACATTTGTACTTAGGGAGTCCAGGAATTTGTATGTAGTTGTGCTTGATTTATTTTTAGGTTAGGTTAGCGTCATAGTCTGACAATCAAACTCATTATTCTATAAAGTCCCTTGTATTACCAAGGAAGCTTACCCTTATGAACCATCTGAAAATCACTAATCCTAGCCTTAAACGTGGCTCTATATACGTGGCTCGTTATTCTTGACTCCTAGTGGAGCATAGGGCCTCAAACATTCTTTTATGTCGAAGTCTATAGCGAGATGTTTGGCATACGTCATTCCATGATTAGTTCGCTGCTTACAACTCCGCATCAATTGACCTTCTTCACGTTCTAGCAGGTGCACCAACACGACGGCCGCTTCCCCGTGGATTCAAATAAAGCGCTTGTCGAGCAAGGTTGGTATTTGGACTTCGAAGCGTGTGGCCTATCCACCGCCATTTCTGTTGACATACCTCTACAGAAGCAGGGATTTAGTTTGTCGCGTTTAGTAGATCTTAATTCATTATGCATTTGTTTGCAAAGGTTTGTAGGCGCTCTATATACTTTATTCTATAAAGTATAATTCTAACCTTAATTGTCGATCTCTAATTAAATTATTGTCCTTTTATCTTTAGAGATCAATTGGAACTTTAAATCGTAACCCTCTTATTAAAATGTTATAGCAGGGTCTGTAAAGAACTTAGAACCAAGTTAGTCCCCTAATGTACGACTTTTCCACGCAACCAAAACTTCAACAAAACTCACTTGTCGCAATCTTCAGCTTAAGCGTTTGCTTCCCAAACTGAAAGTGTCTTGTCATGTCGTGACTTTTGATAGTGACAACACTAAAAGTTTGAAAGTCTTCTTTTGCCAACATCTGGTTATGGGTTCCAAAACATAGGACGCAGATCGTCATCGTGTAAAATATCTAAACACCTCTAGTTATAGAACAAGCCTATGTATATTTTAGAACACTGTTATGGTTTCGGTGTAATTGGATATCATAGCTAGTAAACTTTCCTAGAACACATTGTGTCTACAGTCACTAATAAGCATTTTTCCCTCTCCTGTACGGGATCGGGAAGTTTCGAAATAGACATTGAAGCACCGGTCCATACACAAGAATTGTATTTCATGTTAAGCTTGATATACAGAAAAGTAACTTTTTCCTCACCTGTACGAGATCGGAAAGTTCCGAAATATACATTGAAGCACTGGCCCATTTAGAAGAGTTGTATTTCATATTAAGTCTGATATAAGTCGTATAAATATTAAAGAGATTAGATGAAAAAAAATTAACGTTTCCCTCACGAGAAGTTACGAGATAGACATAGAAGCACTGGCTCATTTAGGAGAGTTGTATTTTATTTTTAGTCTGATATAGGTCGTTTAAATATTAAAGAGATCAGATGGAGAAAAGTACGTCGTAAGTCTGGCATTTTTTGAGAAACCAAGACATTTGAATGCTTCTTTTAACTCCTCCCAGAACTTCAAGAGCTTCCTATTTATCAAAATGTTTACTAACCATGTGATATGTAAAGCTACATGTTCTGTCTGGGGTCTACATGTTCGAAAGTCGAGTTGATATCACGATTGCTAATTTCAATCTTGTTTTGCCCTCATTGACCCAGTTCCTATGAGATTTAGTCTGTAAAGAGTAAGAATAGATATGAAGTGAGACTTATAAGCTCTTTTGGAAATATAAGAAATACATTAGCAGAAAGAAAGAAGATTTGTGGCACCATTAACCCCGAAGTGTGATTTATTAAACCTTTTGGAAATATAAAAATTAGATCGGAAGAAAGAATAAAGCCTTGTGGGTCCATTAACCCCGAAGTGTGACTTATTACTTCTTTTGCAAATATAAGAAATACAATAGCAGAAAGAAAGAAGCCTTGTGGGACTCCTGACCTCGTTTGAAGACATCTTTTTGGAAATATTGTAATAATTGTGATTATCTAAGTAGCATAAAATGTACCTTTGCATTTAGGCTTAGTATTTCCCTTGATGGCAAAACTTGTTGATAATCTGGACGTCCTTAAGATATTAGGCCAAGCCAATCTCTTTTGGAAGCATTGTAGTTACTTCGATCGAAAGCAAACGCCTGTATAGCTTAGACGAGGAAGATGAGTTAAGACGATACATGGCTTTTAGTGGGCCTTTATCACTGATGGACTGATAGACAATTTAACAAATCGGATTAAAAGAGATCTTAAATCTACACTTGTTAATTTCGACAAACGTTCCTAAATTGGCCTATATAAATAAAAACAACCGGTAAAATCCCACACCTATAAACAAAACCTCTTCCTCCTAAAAGTAAACAAACATAAAGTACCCAAAAAGCACAAATAAATCATCGCATTAGTTGTCAGATATTGACAAAATATTTAAACATCGTCACACTACTCGTACTACATGAACCGACAACAATATCAACGACAACAACAACACCAATAACAACACCATTATGCCACCAACCTCTAGCATTGTTGTTCGACCTGCCTCCGTCGTTAACGAAAGCCCCTTTTAAAATAAAATGAACATGTACGAAAATTTAACGCTCTCTCAGTCCATAAAGTTAAACAGTTTTTTGCTCTTACTCGTATTAAATAAAATATTGTACCTACAACAACTTGTTATTTCTTCTAATGACGACAATGATAATAATGATGTTTATTTGAGGATAATGATAATGATAATTAGCAAGAACGATATTGTTGTTGTTACTTTTAAGACACGGGATTTGATTTAAGTAAATGACCAACTGACGATTTTAAATTTAATGAAAATAATAATTTCGATTATAATATTTCTCATATTTTTCGTGTTGCTAGTGAAACCCCAGAGTATTTTAAAACCAGGGGCATTCTCATTCGTGTGTAAAGTTTTAGTTAAAGCCTAGAACGTTTAAATGATTATTGTGATAATGATGTTCCAGAATTGTGTTAAGAAATGAAAATAAATGTTACACCCCGGCTCATTATAGTAGGGAAAAACGGTTAAAGTTATATATTATATCAGGCATTGTACCTTTACCGACTATTTTAATATCATTGAAGGTTTAATACCGCCATCAGGTTTATTATTCTAAAAACTTTAAGTTTTATGGAGCTTCATTGAGTTTTAAAGAGCTGAGCAAGGCATTCTGACAATGCAAGTCAATTTAAAAGTGCAAGTCATTCCAAAACTGCAAGTAGTTTCAAAATGCAAGCCATTTCCAAAACTGAAAGTAATTTTCAAAATGCAAGTCATTCTCAAAATAAAAGTCTTTTTTAAATACAAGTCATTATCAAAGTGTAAATCATTCTCACATTATTTTTAAAATGACTTGCATTTTGATAATGACTTGTACTTTTCAGAGATGAGTCCATTAACCAAATTTGAATTCAAGAGTTATTAAAAATCACTCTTTTTGTCATAATAACAATCAAATATCACAGAATGTAATCCTACGGAGACCGCATTGAACTACAGATTGTTTTTTGAACTTCACACTTTTTTCATAATGAAAAAGCTAGGGCTCAAATCAAATAAAACTTAAAGACTAAGTTTTATTTGAAAGGTACTAGGCCGACGTCCTTACCTATATTCTTTATCGTTTTTATGGGAAAACTCGCGGCACATGTTAGCTCTCCACATTAACGGCTGTTAACATAGTTCCCCTGGTTATGCAACGAGGAGGTCAGTGTCTACAGTTGAGATCAAGGATAACCAAGATAACTCTGGGCTTACCAAGTAAAGACCAAACAGAACCGTTGCTTGTTATCCAACATCCCCTATATCACCCACAAGACAAAGATCCAGCACAAATAAAACTAGCATCAAAACCAATCTGGATCTGGTCTTAGCCTTATACTAAATTCCTTTTTTAAAATATGACAGAAGAATAAGTAATATTAGTAATAATAATTATATAAACACCGATAGCAATTACCAGGATAAGTGGAATATATTTCCTGCCTATTATGGTCAAATCCCTATTATATTTTAGAATTCGTATCTGAGCACACATTTTCCAATTCCGTATACCAAGCCTTAAAAGATTTTCTTCTACTTGGTCAAAATTTTAGATGCAGCTTCTGCTGTTTGATGAGTTTTACTATATCGATGTTATCTTATAGCCCATACAGCTCACATACATGATTAATGCCATAACCGCTTTTTATATGGCGTAATTTTTACAGAGAGGGCTTAATTTTATGTGTATATATGTATACAAGTATGATTCTTCGTCTGACTTCGAAACTTATATCGTTATTTGTCTTGACGGCAAAAACTTATCGTAAAACCTGGAAGCTTTAATTGTCAACGATCACAAGTAGTCCAATTCTAGTGTTCCCTCTGTTTTTGGAAACTATTAGCTTTGTTTTTGATTCATTGAAAAGGCGGCTGTCACCTCTGAAAATGTGTGTCCGAGAATAACAATGTTATCGGCGACCAAGAAGTTTTTGTTTTCTGGTTAAAACTGTACCAGTACCGCGGGATTTTTTGTTGAGATCACATGCCTTGCCTGAAATCTCGAGTCGATGTAGTATCAACAGAGCTTTTAAAGGCCGAGTTGATGAGGTACATGTCCAAACTTATAAAAACTATGTAATTTTTTTTTAATTTAGGACCACTACTCAGGAAATGACCCCTACTTATGCGATGTGTTTGAACTAGGAAAATAGGTTATGGGAGGGAGGATAGATGGAATAGTGTTTGTGGACATTTGATTTGAATTTGCCTATATTGCAACTGACAGGGAAAACTTCTGTGGTGAGCTAATTCCACATACGAATTTTGAAACCGCCATATGGCAAATCAATGTAAGTGCGACATCTTTATATTATAGACCCTTTGCCCAGACTAAGATCAAAACAAGGTCTAATAGCAAAGGCTTAATACATATATAGGCCATTACTAACACTAAGACCTTGATGAAAATCAATATCAATATAAAGATTACGATTGCGATTAAGATCTAAGCCAAGCTAAGGCTAAGACATTAAGTAAGATATAAAAACTCATACTTAGTACAAATCTATAAAGATCTCCTAGGGAATGTCTTTAAGCAATCAGCCTTTTTTTATAATTTTATTACATAACGTAAGCTGCTGCGAAAGATCCTAAAGCAGAAAAACAAATGCCTTCACCTACAATGGACGTCGTCGGTTCGGTAAAAATCCCAATAAAAGTAAAAACCTTGATGGAAACTGGCGTTAAGGCATTCTTTTACGCTATAGAGTTTTGGTTTGAAGCCTATGGCTTAATATTGGATTATAAAAAATGCAATACAATTTGTGCATCGATTCCGACATCTAAGCACTACGGCCCATTATAGCTCCATCATACATCAAAAACATTAATAAAACACTTAAAGCGAACGATGCTGAGTCCAGCGCGTACTATTACATATGCCACAAGAAGATTCAAAAAGATCAAAAAGGAATTGGAAAAAGTGTGTGAATACGTTAGACGTATATATAATTCCCCAAATATATATAATTCCCCAAATATATATAATTCCCCAAAAAACATTCCAATTGGAACAAGGAGTACTTCTCTCAGAAAGTGAGCTGCATCCGATTCTATTTTAAGACTCATTGAAAGGGACCTACGTTTTAACTCCGGCTCCGAACTGCAAATGCATTAGTTAGAGAAGTTTTATATAGCCTAACACTCGATAACCAGTGGATAGCTGAGTTATGAGGTGAACCGCCGCTTTTTTTAGATTTATTTTTTCAAGTGAGTCTGGCCAAGGGATCGAACTTGGGACCTCTGGTATGCTAGGCGGATGACTTACCTGCTATACCTCGGTGGTTCACAAAAATTGTACTGAACTTGTTTTAATATATTTACACCAACTTCTCTAGCAAGGCCTAACTCGATCTTGTCATTTCTTGCGTTTATAGTCGGTTTGCCACCTATGTATATCTAAAACTGGTTCCATATTTATATTCTCATGAACTGCAGTGTTAGTTTATAAGCCAATTCAAAAACAAGAAGACATGACATTTTGGATCCCAATCTCAAAACTAAGGCTAAGATCAAAATATTAGACGAAGATGGAGACCGATGGTCCTATTCTCATGAACTGCAGTGTATGTTTATAAGCCTATTCAATGAACAGAAGACATGCAATTTTGGATCCCAATCTCAAAACTAGGATCAAAATATTAAACCAAGACCGAGACCTGCCACGATAGTCCTATTCTCATGAACTGCAGTGTATGTTTTTGAAGCCTATTCAAAGAACAGAAGACATGACATGATGAACTAAGCAAAATATTGGACATTTAAAAATGAGTGAAAAAGGAGAATGTTGAGAAATGAATACCCGTAATTATCAGCAGCAACAACAACAACAACATCATTAACTTTAGAGCAAACAACTTTGTTATTGTTGGTGTTGTCGTCATGCATACGATACGACGACAACATTATACGTTTTTATACTTTTCGAAAGCAAATTTTAAGTATGAAAAAAGCACATTTTTAAATGTTTTTTTTTTTTTGTTTATACAATTTTTAATTTTGCTTTTTGCAAATGTTTATTTTATACAAACAAATACAAGAAAGACTTCTCTGACTACTAACACTGACAGTGAGTGCTATTACATAGTACAAATACATACACACACACACGTTTTTAGTCTTCTGCTATAGAATAAAAATGTAACGAAATGTACGAAGAAGCCAGTCAGCCCCCAACGATGTGATTTTGTATGAAAAACGAATTTCAGTACAAAATTTTCAACTGTTGGCCAGAGCTTTGGCAAAAGTCAATTTTTCATACGTTTCTGAAACGTACTAACGTAGAGTACGACTACCAAAAATATTTTGCAAGCAAAATCATCAAAAATATCTTTGAACTTAAGTAATTTTATTTTTTGCAAGTGTGTAAGTGAGTTTCAGTGTCTGTCTCTGTATAAGTGAGAGAGAGTGAATAAACTGTAAAATAACAACAACAACAATAGGAACATTCAAGTCAATATAATAAACAAAAAAATACATATTTTGCAAAATCCTCTAAAGAATTTTTTCCGAAATTTTACATTTTAAGCTTCAATTTACGTAAAAAATTCTTGGAATTTTTCTTCTGGTAAGTGAAAATTGTTATTTTATAGTTTCAAAATTAACACTTCTAATATTTTATTTTTCAAGAATTTTAAAAATCGGTTAAGAATTGTCTAAGTTATGGGGTATTAAAAATTTTTAAAATTTCAAAAAAGTCTTAGGAAAAATTAAAGCAAAATTTTTGCTAAAGAATTACGTTTTTGTAGGGAAATCAAAGTTTGCGCGCGCTTTTTCTGGCCTAGGAAGATTTTGGTTAAGGTTTTGAAAGAAATTTGAATTTTTTTTTAATAAAAAAATTTCGATTTAATGAAAGTTTCTTTTTTTGCAAGGTTTTGCATAAAATTGTATGTATTGTATAAAATTTGTTGGCCATATTGAATGAAAAAATTAGTACGAAAAATATGTATGTTTGTGCTGCTTTTAATCTACGTAGCAGAGTAAAAAAACCCCAAAAATAACATCAACATTATTATCAAATAAAACAGTCTTAGGACAATAATGAAACAGTACAAAGATTTTATTTAACAGATTTTCAAAAAAAAAACATATAAATAAAATTAATTACAAAATTTAAAGCTAAAATTGGTTGAAAGAATTCAATTTTCATTTTAAAAAATTTAAAATTTTTTTAAATAACAAATTTAAAAAATCAGTTTTTTAATTGTTTCAAGATGGACAGAAAGTTGGAAGAAGGGACTTCTAGAAGGATGGACAGACAGTCCATCCTTCCACTTCTTTGTACATAATTTCTAAAAATTTGCAATTTTATTCTATATATCTGAACATAATACCAAATAATTGCTATTATTTTTCTTTACATTTTATTTTTCTTCTACTTAAGTAGGCTATAAACTGAACAAAAAACAGCCACAGTCGTGGCTAAAAGACATACAATGATTACAAAACCTTTCTACCCCTACCCCTCATTTACTTCAATGAAATAAAAATCTCTATAACTTAACTCTGCAACCCCTCGTCCTCTTATAAAACAAACCTTTGAAACTTATACACACATACACAAATTTTATATATATTTTTCCACCACTATACCTATTCTTGTTGGCCTTCAGTGTTTTTTAGTATTAATCGTTGTTTTACTTAACCAAACCAGGCCATATAAATGCTCTTCTCTTTGTACTACACAAACACTGGTGGCCAAAAAATCATATACCCTCAAGAAATAATAAGAAAAATATTGAATTTTTAATATTAAAACAAATTTTAATTATTTCTAATACTAAAATTGCTTAAATATCTTTAAAATATTAAAATTTGTAACAATTTAATCATTTTTCTAAGAAAAATTATTTAATTTTTCTAGAGTACATATACTTGTTTGCCTCGAGTGTAGTTTAGTATAAAAAGTTGTTTTGCTCAATGCGGCTGGTGCCATACAAATGTTCTCATTTACGTATTAATGCTACAGTGTGGGCTAAAACTAGGGACGTATGTATACAGAAATGTTAAATTAAAGGGAATACTAAATACATACTTTTATATATACATATTTATTTTTTATATATACATATTTAGTAAATACTAGAAATTATTTGAAAATAATTTTAATAAAAGTTAAAGTTTACAGTGACAAGCAAAATTAAAATTTAACCTTATTTAAAAAAAATTATAAAAGTAAAGTATGGAAAAAACACATGTTAGTTAAGTTTGTATAACAAATAAATTTTTTTCAAGATTTTTCTTTTTCAATAAGGAGTGTTCCTAATAAAATTTGTAGTTCAATTAAGTTTAATACAACTTAAAATATGCGGTCTAAAAATTTTTCAAAATATAGAAATTTATTGAAATACTGTAGAAATTCTTCTGAAATTAAAATGTTGACATATTATTTAGTACTTATAAATTTTTTCGAAATTAAAATTTTTTTCGAAGATTTCATCGTTTCTTCTCTTAGAATTAAAAAAGAAGTGGCCCACTTACTCTTCAAATCGCACATGATTTGGGACAGCTTTTCTGTGTTCTTTAATTCCTTTTTTACAAGATCTTTATACCTTTTCACAGGCCCAAGATTTCAACAATTAAATGGATTTGTCTTTCGTGGTACACAAATTTTTATATAGTTTGAATATCACTCATAGACCATATTTTTTTCAAAGTGACATGATGCTAAATCGAACAAGAAATATGTCGACACTCAGTAATATTTTCTAAACGGTAAAAGCTTTTTCTGTTGACAAACCGTTAAATCCATTTTCTGTGTTTATCGTAACTGATGCCACAAATGCTTGGCTTCTTGTGCCACAACTACAAATTTTTACAAAAAAAAAATCGCCATTATAGGCAGTAAATTTTTTAGAAATCGGCAAAAAATCGAAATTGTCCAAAAATAGCCGAATACCTATTAACAAAATGTTCATTGAAAATTTTTCTATAGCATAAACTTTTATTGAAAATTTTTCTAAAAGAAAAAAATCACATTGAAAATTTCTCTATACAAAAAATTTTATATTTTTTTTATATTGAAAATTTTTCTATGCTAAAAATATTCATAGAAAATTTTTCTACTATAAAAAAAATTTTATATGAAAAATATTTCTATAAGTGTAAAATTTATCCATATAAAAAATATATGGAAAACTGTTCCATACAAAAAGTTTTATATGGAAAATTTTTGTATACAAAAAATTGTATATGAAAAATTTTTCTATTCGAAAAATTATAAATGAAAAATTCTTCTTTACAAAAAAATTTATGTTCAGAATTTTTCCATATAAAAAAAATATGGAAAAATTATGTAGAAAGTTTTTCTATACAAAAAATTTTATATGAAAAATGAAAAATTTTTCTATTCAAAAAATTATAAATGAAAAATTCTTCTTTACAAAAAAAATTATATAGGAAAATTTTCGATTGAAAAAATTTTAAATTGAAAATTTCACAGCAGAAAAAATATAAGTACAAAACTTTTCTATAGAAAAAAAAATTTATACACCTTTTTAAAAAAGTTTATATTAAAATTTTTAGTGGTAATTTTAAATGGAATATTTTTAATGGAAAAATTTTCCATAGAAAAAATTTAATTACAAATTTGTTACAATTATTTATTATTGTAATAAATAGTTTTTTGATAAAACCAAAAAAATGTTGGTAGGGAAACCTTCCTTCGACGCGTTTCGATGGTTGGTTAGGCCATCTCCTTCAGGAGGATTATCCCTAATTCTAGACAGAGGGAAAATCAGACATTATATCTTATTTAAGGAACAGAATAATTACGAATTATTGTGCCCAACAAATATCAACATAAAGCGATGATTACGATCTGAATAGAAACACACAACATTTTTCGGTTTTATCGTCATCCATATCTATAAGATGCAACAGGTTGAAGTGTATTCTCATATGGGTAATGACTAATATACAACAGTTGGCTGCCAAAAATGTTCCAATACGATTCTTAACTGATGGAAATTATACAATTCGCAGGTAAAAGAACAACAACAAAACTTATATAGGTATATATAACTTATATTAAGGAACTGCTCCGAAACTTTAAGATTAAAAGAATTAATGAAGGAACTGGTTCCATAACAAATAGTTCTCAATAATATTAATGTTTCAAATATATCAAAAATTTGCTAATTACCTAAACTTCATCAAAATTTTGAACGATTTCTGCAAAAAGTTCTAAGACATTTCCTTCAACAAAAGGGTTGAAATTTTGCATTCGAATGCAAATAAATCGTTCATACAAAAATATTCGTTATATTGGCACAATAAAATTTATTATTTGACAGACAGACCACATGAATTTCTAGTATGACTGACTCTTTGGCTGATAGACATTGCATACACACTTACTTATAAGTACTTTTAGTCGTATCACACTGTTTTGAAGACTCGTGTATGATTATAATAAGGTGATTCATAAAATTATGGCAGATAGGAACGAGTTATTTATGACGCCCTCCAATAATTTAAAACCCACATCAAAAATGATTTCACACAATTTTATTTCAGAAATTGATTTTATAAGCAAATTTAATCATAACCTATAATTTTTCAAAAATTTGCAAAACCTCCCTAATCTTTTTATATAGTGCAAACGATATAGTTCATATAAATAAAACACAAAATCATGGCACTACATCTTATGGATACAAGTAACATCAACAATTGTTTAGCCAAAGCACAGCACCATCATAACACATCCAACCGTTCAGATGTTTAACCATAAGCGACTGAAATACACGTGACTGGCACACAATTTAACCCGAGTTACGAGTACATGTACTCGTACCAACCGACAAAAAAAATAAGAGAATACAAGATGTCAATACAACAAGTATTTAGTCGAGATACTAACAATTTATTAGCATTAGTATGAGATTAACGAGTAAAGGGACCAGTAAGAAATTAAATGGGGCGGCAAAATTTTTAATAGTTTTTTTTTCAAGATTTTTATTAGGATGAAATGGACATAGAGGTCCGTCTATATATTTATCAGTTTATATATAGACTTATCTGTCTATATTTGGAATAATCTGTCTATATATGGTCCAATCTGTTTATATATAGACTAATTTGTCTATATTCGGAATATAGGCTTATCTGTCTTTATATAGACAAATCTGTCTTTATATAGTCGAATATATCTATATATAGACTAATTTATCTATATATAGATTATTTTTTTTATATATAGACCAATTTGTGTAAATATATAGTTATCGGTTTATAAATAGATATATTTATATAGACTTAACTGTCGATATATAGACTAATCTGTCTATATATAGCGGACCTATATATGAGAATAAGATGTCTACATATAGACTAACCTGTCCTTATACAGACATTTGAGTCTATATGTAAACAATTTCAGTCTATAAATAGACAGATTGAGCCTATATATAATTTGAGCTTATATATAGATTTTTGAGTCTATTATACATTTTTGTGAACAAAATTTTCCTATAGAAAATTTTTCGATACAAAATTTTTCTATAGAAAATTTTTCGATACAAAGTTTTCCTATAGAAAATTTTTTAATACAAAATTTTTTTATTGAAAATTTTTCGATACAAAATTTTTCTATAGAAAATTTTTGGGAACAAAATTTTCCTATAAAAAATTTTTAATAGCAAAATTTTTCTATAGAAAATTTTCGATACAAAATTTTTCCATAGAAAATTTTTCGACACAAAATTTTTCTATAGAAAAAAAAAAAACAAATATTTCGATACAAAATTTTTCTATAGAAAAAAAAAAACAAATATTTCGATACAAAATTTTTCTATAGAAAATTTTTCTATAACAAATTTTTCGATAAAAAATTTTTCTATAAAAAATTTTTTGATACAAAATTTTTCGATACAAAATTTTTCTATAGAAAATTTGTCGATACAAAATTTTTCTATATAAAATTTTTCGATACAAAATTTTTATATGGAAAATTTTTGATACAAAATTTTTCTATAGAAAATTTGTCGATACAAAATTTTTCTATATAAAATTTTTCGATACAAAATTTTTCTATAGAAAATTTTTCGGTACAAAATTTTTCGATACAAAATTTTTCTATAGAAAATTTTTCGATACAAAATTTTTCTATAGAAAATTTTTCGATACAAAATTTTTCCAAAGAAAATTTTTCGATAAAATTTTTTTTTTTTTTTTCAAAAAATAACAAAATTGTCGGGATGTAAGTATTATTCAAAAAGAATAACTATTCGTATTTGATCCCAAATCTGTTACATTTAAATAAATGTAACCGATTTTTTTTTGATACAAAACTTTTCTATAAAAAACTTTCGATCCAAAATTTTTCTATAGAAAATTTGTCTATAGAAAATTTTTCAATACAAAATTTTTCTATACAAAATATTTCCATTGAAAATTTTTCTAGAAAAAATATTTCCATTGAAAAATTTTCTATAAACAATTTTTCTATAAAATATTTGATAACAAAATTTAAAAGAATTTTTTGATAAAAAAAAAATTTTCTTTGGAAAAATTTTCTAAAAAAAATTTTCAATAACGACATTTTTCTATACTAAATTTTTCAATAGTAAAATTTTTCTATAGAAAATTTTTTGATAACAAAATTTTTGTAAAGAAAATTTTTCAATAGAAAATTTTCGAAAAAAAATTTTTCAATAGAAAATTTTCGATAAAAAATTTTTCTATAGAAAATTTTTAATAGAAAATTTTTCGAGAACAATTTTTTGATACAAAATTTTGCTTTAAGAAGTTTTTCCATGAAAACATTTTTCTATAGAAAATATTTTTGGATACATTTTTTTGCATAAAAAATTGTTCTAAAACATGCATTCTGAGTCTATATATAAACATTTCAGATCTATTTAAAGTTAGACATTTCTAGTCCATATATTTCATTTTCCAAAAATTTGCAAAAATATCAAAATATCTCCTTAATTTCTATTTAAATTGAATACTTTTCCTAAAATTATTAGTATTCTTAACAGATTTAATCAATTTTCCTTTAAAATTCCCCAAAAATCTTAAAAATTACATAATTTTTTGTACAAAGCTGTATCTATTTGCCCTGCCTTCACTGTAGTCTCTTGTATTCTCATATAAAATCCTACATTTGTTCAATAAACGTTAGCTGTACTTCGTATGCGCCAGCCAAAGCAATTAACAGTCTTGGTCAGGCTTTAAGGTATAGATAAGATAAACAAGAAATTTCGTTTTAAATTATATTTTTTGAAAGAAATTAATTTATTTTAATAAATTATGAAAAAATAAGCCTAAATATTTAATTAGTTCAAAGAAAATATTGTATTTTCTAATTTTTCTGGACTGTACTTAATCAGAAATTTCTACTGTTGGCTGTAGTACTTAACCATTAGAGCTGTATACTCTTAGTACAAAAGAGTTTGTATACATAACAGCCACAGTCGTCTGTTCAAATAAGTACAGCAAATTTTGAATTTTTTTTTTTTAATTTTGGAATTTCTTTAACTTTTATTAAGGATTTTTAAAGAAATTTAATTTTTAAAAATTTTGTAATTTTTTATGGAAAATTTGTATGGATTTGTTGGCATTTTGTTAAAATTGTAATGTACTTTGATTTGGCTTGTACTGTTGTTTGTTGAATATTTTCATACTGAATATGTTCATACTACATTATTTAGTAGCAGAGACAACGAATGAATTTTCTGTTTTTCAAGTATCTGTATCTGTTCAGTTGAGTTTAGTTCAGTTCACAGTTTTCTCATACATTTTATTCTATATCATGGCGTCGTCTGTCCGTCCTTCCGCCCGTCCGTCCCTCGTTTGTATTCGAAGATAATAGTAGTGGCTGTGGCTGGCTATTTTGCCTTTGCTTGGCTGCTGCCTTAAACTGCGTACGAGAGTACATGTTTGTATGTATTAGATGTTTACATACGTACAAATGTATCTACGCTGGTAAATGTATCTACAAAATATAAAATTTTTGTTCGTTCGTTCGTTTACTCGTTTAGCTCGTATTAAATACACCAGCAAAGCAGCAATATTCGTACGAACGAAACCAATGCAAAGCAAACCTAAAAATTTCATTCCCTACTCACATTCAACTGACTACTCAGTACTATACCAATGCTATGCATTTCCCTGCCCTTGCCTTTGCCATAGCTATCATTACTAATCCCCCCAAAACGTTGCTCGCTTGTGTGAAAACCCCTCGTGTCTATAAACTGAGACAACAAATTCACAGTGACTGAATAAATATATTTTGGCTGACTCTGTGTCGTATTCATATTCACATTCGCCCAATACTTTCGTTTGTTCGTTCGTTCGTTTCGTTTATACAAAATATACTTCATTCGTCTCGTAATATGGCTGACTCTGGCTGGTTTTGCTTTGGCTTTAGTACAGCCAGTACAAAAATTTTCTTCTATACAAAATCGTATACAAATGTTCAGTTCAGTTTCAGTATTGAGTTGTTTCGTTCTTTGCGTTTCCTTCCTTTTCCCTTGAACGAGTATTTATTTGGTTTGGGCTCTTGTACTGGCGCAGTGTATAATTTTTTCATACTCGTGCGTGTGTCTGAATTTCAACAAAATTTTACATATCTACAAATATATAATACAATGTAAACATACTGATATCTATATGTTGAAAATTTTAGTATTGAACAAAAAAAAAGCTGAAATAACTGTCAGAGTAGTTAGCATTTATAGTAGAGTAGATAGAGTAGTAGTATGTAGTAGAGGTATCTTTTCGTTTATTCGTTTTGATACAAACGAATTAAATGTACAACAATACTAGTACTGGCTGGTTGGCTGCCTGCCTGCCTGCCTGCCTTTCCTGCTACTTCTTACTAGTAGATACAATATAATCCATTATACGAGTATTACAATATGCCTTTGCTTTGCTATGCTTTACTTCTTCTGCCCACCACAACAACAGCCAGAGCCATCAACATCATCATCACCGTCAACAACAAAAACTTGAGCCATGACAAACAAATAAAACTCCTCATCCTTATCATGTTGCTAATGTTGGTTAATGTTGGTATTGCCAGAAAGACAATAGCTCTAGATATTACTTGTATTATGACTGAAGAAGTCAAACACTGGTCACTTGCTTCGATATGTTTCAATATCTAGTTCTTAAAGAAGCTCTTAATGTATAACCTTCCTTATGCGGAATCCCAAACTCTCGTACTATGTTACCGAAAGAGGTTTATAAGAATATTCTTTATGATTTCAGACCATTAACTAATATCTTGTTTTTCAAGAATCTTTAAACTCTATCAAATCTCTAAATCGGGAATCCTAAATCCCTACAATCTCTACAGATGAACTTAATTTGACATTGTCAAAATCTCATAAATGTATATAATGTATGAAGAAGTCAATCACTGGTCACTTATTTTGATATCTTTCATTATCTAGTTCTTAAAGAAGCTCCTAATGTATAACCATTCCGAATCGGGAATCCCAAGCTCTCATACTGATATTACCAAAATAGGTTCATAAGAATATTCTTGCCGATCACTTTTATTATAATTCCAGACCATTAAACAATATCTTGCTTTTGAAGTAACTTCTAATTGTATTTAAACTCCATAAAATTCCTAAATCCCCACATTAAAAATGAACTAAATTGTCAAAATCTCACTGTACCCGGTCTTCTTTGTAGAACCTAGTTCAAAAAATTGCAATTTAAACATTATTTTATTGATATATATTCCTTACGATTGCCCAAGTTAAATCAGGATTCAAGACCATAATCTATTATCATTTTATTTAAGAAACACCTAAAATGCATATAGGCACGTAATTATTATAAGCCGAAAATACCACTTCCTTACCTTAAGAGGAATTGGTATTTGAAATAAGTTTTGTAATGATATTTTTTAGATTACTCAAGTTTCATCTGGATTCATCTATATCTAACATCTAGTTTTTCAAGAAGCTCCTAATATGTATTTAAGTACCATAATCATCCTAAATCGGAAAATAAGGATATTTCTTACGTTTACTCAAAATTCATTACGATTCGTATACTCCAAATTTGTCGAAAATTTTAATCTTTGTATCATTCACACTTAAACCTCTGAACTATATACAGACAATTCGATTCTATAAACAGATATTTATATATATACGAACTATATTTGTATATATATATATATATACAAGTATAGTCCGACTTGGTAAGATTCAATCCGCAAGAGTTCGAATGTAAACAATTTCAGTATATCCGAAAAGTTCGAGTAAAACCAGTCTGCTTTGAAAAATCCCACATAGTTCGAAAAATTGTATTCTTCCAATTATTCTATTGTCTAGCTCTGGATATGAAACGAAACCCGATTTTATCAGAACTATTTTTATATATCGTAATAACAGTTTATCAAAAAGTTTTTTGGAACTCTTTAAAATCCCGAAATTCTAACATATAATCCATAACAGTAAAACATTCAGATTTTCAAAATCATACTGAACCCAGTTTGCTTAATGAAAACTCGTACAGTTCAAAAATTGGAATATTCCGATCATCCTATAATCTGTTATTATGAACTTATATAACTCATTCTGTTTAGTAAATGTCCCGCCAGACATTTTATCAAAATATCCGAAATATTTTAATACTTTGAAATCTCAGGTTATGCAGTAGCTTGTCAGGACTCCTTGTTATCGCGAATTACCAACATTCAATCCGGAAAGTTTGAATATATTAATAAAATTTGTCATAGAACTATCGATTCTCAAACTAGAGCAGCAAAGGTTGATCATTAAAGAATATCCTTCTTGATTGATTTACTTGCGCATAGTCACAAATATATCTTCGAAGTCTTCTATTCTAATTTTCGACCAATGATTTAGTTATAATTCCTTGTGAAACATTGGCAGTCATAATTTCTATCTCGTTTCCATGATTCTCCGAACTCCGGCAACTCGTTCTCAGTTTGGCGCCTTCACGTGTTTGCACGTATTTCAGGCCTTCTGAAACCTTGCGGACTATATTCAATAGCTTGACGATTTATACCAGCAGCTGGCTTTCCGAGTGCGAATACTTGTTTGTAAAGGCTCTAAATCGGTGCTCAACAATTGATCGTGATTTGAAATTCTGAGGATGAGTCTGAGGCACTAATAACAAATTCTTGTAGTCTGCTCATCTCTAGACTCGAAATATTTCATGTCACACAACCATATAAGAGCACGGGTTTAACATTACCCAGAGTTAAAAATTTTGAGTTTGGTGATAGTCAAGATATTTTGAGATCTCCAGAACTTATTGAGAATACCGAAAGCTTGCTTTGCTTTACATAATCTATTTTGTATATCTTCTCTGCTGTCACCTGTCGGCTTCACTAAATAACTCTTTTCGTTTATTTCAAAATATTCAACCAAGAATCAGACTGTCTGATTTTTAAAATATCAACAGATTAATACCTGTACTCTCGAAATTAAAAGACTTTTTAATTTTTTTCTTATTCTCAAATATCTCTCTCGCTTACCGGGGTTTCTCAATTACTAGTCGTGAATTTAGATAATCTAGGAAAACCTACCCGATCTTAAAAAGTCTACTCTTCCATTTTTGGATATCTTAAACAAAAATCGAACTCGTTTCTTTCGATAACCGTTTCGAAATACTTCCTCAAAAATAATACATCTCTTATACATTTGGGTCTTCTGACCTTTATCGATATATAAATCGAATAATTTTGTCTTTATGTATTAATAGAAATCAGAAGTTCACACAAAACATTATCCCAAATTTGGAATACGTGGATATTTCGGTCCTTTCGATTACCTATTACTGAGGATACAAGTTCTGAAACACCTTGCCTGATATTATATCTTTCCTAGAGTCATTAAATCTTATTTTAATCCTATTGTTTTAAATACTCATACATACATTTTCTTAATATCCTTGGTTCTTATCTTTTATAGATTGAATATCTTATGTAAATTAATTAATACATATTTCCTTATCACTAAAACTGTTTTTTATTTATGCTTCCCGAAATTTTTATTTATTATACCCAAATATATCTTATCTCTAAAATGTTTGTGTGCGTGTGAAGATTACCAATGACTTATTTACGTTATTTAATTTGCGCCACTTTTTGAAGACAAAAATTTTAACAAACCACCAAAAAAAAATTTTCTTATTTCGATTTTCAAGTTGTTTTTGTGTCCGAATGTACAAAATTTTAATTCATAAAAAAACTGATATTCAAATCTTAAACTTCAGTTTAAAAAGTTCCCCAACATACATTTTCTTTCAAAATTTTGGAATAGACATGCATTTCTATAACATAATTCAATATTTTAACCTGTAGAAAATTTATTCATTTTTTTGTCGAAATACATATTAACAAAATTTTGTATAATATTATAGAATTTCAAAATTGTTTACGATTTTTTTTTTTTTTTGCTTTATTCTTGTCATGACTTTCCCAACAAATGTTTTGTTGCCCCCAACATTTAACCATCCACATATCCATTTGTTGATGTTTTGTTTGGGCTTAGTACTGAACTATTATTTATGTGCATGATACCAATATAGTATGAATGTAGGGTGAGCGGTTTAGTATAAGACTCTAGTCTAGGTATAGCACTTTCGAGACTGACAGTAAGACTTCACTTCAAATATAAGATCACAGTTTGTTACTAAGTACAAGACTATTTTTTTTTTGAGTATAAGAGTCTATTATAGGTATACGTCAGATCTGAGAATAATAACCCAATTAAAGTATAAGAATCTAAATTAAGATAAAGCTAAGTATATGGCTTAGTATAAGACTTTAGCCTGAATATAAGATTATAGTACGAACATAAAATCTGAGTATCAGACCCTGAGGGCAAGGTCCTTACCTATGTATGACATTCCACTCTTAGTATAAGTTAGTATTTTTTTCCATTATGCGTATAAGACTTTATTCTGAGTATAAGGTTAAACTTTGAGTTTACGATTATAATACGAGTTTAACTCTAGACCGAGAATCTATCAATTTCAACTAAAATTTTTCATTGTAGAACTTTAGTATAAGTTTAATCCAAATGTGAGTATGATAATATGGTCTAAATGAAGGACTATATTGTAAGTATAAGACTCAATTCCGAATATAAGACTTAAATTAGAGTATAAGCCCCTAACTCATAAACGAAAAATAAAATTATAACAAGCTTACAATTCAAATTTTCCATACAAAATGCCTACAATAAGCCTTTGATAATTTTATAATTCGTTTATGCTTTATTACGATTAAAAGGCTTTACTCTCAGTATAAGGCGCTTGTTAAAATACAAAACTGCAGTCCTAGTATATGTCTCTAATCCAGTCTATAATTCTTTAGTCTAAGTATAAGATTCCAGACCGGGTATAAACTCGAATCCAAGTATAAGTCTAATTTAAAAGCTCTAAATCCAAGTATATGACTCTAGTATATGTTTGACATTTTAGTCAGATTAAACTATAACGTCCTATATATCCAGTATACAACTCCGATTAAACTATAACGTCCTAAACGGCTTTAAACCAGTTATGTTAGAATATAAGTATAATACCAAAGTATATGAAACTTTGTTTTGAGTATAAGACTCCAGTATAGGTATAATATAAATTCTGAAGATAAGTCTTAAGTACAAGTACGTCTTTATTGTGAGAATGAGGCCCTAGTCAAAGTACAGCCCTCTAGTCCCTGCATTAGTCTCTATTATTATGACTATATTCTGAGAATAAGGCATTAGTCTTAAGTATGACTCTATTTTGAGAATAGGGCTCTAGCAGAGTACAATGCTATAGAACGAGCAGGAGTCTTAAGTGCAACAGTGTAAGACTTCTATTCGGAGTATAAGACTCTACTATAGGTCTTAAGTATGACTTCTGAATAAGGCTCTAGTCGGAGTCCAATTCTATAGTAAAAGCATGAGTCTCAAGTACGAATGTAAGATGTTATAAAATAATATTCGGAGTCTCACGTGTGAGTTTAAGCTTTAAGTCTGAATATAAGACTATATTTTAAGCCTAAAACTGACTGTATTTCTGGAAAAAGGTTTCAGTATGAATTTAAGGCTTGAAGCTTAGTCCAAGTCCCTAGCCTAAACATAAAATATAAGACTCTAGTTTGGCCATTCATACGTACTACAGATATGAATACAGTCGGAGACCCTTCCCTTAGTTCAATACTTTAGCCTATGTTATGTTTAAGACTCAGGACTATGTTAAAGTCTCTTGATGCAAATACTAGACACTGTTCTGGGTATAAAATTGTGTATACTCTGGTCTATCTTAAAGACTAGAGCGGTTCGCCTTCCATACGAAAAAAAAGTTGTGTCAGTCACCCCCTAGGATTAAAGATAATGTAAAAACAATTCTAAAAAATTTTTGGCACGCCTACAAATACGCCCTTTTGGCATGGCTTCATCCTGAACACTAAAGTACATTTTATAAAGTCTGGCAACACTGGCCTTTAATTTTTTTTACAAAATTCTTTGAAAAAATATTTCTAAAATCTTGATTTTTCCAAAAAAAAAATCTATTTAAAAGACAAAAATTTCGAATAGGTGGTAACATTAGGGCCAACATAAAATCGTATTATTTATATGAAAGAAGAAAAAAAAAAGCCATCATCGAATAAAACTCGTACTATTAGAAACTAAAAAATTCATACGAACAAAACAGAAACGAGTACATGTTAATATGTCGTATTCAAAATCTCTATGTATATATGAGGGGAATGAAATAAACTATGTATGTATAAATTAATGTGAGTTTATTTTTCAGTACGAGTACGAGATACTCGTATGTTTGTATATAATTTTATGTTCGTTGTACAAAAGTGCCTATAAAATGCTCAGAAATATCAAAATCTCTATGGGATACATACAAACAAGTACTAATGCTATACTTCCCTAAAGCACGTCGATTGCCAGCTAGTGCCATATTATAGTAGTACTGTACTGTATTTTGTATACGAGTATATTGTATCTGTATCTGCTTTACTTTACTTTGCTTTGCTTGGCTTTGCCTTGTAGTCGTTGTCGTCGTTTTCCCTCATACAAAATATTTTTTGTATTGAATAAAAATTTTTGTATATGAACTGACTCTACTCTACTGCCGTGTATACAATTTTTACTCTACTCGTACTAAAAAGCAAAGCAGGCAGGCAGGCAGACAAGCAGCCACATACAAATAAATGTATTTCATAGATACTACTACTGAGCAACACACATAGATACAAACTTCATACATTCATTCTACTCTACTCTACGTATGTTCGTACGTACGTACAAAATTTCAATTCGTTTGAGTTTTCTGTTCAGCCACCAAAACAAACATACAAACAAACAACCATTCATCCATCCATCCATCCATTTACAGGCAGGCAGCCACAGTCACAGCCAGTCAAGTCAGTTCAGTTCACTTCACTTTAGCTCAGTTAGTTCAGTTCACTTTTTCGTATAGAAACGTTTTCTGAACAGTTCGAATATTCCTTCAGTAGATTTGTTCATAGTACGATTTTGCTTCTACGCTGGTGCTGTGTGAGCTCTGTGTATTAAAAAACATTTTTATTCTTCAACAAAGTCTTGAAAGTCTGTTTGCAAAAATTATTCTAGTGAAATACAAAAAAATTGTTTTTTTCTTTTTTTGTATTGAAAATTGTGTGAGTTCAAATTTTTGGCTTCTTCTTCAGCAAAAGTGAAATAGCAGGAAAACATCATCATCTAACAACTGCATCATCATCATCATTATCGTCGTCGTTGTCGTCTATACAACGATTTCAATTCAAACTGTGAGTAATATTTAGTTCTTACTTTTAACGTTTTAATATAAAGAATATCTTGCAAGACTAGAGCTTTTTCGATGTCGATGATAAGAAATAATTTTTAGAAATTTTATTAGAAATCTGGAGAAATTGTCATAATCTCGTAATCGTCCACAATTTTATACTTAAAAAATATGTATTTTGTGGAGATATAAATTCGAACAAAATTAGAGCCATTGAAAATTTTTAAAAAATTGTTTTCAATTTAAATTTGTATTTGCTTTAAACGTCTCTTTTATTTTTGCCAGACAGTGTAGTTGTATCTCTTGTAAGATTTTTAAGAAAATTGAAATTTGTTGTGATAATCGAAAAAAATTTAAGAGCAATTGAATATTCTCAAAGAAAAAAGTATTGAAGTGTAACAGTCTCTATTATTTTTGCCAGATAGTGTAACTTGTATCTCTTGTTAGATTTTTGACAAAATTGAAATTTGTTAGGCTACGAATTTAAAAAAAATTGAGCAATTGAAAATTCCCCAAAAAAAAGTATTGAAGTTAAACGTCTCCATAAGTTTTGCTAGATAGTGAAGATACAAATTTAAATAATATATCAATTGAGTTTTTAAAACAAAATATTTAAGTTGAACGTCTCTATTATTTTTGCCAGTCAGTGTTTTAGTTTTGTTAGTTTTGTAAGAAATTAGAAATTTGTTGAGTTATAAATTCAAGCAAAATTTGACCAATTGACGTTTAAACAAAAAATATTTAAGTTAAGCGTCTCTACTATTTTCGCCAGACAGTGTAAGTTGTATTTTTTGTTAGATGTTGAACAAAGTTTTGAATTATTAATGAAAAATTTACTTAATAAAAGTTTGAAAAATTATAAATAAATACAAAATTATTAAAAATTCAAATGAAAATCTGAAAATTAAAAAAAATAAAATAAAATGTTTAAAATATTAAAAAATAAAAACTAAAAAATTTAAAAAAATTAAAAAATTTCAAAAATTAAAAAATTTCAAAAATTAAAAAAATTAAAAATGTAAATAGATTTAAAAATTATAAATAAAAAAGAAAATTCTAAAAATTAATATCAAAATATAAAATTTATGAAAACAAGAGTTATTTACGAAATTAAAAAAAAAAATAAAATTATTGAAAACAAGAGTTAGAAATTTACAAAATTAAAAAAAAAACAGATAAAAATTTTTATGGTGGGTCAATCCCCTTCATATAATACCCTATTTTGGAATTGGAAGTTTCTTGCAATGCAAAAATATAAATGTTTACTCGTATTTGCCAGATTTTGCCATCATACAAACATTTTATACTCCCTTTTCCCTAGTACAGGAGCGCTAGTTAAATATGGACCGATTTCAACTAAAATTTTTACAGTGAAATCTTTTAGTATAAACAATATTTCTACAAGATTTCATAAAAAAATTCATAAATTTCCTCTCAATATAATCCCAAATAAATAAATAAATAAATATTTCTGCAAAATTTCGTTAAAAAATCCATATATTTCTTCCTAATATTAGCCCACATTTCCTTTTTCCTAAATTCAAATTAAAAAAAAACCGTTACCTTTTTATTGCCAAGAGTCAAAGAGCGAAAGTTTACATGTAAATAAATGCAAGTGTATGGGTTTACCTACAAAATTTGTGGCGCTTACTTAAATATTGCCAACATTGGCTAGACAAAATAGCTCAACTCTCGGAACTTTTGAATATAATCGAAACATACTATGAATATATGGCCGTAAATCATTTACATAAAAAGTAATACAACTAAAAAATTGAGGTTTTGATAAAAGAGCAACAAAAGGGAATTTCTTTCAAAATTTTTATATTTTAAAAAACGGTTTAAAAATGTCCATTATATTCGACATTTTTGAAGTTATAACACTTTTAACGATAATGCTTCATATCTAAACAGAAATTGTATTTGGTTACTATGAACCTTTAGAATATTACAATTCACTTATAATGAATAGAAAATTATCTATAATTTATTAATAACAAGTTTAGATTAATTTAATGCCAATACATACCTGCTATTATTTATTTAGTGCCACTTTGTTTTTTTTTAAATTTGAAAGATAAAATATCAATATTGATAAAATACAATATTTGTAATATAAATTATAATATTTTGAAAGAATTACACCATTTCTTAAGAAAATTAAGAAATATAAACTGCCTAAAGCTAGACCATATGGTACCCTTCAATATATTATAAAGTTTTTTGAGACCTGAAATTTAAATGGAAAGTCTTTCTAGTTCAATCATTGTTCTTCCACTTTTAACAGGCCTTTGACCTTGGCTTAACCGGAAGTTTTGCAAATTTTTAGTCTGCTGTCTTTATATCTATGGACTTCACTGTTTGTTTAGGCACATCAACAAACACTTGAATACCACAATATGCTTTGCTAATAATTTTAGCTTTTAAAAAGCAGCAAATGCACAACAACAAGACAAAAGCCTCTAAGACTCAAACTAGCAAAGCTTTAAGTAACTTTTGGCCAATGAAACTTTTTTGAATGTAATTTAAAAGCTTTTACTCAAATAACTATTTTGCTTATAAAGAAGCTTTTGGCAGAACCTACCTTTTGCTTTTTAGAAGTCGTAGATTTTTGTGAATATTTTCATTCAAGAAACTTTTTTTATATGAAAAAATTATAAAATTTGGAAAAATAAAATTAATTTAAGTGATTCCAAAAATAAAAAATTAACTTTCTAAAAGCTTTGATTAAAACAGCTTGTAATAAAGACTTTCTTTAGACTCTTCATATTATTATTTTTAGTAGATTTTTGTACAAATAATGTTTTTTCAATACGATTTTTAGTAATAAATAAAGCTTTAGTAAAAAATATAAAAAAGTGTTATTACTTATAGCTAAGTCTTTCTGAAGCTTTATCCTACAAAAATAGCTTTCGCCAAAAACTGTTGGTAAAAAAGGTTTTTAAAAAATATTTTTTGCAAAAGAAAAAAACAAGCTTTTAAGCACAAACTTTAAGAGAAAGCTTTTAAGCATTTAACTTTTTAAAATAGCTTTTTTAACAATCTTATGTATAAAGAAAGCTTTTTTCTAAAAATAAACCATTTTCTTTCGAAAGTTTACAACAGCTGTTTTGCAAAAAGTGTAAATTTTGTACAAAAAAAATATTTCTGGCACTGTTGGCTATTTTCAATGCTAGCCTTGTTTACTAAAACAATTTCAATCCAGCCTCGTTTTGTTTAATCTCTTTTATACTTTTATTTTCTCAATGAAAACTGTAATGTTAAGGAACCTAATGCATAAATACCAATAGATTTTCTAATGTGGAAATGTGTGATCTTTGCAGATTATTTTACACAAGTAAATATTAGGGTACTCAATATTCCGGGATTTTTGTGCATAAGTTTGCATTTTTGTGAGTTTTATTATGATTAACCAGATGCTTTGGGGTAAAGATTTTTTGAAATTTATGGAAAAGCAACTTTTCATTCAAAACTAATAATAATTTAAAAGTAATTATTACAAAAATTTCAAAAAACCTTCATCTAACATTTTATATTATATATTATATAAACTTGAGCAATAAATACTAATTGAATATTGAATATGACTTATGTAAAAGAATCTTCAATGATCGCAAAATCGTGAGTGACTGCTAAATTATAAATTTGCACCTTTTGCAAACCACTTGCATTAATCTAAGAACATCCCTAGTAAAGAATTCTGTGTATGTGAGTGTGCTAAAGTATTAAGTGTTTTACGAGAATTGACATTCTCAGCAGGCAATTTGCATGGTCTTTACCACAAATGTACAAATAAAAGATTATAACCCTGCAGTTTAGGCAACTTGTAACATAAAGTTTTAGATCTAAAGGGCACTTATGGTAAAATAAAAATAAAATAAATGTTAAGGGATCTAATCCGTATCACTAGCATTTCATTTATTACCAAGAAGCTAGTCCGTCCGTGAAGATGCAGGGTGATACTTGATTTCTTGCCAAACTGCTACTAACTACTTAAAGGAAGTGGTAAATGAACACATACATATGTATGTATGTATGTACATATGTATCTCGATTTATGGACATTACGGTCAGGCAAGTTACAAAGCTGTCACTGATAATAATCAGAAGACTTGTTTGGGATTGTCTGTTTTAAGACACATTTAGACAGAACGGGTTCAAAATTACTCGAAAATTTTAACTCAAATCTTTATATTTTCCATTTAGAATTGATTAAGGTGTCATTATTGATCATAAGATTTAAGATTCACACTAATTGGTTAATCTTTTTCATCCATTTCTAAGACTACTAAGAAACTTGTACAAATTCACCTGTATAACGTTGAAATTAATCACACCAGTCGTCCAATTGACCTCAATCATTTGTATTACATATAATAATCGTCTTGTACCCTTGTACAATATTTAAAACTTATGCATTTATTCGGTCACTTTATAAATCGAAAACTGCCCACGTGAGTAGATTGATCTTTTTCATTGTAGCCGGCACATTTTGTTAATATGCCTCTTCGTTGCCTTTTCTAAACACGAACGAGTAAATGAATTGAAAAGAAAATTGCGCCATAATTGACTCGCAAGTCGAAAACAACAACAGCGAACAAAACAACACTATCACTAACAACAATAACAACAAATACAGCCGGTGTTAAAATTAAATTATGTCGGCCATAAAACGATGAGAGTTGTTGACGATCTTTTAAATAAAACACACACGATGTTTGTTTTTGCCTTAATCGCTCTCTTTCTCTTTACACCTATACAAAAAAAAATACCTGTTTTTAAAAGAAAAGACAACAAAAAACACAACACACGATTACTAATGAATAGATACCGGTAAATACTTTCGTCATCATTATAAAGATTTTAAATAATGATCATTAGCATTTAACTCGTTAAGAGATAACAGCCAAAGAGTAATTACATAAATTTGTGTTTCTCTTTGTATTTTTTTATCACTCGTTTCTAGTTTTATTAAATTCTATTATTAAAATACGGTTTTTTTGTTGAGTTGTTTATTCGTGATTGTTGTTGGTGACTGGTTGTTTTTTTCTTTCTTTCGAATTGTTAATTAATTTAATTCTTAATAACAAACAAAATAATAATGATATCAAATTTATTAATAGAACATTTACAGTAGGGTAGCGCAATTTTTAATTAAAAGGTACTAGAATTTGAAAGATAAGCTAAAATCTACTGTAATTCAGTTCTAGAGCCAGTTTTAGGTTGAGTTCTAGTTTAGTTTATGGAACTGTTCTAAGTTAAGTTTTAATTCAGTACTAGGTTCAGTTTCAGGTTCAGTTCTAGGTTCAGTTCTAGTTTCAGGTTCAGTTCTAGATCAGTTCTAGTTAGCTCTAGTTCAGTTCTAGTTCAGTTCTAGTTCAGTTCTAGTTCAGTTCTAGTTCAGTTCTAGTTCAGTTCTAGTTCAGTTCTAGTTCAGTTCTAGTTCAGTTCTAGTTCAGTTCTAGTTCAGTTCTAGTTCAGTTCTAGTTCAGTTCTAGTTCAGTTCTAGTTCAGTTCTAGTTCAGTTCTAGTTCAGTTCTAGTTCAGTTCTAGTTCAGTTCTAGTTCAGTTCTAGTTCAGTTCTAGTTCAGTTCTAGTTCAGTTCTAGTTCAGTTCTAGTTCAGTTCTAGTTCAGTTCTAGTTCAGTTCTAGTTCAGTTCTAGTTCAGTTCTAGTTCAGTTCTAGTTCAGTTCTAGTTCAGTTCTAGTTCAGTTCTAGTTCAGTTCTAGTTCAGTTCTAGTTCAGTTCTAGTTCAGTTCTAGTTCAGTTCTAGTTCAGTTCTAGTTCAGTTCTAGTTCAGTTCTAGTTCAGTTCTAGTTCAGTTCTAGTTCAGTTCTAGTTCAGTTGTAGTTCAGTTCTAGTTTAGTTCTAGTTCAGTTCAAGTTCAGTTCTAGTTTGGTTCAGCTCTAGGTTAGTTCAGTTCAGGGGCCAAATCGCCGCATTTGGTATCAATCGAAAACTTGTGTAACATACCTTAGGGAGTTCTAAAATAATTTATTTTGCTAAAAGTTCAATAAAATTGAATGTATAAACATATCTGTTTGTTTGTCAAAACATTTAAATAGTTTAAATTAAATTATTTTACTAACAGGGAACTTTTCACAAATAATTTACAATGTTACAATATTATATATTATTTAGATAATCCTAAAAGTATACTACACATATGTTTGTGAAATATCTTACATTTCGATAGATATCGAATGCGGCGGTTTGGTCCCAGTTCTAGTTCAGTTCTTGTTTCGTTTTAGTTAAATTTTAGGCTGAGTTTAAGTTTAGTAGTAGGTTCAGTTCTAGTTTTAGGTTTAGTTCTAGGTTCAGTTCTGTTTTCAGCTCTTGGTTCAGTTTAAGTTTTTAGGTTAATTTCTAGTTCAGATAGATTTAGCCATTTAAATTCCTAGCCAGCTCTACTTTTAGGCTTTCAAATATAAAAACCTTCCTCCAGAATATCCTAAAAACTTAGCCTGTTTTTGTCTTAAACTATTTCAAACATTTTTATTACATTTCAAATTATAATTTAAGTATATTTTACAATTTACTAATTAACATTTTAAAAAGTCATGAAATCTTTGAATAACGTTTAGTGGCATACATAATTTTTAAGCACTAAAGCAACCTGGTGGTTATGCTATACTTTTGAATAACAATTATTGTCAGGCAAAATCATAGAATATTTACCAGATGTTTGAAATAAATGAATGAAAATAACGTTTTAATTTGCTGAAAAAAGTAAAAAAACACTCTTCTCACTGTTTTTATGACAACCCTTCCCAGGTTGTTAAAGGAAACGAAATGAATGTATGTATAAATGGATATATTTTATCCTAGTATATGTGTATAAAAAACCAGTCATTAACATGTTAAAAGTAAAATGTAAAAGTTTCACAAAAAATTGTTATAAAACAACTTCAATAGCTTAACAAAAATGTTAAAAAATACTTATGAATGTTCGTTGAAAAAAATAAGACTGAAAATAAACCCACACATTTTCATACGCATACACACGCACGTACACAAAAAAGTATAATTCAAATACAGTTACAAAAACTCATAAAACTTTTATGAGCTTAACAAGCAAAAAAAACATAAAAAAAGAGAGTAAGAGCATAACAGTGGATAATTTTTGTTTCTCCACTCCCCTCCAAACATTCGCAACACTTAAGCAAACAAAACTTTTATGATTTTGTTCGTATGTATTTGTATGGGAAAACAAATTGCATTTATTTGGCTGGGTACAACGAGTAAAATTTAAGTATTTTTGTTCAACAAACCATTAAAAAAATTTGAGCTTGTGCGCTGTAAGAGGGTTTATGAATACATACTTTTATAGGAATTTGCGCAGTGGAAATATACACAGAGTATTTTTAGTACAAAGACCTACACGTAGGAACAAACCAAACCAACGAACGAATAAAGAAACCAACGAACTACAAATTTTATACTGCTGCTGTAGTCTCGTATAGAAAGACAAAAAAAAAGCCTCAATATAAAATATTTATATACATACATACATATTTTTGTGTTTGTAATTGTTATATAATTTGTATGTATGTACAGATTACAAAATTAAAACAAAAATAGGAATTTATTTTGTAAAAAATAACATTATGATGACATACAATGATGCTTGTTTTGTTTGAAATTATGATGACAGCCAAAAAGTATGCTACAAAATTGTATACAATTAAACATATTAAAAGGGAGCCGTTATTTATTTTAACCAGGGGTTTATTTTAAATTCTATATAAATGTATGTATGTACACATATTTTAGGGCAAGTTTTCATAAAAATGGCCTAACGTTTTAATTTGGTTGTTATGAAAACAGATTGTTTTGTATGCGAAAAAAATCTGTTGCTCTTTATAGGGGACATTTTCTTTAAGAGAGCATTAAACTTTAACGAGAAGATTTTTTTGGGTGAGGGGCGGTTTAAATTGATTTTAGAAGCCTAAAAGTATACCCAATTTGGGTATACTTTAAAAATGCTGGAAAGTTTTCAAGATAAATATAGTGCATACTTTCAAGGTATAATAACTAACCTAGAAATTGAAGCTTAAACTGAACTAGTACTACCTTCCTTCTAAATATATAGATATGTATGTACATTGTATATATATACATGTATATTTAGCGTGAGTTTAGTACTAGATCAGTTTAAGCTTCAATTTCTAGGTTGGTTATAATCCCTTGTAAGTATGCAATACATTTTTCAATATATAAATTCTGGAAAGTGTTCTTAATTCCGTATAGTATTAAAAGCCATAATTTAGACCCCGCGTTTGCGCTATAAACGAAATGTTGAAATTATATATATTTATATACATATGTATAAACACAACCCACTATTATAATTCAAAGGCTTTCCATTTAAAAAAAAATCCTTCATACTACATCCTTTTTGTTCCATTTGCAAAAATTCTAGTCAACTGCTTTGTTCGTCTAAAAAAAACACAAATAGATTTTTATTATTTTTTCAACACCTTTTACTCTTTATGGTAAGCATTAAAAGCCTAAAGACTTCTACCAAGCTTTTTCTACAGGAAATTACAAAGATTTTAGTATTTTTTTTTTCTCTAAAGATTTCAAAAGTGTAGTTAAAATGCATAATTTTATTCAAACACACAAACATACGCAAAATAAATAAAATCTAAAGCATAATCATAGGCGTAAATATATTAAGCAGCAAAGTGTTGCCATATTTGATATGGCAACACCTAAGGCAAACAGTCTCATAGAGAAAAGTATAAACAATGGTAAACAGTGTTGGAAAGGGTGAAATTATTAAGAAAACTTAAGTTGCTAGAAGAATTAACCGGAAAGTAAGAGCAACGCTGTTTTAAAGTCGAATTTAATATTTTCGTCTTATACCATAAATACCTTTTTATTTAAAATTATTTAAATAAGTATAAGTAAATTGCGAGAAAAATTCTTTCTTAAAAAAAAACTAACTAAAAATTTAACTTTTCAACATTTTAAACAAAAAATTATATGTACTTATAACAAAAAACATTTAAATTCACCAAAGTCTTGACTTTTTATCAAAAGATAGAAATTTTCATTACATGCAAAATTTAGAGAATTTTCCATTCTAAAGGCCCTTTTGCTTTAGCACTCGTATTTCATCTGTCAATGTTTAACTTTTAAAGGAAGTGTTTAATAATTTGTGTGTAAAAATTGCAAAGTTTATTGATAAAAGGAGGTTTTTACAAGCCTATATGGTGTATTTAAAGAACATTTAGAGGTATTTCGGTTAATGACCTCATATTATATGAAAACAAATACATAAATGATAATATTTATTGTCACCGGATAAACATAAAATTGATGGGAAAAAAGGGAATTACCTTATGTAATTACATAGGTATACATATATATTTTATATACTTATAACAATTTCAAATTATGTATTTATTATTCATAAATAAAATCTGGGTGTTAAAACCACATAAATGTATATACATTTACGGTATATAAAAAGGATATGTATGTATTTGTATGTAAATATGTACTTAAATACATAGGTATAAATGTTCATAAATGCATTTTGTTTACATACATACATATACAGAAGTATATAAAATCAATTCAATATTTAATTAGTGGTTAACTGCAGTACACATATTCGTTTATAACTCTTTCAAAAATTCCCCTTATATACAAATATTTATGTTCATTTGGTTAATTAATTTTAGAGTAGGAGTTTGTAATTTATACATAATTACTTATCATCCTTCTTAATTTCCGTGTGGTAGGTTCTATGAGAAATATCTGAAACAATGGAACTATTTTAACCTAGTATTAAATTTTATCGAGTTATTTTTAAAAATTCAAAATTACGTTTGATATTTTTTCTATTAGCCAAATAAAATTATTGAATTTCCTAATATTTATACTTTAATTAATCATTTACTTTTACTAATTTGATATTTTCAATTTTCTTTCAATTTCAGTATAAAAGCAGTTGAAAAACAAAAACTAAATAAAAATGGCTGGTGAACGTCCAAAACGTCCTTTATCCGGATACATGTTGTGGTTGAACGAAAACCGTGAACAACTGAAGAAAGAAAATCCCGGCAGCAAAGTTACCGAAATTGCCAAAAGAGGTGGTGAATTATGGAGAGCAATTAAAGACAAATCCGTAAGTTTTTTAAATAGTAAAATACAAATATTTTGAGATACACATATTATTCCTAAACTAACGCTGGTGATTTGTTTAATACAAACATGTGGCAACTTTATGCCCAAAATTTAAAAAAGAACAACAGTGTTGCGAAAATATAAAAGCACACTCTTGAAAATTATTAACTTAAAGCAAAACAAAAATAGCTCGTCAGAAAGAAAGAAAAGAAATACTTAACAAAATATTTTTCTTTCTTTACAGGAATGGGAACAGAAAGCCATTAAAATGAAGGAAGAATACAACAAGGCCGTTAAAGAATACGAAGCTAATGGCGGTACTGATACCGGTGCCGGCAAGAAGCGCAAGAGCAAGGCCGCCAAGCCTGCCAAGAAGGCTAAGAAGAAAGAAACCTCTGAGGAAGAAGAGGAAGAGGAAAGCGATTAAATTAATGCAATATAGTAAAACAAAACAGAAAACCTGCAAAATTCTTTCGTTTTATCTAAGATTAATATTAAAGTAAAAGAGAAAAGCCCCAGATTAATTTATATGTTTAACTTACAAATATAAGTTTTAAACATTTAATAAATGTAAGCTTAAGTGGCATATATTTACAAAAACAAAAAATATATATACAAACGGAAAAAATATATGCAAATCATAAGAGAAAAAAAGATCTAAAAAACACTGAAAAAAATATTAAGTTAAATTCAATAAGTATAGGAAATATTAAAAACAAACCCATAAAAAATTTCCAGTTTTATTTCCTTTTTTTTAAACACCCTCCTCAAATACCCCGCCAACCTCCTTAAGTTCATTTTCTATAATTTTTTATATAAAAGAAAAAAGAAATGTCTTTATAATGGTAGAACTTTAATTTGTTTTTTACTTTAATTTCGTTTTTAAGTTAAATTGTATGTAAATTAATAATTATTTTAAAAAAATAATTACATTTAAAAAAAATTTAGTATCCACTTAATTTTTATTATGTATATGTTTATATACAATAAAACAATTTTTAAATAAATAAACATAAAAAGAGAAAAACATGAAAAAACATAGATAAAAATGTGTATTTATTTTCCAGTTTCTTGTAAAATTATTAAATGTATTTTATATGTGTGAGTTTGTTGAATTAAAACAAAAAAATATAAAAATAAAATTGTATTTAAATGAACAAAAATCATCTTTTAAACAAATTTCATGCATATTTTAAATATATTGAAAAAAACAAAATACATACAAATTTTTAACAACAACCAAATAAAAATTAAAAAAATAACTTTAATTGTACATGTAATTGTAGAATGAAAAATTTAACAAATCACAAAAAAATCATTAAAAATCACAAAAAAAATTAAAAAAGAAAATATTAAAAAATTATATATATTTGAAAAATATAAACCAAAAAAATCTTAAAAAAATAAAAAAAAATTCTTATTATTTTTGGGTAAATTTTAAAATTCTTCCGGGATTTAGAGGAAATGATAGAATAGTAACGATTTAAAAAGTGAAAATAGATTGGAAAATATTTAATTAGATACATTCGACCAATTAATAAATAAAATATTGAAAAGGGGTTCAATTACTATCCAATGGCATTTACTTAAACACATAATTAAAAAGAGGATTTGTTATTTCATATAAACATTCTGCTTTTACTGTTTTAAAGTTAAAGTACCAAAATCGTGTGGCAACTTCTCTGATGACCAAACAAAATCTAGTTACCAACCCTGTACTTAAAACTCTCCACTAACAACTTACCTTAACTCTACCGCAAAGTTATGATATGGCAATATTTCAAATATAAACAAATGGCAACTTTTTCAACCAGGCGAAGCTTTGATGTCACCTGTTCGAGTTCGCCTTACACGTGAACAAGTGCAAACCGGCAATGTTGTCAACTTTTTAAAATTAAAAATGTAAACTTAAAAGCACTAAAAAATATTTAATATTTATTTGCTTATCTTGTTATTTATTTAAATAAATAATTTTAAACTATTGGAAATGCTTTGGTTTCATTGGCCCAGTTCACAATCCGTTTCAAATTGTCTAGCATCGTAGTATTTGCAAAACGGTGTAGCAAATGAAAAAATTTCTATAGAAATAACATAGAATTTATTTTTTTTATATTAAAATAAATTTTTTAATTGTCATAAAATTTATTCCAATCTACTCAAAGAAAAAAAGTCAGTATAAATTGTTAAGGCGAAAAAAATTGAAATTATAATATATAAATTAGCAAAGGCTCAAACCATTAATGACTACGGCAACGCAGTCGGGTGAGTTTAAGAAACTTTTTACTTTTTTGGTAAATTTCACACAAAATTAACTTTTGATAGGAAATTTTTCGAAAATTTACCATTTAAGGGAAATTTTACAAAAATTTATTATTTATGGGAATTTTTTAAAAATTGACTTTTTTCTTTAGAAAAATTTTCGTTATGAAAATTTTTTCTAATAAAATATTTTTGTCATAAACATCTTTTTCTATAAAAAAGTTTTATGAAGCATATCTAATTTAACGAAATAAAAACTATTTTAATGATATTTTAATAAATAAACACTTTACAAGATCTTTTCACAAGTATGTAGTAATTTTAAAAAAGGTTAAATGTTTTCAATTTTGATTTTTTTAGAGAAAATGTTTGAAAATCAAATATTAGATGAACAAGTTGTTCTACTTTAAGATAAACTATTCATGTTTTTATATGCCTAAAGATAAATTTTAATTTGTTATAAAATTTATTTGACAAATGTTCGAATATTTAAAATTAATTTTTGATTTTTGAATTATAAAATAATAATAAAAAAAGAAGCTTATAACACATAAACTTTAAAAATCGCTGAACTTTTGAGCGAAACATCAAATTAACAACATTTAAGCTGAGCAAATTCATGAAATTTCGCTGCAAACCGCATAAATAAAACAACAATAAAATACATGGCGCTATCGAGCCAAAATAAGTTGAGTTCGCGGTCCACATCAAACCCATTTAAAATACACGTGTTTGTGTGATTTACAGGTTCATATCGAACATGGCGAATTTATGTTAATTCGCCTCTTGGCTTAGCTTGGCTTTTGAAATTTTCTATACAAGTACAGTCAGTAGAATACTTTCAAAGTGAATTGATTTGTTGGTGTTATTTTTAAAGTTTTGTTAGCAAAATTAGGTTTTTTTTATCTAAAAAACGAACAAAAGACTTCAAATAAATTTTAAATTTCGGTTTAAAAGCGTCTGCAGTGCAAATCTAGGTAAGAAATATTGAATAAAATAAGGTAATTCATTAAGAAAAAATGCAAGCTGCAAACAAAATGCGTTTGTTGTAAAGACAGACGATATGAGGAGGCCTAGATATTTTTAAAGGTAATTTTGCTAGGCTTAGGTTTTTGTTGATTTCTAGGACAAAATTGTGGGTATATTCCTTTTTTAAAAGGCCTGTGGTTAATGGAAATACATGTAATTTTAATTAAAATTTACTTATTTAAAGTTTGTTCCTAAATTAGAAATGCGTTTGGGTCATTTACTTCATTTCTTTTCTTATCCCCAGCCAGCCATATTGATTTTTAACCGGTTTATTTTGTAGGTACATTTCTTTGTATATTAAAAAGTTTATTTTATCAATCATTCAAAACTTCTTTTTGCGAAAAAAAATCTTGTTTTTTTTATAGAATTTGTTTTAATTGTGATTTAATTAATTTATTATTTAAATTTGAAGTTTTTTTTACATATTTAATTTTTTTCTGTTTTGTTTTGGCGCCATTTTTTCATATAGTCGTTTTTTTTTAAGCGAAGAGTGTAGAAAGAATTAGGAAGAGAGCGAGAAATGAGAGCGGCGAGTTCAAAAAGTTATTTAAGTAAAAAGTAGTGTTGGAAAATGAAATGGTTTAGGCTTAGTTATGAAATGAAGCTATACTTCAATTTTTATTAATGATATCCTTTGGAAAATTTCTTTAAATTATTTTATTAGAAAAAAAATATAATTTTCATCAAGAAAATTTAAAACTCAATCCGTTGCAAGTAGTCTAGCAGCGTAGCATTTGCAAATTGGTATCTTCTGTTATCCTTGACTCCCAGTGACACATAGGGCCTCCATTGCTTTGTACCTACAAAATCCTTGTGCCAGCTGTCGTATCAGGGAGATTTCTCCCATAATTACCCCTTGGAGTAGTTTATTCTGTTATATTTCTTTCCATGCTTTGAACATCGTAAGTGCTAAGTCAATGGGTGATGAATTCAAAGACACGAGCCACGTTTGAATAGCAAGCCGCTCGATACGAGACAGACGCCCGTTTGCAGCCCCAACTAACATGTTGAACAGACGCTGAATTTTCGTACTGTACAAAGTACAATTAACTTAGATCCTTAGATCAAATATATTGGAACGGCTCTAAGATAACTTCCTCTCCTATTAGCCCTGATCTAGAATATCACAATACTTGTTTGCCGCATCTTCAACTAGGTTGCTCAGATTACCAGGACCTATCACGAGGAGAGGTAAAAGTAGGAATTTAATACTGTTCTTACCTGGTAGTTGGAGACGTCAGGCAACAGCTGCACTTCATTAGATCCCAAATCGGTATAGCAAATTAAAAACTTTTCATATTATTTTAATTGTAATTTGTTCGCTTGCTATGTCAATTTGCAAATGCTACGATGCTAGACTGTTTCAACGGATTGTGAACTGGGCTATTAAGATTTACCACTCGTTCTACAAAATGTCATTATTGTTGTTGTTTGGATACCATATAGTGTTTTTTTTTTTTCACAGGGACATGAGGCCAAATCGGAACAGTAATATATAGACACTCTGTGCTGTCTTAACTGTAAAATACATTCTAAGCAGTTCCGTTATATAAGTTTCCGAGTTAATCGTGACAAACCTGCAGAAATCGAGAAAACTCCTTCCTTACAAGCGTGTAAAGATTACTCTACAGTGGACCAGGACTAGTCCAAAAGTAATCCAAGCATATGAGAAAAACATGCTCCATTTTACATTACAATGTTCTAGCGGTGGACCATGTAATCCAAAAAAACAATACGTTAGAGTAATCCAAAAACTAGTTCAAGCAACTACTCCACACATGTCACAAATTCCGTTCTGAATTTAAACCATTCCGTAGTTGAATTCCGATCGGAATGGTCTTAGGATCTATACAGGAATGCCACAAATTCCGTTCGGAATTGAAAACATTCCGTAGTTGAATTTAGATCGAAATTGCTTTAGGTTTTACAGACTCCGAAAAATTTTAAATGCTCTAAAACATTACAAAACACGATTTTTTCAATTGAAATTAGTAACTATCTTTTTTTCAACAAATAACACTGTTTAGTTGAAGAAGTTGTTCAAATACTAAATAAACAAAGAAGAACATACCAATTCAATTCCACTTTAAAAAATGAAGTGTGGTTTCATTCCGAAAAAAAAAATAGTTTTATACAGCCATATCACAAAAAAGTTGAATCCCGATCGAACAGGTTTTAGGTTCTAGATTCCGAAAAATTTTAAATGCTCTAAAACTTCAACAAATAACACTGATTAGTTGAAAAAATGATTCAAGTATTGAATAAATAATGAAAATCAAACGAATTCAATTCCACTTTCAAAAAAAGAATGTTGTTTCATTCCGAAAAAAATTTCGTTTTGCTTTTTCTGTAGAAGCAAAATGCGATATTTATTCCACTTCCGAACAGAATTGAGTTCTGTGACATAGCCAATAGAAGCAAATGACGGAATTTATTCCACTTTCGAACGAAATTGAGTTCTGTGACATGGCCGTCAGATTTTAAAAATACATCATTCCTGATAATAAATATCTTTAAAACCATTTTAACATAACTTAAAAGAAAAAACAGTAAAATTATGCCAGTACTAAATTTGTCGAAATGTATCATATTATAAATTTGTTGCCGTTTATCTTAAACACCTTAAAACATAAAATTTTTAAAAATCATTGTCTTTTGAATTCTATAGGACTTCTAAAACTATTTCTAGATTTAAATAGTCGCCTCACTTACAACACTATACAAAATCTTTGAATTTTGAATCTTCATAAAAAAAAATTATCTCAATAACTTTTTATTTTGCGCCAAAACGTTTTATTACTTTAATGCATACTCATTCAAAAGTTCAATCTATTAAAATTACTATACGTTTGGTTCGGAATCGAATATATTTGCTCCATATTTCTATTCAATACCGCATTTTTTCTCTTATCTAAACTAAATAAACCTATTTATTGTATGTTTTATTTTATTATTTTATGCTACAAAGATTCATCCATTTTGTTTTGGTCCTCAAATTCTTTTTAAATAACAAATATGCACCACAAAATTCTTTATAATACGAAACGATTTTGGCGCCAATTTTCAAGACTGAACAATAAAATCTTATTTTTCCCACAATTTAGTTCGTTAATATTTTCTATAACCGCCAGTAACTGATGATTCGCTTAATGTCCCTGAACCTTGTTTTCTTTGTATGTAGAAACTAACGAGTAAATTGAAAAAGTAACGAATTTTTTGATATTAAAGAGTATTTTTAAATAGGAAAAGAGAACTCCTCTTATCTTGAATTTGAAGATTATACAAAGCAAGGGAGCGCGCTTTAATTTTTATGTTTTGTTCAATATTTTTTTTTATTATTATTTTGTATATGTTATAAAGTAGACATTATTATATGAAAGAAGCAAAAATGTCTGATGCATAACAAGTCCCATAACGTCTCGTCGTTAAAAATTTCTTCTTTGTACAGCACAACCTTCATACAAAACATTCAAACGAAATATTTTCTACTCTGGTGTATAAAAATTACACTAAAGATACTATAGTAGGTATAGTATAGCATTTTATAGTATAGTGTATGTATAGTAGAGACTTTTAGGAAAAAATGCCGTCTGTTTGCTTTAATTTATTTTACTTTACTCTACTACCTACTTTTTAGCTGGCTTATAATACTAAATACCCTGTGTACAAAACTTCTTCTCTACATGGTTTGTTATTATACACAAGTATAAAGCATTTTATATGAAGCAAGAGGTAGTAGATATTATTTCATATTATTCAACTTTTAATGGGAACAAAATTTTCAGTACTAAACTAAGCCCAAGCAAAAAGTAGCAGCATCTGCTGTTTTTCAATACTTCTTCTCCTTCATATACAGAAATCGTTTTGTGAAATTTAACAAGGGTTCTTTTCACACAAATTACTCCTCTATAGGTATAGATTGTGTGTGGAGTATTATACATACAGTAGAGAAGAAGTAGTAGATATATATTTTGAATACAAAACCGTAAATTGTTTCCTTTACTTTGACTCTGACTGTCTGCTGCCTGGCCTGCTTGTTGTGTTTGCTTGCTTTTTGTATGTGGTGTACGTCGTACTATACTCTACTATACTGAGTGGTAAAAAACCTTAACACAACGTTGTTCAATACATTTCGTTCGTTGTGTAGTAGTACCACCACCATTTTTATTTGCTGCTATATAAATGTTGTTTTTGGAAGAATATACGTGGTTGCTAGTATAATAAGTAAGTATACTGACTCTGGGTATATATCAGAGGGAATATTTGCTTGATGATTTTCTATACATTCTACGGAGGTAATTTGCTTAACAAGACTCACACCTAAACGTCGAACATTTTACTCTACAGTACAGTTGAAGTTAAGGATCTCAAGGAAACAGTTCTACTAAACATTTTTGCTTAGCAAATACATTTTAAAAGAATTGTTTTACTAAAAAATAAAGAGAAATTAAAAGATTTTTTAAACAAAAGTGAAAAAGTTTTTAAAAACAAATTAAAAAAGTGAGTTTGAATACAAAAATAAAATTAAATTAAAAAAAATAATAATATAAAACTAAGTAATTGAATTTTAAATAAAAAAAATTTAATTCAAAAAGTTTTAAATATGCTTAAATGTTGTACACTTAAACTATTTTTATTAAATAAAAAATGTAATACGTACTTTAAAAGATCATCTTTTACTTTAAAAATAGTTTTAATGAAAGTTTATCCTCAAACATATTCTCCAAATTAAGAAAGAGCGCGAAATTTAAGGTTTTTTCCTTTAACAAAAACAAATTTAAAATACAAAATAATGAAATTTACATTAAAATAAAAACGAGGATTTAATTTGTAAAACAAATTTAACAAAAATTCTACTATTATAAAAAATTAAAATGTAAATTAGAGGCCCTATGCTCCACTGGGAGCCAAGAATAACAGATGAAGTAAAAAAAATCGAAAAAAATTAAAGCATCATAAATATTAGATTCAAAAAATTGAAAGTATCATAAATATTATGATCAAAAACTTGAAAAAAATTATCGCTTTCTCAGCAGTTGTGATGAAAAGTTATTCAAAAAATTTATAAAACACAATGAAAAATGAGACTGAGCTTTTTTTTCAAATTTGCGCCATTTCAAACTCGAACGAATTACAATTTCAGATGCTGCGCATTGTTGTTTTTGAAAATTGTAAATTTTTCAATTTTAAAAATAATAAAATTAAAAAAAAAAAAAATTAGAATATATGAGAGAATATGAATACTAAAGAATTTTGAAAATATAAACTTAGTTTGTCGTTTATTAATTGTTTCGTAATTGATTAATGGAAATTAATCTTAAGTCTTCTTTAATATGTTATCAAATTGTCCAACTCGATACTTACGATAAAAGAAAAAGTGTATCATAACATGTTCAACATTCTTGGACGAAAGTGTGTCGAATCAAATATTTTTTGTAATATGCTTAATCTGCTTCATAACAATCTTAGAAAATTCAAAAATTTTCAAGGATTTTTGTTTTAAAATTATTTTTTTTTTTTTAAAGAAAATCTAAATTTTAAGCATTTTAATTAATCAAATTTATAAAATTCTTGTTTCCCAAAACTTAGTATTAAAAAGAAGAGCAAAAGAGAGAAAAAAATAAATGTTCTCACCATCTTCTCTTCTCCATTTAGTTAAAAAATACAAAAAGTATTAACTTTATAAATTTATTTTTCTACTTTTAGCCTAACTACAAAAAGCTTTATTAGCTCCATTTTATAAACTTTTCACACAAACAAAAACAACAAAATGACAGACAAGCCAAAACGTCCTCTCTCCGCCTACATGATCTGGCTCAACTCTGCCCGCGAAGGTATCAAACGTGAACATCCCGGTATTAAAGTCACAGAAATCGCAAAGAAAGGCGGTGAAATTTGGCGCGGCATGAAAGACAAGTCGGTAAGTAAATCAATCCCATCTATCATTACCTATCAATTACATACTTTCTCTTAAAAAGCAGCCAAATAATTAATACCTATTTTATTTTATTCTAAAAGGAATGGGAGGCTAAAGCCGCAAAGGCCAAGGAAGATTATGAAGATGCTGTCAAAGAATTTGAAGCCAATGGCGGTAGCTCAGCGAATGGCGGTGGTGGCAAGAAACGAGGAAAGGCTGGTAAAAAGACAGCGAAAAAGAGTAAGAAGGCAGATTCTGAAGAAGAGGAGGAAGATGAGAGCGAGTAAATTATATAAATAAGTAAGAAATACTACGCACAACAAACACACACACACAAAAACAAACTCACCACTTACTCATATAAGAAAACAAAGAAGAAAATTCTAAGAAGCAGCGCGCGCAAGTCAAGAACATAAGAAAAAAAAAACAAAACGAGCAACATCCTCCATTATAGTCCATAACATTTTGACAACAACATCCATAGCAAAATGTTATGGATTTTCTTTGCCACTCGCCCCCCATTAAATTTAATTTTTGCTGCTGTTGGTTAAGCTGTTGCTGTTGTATCGTCGTCTATTGTATTATAATAATGTTGTACATTTACTGCCAAATTTACCCACCAAATCGTAAAATTCCACAGGATCAAAACAACAACATCCAACAACAAATCAATCAATAGCAACAGCTTCTAAACCTCCTGTACAACCATCACCATCAATCAACCAGAAGAAAAGCTCATTCTTAATTAATTAATTTTAAGATATTCTTAAAAATAATAACAAAACCTCCTCCTCTTTAACTTCAACAAGAAACGCAGGAACCGAACCAGGCAGGATTAACAACATCATAAATTGTATTTTGCAAGTTTAGTATTAAAAAGAGGTTTTTTATATTAGTTTTTAATCTTATGCTAATGCTTAATTAATTAAAGAAAAAAAATATTGTTAATTCTTAATATTGGCCATTTGAAATGAAAATTGTAAAACAAAACCTCTTGTAATTTAAACAAAAAATATCGTTTTTTTTTCCTTTCAACTTTTTTGTACAAAATCTAAAAATTAATTTAATTTTAATTAATCTATAAAAAAAAACAAATATATTAAAAAAAACCATTAAAAAACACAAGTCTTATTTTTCAAAAATTTTTAATTCTCAAATTCAAAAATAAATCTTGAATTTCAAATATTCTATAAGGGAAGAAGAAATAAGAGTATCAAAAGAAATCTGTCTGTTTCATGCAGCTGTATTTTTTTTAATATAAATACTAAATATTTAATTATATTTAAAAATAGAGTATTTAAAAAAGTTTTACTTTTTTATATTGATGAAAAGAAAAGAAAAAAGTTGTGTAAAGGTCTTGTTAAAAAAAAAACGGTATGCATTTCTATTTCTTAAGATTGATAAGCAGAAAAAAATAGAATACAATTATTAAACCCAGAGTTGTTATTAATCTCATCATAATCTTAGAACCAGAAATTACAAAATTTTTGTTTAAATTGCAAATTCTTCATCTACATTTTTTTAAATTTAACTTAACAAACATTTAATAAGAATTTATTAAAATTTTAAGTTTTTTTTCATTCATTTTCAAACAATTTAACTCGGCTTGTGAGAATTTTATACATCTATCTTTGTTTCCACGAATTTCTTAGTTTGTAAAATTCCATTTCATTTTCTTATAAATTATATTTTCTTTTTTTTATGTTTTTATAATATAAATACATTTAATTAATACACACGCAACAAAGTCGTCGTTTAGTCATTGAACAAATTATAAATGTATTAAAACAATTTAAAAAATATATAAATTTAATGCAAAGGAAAGAGACAAAAATTTATAAAATAAAAAAAGAAAAAAAAATACAAAAAAATAAAATCAAATTGTTCTTATTTTCGGGGAGTTTTGATAGAATGATAAAAGATGGGATCCGGAAAAACATGCAAAAAATTGCCGAAAGTGATTGTAATAGTAGGACTTGGAATAGTAGAAAAATTAAAATATCTAATTCTATAAAAAATGAGTTTTTTCTTTATCAAAAATTTTTGTATAGAAAATTGTTTTTTATCAAAAATTTTTCTATAGAAAATTTTTTTATCAAAAATTTTTCTATAGTCAATTTTTTATATCAACAATTTTTCTATAGAAATTTCTTTTATGAAAAATTTTTCGATAAAAAATTTTCTGTCAAAAAATTTTCTAACAAAATTTTTTTTATTAACAATTTTTCAATAGAATTTTTTTTTATCAAAAATTTTTCTATTGAAAAAAAATGTTTTTATCAAAAATTTTTTATAGATTTTTTTTATTAAAAATTTTTCTATTGAATTTTTTTTATCAAAAATTTTTCTATAAATAATTTTGTTATCAAAAATTTTTCTATAGAATTTTTTTTTTTTTGTAAGAGTTTTTCTATAGAAATTTTTTTTTATCAAAAATTTTCTATAGAAAATTTTTTTTTATCAAAAATTTTCCTATAGAAAATTTTTTTTATCAAAAATTTTTCTATAGAAAAAAATTTTTGTATAGAAATTTTTCTATAGACATTTTTTCAAAACCTTTTCTATAGAAATTTTTCTATTAAAAATGTTTCTATTGAAAATAAAATAACTGACTATACTAGCCTAAAGGTAACCCCTTATGAAATCAAACGAAAATTTTTTTAATATTAGTGATTTTTCGACCTTTTTTTGTATAATTAAATAAAAGACTGTCGAGCTTGAGGTCAGTTTATAATTAATATTCTTTATTATCATCGATATTTCGATATCCAACGGATATCATTTTCAAGATATATGAGTAACAATAAAGTATGCAAAACACACGTCACACCAGCTTTACATTTAATATTGCAATATTAATAAGTGCAATATTAAATGTAAAGCTGGTGTGACGTGTGTTTTGCATACTTTATTGTTACTCATACATCTTGAAAATTTTTTTATTCAAAATTTTACTACAAATATTTTTTTTATCAAAAATTTTATATAAAATATTTTTTATCAAAAATTTTTCTATAATAAATTTTTTTATCAAAAATTTTTCTATAGTAAATTTTTTTATCCAAAATTTTTCTGAAGATAATTTTTTTTTTTTAACAAAAATTTTTCTATAGAAAATTTTTTTATCAAAATTTTTCGTATTGAAAATTTTTTTATCAAAAATTTCTCTTAAAATTTTTTTTATCAAAAATTTTCTATAAAAGATTTTTTTTTTATCAAAAATTTTGTGTAAAAGATTTTTTTATCTAAAGGTAACCCCTTATGAAATCAAACGAAATTTTTTTTATTCAAAATTTTACTATAAATATTTTTTTATCAAAAATTTTATATAAAATATTTTTTATCAAACATTTTTTTTTTTCTATAGAAAATTTTTTTATCGAAAATTTTTCTATAATAAATTTTTTTTATCAAAAATTTTTCTATAGTAAATTTTTTTGTCCAAAATTTTTCTGAAGAAATTTTTTTTTATCAAAAATTTTTCTATAGAAAATTTTTCGTATTGAAAATTTTTTTATCAAAAATTTTTCTTAAAAATTTTTTTTATCAAAAATTTTCTACAAAAGATTATCAAAAATTTTTCTATAGAAAATTTTTTTATCAAAAATTTTTCTACAGAAAATTTTTTTATCAAAAATTTTTCTACAGAAAATTTTTTTATCAAAAATTTTTCGATAAAAATTTTTTATGAAAAATTTTTTGTCAAAAATTTTTCTATAGAAAATTTTTTTTATCAAAAATTTTGCTATAGAAAATTTTTTTATCAAAAATTTTTCTATTGAAAGAAAATGTTTTTATCAAAAATTTTTCTATTGAAAGAAAATGTTTTTATCAAAATAAATAGAAAAAAATAGAAATTTTTTTATTAAAAATATTTCTTTAGAAAATTTTGTTATCAAACATTTTTCTATAGAAATTTTTTTATTAAAAATTTTTCTATAAAAAATTTTTTTATCAAAAATTTTTCTATAGAATTTTTTTTTAATTTTTCTATACACGATTTTTTTATCAAAAATTTTTCTATAGAAAATTTTTTATCAAATTTTTTCTGTAGAAAATTTTTTGTTAAATTTTTTCTATAGAAAATTTTTTTTATCAAAGAATTTTCTATAAAAAATTGTTTTTATTAACATTTTTTTTTATCAAAAATTTTTCTATTTTTATCAAACATTTTTTATAAAAATTTTGTACAAATATTTCCATAGGAAAATATTTTTGTCGAAAATTTTCCTTTAGTAAAAATTTTTGGATAAACATATTTTTATAGAAAATTTTCACTGAAAAAAATATTTTTATCGAAAAATTTTCCAAAGAAAAATATTTAACAAAAATGTTTGTATCGAAATTGCCTGCCCACATATCCATGTGTTTCAAATTTAACCCCCTTAGTCATGTACGAAAAAATAAACTTAACCCAAACTTACACAACATTATGAATTAGGAGTTTAAGTATTTTGACTTAAGTTTTTCCCATAAATTAAAACTAAAATTTTGAATATTTTTTAATATTTATTTGGATTTCTAAATTTTTCTTTATTATTGGTGAATTATTTATTATTTTGAAAACGTGGTACGATTATAATGATAATTATCATTAATTTTTGTTATAATATGTTGTATGTATTTTTTAGATTTGAGACTTACAAAAAAGCAAATCCCGATTCTGTTTATATTATTTCCTAAATTTATTCACTCAAAATAATGTCACAACTAATTAATTAGTCATAATAATGCTTAAAAACTAAAAACAGACACACAAACAGTGGTTAACAATTGATTTGTAGTTTAAATCGAATTTATTTAACGAAATTATTTTTGTTTTTTGTATTGTGCTTTTTTATGAAAAAATGATGAAAAAGCTAATAAAATTAGAAATGAATTTAAAGATTTTTTTTTAATTATTTAAGTATTCTCTTGTATTTGTTTAATTAATTAAAATTGAACATAAAATTTACAATTTGTTTTTCTTAATAAATTTCGAATTTCTTCACTCATTACGAGATTATTTTTTTTTTAATATAAAATTTTCTTTGAATATATGGAGGTGGTTTTTGTAATTTTTTTTCTTTTCTTAAAAAAATATCATATCATAAATAATAGAAAATATAATCTTTAATTGAATTTACACAATTCAAATTAGCTATAATATACTATTCCGAAAACCAAACAATTAAATTTTTATTTAAAGGGTTTTTTAATAGTTTATGAGAAAAAAATCTATTTTGTTACATACTATTTGAAAATTTCTCTTCCAATGTTTTTAAAACAGATAATAAATTTTACTTAATAATTAAAATAAAAAGAGAAAAATGCAAATTAAATTAAGATGTTTTTTAAAAAAGTTTATAACAATAAATACACTTCTCCCGCGCTGCTTTTATTTCTCTCAAATTTGGTATTTGGCTGAGTCGTATATATTTGAATGTATACGTACTTGTCATTGTTATACTTTTTAGCAGACCAGGCACCTTCTTCAAACTGACCATAGGTAAAAAATCATTTTTTTACTAAGCAAGTATCTTTTCTAGCACCTCTTGTTAAAATTAATCATTGTAATATCTTCTTTTATATCCCAAATACTCTTACCAAACTTTAGCAATCCCTACGTTCGTTCTTTTAACTATTTTTCTTTTTGTTAAATTGTATTTTGTATTTAATTTTAAGCGTTTTAACTTTAATTGCGGTTAAGCCATACGATGGCCTTCAATACAAAATAGGCCAACCCCAAACAATAGACGATTTTCTCACGTTGTAAACGCTGTTCATTACCGATTTCAATGTTCAGAACTCTTCGATTTAATTTAGCCAACTGACGTCTTAAATATAGGATTTCTTCATGTGGCGTTAAATCTCCCATTGGTGTACCCTCACGATGACTTACCATGGAAGTATCATTTGGATTATATATCAAAGTCTGCGAACGTTTGCTGGCACCACCTGTTGTCAACTGTTTGAATAAAAAAAGAAAGCAAAAGAAATTGTCAACTTATTTGCAAATTTGTAGAAGAGATTCTGGAATAGAAATAATGACAGAAAAATTCTTAAAATAAAATCAAACCTCAAAATTTTTGAGCACCATTTTTGTATATCTTAAGATTTAGTGCTCTCTAGACTGCACTTGTAGGCGAATGTTTATAAATTGTATATAAATATATAAGGATGTAATAGTTGTGTTAAAATTAATGCGTCTATAAATGACAAATACAAAAGAAAATAATTTTCTTTTTCCTGGCAAATTATCAAAATAAATTTTTAACAATTTGAATGAAAAGTATAAAACATTTAAGAAGTCTAGTGTTTTTTTTATTAAATAAATGACAAATTTCTAAAACAACGATTTCTCAACCATTATTCTACAGAAAAGCTAACACTAAATTCACCATTCTACAGTAAAGTTATCATTAAATTTACTATTCTATAGAGAAGTTATCGATACTATACATTCTATTAATGAATGTTTCTAAAGAATATTTTTGTTCCCGCACTCTAACGAAACTATCCAAAACAGTTCGAAATTGTCAGAAATTACTGAACAATTTGTTTTGAAAATTTTGTACGGAAACACTTATGAGTAAGTTTGGGTTATTTCGTTAAAGTGAAAGAACACACATAGACTTATAGAGTCATCGATAATTTGACTTTTCTAAAAAAAAAAGACATGGCTTTTCTATAGAGAACATTTCGATAACTTGACTATTCTATAGAAAAGTTATCGATTACTTTACATATTCCTTAGAAAAAGTTATTGAAAACTTTACACTTAACAAAAACATACCGATACTATATTTTACCCATAGAAAAGATTCCTAAAGAACAACAGAGTTGCGATTTTCTACGATTCTGAAGAAAATTTATTGAAAACTATATTTTTTACCAAGAAATCCCTAAATTTTAACTTATTCATGCTAACACAATAACAAAATAAACAAAGATCTGATTACTCAACTCTTAAATTAGAGGAAAGTATATTTTACAGATTTTTAAAACGTGAATCAGAATTGCTTATCAATGAAAACATAATGATTAGTCAAGAGTTGGTTAAGAGATCTATTATAGATCAAACTTGATACTGCCAATGAGTTTTTTTTAATATAACTATTGTTTAATTAGACTTGAATTAAAAGTTTATTTCTTTAAATTGTAAATATATTGCATCAGTGATTATCGATATTGCATGTTGTTGGCTCAATTTTCATCAGAATTTGTAAACAATTTAAACAAATTAATTTTCTTATCTAATAAAGAACAAATAATCTAGCATTTCTTATACCTTAAAGTATGTTACTAAAATAACGAACAATTTCTTATCGTTCTAACAACGATTTTTCGATTAATTGATACAATTGCAATGTATCTGATAACATAATACTTAAACAACTTAATCATATTCCTTACCTGCGAGTCGGATTCTACTGAATTAGCATCATTCGTATTAAAGCCCACAACAGCATTTGAAATGCCATTCGCCCTCACGTATGGAGGTGGACGTTCAACATCGTCATCATCGAAATCGTCGTCATTAAAGTCATCACCGTTTCGCAACTTATTGGGTGAACTCTCTTCTGAGGCCGATGGAAAATGATGTTCATTGAGGGTAATGGTTCGAGGAGGGGTCTGTACACGTACAAATCCATTTGGATTTTTAGGTAAAATGGAATTTTCCAACTGTATTTCACGGGGAGCAGAACGTGTTTCGAGATGTTGATTGTGACCCAAAACCACAATGCGATCTGGTACATTCATATCGATTTTATCGTGGTAATTCCATGAGTTAATCATGCCATTTTGATTCGACAACAAAAGGTCTTCGTCGGAATATTCGCCAGTGGCCTTAATACGTTTAGGAACACGCATTTTGTCATTTATTTCATGGGCATACTTGGCTTCGTTGTAGATATCTTCATCCAAACCATTAAACATGCGGGTGGGCGATTGCGGAGTAACCATTTTCTTTTTCTAACTGTAGTCTTTTTCGTCTATTCAAAAGAAATTTCTTCGGTTGTTGAACTTTTGACTCAGGGGTTCCTAATTCTTTCTATTAATGGATTTTTCCCCATTCAACACAAAAACAGACAATCATTTCAGTATTGCATCCACAATTAGGAGCCGAAAATTTCAATACAAAAAAGTATTCGTTGCCAAAAATATGAATATTTTTTTCCCGTAAAGTAGGAAGAGAATAAAGAAAAAATTTTCGATAATTTTACTTATTGCACAACAAATTTATATAGTTAAATTAAATTGAAATACTTTTTAAGTTTTTCTTTGTTTATTTACTTCCTTTATTAAAAACTTTACTTACATTTTCTATGACAAATTAAAACTTTTTTATTTTTACATAAAAAATACAGACAGAATTATTTTTTATTTGTCTCCTTTTTCACAGCTTTGCAGCTGTCATTTGAATTCTTTTGCAGACAAAAGAAATATTTCTGCAAAGCAAAGAAGAAATACACAGAGTTGTAAAATAATGTATCAAAAGGGAAATTTAATAAGATTGTGAATAGATATTTGATTGCATGCATTTAAAGGAATTAACTTTAATTTATTCAAACGTGTTCCCGTACAAAATTTTCAACAATTGTTGTTTTTTGAGTAATTTCCGACAACTTCGGACTGTTTTGGGTAGTTTCGTTAGGGTACGGGAACAAACATAATTATTTGGTTTGATAATAAAAACCATTTTTGTTTTATTTTATTGTTGTTGATTTTCTAAATCTGAAGAATAAATTCATTGTCTTCAAAGCCGTTAATAATTTTTAATTTTAAATAATGTGTGTTGTGTAAATACGCCTTTTTAAAAATCCCAAACAAATAGCCGTAGAGTAATGCATTTTTTTACAACTCTAGTAATTCTGCACAATATAATAAGTTATTTAACAACTGTGTATTTTTTTATAATCGGCGCTTGGCTTGTTTGTCGGACGACATAAAAATAATTTTCCTTAGCTAATAAATTGTAAAAACTTAACAAAAAAGTGAAAAATAAAGCCAAAGTCCATGTGAGACTTATCGAGAGAAGTGTAATTAAAATAAATTTATTAAAGGTAAGTTAAAAAGTTGTGTTAATTAAAAGAAGTTGGTTTTGTGGCAAATACCATAAATGGTATGAGAGTACAGTCGAGACGCTTTAGGCGGGAAATTACAAACAAAAAAGAAATTCTGTGAACCTACAGCAGAAATAGACACCTAAGAAATATCTATAAATAATATGAGATGAAAATTTATTGTCGGGAAAATGCTAAAATCAAGTGTTTTTACTTTTTTTGCAGTTGAAACAATAAAAAAATACTAAAAAAATGGATAATCCTCGTCGTACAACACGAGGTCGTACTAAAAAAGATGCTGTAGAAACCGTACCGGCAGTAAAATTAACAACAAAAACATCTATACCGGTAGCAACTACCGTCAGCTCAGTGGGGGGTAGAAGAAGTGCTGCTGCCTCTACGGCTAGCACTGATTCTTCCGTATCTACCAGAAGAGCTTCGCCAGGACGCACAACCAGAGCCTCACCTTCCCGGCGAGCATCACCAGGACGAACACGCACATCACCAGCACGAACTAAAACTTCGCCTGTGCGCAGATCTTCAAGGCCACGTTCTACAATACCCACTGTACAGCCAGCATCAGTTGCTGTTGCACCATCATTAGCAACAACAAAGGAAGAAGTTGAGGTGAGTACACAAAAACATGTTTATAAATAATTGTTGGTTGTCTACTCGCTTATTATCTTAGTACATAGCTGGCAAAAAAAACTAGTTTTGTTTTTTATACCATTTTGTTGCAAAAAATTTGTATTTGCAAAAATGCATTACATGGCATAACATTTTTTTAGGATAAGCTAGAAAAATTTAATATTGGGAAAAAGTAATAAACTGGAAAATTAATTGATTTGGATTTTTATTAATTTTTTTGCAGCTCAAAAATAATGCAATTTTTTTTGTATTGTGATAGTTAGAATGGGGGTTGCATTATTGATTTTACATCACATAAAAATCAGATATGTTGCTTTTACACTGATTACAAAAAGTATCCGTAAAGTTGTAAAGGAAATTTCTTTGCTCACGACTTGCATTCTAAAATCAAGTACATATGTGCTTCAAAATTAATTTAAAAAGATAGTGTCGTTTAATTATAAATACATACATATGTATATACCATAAATTATAATTTATATTACTCAAGATAAGAAATTGTCTTAAATATACATATAAGCAGCATTTCCAGAAGATAAGGCCACTAAATATTGTATTTATAGATAATATTATCTTTAAGTTATAAAAGTCCTTAAACTAAACAAACAATTCCCCTTTTCTATTTTTAGATCAAAGTCTCACACACCCACTTACCCACGACACTAACAACCAATACATCTACCAGAGCTCCAGGAAAAATAACAACAACCACATCGACACAAAGTTCTTTTACTAGTACGACAACACAAAAGACCATAGAAATACGTTCGACAAGTGCTAAGGATATCAGCAAATTAACCGACTATATAAGACGTTCTGTTTCGAAAACATTTTCAGCTGGAAAAGGTGGCGATGCTGAAACACGTGAAGGTTCTTTTACACCTAGTCAACATACTGATGGAGCAAGTCGTTACAGCCGTTCGGTATCACGTTCGGTTTATGATGGCGATGATCGTTATTCCAAGGCTGAATTTTCCGATTCTGAGATGAATGACAGAGAGGATGTAATAGCTGAAGAAAATGAGGGTATTGTTTATGATGAAGATGAGCATTTTAAGAGTTTTAATGCCACTGGAATGACTCAATCCTCGTTCTGTCGTAAGTTGCCTATACCTGAGGAGTTTGGCGGCTGGATGGGTGTTACTTCACTAATGCTGCTGATACCAGGGCTAGTATACTATTTGCAATGGTGTTGTACACCTCAAAAGTGCGAGTTTAAAATACCCAACTACCAGGGGCTTTTAGATAAGAAATATTGGATGGAAGATGTTTTTGTTGGAGAATCTGTAGGATACTATTTGGCTTATAATTTTGGGGTATTTTTACTTTCAGCTTTTCTCTTCGGCAGAGGTGTACGTTTGCCCGGGTCTTTAGAATATAAATTCAATGCTTTGCCCATGACATTACTTTTCTTAATTGCATTTGGCGTTGCAGAATATCTAAAATATCCAGTGGCTGATTTTGTTATTAAAAACTTTTTGCGTTTTGGTATTTATGGCCTTTTAAATGCCTATGTAGTGGCCTTGTGGGCCTACGTACGTTCCGATGTATTAAAACAAAAGGATAATGCTATCTACAATATTTACGCAAAATCTGGTAATGTCTTAATAGATTATGCCCTCGGACGTCAATTGAACCCCAAATGGTTGGGTTTTGTTGAATTTAAGCAAGTATTTTATAAAGCGTCTTTAATATCAACCTTCATGTATGCAGTTTGTCTGCTTTATAAAAATATACAATTGCCTTGGTTGCCTAAAGAAATGAATTTTGGCATAGAAGCCATTATATATTTCTTCAATCACTTGAAATATGATGGTACAGCTTTACTATGTGCAGTTATGCTTTTGCTTTACGTTTTCGATTCTATAGTGTTTGAACATCATTTGGCCTCGTCCTTTGAACTTCAAGGCGAAGGCTTTGGCTGCTTGCTGCTACTGCGATATGCCTCAACACCCTATTTACTGTCGGCTGTGGCCAAATACTTTTACGAACATCGTACACCTTTGAATTGTAAATTTGCAGCTTATATTCCTTTGCTAGTATTGATTTCAGGCATTGTTTTGAAACGCATAAGCAATGCAATTAAATACAAATATCGTGTACAACCTAATCATCCACACTTTACGAACGTCGAAACTATACACACTTTTCAAGGCAAACGTTTGTTACTGGGTTCCATATGGGGTCGTTTGCGTCAACCCAACTACACAGGAGATATTATAGCAATCATTGCTTTAGGTCTTCCCTTAATTATGCGTTTTGCATGGCCTCCTTTGGTAAACTTAGGCTTAATTGTCTTGATTCTGGTACACCGATGTTTCCGTGTGAATGCTAGAAATACCTCACGCTATCACTCTTCATGGGTAAGATATCGTAGTATAGCCCGTTATTATCTGGTGCCCAAAATATTTTAAATTCATCTCATAAATATTATAACATAAAATTTATAAAATATTAATATATAAATTTGACGTTTTCTAAATTTATTTTTTTTTTAATTCCCACCGTTTTAATTTTTAGTTCTAGTTAATTTGGCTTTTAATTTAGTAATTCGGTTTTAATTATTTGTGTTTTTAAAAAAAAAAACAAATTTTGTAAATAAGTTATATTTTCAAAATTTCTCAAAAAATTTTCTGTTAAATTTTGTCTAGCACAATTTATTGTGGACCATAGTTTAAGTAAAAATTACCAGAAAAACATATTTTATTTTCAAAATATGTTTTAAGTTTTATAATTTTAATATTTGAGTGACAACTTTTTATAAAAAATGGCTTTTTTTAAATGCTAATTGGCCAACAGTGACCCTGGTGTAGTTTGTGCATTTCTCTACATTTAAACATTAAAATATTTTCGAATTTAAAAATTTGGTTACAACACAATTAACTATTTATCGTCTTTGTATGAGTAGACCTTAAAAATTTAAAGTTAGGCTCATCCACTCATTCATCGATAAATTATATTAATTATAATATATTTTTAACGTTTAAGCTATTTTAGTCCTTCTGTATATAATTTATTTTATTACGTATTTTATTCATAGTTTAAAGAATATTTTTTAATACATATTAATAAAAAGTTTTGACCAAAACTTAAAGAAGAACTCTATTTTGCTTCTCTTTTAACTGTCGTCATATTTTGCTCAACGGTGTTTAAATGAAGAGTCAGTCAAGCTCGACCACAGAGGGCATATCTTGCTTAGAGACACGAATTTGATAAATTTAGTCTTCATACAAATATTTTCTCTAGACTTCAATATATTTAAGAAATAGTATAATAATAATTGATCTGTATTTCTTACATTTTATTAATTTTTCAACAATTTCTGAAGAATTGATTACAAAAAACCTGTTTAGCAATTAAACATTGTAGTTAAATTTACTGAAAAGTAATACAAAGAACAGAATTTCAATATTTAACTCATAGTTACGAGTAGAAAATTTTCTTCAAGAAAAGAACTTGGATTCTTAAAAGACTAAATTAACATAGAATTTATTATAACAGAAAATAGATAGTTGTATGAGCGATAGAGAAAAAGCTATATGGCTGGAAAGGTAGAAGTATATTAATAAAGAATTAATCGCTGCCTTCGTCTTCCTCCTCAGATTCTTCACCCTCTGAAGCAGAACCTTCTTCTTCCTCATCTTCTTCATCTTCACTAGCAGTTTTCTTTTTATCAGATTTATCTTCCTTTTTGGATTTATCATCCTTTTTAGGTTTATCCTTATCGCCCTGAAAATTTCCAAAAAAAATAAGTTTTTAAATTTTAAACTTAATTTTATATAAAACTCACTTTGCTCTTTTTCTTCTCTGGCTCGGAGTCCTCGTCACCATTCGTTTTATCTTTCTTTTTCTTGTTATCTTCTGATGACGAAGAATCGTCATCTGATATATATTCTTTAGATATAAATGATCCTGAGGTATTGGCAGATTTTTTAGTGGGTGATTCCTTTTTACGTTTCTTGGACGCCGCTTTACTTTTGGTGGTATCTTCGTCATCACTATCATCGGCTGTTGGTTTGTAGTCTTTCATTTCGTCCAAATATCTTTGTTTATCCTTGGCTGCCTTTTCCTCCCATTTCGATTTGTCCTTTAATTCTTTCCACATTTCACCGCCTTTTTTGGCAATTTCCGTAATTTTAATACCAGGACTGTCTTTTTTGATTTGTTCACGTGTATCATTAAGCCACAACATAAAGGCAGTAGTGGGACGTTTGGGTCTGTTAGAATCCTTTTTGGAGGATTTTTTCTATAATATAAAATTGATCAATATATGATTCAACAATTTATTTGATATTATTTGATATTCAAATTTAGCAACCATTTTAATAAATTATTTTTTTCAATGACTATTTTTTTACTCACCGACTTTCTTTCAACCTTTTCTTTTTTCTCTTTCTTCTCCTTCCTTTCCTTTTTATGTTTCTTGTGTTTCTTCTCGCCTCCTGGTTCACCGCCACTACCCTTACCACTGGCATCTGAATCGTCTGAATCACTTTGAGCATTTGAATCATATTCCTCCGCCACATCGGAAACATCACCAGTAGGATTGAAATCTTCATCCGTTGACTCCTCCTCAGAACCGTCATCATCATCCGACTCTTTCTCTTGAGCTTCAGCCTTAACACGAGCCAAATAGGCATCGGGCTCATTTTCATTATCCGAATCACCGAAATCAACATCCTTGTAGCCGCCCTTGTTGTCTTTGCCCGTGTTGCTAACATGTAGTTTCTTTTGGCTAATAAAATCATACAATTTTGAATATTCTTCCTTTTCGATTGAAGAGAATATATGAATGGTGCCATTTTTGAGGGTGACTTCAAAATCAAAACTACGTGTTGAACCACCACTACGGGCAAAATTGACAGAGGCAATTTCCTCAAAACGTATGTGAATGGGGGGCTTGTGGATGTAAATGAAACCACGTTCCAAAGGATAAAGATAACCAGCAGCTGCCTTGAAGGAGCAACCCACAGCCGCGGTGCCAGAGTGACTATATAAGAAACACAAAATATATAAAATCAATATTATTTATGAAAAGATATTAAAAACTTACCCTATGAAGTTACCAGGACCCGTAATTTTTCTACCAATCAAAACTTTCATTACCTTGCCCATAACTTCATAAAGAGGTCCAGAGATTTCCTTTTCTAATTTACCCTCATATTTTTCTTTTAATTCCTCTTCAGTAAAAGGTAATTCTATAGAAGTTTCTTCCTCGGGACTGAACAGCAACACTAAATAGTGGTAGCGAGTTTGACCCTGTTTGATGGGAGGATCCAAAGATAATACAAAGAACATTTGACGATTGTCTTTGTGAGGCAACAAAAACAAACGTAACACCGAGTCCATAGGAATTTTGTAATCGAATGTTTTACCATGCAACTGAAAGAAGGTGGAGAAAACTTTGATATCATATCGACCTCTGGGCGTGAGACAATGAATTTCTCGGAATATGGCAATCGCATCGCCAGAAGCGGATATGACAGAAGCCTTGTTCATGACATTAGTTTGGAAAGTTTCTACAGGATCATCCTCTGCTGATTCTGATATAGGTATATGAAAACGCATCTCCATCAAACCAACTGGGGCATCGTCATTCTGGTGAAATTCCAAGGTTACTTCATTTTTGCCCGTATTACATTGGGAAACATGAGACAAAGGCACCTCAAAAATAGTCTTGGTATCTTTATCGAAAGTTAAAACTGAACCTTGAAATTTAGCCGTACCCCAGTTCCAACCCTTGACACACATTTCTTTCTCCACCATATCCTGGTTGTAGGTCTTCTTAATGAATTTTCCCAACTTTTCATTTTCACTGTCTCTGAAACCCACGAAACGATGTAGATTGCCATTTTTAGTAAAGATTCTCAAACCCCAAGTCCCCACAAATTTCTGGGAATTTATCAATTCAATATCATCTGCCGATATCTGTTCCACTTTGCCAGTTTTGTTGTTCTTAAACACAATCTGTTGATCGGTCATCTTAAGACGGCCGGGAGTCTAGCAAAAAGTAAGTTTAATTAGATTGATGTTTCATTTGAAGATTCTTGATTTTCTTACCATTACTCCTCGAACCTCGGCAGAAATATCATATTCCAAAGAGTCCGACATTGTTTAAATGTGATGAAATTGTTAATTTATCAATATTCTAGTTATTTCCTGGTTATTTTTTAGATTTTCCAGCAGCCGGCACGCGTTTTATTTAAACAATAAAGAAACAACGCTCTTTTTGTGCGCCTTGTGAATAGAGAATGATGAATAAAAACAATTTTGTTTTCTTTGGCTTCTTTTCGCAAAATGTCACTGACAGTGGCAAATTATGCATAAATAAGGAGCTGCCAGACACTTAGGAAAAATAAAAGGGAACTAAATATTAGTTATTTTATTAAATTTTGTATGTTTTTTTTATTATTGTTTATGAACTAAATTCAATAAAAAATAAAAGAAATTTAATTGGTTTTTCGTTGGGTCAATTTGTTGTTATCTTTCGTTAGAAGATCTAATTTACTGAATCTTAATTTTCACATTTTTACGAATTTATTGATATGGCATCATTCAGATGGCAACTTTCAGAAAGTGAAAAAGGAAGAAAAAGCGGCTTTGTTTACATGAGTAAATTTTAAAGCTGGCAGTGCCATAGACAAAAGAAAAAACATGTTGACTAAATAAAAGACGAAAAATTTCACAAATTTAGGAAATATTTATAAATTTTAACAAAAACCTTTAACAAATAAGCTAAAAATGGATAACGTAAGAGTATATTAGAACTATAAAAACTTTAAAATAAAAATATCTTAATAAATGCTTTCTTTAAAAAGGAATTGAAATCAAAAGTTGAAGCATGCAGTCGCACGGCTGAAGATTTTACTAAATTATATTACCAATCTTTCGACAAAAGACGACATGTGGGTATTTAACTAATATAAAACACAATTAAAAACTAAATAGTCTCTATAATTATAGCAAATGAACCGCTTATATCTGGACAATGGTCTCTTTGTGTGGAATGGCAATGGCGCCTCCGGAAAGGATAATATCCAGAAATACTTTATAGAATTACCCACCTCAGAACATACTATTTCCACTTTGGATGCTCAGCCTATAGTTGATGAAGCAGTGGCTGGCCAGTTGACATACTTAATACAGGCTGGTGGCACTGTAAAGTATACTGATCAACCTATGAAACCATTTCAACAGACGTTTATTATAACGGCTCAAGATGATAAATGGAAGATTGCGAGTGATTGTTATCGTCTACAAGATGCTTTAGTGACTCAGGATAATAAGTCATAGTACAGTAGAAACTCAAACAATTATATTTAAGACTATTTTTTTTTTGTAAATTTAATGAAATAAAAGCTGAAAGACTAAAAGCTATTTTTTTAATAAAAGTTTAAATTTGTTTTCACTCTATAAAAAAAAATAAAAAAATGCACTTTTATTTTAATATTTTTTGTGTTTTTATTTTAATTTATTAAATCCCCTTTATAGAATATTTTTTTTAGTTCTACAGTTTAAACTTTCACTGCATTCAGTTCAATTCTAAAAAATGCCTTAACATGTCCTTATATAACTAATTCTCTCTACTCCTTTTTGGCTTTTTTATTATCTGGCTCTCCCTCCTCACCACCCTCCATAGGAACCGAAAACACCGGTTTAGGTTGTGTTTGTTTGTAGGCTGGAGCTATCCAATAGGGATTTTCAGCAGCCTCCTTAGCAAACTTCAAGATAGCTTCACGGGGATCTTGATCATCATCAACTCGCTTACTAAGACCCAAGTTACGTATAACATATGAGCTGAGGGTACCACCTGAACTAGCCACTCTGCCTCCCTGTCCACTGGTAATTGGCAAATCTGGTCTTCTTGATTTAACAGGATCCAATCTTTCCTTTTCCATTTTCTTGCGGGAAGATCTTGACTTCTCCTGGCGGAACATAGGCAAAGCATGTGGAGTAATAATCTGTGAAACACCCACAACTTCAGTGTGTTTCTTCTTACGGTAGGTCTTTACCACACACAATTTGGCACCTCTTAAACTTCTTTGTTCATCGTAATAGCATTTGATGACTCCATTACCGCAACCAACAAAAAGTTGGTTGAGTTTTGGATGCCATAGAGTTTTAATAATGTGCGAATCAGTTACGGGTATGCGCTTAACTTCTTCAAATGTTTGAGTATTGTAAAAATAGAGATTAGCGTATGTCTGTCCTTTTGGTAGGGACTCTCCTGTAACCAAAAGGCGATCGTCTGGACTGAAGCAACAGTCTGTGGTGTCATAACGAGAAAATAGGTTTGACCAGGTGTTTACGGGCTTTTTGAAATTACGCAAATCCCATAATTTCATTGTTTCATCATTTGAGCGTGTAGCTAATTGTTGTCCCATATACGAAAATTGTACTGATGTTATCTCAGAACCCTTTTGATGTGCCTCCCTGACACAGTGTGTGGTGTTTACAAACATTTTACGCGTATCCCAGGTTTGTATAGAGCCGTCTACACAACCAGCCGCTATTAAGGTAGCATCTCTATTATATATACATGAAGCAGCATTTGTTCTGAGACCACCCAGTGCACGAGTCTTTATAACATTATGTTGTTCCTTATTCTTAATACCTTTCCAAATCCTAAGTGTGCCATCCATGGCTGCTGTTAAAAACTCCTCTTTAGTGTAAGGATGCCAACAACCTGAAGTTAGCTGCGCTATATGACCCTTTGTTCGGGACATATCACTTAAATATGGATCTCCTTTAACACATTCCATTTTTTCAAAGCCATCACGATCTAAAATTTTAGCCTGAGAGTTACCCGATATTACCAAAATCATATCGCCGGTAATGGAATAGTGCAAAGCTCTGATGGGATAATTTTCACAAGGTTGTATGGTACGGAAACTGCGCATCGAAGAATCCATACCAGCAAAATCCCAGAAACTTATCTCATAATCTATAGAACCAGATACCAATCTAGCACCTGCTGGATCCCCTGCTAAAGCTAGAATAGCTTTAGAACCATGCTGCATTTGAACTTCATGAGTATCGGGTATTTTCTTTTCCAGGTTTTCCTCTTCATCCTCATCATCGTCATCTTCATCATCTTCTTCACTATTTTCATCGTGGCCAGCAGCTTTCCTTTGAAGTTTTTTAGTGCTGTCATTGCTGCTACCAGCCGTGGTAGGTAAAGGCCCTATAATATCCTCATCATCACTGTCATTGGCTTCTTCCTCCGGCTCTAGTCTAACGGGAGCTGATTCTTTGGCCTTGGCAATTTGTTCCTTTAGTAGAAATGATAAAAAAATAAATACTTTTTTTGTTGAGAATTGAAAAAACTTACGCTTATATCAAAAATCTTGGCGGTCTTCCGTCCAAAACCTGTCAATCCCATGACCTCTTTCAGCTTCTGTGCTTCCAAATCATCAGCCACTTCTTCGATTTGTTTTTGCATTTGCTGTTTGTCTATCTTCTTAAAACCTCCAGCAGAGGTTGATGCTGTTTCAGTCTCCTTATCATTTTCTGTGGGCTTCTCCTGAGGAGCTTTATTTAGATTCAAATTTATTTTACCAAAAGCTATTTTACCCCTTTGCATTTTATTAGCATTTATTATATTTCGTTTCCCCAAGAATAAATACAAGTTGTATTTTTTGTATATTCTTCTTCCTCCCTTTTTCTTTGAAATGTAAATAAACGTCAGCTGTTGTGCGTTACCACAGACATAGTGTTGCCATATTTGTAAGTAAATATAAGTATGTACATCCACGAGTAATCGGTTCGCATTTAACATATTTCGAAGAACTTTGGGGCCGTTCACATATTACGTAACGCTCTTAGGGGGGTAGGTAGTTATGACTTTTGTTACGGTAGAGGGATTTTGTACGCGTATTTCTATTAAAATGTTTAAAATCTGCAAAAAATAGCGTTACGTAATATGTGAACAGCCCCTTTGCTGTTTTAATTATTTTTATTGTGTTTGGACTGATGTTTGATTGAGTCGATTTATAATGAAAGTTCATGTCGCAATTTTATTGATAATTTATTGAAAATCGGCAGAAATATTTTTGAACCAAATAGAATCATTATTTTTGGTAACTCCAATTGGAATTTCCTTCAGTATAAATATTATTATTGGAATATTATTATTGGAATCGCGCATATTTGAGTATACCTCCCATTCAGAAATTTGTGAAATACCCAGTATATCACAAATAGCTTATAAATCTGTAAATATTTAAAGTTTTTTGTTAAAAATATGCACAGATTTGATGTTCTTATACGAAGTACGTTCACATTCATTAAAAAAAAATCAATTTTTAATGTAACAACTTTATTTATAAATTTTAAATAGAAAAAAAAAAAAAATAAAATTAGAAAAAAAGTTAATATTTTCTATAAAAAGTTAACAAATTTTCTAGAAAAAAATTTTTAATATATTTTTATATTAAAAAATAAAAACACAGTGAATACTAATGATTTTTTTTATTACAAATTATTTCTTAAATTAAGACCTACAACTAACTTAATGTAAATTACAAGCTATTTTCTTTTGGAATTAAAAAATCACAATAAATTTCACATATGACAAAAATTAATTGAAATAAAAACTAATTAAAAAGTAACATTTCTTAAAATGGTTGCTTTAAAACTTAATACGCATCATTTGTTTCTTCCAAAGTACACTTAAAGAAATAACTTCTGTTAAATGCTGAAAAAGAAAATCTACAAAAGACCAGAAGCATCATATAAATATGAATACTAAACCTAATTACAATAAATTTAAGTGATACTTGGTTTAGGCACTTTTAGACTTCCAAACATGAAGGGCGAGGTTAAAATGGTTTATGTACAAAACCCAATTTCTAAAGAAGATATTACGCTTTACTTGTAACATCTTTAGTGGCCACCATTTTATAGCTTTTGTCTCGCTTAAACCACAACCAATTATTGCCATTAAAGTAGTCCTCAATTTGTTCCAATGTTCTGCCTTTGGTCTCAGGTTGAAAGAGCAGCATAACTATGGAGACCATAAAACTGGCTATGGCAAATATCATAAATACACCCGCCATTTTAATGGAGAAATGTATAAGAGGAAAAGCCTTAGTGAAAGTAAATAACGCAATATTCATAGCAGCAAAAACACCGCCAGCGGTGCGACCACGAATCTTAGCCGGAAACAGTTCACCAATCATAATGGCTGGCATAACCATCAAAGAGGTATTAAAGGATATGTATGTCAACAAACAAATACCGGCCACTAAAACATCATTTGGTCCACGGGGTAAACCTTCGCGGGCATACATGTAAATACTCAAAACCAAGCAACTAACACCCGATCCCACACCAGACCATATGAGAATACGACGCCTTCTTACAAACAATAAAATCACGCAGAACATAACGGCACAAACCATCCTAACGATAGCAGTCCAAATGGCAGCTTTCTTGGTATCAAATTCCGCTCCAAATTCTGAGATTATATCAATGGCATAGAAAACCACTATAAAGGTACCAGAGGCAATTTGCAAGAAAGAAAGTGATATAACTATGACTAGAGGTTTTATGGCTACTCTTTGACAGCATAATTGGAATATGTTTTCATTGGTTTTAGTGGTAGCCTTCTCTTTGTTCAAACGTTCTTTCATTTCGTTCAGCTCTTTTTGGGCGACAATCTCATTGGATCTCAGGAATGTTAGGGCTTTGAGCGCCTTTTCAGTTTTATTGTGTCTTAGCAGCCAGGCTGGACTTTCGGGAATAAAGAATATGGCTAAAGCAGCAAAAGCTGGTAAAATATTACCGCACCAGGCCACACCTCTCCAGTGTAGTGCAGAGCCTAAGGCATATACCAAGAGAATGCCGGTAGAATAGGAGACAAAGGGAGCACCTATAAGAAGACCACGTAGATTAGGCTCCGCAGTTTCGGCAATATAAACCTGAAATGAAGAAAGAAATAATTTTAATTGTAAATTTGTTTTAATTAGAAATCGGGAAATAAAAAACTTAGTAATTAAGGCAAACAATTTTAATGAGCCTATCTTTTCGCCTAAAAAACTCCAAGTTTCTTCTTGATATAATTTTAAAATTAATATACAAAGGCTACAATGCAGCGGTATCCTGTTCTATATGTGCAACCCATCTTTAAATGGTGTACTATATGTTTCATCGGTTGTTATTGAAAAAGAATTATGTATATACTAATGTAAATCATGTCATAGTTAAACTTCTTTCCAGATACTTCTACGTTTTTCTATAAAATCTAAAAGCTACTATAATACTATTATGTATATTCAGTGCAAAGTTCTTTCAGTCAATTTCTAAGACACTCTCTTAATCATAGTTTCCTCAAAACCAATGACATTAAGTTTTAAAAATTTACTATAATCACTTGAGCACGTAGCCCCCATTTTAGTAATCTACACAAATATGGGTCATTCACATTGCTCTAGTAACCCGCTAAACTACTATTATAGAATTTGTTAAATTATTAAGATTTTCTTTCACTAGCAACGGCCTTGAACTTTTAAGAGTCAGGTTCAAGTCCCAAAATAAATATGAATACAAAAAATTTGTATAGAATTTTTCCATTTTTTGATTTTTTTGCACACAAACAATTTATTTATCAAGCGTCCATTCTATGCCGGTGGTTTTATGATTTGGGTAATAGATCAAAATTGAAATTTCTTTAGTTAAGATTTGAAAACTTCCGACAATAGTATCACAACTAAATTGTTAAAACGTCACTTTAGATAAGAGTAGAAAAAAAAACTGACAGATTTTTAGAAAAAAAAAAAAATAAATGCAAATTTAGTAAGTAAGTTTGTTTTCTAAAAAAAATTTCACTTGTTTATCTCAGTTTAACTTATGAAAATGTCCATGACTTTTTTTACTAGACATTAGTTCTCGTTTAATTTTTAGCGCGCGCTTTTTTGTTTTGTTTGTTTGTTTACATTTTGTAAACCATTTTCTTCTTGTATGAGAATTTCTTGTTGTCTGTGGGTGGAAGGAGGAGAGGCTTGCAGCAAATATGGCGTTTCATTTTCGATTGTTTGTTTATTTTACTTTTTTTATGCAAATTAGTTCCGGATTTTTAACCTTAAAGACACATGTGACAACAAGATGTGCAAATAATTTGTCCAATTTTTCATCAAATAAATTATGGAACAAATGAAGTGAACATCATTTTAATAGGATTTTAAATCAAATAAAATATTGACCCTGAGAGCTTAAGCCTTACGGTATAAGACACTGACATCTTACGTATGACCCGGTAGATTTATTGCATATGCAGACTATTGTTTTAATCGTGGCAAGTTAGGATTTTTGAATATCTGCAATGACTTCTTTGGAAGTTACCAAAATGGGGAATGTATTTGAAGGTAAGTTCAGATGGAACACAGTTCGTCGAATAGTTCACCAAAAAACGCAACCACATATGACACCTTATGAAGAAATTATTTTTCAAATATTGAATAAACAAAGGAAAACAACTAATTGTACGTCACTTTAAAAATAGAAAGTGGTTTAATTTCGAAACTATTTTCGCTTTATTTTTTAATAGAACTTCCGAACGGAATTGAGTTCTGAGACATATCAGTATATGTATCTCATATTAAAATTATTATTTACCTGCGCAGGTCCTCCCAAAATACCCGTGGCAAAACCACACAATAAACGTCCAATCAATAGCATAGGATAGGAATGCGACAGAGCCAAAACGCACCAGCCAGCGAATAAAGGTAGCACCGAAACCAATAAAGCCGAACGTCTACCCATAAAATCGGCCATGGGCCCGGATAGAAATGAACCCACGGGTGTGGCCAAACTGTGCACACTAGCTAAATAAAGAATAAGATATTGAAAACTTAAAACAAGCAAATACAACTTTAAAATGGTAGACTCACCAATCCATGAACCCATTTCTATATCAATAAGAATTTCCGGTGTTGAATTTGTGGGTAAATTACTCGACAGTTGGGGCAATAAGACAGCCGAATAGCCTATAGGCATGCCGCAGGCAGCAGATAAAATTAAAACAGCGCAGGTGCAAATAATCTAAAATTAAATGAAAAATACAAGTTTAATAAAAAAAGTTAATTTTTTAATATTTCTAGAAAATGTGTCAATGTAATTTAATTTATTTATTGATGTGCAGCATTCAATGAAATTTAATAAGATGACCCAAATTCGTATTCATAAATATACTTATGCACACATGAAAATGCACGTGGTCTAGCCAATGAATCAACTAAAACAGTTGTAGATACAAAAATAGTTAAAAAATAAAGAATTTAAATTTTAAAGGGGTTTTTTTAAGATGGGGTGTCAAACACTTTGTTAAAAAGTTTTACTTAAGTGCACAGCACTAGGATTTCAATTTATATTTTTCTTTATAAACTTTTGTTATAAAGATATCACTCAAGGCTGGTAACTCTACATCTTGTTAAATGTCTGGCATCATTTTATTCGCACGACAACAGGAAGAAGGACAAAGTTATTTAAAAAATGGCTCCTAATTGTATACTTTACGAAAGTTTAAAATAACTAAATTTATTTTAAACACAACTGTCAATTAATTTAACTGTACACTTTCAATTGTTTAAACTATTTCTTTTCAAAATTTTTATAAAAATAACAGCCATTGTGTGAGTTATTTTTATTGTTTTATTTTTTTTTATTTGTTCTGAAATTTTTGAATTTAAATTGATTTGTTTAGTAAATGAAAGTGTTTGATATTTTCAATGCAATTTCTTTTATTGTCTGTGTCATGATAATATTGTTGCATGCTACAATGACTGAATCATAAATTATGACATAAGAATTATTTTCATAAAATATCAACAATTAAGTATTTAAGTCATGTGATCAAACCAAGTCCAATTGTTTGTTGTACGTCATTAATAATGATTTAATGCCCAGTAGTCTGGAATTAAAGGGCTGACATTAATAATGGTTTTATTGTACTTGTTATTAAAGATGACAGTAGTCATTCTATACACACCCAAGAACCAGATCGCGGAAGTCTTAATGTAACCTATCGACCTCATTCAATGACAATTAAGTGCAAAAATTGCATTTAAAAATACATCTTTAGTATTTCAAATAATATTTTCCATTAATCGCGAGTGATAATTTACTTTCTTTGATTATCTTTTTTCCGTCATTATCTATAATCTTTTCTTAAAAGGACTCTTTTTTAATCGGTGATATCCCCTTTTGGGTTATCAATCAACATGTAATTATATCTTCTCATGTGTTCGCACACTTGTTATACTTAAATATCTTAGATCTAAAGAACTCGTTTTTCTCCTCAACCCATTTAATAGGATGCATATACTACCCCATATAGACTGCGATCATATGTTCTACAAAGCAAGAAAAAAATGGAAAAAATAGCAAAAAAAAAATGTCATTTCTTATATGTACATGACGTCTCTAAAATGTACTCTGTATAAAAATATAAACAAAGTTATTTTACACCTTGTACTTAAAAAGTCGAATAGTTGCATAGTTGTAGCGAAAAATTATTTCATATATTCATTTAATTAATTTAATTTATAATTAACGTTAATTAAAAAAACTGACAATAAATTTGCTTGAAGAAATTGCACACAATTTTTTAAACATATACACACGCATATGCGAGCATGGCTGCCAGAAAACACTGAAAAAGATATATTTCACTACAAAAAATATTTTAAATTTGTCTATAGGTTAATTAGAATTTTTTCGGTGGAAACAGTTATAAATTAAAAATTTTTCTACAGAAATAATTTAAAATGGAAAATTTTTCCATTTTTTTTTCTGAAGAAGAAATTTTATATAGCACAATTTTTTATTATACATTTTTATTTCGTTCTCAAATTTTGACTCTATAAATTCCAATATATCGGAATTATTGAAAGCTTATATCGATTTGTCATATATAGTAAAAAAAACTGTTAAAACTTCGAAGTAAAGTTTGTTTTTGATATAAAAAAAAACTGTTAAAACTTCGAACTAAAGTTTGTTTTTAATATAATCTTAAAAATCGCCAATTTTCCAGATAAAATTTGGCTCTTTACTATTTTTCAGGTGTAAAATCGCCAAAATGCCGAATAATCGTCAAATCTGGCAGACCTGTATGCAAGCAAAACAAAACAAACTCTTTATTGAGACTTTAAAGAGAGAGAAATAATATTTTTTGTTGTTAATTCTTTTTGTTTATAAGAACGAGTGTATATGATTGTTGTTATGTGCATATTCGTGTATTAGTTACTCTATTCAAGTGCATTTGTTATCATGTACAATGTATCCCATATGGTCTAGTGGCTAGGATATCTGGCTTTCACCCAGAAGGCCCGGGTTCGATTCCCGGTATGGGAAGTTTTTTTTTTTTAAGACATTTTTTAAATAAATGTTTTAATATTAATAGAAATTAATTAAAACTATTTAGGTCATAAAATTATTTAATAAAGATAAACAAATTTTTTTAATTTGTAATTAACTTTTACTCACCTGGTGAAATATACCACGCATTTCCCAGGTTCTTTCGGGTTTGGTTGTATGACTATTGTTGACATTATCCTCATTATTGTTAAGCTTTCTTTGCTGATACAAATCTTTTTCATCTGTGGCCGCCACAATTTGATAATTTAATTTTTGCGACACAAATTTCGTGTAATCTTCTTCTCTGTAAATAGAAATAGAACAATAAAAACGAGCTAATTAGTAAAGGTAAATATTTACAAAAGAGTGTAAAAAGACAAATAATAAATTAAGCAAATATTTGGGCAGGTGTAATGGAGAAATGAATGAATGCAAAGTCGATAATGATGTTTAATAGAGGGTTTATTGGACTAGATGGGATTAGGGCAATAAACATGGCTGCTTTTTGAAGATGTGCTTTAAATAATTTATAGAAATTAATGTGGGGTTTATTTAAAATTTAGATGTGTTTTGTTATTGTAACGAAAACAAAATACATGCAAATTTCACTCAATAGTCAGCCGCTCGAATTATATAAACGCCACATTAATTTGTTTGAATTTCTATAAATGGTAAATTGTTTAATAGTTTTCAATAAAAAGACAATTTTGGAAAAACACCCTTTGAATACTAACCTCATAAACAAAAAACTTCATAAACAACAAAAAAATATAGCTATGACAATTCCTATTATAAGATTTTGATAATTTTAGAATTTGTTTATGAATTAGGGGTACATTTTAATTTTGAAAAATTTCTAATAAATAAGCAATTTAAGAAAATGCCATATAAATAGCACATTTAAAAAAAATCTTAAAATTCAAAAATTTTCTAAAAATTTTAAAAAATTTCTTATAAAGTCATTTTTTTTTGTAATCGGCAAATATGTACTTTTAAAAATCAATTTAAAGAATATTAGCTTTCAAGTTTTAATTACACGCTGATAACAAAGTAAATACACTTAATTTGTAAGATTGATTCGGTATTGAACTTGTAATGTTAAGATCAAAATAATATGAAGATAAGAAAGTAGAAATAATAAATCAAATTCAATAAAATATATTCAAAATTAAGTTATTGTTTTAACAAATAGAAAAGTTTTCTACTTTAATAGATTTTTTACAAAAAAAAAAAAAAGCGAAATAGACTCTTCAAAAATCTTAACCCTTCAATTAAAATTCAATTTGCTGTCACACACATTTCAATTACTTTCAATTCGGCCATTTAATTGTAGATTAATTTGTTTTCATTTAATTTTTATTTTCATGCTTCAAAAATTTAAAAAATTATGAAATTCTGAAGATGTTGAGAATTTTGAAAGTTGATAAGAAACCCTCCTAAGAAACTCAATTAAGTTAATTGAATTGTTTTGAAAATAATTTCATAATAATAAGTTTTTGCAGAGTCATAGGAAATATAATCATCATTAATTTCAATAAAAAACCAATAATTAATAATTTTAAAATTTTTTTTTTAATTTTTCCTTTTTAAATTTTTCCTTCAATTATCTATAAATCTAACAAGCGGTCAATATTTGGTCTAAAAAACATTTAAAATTTATTGAAATTATTTGAGATTATTATAAGAAGTATTGAAGGTTTCTTATAGCAACGAGATATGTATGCATAATTCTTCTATATAGTGGTAAAATTAAGGAAGTTTTAATATTGAAAAATGTACATTATTAAAGCTTAAGTTTGGAAAAACGTCAATTTAAATTTTTTCTAAGCTTGAGCTTTAAGTAAACATTACAAACACGGTTTTGATGCGTTGAATACGAATCTGCACTCTGTTTTTTGATATTCCAGTTCTAGTTTTCGAGATATTAAATAACAACATTTGTTTACAATTTTTGACAATTAATCTCCAATTTTTTCCTAAAAAGTTTTAAATTGAAAATGAAGATCAGTAGTCGCCTCTTTATGCCACCTTACCGTCCCAAAATCCCTGGTATCGTTTTTCGATTTTTGCCAAATCTTGCTGTAATCGTTCTCCTTGCTCATCGCTTGCTCCCAAGTTTTCAGGAAAGCTTGAAATCTGAACTAATTTTGAAAAACTAAGCCCCGTTTTGAAATGAGCACCTCACATAACGTCAAGATTGGTTTTCATCTGCTCTGATCCAAAAGTTGACCGTAATTTGTAAACTTAAGTTATGTAGGTATCGATTTTTTTCAATATTTTAGCTGAGTTATGAGTTCTTCAAGTGGGTCTGGCCGGGGATCGAACTTTTGACCTCTGGTATGCTAGGCGGATAACTAACCTGCTATACCACGGCAGTTCACGTTTTTGACGGTTAGTTTTTTTCAAAAATTGGAAATGGATGACCATTTTTCGAGATATAAACATCGTTAATTGTCAATTTAACAATGTCAATCCATTTTTTTGTACCCATAAAAGTTTATATTAATTACGATAAGAACATTTTCAAGAGATTTTTATATACTTGTTTTTCTCCGGCAAGACCCGATTTTTACGGAGTTTTATACATAAAGTATATATAAGCAAATTTTCTTCAGTTAGAAGATACCAGAAATAATAAACAACTGATTTCGATCGTTTTTAATAGCGTTTTCCCAGTGCCAATGAAAACATCTTATTTTCAAAATTGACTCTGAAAGTGATTCTGAATCAATCGGTATTCTACATCAGGGGTGGGCACTCATAAGGTTAGTGACAACCGTTATCCGATGACATATATATTTTTAAAAGAGTCATCAAAGAGTTGGTAACCTTAAATGACTTACTCAATATCGGTTTGAGTCTTTGCTAAATTGTGTAAGTAATTTCTTAAGCCGCCCAAATAGGCCTCATATATGTATATGTTTATAAATATTTCATTCATAAAAATTGATTACTATTAGCTAACAACTGTTACTATTTTAGCAAAGTAAAACAAAAACTTAATATTATTATACAAAAATATGCGATAACAATTCAAATAAATTGTAAAATCAAAAGCAAAACGTATGTTTATCAATTGTTAAATATGAAAAAAAAGAGTCTTGAACAATGTCGTTGTGCGTATTTAGAATTATTTTTGCGCAAAATAAAAACTTCAAAACAATAGACCATTTATACTTTTGTATTTTAATTAAATTTAACAATATCACGACAATATTTAAGCAATGAACTTTTGTTTTCAATTTTAATGTATTTATTTATAGATTGACTATTTTAATATTTGTTAGAAAAATTTGAAGGTACCTAATGTTTTATAATTCAAATTTCTAGCCAATGACATTTATTTCAAGTGATTTGACTATTTCAAAAGTAAGGTTAATTTTTATAAATTCCTGTTGAGAGTTAAATTTGTCTAAAAACAAAAAGAACAAGGTCTTTAAGCTTAATTTTGAAGACTTTTAAATGTTAAAATTTTTAAAATAATTTTGAGATTTTTTTGGCTAAAAACCTTTAAATTTAAAATTTAAGGTAAACACAGGTGTTTCAAAACATCATGGCTAAAATTACCTTAACTAAAAACAAGGTGACCCTTCTTTTAAAATTTTTTTGCAAATTATTTCTGTGTGTTCTCTCTGTACTCTTTTTGCCCTTTATTGCTCTTGATCAGGGTTGCCAGAATTTTTTCGTAAAAAATCGGCATTATCGGCAGTAAATTTTCAGAAAACGGCAAAAAATCGGAATTGTCAAAAATTTAGCCTAATATTAAACAGACGTTCATTGGAAATTTTTTCTAGAAAAAAAATTATATTGAAAATGTGTCTAAATTCAAAATTTTTATTTCGTTCCCAAATTTTGACTCTGTAAATTCCAATGTATCGGAATTATTGAAAACTTATATCGTTTTTTAACCTCTGATTCGTCATTTGCATATGTTAAGACTTTGAAGTGAAGTTTGTTTTCGATATTATCTTAAAAATAGCCAATTTTTTTTAAGCCAAAATCTGCATATCGGCACTTAACAATTTTTCACGTCTAAAATCGCCAAAATGCCTGTAAATTGGCAAATCTGGCAGGCCTGCTCTTGTTTTATGTCGAGCAAAATCATAAAATTTCATCATAATTTCTTTAACTTTCATTTTCTCTCTTAACAATTGTTGTCATTTTCGCATTTTGGGCAAAACAGTTTTTTAATGTTTGCAAAATAATTTTAATTTAATTTGAATTTAAAAACTTATCATTTATAAAAAAAGGCAAGAGAAAGATAGACAGACAGAGATTAAAACAAAATCAAAACCAAAACAAATATTTGTATTTGATTAGTGATAAATATTCCATAGAATTTTCTATACAATAGAGTTTAGGAATAACGAATCACTAACTAATACACAGGCTAAGCCATGGCTTAAGAGATGGAGTAAGGAAAGACTAAGAATAAAAATAGACTAAGACATAGACTGAGACTTAAAAAAAAGATATAGATCTAACCTTAGACATAGACTAGAACACAAAAACATTCAGACTAGACTATATAACATAAGCAAATTCATAGACGCATATTGCAAAAAAAGTTAAGCGATTTTCGTCAAGTCATTCAAAACTGCTGATCATTAATGATGATCGATGAATTTAATTTATAAGAAAAAACCCCAAAAAAGCCTTAATAACACTTAGGAATATTTCCTTATACTGATAAGACAAACAAATCAAAGCTAAAATCTAATAATTGACACAAATTTTTAATTTGTTGTTTTTTTTTTTGACAAATTATTTTCTGTTTTGATTTGTTGACTTTTAAAAAGTTTTTTTTGCGATAACCCTTAAACATGCTCTAATTTGTGTTGGGAATTGTTATGTATAATTTAAAGTTTAATAATTGCCAACACTTATTAGATTAGAAAAAACAAGTAATTTTTAATTATATTTAAGTACTTGCCATGCAACAAAGATAAAATACAATGTCTTCTTTTAATTAATAGTTCTTTTTACAAATTGACAAAACATAAAAATTTTAATAAAAAAAACATGCGCCATTTAAGCAGCTTTTAAATGACATGTGCTGTACAGATGACTAAACAGTTTTATGGTTTTTGCTCACATAATGTTGAACATTTTTCTCATATTATGAAGATTTACAGGTATTTCATTAGGCTTGAAAAGAATTATTTTCTCTTATATGTAAGTCTCATTTAGTTAAATAAATTTTAGACTTTGAAAGTTTTTTAAAAATTAGTCAAAATCAAACGTCATCGAAAATATTTGCGAATAAGGCTGACTGCTTGCTTATCGTGCGATAAGAAATAATGGTCCCACTCTTGAAAGTTTCTTTGGTTGTTATCAATAACTTTTCTCAATGAAATTTAGAAAAAAATGTGTACAATATTTCAAAAAAAGTATAAAGGTTTTAATAACTTTAGAACTCAGAATTATTAATATAAAAACTTCATATCAGAATGGAGGTTAAGATTAAAAACTTTTTTGTATAAATCTTAAAGTAAGATCTTTGCATTTAATTAATACATCACCCCACTGTGCGAATTCATGATTGCAGAAATCAGGGACATTCCGGTTCTTTAAGCATATAAAATGTTAATAAAATTGAGTTTTTGACAAATAGTTGCCAATTGCTTTAAATATCATAATAAAATAGTTTAATTATCTTTAATTCTAACCAGATTATTAAGCTTTTCAAATGTATATTAAAACAGGTATTTTTGTTTTTAACAAATGAAATGAAAATAATTAGTTTAGATTAAACACAAATGAGTATTAATGAGAAATAGCAAAAAACTGGTACGAAACTCGATAAAGATTATTAAAGTTAGCAAAAAGTTAGACGATATTAACTAATTTTGTTGTTTTAATATGCATCAAACAAAGTATGAACTGAATTTTGTTAAGATTAACAAATTATTATTTATGAGTTTCAAGTAACTCCCACTCAAAGCACTGTGCAACACTTTCTTAAAATTTTCCAAGTTCAGCTTCAAATCATTTACCCTCCCTTCACTACATAACTCTTTATATTAATAGCTTTAAGCTGTAAACTCTACAATTGTATGTAAAGAACTGTTATACTTATGTATACCTGTTTTCTTTACAAGGTAAAATTAATGGGAGTTTAAATTGTATGTTAAATACAGTTTTATATCTCAGAGATTTCACATTAACAAAGAGTTTAACATCTGCATATACCTGTTACCTTAACAGGGTAGTGTTAGTGTTAAGTTTAAATGGTGAGATGTTAGCAACCAGAGCTATTCCCTGTAGATAATGTAAATTAACTTGTTTAACATTTTGATTAAGACGATTTAATTAATTCTTCGTTTTTATTTACTTCTTAAATAAAAATGACAATTTTATATACATACTAGACTTTTTATTTGATTTAACTCAATTTTTGTTGTTTTTTATTTTTTTCTAGTTATTTTTTAATGCAACTAATGTTCTTTTAGCAAAATGTTGAGTGTTTTTTTGCTATTTAATTTTTCAATGACTTGCCAATTTTATTTCTCTCTTTAAAAAAATTTATTTCAAAAGTTTTTGTATATTATTTAAAAGGCATTTTTTATTATTATCAGTTTTTTTTTAAATTGTGATTCTTATATACTAAGAGAAGTATTCCGAATAAAATTTGTAGTTGTTTTAAGTTAAATAAAATTGAAAGCGTGCAATGTAAAAATTCTTATAAATATGGAAATTTATTTAAATGTTGTACAAATTTATTTGTCATTCAAATGTTGATACATAAATTATTCAATATTTGTAAATTCAACTATTTTTTTCGAAAGTCTTAAAGATTTTATATTTTTTGTTACCTTTATGGAAGAGCTGGATTTCTTACACTACCTAGGAAACAAGGCAACGTCGGAGGCCTTGTTTACTGGGAATCTGTAATCTTCCGTAGCCTAATACCACATATGAAATTTTAGATAAATCTTAACCTACTTGTTCTGTTTAAAGTTCTTACTATGGATTTTTATAGAAAACATCCTCAGCTATAACACCGTAACCGCCCACGTTCCCATATGTATTTGTAATCCTCGTTTAGCTTATTTTGACATATGAAATATTATAAAAATCTTAATAACTTGTTTAAATTAGGTCTGTCTGAAGTTCGAACTATGGATCCCCTTAGAAAACATCCTCAGCTATAACCCGACAACTCATTTGCCCCCTTGTTTATCTGTAATGCTCTCTTAGCCACATATGAAATTTTGAAAAAATCTTAATAATTTGTTCATATATGATATGTTTAAGGTTCTAACTATGAATCCACATAGAAAACATCCTCAGTTATAACCCGATAACTCATTTGCCCGCGTTCCCTTGTTTATCTGTAATTCTCCTTTAGCTATATCCCACATATGAAATTCTGGAAAAATCTTAATAACTTGTTCATATTTGATCTGTTTAAGCTTCTAACTATGGATCCAAATACGAAACATCCTCAGTTATAACCTGATAACTCATTTGCCCGCCCACGTTGTCTTGTTTATCTGGAATGCTCCCTAAGTCTTATCCCGCATATGAAATTTTAGAAAAATCGAATTAACTTGTTCAAATAAGATCTGTCTAAAGTTCAAACTTTGGATTTCCATAGAAAACATCCTCAGCTATAATTCGATAACTCACTTGTCCCCCTTGTTTATCTAGAATGCTCCCTTATCCTTATCCCACATATGAAATTCTGGAAAAATCTTAATAACTTGTTTATATTTGATCTGTTTAAGGTTCTAACTATGGTTCCACATATAAAACATCCTCAGTTATAACCCGATAACTCATTTGCCCGCTCACGTTAGTTTTGTAATCTCTTAACATTCAGTTCGTAACAGAGCTGTTTTAACTACATAACAGTACTTTGTTAACATATGTAGAACTCTGTTTTACATGTAGATAACATTATTAGGGATTATATTTACTTGGATAAGTTTGCACTTAAATAGTAAATGCATATTTTATTCGAAACACTCTTTAGTTACAATTTTAACTATAAAAAATTAGCTTTGTTGTTAATTTATTATATAAATCACTCAAAGGGTAAATGATTAGACTTTAATGATTTTCTATAAACAAATATTCTGTAAAAAAGTGTTTATATGTATATATTTTTTTTAAAGATGCCACTTTTGTTTAAATTAATTTATTCAAATAAATTAAATCACAATAAATGCGCTTTAAAAAATTCTTATATATTTTTTTGAAACAAACTCGACCCTGTTTTATTATTAAAAAGAGTTTAATTATTTGCTTTAGCTATAAATTTTACAAGTACATTTTTTTTTTAATTTATATACAATTTTTTATAATTTAATCGCTAAACAAGCATTTTTAATTTTGCCATAAAAAACAAAGAAATTAAATGACACATTTTCAACTTGTCATAAAAAATTATAATTCCAAAAGTACTCGTTTAAGGGAGACAGACAGACATAATGGTCGCACAACCCGGAAAAATTTTTATTTATTTATTAATTTGAAAACGATTAATATAAATAAAAATTCATTTATAACCATAATATAATGCAGACATTCTTTCACAACAATCACTGCCATGGTAAACAAACGCATTTTTAAAAGATATTATACAAAAAAATTAGTTCCATTAAATGAAAGTTGCATGATTCACAAAAAGTTTAAAAAGGAGACTTTGAAACCTTTTTGAGAACTGTTAAATATTACGTTTAGTATTGTCTCTTGTAGAGTGTAACATTATCACTTACAGCCATGTTATTGGAGCAGAAGACTAGTCATGTTAACGTTATATTCCATGTAAATGAAAGAATTTTAACATTTTGGAATAAAAGTAACCGAAACAAGTAAGAAAGTTTTATAGTCGGTCAAGCTTTATCATATTATACCCTAACCCACTAACATGAAATGTGTTACAACCAACCATTGGCCAAGATACGAACTCAAATACTAGAAAAAGTGCTCGGAAATTTCTTTGGTCGAATAGGAACTGTGAGATCACCCGGCAGCCATATGAAGAAAACAATATTCCTTTTCTAACCGGAAATATTGTACTACACTGAAGAAAAGTTTGCAAAATTGCTCACTCGATATTTAGGTCATTTCCGCATTTCGCCTTATATGGGAGCTATAGTCAAATATGGGCCATTTCTGATTTCTGTTTGTATAAGCAAACATATTTTTTTTAATTTATAAAAATATACTGAAATTTATACCCAAAATCTTAATTTCGGTAGGTCAAACCTATGGGATCCACTATATAATTGACAGACAATTTTAACAGCGAGGGTCCCACTAACAAAACAAATGACCCTACCAGACTTCATAAACTTTTATAAGAATTGAAAATGTGAAAACAAATTTGCTTTAGCAATGTTAACATAGATTTAACATTATGAACTAACAACATTTAAATATTAATGTTAATATGGTTACAGGAAATAGGGGCACGTTAGGAGATAATGCAGTATCTACAGTGAGGAGGATAATGCAGTTATACTATTTTTTTATAGAAAAAATTAGATTTTGAAAACATTTTTAGTAGCAAAAATTTATATTGAAAAATTTTATATTGAAATTATTTCACATTAAATATTTTTTAAGGACAATCTTTCTATAGAAAATTTTTTATATAAAAATTGAAACAAATTTCATATAAAAAATTTATAACAAAAAATTTTCTACAGAAAAGGATTATAACAATAATTTTTCTATGGAAGAAATTGTTAACAACAACTTTTCTATAGAAAACAATAGAAAACATAACAAAAAATTTCTAATACAAACTCATGTAAAAATTGTTTCCTTTTTTTTATAGAAAATACTTCATATTGAAATTTTCTATTAAAAAAATTTCAATATCAAAAATTTTTCTAAAGAAAAAATGTTATATTGAAAATGTCTCTATAGAAACGTGCCAAAAATTATCTTTTAAAAGAAAAAGGAACAAAATTCATATCAAAAAAATTTTATACAAAAAAATTTATAACAAAAAAGGTTTCTATAGAAAAAATTTTATATCTAAAAGTTTTCAATAGAAAAAATTTCATAACAAAAACTTTCTGAAACAAAATCATATCAAAAATTATTGCATAGAAAAAATTTTATATCAAAAATGTTTTTATATAAAAAAATTTATATTAAAAATTTTTTTTATATAAAATATTTTGTATCGAAAATTTCTATTATATAAAAAATAATCAATATCAAAAATTTCTATTATATAAAAAATAATCAATATCAAAAATTTTTCTATAGAAAAATAGAAACATTTTTCTATAGAAAAATAGAAAAATTTTTTAATAGAAAAATTTTTAATATAAAAATTTTTCTATAGAAAAAATTTTATAATGAAAATTTCTCTAGAGAAAAATTTTTTCTACAGAAAAAATTTTATATTGAAAATTTTTCTATAGAAAAAATTTTATATTGAAAATTTTTCTATAGAAAAAATTTTATATTGAAAATTTTTCTATAGAAAAAATTTTATATTAAAAAGTTTTCTATGGAAAAAATTTTATATTGAAAATTTTTCTATAGAAAAAATTTTATATTGAAAATTTTTCTATAGAAAAAATTTTATATTGAAAATTTTTCTATAGAAAAAATTTTATATTGAAAATTTTTCTATTGAAAATTTTTGTATTGAAAAAATTTTATATTGAAAATTTTTGTATTGAAAAAATTTTATATTGAAAATTTTTGTATAGAAAAAATTGTATATTGAAAATTTTTTGATAGAAAAATTTTATATTGAAAATTTTTCTATAGAAAAATTTTATGCTGAAAATTAAAAAAATTTTATGTTGAAAATTTTCTATAGAACATATCAAAAATTTTTTTTTTTTGAAAAGATAAAGAAACAAAGTTAGTATAAGAAAAAATTATAACAAACATTTTTCTATAGAAAAAATTTCGTATCAAAAATGTGTCAATAGAAAAAATTCTTGAACATTTTCTAAAACAAAATAGTAGTGAAAATAATTGTATAGAAAAATGTTTCTATACAAAAAATTTCATATTAAATTTTATTTATAGAAATTATTTCTATAGAAAAAATTTTGAATCAAAAATTTTTCTATTGAAAAACTTTTAAAATCAAAAAATTTTCATAGAAAAAAATTTCACATTAAAAATGTTTCTATAAAAAATCATCGATTTTTTTTCAAAAAAATTTAAAAATTTTTCAATATAAACAATTTTATATCAAAATTATTTTTATAGAAAAAATTTCATATCGAAATTTTTATGTCAATATTTTCCTACAAAAAAATGTATAGACAATTTTTCTATAAAAAAATTCATGTCAACAAATTTTCGATAAAAAAAATGTTATTTCTCGAAAAATTTCTCTAAAAAAAATTGAAGTGACAAAGACCCAATTTAACAAAAAAAAAATTAAATTGGCGAAAATATAAAATTTTTTTTTTCAAATTGCGTAGACTTTCAAAACGCAGGTGGTAAATATTGCTAAAATTAAGCGAATTTTAAATAAAAAATTACCTGTCGTCAGTGGTCATGATAAATGTAATTTTTGGGAGTTTTTTTGGAGGTTTAAAAAAATTAATTAAAATTCACAAAATGCTTTAAAACAAGTGTTAAAATTTTTCAGTTATTGCACAAAAATTTTCTTTTCAATTTTAAGCTTTTAATAATTTTTTTTTATCAATTTCTTTTTTTTAAGAAATTTTATTAAAAAACTTTTATTTCCACAGATTTTTAAAATATATTTATTTATATTAAATTTTGTAACATCATTATTATATTATCACAACTTTTGGAATTCATATTTTTAAAATTTTCATTGTGAAATTTACAAAACCAGTTTTTGTATACAAAATTCTTGTTTTATTTTTATAATTTTATTCCCTTCAATACTTTATTTTTCAATTTTATTGTCAACTTTACTTTTTTCTCAAACACTTGCTTAGCTTAAACTGTCATAAAACTGCCAAATGTTGCGGTATTTATGGTTATTTTTGCAACTTTTTTATTTACACTTTCGTTCTCTTTTGAACATTTCTATTGATGGTTTTTTGGCTCTCTTAAAGTACTTGAACTTGAATAATTTAATTCACATGCAAACTTATACATAACGATCAGCTGTTTGATAGTGAGAGAGAGAGAGTGTTATATATTATTGAGAATATTATAAATAACTGTATTGAATTATTAGAATTTATAACTCAGTGTGTGTGTGTCTGTTTTCATTACCCGTTAGTTCTCTTAAGCTTATATGAGCAGAGATGGAAAAGTAAAATTTAAGAACAAAGAAAACTTTTTATATCAAATAATTTGTTTATATCAAAAAATTTTCTAGAAAAAATTTTTATATCAAAAAATTTTCTAGAAAAAATTTTTATATCAAAAAATTTCTATAGAAACATGTTTATATCGAAAAATTTTCTATAGAAAATTTTTATATCAAAAAATTTCTATAGAAAAATTTTTATATCGAAAATTTTTCTATAGAAAAATTTTCGATATAAAAATAAAAAAAATAGAAAAATTTTTATATCGAAAATTTTTCTATAGAAAAACTTTGCTATCGAAAATTTTTCTATAGAAACATTTTTATATCGAAAATTTTTCTATAGAAACATTTTTATATCGAAAATTTTTCTATAGAAAAATTTTTATATCGAAAAAAAAAAATTTCTATAGAAACATTTTTATATCGAAAATTTTTCTATAGAAAATTTTTATATCAAAAAATTTCTATAGAAAAATTTTTATATCGAAAATTTTTCTATAGAAAAATTTTCGATATAAAATTAAAAAAAATAGAAAAATTTTTATATCGAAAATTTTTCTATAGAAAAACTTTGCTATCGAAAATTTTTCTATAGAAACATTTTTATATCGAAAATTTTTCTATAGAAACATTTTTATATCGAAAATTTTTCTATAGAAAAATTTTTATATCGAAAATTTTTCTATAGAAAAATTTTTATACCGAAAATTTTTCTATAGAAAAATTTTTATATCGAAAACTTTTCTATAGAAAAATTTTTATATCGAAAATTTTCTATCAAAAAAATTTTATATCGATTTTCTATAGAAAATTTTTTTTATAGAAAAATTTTTATATCGAAAAATTTTCTTTGGATAAATTTTTATATCGAAAAAATTTCTATAAAAAAAAAAAATATTGAACAAATCGTTTTTAATTTATTTTCTCACATTTTAATTTCGTCACTTTATTTTGTTTCAGTGTATCGTTTTGTTTGAATAAGCTCTTTTTGTTAAATAAGAAAAAAGCTTTTCTAAATAACAGTCTTAAAGTATGTTACACTTTTTTGCAGATATTTCTTAGCTTTTCTACATTATTTATTATCAAGTAAATCTACTCTTATTACTTTCTTGGTCTTAAAGCGTTTGATAACAATTGCATAACGTGAAAAATTAATAAATTAATATTTAACAGAGTACTAACACTAAGGCAATAGAAAAAGTTTTAGCTCTCTCACTTTCCTTTTTTCTCTCTGTTAGCCCTCTAATGACTTAACATTGAAATGTCTGTCTTTCTTCCCAAAAATTGAGTGTTACTAAGAGCAAAGGAACAAATGGTAACCGGAAATGAAAAATACTCATAAAATCGTCTAAATTAAATAAGACGAATATTAAAACAACAATAAATATCTGGATATTTATGTATATTGGAATAGGTATACCTAACAAATCTCGGGAGCTTTTCATTCATAACCTTGTGAAGGAGCACAAGCAAAACGAAATAGGGTACAACATTTAGGGATAGTAAAGTGAAGGCTTTAGGGAAAGAGGAAGAAACTGATTTGAAAAATACGCATAAAATAAAAATGAATGACAAAATGCTAAAGATATAGAAAAGAAATGAAAGAAGTAAAATGTAATGGAAACAAAAAAAAAAAACATAATGATGGAGAATTAATTGCTAGAGACAACAGCTGCTTTTAAAGGTTTGGTAGAAGAATTATTAAAAAAAGTATGATTTTTTATATAATATAATGAATATATAATTATGTATGTTTATAACCAAGACAAAACGTCAAACAAATGGACAGATAGGTACGTAGAGAGTTGGACGGACATTTTATTAACAAATGCTTTCTATGATTTCTATACACTTCGGTAACCTGACTTTCTATACATAAATTTAAATATTTCAAAATGTTACATCAAATGCAAAGTTCTATTATTTTAAACGCAAACTGAAACTATGAGCTTATTTTCAATATATATTTACAGATTTAACTCCTTTTTACTCAAAAGAACTGATCCATCAAATATACAATATCTTTTAAGACTTACGATTTAGGTTGTATCTAACTAAAAATTGATGTAAGTTTAAAAAGTAATAATTTTAATAAAATAAAGTCTTGAAATTTAGTTTGTTTCCCTAAATACCCCAATGTGCTATAGTACATAAAATGAACGTTCATACATGTTTGTATATACAAAAACATACATAAATATAAGGTCAAAAACACAACAACAATAACCCTGCAACAAAGACAAGGTTACTAAATTTGTTGTTTTATCTCCTTTGCTTTGTTGTTCAAATAACGATTTGTAACTAACAAAAAATAAAAAAAAAATTAAATACTAATTCCCTCATACAAACATATGATGAACCACAACATACACACACACACACATGCACTAACTGCAATTTACATCAACAATACTAAAAATGTTAAAACGAATGTTAAAGCCAACAGCAGCAGTTGCAACAGCAACACCAACAAGAACAACAACATCAAAAACTTATGTGCGGACATTTGGCTTAATCACAAAGCTCAAATAAAATTGTCTTCGGCTTTTGACAAATAAACAACAGAACGAACTTAACACGAATATTAACGATGATAAGCAGCACAATTGGCCTCTAGTATACACACACACACAAACATAAAGAGGCAGACGTTTATTTGTCTGTGTATAGACGTGATTTACTGGCTGACATTAATATGTAACGAGACAAATCATCATGATGAAAACTGAAAAAATGAACAACAAAAACAATAAGAAAAAATCTGATGCCAACGAAAGAGTAAATGTTTTTGGTAAATGTTAAAATTTGAACAATTGGATTAAAAATGGTAACAAGGAGATGTAAGTCAAGAATTTCCTTAATTTCCAAAAAAAAGTATATAAGTAATAAATGAAAATGTTCATTAAAAATGATCATACGCATTGGAGATAATAAGAAATGGACTCGGATATAGATTAAGATATAGAATAAGACACAGACTCAGGCAAAGACTAATATATAGATTAAGATAGGACATAAAATAAGACTAAGGCATAGACTAAGACATAGACTAAGACATAGACTAAGACATAGACATAGATTAAGACATAGACTAAGACATAGACTAAGGCATAGACTAAGACATAGACTAAGACATAGACTAAGACATAGACTAAGACATAGACTTAGACATAGACTAAGACATAGACTGAGACATAGACTGAGACATAGACTAAGACATAGACTAAGACATAGACTAAGACATAGACTAAGACATAGACATAGACATAGACTAAGACATAGACTAAGACATAGACTAAGACATAGACTAAGACATAGACTAAGACATAGACATAGACATAGACTAAGACATAGACTAAGACATAGACTAAAACATAGACTAAGATATACACTAAGACATAGACTAAGACATAGACTAAGACATAGACTAAGACATAGACTAAGACATAGACTAAGACATAGACTAAGACATAGACTAAGACATAGACTAAGACATAGACTAAGACATAGACTAAGACATAGACTAAGACATAGACTAAGACATAGACTAAGACATAGACTAAGACATAGACTAAGACATATACTAAGACATAGACTAAGACATAAACTAAGACATAAACTAAGACATAAACTAAGACATAGACTAAGACATAGACTAAGACATAGACTAAGACATAGACTAAGACATAGACTAAGACATAAACTAAGACATAGACTAAGACATAGACTAAGACATAGACTAAGACATAGACTAAGACATAGACTAAGACATAGACTAAGACATAGACTAAGACATAGACTAAGACATAGACTAAGACATAGACTAAGACATAGACTTAGACATAGACTAAGACATAGACTAAGACATAGACTAAGACATAGACTAAGACATAGACTAAGACATAGACTAAGACATAGACTAAGACATAGACTAAGACATAGACTAAGACATAGACTAAGACATAGACTAAGACATAGACTAAGACATAGACTAAGACATAGACTAAGACATAGACTAAGACATAGACTAAGACATAGACTAAGACAAAGACTAAGACATAGACTAAGACATAGACTCAGACATAGACTCAGACATAGACTAAGAAATAGACTGAGACATAGACTAAGACATAGACTAAGACAAAGACTAAGACATAGACTAAGACATAGACTCAGACATAGACTCAGACATAGACTCAGACATAGACTAAGACATAGACTCAGACATAGACTAAGACATAGACTTAGACATAGACTAAGACATAGACTAAGACATAGACTAAGACATAGACTAAGACATAGACTCAGACATAGACTCAGACATAGACTAAGACATAGACTCAGACATAGACTAAGACATAGACTAAGACATAGACTCAGACATAGACTAAGACATAGACTAAGACATAGACTAAGACATAGACTAAGACATAGACTAAGACATAGACTAAGACATAGACTAAGACATAGACTAAGACAAAGACTAAGACATAGACTAAGACATAGACTCAGACATAGACTAAGACATAGACTAAGACATAGACTAAGACATAGACTAAGACATAGACTAAGACATAGACTAAGACATAGACTAAGACATAGACTAAGACATAGACTAAGACATAGACTAAGACATAGACTATGACATAGACTAAGACATAGACTAAGACATAGACTAAGACATAGACTAAGACATAGACTAAGACATAGACTCAGACATAGACTCAGACATAGACTAAGACATAGACTGAGACATAGACTAAGACATAGACTAAGACAAAGACTAAGACATAGACTAAGACAAAGACTCAGACATAGACTCAGACATAGACTAAGACATAGACTCAGACATAGACTTAGACATAGACTCAGACATAGACTAAGACATAGACTAAGACATAGACTAAGACATAGACTAAAACAAAGACTAAGACATAGACTAAGACATAGACTAAGACATAGACTAAGACATAGACTAAGACATAGACTAAGACATAGACTAAGACATAGACTAAGACATAGACTAAGACATAGACTAAGACATAGACTAAGACATAGACTAAGACATAGACTAAGACATAGACTAAGACATAGACTAAGACATAGACTAAGACATAGACTAAGACATAGACTAAGACATAGACTAAGACATAGACTAAGACATAGACTAAGACATAGACTAAGACATAGACTAAGACATAGACTAAGACATAGACTAAGACATAGACTAAGACATAGGCTAAGACATAGACTAAGACATAGACTAAGACATAGACTAAGACATAGACTAAGACATAGACTAAGACATAGACTAAGACATAGACTAAGACATAGACTAAGACATAGACCAAGACATAGACTAAGACATAGACTAAGACATAGACTAATACATAGACTAAGACATAGACTAAGACATAGACTAAGACATAGACTAAGACATAGACTAAGACATAGACTAAGACATAGACTAAGACATAGACTAAGACATAGACTGAGATATAGAATAGGCACAGACTATGACATAGACTAAGATATAGACTAGAATAAAGACTAAGACGTAGTCTATGATAAAGACTTAGTCTATAGGTGGTACGAAGCGCAACTGATAATGCTATACGGTTCTATTAGCAATATCAATTTAACTACCACTGTGTTACAAAAGACATGTACATTGACAAACAAAGACACAGTTAATCTCATAACCGATTGAATGCCCCATTGTGCACCAATAGACAAGGTTATTTAATTTAATTTTATAACAAAAAACCAGACAAGTAAAAGGATGCTGAAAAAAGATAGACAGACAAAAGTAACAGAAAAACATAAAAGTGAATGAACAACAATAACATAATAACTGTCAAGAGAGATTTACAGTTTAAAAGTGTGTGTGTCTAGAAAACATATGCTTTAACAGTTTAACTGCTAATAGAGAATAAAAGGAAATAGTAATAAAACATATGATGAACATCAATACAAAGAGAGAACAATTTTAACAACATAAACTTTAAGTTGAACAGAAATGAGCTAAAAGCTTTTTTTTTACTAGAAGCGAAAGTGCGGGTGTTTTTCTTCTAAGTTTGAGTGTATATGTGTCTGTGTGTGTGTGTGTGTTTTTTTTTTTTTTTTTGTAAAAGTTCGTAACACACTTTAACGGATTTCCGTTTCAAGCTTAAGCTGTTTATCATATCAAATACTCCCTCACGTTTATTGTTGAGAGAGTACAGAAGAAAAAAAGCTTTTGTTAGGGAATTGAAAATTGTAGGTACAATAATAAATTCATTGTCTCTCATCTGGTTGTAGTGGGACTACAACAATTTAATAATCAGTTGCCTACGAAATGTTGCTCAAACTACATACGACGAGCGTTAAATTGTTAAAATTGAAGAAAATTCATATAAAACAATAACAACAATAACTAAAAATTTAAAATAATTTTTGTGCAAAAAGTAATAAGAATAAAAAAAGTGAAAAATCTAATTAAGTTTCAATCAAATCAAGTATTTTAAATAAAAAAAAATAAACAAAAATTTAACCAATAAAGAGTTAAATTTAATTTAATCTAAAAAAATTTTAATATTTTTTTTTTTTTGTAAAAAAATGAAAATTTGAAAAATTTTCATTTCATTCCTTCTTTTTTTTTTGCAAAAAAACTATATATGAAGGCTAAATTTTCCTTCCTTATCCTCCCGATTTCCTTTTACTATTTTGTAGTGGTATTTGCTGGTATGTGTGTGTGTCTGTTTGAATGTGTATTAGCAGAATTTTCCTGCTCAAATTTAAGTCTAATGTGAGAGCAGTAAACCTGTGTGTAAGTGTGTCTGAAAGAGTGAGTGTTTTTCAAAATTTTAAGGATAAATTTCTATAGGTTAACAAATAATAGGTTTTGCTGCTCCTGTGTTTCTATGTGTGAGTATTAACTACAAATGCATGAAGGTATCCTTAACCAAGACTTGCTCACTTTTTCCCTTAAATTAATTGATGAAATGAGAAATACTCACTGAAACTAATACATTTATAGCGTGATTTACTGGGTGCACTTGTGACTCTAGTAGGTCTATTTTCACACTAACGTTATGTCTGTATTTGTCTCTATTTGATATTTGCTGTAGAAAAGTTCCTTGTTTTTGAAACTTTTCTTGTAGGCGGCTAAGAGATTTTCACTTTTCATTTGACTATTTTTCTTCCTGTTGGTTGTTTTTCTCAAAATTTTCTTTTAATTTTCTTTTTTTTCAAAATTTGTGGCATTGACTATAATATACAATTTTTTTCTTTGTTAAAATCTTAGAAAATTTTGGTTCTTCCTACAAAGATTTTCTTTTAAGATTTTTATCAATTTCTTTTCATCTTCTTTTGAGTTTGTAAAAAATTTTAAAACAATTTTCTTTAAAGGCAAAAAAGGGATTTAAAGGAAAATAACTAAAAGGAAAGTTTTTTTTGATTTTTTTAATTTTCTAGGATTTTATTGAATTTAAAAAGTAATTTATTTTAGATCAAGAATTCTGATATAATTGACTTATGTGTCAAGGTGTCGAAAAGAGATTTGTATTTGTTAATTATGTAGATGTAGATATATATTTTCACCTGGAGGGTTTAAAATAAATGAAGTGACAATAAATGTAAGGAAAATTTAGCAAAAACTAACTTTATTTTTGAAAAATATTGAAATATTTGGAGAAATATTTATACTATTTTTTTTTTTTTGATAAAATTAAAGTTTATGTGAAAAATTTGAATTTTTTTTTTAATTTTCATTTTATGAAATAATACACCGGAAAATTTTACATTTTTGTTCAAAAATATTTTTTTTGAAGTTCCTATTCCTATTAGCTCAATAGATATATCATAGACAATTTTTTCGATTTAAGGCCCTAAATTGGAATCGAATCATAATCCGCATGTAGGTCGTTTTAGTTAACTTTGTCTATACTTCTATTGAAATCAGGAGCCAAATCGCATACTTTTAGGAGAACCTAAGTAATATATAACATATAAGATTCACTATATTATAACTTATTTGTCAGAAGTTCCCTGATAGCAAACGAATTTAATTTGAATTTAATTTAAGTTTGACGAACAAATGGATTGTTTTGATATCAAATTTTATTAAACCTTTTGGGAAATAAATTGTTTTGAAAATCCCTGAGGTATGTTACACAATATTTACTTAATCGTCTGATTTTTTAGCTTCTGTAACTCCTGGTGTATGTATCGATATGAATTATATAAAAGAGTAACAAAGATTCTTTATTACCAGCCTATACCACCAGAAGCCGATGACTTTTTTTAATTTTCGCAAATATCACGATCATTAATGAAACTAGTAAAATTTTTCGACCAAAATATTTTTCTGTGAAAATTTAAAAAAATAAAAAAAAAACTTTATTTTTCTATCGAAAAATTTTCTTTCGAAAAATTTTCGGTAGACATATTTTTCTGTGGAAAAATTTTTGATAGAAATATTTTTCTGTAGAAAAATTTTAAAAAAGAATTTTCTAAAGAGAAATTTTTGATAAAAAAATTTTTTGGGAAAAAAAATTTTCTATAAAAAATTTTTCTACAAAAATTTTTGATAAAGAATTTGCTAAAAAAAATTTTCTTTAGAAAATTTTTGATAAAAACATTTTCTGTAGAAAATTTTTGATAAAGAATTTTCTAAGGAAAAATTTTTGATAATTCCCAAATAATTAAAAATTTTTCTATAAAAAATTTTCTATAGAAAAATTTTTAATAAAAAAAAATTCTATAGAAAAATTGTTGATAAAAAATTTTCTATAAAAAAAATGTTGATACAAAATTTTCTATAAAAAAATGTTTGATAAAAAATTGTTGATAAAAAATTTTCTGTACAAAAGTTTTCTATAAAAAATTTTGTTTAAAATTTTCTATAGCAAATTTTTTTATTAAAAATTTTTCTTTAGAAATTTTTTATATGAAATATTTTTTCTTTAGAAATTTTTTTTATGAAAAATTTTTTCTTTAGAAAATTCTTAATCAAAAATTTTTCTATAGAAAATTTTTTATCAACATTTTTTTTTTCAAAAATTTTTTATCAACAATTTTTTTATCAAAAATTTTTTTTATATAAAATTTTTTTTTTTTTAAAATTTCTATGGAAAATTTTTTGATAGAAAAATTTTTATAGAAAGATTTTTGATAAAAAAATTTTATATAAAAAAATGTTGATAAAAAATTTTCTATAGAAAAATTTTGAATAAAAAATTTTTTACAGAAAAATTTTGAATAAAAACATTTTCTATAGAAACATTTTTGATAAAGTATTTTCTAAAGAAAAATCTTTTCATAAAAAATTTCTAAAGAAAAAATTTTTCATAAAAAAATTTCTAAAGAAAAATTTTTCATAAAAAAATTTCTAAAGAAAAATTTTTCATAAAAAAATTTCTAAAGAAAAATTTTTCATAAAAAAATTTTCTTTAGAAAAATTTTGAATAAAAAAATTTTCTATACAAAAATTTTGGTTAAAAAAATTTTCTATAGAAAAATTTTGGTTTAAAAAAATTGGTTAAAAAATTTTCTATAGAAAAATTTTGGATACAAAAATTTTGAATGAAAAAATTTTCTATAAAAATTTGTTTGATAAAATATGGAAAAAACTGGGGTAGAAAACTTGTTTTTTAAACATCAGAACTACACATTGAAAAAAAAATCAATTTTGATTAAAAGTATAAAAAACGGCAACTCTGCCGACGATGTTTTTGTTCCGATCTCTTTATAACACTATTAGATCTTTTTAAAGTCGGACTAGAAACACCCGAGATGTTGCTTTAACACCAAAATCTGGTTTCTATAAATTTACTTTTTTTTGTATACAATACTTTTCTAAGTTACTGTATTTATTTTTGAATTAGTTGTAATACCTCCAAATATTTTGAAGATCCATTTGTATGGTCTATAGGTATTATATGTCTTCTTATGTTATTCTTGACTCACAGTGGAGCACAAATATCGAATTATAGGTTATCGTTCTAGTAATCCTATAAATATAAAATAACTCAATATAATTCAGAAAAATTTCACTTTTTAGCCCAAATATTCCTTAAATTTCTAAATCTTTATATAAATCCCTATATCTTTATATGTATCTAAAACTAAGACCGTTCTAAGGCTTGTATAGATTTACAGAAAAATACCTCCAAATATTTTTGATTTTGCTTCTCAGCAAAACTTTGGTATTGGGATGTAAGCTGGTTTGTTACCTTGTAATGACTACAACATACCATCCAAATTATTTCTAGTTTTCAGAAATTGGCAAAGACTTACCTCCAATGGCATCACCATATTAATGGCATGATTTAAACAGCTAATGAATAATTAGTTTTTTATCTTATTACTTAGTAATGAAAAGTTATGCTTAGTTATTGTTGGAATTTTGTATTGAAAATTTTTCTGTGTTTTAGATGATCTTATCTTGTAAGCAGAGCCTATGACTAGAGGCTATGGCCGGAGATCATAACAAGAGGTTAAGACCGGAATCTATGACCAGAGACTATGATCAGAAACTATGACCAGAAACTAATAACCAGACACTATGTTGGAGATTAAGACTAAAGAATATAACCTGATCGGTCACTGTGACCAGAGACTATGACTAGAAATCAGACTATGAATCTAGACTAGAGACTATTTTAGAAGGCAATTCTTGCTTCTTTTGCAAAAAATATATATTATAGAATCATTTTTGCTCCATAATATTAGTATGAAAGAAAATGCAAAGTCTAAATTTTAGCAAAAGTAATTTTTATAAAAAAGTTAAATTTTTAGAAAAATTTAAAATTTTTGTAAAAATAAAAATTTGTCCTAAAAATAAGTAAAAAATATGTATCCTCAACTGAAATGCCTAAAGACTTACTTTTTTTATAACTTAATGTGGAAAAAAATGGGATTGTTAAATTGAATCGTTTTCATTTTATAACGTTTTTTGCTTTCGCTTGAAAATTGTCCAATAATACTCATACGCCTGGGAAGTAGGCAACATAAACTATTCAACATTTGTATAACGGGACGTATGATTGATAAAGTAATATTTTAGCTCTAAATAATAAGTATACGCCTTTATTTAATCTGTTTTCTTTAAGAACTTAACCATTACATTTTTTTGCTTCCTTTTAGCTTAATTAAAAACTCTAAAAATAACCAAATATTTTTTAAAACAGAAAATTATTAACATTATAAATACATACAGTACCTGTGTTAAAATAATACAAAAAAAGTTTTTCAATATAACAAAATTAACCCAGCAAAAAAGTTATAAACCTATTTTGATAATTATAGAAAACACATTATAAAACCAAAGTGTCAAATTGTATAAAAATATCTTAAAATTAAGTTAAAAATTCATAAATATTTCCTAAACGAATCAAAGCAAAAAAATTCATTGTAACTGCTGTTCTTTGACTATCCTTGCGCTGCCTAGGCCGCTAAATACCAATACCACCACAACAGCAACTACTACAATACTCGTACCTACAACAATTTGATCTGGTGGTTGATAATAAAATTAATTTATATTGTTTTATCTCCATTCACATTCAACCGTGTAAACAGTTTTGTTGTTATTGAAATAAATTTAACTTAAACAAAATAATTTAAATATAAAGTGTTTCCGTGGATGTTGGCTGCTTTTACATTCACAACAGGAAATTTTATATTCGAAAATTTGAAAAGGGTAAGTAGATCCTATACACGTGTAAAAACATAAAATAAACAAAAATATTTTATTTATACTAAAAACTTAAACTTAGACTTAAATTATTGTAAAAATTATAAACAAACCTCCTTATTCATAAACGATGAATGAAATGAAATTATCAAAGGTTTATAGTAAGAATTTTGTATAAAAAATTTGAATTATAAGCAAGTCATAACTTTATCTTTCCTTTTTAAATAAGAGGAATAATCTCTTTTTTTAATGGAAATTTCAAAAAATTATAATAATCCTTAAATGTCCAACATTTTCTTAAAAAACTTTAAACAAATTTAATTTAAAACTTTCTCCTCTCGCAAACTCTAATTTAAATTTTTTCTATCAAAAAGAAATTTGTATAACTAAAACAAATAAACAAATTTAAATAAGAAATTTATTACTGCTAAAGCTCTTTAAACAAAAAAAATGTCCTTACAGTCCCTACCAGCTTAAACAACACATACACATACAATTATATTCAGCCATTCATACATATTTTAATCAGGTGGTTGAGTTTTCACCAACAATAAAAAAAACGCAGAGAAAAAATATCCACAAAATCTTGTTATACTTTAAGTTTAACTAAATAAAGTTTTGAATCTTAAAAAAGGACTAACGACAGAAGCGAAGGAAGAAAGAAAAAACTTCAAATATACAAAAGTGTCCTTTAATGTATGTGAGGCCTTTTTAAGGAAATATTCAACAACCTTGAAGTCAAAAGCAGAACAAGATTGGTTTTTTTGTTTGTCGACTTGTTTTTTTTTTATATTTATCTGTATACTTTCAAGTGGAAGAACGAATGAACAAACCTTTTGTAGGGAAATCTTTAAATTTTTAAGGGCTGCAGCAGAATATATAACAAATTTTTATGATTCTTGAAATATTTACTATAGTTAAGTACTATGGCAAGACTATGACTATACCATGACTAGACAATGGCTAGAGTATGACTAGACTATTATTAGAGAATATAATTACAAACTATAACCTGATACTTATGGTTCCCACGGCAGTCAGTTCTTCTTACCGGAATGACTCGGAAATCTTACTATTTCGACCAAGGACTGCAATATTAACAATAATTTCACAGTTACAACAATCAGATGATAAAAATAGAGAGATTAGAGACTGCGATTAGTAACTGTGATCAGAGACTATGACAAAAGACTATGACCCGAGACTGTGACTAAAGGCTATGATTAAAGACAATGACTAGAAACTATGACTATAAACTATGATTAGCAACTGTGGTCAGAGACTATGATAAAATACTATGACCAGAGATGAAATATTACGATTGGAGGCTATGATTAGAAGAAATAACTAGAAACTATGACCAGAGGCTATGATGAAAAACTATAATAAAAAACTGTGACCGTATACTATAACCAAAGACCATGATTAGAGGCAACAAGTAGAGACTATGACTAGCAACTGTGATCAAAGACTTTGATTAAGGACTTTGACCAGAGACTATGACCAAAATTTACTAACTGGGACCGGAGACTATAATTATAAACAATTACTAGAGGCTATGATCGAAGACTGTAACCAGATATTACGATCAGAGGCTGTGATCAGAGTGTGACCAGAGACTATGATTAGAGACTATGACTAGAAACTATGACCAAAAATTATGACCACAGGCTTTGATTAGAGACAATGACTAGAAAGACTATAATCAAAAACTGTGACCAGAGACTATAACCAAAGGCCATGATTAGAGACACCGACTAGAGACTAATACTAGCAACTGTGATCAAAGACTATGATTAAGGACTTTGATCAGAGACTATGACCAAAATTTACTAACTAGGACCAGAGACTATAATATAAACTATTACCAGAGGCTATCATAAAAGACTATAGCCTGATATTACGATCAGAGGCTGTGATCAGATTGTGGCCAGAGACTATGATTAGAGACTTTGACTAGAAACTATGACCAACAATTACGACCACAGGCTTTGATTAGACATAATGACTAGAAATTTTGATGAAAGACTATATAAAGGACTGTAATCAGAGACTATGATTAGTGATTATAACCAGATATTATGATCAGAGACTACAACCAGAGATTAAGACCATAGGCTATAATTAGAGGCTTTGACTAAAAACTATGATCAGAGACTATGACAGAAGACTACGATTAGAGACTATGACCAGAAGCTATTTCTACGAATAGAGTTTGTGACTAGAGGCTATGACCAAAGACAATGATCAGAGACTATGATTAGAGACCATCACCAGAGATTATTACAAAGACTACAATCAAAGTCTATGACCAGAGATTGCGACCAGAGACTATGATGAAAGACTGTGATAAAGGACTGTAACTAGAGACTATGATTAGTGATTATAACCAGATATTATGATCAAAACCTACAACCAGAGATTACGACCATAGGCTATAATTAAAGACTTTGACTAGAAACTATGATCAGAGACTATGACAGAAGACTATGATTAGAGACTATGACCAGAAACTATGACCAGAGACTATGTACAGAGTCTGTGACCAGAGGCTATGACCAGAGACAATGATTAGAGACCATGACCAGAGATTATGATCAAAGACTATAATCAAAGTCTATGATCAGAGATTGCGACCAGAGTATATAGCCAGAGATTATGATCAGAGACTATGATTAGCAACTATGAATAGAAGACATGCCCTCAGACTCTGACTAGAGTCTATGACCAGAGGCTATGAGAAAATATTTGAGCTTGAGACTACGACTGAAATGCAATCCATCATCACTTTCCTTCACACTTTCCCATATACATTAAAGCAATGTCATTCTTAGCTTAAGCACACAACTATTCCAAACTCAAATTAAGCTAAGTCTCGTTAAACATTAAAAATATCAAAAATTACCAACTTTTTGAAATAACAGTCTTAACAAGTATTTAGAAAGTAGTTTTCCTACTTACATGTTAAAATTTCCAACACGATTTTCCTAAATGTTTGGCTGCTTTAAAAGCATTACGACAAAACTACTTACGAGACATTTAATAAATATTTTGAAAAAAAGGAAAAAAAGAAAGGAAATTAATAACTAAAGCAACCAAAACAAGCAACTGTATATGAATAGAATAGATAATGTATGAAATTTGGTGTCCTTCTGAAATAGTTTGAAACTAATACAAATTCTAGTATTAGCCATGTTAAATTTTCTTAGAAACTAAAACTAAATTTTGTCTAGATTTTATCAAAAAATAAGCTTTTGTTGAGCCTTCTTAATAAAGTTTTTGTGAAAATACATAAAAATGTTCTTGCAACATTTTGCCAGGCAACAATTTTCTTTTTTATTTTTGAAAATGTGTTAAGTTTTTCCTACTGATGCAATTGCTTGTGGGTGCTCTCTGTCTGTGATTGCTGCTGCACAATTAAATTTTAATTTAATTTACTATTACATTTACAAAATAATACTGTAACGACAAAAACAACATGACCAGTTTCCTTTTTGTAGGATTTAAAAATTTTAATTTGTTGTTTTAAGGTTTGTTTAATGCCATAATATTTTTTTTTTGTCATCATGTTGTTCAATTTGTTATCACTAACATTTGCTGCCGTTACCGAATAACACCAAAACATCAACAGTTTTTGTGTTGGGTGGCAAAAACATGAGAAATTAAGAAAATTATGTATTTTTTAATAATTGTTATGACATCAAAGTCAATGTATACATACAATGATGTTGTTGAACAAGAAAATGTTTATAAATTTATATGTCAAAGACTTAAGCCTCATTCTGTTTTTTTCTAGTCCCAGTTTCTACTCCTACTCTCTAATCCTATAGTTTATGATCATAGTCTTTAGTTTTTGCCTTTTGTCCTTAAACTCTATTCCTAGCATAAAATCTATAGTCTTAGACTATAGTCTCTAATCCCAATTTCAAGTCTCCAATCCTAGTCTCTATTCATAGACTCTAGTCCTAGTCTGTAGTCCTAGTCTCTAGTCCTATTATCTAGTCCTAGTCTCTAGTAATAGTTTTTAGTCCTAGTCTATAGTCCTAGCCTCTAGTCTTAGTCTCTAGTTATAGTCTTTAGTCCTAGTCTCTAGTCCTAGTCTCTAATCCTAGTCTCTAATCCTAGTCTCTAGTCCTAGTCTCTAGTTCTAGTCTCTAGTAATAGTCTTTAGCCCTAGTCTCTAGTCTTAGTCTCTAGTCATAGTCTTTAGTCCTAGTCTCTAGTCCTAGTCTCTAATCCTGTCTCTAGCCCTAGTCACTAGTATTAGTCTTTAGTCCTAGTCTCTAGTCCTAGTCCTAGTCTCTAGTCCTAGTCCTAGTCCTAGTCCTAGTCCTAGTCTCTAGTTCTAGTCTCTAGTAATAATCTTTAGTCCTAGTCTCTAGTCCTAGTTTATAGTCCTAGTTTCTAGTCCTAGTCCCTAGTCCTAGTCTTAGTCTCTAGTCCTAGGCTCTAGTCCCAGTCTCTAGACCTAGTCTCTAGTCCTAGTCTCTAGTCCTAGTCTCTAGTCCTAGTGTCTAGTCCTAGTGTCAAGTCTCTAGTCCTAGTCTCTCGTAATAGTTCTATGATTAATATTATATTTTCGAACACCCTCTAGCAATAATTCGTACATAGCATGTCTGAAATTGTTTATGAATTCACACACACACACATCGGATAACTAACAAAATGAATCCTTAGCATGAGCAAGGATGACAGAGTATTTATCCTTGTGTGCCTAACAGCCGTGTATATGTAGTTTCTTTTTTCCACAATACTAAGTATCCACACATATAAATATGTGTGAAAATCCTGTTCATGTTTGCCTGCAATGTGTCTGAGTGTGTGTGTGATGTATGTGTGAGTATATTTTCACATACTGTGAGCTTATGTTTTCAATGGACTCCAGGACATATTTAGTATTAGTTGTACTACATCCATATACTTCACAGTTTCAGGGTGTCAGTGTATTTATTAAGTGTTGTTGTTATTTTTGTTTTACAGAATTTGTTGCAATTTTTGTTGTTTCGAGGAAATGCTACATGTCGAATAGATAATTTAAATGTATGTATGTATGTAGTTTGTACACGAAAGAAAAAAAACAACATTTTAAGAAAGCACGTATGAAATATAAACTAAATTTTCAAAAAAATAAAAGGCATTAAAAACAAAAATTTAAAAATTTTGCAAAAATTTCAAAAATAATAAAAAAAAAATTAAGATAATCAAACATTTTTTTAAATTTAGTTACGCCAATATTTAATTTAAACTAGAATTTATCGCGAATTTAAATGGGAATCAATAAATTGAACCAAAGAGTAATTTAATAATCAATTATTAAATTGTTTGTTTTAGTATTAAATATTTAAAACAGTATTAAATATTTAAATGTATGTATATCGCAAGATAAGTCCAATAGGGACTATCTAAAAGAAAGTTTTTACCTACGATATTTTCTTTGACATTTAAGCTGACAAAATGTTTTTTTTACTTAATATTTTTCTTTTTTTTATTTATAAATCTTAAAACACTTCTATCCAAAATTAATAATTTAAAGCCATGTCTCTTGTTGGGTAACACAACAAATCTACCCGGGCGTATGAGTAATTTGTTTATTTAAAAAAATTAAAACCATAATCAAAACATAAAATGAAAAATAAATAATATATCACTCACATGTCAGGTGACATTATTAAGAATTCAGATTTATTCAATCTGTTTCTGTATGTGTTAAAAAAAGTATAAAAATGGAAATATTGAAATTGAAGTAACTATAAAACTCACACATATTTAATAGATCATACACACATTCATATACACATTTACGTATACATAGATATGAAAAATCCAAGGTAATAAGAATATTCAAATTAGTACTAATAGTGGTAGTACCAAGGTATTAAAATAAGTAAAAGTGTTACTTAGTCTTTATCTTAGTCTATGTCTTAGTCTATGTCTTAGTCTATGTCTTAGTCTATGTCTTAGTCTATGTCTTAGTCTATGTCTTAGTCTATGTCTTAGTCTATGCCTTAGTCTATGTCTTAGTCTATGTCTTAGTCTATGCCTTAGTCTATGTCTTAGTCTATGTCTTAGTCTATGCCTTAGTCTATGTCTTAGTCTATGTCTTAGTCTATGTCTTAGTCTATGTCTTAGTCTATGTCTTAGTCTATGTCTTAGTCTATGTCTTAGTCTATGTCTTAGTCTATGTCTTAGTCTATGTCTTAGTCTATGTCTTAGTCTATGTCTTAGTCTATGTCTTAGTCTATGTCTTAGTCTATGTCTTAGTCTATGTCTTAGTCTATGTCTTAGTCTATGTCTTAGTCTATGTCTTAGTCTATGTCTTAGTCTATGTCTTAGTCTATGTCTTAGTCTATGTCTTAGTCTATGTCTTAGTCTATGTCTTAGTCTATGTCTTAGTCTATGTCTTAGTCTATGTCTTAGTCTATGTCTTAGTCTATGTCTTAGTCTATGTCTTAGTCTATGTCTTAGTCTATGTCTTAGTCTATGTCTTAGTCTATGTCTTAGTCTATGTCTTAGTCTATGTCTTAGTCTATGTCTTAGTCTATGTCTTAGTCTATGTCTTAGTCTATGTCTTAGTCTATGTCTTAGTCTATGTCTTAGTCTATGTCTTAGTCTATGTCTTAGTCTATGTCTTAGTCTATGTCTTAGTCTATGTCTTAGTCTATGTCTTAGTCTATGTCTTAGTCTATGTCTTAGTCTATGTCTTAGTCTATGTCTTAGTCTATGTCTTAGTCTATGTCTTAGTCTATGTCTTAGTCTATGTCTTAGTCTATGTCTTAGTCTATGTCTTAGTCTATGTCTTAGTCTATGTCTTAGTCTATGTCTTAGTCTATGTCTTAGTCTATGTCTTAGTCTATGTCTTAGTCTATGTCTTAGTCTATGTCTTAGTCTATGTCTTAGTCTATGTCTTAGTCTATGTCTTAGTCTATGTCTTAGTCTATGTCTTAGTCTATGTCTTAGTCTATGTCTTAGTCTATGTCTTAGTCTATGTCTTAGTCTATGTCTTAGTCTATGTCTTAGTCTATGTCTTAGTCTATGTCTTAGTCTATGTCTTAGTCTATGTCTTAGTCTATGTCTTAGTCTATGTCTTAGTCTATGTCTTAGTCTATGTCTTAGTCTATGTCTTAGTCTATGTCTTAGTCTATGTCTTAGTCTATGTCTTAGTCTATGTCATAGTCTATGTCTTAGTCTATGTCTTAGTCTATGTCTTAGTCTATGTCTTAGTCTATGTCTTAGTCTATGTCTTAGTCTATGTCTTAGTCTATGTTTTAGTCTATGTCTTAGTCTATGTCATAGTCTATGTCTTAGTCTATGTCTTAGTCTATGTCTTAGTCTATGTCTTAGTCTATGTCTTAGTCTATGTCTTAGTCTATGTCTTAGTCTATGTCTTAGTCTATGTCTTAGTCTATGTCTTAGTCTATGTTTTAGTCTATGTCTTAGTCTATGTCATAGTCTATGTCTTAGTCTATGTCTTAGTCTATGTCTTAGTCTATGTCTTAGTCTATGTCTTAGTCTATGTCTTAGTCTATGTCTTAGTCTATGTCTTAGTCTATGTCTTAGTCTATGTCTTAGTCTATGTCTTAGTCTATGTCTTAGTCTATGTCTTAGTCTATGTCTTAGTCTATGTCTTAGTCTATGTCTTAGTCTATGTCTTAGTCTATGTCTTAGTCTATGTCTTAGTCTATGTCTTAGTCTATGTGTTAGTCTATGTCTTAGTCTATGTCTTAGTCTATGTCTTAGTCTATGTCTTAGTCTATGTCTTAGTCTATGTCTTAGTCTATGTCTTAGTCTATGTCTTAGTCTATGTCTTAGTCTATGTCTTAGTCTATGTCTTAGTCTATGTCTTAGTATATATATTATGCTCTATAAAAACTAAGTAAGTCCATTTTCTGATAGTAATACAAATAGCTTTTGTATTTTTTTAAAAACCATTGTATAACTTTTACATTGTTTTTACACTTCCGCTTATGTCAAGTTAACTGGTATGAAATCCCATTTGTATTCTGTCAACTAAATTACTTTTCAACTAAATTGAATGTGATTTGAAATAAGATTTGTAAATTATTTGTAGTTTTTTTTTTGTTAGATTTATGTGCAACGTTAGAAAACCTAAAAACGAAGAGTTTAATTTCGCATAAAGCAAATAGTTTTGAGCAAAACAAGTGACATATTTTTCCATTTCGAAACATTCTAATGCTTTTGAAACTCTCACATCTACACGAAAGATAAACAACGATTAACGTGGATGAATTCGCATCTGCTTAAAAACACATACATCCTGACACACATACACACGCACACAGTGTGGAGGAAACTTAGTTTCATGTGTTACATTTATAGAAGACACACGGAAGCAAAAACACAACCAGTAGAAGCAACAACAACCTAGATCATAAAAAGAAAAACGTAAAATTTTGAAATAAGGATGCAAAAGTCCTTTGCATACTTCGTACTGACTTATATATGTAAATAAATTCTCATACATTTATGTATTTTTACACACGTACATACATTTAACTCGTTATGTAAACATGGATGTGTAAAGAAAAGTGTGTATTCATATAACAATGACCTTGGCGTTCATTCAGAAAAGACAATCCACATTACACAAGAAAGAAATGAGTAGTACATTTCGAAATTTTTAAATAGTTTTTTGGCTAAACATTTGTAAATTTATTTTTTGTTTTTATTAATTTTAGTTTTTATTTTGTCTTTATGTTTTTTTAATATAACCACTGTGCGTCCCCTAAACTAAACTACATCTGTTCAGGAAATAATTCCAAAGCTCAATATATTTTCCTTTAAAACAGTTAAAAGTACAAAAAGTCATGAACTCAACCTTGACCATGACTGCAGCTGGAAAAATCTTTCATAAAGAATTAACTAACAAGTGAACACTGGGTGTACCTACACTTATACACATACAAAAGTACAAGTGCATATACAAGTAGTAAATTTAACAATAGTAAAATAGTAAATTTCATATTTAAATTAACATAAACCCACCTCCCTCTTATCGAAAAATATGCAGTTTAAACAATTCTGTCATCCCTGACTACGAAATAAATCTGACATGTAAATAAACAACTATAACCTGCAACAATAAAAATAAGAACAACAACAGAAATAACAGAAACTGGTTAACACACACTCGTACATATGTATAAAAGCAAATGTAAATATGTCTGTATGTATAACATTATTTTCCTCTCGCTTTGATTTTGGTACTGGAAAAAATTTAACAATAAAACTGAAATAAAAATAAAAAAATGGAAAACAAAGCGAAACGAAAAAAAACTGCGTCTTCACATATCCATATTAATATATAGAGGTTTTTGTTGTTTTTCCACACAAAACAGTTAGAATTTACTTACATTCATACACATAAAATACAATAGCATAAACACACACACTCACAATCGTACAAATAGTAAAGACATTTAAAGGAAAACGTTAAGAGAAAAAAACTACTACGACTATGAAATGGAAAAAAGCATTTCCGTGTCAGTTTTAAGTGCTTATGAACCGAAAAGCCACCAAGAAAACGTATAAAATATTAACAGAAAAATTTACATACTTAGAGAAATCTTGAAATAATAAAGTGTCATAAATATTAAATATGATAAATATAAAAAAATATATATTTATATAGAAATTTAATGAACGAATATTTCATAACAAGTAGTACCTATAAGAAATATTCGAAACTGAAGGGGATGAATTGAGGCAAAGTGAGGGCAATTGAATACCAAACTAACATGCAATAGATGAGACATAGGGCTAGGACAGACTAAGACACAGACTAGGATATGGACTAAGACAGAGACTAAGACACAGACTAAGACATAGACTAAGACGTAGACTAAGTCATACACTAAGACATAGGCTAAGACATAGACTAAGACATAGACTAAGATATAGACTAAGACATAGACTAAGACATAGACTAAGACATAGACTAAGACATAGACTAAGACATAGACTAAGACATAGACTAAGACATAGATTAAGACATAGACTAAGACATAGACTAAGACATGTACTCAGACATAGGCTCAGACATAGACTCAGACATAGACTCAGACATAGACTCTGACATAGACTCAGACATAGACTCAGACATAGACTAAGACATAGACTGAGACTAGACTAAGACATAGACTAAGACAAAGACTAAGACATAGACTAAGACATAGACTCAGACATAGACATAGACTCAGACATAGACTAAGACACAGACTAAGACATAGACTAAGACGTAGACTAAGTCATACACTAAGACATAGGCTAAGACATAGACTAAGACATAGACTAAGACATAGACTAAGACATAGACTAAGACATAGACTAAGACATAGACTAAGACATAGACTAAGACATAGACTAAGACATAGACTAAGACATAGACTAAGACATAGACTAAGACATAGACTAACCAATAGACTAAGACATAGACTAAGACATAGATTAAGACATAGACTAAGACATAGACTAAGACATATACTCAGACATAGACTCAGACATAGACTCAGACATAGACTCAGACATAGACTCAGACATAGACTCAGACATAGACTAAGACATAGACTGAGACTAGACTAAGACATAGACTAAGACAAAGACTAAGACATAGACTAAGACATAGACTCAGACATAGACATAGACTCAGACATAGACTAAGACATAGACTCAGACATAGACTAAGACATAGACTAAGACATAGACTAAGACATAGACTAAGACATAGACTAAGACATAGACTAAGACATAGACTAAGACATAGACTAAGACATAGACTAAGACATAGACTAAGACATAGACTAAGACATAGACTAAGACATAGACTAAGACATAGACTAAGACATAGACTAAGATATAGACTAAGACATAGACTCAGACATAGACTCAGAAAATCTTAACAATTGATCTACTGGTGGTTACTTATTTTTGTGTCGAACTGTGTTTTTAATATTATTTTTGTATAGTTTTATAGGCCGAAAGACATTTGATATAAATGAAAATGAAAATTTATTTTATTGTCTGATTGTTTTATTTTCTTGTTGTTATTGTTGTTGTTGTTTTTGTCCTTGCTCTTGTTGTTTTCATGATAAAATACACGTGTTTCAAAATTGAATGAAATAAATTAAAACATATAAATATATGTATGTATGTATGTATGTATGTATGTATGTATGTATGTATGTATGTATGTATGTATTTATGCATAAAAGATGATTATTTCAATAGAATTTTAAATAAATTTTATTATTTTAATAAAGTCATTTAGATACATAAGAGAATGTGTTTGGGATAAAGATTTATATATCAAACATTTTTAGGGCTTAGAGTTATTATGTAAAAAGTTTTTGGAGCTTAGTAAAATACCAAATTCATTTCATTACTTAAGTAACATTTGTTTAATGAATACCTTGAATTTTTTTATTTTATACAAAAAATATAGTAAAAATTCTTTTTAAATATTTATTATTTGTTAAGTTTTTCTTAAATCCTTTTATTATATTTTATTATTTAACATTTTCTAAAGGTATTTGTGGTAAAATATTTGAAATGTGTGATGTAGATAAATAAATTTCCTTCCTGTTTAAGTTCTGTTTTGTATAGTTTTCAGTTTAGTTTCCTTAAAAGAAGATTCTTCTCTTGTTTTCTTTTTTTTTCATACTATATTTTTTTAAATTTCATTTTTCTACTACAGCGATTGCTTAAATTTGAACAGATTTTCTTTTAAAACTTGTTAAACAAATTTAGTTTAGCTAAATTTTTAAAATTTCTGCTAAATTCATAAAATTAGTATAATTTAATTTGTAATTATTTCTGTTTAAAATGTATATCAAATTTTCTTATCTAATATTTAAATGAATTTTCTAAATTTCTGGTAAATGTGAGTGTTTCTGATATTATATATCTATTTTATTTAATACCCATAGAAAGTTTCAACTTCATGTTGAAAGAAGATAATCATGATTATAATAATGATGATGATGATGTTGAAAAAATCCATCACTATTATCATGTTATTTTCTTGGTTTAATGTTTGTTTTTTAGATTTCAAATCAACTTTGACCTATGAAAAAATTTAAATGTTATGCATTGAAGTAAATACATATATATGTATGTGTGTATGTATGTGTATAAAATATCCTTGCAAGCATTATATACAAAATACTCATAGTAAATAGGATATATACTACATCAATGTAAAAGAATGATTTCGTATCACAATGTATTGCAATAGATTTTAAGGGAACACATTATAAATGCATTATAATGTGTTATAAGACATTATAAATGCATTGTAATGTGTTGTACTAGTGAACCGCCGTGGTATAGCTGGTTAGTCATCCGCCTAGCATACCTGAGGTCCCAAGTTCAATTCCCGGCCAGACAACTTGAAAAAATTGAATTTTCACCTCATAACTCAGCTAGACCCTGGTTATTGAGTATTAGGCTATCTTAAGCTTTTCTAACTAATGCATTAGCCATTAGGAGTCAGCGTTAAAACGTAGGTCCCTTTCAATGAGTGTTAAAATAGAATCGGATGCAACTCATTTTCTAAGAGAAGTACCCCTTGTTCCGGCATAACATTACAAACGTATTAATAATGCGTTGCTATACATTATAATTATATTATAATGCGTTATAATATATTATAATGTTCTGCAATACATTCAAATCGCAATTTATGTACTTTAATGCATTATAGTCGCTTTACAATGCATTATAAAATATTATAATTGTATTATAATGCGTTATATAACATTATAATAGTTTTGTAATGCGTTATAATACACTATAAATGCATTATAATGCGTAATACTTAATAATAACGGTAAAATGCGTTATAGTACATTATAATTGTATTATTATTCGTTATAACACTTCATAAATGCATTATAATTGCATTTTAATGTATTATAATGCATTATAATACTTTATTATTGTATTATAATGAGTTATAATACGTTCTTGTAATATTATAATGCATTATAAAACATTATAATATCGTATTGTTGTTCGTTTAAACACATTATAAATGCATTAAAATGGCATTCAAATGTATCATAATGCGTTGTAATGCATTAATATTGTACTAAAATGAGTTAAAATATATTATAACAGCATAATAATGCACCATGATATATCTAGTAGAGTTATAATGCGTAATAATACATTATAATCATATTTTAATGAGTTATAACACATAATAATCATATAATAATGGACTATAGTACATTACCAACATATCTTAATAAGTTATAATACATTATAATATCATTAAAATATGCTATAATGCATTATAATGCGTTATAATACAAAATAATCTTATAATAATGCATTATAATCATATGAAAATTATAAAAAAAAATCATTAATCTACAGCTCTGATACATTCGTATACCTACACATAGACTTAAACATATAAATATAATGCATACACTTATGTACATACATACATATATTTGTATACACCAATCCACAACTATTTAGTAGATATCTACATAAACTAAAAGTTATATTTACAATAGGTTGGTCTCTTGTAAAAATTGTAATACTTTTACCCAACTTTTTTAAAACACGAAACATCACAGGTTATATCACAGCGCCTAAATACAGACGGAATTATTGCTAAATCGTTTACCAATACAAACACATTTTCATTATATTCCAACTAATATCTATTATACAACTTCTAAAATATATTTCAGTCCCCCCTAATTCATTTTCCCTTTTCTAACAAAGACAACAACAACATTGCTACTAAAAAAAATAATGGAAAACAAATCCCAGAACTTAAACTAAACAGAAACAGAAAACACTAAAACAAACAATAATACAAGCAAATGCCAACATTAAATACAAAACAGAAAAAATTAAAATGTTGGAAAATAAACTTTTATCTTATCGGTCAAACAAACAAAGAGCTGACAAATAAAGACTCTTTGCTTTAAAATAACAAAAAACAATAAAAGTTTTTTTTTGCCATTTAACTATTTTAATTGGCCAACTTAAAGCGTCAGCTTAAATTTAAATCAAGAAATCATATTTGCTTATCCACCACACACTTGTTTATAACATAACTCCTTCCACCTCCCACTTTTCTATAGAAAACTCTTCCCACCTCCCACTTTTCTATAGAAAACTCTTCCCACCTCACACTTTTCTATAGAAAACTCTTCCCACCTCACACTTTTCTATAGAAAACTCTTCCCACCTCACACTTTTCTATAGAAAACTCTTCCCACCTCACACTTTTCTATAGAAAACTCTTCCCACCTCACACTTTTCTATAGAAAACTCTTCCCACCTCACACTTTTCTATAGAAAACTCTTCCCACCTCACACTTTTCTATAGAAAACTCTTCCCACCTCACACTTTTCTATAGAAAACTCTTCCCACCTCACACTTTTCTATAGAAAACTCTTCCCACCTCACACTTTTCTATAGAAAACTCTTCCCACCTCACACTTTTCTATAGAAAACTCTTCCCACCTCACACTTTTCTATAGAAAACTCTTCCCACCTCACACTTTTCTATAGAAAACTCTTCCCACCTCACACTTTTCTATAGAAAACTCTTCCCACCTCACACTTTTCTATAGAAAACTCTTCCCACCTCACACTTTTCTATAGAAAACTCTTCCCACCTCACACTTTTCTATAGAAAACTCTTCCCACCTCACACTTTTCTACAGAAAACTCTTCCCACCTCACACTTTTCTATAGAAAACTCTTCCCACCTCACACTTTTCTATAGAAAACTCTTCCCACCTCACACTTTTCTATAGAAAACTCTTCCCACCTCACACTTTTCTATAGAAAACTCTTCCCACCTCACACTTTCTATAGAATACTCTTCCCACCTCACACTTTTCTATAGAAAACTCTTCCCACCTCACACTTTTCTATAGAAAACTCTTCCCACCTCACACTTTTCTATAGAAAACTCTTCCCACCTCACACTTTTCTATAGAAAACTCTTCCCACCTCAAACTTTTCTGTAGAAAACTCTTTCCACCTCACACTTTTCTATAGAAAACTCTTTCCACCTTACACTTTTCTATAGAAAACTCTTCCCACCTCACACTTTTCTGTAGAAAACTCTTCCCACCTCACACTTTTCTATAGAAAACTCTTCCCACCTCACACTTTTCTATAGAAAACTCTTCCCACCTCACACTTTTCTATAGAAAACTCTTCCCACCTCACACTTTTCTATAGAAAACTCTTCCCACCTCACACTTTTCTATAGAAAACTCTTCCCACCTCACACTTTTCTATAGAAAACTCTTCCCACCTCACACTTTTCTATAGAAAACTCTTCCCACCTCACACTTTTCTATAGAAAACTCTTCCCACTTCACACTTTTCTATAGAAAACTCTTCCCACCTCACACTTTTCTATAGAAAACTCTTCCCACCTCACACTTTTCTATAAAAAACTCTTCTTACCTCACACTTTTGTATAGAAAAATCTTCCCACCTCACACTTTTCTATAGAAAACTCTTCCCACCTCACACTTTTCTATAGAAAACTCTTCCGACCTCACACTTTTCTATAGAAAACTCTTCCCACCTCACACTTTTCTATAGAAAACTCTTCCCACCTCACACTTTTCTATAGAAAACTCTTCCCACCTCACACTTTTCTATAGAAAACTCTTCCCACCTCACACTTTTCTATATAAAACTTTTCCCACCTCACACTTTTCTATAGAAAACTTTTCCCACCTCACACTTTTCTATAGAAAACTCTTCCCATCTCACACTTTTCTATAGAAAACTCTTCCCACCTCACATTTTTATATAGAAAACTCTTCCTACCTCACACTTTTCTACAGAAAATTTTCTAGAAATCCTTTGAAATTCTATAATTTTGAACAAATCTTTTCAAATAAGAGTACATAATTAAAATTCTTATGAAAATATTTGGAAAAAAAATGTGAAAAAAAACTATTCATGAAATATATATGTATATCTTGCAATGGAATCTATTATTCCATTTAAATACTATTAAAAAAATTGTAATAAAATATTGGAATTGAATATTTACACTTAAAGCTAACAAATGTTTTCATATGTTTTCCATTTAACAAAACTAATAAACACTAGATTTATTACTTTATCTTAATTGATTTTTATATTTTATATTAATTTAAAATTTTTTGAAAAAAATCTAATAATTTCTTACATTTCTTTTTGTGTATTTTTCAGATTGATTGTATTAAAAGGTCATCATCATCATAACTGACGATGTCGTATTGACAACAAATATTCTGTTTATATTTCACTTTTATATGCAAAAACAAATAGAACAAAAAAAAATTGCAAAAATTAAAAAAAAAACCTTCAATACCTGACAATGTCAATAAAGACAACAACAATAAAAATAATACTCGGTATTATTCACAAACAATCACGATGCTCTTTTTAAACTCAACAGAAGAATCTTTCTATTAGAAAAACAATAACACCAGCAAATGTTATAAATGCCAAATATACAGAGAGTTTTTTTCTAAGTATTTTTCTATTTTTTTCAAAAAATGGCAACAGTTTGTAAATAAAATAAAAAAAAACAACAACAAAATAGACTCTAACCAACATTTGTATCTACTATCAACTACCACTTCGTTTCTCTGTTTAATTTACGTTATAATAGTTTTATTTTTGTTTACTCAATCTAAATCAATAGAATTTTGAAAAAAAACGAACAAAAACTTCTATCACAAGCTTTGAGTGTTACCGTTATTCGTTTTGTTACACTTCCAACTTTAAACATACACACACACATGCAATTTTAACCGTTAGCTGTAAACAGAGAGTTTCTTTTGATATAACCGTTAGAAAAGTGTTGTCAAGTTTTAATAATTATAAAAGTTAAAAGTGAGGTTCTGTGAGCAACATGGATAAAAAATCGGCTTCAACTTCTAAATCAAAAACGAAATCGAAACAGAAGAAATTAAAACCCAATAAAGAATCGAGTACTCACTTGGATGTGGATTTATGGGAGGTGAGTAAATAATTATAATTAGTGACAAGAAAATATATTAATACAATTTCCGTCGTTTTTAAACAGAACTGTTTCAATCAACCAAGCAAATTCTTTTTTGAAGAAAACTGCACGCACCACACCTTTTTAATTAGAAAGTTGTACCTACCACACCCTTTTTCTAAAAAAACAGAACCTACCACGGAGTTTTCTATAGAAAACTATTCCCACCATACTCTATTCTATAGAAAACTGTACGCACCACACACTTAACTATACAAAACTGTACCCACCACATACTTCTCTATAGAAAACTGTACCCACCACACACTTTTCTATAGAAAACTGTACCCCCCAAACATTTTTTTATAGAAAACTGAACATACCACAGACTTTTCTAAAAAAACTTTACCCACTACACACTTTTCTACAGAAAACTATACCCACCACAAACTTTTCTACAGAAAATAGTATCCACCCTACACTTTTCTACAGAAAACTGTACCTACCACACACTTTTCTATAGAAAACTGTACCCACCACACACTTTTCCATAGAAAACTTTACCCACCATACACTTTTCTATAGAAAACTGTACCCACCACACACTTTTATATATAAAACTTTACCCAGCACACACTTTTCTATAGAAAACTGTACCCACCACACACTTTTCTATAGAAAATTGTACCCACCACACACTCTTTCTATAGAAAACTGTACCCACCACACACTTTTCTATAGAATTATGTACCCACCCCATACTTTTCTATAGAAAACTGTACTTTTCTATAGAAAACTGTACCCGCCACACACTTTTATTTAGAAAACTGTACCCACCACACACTTTTCTATAAAAAACTTTACCCACCGCACACTTTTCTATAGAAAACAGTACCCACCACACACTTTTCTATAAAAAACTGTACCCACCACACACTTTTCTTAGAAAATTATTTCTTTAAGAAAACTTTTTCAGTGTTACACTTATTAAAGAAAACCCTCCATATTTGTCACCTTTCTCTTAAAAGACTCTTCCCACCTTGCACTTCTCTTTGGAAATTGGTTTATTCAATTGCTTTTAAAGTGATCACGTTGGCCTAAATAAAAAAACCTTGCAGCTGTTCATCAAATATTCTAATTTGACTTATCAATTATTTACCTATTTATAACTAATTTATTATTATTTTTATTTTTGTTTTCACATACATACATGAAATCTGGCAACTATGTTGACTTTGCCATATGTATGGAAATTTTCCCTTAAGCAATTAAATAAATATAGAAAAAAGAACGAAAAAATAAAAAGAAATTAAAGTATTTTTGTTACAAAAAAGTCGAAAAAATCTAGTTATAAAATATCAAATGTTTGAATTGGCTCTGGGCCAAATTGTTGTTGACGAGGTAGTGGTGGTGTATTATAGAATTTTTTCCACAAAACTAGCATTCAAATAATAAAAAACTATATAAAAGATTTATATATGAATAAATGTTAAAATATGTAAGGCCTCTCCCTTGGCACCTACGGCTTTTTTCTGTCGTTGGCAAAAAAAAAAATGAACTTGTAGACTAAGACCGAAAGTGCAACCATGCACCAACAGGCTTTGAATACTTACATGTTGAAAGATAGATAGACAGACGGAGAGACGTATAGATTCATATAAATTCGTTGAAAAATAAAGAGGCTGGATGAATTACAACCGAGAACATGAACATGAACGTTGTCGGTCTACAGCGACACAATAACAAAAGGCAGCAACAAAAAAGTGTCAACGTCAATTGTTGGCAATTTTGGTATAAATAATCAAAGCAAGGTTATATCTATGTATGTGTCTCTAGATGTAATAGTAGTGATAAACTGTAGCAGAGATATTAACTTTGAAAGGTTAAGTTTTAGAATTCATAGTTAATTACAAAATTTTTTCCAAAACTGAATTATTATTCTTAAAAAATATGGCCTAATACTTTTGATTATTCGCCCTCAACACGTGGCAACTTTGTTTAAACAACTGTTACACTGTTTAAGTTATGCGGTAAGAATGTAAACAAAGAGAATGTTAAACAAGAATTATATTATGTTTATTTTCTATGCAATTGAAGCAATTAATAAATTATTGTCTGCCTAATTTTGTCTCTGACTGTAGCACACAAAAACAACAGCAACGTAAATTTACACACAGTAACCTCCAGATGAGCCTACATGTGGAGGCCATGGTCATATTTCAAGTGACAAAATATAAAATTAATCATCATAAATTATAAAATAATCATATTAATACCAAATTAGCGCCTCAAAAATTGTTATCAAAACTTTTGGCATTTGAAATTATTCAGATGACCTTAAATATCTGAATAATTTATATTAAACAATAAATATTTATTTAAATTTTAACTTATTTCTTATTAATTTATCTATTTCCTCTTTCCAGCAAAATGAAGATCGTTTTACTTCCATTGAATTGCCTGCCGGCCAGAAAATGCCCTACAATATAGCAACTGCTAATGTGCCCGCTCCACCTACACCCAAGCCCGCCAAAGTGGATAAGCATACTCCGAGTAAGGAACAATTGACCTCGATACCTACTGTTACAACTTTGCGTGATGTGGATTCCCATGCCGCCCTATTGACGCTGGATGTTACGGCAGCAGGAGAGGCCGGTGAACCGGAAAGAGGCAATTGGACGGGCCGTTTTGATTTTTTACTTTCACTGCTGGGCTACTCGGTGGGTTTGGGCAATGTCTGGCGTTTTCCATATTTGTGTTACAATAATGGAGGGGGTAAGTAAAAATGTCACAAATTATGCCCACCACAAACTTGGCTATGGAAATCCGATTCCCACCTCACACTTTTTTATAAAAAATTCTCCCCACCTCACAATTTTCTATCGAAATTTATTCTCACCTCACACTTTTCTTTAGTAAATTCGTCCCACCTCACAATTTTCTATAGAAAATACTTCCCACCTCACAATTTTTTATAATAAATTCTTCCCACCTTTCACTTTCCTATAGAAAATTCTTCCCACCTCACACTTTTCTATAAACAATACTTCCCACCTCACATTTTTCTATAGAAATTTCTTCATACCTCACACTTTTCTATAGAAAATTCTTTCCACCTCACACTTTTCTATATAAAATTCTTCCCATCTCACACTTTTCTATATAAAATTCTTTACACCTCATACTTTTCTATAGAAAATTCTTCCCAACTCCAACTTTTCTATAAAAAAAATGTTCAAACCTCACACTTTTATATAAAAATTTCTTTCCACCTCACACTTTTCTATAGAAAACTCTTCCCACCTCACACTTTTCTATAGAAAATTCTTCCCACCTCAAACTTTTCTATAGAAAATTCTTCCCACCTCACACTTTTCTATAGAAAATTCTTCCCACCTCACACTTTTCTATAGAAAATTCTTCCCACCTCACACTTTTCTATAGAAAATGCTTCCCACCTCACACTTTTCTATAGAAAATTCTTCCCACCTCACACTTTTCTATAAAAAATTCTTCCCACCTCACACTTTTCTATAGAAAATTTTTTTCAATTTACACTTTTCTATAGAAAATTCTTCCCACCTCACACTTTTCTATAGAAAATTCTTCCCACCTCACACTTTTCTATAGAAAATGCTTCCCACCTCACACTTTTCTATAGAAAATTCTTCCCACCTCACACTTTTCTATAGAAAATTCTTCCCACCTCACACTTTTCTATAGAAAATTCTTCCCACCTCATACTTTTCTATAGAAAATTTTTTTCAATTTACACTTTTCTATAGAAAATTCTTCCCACCTCACACTTTTCTTTAGTAAATACTTCCCACCTCACACTTTTCTTTAGTAAATTCTTCCCACCTCACACTTTTTTATAGAAAATTCTTTCCACCTCACACTTTTCTATCGAAATTTATTCCCATCTCACACTTTTCTATACAAAATTATTCCATACCTCACACTTTTCTATAGAAAATTCTTCCCACCTCACACTTTTCTTGAAACAATTCTTGCCACCTCACACTTTTCTATAGAATAATCTTCCCATCTTACACTTTTCTATAGTAAATACCACCCACCTCACACTTTTCTATAGAAAACTTTTTACATCTTACAAACTTTTCCATTTCCCAAATATTTTTATTCTTTTTTTAAATTCTTAAATCTGTTTCTCGTTGTTTTTAAATTTATTTGTTTTTTACAGGTGCCTTTCTCATCCCTTTTAGCATTATGCTGTGCATTGCTGGCCTTCCCTTAATGTTTATGGAATTATCGTTTGGTCAATATGCAGCTTTGGGTCCCGTTGCCATCTATCAACGTTTCTGCCCTTTACTTTGCGGTTTAGGAACTGGCATGATAATTGTTTCGGCCATTGTCATGCTCTACTATAATCTCATTATAGCCTGGACAATATTTTATATGTTTGCCTCATTTCGCACAGAGTTACCTTGGCAGAATTGTGAGAAAGAATGGAGTACAGAAAGTAAGTAGTGACTTTATAAATTTATTAAAATAAAATTAAAAAGTATTTGTTAGCATTTGATTAGATTTGAGTTCTTTAAGAAAAACTCTAAGTACCTTTTTAGATAAAATCTTAATTTATTTAAATTTTCTTTTTCCATAATTTATTTGATTTTATTTTTTGCTCGAAATATCGATTAAACAGGAATGTCAACTCAACATTTTCATTGTTCGCTATTTCCGTTATAAGTTGTAGCGGTAATTTTATTTTTTAAATATACAAAATACTTTTTTTTTCTATTTTGTCGCTGTTCTATTGTGAAAGTCATGCTGTTTCCTTTAAATTTGTTGAATTTTTTTTTTTTTTTGTTCATTCTGTCTCATTTTGCGCCAAACGGAAGTTTTAGATTATTGTTAGAAAAACAGAAAGTTGTATTAAATCATAAATATTTCCGGTATTTAAGCAAAAAAAGAAGTGAACACAAAAAACTTGTATAGGTGTGGAGACTTAGATGATATTAACACTGTTTCCAAAAATAGTTTAAAGAATAAAACGAAAAGTTGCATATCTTATGTTAGGATTGTCCGATTTTAGAACTATTCTAACAAAATGACAGCTGGAAGTCTCAGGAACAATAATATATATTATAATAAAGAAGTGATAATAACTTAAAAAGACTTTCTTCAGGTTTATTTAATTATTTTTGAACAAGATAAAATAGTTACAATCTAAACATTAATCTTATACATTCGAACCTTATACGTCAACATGATTTTTAGGCCAAAAAGTTTTTCAATCGGCCATTTCTAACTAAAGATGTGACAGTTTCCTTTTAACCGAAGTATTTGAATCGCTAATAGTTGGAAACAGTGTACACTATAAGAGTGTAGGTTTAATTTGATTTCAAACCCCAACACATTTAGCAAATCTACACTCACACATATTTATTTTCTTAAAGAAAGGAACAAAATAAAGTGTGTACTTAAATAAACGTTTTCCTCAACAAAAAATATCTTGAGGAAAAAAATGTTCTGGAAAACCCCTAAGACCTACAATGAAATACTCATTTTCCTACACCTTTTCAGTCTTTAAGATTTATGCTAAAATAACACAGAGCACATTCATTTAGTTAAAAAATTGACATAAGTGTGTAAATTTTCTAATATAAAAAGTCATTCTTTATATGAACACAAATACATACCTACATACATCTGTATATGTATTCCATCTCTATGTCTGTCTTTGTGCCTTAGCTAAACGGAAACGACATTTTCATTTTAAGATTTATGGCAAAATTTTTTTAGAGACTGTTTGAGTTGTTTTTTTCTCACTCATTCATCTTTATTTTTTGTGTTATAATTTTTAGGTTCTTTTAATTTTTTTTATATTTGCGTAAAATATTAATGGCATTTGACACGTTGGAGTTTTCTAAAACGCCTACAGGCGTGGCGCCCCTTCTAATGCCGACAGCAATCAATTTGATTTTGTTATTCGTTTTTATTTTGTTACACCCATAAAACTTAAATGTTAAATGCTTTGCTAAAATATTTAAAGAAATTTAAAACCTCAGCATAATTTATTTTAGATTTTTATTAGGGAGACACACACACTTTTCTATATAAAACTCTTCCCACTTTACACTTTTCTATAGAAAACTCTTCCCACCTCACACTTTTCTATAGAAAATTCTTCCCACTTCACACTTTTCTATAGAAAACTCTTCCCACCTCACACTTTTCTATAGAAAACTCTTCCCACCTCACACTTTTCTATAGAAAACTCTTCCCACCTCACACTTTTCTATAGAAAACTCTTCCCACCTCACACTTTTCTATAGAAAACTCTTCCCACCTCACACTTTTCTATAGAAAACTCTTCCCACCTCACACTTTTCTATAGAAAACTCTTCTTACCTCACACTTTTCTATAGAAAACTCTTCCCACCTCACACTTTTCTATAGAAAACTCTTCCTACCTCACACTTTTCTATAGAAAACTCTTCCCACCTCACACTTTTCTATAGAAAAATCCTCCCACCTCCCACTTTTCTATAGATAACTCTTCCCACCTCACACTTTTGTATAGAAAAATCCTCCCATCTCCCACTTTTCTATAGATAACTCTTCCCACCTCACACTTTTCTATAGAAAACTCTTCCCACCTCACATACATACAAATACATAAAATACTTTTGGGAGCAGTCTAACATTTGTCAGTTCTATTTGTATAAACCTCACATCCTGTCGTGAAAACAATTATTTTGAAGTGGCTTGTGTTTCAATAGAAATCATTCTGTATATTGTCGGTGAGTACTGGAGGTTGTACGTTCGTTAATGTTGCATGAAAATGAAAATTATAAATTGATTCATATTCGTCATACGCCTGCGAGTGTGCAGAAAACGATGTTTATGTTTATAGCTGAGGAAAAGGAAAATATATTCGTGAAAATTACTTTGTCATTAAATGCTATTAAATCATATTTACAATAATGAAGAGACATAAATTAAAAGTTGTTTTTTAGAGTCATTACATAAAGAATTGTATTTTTATAGGGAAAATTTTGATCGTAGAAAATTATTTAAAATGTTTGCTACCTAATAAATGTATCTACTTGTATAATAAATTTCTCCTTCCTCCTCTTAACTTAATATAAAGATGGTATTTCATTTATAATGTTGCAAGTATGAAACATTAGATTGTATCTAAATAAATGTCAATGATACTAAACTTAATAGTTCATAAATATCTTTGATTCTTCTGTTTGTTAGACAAAAGCGACAGAGACATGGATACGATACACTTAAGTTGCTTTATTATAAATTCATGACTAGAAAATTTTACTACTTTATTTTATTTTATCTTGATTTTTACTTTCTTTACAAGCAACTGCTTCAAATTTCATTATCAAAAAAAAAAGAAAAAAACTTAAATAAAAAAGAAGACTCTAGCAGATGAACAAATAAATGAATGAATGAGAAGAATGAAAAGACTTGATTATGATTGTGATTGATATGAATAAGACAGACAGACATACAGACATAGGAATATTCACGCATAGAACTTATTTTTCCTTGATAGACTTTGAGAGCTAAAGAAATGAATAAATTCATGAATATGTGTATGTGTTATGTCTGCACCAGTAGTTGTTTGGGTTTGGGTAATACATAATATCTACATAAAATTGCCATTGAAATGTCTAATCATTTGACATTGTTCCTTAACCCAAAAAATGAAATTGAATATAATACCCCTTAAAGGATGAACGCAATAGTTTGTAATAAAGATTTAAGTTCATACAAAGAACAATGAAGAAAAGGATTAAACTTTACACACAAGCAGATAGAAATTAATCTCACACACAGACAAAACAACGCAGTAAACATAAAATGATAAACCAAACCGGAAGTCGCACTAAAAAAGAGTTAAAAATTTCTAAGTTCTACTTTAAACAACTCCAACATTTTATTTGGTAGTTCCCTTGTCTGCTTAAACTTTTTTTTATAGGAAACTCTTCCTACCTCACATTTTTCTATAGAAAACTCTTCCCACATCACATTTTTCTATGGAAAACTCTTCCCACTTCACATTTTTCTATAGAAAACTTTTTCCACCTCTATAGAAAACTCTTCCCACTTCACATTTTTTTTTTATAGAAAACTCTCCCCACCTCACATTTTTCTATAGAAAACTCCCCCCACCTCACATTTTTCTATAGAAAACTCCTCCCACCTCACATTTTTCTATAGAAAACTCTTCCCACCTTACATTTTTCTATAGAAAACTCTTCCCACCTCACATTTTTCTATAGAAAACTCTTCCCACCTCACATTTTTCTATAGAAAACTCTTCCAACCTCACATTTTTCTATAGAAAACTCTTCTCACCTCACATTTTTCTATAGAAAACTCTTCCCACCTCACATTTTTCTATAAAAAACTCTTCCCACCTCACATTTTTCTATAGAAAACTCTTTCCACCTCACATTTTTCTATAGAAAACTCTTCCCACCTCACATTTTTCTATAGAAAACTCTTCCCACCTCACATTTTTCTATAGAAAACTCTTCCCACCTCACATTTTTCTATAGAAAACTCTTCCCACCTCACATTTTTCTATAGAAAACTCTTCCCACCTCACATTTTTCTATAGAAAACTCTTCCCACCTCACATTTTTCTATAGAAAACTCTTCCCACCTTACATTGTTTTATAGACAATGTATATAATGTATATAATGTATAAATGTATATAATGTATATAATGTATATAATGTATATAATGTATATAATGTATATAATGTATAAATGTATATAATGTATAAATGTATAAAATAATATTCAATTCGGATTTTCTTTTTGAAGAAGGTTTTGATTTATTTCCATTGTGCGGTTTTGCCCTTTAATTTAGGAAAATTTGGTTTTAACTTTTTTTTTGCTTTTTTAGACTTAAAAGGGAGGGAGGTCTTGTGTGTTTGTGAACTTTTCAGTATCGTTATATGTGTGTCTAATTTTCGGTCGGTCGATTGCTCTATCTATCCCTCTATTTGTCTGTCTGTAAGTCTGTCTTAGTGCGTTTGACAGAGAGTGTTTATTATTATCTTATTTATTTGTTCCTTTGCTTTATTTTGTTGCTTAAGGAAGGAAACATTTTCACTTTTTTTCATTTTCTTTCTATGATTTTGTATATGAATTTTCTTTTTTTATTATTTTAGTTTAAAAGTGTTTAGGAAAGTACACAAACTAGTTTTTTCTATATATTTTCTTAAATATTTGTTGGTTTTTCTCTTTCTGTTATGTTAAAAGCTTTAACAAAAAAAGTTAAAAAGAAAAATCTGTTAAATCTGTTAGACATACAAATATGAACTTGTTATTCTTATAATGAAAACTAAAACCTAGAAGGGGTTGAGAAAGATGTATCAAGAGAGGGAAGGAACTCAGGGATTACATCTTAGAAGGAAAATATAAATTTATTCAGAGGAGTGTTCTCAAAGGGTAAAGATCCTAAAAAAGTAATGTTTGAAAAATACTATCTTGTCTTTTGAGCCACTCTAATGTTTGTCTTTATATGAATCTAGGCATGTTTGTGTGTATTTCTTTCTTTGATTTCGTGCCTTAACATGTTTTATACAATTCACGTTCTCGGAAGGAGGTATTTATCCCATATCTGACTCTTGTATAAATGAAATGAAAATTTGTCTTCAACCTTTCAGCCAACAAAAAAAGTCATGAGCAGATGTTAATCACTATTAATTTTCTTTCCTTCATCATTTTCTGAAGCTGCTTTAACTTTTTTATCTCTTTTTTTGTTTTGTTTGGAATATATAAGAAAATATTCCCTTTTAATTTAGCTTTCATACACAAATTATATGTCTATAATCAAAAGTTTGAGACAAATTTTCGATTTCATACTTTGCACAGTGGGGGAATGAAAAAAATAGAAAATATTTCAAAATATCTTAATGGCTAAAACAATATTTGCTTTCTTTTTCCTCCAACCCATAGTCCCTCCTTTGGATTAAATTTGAAAAAAATTGATATTAAACAGACAATCGACATCAAAGTCATTCTTATATTTAACCAGTTGTAAATAAATTTTATCGATTTAGGTATTTTATTGAATAAATATCCAAATATTGATTTGGTTTAATTAATAAATCAACCAAAAGTTATATAAAATAAAAGGAAACGTAATGTCGATATAATGAAAGAGAAAAATAGAAAAACAAAGATTTTCTTAGAAAAATGGCAATAAAAAGAAGGCAAGGATCTTTTATAGACTCAAAGGATATGATGTTAATTATGTCAGAGATTGATGTCTTCTGAATTGGAAATAACATTTATAATCTCTTATGATTAAATTGCTACAAAAACGTAGAAAAAATTAAAGATTTATTTTGCCATAAAGAAATATTTAAGGGAATTGAATGAAAATTGACATGTGCGGTTAAACTGAAAGCAAATTGGATTGTTTAATAAAATTAGAAATATATATGAAGCGTTCAATTTTCTAAGAAATAAATTTCACCAATGTTTATTTTTCTATTGAAAATACACTATTTTTATAGGAAATTTTTCGAAAATTGACTATTTGTAAGAAATTTTTCGAAAATCGACTTTTTATATTTTTCAAAAATTGACTTTTTGTAGAAAATTTTTCGAAAATTTACTATTTATGGGAAATTTTTCGAAAATTTACCATTTTTTAGGAAATTTTTCAAAAATTGACTTTTTATAAGATATTTTTTTAAAAATGTGCCTTTTAAAAAATTTTTCGAAATTTTCTTTTTGTAGAAAATTTTTCAATAATTGACTTCTTATAGGAATTTTTACAAAAAATTACTTTTTATAGGAAATTTTTGAAAATTGACTATTTATAGGAAATTTTTCGAAAATTTACTATTTATAGGAAATTTTTCGAAAATTTAATATTTATAGGAAATTTTTCGAAAATTTAATATTTATAGAAAATTTTTCAAAAATTGACTATTTATAGGAAATTTTTCGAAATTTGACTATTTATAGGAAATTTTTCGATAATTGACTATTTATAGGAAATTTTCGAAAATTGACTATTTATAGAATATTTTTCAAAAATTGACTTTTTGTAGAAAATTTTTCGAAAATTTACTATTTATGGGAAATTTTTCGAAAATTTACCATTTTTTAGGAAATTTTTCAAAAATTGACTTTTTATAAGATATTTTTTTAAAAATGTGCCTTTTAAAAAATTTTTCGAAATTTTCTTTTTGTAGAAAATTTTTCAATAATTGACTTCTTATAGGAATTTTTACAAAAAATTACTTTTTATAGGAAATTTTTGAAAATTGACTATTTATAGGAAATTTTTCGAAAATTTACTATTTATAGGAAATTTTTCGAAAATTTAATATTTATAGGAAATTTTTCGAAAATTTAATATTTATAGAAAATTTTTCAAAAATTGACTATTTATAGGAAATTTTTCGAAATTTGACTATTTATAGGAAATTTTTCGAAAATTGACTTTTTATAGAAAATTTTTCGAAAATTGACTTTTTATAGAAAATTTTCACCAACGTTCAATTTTCTATAGAAAATTTTCACCAACGTTCAATTTTCTATAGAAAAATTTTACCAACATTCAATTTTCATTAAACAGGTTTCATCCATTTTTCCTTTAAAAGTTTTAATATGACCTAATTTAGTTTGTTTGTATCCCTTTAAATCTTATTATTGTATAAATAATTTATTTGTTACTTTTCGAAACCATTTCTGTTAACAAATTATTTCGAAAATCAATTTAAATTCTATTTTCACACATAATCTTTAAAATACCCTTATAATACTTATCTAAAGATCCCCAAAGCATAAAACAACAAAAAACCTACTACTAAATATTTCAGTAAAATAATATTTAATTCTTAAATGAATTTGTTATTTCTTTAAAGGAATTTAGGTCAAATTTTATTAGAGTCAACAAAATAAATAAATAATAAAATACAAACATAACATTTTAAACGAATATGTTAAAGCCCCCCAAACTTGGATGAAAATATCTTTTATCTCATTTTTATGACCCTTTTGTGGATACAAGACCAATACATGGAAAAGAAGAAAATATACATACGTTTTTAATATGTGTTTGTATGTATGAGTTTATAATGTAATGTAAAACTATTTGTGTATCCTTGTATTGGTTATGTAGAATACTCTTGAATATACTCATGATTATGAGGAAAAAATAAAATTTTTATTGATAATCGTGTGGTTTATTTACTACAGATATTTATATTATTTACTTAATACTTTTATACACACACATACACATACACACACTTAATAACATTATTTTATACATAAACTTACACCTGAATACATTGTAAATATGTATACACAGAGGAATTCCCTTACAGGATATCACTATGAATTTGGTTGTATCTCCCTCTCCAATACAGTCTATCTCTATCTCTCTTTCTCTTTCTATCTTTGTATTAGTTAAGTATTTGCTTTTGTTTTTTTTGTGTTGAATTGTTATTTAACTTAAAGGTGTTTGTTGTTGTTTATTTAGCTCTGGTTTTTCACTTATAATTGTTTTAATAATAACGATAATAATAATAATAATAATAATGTCTCAATTGTTTTAGGTGTCTACTTCTTCTGTTGTTTAATAATTCTTGAACTCTTGAACTTTTGTTTCAATAGAATATTCTATGTAACCTTTTGAGATCAGCAGGTTCTTTAGTTTTATCTAAATAAGTAAATCTTATTAAGTAACTATTAATTCAACTTATTTGACAATAATTAAAAGTGAGTTTAAGGGAATATATATAATTAATTTAATTTTTATTATTAGTGACATTAAAGAAACTTATTGCTCTAAGGAAATCAAGTTAAAAGATCTAAAAAAAACAGATTGAGAATTTCACGGTTAATTGGTTGTATTAAAAAGTACAAATTTAATAAAGAGATTAAAATCTAGGGAAATTAAAGGAAAGTAACAAAATTTCTATAGAAAGAAATGATGTACTACTGAGTGCGTATGTGTAATATTAATTTAACTGAAATTACAAAATAATCATACGCACATATTTTTTATATCACCAAAATAAAATTTTCTTTCGAAAAGTTTCAGCAAAGTTAAATTTGTATACAATTCACCACCATAGGGGGAAAGGGTGTATTGGCTCTGTGATGATGTTTGTAACACAAGGAAATGTTGGTCTGAGACCTTTTAGTATACCGATCGACTCAGAATCACTCCCTGAGTTGTTTTAACGATGTTCGTCCGTCCGGCTGGTTGGTTGGATATCGATGTAAGCTCGTTATCAAAGTATAGGTCGTAACTTTAAAGATAATTTGATGAAATTTGGCACTGACTCATATTTTGTGCTAAATGGGATCACTATTTCTGGTACCTTCCATAGGAATGCCTTCCCGGAATATAGTGTTTGGCCTTTATAAACACAACTTTAGTTGTATTTTAATAATATTAAGCACAAATATTGCTTATGGTAACCTAAATTAGTGTACCTAATTTTGTAGAAATCGGCCTATATTTGAACATACCTCCCATACAAAAAAAAACATTTTAAAAAATCTTTTAAATACTCAAAAAACACAAAAATGCTCATAACTCGAAAGATAATTGCATTTTATTACTAAAACTTTACACAGATATAGAAAACTCTTCCCATCTCACACTTTTCTATAGAAGACTCTTCCCATCTCACACTTTTCTATAGAAAACTCTTCCCATCTCACACTTTTCTATAGAAAACTCTTCCCATCTCACACTTTTCTATAGAAAACTCTTTCCATCTTACGCTTTCGTACAGAAAACTCTTTCCTTCTTACATTTTTCTATAGAAAATTCTTTCCTTCTTACACTTTTCTATGGTGAACTCTTTCCAACTCACACTTTTATATAGAAAACTCTTCCCTTCTTAACACTTTTCTATAGAAAACTCTTCTCATCTTAAACTTTCGTATGGAAAACTCTTTCCTTCTTACACTTTGCTTTAGAAAATTCTTCCCATCTCACAGTTTTTTATAGAAAACTATTTTCATATCACACTTTTCTATTGAAAACTCTTCCCTTCTTACACTTTTTTATAGAAAACACTTTCCTTCTTACACTTTTCTATGGAGAACTTTTCCCATCTTACACTTTTATATAGAAAAATCTTCCCATCTCACACTTTTCTATAGAAAACTCTTTCCTTCTTACACTTTTCTATAGAAAACTCTTTCCTTCTTACACTTTTCTATGGTGAACTCTTCCCAACTCACACTTTTATATAGAAAAATTTTCCCTTCTTAACACTTTTCTATAGAAAACTCTTCTCATCTTAGACTTTCGTATGGAAAACTCTTCCCTTCTTACACTTGGCTTTAGAAAACTCTTTCCATCTCACACTTTTTTATAGAAAACTCTTTCCATCTCACACTTTTCTATTGAAAACTCTTTCCTTCTTACACTTTTCTATAGAAAATTCTTATATTCTTTTAACTTTTCCCCCAATAAAGTTTGATTTTCCCCATTGTGTATTACTTAAACCTTTTGATTTTTCCCTGATTTTTAATAACCTTAAAATTCTAATTAAATTTAAATAAACTTGGGAAAAACTTTTTTTAAAATTTGGCAGTAACTCAATTATTTAAACATAAACTCAAAATTTTTTTAACTCTGACCTTTATTTTGCTAATAAACATTAACATTTCTCCATGGCAAAGACATGCCCTATCATATATCCTTTAAATTTTCCAATTAAAACGTTTTTCCCTAAACATTTGTCCATTTTATTAAATACCATTTAAATTTTTCCATCTTAACATACAACCCTAAAAATATAGGAAAAGCCAAAAAAAAAACTTTTTAATAATTAAAAGTAAAATGAGCAAGCGAAACAATTTATAAGGAAACCATTCATAATCACTCGTGTCATAATGTTACGCTGCAACAAAAACCGAAAAAAAAGAAGGAAGAAAACAGCATCACTTTTACTACGAGTATCTGATATCTTTTTCATAATAATTATCTAACATTAACATCATTATCTGATACTAACTTAAAGTGCTTTTGTTTTGGTTATTTATCCTTTTATTCTTCATTTCTTTGTTGATGTTGTTGTAATTTCCGTTTATTCATGTTTGTTTTAGTGTGTGTTTGTGTATTTTGTCTTTCTTCATATTTTATCTCATTTGTAGTTCATTGCTGTTGTTGTTGTTGTTGTTGTTTTTTTTTCACGTTTAACCCTTTCATTTTATGAGCGAACCATTTTTTTGTCTCCTTGAATCTTTTAGGGGGTCTCTAATATTAAATTACTTCACTAAGAGGAGGCACATTTACACATTATTACAAACTAAAAACCTTTTTACTTTTTCCTAGAAGCATCTTCATAATGATGTTTAGCATGGATTCATCATTATGAAGATTTAATGTAGCCATAATTTTGATATACATTTTTTGTTTTGCATCATTTATGCTAAATTTTAGATACTTGTCTGTGTGTGTGTGTCTTTATTAGTTTATAATGAAAAGCCACTTAAACCTTTTGAAAAGAGATTTTCCATGAGCTTAAGGCAAGGTACAGTGGGGCTTAAAATATTTCTGATAAGAGTTTATGTAAGACATAATTAAATATTATAAAGGAAAAAATTGTTTTGTTAAAAATTACAAAAATTAAATTGTTGTGTTTAAAAGTTTTACTTTCATTTAGATATCCGTCTTAGTCTAATCTCTTTAGGTACAAGTATTTGACATGGGAAGAAGTTTTAAGTTTCTCGACAACCGAGAGTATACATTTTTATCAAAGTACTTTTTCTTTCTTAAAATGTATCTCGTTTTTTACAAATAATAAAGATTTATTATTATTATCTTTTTTAATTTCAAACTTAAATTTGTATTCATTTTTTTTAATTTCAGATTGCTTTTCTTACGAGTTAAGTGACGAATGCAATGCCATCAATGGCACCTATTACCTGAGAACCTGCTATAATACCACGTATGCTGATGAACATAACATAACTGAACTCGCATTACATGCCCTAAAAAAGCCGCCAGCAGAAGAATATTTTACGTAAGTTTGGAAAACATTTATTAAATTTCTATTTGAAAAATTGTTAATTAAAATGCTTATATTTTTATACGACGTTTAAACGATTTTTATAACAAAACTTAACAAAACAAGTAAGAAAGTGCTATAGTTAGTCGATCAAGCCCGACTATACGATACCCTTCTCCACTAATGTCAAAGGTGTTTTTTCCTGTAAAAAGACAAATATTAGCTAAATTTTGCCATCATACAAACATTTTCTCAAAACCTATATATTTATGTTGCTTCTGGCATTTGGACTTTTATGAGAGCAAGGGTCAAATGTGGACCGATTATCTCGAAATTTGGCAAATTGGTTACAGTTGTTACAAAATTATGTATGCAAAAAAACTTAAAATTCTAATTATTTTCAGATCTCATTTAGTGCGTTTTGACAGAAGAGTTTGTTTGGGAGCTATGGTCAAATGTAGACCGATTTTAACGAAATTTGGTATAGTAATTTAGGTTTACATAAGCAATATTTGTTTTAAATTTCATGAAAAATATTGATATTTGTGATCAATATATTAATTCCGGGAAGTGAGACCTATGGGACGTACCATAAATAATGGACCGATTTTAACGAATTTCAATAGCCACTATCCTACTATCAAAAAAATGATCTGTGCCAAATTTAATCAAATTATCTTTAGAATTGCGACCTGTACTTTGATTACATGGTTTACATGGGGGTCCAGCCAGCCAGACGGACGGACGGACTGACATCGCTAAATCGACTCAGAAAATGATTCTAAGCCTATTGGTATACTAAAAGGTCTGGGTCTAAGACAAATATTTCTTTGCGTTACATACATCAGCACAAACTTATAATACCCTTTCCACCTATGGTGGTGAAGGGTATAATTAGTAATACCCTTCATTAGCTTGGCAACACCTCACACAACTGCAGTGTTGCATTGTTAAGTAGTAGCGACATGATGATACACAGAGTGATTACAATTGTAACTACAAGCTTTAAACGACAGTAGTAAAATTGAATTAGCAAATAATAAATGGTTTTAAGAGATTCTTTTAAATTAGCAGAAAATAATAATTAAATTTAATAGTTACTAATAAATGAATAAAGAAATTGGAGTAAAGCTTTAAAAAAACAAAAATTAATTTTAAACAAATTTTAAACTCTGTATAAATTAATTGAATCTATTTTTTTTATTTTCCAGTAACTATGTCTTGGGCTTATCTTCTGGTATAGAGGAAACAGGAGGCATTAAAATTTCCCTGGCTGCTTGTCTTTTATGTGCTTGGATCATAGTTTTCCTATGTCTGTGCAAGGGTGTGCAATCATCGGGAAAAGTGGTTTACTTTACAGCTCTATTTCCTTATGTCGTATTAGTTATATTATTCTTTAGAGGCGTAACTTTACCAGGAGCCGGTACAGGAATATTGTTTTATCTAACACCAGATTGGAAGCAATTAGCTAATGCACAGGTAAAATTTCGGAAAATGTGTTAATATTTAGTGAATATTTTATACAGTTTTTTTTTTGTTACTTCAGGTCTGGGGTGATGCAGCAGTACAAATATTTTTTGCCTTAAGTCCAGCCTGGGGTGGTTTAATAACATTATCTTCCTATAATAAATTTTCCAATAATTGTTATAAGTATGTTTTTCTTATCTTAGGACTAGTGAAAATATTTTTATTTAATTATTTGTATTATTCCAGAGATTCTTTGATAGTAGCCTTTTGCAATATAGCCACCTCTTTCTTTGCCGGTTTGGTGATATTTTCCATTATCGGTTTTTTGGCCCATGAGCTAGATGTCGAGGTGAAAAAGGTGGTAGACCAGGGAGCTGGCTTGGCCTTTATCGTATATCCCGAAGTGGTAACACGTCTACCTGTTTCACCCGTATGGTCGGTATTATTTTTTGTTATGCTCTTAACTTTAGGTCTGGACTCCCAGGTGAGATTTATTTTATAACATTTCTTCTTTCAAATGTTATTTAACTTAAAATTTTTTTCTAGTTTGCTTTAATGGAGACCGTTACTACTGCCATTTTGGATAAATTTCCGAATTTAAGACAATATAAAACATGGGTTGTGCTTTTTGTGGGTATTTTTGGTTACATAGGTGGTTTAGGATTTACCACAAATGTGAGAATTTTTTTATGAAATCTTATCCAAAATTAAATAACGATTTTGAATTTTCCCTTTCAACAGAGTGGCATGTATTGGTTACAGTTAATGGATAAATATGCTGCCAATTGGTCGGTTCTATTAATAGCCATATCCGAGTGTGTTTTAATCGCTTGGATCTATGGCTCTCAGCGTTTCTTGAATGATATACAGGGTATGATTGGTAAACGTTCTAAAGTATGGATTTGGTTTTGGTCTATAATGTGGAGGTTCATAACACCGGCTACATTATTGGTAAGTCCAACAAAATATTTAATCACTAGTAATAGATTCATCTTAACAGTAACTTAACCAAGTCGAGTCAGAGTTGTTGGCGGCGATTTATTAGCTAATTTCATTTCTTAATAACCTTGACCTCGTTTCTCTTCTAATTTCAGTTTATCTTATTTTTCAATTGGGTCGAATATAAGCCTGCAACTTATGGTCCCTATGTTTACCCACTTTGGGCCGATGCTGTAGGTTGGATTATTGGACTTTTGCCTGTTTTGGTTATATTTTTAGTTGCCTTTAAACAAATATATAGTGGACCTTCGCATTTGGGAGTTAAAGATCGTATTATACATCTACTAAAGCCCACAGAGGAATGGGGACCGGCGGGTAGGCCCTGTTGTAATCTCTATCCAGAACGTTATGGTAATGAAAATATGCATAGTTTAATGGAAGGTATTACAACAGAGGCATTGCCTTACGATGATAATACCGAGACCTATGTAAGAGGCACTAATGGAGGTAGTAGTGGTGGTGGTGGCGGTGAGACACAAAAAGATATGATGCAACTCTGAGAGCGAGTTACGCCATCAACGTCTACATTTGTTTCCAAGAAAAATGACGAAGTCGCTATTACCGCTACTGCTACTTCCAATATAAACGGTACATCTACAGAAGTTAAGGTCACAAAATCTACGGAAGCAATCGTAAGTTAAAAATTATAATTTAGAAATTAATTTATTTTTACAAACTTTACTTGCAGAAAAACGATTATGTGCCCATTAAAACCGCTACAGTATCCGCTCGCTTACCAGGACCTAGTATATTAAAGGCAACAAAAACCTCGGAAAGTGGAAAGCCTCCTAATGAGAAAAGTCCCAGCAAACAACCGCTTATTCAGGCAGAGCTAAGACCCAATGATAGTGTGGTTTCTTTTCTCAACGAAAAGACCATACCTTTAAAATCTAGCGTTTTTAATGAACATTTAACTAATAAAACTGCCACTAAAGTGTTGCCCTCTAATGCAGGGCCCACCGCCACAACCACAACACAATCTCAAAAACTAACAACCACAACGACAGAGGCTGCAAAGCGTGTAGTTGCTGGTACAGCCGAAAGTGGACGAGAGCTTAAAAGTTTAACCACATTTGCCATCACTACCACAAAACCAACCATAACCGATATAGTGAGTACAAAACCAGCTGTGAGCACCACCATGGCCACCATTACCACAACAAGTAATGTCTCTACCACAACTACGTTTGCCGTTACAATGTTGCCTTCGGTTACTACAACGGCTACAAAACCAACTACTTCCATTAGTAAAGCTTCGGATACAAATACAACTGCTACAAAAACCGTGAGCACAATGGCGGCGACAAAACCACAAATATCGGCTACCACAGTGGCTAGTGTTGCCAACTGTATAACGAAACCTCCTACTTCCACTACATTTACTTCGGCTTTAGCTACAAAAGCCAACGATCAAATTATAAATAAAACTATGGCTGCCATTAAAACTACAAATACATCAGCTACATTAGCTACAGCACCTACAAAAGCTCAAACCAGTATAGTGGTACAAAGTAATAATAAAATAAGTGCTACAACGTTGCCATCATCAACGATGGTTACCACAAAACCAAACACAACTACAATAGCATCCGCGATTAATCCTGCTACAACTGCAGCTACACACACAACATCGGTAAATCCACAAAGTTCAACTAGATCAATTTCTGCAGCTAAAACAACTGCAAGTGAAAAATTACATACTTCAACTGTAACGGAAATTTCGCTTACAAAACCACAAGCTAGTGTAAACTCAAAAACTGTTACAGCTACAAATGCTAGTACTACATCCAACATTTGCAATGCACAAACAGTCTCGACAACAGCAACTAAAAACAACACTACAACTTCCACAACAAAAACACAAACTTCTACTACAGTCCCGACTACAGCCGCTAAACCAATCACTTTAACTTCCACTACAAAACCTCTAGTTTCAGCAACAACAACATCAATTTTAATGACAAAACCTTTACAAAATTTAGATACTTTAACTGAAAAAACTTCTACAATAAAATCTCAAGCTCAAACTACAGCTGCCACAAATATTGCTTCTACGTCAACAGCTAAACCCAAAACAAACGGCAAAGTTCCAAACTCAATCTCAGCAGCAAAAATCACAACAGCTACAACTTCCGTTTCTAAGCCACTAACTAGCCCAGCCCCAACTACACAAAGTTCATTAAAATCTCCATCTACAACCTTGGCAAGTACAGCAACTACAAAACAGCAAACTATTCCAGATAAATCATCTGCTACAACAGCAAAATCCTTGGCTGCCACTATAACTACAGCTACAAGTGCCACAACGACACGGCCACCTCAAAGCGTCATAACACCAACAGCATCAAACTCATTATCATCATCTACAATTTCTTCCAATGTGCCAACAACAAAAATTGCCAAAACTACAGTTGTTCAAGCAAATGAAAAACCCATTAGCACAACAACAATACAAAAACCGACAACATTAGCCCTAACTACAACAGCGAAACCAGCACCAACCACAACAGCTACAAAATCTAACACAGCACAATCTGTCGCAAAGCCCGCAACAACCACAGCCACTACAACAACTAAACATAAATCACCAACAACCACCACCACAAACACAAAAACTACAACCACAACAAGTGCAACAAAAACCACATCAGCGTCATCCACAACAACAATACCAAAAACTACAAAGTAGTTAGTTTTGTAGTTAAAATTTAATTACTTTACAGCAGCTGTCGTCTTGTGAAAACATATTGGACAGTTAAATAAAACACTTAAAAAAATGTTATCAAAGAATTTAACATGTAAGTATTAACGATTCATTTTAAAACTTATGCTAAATTTAGTGACGAAAAAATAAATTTATTTCAGTTAAATGTTTTGTTTTGGTTTAGAGAGAAAAACAATATTTTAACACGATTACATTTTCTTGTTGGTAACGCCGTTTCCGCTATATGATTTTAGTTTGTTTTGGCAACGTATTTCCGTGTTGCCAGAAGTCTTTGTCAACTTTTTATAACTTCTGTATAGTGATGCCAGAAAATATTTAATGCATTCTGCTATAATGTTAAAAACATTCCGCTCAATTTTGCTAATTCATAATAAACTATATTGGGTGTAATGCTCTGTTTTTTTCACATACTCCTTTTCTCCTCTTTTAGTTATAGACAAAGTCTCTTGGAGATTGAAATCGATCAGCAGGAACATAATTGATGCATCAATTTCGGATCTAACTTCAACTTTTGAATGGGGTTGAACAGATTTAAGTTTAAAACATAAATGTACAACTGATAATGTAATGTTAACATAGGTTGTATAAATGTTAAGCAATCATGAGCTCAATATATCTTCCAAGTACCAAATAAAGCATTCAATAGGCCACGGTTTTCTAAAATATTGGAAAATGTACTTCAATACGTCTAATTTTCTTGGAGTTTATACCACTTACATTCGACAAAAAATTTAATACAACTTTTATTTATGGGCAGTTGAGGCAAACTCTGTTTTTAAGCTTTTTTACTGAGTACAGGAGAGAACGAATGACTTTATCATTTAATTTGAAAGATAGTATCTTGCTAACTTGTATGCTCTCTATAAAATATGAAGGTAATGACTCAAACTTTTACTAAGTCGTAGTACTACCACGTCATAATTCGGGCTTAAAATGTACCAATAAAAGTACAATTGCCATGCCTGACTAACATCCACTCTTGGATTACATAGAGAGAGATTTCCCTACCGCAAACATAAACTTAGCTTAAAAATGTTAAAATGGCAAGAATGCATACAATGTAACCGAGTTGCCAACATTATATTCAATCACTATAGAGGCAATATAAATAAGTACACTCGTATTTCATGGCTAATAGTTTTGGAATTTATCATATGTTTGATAAGGAATTGAAAATATAATTTTTATTTAAACAAATAAATTAAATATTAATAATAACTAAAAAATAATACTAATAAAACTATAATAATACTAAAAATACTGCTAATAATACCTATAAATAAGTTAAATACCTTAATTAAAGAAACTTGATTGCTTAAATACTAATTTGAGATCTTTAAAATATAATTTTGAAATTTTAAGTTGCCAAAATAATTAAATAAATAATAAAAATGTAAATAAATTAGAACAAAACAAATGAAAAATATGTTTTATATGTGTTTTAGCGGTAGTTAGAGAAACAAATACAAATTAAACCAGAAAAAAATTATTTAAAGAAAATTTAAAAATATAATGTGATATTTTGTTTATTTAAAAAAATGTTCTGTTAATTATTACTAACAAAAAAAATATGTTGAAAAATATTAAGTTTTTTATATATAAATGAAAAAGTTTATAAATTGTTAACAAAATAATTGAAATATGAAAATATGTATTAGTTAAAAAATAATAGTTATATTAAAAAAAATCAATGGGAAATAATTAAAATTAAAAGAAATGAAATGAAATAAAAAAATATATATATATATAATAAATGTGATGAATGTTGTCTTTTTAGTGTTTAATCCTAGAGATACGTACCTACAATACACATATATACAAAAATATACCTTATATACCAAACAAAAAATTTAAAATGAAACTATATAATTTAAAACAGTATTGAAAAAAGAAAACAAAACTTCTTTAGGAAGTTTCAAAATATTATAGGAAATATAAAACCAAATAACTGTGTACCTTTGATGTTAAATGTGTAGTTGAATAATTTAATTACATTTAGATTATATGATATAAAATTAATATTATTTTAATAATTTGGTTACTTTTTAAGTTAAGTTACACTATAGCTCATCAGAATAGGTTCACTCGTTAGAGTTTATTTTAATATAAAAGTATATTCAGCCCAATTATAAATTACAATTCTCGGTGAGTTTTTACACTTTTCCCTGTTTGTCTATTAAAAATATTACAAACATTCCCTGTGAGTTGAATTCCCCGTGTGTAAATTTTTCACAATAAATTAATTATTCTCTTATAAACTATTTATATGAAATTGAAAATTTCAATTTTTCCCCATTTTCAAAGTTTGAAAAGTTCAAGGCTCAAACAATATAAAGCCAACATATTCTTTGAACATATTCTAATGAGCGGGAGTGTATTTAAAAATAATGGCTGTTAATATTAGATAAATAACAAAAGAACTAAATATATTAATATTATTATATACATAAATAAATAAATACATATTAAAAATGTAGCTAATAAGTAAAGAGAAACAAAAGAAATATTTTTATTTATATAAAAAATTAAATCAAAATATTTAATATCAAACAAAATAAGTAAAAAGAAAAGAATTAATGAACTAGTTACATATTAAACAAAAATATATTTGTAATAATTATACACACAGTCAATTCCATTTTATGTTAGAACAAATTATTATTCTTAACACTGTGCTGGTTAAAAGGACAAAAAAGTACCTAAATCAAATAATACGGCAACACTAATTTTAATATTTTTTTTTAGTTTTAATTTGCAATAAAAATTTCGTTTTTAAAAATTTCTGTATAAAATTTTTTTATAGAAAATTTTATGGTTTAATAATTTTTAGAAAAAATTTTGCGACTTAAAATTTTTTCGGCTTAAAAATTTATTATCGATAATTTCTTAGCTTCAAATTTTACGTTTTAAACAATTTTTATAAAAAACTTTTCGAGACAAAATAATTTTATAGAAAGTTTTTCTATTGAAAAATTTCTATAGCCTGTTTTTCGGCTTAAAAATTTGTATAGAAAATTTTTGATTTAATATATTTTTATAGGAAATTTTTCGGTTTGAAAGTTTTTAAAGAAAAATATTAAATAAATAATATTATTAATGGAAAATTTGTCTTGTTTAAAAATTTTTATAGAAATTTTTTCGGCTTAAAAATGTTTATAGAAATTTTTTCGGTTTACAAATTTCTATAGAAAATTTTTCGGTTTAAAAATTTCTATAGAAATTTTCTCGGTTTAAAAATTTCTATCGAAAATTTTTCGGTTTGAAAATTTTTTAGAAAATTTTTTAGCTTAAAAATTTTTGTATATAAATTTTTCGCTTTAAAAAATTTTAAGAAAATTTATCGCTTTAAAAATTTTATAGAAATTTTTCGGCTTAAAAATTTGATAGAAAATTGTTTAGCTAAAAAAATTTTTAATATTTTTCGCTTAAAAAATTTAATAGAAAATTTTTCGCTTAAAAAATACAGGGTGGCCCAGAAAGACCGAAGTGGTGTGAATTGCTTATAACTTTTTATTTAAGAGATATTTTTTTAATTTTTTTTTTTTAAATACATTAAATTTATGGGGAATATTTTTGGATTAGTTATTAAAAATGATATCCCGCAAGTGGTGGCCATATTTTGCTTCGCACAAATGTGCTCTTTCCAACACATTTTCCATGACCTTTGGCAAAACTTCCGGTGGTATGTTGTTAATTTCTTCTCGAATATTGGTTTTTAACTCCTCAATAGTCCTAGGCTTATTAACATAAACTTTTCCTTTTAAATAGCCCCAAAGAAAACAGTCTGGAGCGATTAAATCCGGGGACCGCGGAGGCCAATTAAAATTGCTGTTACGAGAAATTATTCTTTCACCAAAGATGTCGCGTAAAAGAGTCATTGTGGCCCTCGCAGTGTGCGCTGTGGCTCCATCCTGTTGGAACCATATTTGCGGATGGTTTTCCACGGCTGGCCTTACAAAATTTTGCAACATGGCCCGATATCGATCACCATTGACGGAAATGGCGACACCTTGTTCATTTTCAAAAAAAAATGGGCCAATGATCCTTTCTGAAGAAACACCGCACCAAACGGTACACTTAACTGGGTGCAATTGTCGTTGATGAAGTACTCTCGGGTTTTCCGTAGCCCATATCCTACAGTTTTGCTTGTTAACGAACCCATTTAATTGAAAATGGGCTTCGTCACTCATTATTAAGTTATGAATAAAATTTGGATTCTCTTGTGCTTTTTGCTGGAAATAAATTGCATAGTCAAGTCGTTGCTGGTAATCTGTTGGTTTCAATTCTTGGACAAGTTGAATTTTGTATGGAAACAATCCTATGGTTACAAAATTCGCTGCAGCGACGTTCTTGAGAGGCCCAGTTGTGACGAACGTCTCCTGGTTGATGTTTCTGGATCCTCCCGAATACTCTCCTGTACCACTTGAATATTGTCAGCCGTGTGGACAGTTCGGTGTCTGCCGGGACCAGGAAGGTTCCTTACTGCTCCTTGTTCTCGAAAATTTGCAACCAGACGGTTTATTGTTGACTGAGAGGGTGCAACCCGCACATTAAATTGACGACGGTATGCACGCTGAGTCAACACAATGGACCGTTGATTTGAAAAGTAAATTTCAACAATTTGGGCACGTTGTTCAATTGTGTATTGCTCCATTATAAATTATCCAAGTCTTCTTTACAAAATACTGAAAAGAAAAGAAAAAAAAATTATAATAAAAAAGTTATAAGGAATTCACACCACTTCGGTCTTTCTGGGCCACCCTGTATAATAGAAATGAAAGTTTTAAAGAAAATTATTTGGTCAAAAATTTAATAGAAAATTTTTCAGTTTAAAATTTTTTATAGATAAATTTTTCGCTTTACAAATTTTATAAAAAATATTTCGCTTTAAAAATTTTAAAGAAAATTGTTCGCTTTAAAAATTTTATAGAAAATTTTTTAGCTTTAAAAATTTTATAGATAAATTTTTCGCTTTAAAAATTTTATAGAAAATTTTTCGTTTTAAAAATTTTATAGAAAATTTTTTGCTTTAAAAATTTTATAGAAAATGTTTCGCTTTAAAAATTTTATAGAAAATTTTTCGCTTTAAGAATTTTATAGAAAATTTTTTAGCTTAAAAATTTTCATAGATAAAAAATTAGAATAGAATAAAAATAAATTGATAGAAAATTTATCGCTTTAAAAATTTTAAGGAAACTTTTTTGCTTTAAAAATTTTATAGAAATTTTTCAGTTTAAAAATTTTTACGGATAAATTTTTCGCTTTAAAAATGTTATAGAAAATTGTTGGCTTAAAAAATTTTATAGAAAATTTTTCGCTTTAAAAAAATTGATAGAAAATTTTTTGCTTTAAAAATTTTATAGAAAATATTGAGTATTTGATAGCGAGGTAGTTAACATTTTCGGTACAGTGTATTTTATGTTCAATTATGAAAACTTTTGGTCAACATATTTTAATTTTGTCTAAAGAAAAATAATCAAATAAATACTAAAAATATATTTAAAAAAAAAGCACGAGCTTGTCTTTAGCATTAGTCTGTAGTTGTTAAATATTTTATATTGAAAATCAAATTTTAAAATAATGACAAGACACAAACAACAAACTCCTACTAAATTATACTCATATCTAATACAAGAAAAAAAAGTTGGTATATTAAAAAAAAACTACTTATTATACTTTACCCACCTTTTATAAAGTTATTTATTATAAAAATTTTAAAAGAAGTATTCAGGAAAGAATTTTAGTAAATTTTAAAGAAAAAAACTTAGTAAATGTACCCATTTTGTTAGCTATTACTGTTTTATTAGGAAAGAGATGCCAGAGTTTGAACTTTCTAAAATAAACAAAATAAGGAAATTAGCAAAACTATAGAACAGAATGATGGCGTTAAGCGTTAAAACGTTGAATTTGTTATAATTTTCATTATAAAATCATATGTTTTTAGTAAAAATTTGAAATTTGTGCCAAATTAAATTAAGTTTATAATAAACCAGATTTTAAACACAAAAAAGAAACAAAATTACATTAACAAAAATAATTGAAAGTTAATTAAAACAGTATTAATCTAAAGCTAAAGCTCAAATAATTAAAGAAATAAAAAGTATATATAAAAATATTTCCGTTAAGCAATATGTTGTGTTATTTTGTTTTAAAGAGAAAGTTAAAAATAAATATACTATAATATTTTAAATTTTAAAACTAAAAAAAATAACTATAAATTTAAAACAAAACTGAAATCAAATAAATTGCTACAAAAAATAAAAACACAAAATTTAGTCTTAAAAAACAGAAAATTAAAAAGAAAGAAATCTATCAAAAAAGAACCCTAAAAATGTGTTAAAATTTTGTTGTTATATTAAAGAAAAAATATTAGTTAATTAAATAAATTGAAATAAATAAAACTACAAAAAATTCAACAAAAAAATCCTAAAATAAAGGATATAAGCCTAAGCTAGTGAAATATGTTTATAAATTAAGGAATTTATGAATAATATAATAAAATATTATACAATATTACTTACAGTATATAACAAAATTATAGCTCACATATTTCTAGAAACTTTTACACAAATTTCTTCAAAACTTCGAACAACTTTTGAAATTAAAAAAGTTATTTTTGAAATTTTCGTCTCATTTTAAATGAGCTATAATTTTGTGCATTACTGTATATACTAATAACTAAAAAATACTAATTTTGTTTTAAATAAAATAAAAGAAAATATAATAAATATATTAATTAAATAATAAATTATGTGTAAGTATTAGAAATTTAAAATAAAAGAAAATATATTTATGAGTTTTAAACGGAAACAATTTGAATTCTTTGTATTTAATAGAGAAATCAAACAGTCGGCAGTCCAATTTCGAGTTTGATTAAAAATCTACATGGACATTTGTTATATTGGCTGCTTAAAATAGGTCTCAGGCCAATATTTCTCTGCTTTACATTTATCAGCACAAACTTATTTTACCCTCCCCGCCTATGGTGGTGAAGGGTACAAAAATATTGGTAAGTATGTATTTTATAATTGTTTTGTACTCGTATTTTATTTAGGAAACATAATAGGTTAAATTTAGAGTTTTCCTCGTATCTACCCATTATAAAAATCTTGATTTTATACTGCCAATTTCAAAATCATGTTTTCGATAATATTAAGATATCATGTTTATAATATGTATCGTATAGAAAAGATATGATATTGTAATAACTCTTAATATTATCGTTTTCGTTGGTTTATTATTTTTTCTAAATAGAGTTATAAAACATTGAAAATCTTTATTAACAAACTAATTTAACCCTGCCCGCTTTGATGAACCAATTTTAATTTTAATTTTGTTTTTTATAAATAGATTTTTACATTTTTATTAAAAAATTGGTGGTATTAAATTGTTTTAGAAAAACATCCAGCTTTTTCTTCTGAATAAACATTTTATAGAAAATGTTTCGATTTCAAATATTTTATGGAAAATTTTTCGGTTTAAAAATTTTTATAAAAAAAAATTTTCGGTTTAAAAATTTTTATAGAAACTTTTTGACTTCTAAATTTTTGTATTTAAAAAATTTTTAATAGAAAAATTTTTGGTCTAAAAATTTTTGTGAAAAAATTTTCGGTTTAAAAATTTTTATGGAAAAATGTTCGGTTTAACAATTTTTATTGAAAAATTTTCGGTCTAAATATTTTTGGTTTAAAATTTTTATAGAAAAATTTTCGGTTGAAATATTTTGTTAAAAAAAATTTCGGTTAAGAAATTTATATAGACAAATTTTCGGTTAAAAAATTTTTATAGAAAAATTTTCGGTTTTCAAACTTTTTCGATTTAAAATTTTTTTTATTAAAAAGTTTTACTGAACTATTTTTGTTGAAAATTTTTCGGTTTAAAACTTTTTATAAAAAATTTTCGTTTAAAAAAATTGTATAGAGAGTTTTTCTGTTTCTCCAAATTTTGTCGAGAATAATTGTTTGTTTTAAAAATGTTAGAAGAAAATTTGTCTGTTGTATATTTTTTAATAAAAAACTTTTAGTTAAAAAAAATTTTTCGTTTTTAAATTTTTTATAGAATTTGCTGACAAATCATTGATTTCGTCCACGGTGCAGTGCGAATACGTCCTTCTACAGTGGGAAAGTAAAAAAGAAATATTATTTATTTTTAACAAAATATCGCTTTATTGGCAGTCGAATTTTCAAAATTACAAAAAAATATATGTATAAATTTAATAATTTTATTATTTAACAATTACATACATCTAATAACTAAAAACTAATACATATGTAAATATGAAAAAATGCTTAGGACTTTAAGGTAAAACCATTTTACAATTTTGATTTTAAAGCCTTCATGAGTTTCTCCAATTTCATGGCCTTTTGTAAATCACCAGAGATTTTCAATTTACCCGTCATGAAAGCGGGAGCAGCCTTCAACTTGCCGGCAAACATATCGCTGAAGTTTTGAGACTTCATGGTGAGCACAGCATCTGGTTGGCAAGGTGCGTTGCCTTCACCACAAGAGCCAGCACCATTTTTCAAATCCAAAAACCAAGTTCCCTTCTCATCGCCCGTGATATTGAATTGATAAACAGCCTGAGTCTTACCCACGATTTCGGTGGACAATAGCGCCTCGATTTTCTGGAAAAGTTGTGGTATATTACCAGTTGGAACAGAGGCAGTGCTGGAAGTTTTTCCTGTTGAGGGGGCATCGGAGGGTTCATCCAAAAAGAAATCCATCATTAATTTATCGGACATATTGGGATCACAGGCATATTGCTTTATATCAGTAACACCGCTTGCTTGCAAAACCTCATCATCAATAAAGAAAGAGCCAGTTACCTCTTTCGGTTCCTTGATCAAAATGGCATAAGCAGCGTCAGCCACAATTTCTGGTTTGCGTGACCATTTGGAACTGTCAGGGCCAGTTAACATTTCAATAGCCGCAGTCTGTATAGCTGTGCGGGGCCAAAGGGCATTTACAGCAATTCCCTTATCACGATACTCTTCACTCATGCCCAAAACACACATAGACATACCATACTTGGCCATGGTATAAGCTACGTGAGGAGCAAACCATTTTGGATTCAAATTCAAAGGAGGTGAAAGATTCAAAATATGAGCGTGATTAGATTTCATTAAATAAGGCAGGCATTCCTTGGATACCAAGAATGTTCCGCGAGTATTAATTTGATGCATTAAATCGAAACGTTTCATTTCTGTTTGCAAAGTACCGGTCAAAGAAATAGCACTGGCATTATTGACCAATATATCAATACCACCGAATTTGGAGACAGCCTCTTGTACAGCTGTGCGCACCGCATTCTCATCTCTAACATCTACAATACAAGGATGAGCCTTACCTCCAGCCTTTTCAATTTCTTCAGCTGCTGTGTATATGGTACCCGGCAATTTAGGATGTGGTTCTGCGGTCTTGGCAGCTACCACAATATTAGCACCATCACGGGCTGCTTTCAAGGCAATAGCTTTGCCAATACCTCTGGAAGCTCCAGTTATGAACAAAGTTCTACCTGCTAGTTTACCGGTGTTGATCATATTGGTTCTCTTGAAAAATTTTAAATGAAAATAAATTCAAAAGTTAAGTTGAATATCTCGATTGGTAGACGTTTTCCAATTTACTGTTTGTTCGAAGAGAAAGTCCAAAGTGCAGCTGTTGTTTTCAATTTTGTAAAATAATAATAAAAGCGAATTTGTATGATGTGGTAAGGTTCGTCTCGAACCTGATATTCACACAAACACATGTATTTCAAATGGGTTTGTTGGGGAACATAACCCCCGCACTTTTTTTCATTCGTCTGTTCCATGAACATGCTGCTATTTTGTTGTTGTTTGATGAATGGGAACAGAGGCGAATTCATAGTAATGCGGCGAAAACTACAAACAGGGTTGCCAACTTTCAAATTTTAAGCAGCACAAAAGTTTATTCAACAATTCCTTATAGATGAATAGAAGGTAAAAATCATACATCGATGTTCGTATAATTATTACACTCTATAAACCAATATGGTAAAAATGACTATTTGATGGCCAAATACAGCGTAAAAATATATATATATATATATATATATATACAAATTTATCGCATTGAGTCGTGTTGTTTAAAATATATTGTAGAAGAAAGTTTTTTAAATACCTAAGCAATGAAAAACTAAACAGTTTTTATGGTCTCCTGAAAAATTGGGGTTTGGTTTATAAAACTATCTATCTATAAACCAATATGGTAAAAATGACTATTTGATGGCCAAATACAGCGTAAAAATATATATATATATATATATATATATACAAATTTATCGCATTGAGTCGTGTTGTTTAAAATATATTGTAGAAGAAAGTTTTTTAAATACCTAAGCAATGAAAAACTAAACAGTTTTTATGGTCTCCTGAAAAATTGGGGTTTGGTTTATAAAAGGTTGTCGATATGTACCTTAAATTTTAACGGTTAAGTTAATTTCAAGTACTATGCATTCAATTTACCTTTGAAATTAATTGATCACTAATAAATTATATATTATTTTTAATATAATTATTTCATTTTTTTAAATACTTCTTTTTATTATATAAATTCTATATAAATTTTTGAGAATGAAAGCTATATTTAATGACATTTTCATAGGATATTGCGCAATGTGATATTTTTATATTTCTAATTGAATTTGTAAAGGAATGCATTGTTAAAAAATAATTAAAAAAAAAACAATATTAACAAAAATTTATATTTTATTACATACATTTCAGCGTCAAGCCAACAATATGTCTAAACCCATACATTAACGAATCTAATTCGAAGCTAACTTTGCTTCTCAGGACAAATGAATTAAGGATTTTGAATTTCTTGTAGTTCTAGTTCTTTTATGAAATTAAAAAAAAAATACAAAGTGTTAAGACTTTTTAAATTTCAGTTGACTTTGTAAAGTTATTTTATTTTCTTTAGTGGATGCGTTAATGTAAGGGTGTAGATTTAATATGTACTATAACAAGTTTCTTTAAGAATTTTTACTTTTTTCCTAATAATTTATGTATGTCCTTATTCTGCTTGCTCAACTTGATGTCAACATCTTCAATTTTATAATTCATATTATCCAGTAATTCATTTTGTGATTCAATTTCTTGACCCAAATCAGTAGCCAAACCCTTTAAACGTGACAGATTGCCACACATTTCCTCCAGATTAGCCTCTAATTGAACTTCAAATGGATTATTACGCTTTTGTTGCTGTTGTTGCATGCGTTGCTGTTGTGAGGATGAATCATCACGCAAACGGGATATGGGATGATTGTCGTATTTTTCGGTGGGCGATTTGGGGCCGACATTGTTTATTGCATTCGAGTTTTTAGAATTATCAACAGCTTGTGATATTTGACTGCCACTGGGTGAACGTGGTGTTGAACCTGAATTATTGGGTGGTGGTTGTTGGTCACGATTCCCAGAGAGGTAATTTTTTAAACCCCCAAAAACACTTTTCAAACCATTCAAATGTCGTTGACTAAATCTAAGAGAAGCATTAATATCATCTAATTGCTTAGCAGTTCTTTCCAACTGCTCCCTCTGTTTGGCCAGTTCTACTGCAGTGGCTTTCCCAACATCCTCAGTCTCATACAGCAGGCCTAAACTCTTTTGTGTTGATTCCAAGCTGCGGGCTTCAATTTGACGACGCTTCTCTTCCAACATTTGCCGTTGATAGTCTTCAGGCCCTTCCTCAAATGGATTGGTACTACGAGGCATACCCACCCCACCCACTGCACCTTGATCTGATAAAGGCGTGCGAGATCTAGAGTTATTGAGGAATATATCATCGTCTACATCTTCCAGCTTTGTGTTACTAAAGCCAAAGTGGTCATTGACAGGCTGTAAATAATTATTTGACATATTTTGATGATTTTCTTTTTGCTGCTATTGGTTTGCTTGTTTCTGATATTTCCTTCTTGTTTTACGCCCTCAATACTTGTTTCCACAATCTTATTTATTTTTTTCTTTATTGTTTTAAAAAGTGCCGTTTTATTTATAGTAATTTTAATTAATTTTTGTATTTAATAATTATTAAAATTTAATTAGTTTCTAGAAATTATCTTACAAAACTTTTTCTTTCTTCTTTACACTTCTTTGTTATGATTTCTTGTGATAAAAAAATGTAGATAAAACAACTGGGTTGTATTAAAAAGTATTAAATTGACATGGTTGTATTAAGGATACCAACATTTGCTCCAGTCGAATGGTACCAACATGCGGCTCGTTTAAAACGAGAAATTCCTAATATATTAAAACGCAATTAAACTAATTCAAGGTTTGAAGATAAACACAAATGATAGAAAACTGTTTATAACTTTTGCAACGTTTTGCGTTACGTAATATGTGAACAGCCCCTAATTAGAAATTTTTTGCTTTTAGAAAAATCCTCTTTTTCAAGACAATTAGTTTTATAGAACAGGGCGAATTCAAAAAGTTTCAGGGTTAACGAGTTTTATGAAAAATAAAATAGGATTGAAAAAAATCGTGAGAATTTCGCAACGCAATAAATTAAACGAATTTTTGTACGCTTGATTTTTAACTTGTTAGAACAGCCCCTAATTAGAAATTTTTTGCTTTTAGAAAAATCCTCTTTTTCAAGACAATTAGTTTTATAGAACAGGGCGAATTCAAAAAGTTTCAGGGTTAACGAGTTTTATGAAAAATAAAATAGGATTGAAAAAAATCGTGAGAATTTCGCAACGCAATAAATTAAACGAATTTTTGTACGCTTGATTTTTAACTTGTTAGATTAAAAAACAATCTTAAATGAAAACTTCTTAGTTTTAAGAAATGAAAGACAATTAAGATATGAATTTTATTTGTTTTTAAATAATTTATTTTCTTTATAATTTTCTGTATTCTTTCTTTATTTAACAAGTTATTTATAAGCTTGTGTTTTTCTGTTTTTCTACGACTGTTTTTCTACGACTTTTATATATTAAGGAAGAATTTAAAGAAAATTTATTTTTTTTTTTGTAAATAAAAGAAAAACATTTAATAATAAATCATTATAAATAGCATATAAAAAAGTGCCCAAGAATGTTAAATTAAAAGAAAAACAAAAAATTAAACTTTCCAAAGTGAATCAGGAGAAAAAACAATAAAACGAAGTAGAAAAAATAACGACGAATGTATTAACATTTTGCTTTAAATCCAAACGGGGGAAAAAAATTAAATTTTGTTTAAACAACTAAAGAAAACTTAATTACTTAGAAAGCATATTTAATTAATAAAAAATAATAATTTTAAAATTTTAGGTGGAAAGGTATACTGTTTTAAAATAAAACTTTTTTTTTCGTTATAACAACTTATTTTAAAATTGTTATTGAAAGAAGTTTTATAGTTGTTTTTGATTCCTTCCTGAACCTTATGGATGTAACTTGTATGTTGTACTTGGTTTTTATGTTTTTAAGAAGAATGTTGTAATCATTAGAGTAAAATTGAAATGGATGCTATAATTATTTTTTTGAAGCATCTGTTGAATTATAAGAATATTGTGACCAATATTGATTGGGATCTGATGCAGCACCGCCAGCAGTTTGTTGGGCACCGCCCTGTTGCTAAAAAAGAAAATTATTTGTCAGTAATAATCTTTGTAGAAGAATTAAAGCTAATTAAAATAATGTTAAAATAAAAAAGAGTTTAGAAAATGCATTCTTTCTCCAATGATTTATACTTACTTGCCACCAAGCCATCCATTGTTGTTGCTGTTGTGGATCCATTGATTGCCATTGCTGCTGTTGGTTGCCATAACCTAAAAAAAAATAAAAATTAAAATCTTTGAAGTTTCTGTGGAAAATGTCACACCATCTCTTACACTTACCTTGCATATCATAGTTCCAGTACTGTTGTTGCTGTCCAACTGATCCACCTTGTTGATGTTGATATTGTGACCAATTGTTTGCTGGCGCATGCTGTAAATTATATGGATTGAATATTAATTAGTGTATATTTATTTTAAAAGTTTAAATTTAACAATTAACCCCCTAATTCATAAAATTATCAAAGCCTTGTAGTAGAAAATTTAATTTTTAGGCTTGGTATATCATTATTTTTCGTTTAGGAATTAAGGGGTAAATTTCTACCTTAGTTTTGTATATGTAACTTACATTTTTGTTATATTTATCGTAGCTAACATTATTTCCTCCAGCTTGAGAACTAGCATTATTGTATTTAGATGAAGTTCCTGTTGCTGAGGTAGCGCTGGAGCCACCGCGACTATCTTCGCGAGTGTCGCGGTGGCCAGGCCGAAAATCCCGTTGATTGCTGCTGCTACCTCCAGAGCGATGACTATCACGGCGATTATTGCTTCCACCTCCGGCGCCTCCGCCACTGCCTCCTCTGTTGCGATCACGATGATCTCGATGATCTCCGCCACCACTACCACCACTACGATAATCGCGTGAACCACCACCGTATGAATCATAACGACCACTACCTCCTCCGCCGCCACCACCACCACTGCTATAACGATTACTACGATCGTCGTAACGATTACGATTATTCTGTACCCAATTCTGAGGTCCACTGCTATAGCGTTGATTGCGATTGTCATAACCACGACCACCGCCGCCACCTCCACCATATCCACGATCATCTCTATAGCCGCCAACATTATTGCGATAGCCTCCTCCACCACCGCCACCCCATCTATTACTGCCACCACCACCACCGTGATGATAGCCTCCACCACCGCCGCCTGTACGCCTATCATTCCAACGATTGTCATTGCGATTATCATAACGACGGCGATCATCTTGACGTCGACGGTTATCATTGCGATGATAATTATCTCGCCGTTGTCGCTTATCGCGATTAGAGTGACTTTCATCTAGGGCTTTCTTACCCTTTTCATTGTATTTCTTGACTTCTTCTTTGGCTTCGTCTGCAGCCAAATCAGTGAAAATTACATCATCAAACCAGCCAAACTCCAATGAGGGTAAAGTGAAAGCAGCTGCAATGCAAAATATTCCACAAGCATAAAAAAATTGGCTACAAAGTTTTTGAAGGCTCAATAATTCTTTAAAAAAAAAATATCAAAATCAAGTTCTACGTAATTACAATCTTACGTTTTAGTTTATTCAGTGGAGGAAAACGTAAAGTTTTAATTTAGGGGTAATATGTGTGTAACTTATTGATCCCTTGGCTTTGTTATGTTTGTCAATAAATAAATTGAAGTTTAATTGAAAGTTTACCTTTATTAAAATTGGTACAATACAAATCGTAGAAATACATATATCGAACTCAGATATAATAATGTATTTTGAAGGTAACCTTCTTTCCGAAAATGCTTTTGGTTCAAAATCTCGTATTTAATTGGAATTTCACAATTTGTCAAGTTTGATGAAAAATTATCACCCAAAAAATGTTTGACTTTGTTTGAAATTCATTATATGCAAGCGTGGGTTTGTAAGTCAATGACTGTTGAATTACATACCAGCCCCTTAACTGGAAATTCAAATTTATCTTTTTAAAATGCATTTGTCGGTTGACTTGATAGATTCAAACCGCAGAGCCATGTGATATGTCTGCGGAATTTATTTTCAATTGTTTGGAAAATTGCGAACTCAACCGGTCGTACAGATTCAGTCAGAAATTAATTGACATTTGCCTTCGACAAGATCAATTTGAACAATTAAGAGGCGGAAAATTTAAAAAGTTTATGAATTATAATTATATATACTTTCAAAGAATGCTGTTATATAAAAACACAGAAATTAAGAGTAAAACTATGTTTGAATATGTTCAAGATTAAAATTTTGTATGGGAAATTAAACATTGAAACAAGTTTGCACTAGTTTTTTGCACTATATTTTCAATTTATTTTAACTATTAATGAAACAAAGAAGTGTTTTTTTATGGGGTTCCATAAAGCGTGTTCTAATAAATTGATAAACCTAGTGCAATACACATAGTATAAACTTTATTTAAAAGTGTATTTTAGTTAGTATTATTTAAGGAATTATAACAAAAAGCTGAAATTATTTTAAAAAACTTACATATAATATAAAAAATATTAAAATTTTATATAAACATAATTTTTAAAAAAATATACATAAATTGTTATCACTACTATAAAATATGTTGTCAATTGCATGATTCTATTTGTTTTTGAAAACTTTTAGATTTCTTTTTATTTTTCAAATATTTACCTTGTAAAGTATTTAAAGTTGATTCTTTCAATGTATACGCATGTCCCTTTTCCTTTTTATCTTCCAGACGACGTTTAAGTTCTTCATCATTTGGTATGCAAACAACAGCAATACGTTTAAAATCGGCAAAACCTTTCATTTTGCGTCGTTGTACAGAGGCATATGCATTCGCCTGTGTTTTTTTCGATCGGTTCATTATATATATTGATATTGAGTATACGTAGTCGTCGATTTGAAAGTAGTGTAGAAAGATCATGTATATAGTAATTTGTTGGTGATATTTCATAATTCGTTGTAGATGTTTCGATTTTAAGTTGATAATGATGTTCAAATAAAAATAAAGGCAACGTTATGGATTACGTTGCATTTATACAATACAACAACAATTTAGTGCAGGGCATACATTTAGATTTTATTTATGTTTGATAGCATTTCTTAGTTATTATTCTTGTGGTTTTTTCTTGTTTGTCGGCATTTCAACAACTTTCTTATAAACTATTTTTTTTTTTTGTAAACATACCTTTTTTACCAAGTTCTTAATACACATTTACCAGATTCTTTGCAACAGTTGACTAAAGTTTTTTTTAAAGTATTTCAAATATATTTGCTTGCATATAAAGTAGAATTAGAGTGTTTAAAAATCATTGATTTTGTATCCATAATTTTTCGGGTTTTGTTCAATATTTACTTACAATTGGCTGCTATGCCGCTCTATCCAAAAAAATATTTCTTCCTAAGCCGAGTCAACTGTTTAATTTTGTTTTCGATTTTAAATATACTTACATTACAAATATTATATAAGACCCATCTTAAGCACTAGAAAACTTACCGAATTATCGTTGCAGTCTTATATGGACTGATGGGTTAGCTAAAAACTGGTGGTTATAATGAAAAGTAAAAATTCCTACACATATACTTCAAAATCCTATAAAAATAAATGCTCAAACATTTCTTTTTTGTAACTAGAGAAAACCTTTCAAAATGTTGTTTAGCCCGTGCACGTTAATAAAAAGAGATTTTTACCTGATCCAATATAAAATTACGACGTCGTTTAACGGCTATGTCCTCTAGAGATGTTAGGACATTGAAACATAACTCATAGATACGATCGAAACGTCCTTTATGAACGGATTTGCGTGGAGCACCTTCAATCTGCAATTACAATTATAAATTCAGTTTTAAAAGCAAATTTGTAATAAGGTGCATATAGAAGTTACTACAAAAATTGTTTATTCTTAAATCACTTTTTGTGTTTTTTAAACTTACCGTCATTTTAGCTATTAAAGCATCAGCACCAATAACATGATAACGTTTATCGGAATTCTCTTTGATATGATTCAAAACCCATGTCGTTTTACCAGCACCTGGTAGACCAACCATTAATATTACTTCACATTCATTACGACTTTCGGGTCTTTGAGGTCCGGCTATATATTTTTCCTCTGGTATCAATGCAATTAATTCAAAACCCTCCAACAAAGACATATGATCACGCGGTACGGGATGAATTTCTTCATATTCATCTTCTTCTGGTGGGCTTTCCAACTTTTGACGTTTCGATGGTGATGGCCCACAATCATCTTTATCTTTGTTGGTCGATTTATCTTCCGTTTTCGGTTTTCCTTCATCTTCCTTTTTGTTTTCTTCGGAATGCTCAGTTTTTTGTTCATCTTCTTTTTTCTCTCCTACTATAATAATAAATTTGAGTTATTTGAATAGTCTAAACTTTTAAATATGAAATTCTTACCTTCTGTGTCTGGTTTAGATTCTTCATTGTCTTTTTCCTCCTTTTCAGACATTTCTACATCTTCCTGTTTGGAGTGTTCCTCTTTTTGTTCTTGTTTTTCAGAAGCCTCTTCTTTGTTATTAGCTTCTTCTGCTTTATTTTCATCGCCTTCTTTTTCACCCTCTGACTTATTTGATTCATCCATCTTTTCATCACCCTTCTTTTCATCATCCTTCTTTTCATCATCCTTCTTTTCTTCTTTCGGCTTTTCACTTTCTTCTTTCTTTTCCTCTACTTTTTTTATTTTACGCCTCTTTCTCACTTTCCGCTCCACATTGACTAAGAGATTATCGTTATCTGCTAAATTGATCTCATATTCATAGCCTTTTGTTAAGACATGGGGAAACAGAGCCTGATCTTCACCCAATATAGCTTTATCAAATTCAAAAGCTACACCCACATCTTCACCATTCAATGTGTACTTTATGGTACATGGAGTAGTCTCCATATCTAAATAGCACCCAATAACGTCATCCAATTGAAAGGGTTTGGCAAAATCTGTAAATTCACCATTTGTAGCTTTGCGACCGGATTCGCAATAAGCAAAAGAGTTTTCAGATTCACCTAACAATAAACTGGACGAAGGCATAGAAAAACCAACGCGGAAACCTTTTGTGTAAGGTTCATCGCGGAACGGATGGTCGCGACTTAAATTACTTTCTTCGGATAAACGTACTTCGAAGCAAACTTTACCCTCACGAACGCCATAGTTAGTACGAGCACCAGACCAAACTAGGGCATAAATGTCATGACTCATAGGCTTGGCTGAAGTGAAGGTAACTGGATCAATGCGTAAGTGTAAATCAGAATCGACTAAAGTAATTTAAAAGATAAATTACTGTAAGTATTGATCTTTAAAATGAAAACCTGAAAATATGATACTTACACCAACTTAAGCCAAATTGATTTTCTTCAATAGTAGGCTCATCTTCAGGAGTGCTGGTATCCTCACTGGCTTTGGAAGGGCTACCCAAACTTCCGGCACCGCTACGGCGTTTAGGTGAACGAGAGCGAGTGCGTGAACGAGACTTAGATTTATTACGAGATGACCGAGATCTAGATCGAGATCGTGAACGGGAATCAGAATGAGAACGATGACGACGTTCACGTCTATCTGAAGAACGACTACGAGAACGCTCGCTAAGAGATTTGGATTTGTTAGGTGATGTTTCCTCTTGATTATCTTTATGTTCTTCAGATTTATCCGTATCATTATGGTTTTTATGATTTGGTTCTTCTTCTTCTGTAGATTTATCATTTTCTTCGACCTGTTCCTTAGGTTCTTCTTCCTTTTCCTCCTCTTCTTCTTGCTCTTCTACAATTTTTTCTGCCTCAGTTTCTTCATTTGTTTCAATCTCGCTTGACTTTTCTGCAACTTCTTTATTACCATTTGTTTGCTCTTCTTTATCGTCCTCCTCTGCACTTTCATAGGTCTCTTCACTGCGAGAATTATTTTTTTCTTCTGATTTCTCTACTTGAGGTGTAGTTTTTCTTGGTGATTTTTCCTTCTGTTTCTCAGGGGTGGAAAACTTTTCTTTATTAATTTCATCTTCTTCTGCTTGAGCAACGGCAGGATTACTCTCCTCTTCTAAAGTTTCCAAAGAAGGTTCTGGTGCTTTTTTAACTGGAGATGGAGAGGGTGATCTTGTCATAGATCTAGTACGACGACTACGACGGCCAGGAGTTCCAGGGGATGGAGGAACACCGGCTGTTCAAAAAGATTAGAAATGTGTTATTAAATAAAATAAATTTTAGTTTTTTCTTAGAAGTTTGTAAATGTAAGTTTAGATTTATGATTAATTTGCCATGTATTTATGATTAATTTGCCATGTATCTGCTAACTTTGCAGTCTAACTAGTCTAGACTTTTTTCACCCAGATTTTTTAAAAAAATATCAATGCGCATATGAGGGTAAATATGGCAATATTAATTTACCCTTCAGAAGAGGCAAATAATAAATCTTGGCAACTCTGTTAAAAAATCTTTAATATTACACCTATGTATCAGTGATTACTTAATTTTATGCATATATCGAAAACAAAATGTACTTTACAGTACATAAAAGTACCAATTTCATTGCTTTTGAAGTTACAAAGAATTTGTTGCCGTTAAACCAATATTGTTTTCTATTAAAGATAGCTATGTTGCTTTAGAAATGTAGCTTTGGAGATTATGAAAATATAGAATACAAAAAGAAATATAATTTGTACCAAGTCATGATAGTACCATGGTATATATACCAACAAAATGTACCAAAGTACAATTGTCGGATGTTTGACATCCCTGCTATGTATCTTTTAACCATCAACGGAAATAATTTTTTTTATAGAATGAATTGCAAGTTTATGGAATTAGGATTTTTGATCTAAATATATAGGAAAATCGCACTTACCGCCTTCTAAATGAGCGCGCAAACGCTCAACTAATACTGCCTTAACACCTTTGGTATCCAGGCCACGCGTCTGCAACTCATTACGCAGATCGACCACCTTCATTTTGTCCAGACTTGCCAAGTCCATATTGGATGACCATTAATTTCTTTAACACTTATGAAATAGCACAAATAGTAAAAATCTAGACTTAATAAGTTCTTTTTTATAATCAAAACCAAACTTAGGAATCTTTTTTATTGGCGACACCGCATGTGAAAATTTTTTTGTTGTAAAAAAACCCGACACATACAAACAAAATTTTCCTGGTATTCAGCGCTTGGCTTTTTTCTTCTTCAATCTTTAAACGTTTATTTGCCCAAATAATTGTAAAATTATTTACTTTTATAATTTTTCTTACAATTATGTTTATGATTTTATTGTTTATGTGCAAAAATTTTCCATTTATTTGCACAATTTTCCTGTTTTTTTACACAGAATCTTTTCCCGCGATGTGTTGTTTAGTAAATGAACGCGACGATACAAATTTTTTTTCGTCAAAACCAACGAGTATTCTTTTTACTCGTCTAGTGAAAAAAAATGGCGGCTGTTGCACCCAGGGTTGTATTTTTGACATACCTAGGGATGGGAGTTTTTTCAAGAAATCGGAATTGATTAACGGTTTTATAGCATTTACACTTAAACAATAATTACGTAATTCATTATCTGATATACTTGCGTCAATTAATCCGTTCACAATATCATATTCGTAATCCTTTTTTGAAATTTGTTCTTTCATTGCTTACATATTTGTTTATGTTTGTCTTTCTATTTTTTTTTCTGTGTAGAATATAAAAATAGAAAGAAATATATATCATTATCCTCAATTAATCTTCTGCTTATCACAATTCCTTTAATAACTTCTTTTTTAAATTTAGTTAGGTTTACTTCTTGTCAATTTGTTTATGTTTATATTTCCTTTTACTTAACAGCTGCTTTTGACAAATATCCGATAAAATTAGGGATGACACTACACTAATATATTCGTCATTTGCATGTTATTTCAGATTGAATTACGTACAAATACAATTTTGTATGGAGAGTTGTGTAACTGTAATTATGTAACTTTGTTTAATTTTGCCGCTAAATTTTATGCTTAAAATGGAAAGAAAATATAAGCAGAAAGAAAAATATATCATTATCCTCAATTGATTTTGCTGACTCCAATAATCTTCAGCTCATCACAATTCTTTTAATAATTACTTGTTTAACTTATTTTTTTATAATTTGGTTTCCACTGCGTTTTTGGTTCAGTTTACTTTTTGCCAATTTGTTTACGTTTACATTACTGATGACACTAATATCTTCGTCATTTGCATTTTAATTCAGATTGAATTTTACACAAATATGGTAATTCGCTCTCAAAATTTTGTATGGGAAATTATGTATATAATTGAAAATAAAACTGGGCGTTGAATTACAAAAAGAGTGAGAACGTGGAATTAATTTCATTTGACTTAAAGTTTTAAGATTGATGTCAGTCCAACATTTTTGTACTTTCCAATTCTAAAAAAAACATACAATTTTATTGTACGACAAAATTGGGTTTGAAATAAGTTGTCAAGCAAATCTAGTATTTTCTATATAAAAGTTTTGTTAGTGATTAACACAAATATTTTGTAAACAAAAACGCTTATAAGTTTCTATATATAAGAATAGCAACTCTGCCTTTAACATTATACATTCTAAAATGTGCCTCTTTTTCGCAACTGTTCACGAGTAGTCGAGTATTCTCATATAATAAACGCAGTTACAAATTTTTGCTTCAGATTTTCTTCATTCGTGAACAAAAAACTTAAAAAAAATACCAAAATTTACTTTAAAAATATTTATAAAGTGCTTAATCCAACTTATAACAAAAATATTACATAAAATAGTGAAAATAGTATATAAGTAATGTAAAAAATGATTCTATATAAAAAGAATGAATGAATGGCCTGTGAGAAAAATGTATTGAGTGTTTAAAAGTAACCACTACAGCAGCACTATGCTGGGTCTCTTGTTATATCAAAAGCAAATAGACGAAAAAAATTATCTTTTGTTTGTATATAAAAAATTATTTAAAGCAAAGTGTTAGAAAAAACATTAATTAATTGGCAAATAGTTGTCAAAAATAAAGTGCAACAAAAAAATGAATAAACAGATGTGCATTTTAATAATATTAAATAATGAAAAATGTATGTGAGATATGAAAAAAATGAAAGAAATATGAAAGGTTGTAAAAAAGGAACAAGTGAAATAAGTGACAAAGAAGAGGTAGATAGAGTGAGAAACAATTTTGTAATTGTTGTTGTTGTAATTGTTAAAGCAAAACGCAAAACAAGCGAATACAAAAGAAAAATAGTTAAATATAGTAATGCCAGACTTACAAAAAAGGGATCCATTATTATTTAAGTGCTTTTTAGAGCTTGTAAGAGCATTTGCTTTCTAAATTAAATACAATCAAATAAGAAAGTATAGTTTTATTTTCGCGTATATAACAGTTATTTTAAACTGAAAGTTTTAAGGATGTATTTTTAAAACAATACATAATAAATTAATCATAAACCATGACTTTGTTTAATTTATATTTTTGGATTTTATAGAAAATACACTGAAAAACATAAGGAACATTCAAAAAGGTTAATTTTTAAAGGAACTGTTTGCTATTGCCTTTCCACTGGCGAAGTTCCGGACAGTTGGATAGTTTTACCTCCCGTGATACAAAGGCCATTATTGTTTTAATACAATTCAAGTGCCTTTTTTTCGATAGTACCATGCTGCCAAGTCTTTCCTGAAATGTTTAAACACTCAGTGCTGTCTCAGAAGCAATAAAATTCCTCCTTGTAGTCATTCTGTTATATTAAATTCAGCATTGATCATGACTGATGGCACAATTGTTTTCCAGTAGTCTTTTTAAACATTGCCTCGTTCATCAGCAAGTTAAAAAATATTGTTCCGGATCTTGTTTTAAGTTTACCAGCACGAAATTTTGCTTCTAATTTCTTAATCGAATTGCATTCCGGAACTTTCCGAACATTATATAATTTAAGTACAGCATAAGTGTAAGGTCTTTGAACCTTTCAAGTTAAACGACTTCTTTTGTTTTGCCAATATCTGTTGGATCTTTTTTTCTTCCTGATCCAGACTTCTTTTTAAACATTCAGGTATTATATCGTTTAATTTCATCAAATATTATCAATATTCAGTTGTTTTTCGCTACTTTTGAAAAAGTTTTAATTATAATTAGCCGGAGGCTATTTTAAACAAAATAGCAATTGAAAATTGTTTAAAAATAAGTTTCGGGCATTTTGTATCTACAAAACTTATTTTATAGATTATATTAGGTTATATATTTATCAACTAAAACCGCAATTTTTGCAATCAGCGTTTTTTCCCATTTCATTTACAATTATATGGCATCACTGTAAGGAATATTTTTTTTACAAAAGTAGTAGAATATCAAGTTAAAAAAGAAGGAAAAACTATTACCAACTGAAAAAGAAAACCTAAAATGGTAATTCGGCAATACTAATGTTCGTAAGAAAAATTATATATGTAAAATTTATATAAAAGAAGAAAGAACTTATAATTTATGACGGCGAAAAAATAAATTTAACAAGAATTTTAATTAAGCAACAAACTTTAACATTTTCCAGTTGTGTACTATTTGTTATTTATGTACATAAATAATTGATTGAACAGATTAAAAATAGTAAAAAAGCAATTGAAAATATATTCTTCATATAAAAATATTATTCTCAAACATCATCAACATCATCGTATGGTCAGACCTCAGGATAAGAAGGCAAGAAACTCACGAAATATACACGATAATTATGAACAGGTAAATTTAAGAATCCTAAAAAAATCAATGTGTTTCTTCATTTTTCTCGCGTTAACTAATTTTAATGAGAAATGCAAAGTTCTTTTAATTTCCTTGACATTTAATTTCTATTTCCACATTCACATATTTGCAGAAATAGAAAACAATATTCGACAATGTTTTCTAAAACATTTATTGAATTGTCCGAAAGTCAAATGTATCAAATACAACTTCAACTTTATTAGGGTCTGGCAGGTACAAACAATGTTTTCGCCCATCGAAGGCTGAGAGCAAACAACTGCATTTGTGTCAGCCAGCGAACCAGCCATTAAGTCAGTCCTTTAGCAACACAACAACAGCAGCAGGCTCATCGAAAGGACAAAATAATGAAAACGGAAATTTTCGATTTAGAGACTGCTGTTACAAAAAAATCAACAATTAAAACATCGGGAATATTTTTTAGTAATTCACAACAACATATAACAACGAATTCAAATGCAAGTGGCTCTAGACCACAACAACAACAGCAGCAACAAATCTATAGTAAAACAGCTGATTTGAGTAGATATTTTACGGTATTTAGTAGTGGTGGTAACATGGAAGCCACTACTACCCACATTAATCTTATCGATGATGAAGATGAAAAAGATCCTTTAGCTTTGGATACCTCATCGGGTGAGCGCAGTTCTACTGAAGACTCATTAGGTAGTGCACCCTCAACTTCAAAGCATTCCCACAGCTTAAGGTAAAAAATATTTTCTTAATTTATTTTTCTTAATTTATATTTATATATAATATTTATTCTTTCGTAATTGATTTTTCAGAAGACATGTGCCTCGTATTATCGTTAAACCTATACTACCCGATAAGAAACAATCAACAACGGGTTCCACGGCCATTAATGCTAGTGGTAGCTCACCCTCGTCTTCATCATCGTCGTCTGCTGCTTCGATGCAGGCAAATTGCAGTCCATCGACTGGTAGAACCAGCAGTAGTAGACGTATTCAACAACAGCAACAGGCTAAACAGGCTGCATTGGCGGCTGCAGCAGCAGCAGCTGCGGCGGCGGCAGCAGCTTCGGCTGCAGCCAATGCTGTTACGACTACCGCCATTACTCAGGCCTCTACTATGCGTGAGGTCTTAGCTTCTATACCCGGTTTTAGCATAAAGCCCCGCCGAAGATCATCAAAGAAAATATCAACTGCCGCTCAAATAGAACAGACCAAAGATGGTAAAATTGATCTGGAAACACCCGATTCGATATTAGCATCGACAAATCTGCGTGCACTGCTTAATAAACAAACGTTTTCTTTGCTCCCACCTCTGTACCAGTATAATCTAATACAATTGCTGCCCAGTGTCGATCGCGAGACCGTTGGAATGGATCAAAAATGCCCTACTGCAAATAGCATACCCACAGAGGCTATAATATTGGGTCCCTCAAGTCTTAACAACGAATTTTTTGCACGAGCATGTCTGGAGTGGCGCGAACGCCTCAGCGAGGGTGAATTTACGCCAGAAAATCAAATGAAACTGAAAACTGAGGCGGAACGTGAAAAGAATAAGTTAGATCCTTGGAAATTAAAACATTTTGAACCAATATGGGGTGAAAAGTCATTTAATCGTGCCAGTAGTAGTCATACAGCCTCAAAATCGGAATTGGCTGATGTCTGCATAAATAATAAAGTGAAAATGGAAAACGTAAAAATGGAGACATCCTCCACGTGTACTATAGTTGTAACTCAATCCACAACAATCTCAACGACAACTGCAGCAGCGATAACAACAAAAACTACCACAGTTGCAGCTGTGGCATCATCATCTTCAACTAGAACTGCTGCATCAACCTCTAGTGCCTCGAATTATGTTAAAACCGAAGCATTATCCTCAAATTCTCCCACTATATCGTTAAACTCCTCCTCTACAAATTCGTCTTCATGTTCATTGGATGAACTAGAAGCCGTTGGTAATACACTAATGGAAAAACAACACGCTAACAGTTCTCCCAATGAGCACAAAAACAAATTTAAGCAGGAAGACGACGAAGACGATGATGACGAAGTGGAATGTATTGAAACGACGATAACACCAACATTATCATCAAACATTATTACATTGAAACAAGAAAATTATGATCAAAAGACTGAAAGCAAACATGAAAATGTAAGTAAATTATTCAAATTATCTTTTTTTATTGTTTTCCTAAATACGACTGATTATTCCCCAAGTTATTATTAAATTGTTATTTATTTATAATATAATAATACTATTTTGAGATAATGTCAAAATAATTATATAAAATACATTATAATCTAATTATTAGTGATACATCAATGTCCTATATAGAGTATATTGTGTATTTATCAGATTATGAATTATTTTGAATCCGTTTTCGAATTAAATTTATCTTTTTACCGCCTAGTATAAGAAAGGAATGGAAGAAGATGATAGAATACTACCAGATCTACCAACTTCATCTGTGAATGTCAATAAGTTAGTGCAAGAAAATCAAAGACGTGGTACTAAACGTTCATCTAATAGCCCCACAGATGGCAAAATTTGCGCTGATGTTTTTATTTCTACTGTCAATGACGAAGAGAATAACGCATACGATGAGAGTATAACAGAAAATGTTCCTACTGAAGTGAATAGTTTGAATAGTAGTAGTGACGATGTCATTTGTCTCGATGGTCCTACTGCAAGTAAAAAATCGAAAATTGAAAATAGGGAAAACAGCATCAGTGGAAGTGGGACTAGTAGTAGTAATAGTATTTGTCAAATAGATGCTACAAATGTAATTGATGACGATGATGTGGAAGAGGATGTCATGGCTCCCCCTAATTCAAATACGCCTCAGTACCTAGATGCAGAAATTAAAAGATCGGCTATTACGATGACTTTGACAATGAATAAAGAACAACATGAATATGTTGTTAATAACTCCTCTAATTCTAATTCCAATTCCAATTCAAATTCTAATTCTGCCAATAATTCCTGCTCCTCTTCACCGCCTCCTCCTCCTCCAATGTCAGCAACAATATCAACTGTTAACAGTACCTGTGATAGTAATCTACCCTATGCAATGGAAATGATGGGTAGTAATGAAACAACAACAAATATAAGAGATCAACAGCAGCAACTACATACACAAGATCAACAAACATATACTCATACAACAACAAACGATATTGAACATCAGCTTCAACAACACCAGCAACATGAAACTATGATTTTGAATAACGCATTGCAGCTGGATAACTGCAATGATCAATTGTTACATAATCCTTATAATAACAATAATAATATAGACCAAGATGAAGATGATGTTATAGAACAAAAGTTTAATGATGCTGAAAACTATGTTTTAGAATCTGGAGAGGTTAGCACAGATGATAGCGGCAATGGTAAGTCTATTTTAAATCTTAAGTTACATGTTTATGGTATAACAAAAAGCTATTAACAATCATCATTTCTCCTAATTTCGTACTAACATTTATTTGCTTAAACACTTCTTCTCCTTTTCCAAGATTCTTCCAAACTTGCCAAAAATAATTTTCACTCTGTAGCCACCGCAACTACTGTAGCATCAACAGATGTTGTGACCACTGCTCCCACCATCAACACAGATAGTGTTGTAAATTCAGCAGATTTTTTATTTACTAACTCTCTAGATCATGGTAAGCTTATCTATGGCCTAAAAAAGTTTGTTAAATCTTGTAAATAACTATTTTCTAATTTTTATTTTAAAGAGCAAGTTAATTTCATTATATGCACTACGATACATTTTTTGATATTGTTTTTTTAATTTAGCTAAATTTTATTTCATGAATTGAAATATTTTTTTTTTGTTATAAAGAAAATGAATTTTTTATTATTTATAATTAAAGTATACAAATGTTAAAATTTTAAAAATACAAAAAAGGGTGTAATGATAATTAAATAATTAAGTGATGTGATAAAATTTCATATCTGAATATGAAGTCACATCAACTTCAAAGTCCTATATTTTTAGCCTGATGATATTCACCATAAAATAATGTCAATTTTACTACTTATTTTTATTATTTTGAACATTTAATTCCTATTAAATCTACATTATTAGTAACAAAATATTTTTCCGTAGAAAAATATACAATATTATAATGAAACTTCCATAATGGCTATAGGTCCAATTGACAAGAAAGTTTAAAAATGAGGACTATTAAAATATATTATTTAGATATTTGCCCATGGTCTGAAAGACAGGCTTCTCTAAACTTTTGTACCATTTACTTTTTGATAATTTAATTATTCATTTACCCATGTATGTTTTTCATATTCATTTGTTTTTGTGTTTGTCCTATCGTATGTATTCGTTTTAAAATGTTTGTCCTACTAACATTCTATAAAAATCTTAGTAGGTATGCTAAATCCTCCTACCATACGAATATCCCTACTCCCTTTCCTTTAATGTTGGTTTTGTGAAAATGTTTAAATGTTAATACATAAAATTGTTTTAAGAGATTCAATCTAAAACAAAGTCCAACATCTAGAACAAAATCCAAGATCCCAAAACATAAAACTTTTATTAAGACGACGCAGTAAGTTGAAATAGCTCATAAACACTTTTACATAAAACGCTTTAATAAAACGCTAAATTTATAAATTTAATAAACAAATGAAATCTAAAAAATTCTAATGACCTATTTTTGCTTGGTGTATTCTTCTTGGAATATAGTGATTGCTGCCCATGATCAACACTGCGGAATTAATAACAATAGCGGCAGCAGCAATAACAATCTAATGACGATGTCATCAAGCTTACAACAGGCAACGACATCTTCCTTATCATCTTCTTCATCTTCCTCTGCCTCATCACCATTGACTTCGACGACATTGTCTTCATCATCCTCCTCATCAAACTCGGCGACAACTACTTTGGATAATGTGAAACCTTTGGTAACTTCGGTGGTGTCGTTGACCGGGTCATCTCTGGCAAAGGAACAAAGTCTACCAATGGAGGCAACAGCTAGTGAAATATTTCATCATTTGCAGCATGATTGGAACTTTGGAGGTATAAAACTTGATAACAACCAACCGGCGGCACAAGCGATGGTATTAGAGAATGATGAACAACCCATGACGAGTAGTTATTGCAGTATGTTGCATCAGGAAGATATGGGTAGTGGTGTTGGCAGTTCTGGTTCTATAGCCACGGAGATTGTACAAGATGATAGTCACACAACTGGGGGAGACTGTATACTTCAGGAGGCAGTTGCTGATTTAATTGATGATAACAGTGTTGAAGATAATAATGTTAATGAAGCAGGGGCAGAAGAAGATGAGGAAGACATGGATGATAATGATGCTGTACGGGATATTGTCGATGAGCTTCAACAACAACATGAACAAATAATGCAATTACAGCAGCAGCAGCAGCAACAACAACAACAGCATCAGTTGCATCAAGTTGAAATACCAGAGCATTTTCAGCCACTGGATTCTCATCATCGTCATCAGCAACAACTGGTTCAACATCAGCAACAATTGCAGCAGCTGGATCAGCATCTACACAATAATCATAATTCCCATCTGAATGAATATGTGGGAGATGTATGTATAAACTTTGTAATCATTTTTTTTAATAAACAAAACTAAATAAAATTGTTTTTTAGCTGACCTCATCCGAGATTATACCTGATGTGCCCATGTCTATTACAGAAATGGAGGTAACCAGCACAGTTTTAACAAATACAAATTCCAATGATAGCACGAATGATGTAAGCATGTGCAGCAGCTCCAGTAGTACAGGAAGTCTGACAGCTTCAAATATGGTTCCCTCGTCTATAGCTCAGCTACAACAACAGCACCAGCAGCAACAGCCACAAATTCATCAGCAGTCGCATCACACACAGGCACAGCAGCATCAACAGCAGCCAATTCAATCCAATACCCAAGCAATAACTAATGCCACAACACAGCAACGACAAATATTAGTTGATTCTAATGGACAAATTATTGGTAATTTTCTAGTGCAACATCAGCCAACAACACAACATCATCAAACACAAGCTGCTGCACAGCATCATATACAGAATCAACAGCAACATCAGCAGCAACAATTACTGCAACAGGCTGCTCAGCAGTTCACATTTCAACAACAACACCAGAGTCAAACAACACCAACACAACAAACTAGTTCTGTGGCTGCCTTACAACAAAACACAGTAGCATTTGCGGCTGCAGCTGCGGCTGCTAGGCAGCAACAGAGACAACAACTGGCTCAAAAAATGTTGCCACTGGTTAGAAAAACATTTGAACATCAAATGAACACGAACGGGGCTCAACATTTTATAGCCCATAGTCCGACAGCTATGGCTCAAACGCAACAGCCAACAACACATCTAGAACAAGCTCAGCAACAAATACAACAATTTAGCTTGCCCACTCAACAGCAGCAACAACAGGTACAGCGAACTTTTCTGGCTAATTCAACAGCACAAGCAAATAACAATAGTCTAACGGCAACATCAAATAACCTGCTGGCAGCTTCCCAACAACACCAACAATTGCAATTGCAACAACAATTGCAACAGTTACAACAACAGCATCATTTAAATACATTTCAAAATGTAAATAATCAACCACAACAGCCTCATACACACGCAGCTCTCCAACAGCAGCAGCCACAACATCAACAACTATCAACACATCAAACACAACAGCAAACACACAATCCCTTAACCCCCAAATTCATTTCAAAACAATTGAGTATTATTTCAATGCCTTCACGAAGTTCCACAACAGCAATCCCAGGAAGTATTGCCGCTGCCTCCACAACAGTTGCCATTCCGTCCACTGCCGTAGTGGCTGCAGCAGCCGCCGCCTCAAATGCTGCTACCATGTATAATAGCAGTAGTACCAGTAGCAATAATATGAATGTTCTTAAAACAGCCTTACCTATATCTGGAGTGCCTACTACAATTGCTCAGCAAAGGCCAACAGCTAAATCCACGACAGGAAAGGGACGTAAGTCAACAGCAAATAAACTACCACCTGGAGCGGTTAATCTAGAGCGAAGCTATCAAATTTGTCAAGCCGTGATCCAAAATAGTCCTAATCGTGAAAATCTCAAGGCTCAATTAAGACCACCAGCTGCGCTCTTAAGTCAGCAGCAGCAACAATTACAACAGCAACAAAAACAACACCATCATCAGCAGCAGCAACAACAGCAGCAAATTATTCAAACAAATACAGCTTTAGCGAAAACTATGCCAGTGCCGGTATCTGTCGCCACATCAGTGGCGAATTTAATAAAAACCCAAGATGATGTCGTTATGAATAGTGCAACTACAAATAACACTGCATCAACGGGAATGCCAGCCAATATCATGGGAGTAGGAAGGCCAGGGGTTTATAAGGTAAATATTTGAATGTACATATTATTAACAAGAACAACATTTAAAATAATTTAATATTTTTTATTGAAGGTTATTGGCCCTCGCATGGGTTTTCCACGTAAAAAATACGTTCAACGTAAGTCATCACCCACCCTAATACGACATATTTTCGCCAACCAAGGTTCTGCCGTACTGCAAAACGCTAATGTCACAACAGCTGGTGCTGTGACAACAGCGCCTGCAGGTATTGGCACTGTGGGTGTCGGTGTTGGCCAAAAGGTGACAATAATGCAACAACCTTGTGTTTCTCCGGGCCAACCACAGCAGCAAGCTCCACAGCATCTAACACACGTTCAAGCTACCCACGATATACATCACAACGGCAACGGTCAGTATGTACTAGTACATCGGGCCAATGTTGGTGCTGCCGATAATCAGGCACCTCGTGCTTCCAGCGCTCCACCAGTTCCTCAAAATCAGGTTTGTATGAAGCGCTTAAAAGCCAATTCTTAAGAGAATTATTGTTTCATTTACCTAAACAGAATCAATTACATGGTATGAATGGTATTTCTATAACAGGACGCGGGCGTCCTGCTTCAGTGGATGTAGATTTGTTTAACACTCTACAAGATATGCACAATAATACAGCCATTTGTAATCCGACTGCAACAACAACTAATGCCACCACTACCACACAAATTGTTAGACGTAATGTGGCAACGGGTAAGTGATATTCATTTGTTTTTTCTCATTTTAGTTTGCCTTAATAATTTTCAAATATTTCTTGTCTTCTTTTTAGGGAATATCTACATAGAGGGCTTAGGTGACACAACAGCTACTGGCCTCGTAGATGGAAGCGGTAATTACGTAGTCACTACTTCACCTGTGCATGCTACACCGTCTGCGGCGGCTGCAGGTGTGGCTGGTCTTCTAGCTGGTGGTGGTATTAGTGGCAGTGGTATTGTAGGCTTACGACCACAACAACAACATCATCATCATCAACATCTCGATAGTGGTAGCAGTAACAGTAGTAGTAGTTGTCACAGCGGTGGTAGTGGCAATAGTCCAACTAACACAGCAGATGCAAATAATTGTGCCTGTTCCTTAAATGCCATGGTAATTTGCCAACAATGTGGAGCCTTTTGTCATGATGATTGTATTAGTTCTTCAAAATTATGTGTTTCATGTGTGATAAGATGAATTATTGATGGCAGTAGCAAAGATGGTGATGTGAAAACTACAAAATGACACAAGTCCAGAAAACAGTATTCGCTCACATAAATAGTGTACGTGTAATTTGTAAAATACTACGTTAATTAAACGCATTGCGAATCGTTAAACTTATAAAGCACTCAGAATTTCAAATATCATATTTTTTCCCCCGATTAAAACACATTTCCATTTGAGATCATTATTGTATGTATGTATTTTCATATTGTTTTTTGTCGAATTTTAAAATTTTGTTTTATTTTTATATAAAAATAGCCATTACGCCCCAAAAACAGTTTAAATAGTTTGAAAATTCCAATTGTGTGCACAAAAATTTTATTAGTGAATAATTTGTTCAAAATTTAAAAGAATCATTGTACATTGAATCACATTCATGAAGGTTTTTATATTGAAGACAGTTTTTTGATGTCGTATTTGTGACTACAACAGATTGTGGAATGAATTCCGTATTAGGCTTCTACAGAAAAAGAAAAAAATCGAAAAGAAGCTATGTATAACCATTCCGATCGGAATGTAAAAACGGAATTAACCATTCCGAATGGTATGTCTGCCTGATAAAATAGGTCTTTCTGTAAAACCTAAATATTTTACAATACAGAGAATACTTAAAATTTCTTAAACGTTATAAAACGTTAAACATCTAGTTCTAGGTCTACTTGACATATATTTCTAATCATTTTTTTTTAACTTTTTAATATTTTTGTTAGAATCTTGTTATAAAATTCACCAGAATCTGTGGTATTTCAAATTTTATTGAACTCGTCATTAATACGTATCGCTAAATTTTGTGACTATGAAACATTTATCCTAGATTGAAAACAATATTTTACTTTTGTAGTCGCAACTTTGACATCAAGCGTATAATATGAGTGATTGTATATAACTAATTAAACTTTCAAATAATTATTTGACTTGTTAATAACTTTATTGTCTTTCTATGAGCAATTTAAGAAAATAAATTGAGCGTATTAAAATTCTCATTCAGTTTGTAACGAAAAAAATATATATTTTAGATAATTAAGGGGCTCGAATTTTTCTTTTTAATTTAGTTATACTTTTAATTCTTTATTTAAATTCACAAAAACATTGAGTAACTTGTATATACACATTTGTATTTTTAAGCTCATAATTTTAAATGCAAATATTTGTTTGTTATATTATTTTTTTAATTATTAATTTTAATTTTATAATTAAAAAAAATTAGTTTATGTAATTTGCAAATATTTTATAAATATAAATATATTTTTATATAGAACTTAAGAACTTTTTCAAATGGTTAAGTTAAATAGGAAGAGTTGTATTATGTTTAAAATTAAATTATAAATGCTATGATAACAAAAAAATAAAAAAATTAATTAGAACACACAAAAATTAAACACATTCACACACTATTAACTACAAAAGAAAAGAAATTAAAAAAACATTAAGTATGTTCATAAAGGTTTGATAAAAACATACCTTAGTTATTATATTAATGAAAAAACAAACAAATAAAATTATAAACAAAATATTATATATATTAATGAAAAACAAAATTAAAATCAAGTAAAAATAACAGTTTTTGCTCTTAGATGCACTCACCGCGCATAAAATTATGAATAATAATTATTATACGAATTAAATGAAAACAAAAAATGATTATCATTCAATAAAAATACATTTAATAATAATAAAAATTAAAAGAAAATTATTTTTAAAATTTTCTAGATGATTTATTTGATATAATAGTTGTGCTAAAGAGTTCATAAACCTAACGCTACTGATATGCTTTTTATACGCTTCACCACCATAGGTGGAAAGGGTATTATACGTTTGTGCTGATGTATGTAACGCATAAAAATATTGGTCTTAGTATACCAATAGACTTAGAATCACTTCCTGAGTTGTTGAACCCCCCATGTAAACCATGGCCATGTTCATGGCTATTGAAATTCGTCAAAATCAGTTTATTAATTATGGTACCTCCCATAGGTACCACTTCCCAGAATTGATATTTTCGCCACAAATCTCAATATTTTTTCATGAAATTTAAGACTGCTTTTGTAAACCAAAATCGTATCATAAATTCATCAACCGCGAAAATTTAACCATTCAAATTAAGAAGGGGAAAAGCTGTCAACACCAATCTTTTTTGAATTTATCAATGATATCAAAAAGCTAGTTTATCCGGTATGTGATGGAAATCGATCGATTTTAAGTATATTTTTGAGATAATTTTCGGTTATTTTTCCAAAGAAATGAAAATTTGGGCTTTAATCCTTTTGACTGATAACTCAGGATCGATTTCCATCAATTTACTTATGTAAAACTTTTTAATTAAATTTTTGATGTCCCGCATATATGGTAAAAATTAAAATGGTATAATCGTTGTACTACCCTCGAAGGCTGAATTTTAAAAGCAATGTTATAAAATTTGTATGTCAAGCGCTATTTAATTATTAGCTCACCTGTTTGTTAAGTTATTTCACACCCTGAAAATGTTACTAGACAATTTTAGAAGTACATTTTATGTAAAATGTGTTTTATCTTTTATTTACATGATTTTATTAAAACAAACTAAAAATTTCTTATTAATTAAAATTCAATTGTTTTTAAAATATTTTCAATAATTGTTTCCACTTCGGCCATAGCTCCATTACCGGTATCGCTGCACATTAATGTTTTTGATATTGTTGGTACTTCCCGATAGCCCCAGGATTTAAGTTTTGTTATGTGCTCTTTCGTTATGGGATGATCAAACATGCGGGTATTCATAGCGGGACAGAAAAGCAGGGGTTTCTTAATATCCCAAGCGCGAACAACACAAAGGAACAGATTATCGCAAAGACCCTAAAATGTTGTATTAGAAAAAATACTTTTATAAGTCATTTTACAAATACCGCGTCATAAAGACGGTATTTCCGTAAAATTTTACGGAAACACGACTTTCAATATACGGCAGACAATACAAAGGAAGATGATTTGTTTTTCCAAAAATGAGTTTACTTTTACTTGAGTGATAACCTCTTGTCCCTTTGTTTTTATTTTTTGTAATCCCTAACAACACATTTTTCAAATATCAAAATACGTTGCCTATTTACAGATAAAATGCCTTGGATAAAATAACAAATAATTACTAACCATTGCCATTTTTGCCATTGAATTAGCACTCAAGGGTGATATTACCAACATATCTGCCCATTTACCCAAGTCAATATGCAGCACAGGGTCACCACGTTTATTCCAAGCCTTCCACTCACACTCATCATCTAATATTTCTAAACCCTTAGGTAAAGTGGGAATGTCAATGAAATGTTTGGCATGTTCTGTTACAATAACTTTTAACTGAAAGATATAGAAAAAAACAAATATACAAGTACCGCTTAGAATTTGATATATTGATACGTACATTAAATTCACTTTGCTGCAGTTTTTCCACGAGCACAGGCAATTTAATGGTGGCCACGCTACCGGTACAAGCTATTAAAATATTTTTGTTTGACATATTTAAATTGATTTGGTATCTTTCGATCGGAAAATAAAAAAATGCTATTGTTGTGGTGTATTCGGTTTTTTATCTTTATCCTTTTCGTTAAAACCCAATTTTGACCATTCAACTTGTTCCATTAACTGGTTCTTCATGCGACAATCCAAATACTCTTGAGCTTCTTGCCGGCACTTGGAATTTTGATCATCACTTTTCCGTAAACAGCTCATATAAAGTAGATAATACTTTTTACATAAACTTTCGTGATCCAGTGGAAAACTGCCTTTTTCCGGAGGAGTTGGTGTAAACTTTTTCTGACTAAAAGTATGCGAAGTCATTTAAAATTAGATATGAAAATTGTGCAAGAATTTACAAAAGGGATGGTGGAAAAAACAAAAGCGAAAGAGTAATATCAGCTGTTCTGTAGGCGAATTTAATTATAAATTCGCCTTAGCTGATTATTAAGCAGTTTCAGTGTTGACAATGTTGACGTAAAAAAACAGCTAGAAATAATTTTGTTAACACTTAGCAAAAATTTTAAAATGCCGACTAGGAAATAGATAAGAAAAATTGTTTTGAAAAAAAAAAATTAATTATAAAGTAAAATCTCTTAACTAGAAACTTCAGCCTTTGATTCTGAAGCATAGGATAATGCACATGTTCAAATATATCCAGAAAACCTTATTCCCACCTAGAGTTACTTAGGCTACTAGTATGTCCTATCAAACTACATATTACAAGATGGCTGATAAAAGCTATTACAAAAAAAAACTTGTTCCATTTATAGATTGATCTTTAGACTTAACGAAAATGGAGAATTTACAATTTCTTGATGTAGCTTAATTCATCAGCCACCTTTTATTTGAATATAACTGACTCATTCAGCTGTAGCAGACTTCTACTGGCCATATTAATTTTATGAAAAGATTAACACAATGAATAGGATTAACACAATGAATTTGTTGTGATTTAGACCCTGTTAGTAAATGCATCACGCTTGATAATAAGCTAACTTTAGTCCTTTAATCCAATTTTTTTACGCCCAGTTCTTTATTACTAAACCAAAATAAAAAACAATTTATGTTTAATTAAGCTAATAAAGTGTTTTATTTATATGTTTATTAAATATATTTGAATCCACAGAGAAAAACTATTAAATATAGACCATCAAATAAACTTACTCGTATATGTTTAAATATTCGTTTTTAAATATTTTTTATTTGTTTGAAAATGTTTATTTTTCATTGTTTTATTTTTATTTATTTTTTAATATATTATGTATATTTTCAGTAATTAATAAATTAAAATTAATAAAGTACTTAAGAAGGGAGGGAAATAAAAAAAGTACTAAGGGCTTGTGGAGCAAATAAAAAAATGTACTTCCAAATATTTATTTGGAATCTAAAGATTTTATTGTTAAATCATCTATGTGATGATTGAGAAGAAGTTTTTCATTAAGTTTTAAGTTAATTTTAAAAACAAGTAAACAAAATATAAAATTTTCCAAAAGTTGGTCGGAGTTGCCGGGAACTTAAAGGAACGAACGAAAGTAAAAAAAAAAAAAAATATGAAAATTTGCAAACGGTGAATCACATTGAAAATTTAATAAGAGGTACACTTAAAATGAAATATTTGTATTTGCGTATTATATAAATAGAGACACTAAATACTAATTAACGAATAGTTTAGAAGAGATGGATGCAGATTACAGCTTTGCTTGGTAGTTGATGTTCGGGTTAATCCAACGCGTTTAAATTTTATAAATATATGTACAAAAAGATAATTTAAGGGGACAGGGAGAAACGATTTTTAACCATAAGAAAACAATACACCAACAATATGTTGATGTTCTTGCAACTGCATACAAGTACTAATTGATAACAAAAGTTTACATAATGGAACAAAGTCCCGATGTCTCATTGCCACACACCACTTTTTCTCGCTTCTTTAAGCTAGCTTTTTGGAGCGCTGGTTTCTGTTCATAAGTTATGGTTTCTTCCACAGGTGGCGGTGTGGCAGGTTTTGGGGCTGGTGTTGGCGCAGGTGCAGCTGATATAGGACGATTTATATGGGTGATTGTGGGAGCAGTGCTGCCGTAACTTCCAATGACTGAAATCGTACTTACACTGTTTTCACCTAACTCTCCAATTGAGTGCTCATCGTAGTCGCCTAATAAGCTACTGGATATGGAACTGATTGTTGTGCCACCACCACACAACACAGGTATGGTAGAAATGGTTGGTATTGGATTGGAAACTGAACTGACATGACCTAAACTATCTGTTACATTGATTGAATTAGACGACATCGTTGATGATGCTGTTGCGTTATTGTTACTACTACTAGTATTGCTACTTGTGTTTACAGTGTTCTTGGTTATATTTATTTTAATCTTATTAACTAAACTAGCCAAGGGCACAGTAGGAACGGGACCGGCAGCGGACAAATTGTGTTCGTCACCGGTATCTATATTACCATCCATTGAGATGTTTAAATCTACGCTGGGAGGTTCCATTAAAGATTCGATGTCTTCATTGTTTTGCACGGAGGAGGCTGCAGAAGCTGGTCTTTCGGGAATGGGTGATAAAGCTGCATTGGACGATTCTATTGTGTGAGTTTGGGTATCTTCTGTAAAGAAATAAAAATAATTGGAATTTATTTTCTTTATTAAAAACTCTTTATTAGAGAACAGCTCATGCAAGCGCAATTTTAAGTGTTTTCCGTTGCAAATACTGTGGACAACTGAGCTCTCGCTCACACACTCAAAAAGCTTTCTTTGATTTTAATCTATAACTTGATTTATAGTGTTTTATAAAACCATTTCAACTAGCACTACAAGACACTTAAAAACCAAAATTTAAAACCCTTGTAAGTGAACTTGTTGCAGTATTGTTCAACATACATACGTATATAATATATTTGTTATTCTTACCACTGCTGTTTATTGATATTTCTTCAGGAGCTTGAACTACTGTGCCTACTTCTTCAAACCCATCATCCTCATCTTCATCTTCATTGGGCTCTTCCTTTATTTTTACATTCATAAAGGACAGCTGTGAGGCATCGTCTTCTGGCAACTCCTTCTCAACATAAGTATCCAAATCCGTAAAGGGTATATGAGGTTCTTGTATTTCCACATCGGATTCAGTAGTTTCATTAAGTTCACCTTGACCTTCTTCTTCGTCAACATTACCCATATGCTCACGCGTTACATTAGCCGGCACATATTCATCCTCGTCATCGTCAACTATTTCGGTGACCGAAGGCTCTTCATTGGGCAAAACAATTACATCGTCGTCATCATCGTCATCCAACATGACAGGTGTATTTTCTTTGGGCGAATAATAAAAAGAAAAATTAGGAATGCTTAAATAAATTGAACCTTGCCTGGATATCAGACCCTTACTATGTACACAATTGTAATGTTAAATTATTTGTTTTTTAATGTTCTGTAACTTACTCTTCCCATCCTTATCATCTTCTTCCACTTTTATAGGCATATCGACTGCATTATCATCATCGATTTGAATAAGCGATATTTCATTATTTTCCGGAGCAGGTGTTTCATTCTCAACTTCACTTGGCTTAGGAGGATTAAGGGAAGCCTAAAATAATAATTTTTTTTTATAATAACAAATAATTTGATTCGGTTTAAACCTTTTTTACCTTATAATCTTCATAGCACAGAGGATGGTAGATTTTATCCTCGATTCTAATGGCGCTACGTAAATGCCATTCTTCCAGTTCATTGTCATAGTATTGCTCGAATTTCTCTTGACACATGTCACAAGCACGGTCGACATCATCCGCACCAGCTGGACAAGTAGGAATGGGTGAATTGGTAGAGCGTTGGTTAGATGTTTCGTCCATAGTCTCAGGATCAGTTTGTTGGGCATCGAAAAAGTTCTTTTCGCGTTCTTCCAGATCTTCAATTTCTTCATATTGTATCCAATCGTTTAGATCGTAATACCATTTGCGTGCATGAGCTTTACGTGACGAATCCCTTTCACGACGATTCTGTCGGAAATGCCAGTCCAAATGTTGACTATACTTTATCGTTTGTTCTGGAGGGAAACGAACACCGCAACTACTGCATTGCATGCCAGAAAATAGAGTTTCCACTATAGCAGCCTGGCGTGTTTTAATCGATTCTGGCTTGGATAGGTCTATTGGTTTAATGGGATCCATGTGTACTGATGGAGGCGGAGGAGCAACTTCTTCGACAGCATCAGATTCAGTAGAAGCCACAGCTGTGGCTTTTTCAGTTTCATTTGCTTTGGACTCTGCAGCTAGTGTGTTGCCAGATGGCGATGCGTTAACAGATGGCAAAATGCCACTTGCGCCTCCCAATATACCAGTGGATACTAATTTCTGGAATAATTCATCAATATTGATATTACTTAAGGCGGCAGCCGGCAGTAAAGGCACAGCAGCGGGAGCTGAATTTTTCTGCATTTCAACGGAATTTATTTCTTCTGATTTTGGTAGGAAAGTATTTGACATTTCAAGAGGTGTTTCATCTTTAACTGGTGGTTTAGTTTCAACGTATATCATATCTTTAATTTGCACCTTGCCCGCCACTACACCTTGAGGTAAGGCACCAAAACGTACAAAATATTTTTTTTTGCTACCCAAAAATAGACTCTTAGGTAAGCCACCATATTCTACACGTGTGGGTGTTCCATCTATGAGAACAGTTAAAAGACTATCGGCAAATTGTATGGTGTGTTCATGATCACCCAATTTAAATGTTTGAATACGGGCATCCAGGAACAAAGGTATGACGTTATGGGCATCGACGATCATGTTAATTTTTCCCACTACCAAGTCCCGACGCAAAGGACCAATATTTACTTGCGGTGGAGGGCCTTCGGCCTTTAACATATGCATTTTATTCCGTATGGGTACGGAAATGGAAGGACCTCCAAAATATATTTCATACCAGTGTTCGTCGATGTATAATTCACGGGAGGGAAAACCAAAACGTAAATTAAATGTTTCCCCATCCATTTGCACGGATTTGTAGCCATCATTAAATTGCAAAACAATAGGTTCGTTATTGTCAATACAAATGGCTCGCTGACCATTCTGAAAACCAATCTCTCGAGGTTGATCTACCTCCATGAAAACAATAGCCACCTGATCGTAGAAACGTATCTCTTTGGCTGCACCATCGATTGTTATGGTGCGCACCAGATCTTCTTGAGGGTTATCAATGGAATTGCAGGGTTTAGGGATAACTGGTGCTTGTGGAGGAGGAATATTACCACGTATTGGGCCCATGGGACCTTTGCCAAAATGTGGTGGTCCTTGAGGTGGAGGGCCATTCGTGTTGTTATTGCCACCACCCATTGGCCAGGGTTGTCGAACATTTTGAGGCACATTGCCACGGAATGAAGGCATACCAACGCGTTTGTTCGGAGCCATCAAAGGATTCCAAGGACGTTGAGGTCCTCCCGGGCCCATTGGCATATTTGTTGCGGGTGGTTCAATAACACGTTCACCCCACTTAGACACTTTCGGTCCACGTTTTTCTCTCTGTGATCTATTCGAACGCGTAGAAGGTGGTGCTGGTTCGTCGTTTGAATCCTGTTTCTCCTCTAAACGTGGTGATCCTTCAGTACCCCCCTCATTTTGTTGTGAATCATTATTATGGTTTTGCTCACCAGACATTTGTGCCTTATTCAATTTGGGTATACGTTTCTTTAATACAGCTTGCATTGCCACATTACGTTCAATGGAGTCATTAGAACCTTCATCGTTGTTTAGTTTTTGTTTGATGGCATTAATAGACTCCCTGCGTTTAGCTTCCTTCAGTTTATTGGTTTCATTTATAGACATAACAGTTTTTACATATTGTTTGTATTGATCTTGACTTATAGAATTGCTCTCCAAAAGCTCCTGAGCTTGGATAATCATGGTGCGTATTTTGGCATCATTCGCCTCCATGGTATCGTCATTCACTTGCAATTCGGACAATTTATTGCGATGATCAACGTCTCTTGTTAGTTTTTCTAGAATTGAATTTATTAAACATAAGTTTGTATTTTTTTCTTTTATTTTCACTGGGACTACTCACCTAATTTGGAAAGTTTATTTAATTTTGCAGTTTTAGCTAATTTTGCACGGACATCTTCGAGACTTGATTTACCCTTTGTGGGAGCGGTTTTATTAGTGTCAGTCTGAAATGGAGATATTGTTAAATTTGTGATGGTAAACTTTTAAGCGGAAACTAACCTTAAGATTATCCCAGTTTTCATTGCTTTCTCTGGGAATATCGGTGGACATATTAATGGATGGCGGAGGAGGAGGTACCTCATCTTGTACCGCTGAGACTGTAGTTAAAACGGGTGGTGGTATTAATTGTCTTAAATCTACATCTTCGGAGCCAAATAATCTGCAAATCATTTTAATATTTAAAGTAATGAAAATAATTAAAAAAAAAAAATAAAACAAAAGATTAAGAGAGAATTGTAAATACCACTAAGCAGGTAGTTGGAATTTAATTAAATTAATTTTTAGCCAATTTCATCTCTTGTAATTTAAATTTCTTGGCAACAATACTTACGCATCAATCTTAGCAGATTTACTCTTTTTAGCCAGAGGTTCTTCATCTTTGACTGGGGCCAAAGGTCTTTTCTTGCCATCCTCTTCTAGATCTTTACTTACTTGGCCGCATTCTTCCTGCTTAACAACCTCCGGCGTATCCTTTGATCCATCAACATTTGAACGATTAATGCTGGCTGTAGAGGCTCCCGCAGCTGTCGACGATATTGTTGCTGCTGTTGATGTTGTTGTTGCTGGTGATAGTATATTTTCTGTAGATTTTTCTAATTTATTAAAAATTTTTTGAATTTTAAACGACACTTTAGGTGATGATGTTGTCATTGCTACAATTTTAGCACTTTTCGCTGTTTCATATTCGTCTACATCTATAATCTGTGGCACCAAGACCGCCGCTGTTGTCGTCGGTGGTGTTAGATTAATGTTTGTAAATTTACTACTATTTTTTAAATCTAAATTTTGTTTTGTAGACAAAATTGAGGATGAGGGCGCGAATGTCATCGAGGAGTCAAAATCAAGAGTTGTTATCATTTTAGGCGAAGATATTTCAATATTGGGCCCCAAAACAAATTGTGATCTTAAATCTATGTCCATTAAACCTGTCACGGGCTCTGTCACGGATGCTGCTATTAATTACAGGGATTTTTGGATGTTTACAAAATTATGTTTTTCAAGTTAAATTAAAAAAAAATGAAGGAAAATTGAAAAAAGAGAGAACCGAAGAATTTAAGAAAATAAAAATCATAGGTGGTTTTATTGTAAGAATTATATAGTAAAAACTAATCCAAAAAGTTGCTTCTAATATAACTTTTGAAGATTCTCCCTCTTTGTCTTGTTTTATAAAATTGAATTTTTAAAATATTTTAATTTTACTTTTGTGTTTCTTAAAAAAAATAATAGCATTAAAAAAATTGTTTAATTAAAAAAAATGGTTTAAGCATATGAAAATTAGCTTAGCAAGAGCTACAATGCTAAATTATTGGCAACGGATTGTTTCTGGCAAATGAAAAACATTAGCCTAGTTCACAATCCGTTGCAAATGGTATAGCATCGTAGTATATGCAAATCGGTATAGCAAATAAAAAAAACATTTCTATTTTATTTCCATAGAAATGTTTTCATTTGTTATACCGTTATACAAATGCTATGATGGTAGCCATGTGAATACCACAATAAAAAAGGGCACCATTTTAATTGTGAAATCACCAGAGCGATATGATCCGAAACTCTTTATGTCGTAGACGTAGAGAATATGGTCCCACTTTGTACAGCAAGAAAAACAATGGATCTTTTGTGACATGCCTAAAAATCTCTGATAATTTTAGGTTTTCTAAGTAAATAAAAAAAAAAAATACGATTTTATAAAACAAGAATTGAATTTAACTTTGTCTAAATAACCATTCTTTAGATTTTAAATAGTTTACAACTTTTTACTTTTTAACGTAATTTTGCAAATAAGAATTTTGTTTTTAAAATAAATTGAATAATATTTTAGCAATCACTTATCACAAGAAAATCCCATGCATTAAACTTAAAAACTGCTATTAAAAGTTTCTTACAAAAAAACACCCTTTTTATAGAACAAATAGAAAAGTAACAAACAAAAAAAAAAAAAAAAACCGACAAAGTGCTTGTAGCATAAAATATAAATAAAAAAACATCATCACCAAAAATAAAATAAGAGCATAAATAAAAAAATAAAAATAAAACTATTAGCCCAGTTAACAATCCTTTGCAAATATTCTAGCGTAGTAGCACCAATGTATAGCATATTTTCATTTACTATACCTATTTGCTACGCTGGTGAAGTATTTAAAACGGATTTTTAACAGGGCTATTTTTTCTTTATATAAATTCTAAAACAAAAAAATAAGCAAATAATATTTCCATAAAAGAAAGTTTTTGAATACACAAGCGTTAAAAATATATATGTATTTCTTATTTTTAAGTACTTTTTTATTATTATTTATTATAGTTAATTTAATGTTGTAGTCTTTATTAACTACATAAGGCTCTTGCGTGCTTAGTTATGTAATCGAAGAACAAATATAAAAAAATTCTTAAAAATTTCGAAATCGCTGGTGTATTCAAAAACTTTATCAACAATATTCTACGATTTCTTTTTAATAAAAATGTTTGTTTTTAAGACATTATTCATTGATTGTTAAAAAATTTTGTGTTTTAGTTATTATTTTTCTTATTTATTTTTCGTTTCGTTTTTTTTTTTAATAATTTAAAATGAAAAAAGTCATAGAACTTAACATTTCTTACACATAGTGTTTTTTCTAAACTTTTTTTTAAATCACAGAAATCTTATCAGTCTTTTTGTTTATTTTTTTTTAAATTTTAAATTGTTATTAATTTTCTTAATTAATATTTTTAGAAATTTCATTTAGTTTTACAAACAATAAACCAAAGCCCCAAAGAGTTTAAACCAGTCAGCCAAGTATTTGATTGTTGGAGAATATCAATTAGCTTAAAATGTTTATGTTAGAAAAGGAATTAAAACAACGAAAATGGGCAAGTTTTAAAACAATTTATTTCGAGTTTTAAACTAAATTAATATAAAAAAAAATATTTTACTTAATTTTATAACTACAAAATGTATCAGTTAGGAATACGAGCCTTAGAACAACAAAGCAAAGTGAAACAGCAACCACCCAGCAAAAGTTTGTGCTTACTTGAAGGATTACTTTTAAGAGAAAAAAAAGTCAGACTAAAATTTCCGTTTCAATTTATGTATTTTATTCGAGAATTTATTTCATAATTGAATTTCAAAAACCTCGATTCTGTTATTACTTCCAGACTGCATACAAGTAAGCTTTTAACACAATAGAAGTTAACCAACCTAACTATTGCTTACAACTCCGAGTTATTTTTTATAGGATTCAAATTTAGGATCTACCTAAATTTGAATCCTATACAATTAAAGCCTTTAAATAGAATGCCTTAAAGAAAATATCCATCTTTAGCTAAAAACGAACGCCCTATTCCTGAAACCTAAAACTCTTTGGGCTTGGAAATAATTGTTTGGCATTAAAATTAAGTAGATTTTAACCATAATAATACTGACAATGATAATACTGTACAGAAGGAGACATTTCTTACTTTTGTCTAGATCTTTGTCGTTGGAGTTTGAAGTTACTGTCGAGGAAGGTTTTATTAAATCCTCCTTATTGTTGTTATTGCTGCTAGTATTAGTTTCTTGATCAGAATCTGTTATTCTAGGACGTTTATCGGGTGAAGTAATCATAGACGATGATGTCGATGAGGTCGAGGTACGTCTTAGATCAACATCACCAAAAGTTGTTCTAGAGTTTCTATCACTAGGAGAACGACTGCGTGATCTTGTTTTACTGCGTGATGTGTGTCGTGGTTTATCACTGTTTGAACGTTTCGAATCTCTTGACTTTGTGGGTGATGATGTGGGAGATGTTGATTTACGTTTAAATGCTGTCGACAAAGGAGCAATCTCAAAGGCATCTTTATCACACTTTGAGGATTGCTTGTTTGACGATTTGGAAAATCCCTTTTTGCGTTCTGTGTTGGTTGCAGATGAACCTGCAGAAGAAGATGATGATGTAGAACTTTTTGACTCGCTGCGTTTTCGCTCTCGATCACGCTCGCGTTCTTTATCGCGCTGAGAACTTTTACTAACACGACTAGGGCCAGACGAGCGGCTGCTGGAGGAAATGCGTGTAGGAGATTTATTACTTGTTTTGTGATTTCTATCATGTTTGACTTTGTCGTTATGCGTAGAGCGCATATTTTGTTGTTGTTGCAAAGATCTATCGCCATTTTGATTCTGTTGCATTTGCTGCTGCTGTTGTTGCTGCTGACGCTGCAATCGGGGATCTCTTTGTCTGACAGAATTTAACAAAGCCGAATTGACAGGATGTACTTTAGGTTTGGCAGCGTTTGTTGCTCCTGCACCCATTGCTCCAGGCATCATATTGTTTGCAAGCATTCCCTGTTTAACAGAATATTTGTTAAATTCGTTGTCAAATTAAAACTATATATATTTAAAAATATCACCTGCGCTTGTGGATTCATCATGCTCGGATGCAAATTAGGTCTAAAAACTCTAATATTAGGATGAAACATTGCAGGTCTCATGGCTGGATTTACAGCAATACTTGTAGGTCCTCCCATATAACCCGTTGGCATAAGGCCAGGCATCATTTGTGGTGGCATTGTAGGACCCCGTAAGCCAACATTTTGTAACGAATTAGCAGCAACCAAAGCTTCAACCGGTGGCATAACACCTTCGGCTGTTTTGGAGAATTGTTTTTCCTGTTCCTCTAAATGCTTTTTGGTAGCTTCTAATTCTAACTCTAGTTTACGTTTTTTTAGTTCTAACAATTCACGAGTTTTATCCTGTAAAATTTTCTCCATTTCTGTGGGTACAGCTTGGGCAGAATTTACCTAATTACACAAGATAAAAATATATAAATTACAATTTCTTGAATCTAAAATGTTGAAAACAAACTTACTTTTAAGAAGTTGGGATTAACATGTATTGAAGGTTGTTTAGCTGTTATGGGCCAATTGTGATCCAAACGTTTAACTTTCACATCTAAAGCATATAGTCTTTGAGCCGAAAACACTTCATTCCAGGTTTGCCTCAAGGCATACATGCGTTCTCTTATTTTTTCATTAACCTAATAGCAGGCAATTTTAGATACAAGAAAATAAGTTAGGCAATCTTTTACATTTTTTTTCTGTTTTGCATTTTTTGAACTCACCTTTTCAAAGGCTCCACGAAATATATTAACTATACATTCGCTGAAGAGTTGCACATAAGTGCTTTTAACATTTTTTACAATTGAATCAATTAAATACAATATTGGCAATTTAATTTCCGAAGGAACCTGTTTTGAGAATAAAAAATTAAGATTTTTTTGGATGGTGTGGAAAAACTAAAATCGTGTTTTGTTCTTGATAATTTAAATTCTATATATTTTTTTTAATTAAGTGTCTTTCGTTATATTTGTTAAAGGAAATAAAACAATTTTAGGCAATTGTTTAAGAATCTTTTTTTTTTATTTGTATTACAAAGTTTTTCTGCATTTTTTTTTTAATATTTTCTTTTTTTTTTTTTTTTTAGAAAAAATTGCTGAAATATTAATTTTTAGGAAGTTGTTATATAGTTAATTATTAAATTGGAATTTAAGTTATTTTTAGTTTTTTTCCTTAATCTTTGACATATGCTTCTTATCAGTCAGTTTTTAAGATAATTATTATATGAAGCAACAAATTAACCAATAAAATTTGTAATTCCCTGTTCCTGGCTCAATGCATCACAAATGTACCCTATGTTTTGAACATTTGCTAAAGTTTCTGCTATTTTTTAGATTTTGTGTTTACAAGAAATTGTTTGTTTGGGTAATACAGACAAAAATAAGTCTGATTGTAGAGTCTGTCAAGTCAATAGATTTATTGTGGCTCGAAGTGAATGCGCAAAAGCAATGTTTGGTCAAAGCAAACATTTTACATCGATTGATGTACATATAAAACTTTCTGTTATAAACTTAATCCACAGTGATGCATACATATATGGGGGCTATGGTAAAATCTTAGTACAATCCCCTTTTCTTTGGTGATTTCAAGAATATCACTAAAGATAGACACAAAATTAACTAACTTCTTTCATTTTAATCGTAATAAACTTGTTCTCTATGGACCTTTAGGAGAAGCTTCAATGACATGTATTAGGTCATATTTAATTTTACTGAGCGATGTGATTAAAGATTGTCTAGAATCATTTCAATTAATTGTTAGGACTTTATAAACATCCATGATTGTTAAATTGGACAACTTAAAACTACGACAGCAAAATGGGACTACGCATATAGAAACCTCTGATTGCGTAGATCAATACGTTTGGAAAAATACACTATATAGAAATCTATGATTAATAAGAAGGGACTACATAGTAAATAATTGCGACGTAGTAAGACTATATAGAAATCTTGGATTAATCAAATACATAATTGTATTATCTAGATTCCTAAGTTTTTAAAATGGAATTATATAGGCCCCTATGTTAAAAATAATAAAAAAAAACACTATTAAAAGATCTATAATTAAAAAATGGGACTATATAGACACACACATACATACATAATTCCCACGACATTCCAATTGGAACAAGGGGTACTTCTCTCAGACAAAGTACCCCTTGTTTTCTGTTTTTAGACTCTTTGAAAGGGACGTTTTAACTTCGTCTTCGAATGTCAAATGCATTAGTTAGAGAAGTTTTACAAAGTCTAATAGTCAATAACCAGTGGCTAGATGAGTTATTAAGTGAACCGCTTTTTTATTATATAGATCCATACGTTTGGAAGTTGCATAGTGGGACTATATAAATATCCTTAATTAAATACTCTTATTATCTAAATCCTTTTGGGATGTCATCGAAGAAATCATCCAAACTTTAACATCACATTAAAATCGCATTATACAACATTCATAAAGACGTCACCAACTCCTCGATTTCAGGTTATCACATGAATGTTGTATTAGGAGGTCGCCCACCGTCCATAGCAGAAGAAGAAAAGAAGCTGCCGCGGAAAACTGGACTCATCCAGTAGAAGTAGCACAATTTCTTGGTCTTGATCTCCAAACAGATTCCCCATAAAAACAAAATTATAAAAATGTAAATGTTAGAGCTGTTACATCAACAATCTAAATCCCTTAGTTTAGAAAATATAACTAAATAGAAACTTGTGATATATAAACCCTAAGTTTTAGTTAACTGTATATGTACATTTATTACGTAAAAAACTTGGATTAAAATTATTTTTATTATTTAGATTATATATTCCAATGCTATAAGATGAGACTACATAGAAACATTTGATTGAAAAATGCGACAACAGCTTCGATTAAGCACTTGCATAAAAAGATTCATACTAAGATGGGACTAAATTTAAATTTTAAAACAGAGATTAGGCAGAGACTTGAAAAATATGATTATATTAAATATGATTCTACATAGATAGCTTTGGTTGAAAAATTGGACACGTACAGAAATCTCCGATTGAGCACTTGTATAAAATAGATTTCTACTCTTAAAAACTGAGACTAAAAATAGACTTTCAAATAAAAAGTTGGAATATGTAGAGCCACAAAATAAAAATTCCTATGATTTGGAAGTAATAGCATATTATACTTTGATATAAACTTTATGTACCTATATCACAACGATTAAAAATAAAGACCAAAACTTATAATGTTCAACGATGTAAGTAAATATGGTCAGTACAGTTCCAGTCTCTATACCAAAAGAAGTGTCAAAAGTATTTCAAACTATATTGTATCAAATACATTTCCCATCTTGCTACTTTGTACTTAAATTCCAATTAAATGGTATGTCATACTGATATGATAAAAATAAATAATTTTAACCTTGGCTATATGATCTTCAACGACTTTGACGATGACACCAGCATACTCGATATTCTCCTCCGCTAACATGGTCAGCATGTTGATTAAGGGCTTGCTGTTGCAATTCAAATCCGATAGACTGGACAAGTATTCCTCTGCTACACGTTGTTCATTCTCTCGTCGGCTGCTTGTAGCAATATCCATGGCTACAAAATTTATTTTGTATTTTCAAAATTTTTAGTAATTTTCTTTTGTTGTTTATTTTTTTGTATTAAGATATTTTTTGTATTTTAAAATCTGCAAATAAAAGAAAAAAAATAAACAAAATTATTAGAAAAATGTATAAGTATAAATTTTGTATTGAAATAGGTTGGTATTGGGCTTTACCCTTAATAAATAAAAAACCCCACTTTTGTATTTCAACATTTATCAAACAATTAAATGAACACAATCACTGACTCAATATTTATGCGCATTAATTAACCCAACAGTTTCATATGGAAGGACGGGATGGTATGGCTTAAAAAAGTGGAAAGAATATAGGCTATAAGTGGGTCCTGGGATATACGTAAATCATTACTATTCACCTCCAAGAAAAGCACATGTTGAAGTTGATTGTCATTTTATTAGTTGGGAAGGCTTTTCCTCAATTTGGAACTGCTGGGTATTTTTATTTACACACACATTTGTAACTTTATTATTTGTATGCGTTAATTTTTCACTTCGATTTTTTATTGTATCTATTTAGCCCTGAAAAAGTTTTTATTTTCACTTTTTTGGTTATATTTTTAATCAAATGCCCATATTTTTCAATTATTTGTTAACTTAATATGAATTATTAAAAAATTTACATCGTTTATTGCAAAATTTTCAGCGAAAAAAAATTTTCTATATCGTCATCAAAAAAACCATATTGACATACACACATTTTTTTCACTATTTGTTTTATCTTAAAACCTACCTTAATTAATTTATAAAATGCTTTTGATTATTTCAGTCTTAATTCATTTATTTGTATTTTATTATGCACTATTTTTTACTATTATTTTCATTAGTTTAAAACACTTATAAATAATTCACGTAAGCGAAGAAATGAAATAAAGTTGATGCTTTCTTCTCAAAAAAATTACAAATACTTTCAAGATGGCGATTTTACGAAAAAGGCGCTGAATTTCAGCAATTCAGCCTTTGAACAGCAGTGACAGGTGTCGGTGTTATTAGTTTAAAGTGAATGTTTAAGGTTGCCAGACAAAATGTTATTGTTTAATTTATATATTAGATATTTTGATATTATCAATTTTATTATATTCGGTTGTGCCGAATCTTATTCCATTAAATTTATAAATATAAAATAAATATATATCTTACCTATGTATCTCTGAAACAGATACTTTTTTAGGAAATCAGGAATAATTGAGTCAAATTTCGTTGCTCTACCTCTATTGGCTTAGGCGCTATTGTGATTTTAACTGATGGATAAACAATCATCGTAATTGGTTTATATAGGAGCTATGATCAAATGTGAACCGATCTCGCTCAACTTCAGTACCAAACTATATCAAGAAATGACAAATATTCTTGCTAAATGAAGTTGTTTTTCGTTTAGGCACTATCTCATTTTAACAGCATACAGATGATCATCGCTCAAGGGCCATAATACGGCCGTTGAACTGCTTTCATTTAAAATCTCTTTTATATCTATGTAATTCATGGACGTGTGAAAGTGCTCCAAAATATCTTTGGTATCCCCACTTCTTTCAACACAAAAAAGTGAGGATTTATTTATTTATTATTGACTGAGTTGGCAACTCAGCACAACAACTGTTTACAAACATCTTGATCTGGCTACCCTGAAGTAACATTGCATTTTTGACATTTCAAACAAATTTCGATTGCAAGAACAACATTGCATTTTCTATAGAAACATTTCAAAAATAATGTGTTTTATTATATGAAAGCAGTAAAAAAGCAAATAATGTTTTATTTATAAAAACAAATTTTAACACTTGAGAAAGTTTATTAGCAAAATCAAAGAACTTAATGGATCCCTTAATATTTTTTATTGTATTGTTGACCATATATGGCGTATTATTTTTCTTTGATCGTTTTTTCAAGGTAACCGAGAATTCCGGTCAAAATCTAGTTAAAGTATTAACAAGAAAAAATGTTCTATGTTCCAGAGTTGTATGCACTATCCCTATGATGCCTTCTTAAAGAATACAGGTGTAACAATACAATTTTTAACCCTTAAATGGCATACGACAGCATTTAATCGTTTAGTCTTGCGACTGGGCAATAGTGGTGGTTCCTGTTGCCGCAGTTGGTTAACCAAATCGTTTACACTTGGTGTTTTAGTAGCTTTATCCTTAGTGCCAGTTGGCATTATTTTATTATTTATTACAATTTTCGGCGGTGGAAGTGGAGGAGGCCATTATGATCTAAGTGGTGCTGGTGTTGGTATAGCTAATGGGGGCTCCAAGAATGTTGAACGTTCTTCAAAAACCCAAACGATAAGTGTGGAAATTTTATTACCTGGGGTCAATTTACCCTTGGAGGAAATTGGTTACTATGTAACCACTCTATTGATATCGACAGTGATCCATGAACTCGGTCATGCTATAGCTGCTGTTTTGGAGGATATACCAGTAACAGGATTTGGTTTTCATGTAAGTTAATTAAATAAAAAAAACAAGTTTAGTTTATATTATTTCCTTTTTACAGCTTTATTTCTGCTTGCCGGTAGCCTATACGGAGATATCTACGGAACATTTAAATGCATTAAAATGGCTAAGAAAACTGCGCATTCTTTGTGCGGGAATTTGGCATAATTTTATATTTGCTGCCATTTGCTATTTATTGCTTTCAACTCTAGGCTTCATGGCTGCTCCTTTGTATACTCTAAATAAAAATGTTATTGTCACCCAAGTTTCTCAGCAGTCTCCACTTAAAGCCAAAGCTGATCGGGGTCTAATGGAGGGCAATATTATTACCCAAATCAACGACTGTGATGTTTACAACGAAGACACTTGGTTCATGTGTCTTTTAAAAGCCCTCAGATCCAAACCAGCCTTTTGTGTTTCATCAGATTTTATACGTTTGAATGATGAGAGCATAGAGATTTCTCATCACAGCTCTGACGGTACTCTACAATGTTGTGATGACAAAAATGCCAAGCTGTGTTGTTTTGAGTATATTGATGACTTTAGCAATGATGCTCCCGTAGAGATACCACAGCATGTTTGTTTAGATGTAAGACGTACCATGGAGGATTCCTATGGTTATTGCACAAATTCTGGAACATGTGAAAGAGGCTTCTGCCTAAGACCTTTATTACGTAATAGCACCACGATTATGGTGTTTAAACGTGAACATTCAATAGTGCAGCAAAGTAACAACGATAAACCTCTGCAGCCTTTAAAAAATGTTATATATATGGGTCATCCCTTAGATGTGAGTCACAGTGTACGAATATCACCATTTGTACCCAAACATTCATATGTCAGTTCCAAATGGTGTGACTCTTATCTATTGTTCCTGAAATATAATATAGTTTTTAGTTTGGGTTTGGCTTTTATAAATGCCATACCCTGCTTTGGCTTTGATGGCCATCACATAACCAATACCATTGTCAATAGCTTTCTAGTCAACCGTATAACGGAGAAACCAAAACGTGATGTTATTTCCCTAATAGTTACCTGTATAGGTTCATTGCTATTTGGTTTGGCTGTTCTCAAGGTGCTATGGCTGAGTGTTTTAAGGTATTTATTTTAGATTAAAGTCAGCTAGAGTTGTAATTTAATAAAAAAAGAAAAAAATACACTTTTAAAGGTGTATTTTGTAGTATATATTTATACTGTATTGTAGGTACATATATAAGCTTCAGTAGTTGATTTGTTTTTCTAACGCATACACAACAATTTATAAGCCTTGATATAAATTTAAAAAATGGTTTAAAAAACACACACATTTTACCCATAATAATAGAAAAAAAATTAAATGGATTTATTGAAAGATAAAACTGCAATGAAAGTTAACAATGAGTCAGTCTTTAGATATTTTTGTAGATTTCCATTAAAGAAAACAATATTGTTAAAAAACACCGACTAATTTTGGTAAAAAAAATAATTTTAATTAATACAAATTAAAAGAAAAAGATTAACAAAATAAATTTAAATAAGAGTTTAGAACATATTAAGTTAAAGCTGAATTTGGAAGAAATGCGATTGTTTACAAGAATAGGGTCATAAATTGGAGAACTGGATAGACCACCACGATTCATTTATGTTCCTCTAAACGATTTAAAAGATATTTAAAGTGATTTTTAATTATATTGAACATATATATTTAAAACACACAAGATTTAGATTTTCAATAAACAATTTATTAATAAAGTCAAAGACTTTTGTTATTGAACAATCGTTCCTTTACGATTTTTGATGACTGATGGCCTGACATCTTCATAAGAGTATCCCTATTTGCCAGAAAAACAAAAATAACTTGCTAAAATCTTAAGCACTAACTAAGAAGTATGTGTATGCGACCACGCAACAAAAATTTTAGTTATACTTTGAATGGAAACAAACGAAACTCTATAGTTTTATTATTCTTTCTATCCCAATTCGTTTGTCTGGATTTTTTCCAACTCTAGAAGAGGGAATATAAACATAAATATCTTGTTTAATTTTCATCTATCCCATGGGGTATCACGATTCGGAAGAAAATGTTTTTGAAGCACAATCATATGTACAAATTTGAATAATTTTATTTTCGATAAAAGTAATCCCCCAGTTTTTAAGATACCAATGAAGATATGTACAGACATACATATGTACATGATTTTCTTACTCTATTACCACATAGCTTTAGTCGAAAAAGAAATATGACAACCCGGATAAAAGGAATCACTTTTAAATTTCATCATTTAAATTTAATTTCATTTTAAGAAAAAGGTTGTATTTTAGTTTAAAAGCCCCTGCTCTCACTTTGTAAGCTCCTGGCTAATTTTATATGAAATTGCTTAAACTAAATAAACTAATGACTTAAATATTAAACCAAAGAAAATTCTCAACAACTAAACTTGTAAATTGTGTATTATTTGTTATCTTCCTCATTACAAACTCCACTCAAATGTAGACTTTGTCTCAATTCATTTAAACTGCGTCTTCCATTTTGCATCAGCATTTTGATGGCCAATTCATCGGTTTGATTTTGATTAACGCGGAAGTCTTGGCGAGCCCAGGCCTTAAGCTCCTGTCGACTATTGGCATCGGGCACCAAACGTATGGTACGGAAAATATCGCGATACAGCTTTAGAACCTCCTGACGTAAGATAAACTGGAAGGGAAATTTTAAACATTGGGTTTTTAGTTAATTTTTTTAAATTATTCATAATCTGTTTTACAATTTTACCTGCTTTAAATTTAAAGTTGTTTTTGCTATTTTTGTCATAGTTTTTATTTAATTTTAGTTTCTTTAGATTAATTTATTTTTTTCCTAAAAGAGTTTCTTAATGTTTACATTTTTGGAGCTCTCAGCTGTTTTGTTGCGTTGCCAATCTTGCTTGTTATCAGTTCAATCACAATAGTGTGACAACCTGAAAAGTTCTTGGATTGTAATGTAAAATTGAATGGGACAGCATTAACCCTGGAATGATAAACTTATAAATTTCGCCTGTTAAACGATTTTTATAAAAACCCTTAAAACAAAAAAAAAAAAAAAAAAAAGAAAGAAAGAAAAAAATAAAACAAAAAGAAAACATATTTATTCAATGTTTGGTAATAAAAACAAACACCAAAATATCGCAAAATGTCAATGTTTACCACTATAAGGTTAAATATTTTTATATTCTAAAAAAAATTCTGACTTTTTTTATTAATAATATAAATTTTCTGTAATTTATTTGATATTTTAACTAAATTATATTGGTTTCTTCAGATTTAGTAAAAAAATTAATGTAATTTTAAATCATATATATGAATTGTATAGGATTTCTTGTGGTATATAACCCATTTCGTAATATGTAGTCCATTCTGTCGTTTGCTAAATCTCTAATTTCATTCTTTGAAAAATCTTCTGTTTTCCTGAAAAAATTGTATCTAAAAAAGTTTTTCTTTGAGATTTTTTAATTAAAAATTTGAATGTAGAAAAACTATAAAATCTTTGCCAATGATCTAGCTAATTAAACAAACATAAGTTTATAGAATGTCTCTCATATGTTTATAATTTTTTGTATTTTTGAAATTACGATTTTTGTAAATATGACTAGATAAGAGACATTGTGTGAATACCCTAAATATCTTAGTTTGATATTTTTAAAGAAATTTACCTTTACACATATTAATTTAAAATAGAAAAACCTACAATTTTTCTAACAAAAAATCAAAACAAAGCCAAGAAATTTCTTTAAAATAAAATACAAATATTAAAAATAAAATTGAAATAAGAAAAAAGTTATTTGCATGAACGCATATGGCGCACATCAATCAGAAATATTCTTCATACAAAAATTTTAAATCACCTTTTCTAAAACCCAAAAGAAACAGTCAGTCACTCAGTAAGAGGATAAAATATATAACCCCTATTCTGTAAATTGAATACTAGGGGAATTTAAAATTCGAAGTTTTTTAAGGTTTAATGAAATAGTAGCCAAACAAAATTAGCTCAAAATTTTCAATGTTTAAAAATTGCAAAAAAAAACTTTAAATTTCAAAATTTTCCCTATTTGTTTAACAGAATAGGGCAGATATAATGAATCGTATCGGTAACATGTTCATAATCGGACAAACACTCTCATAAAGCTACACATAACAGCATAATTATCATGATCATAATTTTATTTCGACTTTTTCTTTAGCATTTTATTTTTATTTTGAATTTTTATCTAAAATACTGTGTACGGTAATTAGCTATTTTTTCGTCTAATTGAAATAACAATATCATGGGGACGGACAGAGTGACATATTCGGGCAGACATGGGCGTGCACAAAAGTGTTAATTTGTTAAAAGAAATTTGATTTTTCAGAAATTCTTAAAAAAAAAAACAATTGTGAATAATAAAATTAAAATATTGCAATCATAAATATATATAGAATTTAAAGCAAAAATATAAATATAAAATCTGTAATTTTATATTATCTCATAAAATTTTTACCAAAACCAACTTCTCAAATTTATTTCTACTTAATTTTCATCAATTTTAAATTTCTAATTCAAATGCTCTTAGTTTTATTATTATTATTTTGTTAAGTTTTGAGAATTTTTTAATTTTGTTCTTTATATCTGCAATTCGATATTGTGCTAAAAATTATGTTTTGTATTCAAAATATCTGCTGCAAAAATTTTGACTGCATAATTTTACCAACTACAATTTCTAATTTCGATAAAATCGTTTGCCTCTAGAATTTTTCTAGTTGCAATTGAAACATTAAAAAATTGTTGCACGTAATTTATTAATTGTTTTAAATTTAAAATGTTTTTAGCATTAATTATTTCTTGTGTAAAATGATTTAATCATCAAATTGGTTCAGAGATAATTTTCGTGTACAACATTGTAAAAATGCTTTTCGTTAAAATTAAATTAATTCATTTGTAAAAGATGATTATCGGTTAATTACAAGGTTGGCGACTGATTTCATTTGGTTTGGCACTAATATTTGCTCATAAAAATAAAGATTTTTTTAACTAAATCGCATGATTTTTACAGGATTTTAACTTCTGGGATAGTCGGTAAAAGTTTGACCTCATATTTGACCTTAGCATCCTAATTCTGGGCTAAAAGAAATGTCGTAATAGAGGATTTTTCAGATAATTTTGTTAAGGATTGTTCTCTTCAAACGAATCAAATGTTTTCGGTATAGGTTTTTCTGTGATCGTCTGACCCAATTTCAACAGCTCATAATACAAAACACTCTTCTGATCCCACCAAATACAGGGCATTACCTTGGCGTCATTGATATTTGGCCTTGCATTATAGAGTAGCATGCTAGGAGACTCAATCTTCAAACCAATGACTACTGCAGAAGTTCTCATAACGCCGAAAAGGAAAAAAGGTCATTTAGCTTCTCTTATACTGCCAAGTCCTTTGCTGATCTTAGGGCTTATCATCCGGGCTTCTCGTTTCTGCACGATCTATTTGAACTCTCGAATGTAAATATTCGTAAAATAATCGATTTGGATAACATACGGCATAACTACGCCAAATGTTTTGTGTCAATAATAACAAACATGGTATTTTGGAGGGTAGGGCCTTAACATATGTTTTTCATGTAAGTTTATCTGAAGGCGTAATTTTCTTGTCGTTTCATGATACATCAAACTCCCTCAGCTCGTTCTGAGTTTGTCGTCTACACTTTGTAAATAACCGACCGAGAGCCGAAGTATTCATCTCTTCAGATTAAATTTCGTAGGTTTAACAGTAGTCGAAGTACTTATCATAGAAACGTACTTAGTTGGCCAACCGAGAGCTGAGCGTTTATCTCGTTGGATTATAAGTTCATAGCTAGCCAGTCGGATCAATATTTCATAATTTGTAGGTAGGTAGCTTCTTCTTCTGCTATCCTTGACTCCCAGTAGAGCATGGGGCCTTAATCATCCTTTTATATCGGAATCTATTGCGAGATATTAGGAATTCTATGAATAGTTTTGCTGCTTGCATCAATTGATCTTGTCAACGTTCTAGCATGTGCACCAACATGACAGCCTCTTCCCTGTGGATTCCAACTAAGCTCTTGTCGAGCATTTGTGCGCTTCCATGTTTCGCAGCCGTAATACAGGATAGACTTGACATTCGAGTTGTATATTCATAACTTAGCTGTTGTTGAAATTTGCCGAGATTTCCAAATAGCTCGAAGAATGCCGAATGTAGATTTTGACTTATTAATACGCGATTTAATATATACACATCCAATAGCCTCGTTATCCACATTGATGTGTGTTTTGCGCCATAGCCTCCGGGCATAATCTTTGTCTTGGAAATATTAATTTCCTGCCCAACTGTCCGAGATTCTACAGTGATAGCGTTAGTATTCTCTTGAAGGTGACATACGCAATCGACATATTCCAAGTCCTCAAGTTGTTTAAAGGGTGTTGTTCATTGGATACCGTGTCTGCCATTTAGAGCCTTGCGCATTATGTTGTCTATGACGAGGATAAAAAGTATAGATGACAAGATGACATCCTTGTCTTACTCCAGTAGTAACATTGAACATATCTGAAAATTTACCCTTGTCCAGGACTTGACATTTAAAATCAACGTACATTGCCCGAATTTCGTTGACATGTTATGACTACTCAAAATGGGACTGTTAGTGTAAGTAGGGTTTGCCACACATCGCCCATGATATATTATAAGGTCTTCATATCGCCTTTACTTGCAGCTGATTGAGCTTGGCTCGCTTGCTCGTTTATCCACATTCTTTTGTTCCTTCTTGTAGAATTTTTTATTTTATTGAACGGCAAATGCGTTAGTAAGAGAAGTTTTGCATAGCCTAATACTCAATAACCAGTGGCTAGCTGAGTTATGAGGTGAACCGCCGCTTTTTTGAAAATTTATTTTTTTAAGTGGATCTGGCCGGGGATCGAACTTGGGACCTCTGGTATGCTAGGCGGATGGCTAACCTGCTATACCACGGCGGTTCATTTAACATTGTATTTTTTAAGGTTTTGCGTAGTTCTACCAAGTCCCATGTTGCCTGTGTTATCCAAATTTTCCTTTTGTGTTCTTTAAATCTTAGGGTTTGTTGCCCAACTTCATTGTATATTAGTGTGACACACCTCGTAGGTAGCTAAGACCTCATAATTAATCCCGATCGATATTGCATAACATTCTGTAGTTTGTCATTAGGAAACATTTGTACTTTACATCGAGCCGCAGTTCCAAAAGAACTCGGTAGTGCGGACCGAAAGATCAAAATACGTATTGTACAAATTTACAAGTTTCTTATACCTTTAACCCAAATAAGCATAGCCTTTGCCGAACGACTCACGAAGATACCAATCCGCCCTGTGAAAACGAAATATATTAAAGGAAGCAGACCTTTGATGAACCTGGACAGACTAGACTAGACCTCAGCTGGAAAATAAAACTGCCTTGCACACTCACCATTTGTTGTATTTCTTGACTCTGCTCCTTGTTATTAAAGGTTTGTGTGATAGTATATGAGAGTATGTTGAGTTTCTGTGTGTGAGTTTATTTAAAAAGTGGTGAATTATTCGTTTTGTTTTTGTCTAGTTGTTGCTTTTGTACTTTTTGTTGTTTTTGCTTAAAACTAAATGAGATTTTTTGTTGAATGAAGAGTAAAATTTTTGAAAACATTCGTTTGCGAGACTTGGTTTAGTAAAGACGTTTTTTTCTTTCTAATAAAAGGAAACGAGTAACGATTTAAATTTTTAAAATATTTAAAAGAATTTAATAAAAACGTCTATTTAGTTGAAAAAGAAAAAGTGCAAGAGAAAAGGTGATTTATTTATGAAAAATATATAAATAAAATTTTGAGAATTATTAAAATTGTGGAAAATTTATTATTAAACAAAAACGAAATAAAATAAACAAATCATCATTCAATAAAGATCTAAATAAAAACCCAAAAAAAAGTGAAGAAAAATAATGAAATGAAACGAAACAAAATCTATTTTTAAATGAATGAATGAAAACAAAAAAGTGAACATATCTTTTAAATAAAAGAAAATTTAGTATAAAAAAACAAAAAATTTTTTAAAATTTTATAATCAAAAAGAAGGTGTGTGTGTATTCAAAAAAATATATAAAAATAAAACTAAACAATAAACAAATAAAATTATTGAAATAAATTAAATACCTACTCAAAAAGGTTAAAAAAAAATAATAAAAATTTACCCCCTAATTCATAATCAAAAAATAAAGCTATAGCAAGCATATAATTCAAATTTTTCATACAAATTTCAAATTATAAGAATTTAATAATTTTAAAATTTGTTTATGAATTTTTAAACAAGTTCTTTAACAAATTTTCTTCTCAAAAAACAAAAAATATCAAATGAAAAATTAATTTTATTATTGTTTATGAAATTTAAAAAAATCGTGAATTCCCTTCATTTTTCAAAATTAATTTTTTTCTTAAAAAATATTTAAATTCCATTTTGGTTTCAATATTCTTTAATTATTCGATTTCATAAGGTCGGTTATTTGATATCTTAAAGATATTTAAGCAAAATAAAAATAACAAAAAAAAAACAACAAAAACAATATCTGCTTATATCAAGAAAAGTATTAAATTACAAAATACGTAACGAAAACGCGCGTTTCTAAAGTTAAAATCAAAGACACACGCATTTTTTTGTAGTTGTCTTCGCTAAATACAACAACTACATATAACAACATTAAAATACAACAACTAAAATACCACCAACAACAGCAACAACTCATACAATAACAACAACCTCAACCATAAAACTCTACTACTACTACACGCAGCATGAGACGACTTCTTTCACCAAAATAAATAATTTTTTTGTTTAGATTGAAATGAAAAATTTAAATTTAAAAAATCTAAATAATTAACCTGATACTCTTCAACCAACAAAAAAAAAATTAATATCTTTTAAATGTTTCTGTATCCACTAGATATTTTTTTTAAACCATTTGAACATTTTATATTCAACCAAAATAATAACATCAACAAATTTATTTAAAAATATTAAGCAATTTCCTGAAAATCCTATAAATTAAAATTTTAAAAGTGAAATGAATTTTTGAAAGTGTTTTTTTCAGAAAAAGATTCTGTAATCTACAGTCGAGGTGAATTAATTAAGAACAGCAAGTGTTTTTCTGAAAGTGTAAAGTGGAACAGTTTTATTTTGCAACAAGCAAAAATGTTATTTTCGGCTGAGTCGAATGTTATCAAATTTTGTAAAATCTATAAACATATTTATCTCACATATCTTTGATAAAATTGGTTTCTAACCTGCTACACCGCCGTGGTATAGCAGGTTAGCGGTTCACCTCATAACTCACGCATTGGTTATTGAGTATTAGGCTATGTAAAACTTCTGTATGTAAAACTTCTCTAACTATTGCATTTGCATTTCAAAGCCGGAGTTAAAACGTAGGTCCCTTTCAATGAGTCTAAAAATAGAATCGGATGCAGCTCATTGTCTGAGAGAAGTACCCCTTATTCCAATTGGAATGTCGTGGGAATTATGTATGTATGTACTTGGTATTTTTTATAAATTTGGTTTCTGGGAGTAGCTATGGGTAAAAGTGGCCCGATTCCCGTTAAACTTTACATGCAGCTTGATAGCCATAAAAAACTCTGTTTTACTAACATCTATTGTCATAGCTGTTATAATATTATATTTATCCCGGAAACCAGGAAGGGATTTATATGGAAGCTATGCTTAAATGTGAACCGTTTCAACAAAAATTTGATATGCTGACTTATAGTTGCATAAAGCTTCTCTGCGCTAAATTTTAGTTGTTAAAGGTGTTATAAATTAATATATTTATCTACAACCAAATGTGGACATAATTCTCTAAGGAATAGGAAATAGTTTTGGCAAATTTTGCAGCTCTTGCTCCTTTCGTTTGGGTGCTATAGTGCTTTCAACTAACGGATAGACAGACAGAAGCACCCTTTTCTTTTTTTATATTTAAGTTTATATATGAGCTATGGTCATCCGCCTGGCACACATCCGCCTAGCCCACCAGAGGTCCCAAGTTCAATCCCCGGCCAAACCTACTTGAAAAAAAAAATGAATTTTCAAAAAAGCGGCGGTTCACCTCATAACTCATCTAGCCACTGGTTATTCAGTATTAGGCTATGTAAAACTTCTCTAACTAATGCATTTGCCGTTCGGATCCTACGTTAAAACGTAGGTCCCTTTTAATGAATCTAAAAATGGAGTCGGATGCAGTTCATTGTCTGAGAGAAGTACACCTAGTAACAATTGGAATGTTGTCGGGGAATTATATATATATGGTCAAATGTATACTAAACTTTCTAACAAATTTAAGAATATTCTTGCCAAATTTTGTTGCCTTACCTCCTTTCGTTCAGGCCCTGTCGTGTTTTCAAGGGACGGACAGACAGACGGTCATCGCTCAAACGTCTCACTTTAAAAGGATTCAGGATATACTATACTTTTTGGTCTTTAAGCTTATATTGTGGGAATTACAAACGGAATGGCAATTTCAATATACTCCACATTCTTTTGATGGTGGGTATAAAAAGATGAAAGCAAATTTAACAAGTTATAAAGGGCTATTGTGGGTCAAGTCGGACTATTTGTTACCACTGGGGTCAAAAAAAGACTTACTTAAATGTCCTATATTTACAACGAGTTAAGGTCAAGAACGATGATCTTGAGCGTATATTTTCCAATTTCGTAGGCCAAGCTTTGAAACATGTTCCTCTACTTGATCTTTCCATCAAAGTTTCGAACGTCCTCTTCTAACATTAGAGGGCCGTTTTTATTCTAATTTTAACACGAAGAGGTCAGTGTCCACAGTTGAGATGAAGGATAAACAAGATAAGGTTAGGTTGAAAAGGTGATGCCAGGGGAGTGGCATCTTCATTTGGAGACCTTTGGGTCCATTGTGATCCTTTCTAAGAGAAAGAAACGATAGCGGAAAGAGAAAGAAGAGAAGTGTGAAGTATATAGATAGAGATAGAGTAAGGGAGTCATAGAGAAAAGAAGTGGCAGCTAAAACGCTATCCTAGGGAGAGAGGCCTATCTATCTAAGCCGTCTGAGTCCCAATATAAAACCTACAACGTCAGTCAGTTCGCACTGCTGTATGTCGCCCAGTTCCTCATGGAATCTATTACCTGGTTTTGGAGCATATGATAATGGCAGAGGATGTGCTCGATCGTTTCGGACGAAAACGCGTCCGAGCATAGTCTGCAAATGTCCTAAATTGCTCCATCCCATCTATTTAGCCTAGAATTCAGGGCGCAATGTCCTGTTAGAAAACATATGTATTTCTTAAGACTTGGTCTTGCGTATATTTAAATCGTAAGTTTAAAAATCACCCTAAACAAGATAAGTCTGAACTTACCATCAGTACCGTTGCTTGGTATCCAATATCCCCTACATCAGTCAAAGTTTTTCTTAGTTCTTGTATTGGTTAAGTTTTCTTATCACATTAGAAATTTCTCGAGTTATAGCTATATTTATATCATTTTCGACAACGGGTCTGATGTGGAACCAAGGTGTCAAATGTAAACTCATTGACTCGGAATTGTGCTTATCCGATTCATGTTTAAAGAAGACTTATCTTAAGCGTTTTTATGATTTTGCAAAATATTTTGTGGCTTTTGTGAGTTGGTTTTGTTTGGGAGATATGGTAAAATATTTATCATTTAAATACAATTAAATTTATGGATGTAAAAGACCAGAATATCAAATCCGAAATGCAGCCATATGGAAGATACTCGAGCAACCGATGACTTCTGTTATGGAAATTCAAGACTTTTTTCCAAATTGGTTCATTTGCCAACAAATTAACTAAAAATCTAATTATTAATCATTAAAAACAGACAAGTCTCGTGAATTTTAATTAAAATATTACAAAATCTAAGTCACCATCAAATTGCTAAATAATAAAATTTTCTTTCGATACCAGAGGTCAGATGTTGAAATCTTTTGATGTCAAATAAACACAATCAGTGATTGCAAAAAAAAATCTTTTTGGCATCTTCATCAGATTTTGAAATTCTTCTTTAAAAGCAAAATCACTTGATTTTCTAAAATTTATCTAAAACCGTGAGCATTTATAAATTGCCTTAAGCATTAAAACATTAATAGATATTAATTTTGAATTTGTTATATTTTGTTTCAATGACCTTAAAATTATTATGTGTTTTTAGATGTTTCTAATTAGCAAAACACCACTGTAAAATTTTTATGAGAATTTCCATAATCCCACTTGCTTTCTCTCTCACTTAGACTATTTCGTTGTTGTTTTGTGTAGCTTTTAATCTTATTTGAAAAAGAATATAGACCACAGAGATGGAAAATTGAGTGTCCCACTTATGATATTATTTAATAATACAAATACAAACATTTCAGTTTTCATATTCTAATTTTATTAGGCGATGCTAGATCGTGATTCCATTTCGAAACATTGGTATCAAAGCTCAGGAGATGATCTCTACAGATGTGTTAGAACTAGGAAAATAAGTCATTGGAAGGTGATCAGTTAAAGTAGTGTTCGCAGTAAAAACAGATCCTTTTGTCGATCTTATTTTTTTAAATTTTTTTAAAACAAAGTCGTTTACTCCAATTTTTATCTGAGTAAAAATTTCAAAACCCTCATTTCACAACACACTTTTCCAACTCTGCCACAAAGCAAAACATTGTACGTAAAGTGCATTTTTATTTTTAAACAAAAAATTCCTATACATTGCACATAACATATGCAGTTGCTACTAAAGAAAAACGTCACATTTCTTTTTTATGTTGTTGCTGCAGTTGTGGGTACAACAACTAATTACTTTACTCCCCTACATTGTTTCTATACATATCCCATTTTCCCCCCAATTACATATTCGTGTTTGTTTGGTTTTCCTTTTCTTGGAAGAAATTTGTATACACTTGAATTCGGATTGAAAGTAAAGGGAAGTACATGTTATTTTCTATGTATATGTGCACTAGGGCCTTGATTTGCGCTGTGGATAAAATACTAGAGACGAGTTGCATTTTGACAATGACATAAAGGCTGAGAATGACTTTCACTTTGAAAATGAGTTTCAGTTTGATTATGATTTGTACTTCGAGAATGGCTTGCGCTTTAACTAAGATTTTCACTTTGAGAATGACTTGCACTTAAAGAATGACTAGCACTTTAATTATGATTTGTACTTTGAGAATGACTTGCACTTTAACTATGATTTGCACTTTGGGAATGACTTGCACTTTTATTATGATTTGGACTTTGAGAATGACTTGCACTTAACTAGATTTACACTTCGAGAATGACTTGCACTTTAATTATAATTTGAACTTTAAGAATGACTTGCACTTAAAATATGATTTGCACTTTGACTATGACTTGCATTTTGACAATTACTTGCACTTTGAGTATGACTTGCATTTTGACAATTTTTTTCATTCAACCTACATTCAGGGGATGACCCCATCTTTTAAATTGCATTGTGATAAACTAGAAAAAAGGTCACGAGAAATAGGGTATAGGGATATTGATATCCGGTTTGAACCTATTGATATATTAATTAGGGAATTAAGGGAAGACCTTAATTACACATCCATGCTGTGCGGCGAAAGAACGAATTTTGTCTATAGAGGGTCGTGCGGTCCACTTGTCAAAAGGCCAAAAAGCAATGAGGTTTTATAGAATTGCTTGTGCACGGGTTTCAGAAACAAGATTCCTAATTTTTTTTGAGCACCAAACAACACATAGCAACAATGTTCCTACTGTCACCGATAAACACATTCGCCACCTTTTGTACACGGTCGAGAAGCTCCAAAATAGTCTCTTAGTTCCATTTTTTATCTGATACAGATGGATTAAATAGTAAGGAGATCAGTTGGAGTGAAGTATGTCTTACTCCTGCTTCTGTCAGCGGAAACGGCGGAAGATAGGCCGCACACTTTGAAGGGCAAATATCAATATTGCTCGATAAGCGCTTCGATGGAATCCACAGGGAAGTAACAAGAACACTAGAACGTTTTGTGGGTCAATTGATGTGGAGTTCCAACTAGCAAACTGTTCATGGATGATATCAGCATTTGCTATTCGTACTTATTCAATTATAGGCGAAGCATGTTGGAAATAAAGCAAATATGAATGATACGCGGAGACTTAGCTAAAATCTCTAATGGCAGATGACCTTCCGAACAACCTATTTCCAATCTTATTTACTCATTTGCAGATGAAAGCAACATTCGCCAATCACATTAATTAAACTATAGGCCAAGCATCTTTTAAATGAATCAAACATGAATGACACGTCAAGACCTGGCTACAATCCCTAAATTGAATTGTGCTAATAGAGTAGATTAAGGCTCTAATCTCCTTCTGTTATCCTTGACTCCCAGTGGAGCATAGGACCTCAATCGACCCTATTAGCACAATTCAATTTAGGTCTTGACATAACATTAATGTTTGCCTCATTTCCAAGATGCTTGGCCTATAGTTTAATGAATGTGATTGGCGTATGTTGCTTTCATCTGCAAATGAGTAAATATGATTGGAAATAGGTTGTTCGGAAGGTCATCTGCCATTGGAGATTGTAGCTAGGCCTCGGTGTATCATTCATGTTTGCCTCATTTCCAACATCCTCGGCCTATAATTGAATGAGTACGAATGGCAAATGTTGCTATCATTTGCAAATATGAAAATAGGAATGGAAATAGGTTGGACATAGACGATCATTTAGAAATATAATAAATGAGTAGGGGAAAGAAAGTAGCCTTGAGGTATCCTAGAATAAATCTTGAACTCGTTGGATGATATCCCATCTATGACAACTCCTAAAGTTTGATCTCTTAGAAAGTTCAATCTAAATTAAGAAAAGCTATCACCTAAACCAAGCTTTACGATCAGAAACTTTAAAACTTCTCAGTACATTTAATAACTTCGTAAACCGGGGCTTGGGTGTATGTCTGTCTGTCTATCACTTTTCTGTATGTACGAGTATAAATGTCGAGGAAAAAAGCATGATTCTTTCTTTTTTTCTGAAAAAATGAAATGTTTATTGTAGAACTTGTGACTCTAGTGATTGATCTTTTGCCTTGTTTATAAATAAAATCACATTTTTTCACAAATTATTGTAGCTGTTAGATATTGTCGAAGCTGTTGTTGTTGTTGTAGTTGTTGCAGTTGTATTACATCTCTAAATTTTCCTTGTGCTCACAAAGAAAAACGAAAAAAATTAAATAAATTTTAGTTCTGTTTCTGGTTCTATTTCAGTTTTTAACTCGAGTGTATGAGTGCATGTGTGTGTGTGTGTAGATTCGAATCGAAATGTATTTGGTGAATATAAATAAGTGAAATAAAAGTGAAACTTATTTTTGTGTGTTTTTAGAAAAATCATAATAAAAACAAAACACACAAAAAAAGCAACAAAAACGACAAAATCTAAAAAAAATAAAAAGGAAAATCTTGTGCAACGCTAAAGCATCATTAACCCAAAATAAACACGAGATTTCATTCTAAATGTGATTTTTTTTTTCAAAACAGTAACATCTCAAAAAATAAAGAAGACAAATTTAATAATTTGGTTGCTTTTTTCTTCTTTATTTTATTTTTACTGAACACCGTGCAAAATGTCTACGAAGGCTTCCTCATTAAATGCGAGTGCTAATAATTCACCAACAAATTCCACAATGAATACAACCTCTACCACAACAGCAGCAGCAGCTGCTGCTGCTGCCACCACACCAACTGTAGTGAAGATCAAAAAGGAATTACCCAGTGATGAAATAAAGGTATGTGAACAAGTCAAGTGAATTTATATAAATATCTTTAACATAAAAAATCTGTGAAATTGTTGAAAATCAAGCGTAAAAGGAATTTGTCGTTATTTTTTATTATTTAGAGTGGGAACATCGAAAATATTTGTAAAGATACATAATAAATTTCGATTTTATTTGATTTCGATATAATCCTTATAAAAGATTAATGATGGATTTTGATCAAAGTTTTCTGCTGATCTGTAGATTAATTTTACAATACCTATACTCGTAAACGACTGTGTTCTATTCCCACCTACTTTTGATCGGTTTCGATGATTTTTCTTAAGTTTAAAATTTAAGATATGTTTGATCTCTTTCTAATCGAATTGAATGATTTCTCCTAAACTTTATGATAGTGTTAGATCTCTTTTCTTCTTCCGTTATCCTTGACTCCAGAATATTCTTGCATAGATTAGGCACCTCCAAAATCCTTGTGCCAGCTGCCATAGCAGCGGAATTTCTCGCATGATTACCCCTTGGAGTAGTATATTCTGTGATGTTGTTTCTTTCCATGCTTAAAACACCGTAAGTGCTTAGTCGATGGATGAAGAGTCCAAAGACAAGAGCCACTTTTAAAAAGCGAGCCGCTTGATCCCAGACAGACGCTCGCTTGTAGCCGCAACTAAGATGTTGAACAAACGCTACAGCTTCGTACTTTACCAAGTACAATTATCTTAGACCCTTAGACCAAATACGTCGGAATGGCTCCAAGATCGAGCTCGTCGATTTAATGCGCGGAAAACTCAATGTTGTATGCTAAAGCATGGCGCAATATGTTGCTGCATCTGTATTAATGGTAACAATATTGAGGAATCTGATGGTCTTGATGTTGCGGGCATGAGAATTCAGTGTCCGTTGGACTAACCACAGTTTTCAAGTATCAAAAGAATCATTCTTCTTCTGTTATCTTTGACTCCCAGGGGAGCATAGGGCCTCAAGAAGTATTCAAGTGCCCCGGTTTTCCTTAACGTTTTAACAGATATTTCACTTCGTCTGATCTTCTTAATATTTACATCACCTGTGTCCGAACGAAAATGGAATACAAATCTCATGGCCGTTGCTTCAAAGTCTATTTTGGAGCTTTTCGACAGAGTACAAGAGAGGGCTAAATTGCTTATTGGTGACAAAAGGGTATCCAACACTATTGATTCATTGGAGCAGCGTCGCAATGTGGGTTGTGTCACACTTTCCTATCGTTAATACTTTGGAATGAGCTCAAACAAAATCAGGAAACTCGTTCTCGAAACTCGGACTTTTTTACTCTTACTACTCGTCTAGCTGTTAGAGTTCATTCTTTCGTAGTCGATTGGCCAGTGGCCGAATAAGACATTACAGAGAAAATTTACTTAGTCGTACAGCTCGTATGTGGAATTCGCTCCCCTGCTAGGGAGGTTAAAATTAAATGACTATAAACACTACTTCATTTATCCCCCCTCCCATAACCTGTTTTTCTAGTTCTAAGTAGGGGTTATCATGTGAACCGCAGTGGTATAGCATGTTAGTCATCCGCCTAGCATACCAGAGGTCCCAAGTTCGATCCCTGTCCAAACCAACTTGAAAAAAATTAAAATTTTCAAAAAAGTTTCGATTGACCTAATCAGCTAGCCACTGGTTATTGAGTAGCTAGCCACTGGTTATTGAGTATTAGGCTATGTAAAACTTTTATAACTAATGCATTTACTGTTCGGAGCCGGAGTTAAAACGTAGGTCCCTTTGACCTACCTGAGTCTAAAAATAGAATCGGATGCAGCTCATTGTCTGAGAGAATGTGCTGGAATGTTGTCGGGTTTTGTTTATATAGTACAAAAATATATGTCGGTGATGTTTCTGAAATTATAGTAAATTTCGTAGATCTCTTCTAAAAGTTGATTTGGAATGTTTATTTCTAACTCTGAAAAAATTACTTCGAAACGTTTCTTCTAACTCTGAAACTAAACTTTCTGCAAGAACTCTAAAATGTGAAATGTAAACTGGAAGACAAAGTAATGAATTTAAACTAGAACTCCAAAATGTTTAAATCTAACTTGAACCGCTGCTCCTACCCAAAACTGTAATTCCTGACTATGTCAACCTGTACAACTACATCTTATCATTCTTGGCGAAGAAAAATCTTCCATAAATTATAAAATCTTACATTTTAATAACATTAACATCCAGAGACATCCAGCTGGCAATGTGTAATGGAGAACCTTGGATAAATTTACAATTGGTATCTAATTCACAATGAATGACTAAAAACATAAAGACAACAAAATACCTTCCGACAATCCAACAAACCGAACCCCCTGACAAGATGCATATAAATATCTATCTACTCAGCAAATGATGTTGATGTTGCTGATGCAATATAAAACTTAAATTAAACTAAACTCAAGTAAAATAGAATCAGTTTACACTTTTCGACTCCTATTCCTTCTGCTTATTCTGTGTCATAAGCAGCAAAAATTCCAAAAAGTAAGAAAGAAACTCTGAGGACTTAGTTTACAGCACAAGTTAAAAGTAAAATGATAATGGCTCTAACATGAAGCAAAAGAGGGGATAAGATTTAAAGTTAGCGAATTACAGTAGGAGCTTTAGACACTTACGTATCAAAGTGACTTAGTGAATGACTAACTGACTGATTTGTCATCTCCATCTCTCCATTGCTCCAAGTTAACAGGAATGGAGCAACATGATAATATGACCATCAGAACATTATTACCTTCATTATTAACTAGTTCTTTCTTTCATTCTTTGTTGTTGATTTTGGATGAAGAAAAACTGTTGGAAAATAATGATGACTAAGTAGTAAGTGGAAGTATAACTGCCGTCAACTAAATATATGTTTTATCAATGTAAAAGGATATTATTTCAGTAATTTTATGCCATTGTATTTCAAAAGAAAGATTATACACAAGTAAACAAGCGAGAAAAAAAAAACAGAAAGGCTATAATAAGGACAATGCCAGTAATGATGTTAGGAGGATACTACTTAAAAATTGTTGATAAACAGGACAAACTTAACATTTTTAATTTTGAATTATAACAGAAATTCCTACATTCCTAGTTTGTCAGGGCAATGGGATCCACGTTCCGGAAGAACTGGAGCTCCATTCGGTCAAAGATTGTCGACTCAGTGAATGCTTAAATAACAATACGAGATCATGTTGCAAATCTTCTTTCGCCTTAAGAGAGCAATTACAATTTTTAAATTTCCTTAACCCAAAACTTGTCAGACTATCCTTGTATATGTAACACTTCACACCACATACCCCCTTAATTTCTGTCATCACTCTTATCTCAAATTTCCCAGTTCTTTCACTTTATTTTGCTCGGTGTAAATGTATCTGCATATATTTTATATAAATGTTAAATTTATTTGGTTGATTAACTAACAGGTCATTTTGCACAGTGTCGCGCGTGTACACCTTTCTCCATGTTTTTGTATTTGAGCGATTGTGTGTGTGTGTGTATTGTGAAAGTGAAGGCATATGATATTTTAGTCCTTCTCGTCTTATCATTACAAAAGGCATATTTTATTACACAAAACAGAGAGCGTTCTTGTTTTTTTTTTTTTGTTTTATGTAATGTTAACAGTGGGAAAGAAAAGTGTTTGCAACAAAATGTTTTATGAAATTAAATTAAATTTCTAATTTGGATATTGAAAAAGATTTCAGATTTTGGAAATAGAACAACAACTTTTGATTAGTTATCTAACCTATATCTCAGAACAAAGAACCAAAACTGAAACTCTGAGTTGTCACTGGGAACCTGAGTACTAAACAATTTGTTCAATGCTGAACTTTGACCTAGGTCTTTAATATATGTAAATCGGAGACACAAAACTGAAACCCTGAGTGGGAACTAGAAACCTGGGTACCTATCAAGAACTTTGAACCTTAATGTATTCTAAATCTAAAACTTTGAACCTGGAATTCTATACAAGATCTCTTGACTGGAATGATGAACTAAAATTTTAAACCAATATCTCTGTGCTATACTTATAAAACTTTGAACTGAAACTAGATCTTCGAACTGAACTAGATCTCAGACCTAAAACTTGAGACTGGAGCTTTGAACTAGATATTGAAAAAGGAAGTCTAAATTAGATATCTGATAACCCTGTTTCTGGATGTCTGGACTAGAACTTCTTGCTGGAACTCCGAGCTACAACGTTGACTATATCTCCGAACCGGGTCTATAAACTAGAACGGAACTAAGAACTAAATAAGAATTAAAAACCGTTACACTGTACTTGATATATGTAGCTGGAAATTCAAACTAAAGCACTGACTATATCTCTTAATTAAAACTATAAATTCGAAATATCTGAAATGAAACTCTAAATTGGAGCTCTGAACTAAAAATCTGAACTGATGCTTTTCAATGTGACACTGAACTTTCGAAATATCTGAAATGCAACTCTAAATTGGAGCTCTGAACTAGAAATCTGAACTGATGCTCTTAAATATGATACTGAACTATGTCTCTGAACGGGAACTCTGAAGTGGAACTGTAAAGTAGTTTCCGAACAATAACTCTGAACTGTATCTTAAACTGGAACTCTAAACTCCGAACTGAGGATCTTAAATGTGACACTGAACAATATCTCTAAACGGAAACTCTGAAGTTAAATAGTTACCGAAGAAGAACTCTAAACTAGATTTCTGTAACGACACTCAACTCTGAAATAGAACTCTTAAGGTTCTCTTTGAATTGGAACTCTTAACTCCGAACTAAAGCTCTTAAATGTGACACTGAACTATATCTCTAAACGGGAACTGTGAAGTAGTTTTCGAACAAGAACTCTGAACTTAATCTCTTAACTAGATCCTTATACCGGGAACTCTAAACTCCGAACTGATGCTCTTAATTGTGACACTGAACTATATCTCTAAACGGGAACTGTGAAGTAGTTTCCGAACAAGAACTCTGAACATAATCTCTAAACTAGATCTCTATACCGGAAACTCAAAACTCCGAACTGATGCTCTTAAATATGACACTGAACTATATCTCTAAATGTAAAGTCGTTTCCGAACAAGAACTCTGAATTGTATCTCTTAATTGGATTCCTATACCGGAACTCAACTCTAAAATACAGCTTTTGTAGTTCTCCCTGAACTGTAACTCTGTACCAGACCTCTAAACTAGATCTCTAAAACGAAACTCATCACTGAAATAAAACTCTTAGCATTCCAGTTTGAGATTAATGAAATGAAACCCTATAAACTAAAAGTCCGAACTAAGAAGTCTGAACATGATCTTTGAACTAAAAATATGGAGCAGAACTTAAAACTTGATCTCTGAACCGGAACTGAACTCCGAAAATAAACTCTTAGGCTTCTTTCTAAACTCTATTTCTGTACCAGAACTCTTAAGTAGAACTGAACCTTTTCTCTTCCAGCTTAAGAATTGAAGTTTTAATTAACATATGTAGGAAAATAGGAGCTCTAAACTGAATCTTAAACAGAGACTAAGATCTGGAACTTGGATTTGGAACTCTAAACAAGAATTCTGAAGTAGAACCCTGATCTAGAACCTCGAACCCTATCTCCGAAAAGGAATTACGAACTGGAAATCCCAATTTAAACAAGAACTTTGAATCTGTTCCCTCTTTGCAAAATTGTTTCTTTGCCATATTCACTTTTTTGTCACCCACTGTATCGATCTAACATTGGTTTTTGCTTTTGTTGTCGTTGTAATGATTCGGTTCTGTTCTATTTTATTCTTAATTTTTCATTTTCATTTATTTACTCTATGTACGAGTATTAACTTTGAAATAAAGTCTAGACTTACAATCGCATATCAAATAACCATCATTTGTGTAATTGTAGTACCCTGGTACATTTTTCCAATACACATGCACACACTCACTCACACACAAACACTCATTTGAAAATACAATGTGGTATAGAATAACTTCTGTAATATTGGATATACGTTTCGGTTGCCAAAGGCGTCATTAGATTTATTGTGAAATAGAAAACTTTAGACTAAAATAAAATTATAATAATAAAATACAACATAAAATACAAGCGTATAATTAATACTTGAAAACATAAACCTATTTTAACAAAAAAGTTTAAAATTTCATGAAAAGCATTTGAATATATATATTTTTTTTCAAAATAAAATGGATAAGGTGATTTTTGGATTAATATAAATTATCCTTTTTGAACCAGAAATAATAGCAAATTCAAGCATTTCTAAATTTAATGTGTAAGTTTTATTTTCTTGTGAAACTTTTCCCTTTGAATCCCTAGAAAATTGTGTGTTCATTTTCAAAAACTAAAACTTTTCTATGCTGCACATTGTGGAATTCACCCTGAACTTAATATGAGCTGAAAATTTGTAACTGAATATTTTTCTAATGCATAGACCCCCCACACTCTGATTTTACTTACAAAACTTCTGTATGAAATCTATAGACTTATTTTTGTTTTGGGTAACAAAAAACGCACTATAAACTTGGAAATAAATACTTACGACTCTTACCCACAAAACTTCTAAGTTTTTTTTTGAAAAGTAATTGCTATGAGTACTATTTTAGTGGAACAAATGGGGTATTCACTTGTTTTATTAAACTTTAAATTCGAATTCTTAATTATACTTCTAACTTATTACTATCCAGTACTAGAATTCTTAGCAAGATCTCTCAAATGGGATTTTGAGTTATAATTCTTAACCTAGAACCTTGAGCCAGAATTTTGGACTAGATCTCCAAAATAAAACTTGAAACTGAAACTATAAACTAGACCTCTTAACGAGAATTTCAAACCTAGAACTCCGAGCTGCACTCCTGGAACTTCAAACTGAAACTCTGAACTGGAACTCAGAACTTTAACTTCTAACTGTAACACCAAACTAGATCTCAGAACTAGAAGTATAGACTGGAACTGTAGATTGGAATCTGTGAAATAAAAATTAGAACTTAATAAATTAGAACACTAAACCTATTCTCAAAACTGTAACTCTGAATTGGGGCTATGAATTAGAACTCCGAAACATCGAACTTGGATTCCCAAACATAAACTTATAGCTTTAAACTTGAACTCGAAACCAAAACATTAAACTGAAAGTCTGATCTTGGTATTCCAAATATAACTCTAAACTGGAACTCTAATATAACTCTATACTTAAACTTTTAACAAGAACTTTGAACTGAGTTTCTAACTAAAACTATGTACTAGTACTCTAAATTGAGACTTCGAGTTTTGAACTGAAACTCAACAGTTAAACTCTGTATTGGAACAATGAATTGCAGCTCTGAACTAGGGCTTTGAATTGGAACTGTAAAACTGAATCAGAAATGCGAACTACAAATATAACGTAGAACTCCGAACTAGAACTTGAAACAAAAACTTTAGCTTTTAACTTCAACTCTTTACCAGAACGCCGAACTGAAACTCTAAACTAAGGCTCCTAAACATAAATCTGTGAAATGGAAATCTGAATTCACACTCAGACCTAGAACTGTAAACTTGAACTTCAACAAGAACTCTGAACTTCAGAGCTAAAGTTGGACTATGAACTGGAGCTCAGAACTGTGGACATGCTCTTTGAACTAGAACTTTAAACTGGGACTCTGAACTAACACTTTAAACTGGGACTCTGAACAAGAACTCTGAACTGGAACACTGAATTGTAGCTCTAAACTTGCTTTTTTAACACTCGTAACAAAGTCTGTAAGGAACTGTAAACCTAAGGTTGAACTCTGAATTTTAACTCTGTATTGGAATTTGAACTAGAACTCGGAACTTGAGTTGGACTATGAACTGGAGCTTGGAACTCTGAATAAAAACTTTAAACTAGGACTTTGAAGTAGAACTTTAAACTGGGATTCCGAACTGCAACTCTAAGGAGGGACTCCTAATCAACCTGCAGCTTTAAATATAGACTTCGAAATGGAACTCAGATCTGAACTATCAACTTCTCTCTGAACTAGAACACTAAGTTCCAACTCTAAAATATAAAAATAATATTATTAAACTGCAATGTTGAGAATGATGAGATCGAATTCTGAACAGATACTTTTTCTAGCTTTAGTATTAAACTGGAACTTCAAAATACAAATTCTGGAATAGAACTCAAACCCGGCATATTCAGCTAGAACTCTGAATTAGAACTGGGAACATGAATTTTTGAACTCTTAAAATAAAAACTACTAGAACTCCAAGTTGGAAATCAGAGCTAGTGCTATGTATTGGAACTTTGAAATATAACTTCGAACTAGAACTCTGAACTAGGACTTTGAACTGTAACGTTGCGATCGAATACTGAACAGGAACTTTGACCTCGTGCTCTCAACTGAAACTTCGAGCAAGCAACTCTGGACTAGAACTAAAATCCGGCATTCTAAGTTAAAACACTGAACTAGAACTTTGATTTTGAACTTGAACATTAAACAAGAAAGCCAAAATCGAACCCTAAACTAGAAATCTGAGCTTGAATTCTACATTAAATCTCTAAAGTGAGACTCCCAACTGCAACTATGAAATGAAACCCCGAACTGGAACTCTAAAGTAGAAAGATCTAGAATCCCGAACCTTAACTTCAAAATAGAACTCTGTACTGGAACTCCCATCTAGATGCCGAAAAAGAACACATAAATGGGATCATGTTCTAGAACTCTGAACCAGAATTAAGGACTATTGACCTGTGTTGGGTTTTTTTTATACCCTTCACCACCATAGGTGGAAAGGGTATTATAAGTTTGTGCTGATGTATGTAAGGCATAGAAATATTAGTCTTAGACCCATCTTTTAGTATACCAATAGGTATATTCTGAGTCGATTTAGCGATATCAGTCCATCCGTCTGGCTGGACGGCCACATTTGACCCTAGTTCTCATATAAGTCCAAATGACGGAAATAGCTTAAATGTATAAGTTTTGAGAAAATGTTTGTATGATGGCAAAATTTAGCAAATATTTGTCTTTATACAGGAAAAAGAACACCTTTGACCTTTGTGATGAAGGGTATCGTATGGTCGGGCTTGACCGACCTTAGCACTTTCTTACTTGTTTTTATTAGAGATGTTACACTCATGCAAGTACTGTCTTTACAATTACATATGCAAATTGGGTAACCTTCTTGGAAAGGGGATAGCATAGATGTGAAAGTTAGAGAAAAAGCATTTATTAAGCTTTTTGTTCTACAACTAATTTTATTTCTTTTACATCGACGGCGTGTTAATGTTGTATTTTGAATTTTAATAGAAATTAATTATAACAGATACTCATATTTGCTATTACTTTGGCTCGAACCCAGGCAAATTTGAATATGTTATACTTAGTAGTCGACGTGCTAACTAACTTAGCCATAGAATTTACCTTAACATAACCTTTTGACCTCCCTCTTGAAATGAATACCCCATATAAAAATTATTCGTACATGCTTTCGAAGTCATAGAATTCAAATGAACTCTATTCGAACATTAGATTTAATGTGCACCAAAAATAAAATACAATTTTTTGTTGTTAATGCTGTAATTGTTGTTATTGTAGTTGTTGTAGTTTAGAGATAAAGTACATTTGTACTTTTAGATACGACTAGAGGTACGAACGAGTACTATATGCTGACATAGAATGTAATCGAATATCGATAGCTTAGGATTGAATATCGTCCTTCTTTTCATTTCTTATATGACGTGAGCTTTTTATGAAGTCTATTTGGGAGAGTGTGTATGTGTGTGTGTGTAAGTGAATTCTTTCTATGAATGAGTTGTGAGATGTATGTATGCATGTATGTATAAATGTGTGTTGTTTGTGTATTAATGTAGATTTGAAAGATATTTGTGCAATTTAATATTTTAGTAAATACTCTGGTATAGTTTATACTTTAATACTTTTGTATGTTCTCAAAAATAATGAACTAAACTTTTCTATATAGTCGTTTACAAACACAAGAACATACTATACGTATTTATCTATGTATGGATTGTATGTGTGTAAATATTGTAACATTGATATTAAATATCAATTTTTGTTTTAAACATTCAAAAGCTAAGGCAAAATATTTACAGCATGAGAGTGTAAGGCAAAAATCTTTGGTAGTCATTTTCTCAACGTTATAAAATTTCTCAAAAGAAGGTTAGTTATACAATACATTTACAACGACACACACACACATTACATAAATACATACATACATATATATGTAAGTGAATAAAATTTTGTCTGTCAATGTCATTAAGGGTTAAAATTTTCTTAAACAATAACCAAAGATTTTAGTTCTATAAACATATCAAATTCTAATTAGTTTTTGAAAATAAGAAGGATACTGCTGGCTAAAAGGTGTGGCACACTAGTATAAAGTAATTCAAAGATCTCATACTCTCCTAAACATTTCGAAATCTTTGTTTTCCTACCATCTCCAATACCTTTTCCATACCTAAATCTCAATAAAATATTTCTGCTATGAGGTTCAAAATGTCATTAATTACTACAAGAATTTTATTTGAGATCTTTTGTATCTTTTCTCAATATATGAACATAAATATTTTTGCTGTTGTCACTTGAAGTTTATAATATTCGTGAACATTTATTCTCTTTTCGTATTCGTTGTTGAGGTATTCAATTACAAATTCGGTTTCCAATTACTTTTGATAAATACAATATTGTATTGCATTAATGCGCGCATTATAAAAAAAAAATACAAATATTTTAATAAAATAAATATAAAACTTAAGCAGTTTGACATAAAAATATATTTTTGTTAATCATTTGTCGCTATTGCTTTGGTATTTAAATGTTTTAAACATGAATTAACATTTCCCGCCATTTATAAATGTTATGATCTCCATGTGGATGTGAAAGAAAACTGGGTGCATTAAAAATATTTGAATTATAATAATAATTATTATTAGAGCTTTAACTCTAAATCGGTATTCATTTCATTGAATCAGTTCTTTTTTAATCCATTTTTATGTCTGCGTTCTTGGATCTGCTCTAATTTCAGTCCACAGTAGCAGTTTATAATTATAGGTTATATTTATATATATATATATATATATATATATATATATATAATTCCCCAACAACATTCCAATTGGAACAAGGGTTACTTCTTTCAGACAATGAGCTGCATCCGATCCTATTTTTAGACTCATTGAAAGGGACCTACGTTTTAAATCCGGCTCCGAATGGCAAATCCATTAGTTACAGAAGTTTTACATAGTCCAATACTCAATAACCAGAGGCTAGTCTTTTTTGAAAATTTATTTTTTTCAAGTTTGTCTGGCCGGGGATCGAACTTGGGACCTCTGGTATGTTAGGTGGATGACTAAACTGCTATACCACGGCATTATAGGTAATATAACTATAAAGTCCATTGTGGAACCACGAAAGTTGGCTGAAATCGTACTAGGTCGCCTATAACATCCATATGTAATCCAACCCTAAGAAATCAATTTTAGCTGTTTCCACGATAGACGTAGATTCCTCATTTCGGATTCGGTTGATCTGCACCATGTTATGAGGGGTCTTCCAATAAACCTTCCATTGTGGTTACATAGATGCTACCTCAATTCCTGCTTGCCTAGGTTTTTATCATTTCGGAGCAATATGCTTCCGAATAACGGATCTTTGATTTGTTTAACCGAACAATTCGGAGTTAGAGATTCTTTGGTAGTAGATGATTCGTTATTATCATTATTATTGAACCTTGTGGTTTCTTTTCTCCTAACAATTTTTGTCGAAGCAGGGAAATGCCTTTATCTCGCGCTACCCAATCATGATAACAGATTTTTTGTGACAACTATTGGCTAATGATTTCAGTAAGACGGCGCCACACAGTGAAAAAAGTTTTCTGTCGCGTAATTTTTCGAATTACATACATAATTCCCACGACATTCCAATTGGATCAAGGGTACTTCTCTCAGACAATGAGCTGCAAACGCTTTAATTCTTTTTTACACATTACTTAACTCCGGCTCCGAACGGCAAATGCATTAGTTAGAGAAGTTTTTCATAGCCTAATACTCAATAACCAGACGCTAGCTGAGTTATGAGGTGAACCGCCGCTTTTTTGAAAATTTATTTTTTCCATGTGGGTCTGGCCATCGATCGAACTTGGGACCTCTGGTATGCTAGGTGGATGACTAACCTGCTATACCACGTCGGTTCTAGGTTGCATTAAACTACTCTATTCTAAATTTAGTCATCATAGCTATTACAATTGTTTTCAATTTATCAGCATTAATGTGCTTCCCGGATCGGGGTTATATGGGAGCTCTAACTAAATGTGAACCGATTTCGTCCATTTTCAATACACTTATCAATAACTTATCGGAAATACTTTTGTAAAATTTTGTTCCTTTAGCTCTTTTCGTTTATCTGACGTACAGAAGGCCATAAAACCCCCTTTTCTTTTTGTGTTTCCGTAAGTTTTTTATATGGGAGCTATGGTCAAATGGTGACCGATTGTGACCGAATTTTGCACACTGGTTGGCATTGACAAAAAACTTCCTCGTGCTAAATTTAGTGTGTTTATGCCAAATTTCAATGACATATATCCTTTCGTTAAGGTTTTATCGTGCCGACAACAAACAGACGGGCAGACAAACGGACAGACAGACGGACATCGCTCAATCGTCTTAGAATTTCATAAGGATTCTGAATATACTTCAATTTTGGATTTTAAGTTTAAGTAAGTAAGGATTGAATATTAAGGAAATTACAAACGGAATGACAATCTCAATATACCCCCATTATTTTTGATGGTGGGTATAAAAAGAATAATAATACATATTTCAGTCTCATTTTCATTTTCAGCCAGCTTCACTGCCTAACACCTTGTAAAAATCGGATTATCCAACCGCTAAGCGTTGCCGCTGCGTTGTTTTGGTTCATGAGACATTTTGACATTTAAACAACTTTCAACGCTTTTATTTAGGTTGGCCTGTAACTCACCCTGTACAAAAATTCAAACAATTATTACGTTAAATTTTTCTTTATATCAGTTATTAAATTTGATCCATTCATTTAACAACCCACTCAATTCTAAAATTTTGTTTAATTTCCAGCATAAATTTATTTCTTGCGCTTTTTTTTTTAAATTTACGAAATCATATTTTTTTTTTTCTATAAAATTAAATTTAATATTTTATTTGTAATTTTTGTAGCAACATATTATATTTAAAAGCATTAATTTACACCTCCAAAGCAACAATTAGTACAACCACAATTTAAATAAGAAAAAATAAATATGATTAAATTTGAATACCAGAGTTGCAACAACAAATTTGCCAAATCAAAAAACTCATATTACAAAAAAACAATTTGAAATATTTGATTCAGTTCCATGGAAATTTATTGTATGAATTGAATTGTAAAAGAATCTGCAGAGGTATTAAGTAATCAAATTCCTTAAAAAAGTTTTATTAGAATCATGTAATTCTATAGCAAATGCAATTTTTTTTAAAGGGTGGTCCATTTACAAATAATAATTGCTAAAGGAAACTAAATTTTTTAATTAAAAAAAAATCTAAAATCGTATGTATTTAAATTTCTTGTGTTATACAAAACTTGAAAATTTTCGTTTGTTCTTTTTTTTTTTTTGTAAATTCATTTAATATTTCTTTTGACATCCAAGTGGCGTCCAATATACCAAAAGAGACACTTTGATTTTTTCTTGTTCCTTAACGAAGCAACTACGACAAGGCTGGCTATGTATAATAATGATAATGACGGACGATGTTCTATAACAAATAACAAACATTTTTGTTTCAGTTTTATTTTTGTTGTTGTTTTTGTATTTTTACTCGTATAACGAAATCTCATGTTACTTAAAGTGTATCAAATTCTTATTATAATGAATTTTACAAAATGAACTATAACAGCAGCAACAACAACAACAACAACTCAAAAACAAGAATATCATCTATACTTCGTTAATATCATTCACACATACGAGTACTTGCATTGAGTACATGTGTATGTGTGTGTGCGTGTGATTGAATGAATTTTTTAAGTAAATTAAGGAATTCACAAATTAACATCAAAGTATTCGAATTAAAAATATAAAACTCTTTTATGTTACTCTTTTTTTTGGCGCTCTTTTCAATTACTCTTATTGTAAAATCATACATTAACTTATTTGTGTGTATTCAAAGAAGTAGGGGAGCAAGCTGAGGGTGATTGATATGAGTTACACAGGGTGATAAGAAAAAGTTAATACATTGAAGATGTACTTGAGACTGAAATCGGGTGGGCCATCTATCGTTTTAAAATGATGTCATTCTCATCTGTATGTTATCTTCACTAAACGAAATGAATCGATTTACGCTTGATAATTGCACAATTTCGGGCATTATTTAAGTAGCAAATTGGTAGAGATGTAATGTCCTCGCAACAGAGGCGATTCTCTGACAGTTAAAATAGGCGATGTACCCTGTTCGTCATGGCAGCTATCTGATTGCAAATCACTTGGATAGACTTTACGTGATACAGAAAACGTTCTAAAACTATGGAAGAAGTACTTTTGCAAGTTATTGGTATCAAATGAAAGCGATTAAGACGACACGCCCGAACAAATTAATGTGACGGCTTTATATGTCCACCACCCATCCAAAATGAGGTTAGAATTTCAATAAATCGACTGAAAAATAACAAAGCCGCAGCAGAGCTTTTTAAGGCTGGAGGTAATGAGTTGATAAGGAAAAACCTTATGGTAAGAAGAACTTATGCCAGACGATTGGAGTCTCAGTGTTCTCAGTGTTCAGTACACAAAAAGGAGATACAAGACTCCTTTCAATTGCATAAGTTTCTATCGACCTGTATGAAGGGTTAAAGCCCAAAGTAAACGAAATAAATGGAACCTACCAAAGTGGATTTAGAATGTATAAATCTACCACTGCCCAGATTTTTACGCTACGTCAAGTACTGAAGAACATCTCTTGGATGTTCTTCAGTGTTTGAACTTACCACCACTTCGTTGACTACAAAAGCAGCTCGATACGAACGAAGTTATTTAAAGAAATATTTGAGTTTGTCATCCCTACCTCAGCCCAACCCAACCTCATCAGTTAAAATAGGCAAGAACTTATCGGAGTCCTTCGTAACTATACGGGGATTCAGACAAGACAATATTTTATCATATGGAACCTACCAATGTAGATTTAGGCCAGTTAAATCTACCACTGACCAGATCTTCACACTACGTTTTACTACCGACGTAGTAAAACCCATTAACCATCAGCGGCTGCATTGGCTGGGGCATGTTGTGCGAATAGATATTAATACTCCAGCAAGAAAAGTATTCAAAACCGATCCAGAGGGAACTCGTAACAGAGTACGTCTGAAAATTCGATGCAAAAACCAAGTAGAGGAAAATCTTTCAAAGCTTGGCTACGAAAATGGAGAATATGCACACAAGAACGAAGCGCATGGAATTCTAAAATATGCTCGGCCTCTGACCTTAACAGTTTGTAAATATAGGCCATTTAAGTAAGAACGAATAGTGATTTTTGCAAAGGAGTTTACAAATCATCTTCTCTGCACTTGGCTTAGGGCGTCCAGAAGGTTGTTAAATCTAAATTTATTTCTTTGGCGAAATGAGCTCCACAGACTGAGTCTGATGACCAAACTGCTATACTTAACTAATACTAAAATCTTTCGATTATTCTAAAGTTGAAGGCTCCGGAAAAAGTTTTATAGTCAAAAAGGAGTTATTTAATCAAATTAAAATCTTATCCCCTTATATATAAAGGAAATATAAAACAAGTTAGAAAGTGCTAAAGTCGGTCAAGCCCGACCATACGAAACCCTTCACCACTAAGGTCAAAGGTGTTCTTTTTGCTGTATAAAGACAAATATTTGCTAAATTTTGCCATCATATAAACATTTTCTCAAAACTTATATATTTAAGCTGTTTCCGTCATTTAGACCTATATGAAGGCTAGGGTCAAATGTGGACCGATTATATCGAAATTTGACAAATTGATTACAGTTGTTACAAGAAAATTACCATTATCTTCAGATTTACGAGCGTTTTAGTGATTTTTGTCTCATTTAGTGCGTTTTGACGGAAGAGTTTGTATGGGAGCTTTGGTCAAATGTGGACCGATTTCAATGAAATTCGGTACAGTGATGTTAGCTTGCATAAGCAGTATTTGTTTTAAATTTCATGAAAAAATATTGATATTTGTGGCCAAAATATCAATTCCGGGAAGTGTGACCTATGGGGGTACCATAAATAATGATTTTGATGAATTTAAATAGCCATGGTAACACTATAAAAAAATCTGTTCCAAATTTCATAAAATTATCTTTAGAATTGCAACCTGTACTTTGATTCCATGCCGTCCAGACGGACTAAAAGACAAATATTTCTATGCGTTACATATATCAGCACAAACTTATAATACCCTTTCCACCTATGGTGGTGAAGGGTATAACAAAGGTTTATTGTAGGAATTTTGTATGGAAATCAGAAGGTAGTGTCGTAACTACTTTGTATTCATCATTTCTGTCACCCTGTTTATGGCCCCATGTGTGTGTGTTAATATGTCGCCCTATATAAAATGAAAGAACTTTATGTAGAAGAAAACTTGAGATATCTCCTCTGTGAATGAATAAGAATTTCGAAAAACCAAAAAAACTAACAAATCCACTTTGGTGTTGAGTTTTGAATTGAAAATTATTTTTATATTTGTATTTTGAAAATATTTTCATATGAATTGAAACTACAAAGGAATGCATATGTTGGTAACATGATCTGTACGACACGATTTTTTAAAACCAAAAAGGAAATACCCAGAGTAAAGTAAATTTGTACGATATAGAAGACACACATTTATACTTAAATAAACTCGTACAACAAAATATATGTAGTAATGTATATCGTTCAAATTTATTGAAATCCAAAATCACAAAAATGGCAATTGGAAACCGAAAATAAAATTGTTCATAAGTTTTAACAAAATTTTTACATAAAAATAAAGGAAAATTGTAAATAAGACAATAACAACAATTAAACTACATTTTTATTATTAATACCCAGATGGACGGACCGACGGACTTAAAAAATAACACCTGAAAATAAATTAAATAAATATTAAATTAAAACAACAGCAATAATAAAATTAAAAAAAAAAAATTATAAATATTTTTAACGAGTGAAAATGTTTTTTAATTTTTGTTTTAAACATGTTACGAGTTTTTGAAAAGAATATCAAATGACAAACAACTTTCAGAGCCAATAGCCCAATGATTCCAAACCAATCGAATGAATAACTTTCTATAAAAAATTAATGTTTTTATACTCTTAGATCCGAGATCTTTTTGTTTGAGCAAATATTTCTAGTGTAAAATCGTTTTAATTTTAAATTAATTAAAATTTAATTATTCTTTGTGTCTGCCCTCTTTGATTTATGTTGCTCTAACTTACATCTTTATTTTATATGATCGCATTGCAAAGAGCATTAAATGTTAATAATACACTGAGAGAAAATGTTTGCTAGTTACAATAAAGAAGAAAAAATGTTATAATAAAAGTCTTATATTGAGACAAAAGTCTCATACTTAAATTGAAATCCATGAGGGCCTATGCCTGAGAGTAGTAGTTTGAAGAAAATTAGGTAGGACCGTAGAAGAGAAACTTTCTTCCCCTATACAAATAAAGTACCTATCCACTTGAACCTGAAGAACTTTTTAAGCTGAAGTCTTAAAAATGTTTTTTATTGATAAAAGTCTCTAATAAGCAGGAATCGAAGCAGGGGGAGTTTCACCCCCATAGAAAAAAGGTCTTTGTTTGAGAGTTTGAGAAGAAAAAAATCAAGATCTGGGAAATAAAAAATACTCATTGTTGAGTAATTTCTTAGATAAGCTTGGACCACATAAATGGAGTATTAAATATACATTATTCTGCCTTATTAACAATAATATCGCAGTTATAACAACAACTGACATATACCCAGTAGATTCAAGAAAATTTAGTAGGATCGTAGAAGGGAAACTTTCCCCCCTCCTATTGAACCCGAAGGACTTTTAAAGCTAAGGTTTTTTAACTTTGTGCAAAAATGTTTTTTATTGATTAAAGTAGTTGGTCTCAAATAAGCAGGAATCGGAGGAGGGGAAGTTTCATCCCCATAGAAAATAGCTTGTATGAGTGTTAATTTTTGCAAAAGCATGATATGACCCTACTTCATTGAAAACACAATAACGACTGAAGAAAATGTAGTATTTAAAATTAAAGAATGACCCCCTAATTCATAAACGAAAAATAAAGTAATGACAAGCTTATAATTCAAATTTTCCATACAAAATTTAAAATATAACCCTCTGATAATTTTATAATTCGTTTATGACTTAGGGGATAATTTTATAAAAAAAGTGGAAAAACGATAATTTTTCAAAATTTTAATCTCAAATGAACCTAAATTTGAATATAAATCTTAATTTCATTCATCCACACTGGTAACGCAGCTGCAAAGTATAGTTTTTATAAAATCATTTTTAAATTTTGACTTTAAATTTCTGAAAAACTGTACAATAGAGTGGTTCGAAAAAAAGTTGAGTCAGTCACCCCCTAGGATTAAAGGTAATGTAGAAATAACTCTAAAAAAAATTTTTATTTTGTTAACTGTAACGTCATCTTTAGTCCAATCAAAACACTTTATATATCGGTGTTCTCGGCTCTGTAAGGGCTACATTTCTTTTTTTGATATTTCTTTACTACCACGTCAATTTGTAGTCATAATTTTTTAAAATTCAATTCGTACCCGCCTTAATCGAATCGAGTACAAATCTAGTTTTTAAAAGTTTTGACTATAAATTGACGTGGTAGTAAAAAACTGTCAAAGAAAGAAATGTAGCCCTTACAGAGCCACGAACACCGATATATAAAATGTTATGATCGGGCTTAAAATGGCGACACAGTGAACAAAATACAAAAAGCGATTTTTTCTTGATTCGTTTATAAATTCGCGCTACTTTTTATTTTTGAAATCTAAAGAGAATATATGGGTTTATAACTGCATTTCAGAAAGTTGGAAAGTCGGCTTGATTTTCTTATAATATGTTTGAAAACACAAGAATTTTCTCAAAAATTCGACAAATTTCTGTCAATACTGAACGTAGAGTGAATGTTTTACTGACTTAAGATTTGGTTTAAATACATTCTAGAACCCCATTCTCTACGAATATATAATAAAACATTAACATTTAACATTTAATAAAACATTAACATTTTTTAGTAAAAAGTAAAAAATTGATACCATCTTTTTGGAAAAAAAATATAATTTTTTCGATCAGCGAAAAATATATGATTTTCAAAATTTATCAACATAAAACGGTTGAAGATATTTAAAAACGATTTTCACAGATTTATTTATTAAATTTTTGGCTATATGTCAGTATTAAAAAAAAATATCGGTTTAATATCGAATGCACAATCGGTCAAAAACTGAAAAAAGTCGAAATGTAAAATTATTTTTTATTTTTGAAATGGTATAACTTAAAAACTTCAAGGTCATTCCAAAAAATCACCCATATTTGATAATAACTGAAAGGGCTACACTGTTAAAACGTTTTTTTTAGCTCTAAGGTGGTCTACTTTGACGCCCAATAATTCACCCTACGTAAACACAGGGTAAGCATAAATCCAAAATTCGGAAAGCTTGGGCCCTCCTTAACAATTCTCTCATACATACTGATGCAATCGGACTTACAGTTTACAAGATACTATTTTGTTACCACTTTTTTTCTTTCAAACCACAGTTCGCGGGTGGACAGCGAATAAGAGACTAAGCTGAACAATATGTGAGAATTTCGTTACGGTTCGTGTTTTATACGTGAGTACCTGGTAGACCGAGCCTTGCTCGGAGCTTTATGATAAGCATTTTGAGGAAAATTTTAAAGTTTTTATATATTTTATATTATAAAGTGCTAAAATAAATTTAGAGGAAAGACATTGTAGAAATATTCAGTTAATTTTGAATTATTTGATTTATTTTGTCCGACCAACACATAGTTTGCATAGTTTACAGTTTAACTCATTTTGAATAATTTTGGAAATTATTCATATCAACAGAAACCTCTGTCGACTCATGCGCAACAACTTTGCTAAAGATTATAGTCTGATCAAATGCACAGTTTACGATTTAATTCATTTTGAGTAGTTTTCTGTGGCGCCACCTGTCGGACTTTGCTTATTCCAATTCATAAACCTTCTTCGGCTTATCCGTAACAACTTTGCTGAAGATTATAGCATGATTAAATGTACAGCATACGATTAAATTGACTTTGAGTAAATTTCAGTAGCGCCACCTGTCGAAATTTCTTCATACCAACTAAGAAACCTTCGTCGGCTCATGTGCAACAACTTTGCTAAAGATTGTAGCATGATTAAATGTATAGATTACGATTAAATTGACTTTGAGTAAGTTTCTGTAGCGCCACCTGTCGGAAATTATTCATACCAACTAAAAAGGCTTCGTCGGCTCATGCGCTACAACTTTGCTAAAGATCATAGCATGATCAAATGTACAGTTTACGATTTAATTAACTTTTAGTAATTTTCAGTGGCGCCATCTGTCGGAAATTAGTCTTATCAACTTTAAAACCTTCGCCGGCTTATCCGCAACATCTTCGCTAAAGAGCATAACACAATCAAATTCACAGTTTACTATTCTATAAAGAACATACATACAGACAAACATTCATTTGTTTAAAATAATACTAATTTTTCCCCCTTTTTATTCCCTAATTTCTAAAAGTTCCATATGTATATTTGGTACTTTTTTGGTGCCAATTGAATTCGGTACATTTTTTTAAAACGCATTTAACATAATGTATAATGTTCCTATTCATATTACTTTGGAGATGTTAAGTTATCATTTTATCCCTTTTTTACCCATTTTGGCTCCAAAATCAAAAAAGTACCAAATACGTGTTTCATGTTTTTTTTAGTAAGTTTAGTTAAGTTTCTTTCTATATTCTTTAGTTAAGTTTCTTTCTATATTCTTTAGTTTAAAATATAAGAGTGGGTTAAAAAGGTGCCAAAAAAACTTGTTAGGGTAGTTTCCTAATTAGCTACCTAACAGACACGGGTGTGTTTCCAAATAAAACACAATCAAGTTTTTCCTTAAAAAAAACTTAAACTAAAGCTTCTTGCTTTATTGAGTTCATAAACTTAACTGACTTAAAACTAATAAAAATGAAAATATGAAAGTATTGAATATATACAAATTCCGCTATTTTAAAGCGAATTTAAAATTGCAAAAAATAGTTCATGAGGAACAAGAACAAAACCTCTTCAAGAGGTAAATAAAGAAAATTTTAAGAGAAAATAACAAAAAAAAAGAATACAAAAAAAATATAAAAATTTTGATTGTTGAACACTGTTCAACATACTCCCCGGGCGATTAGTGGCAACTGCAGCCGTTCCATTTGCCAGAAATGATCCAACCAAATATGGATCGCTGAGCTTTCGGCATACTCTCCTCCTATATCACTTTTGGTAGCATAATAGTAGCTATGGTGCGACACCCTATCACTCCATCTACTTGGCGACAGGTAGCGAAGAGCGGATGCGCTTGGGGCACAATTCCGCGGAAATGCTCTGTTAGCTTTGGATCTTGGATTGCAGGCGGTAGAGCGACCGCGAACTCCTTGAGCTGAAGTCTCCATCGAGCAACGGGTTCATAGCTACGTCGTGGCTCATAGGTGGGAGAGACGTCAAACATGCCATAATCGTTACCGTTTACATGTAGGCTGGGAGTGAACTTAGGGAAGATGTTCACCACGCTTCTCTTTAAGTATGAAGACTCACTCTCTTTAAGTATGAAGACTCACTTGGATCCAGCATAAACGTTACCTACATTGGGTTTCCTCGGTGGATTAAGCTCAATCGAACCAGAGGGGGGATATAGTTATCCGGAGGAGGAGTTAGCGACGGAAGTTCAAGTGCTAACAGCGACACTTCGTGGAGAGTGGTTGTTGTTGGTAAACGAGTAGGTGGTGCTTCCTGACGAGCTCTTGCGATTGTAAACATGTGGTTTAGCGTGAGGATTGGAGCAGCTTCTTCCTCAAAGCTGGAAGAAGTGACGTCATGGGGACGTTCACGATGTAACATCGAGTGGTGCTTCGCGTGACAGATAGCACACCGGTTTTCGGAGTGGCAATCGCGGCGTACGTGACTCTTCGCCATACAATTTAAACAATATTCCCACTTGTTGATGTAGACTCGTCTCTCATCGATTGACTTGGCGACAAAAAGTGGGCAGTGTCTTAGTGCGTGATTTTTGAGGCACAAGTTGCAACGTTTGATTTTGGTGGCTAGATAGGAAGAAAAGAAGTTATATACCATGATATTAGAAATTTTGTTTTGCGACTTTTCTCTTTATAAAGAATTAAAATTTTAGTTTGATTCAGGTGGATTTTTATTAAAATTCTCTTGAGTAGAAGAAATTGGTAGAATACATAACTTTGCTATAGAACGTATTATATTTCCGTTTTGAGTTTTGATTTCTGCTACCCGTACTCTATTGTCTTTGCCATGTACCACTTTTATTATGCGTCCTAGACGCCACTCAGTAGGAGGTAGTGAATCATCCTTCACTATGACGAAATCATTAGGCTTGATGTTTTGTTGTTCTGTTTTCCATTTCACTCTTCTTTGTAGTTCAGTGATATACTCGTTCTTCCAGCGATTTGCGAATATATGTTGAATAGATTTGAGACGATTCCACCGTTTAATGTAGTTCAAATTCTCCAACGGTAGTTCTTCATTAGCTTCGGGTGGGGCTATTATTGGTGCGCCTTTCAAGAAGTGACCTGGAGTCAATGGCAGTAATTCGGTAGGGTGTTCGGTCAAGGGTGACATTGGGCGGGAATTCAATACAGCTTCAATTCTGATCAGCATTGTGGCGAATTCTTCAAAGGTGAATGTGAGATTACCTGCTACTTTCTTCAGATGCGACTTCATACTTTTGACGGCAGCCTCCCAGAGGCCACCCATGTGGGGTGCGTAAGGCGGGATGAACGACCACTTAAATCCGTGAGCGCTGTATTTTTCTACCAACGCCTTTTCTGTAGTTTTAAGGAATTCATTGTGGGCTTTAAGAAGGGCAAGGCTAGCTCCAAGGAAATTTCGGCCATTATCCGAAAACATTGTTTTTGGAAAACCTCTTCGTCCGGTAAATCTATCAAAACAGGCCAAGAATGCTTCTGTTGAAAGATCGGAACACGCTTCAAGATGCACTGCTCTTGTAGAGAAGCAAACAAAAACTGCTGCATATCCTTTAACGATTTTAGCGTTTCGTAAATTAGACGATTTCATGTTGAAAGGACCTGCAAAGTCCACTCCTGTGTAGGTAAATGGCAACGAAAAATTTGCTCTTTCTGCTGGAAGTTCAGCCATTATTTGTTGTTGTACCTTGTGCTTGTAGATAGTACATGCTTTGCAATCTCTAACACATTTTCGTACTAAATTCTTTAGTCGAAGGATGTAAAACCCTTGTCTGATTGCTCTTAGCATTATATGATGTTCCGCATGAAGCAAAATATAATGAGTATAAGCGACGAAAAGTGATGCAAATTGGGATTTTTCTGGAACGACAACAGGATGACGTTCTGCGTAACTTAGTCCTGAATTATTCAGTCTACCTCCAACTCGTAATAGACCATCTTTATCTAAAAATGGACACAATGTTAAAAGTCTGCTTTTCTTGTTAATAGGCCGCTTATTTTGAAGACATTCATATTCATGGGGAAAATATTTCAGCTGTGCGAGGTATATCAAACGATTTTTAGTGAATTTTATTTCTTCTGAAGTTATAAACGATTCAGTTTGGGAGTGACGTTTCCGAATGCGATTGATGAAACGAAAACAATAGCTAAGAACTCTTAGTGCTCGAGCGAAAGAGGAAAATCGTTTTAATACATCTTCGTTCTCTTCTTGAAGAAGTTTATTATCTTTACTGGTTATGTTGGAAGATACCTTTGAGTGATACGTTGAGACCTTTTTTGTCTCTAAATCAGTTGGCTCGAAAGCTCTTGGTTCCGGCCAAAGGTCGCGGGGTTGCGATAACCAGGTGGGTCCATGCCACCACAAATTGCTCTCAATGAGTTCGTTTGGTGTACAACCACGGGTACCTAAATCCGCAGGGTTGTCTTCTGTTTTCACATGTTTCCAGTTGCTATTGCTAGTTATACTAATGATTTTAGCTACACGATTCGCCACAAATGTTTTGAGACTATTTGGGGGTTTTTGTAGCCAGCCAAGGACTATAGATGAGTCCGTCCAAAGATACAGCTCATAGGGGAACTTTGCATTTTCCATTACACCTTTAACTAATTTTGATAGCAACACTGCTCCACACAACTCGAGTTTGGGTATTGTAGTCTTCTTTATTGGAGCCACCTTAGTTTTTGCTATAAGCAGATTACAAGCTATTTCTCCATTAGAAGCTGTAGTTCGCATGTAGATTGTGCCGCAGTAAGCCTTTTCAGAGGAGTCACAGAATCCGTGTATCTGTACTTCGCATGCTGGGGAAAATTGTACCCATCTAGGAATGCGCAATTTTGATATCTGTGGTAGATTTTCAAGGAATGAGTTCCATTTTACAATTATGTGCTGTGGAACACTCTCATCCCAGTCAGTTTTAGTTTCCCATAACTCTTGCATCATCATTTTAGCCACTATTACTATTGGGCCCAGCCAACCTAGGGGATCAAACAATTTCGCTATAACCGATAATATTTGCCTTTTTGTGGGGTGGGGTACAATTTGGTTTGGTTCTACGTCATAGTAGAAAGCATCTGACATCGCGTTCCAGCGTATGCCCAGAGTTTTGATGGTACTGGAATCACCTAACTTTAATATATCTTCGTCTAGAAGATCCTCCCGGGCCAAGTTATTCAGTAGAAAACTGTCATTGGCGGTTATTTTCTTCATGGGGAAGCCTGCTGAGTGTAAAGCCTGTTTAAGTTCACTTTGTTTCGATTTTGCTTCCTCCAGACTATGTCCTCCTGACAAAATATCGTCCACATAGATTTCGTTACTTAGAATTGTGGATGCTTTAGGAAAGGAATTCTTACAGTCCTCACTTAGCTGCTGTAGAGTTCGCAATGCCAAAAATGGTGCACAGTTGACCCCAAAGGTAACTGTTTTCATTTGATAAGATTTGATAAAACTATCCGCCTCATTACGGAAAACAATTCGCTGATACGGCCGATCAGCCTCATGGACACGTATTTGTCTGAACATTTTCTCTATGTCGCCTGTAAATACGTATTTATAATAACGCCAACTAAGCACTGTCTGCATCAAGTCAGATTGAAGAGTGGGACCCTGATGTAAAACATCGTTTAATGAAAAACCACTATCTGTTTTCTTGGATGCATTGAAGACCACCCTTACTTTTGTTGATTTACTTTCCGGTCGAATAACCGCATGATGTGGTAGGAAATATGATTCTTGTTTTGAATTGTTGATGTCTTGATGAAATACTGGTTCCATATGATCCATATCGATATATTCTTGCAGAACTTTCTGGTACTTTTCCTTTAGATCGGGAGATTTCTCAAGAGTTTTATCCATCCGATGATATTGAGCCAAAGCACTATTTCTTGAATGACCCAAGTATATTTCTTGAGGAAAATTTTCTTTAAATGGTAGGCGCACTACGTACCGACCGTCCGACTGACGTGTAGTAGTGCTTTGAAAAAGGTTTTCACAATATGCGTCCGCTTCATTGACTATAATATCCTTCTCGACCTCTTCAAGTTCCCAGAACTTCTTAATTTGATCATGGAGAAGCAAATCGTCTGAAGGCGACACAGTAGTTGAAAATGTGTTTATTTCACTTGCTTTACTTGGACCTGACAAGTACCAACCGAAATGTGATTCTCTAGCTTCTAGATTGCCAGAGATATTTTGTCGTATACCTTCAAGGTTGATGAGCGGTAAAACGTCACTGCCTATTATCATATCTATAGCTGCAGGTTTATAAAACTTGGGATCAGCTAGATTCAAATTCTGAATTGCCCTGTAATTTTCAACTTCAATTGAGCGTGAAGGTAGAAGATTAGCGATCTTGGGTGCTACGATTGCCAGAACCTTTATTTTGAAATCTGAAACTCTAGATTTTATATTGACGAAACATTTTCCTTTAGAGCTTCCTATAATAGTTCCACCGAACCCTGATATCTGACTACACTGTTTCTCAAGTGGTAGGCCAAGCCTTTGTTGAATACTTGTGGTAATAAAACTTCTTTCTGCTCCGGCATCCAGCAGAGCACGAACCGTAAATAATTCCCCACCTTTTTCGATTTGAACTAGAGCTGTGGGCAACAGTGTAGTTCCTTCACGTTGTATAAAGTAAGCCGTTATATTATCAGAATTGTCAACTTGGGTATTGAATGCAGAAGCATCGGTTTGAGTGCTAGAACTAGAATTTTCTCCTTGATGATTTGCATTGGATCTGGACTGGTTACCTGACGAGTTATTCGACCTGGTGTCGTCTTTTTCTAAATGAAGCATTGTATGATGCTTTTTGTGGCATACGGAACACGAATTTTTACTTTGGCACTTTGCTTTAAAATGGGTTGGCGATAGACAGTTCACACAATATTTATTTGAAAAAACAAATTTCATACGCTCATTTGGGGATAACGATTTGAATGATTTGCAAACTCTTAGTGGGTGATTTTGTTTGCATTTCCTACAGCTGAAATTTTGTTCACTTTGAGCGTGAAATGCCTGTGTTCGTGAAGAACTGCTATCCTTTGGTGGAAATCTTTTCCTATCTGACATCGTTTCTAGGATTTCTACTCTTTCAGAAAGAAATTCATTTAATTGTGGCCAGGTTGGTAGTTCACGATGATTCTTCAAGGACACCTCCCACTCCTTAACCGTTTCATCAGAAAGCTTTGAGATTACCACATGAATCAAAAATGGATCATTATCATGTAATTCAATCTTGTAATTCTTTAAAATTGCTAAACAGTCGTTAACTGTATTTTGAATATACCTTAAAGATTTGACTGTTTCATTTGGTGTGGATTGAACTGCATGAATCTTTTTTACCTGATCCTGCACCAAAAGCCTTTTATTTTCAAACCTGTTTTTTAATTTCTCCCAAGCTAAACTATAATTACTATCTACCAAGTCAAAATCCTTTATGGCTTGGTAGGCCTCGCCCCTTACTTTGCTTCGCAAATAATAAAGTTTTTGCGCTGGTGCTATGGAAGAATCTTTCCCGATCACCGCCTGGAACATATCCCTGAAAGCAGGCCACTTGGAGTAACCACCCTCGAAATCCTGTATTTCGCACGCTGGTAGTTTTAACGTGGGCCTGGAGCTTGATTGATGAGGTTCCGTTGATGTAAACGCTTCCTTTTTCTCCAAAATCTTAGTACGTGTAGACTCGTATAAATTACAAGCTGCCACATATTTCACGGTCAGGTCGTCTTTCGCATCTTCTTCTGGTAATTCCAAAATGTATGCCTCGTACGACTCTATTAACTTGTCCCACCTTCTCTGCAATTCCTTTTCTTTCACATCCAGGAATGCAGCTGAGGAATGTTCAGGACAAGTTCCCTCAAAACTGTTGCAAAATGTCTCTAACTGCTTTAAGTCAAATTTACATTTTCTTTTTGAAGCTGCCATTGTTATACCCTTACCGAAAATAACCCTTTTGAATTTTATCGAAAATTGTACGAAATTGTAAAAAAAATTTCGTAAAAACTTTTTTGGGGTTCTTCTTTACTTGAGGTAAATTCCACTAAGCACCTTGATTTCAAATGTACTACCTTAAATTTTCCCAAAAAATCGAAAAAATATTTTTTTTTTTTAGGCTTGTTTACCGCTTGTTATCGATTTTATTTAATTGTAAAAATTAATTCGTGCACAACCTTTTAATATTTTTTGTCACGAAACTCCTTCCAAATGTACCTCTTTTAATTTCCACGGAAAATATTTTTATTGGCTTGATTACCGCTAATTATCGATTTTATTAAATCGTAAAAAAAATTTCGTGCACAATCTTTTAATTACATTTTTTATGCAACGAAAGTTCTTATTAATCCACCCAAATTAATATTTCATATTAAAAAAATTTATTAAAAAACTCACCGGAACTCATCATGGACCCTTGACTGATTGGGGTTGGGAACCTCTGTCACACAAAAATTCCAATGTGATGACGTCACGCACAAGTAAAATTTTTTTGTTATTGGTGTTGCTTAAATGATCACTTGTCTCACTGTTATTGTTATTGTTTTTTCTTTTGTAATTTATGTTTTTTAAAGAAGTTTTATTGTTTTTTTTTTTTGTAATTTGTTTTTCACTTTTTATTTTTATTTTCAAATTATTTATTATTTTTATTTTCAAATTATTTATTATTTTTATTTTCAAATTATTTATTATTTAATTTTTGTGTCCACGCACTTCACTTGCAATTTTATCTTTGTTTTCCTTTTTGTTATAAATGCGTTTGCTGCAGTGGGAACAAATTGAAATGGAAAATTTACCGGTAGTTGAGAGTTTTTTGCTTTTAGCTCTTTTTCTTCTTTTTTTCTTTCTCTCCTTCTTTTTGTTAGTGATGACAATTTGATTAGTGGAATAATTAGTGGGATATTTTTTAGTGGTTTTTTTATCTTCTTTTCAGATCTTTTCTTGGAGAAACTTTTGATTTGATTTTTTTTCTTTTTCATGTATGTATGTATGTTTATTTCACATTACATGGACACTTTTTGTTCTTCACCCGTTTTATGATTTTATTTTCGTTTAGAGAGAAAAATATGTCGCACAAAAAATCTAACACACACAGTACATACCTTTTTTCCTTTTGATTTTTTCCAACTTACTTTGCCTTGTGGACAGACAGACACCTCGATCAGCACTTAAGACGATGATGACGTTTAAAGATGTTGATGATGAAGTTTTAATGATGTTAATGATGACGATGAATCCTTCACTGGCACGGGATGCACAATGTAGTACCTCTGTTGTTGTTGACTTCTTCACTTGCACGGGATGCAAAATGGAGTACCTTTATTTAGAATACTTCTTCGCTGGCACGGGATGCACAGTGGAGTACCTTTTCCTTTATTCACCTGCCGTAGACTCGGTGAAATAATTTGATGTTATTGAAGTTACAGTTGCCGTCGGTAGAGACAACTGGCGATTTCTCTTCAGGTTTCGGGAGTTATTTCACGTTCACTGGCTCATTCCTGTCCTAGCCTTTCTAGGACTTTTCGAAGGACCAAAATGTTAGGGTAGTTTCCTAATTAGCTACCTAACAGACACGGGTGTGTTTCCAAATAAAACACAATCAAGTTTTTCCTTAAAAAAAACTTAAACTAAAGCTTCTTGCTTTATTGAGTTCATAAACTTAACTGACTTAAAACTAATAAAAATGAAAATATGAAAGTATTGAATATATACAAATTCCGCTATTTTAAAGCGAATTTAAAATTGCAAAAAATAGTTCATGAGGAACAAGAACAAAACCTCTTCAAGAGGTAAATAAAGAAAATTTTAAGAGAAAATAACAAAAAAAAAGAATACAAAAAAAATATAAAAATTTTGATTGTTGAACACGGTGTTGCCGCCACTGGCAAAACCGCTTAAATAATAAGCTTTTTTACTTAGCCTTATTTAAAATTTATCTAATCATTTTTGGAAATGTCAAAATTATCCGTTCGGAGTAAAGGCTTCGCGCGCTAGACATAGATCCTCCATTTTATTTTATTATTTTAAAACTTTGTACTTAGCTGGCTAGCGTGGTGATAAGTCTTCACTCCTTAAGATTTTCTTAACATTTTCTAGTGGTTTCCATACCAAAAAGTGAGTGTAATTTACTTGTTAAAATAATTCCTTTACTTATTGTTATATGTTTGTGTATTTGTCTAGGAATTTTAATCTAAGAGAATTAGGTCAATAAATCTATGTTTGGAAATTGATCTGGTGTTCCTTTTATTCAAAATCTAGTGGAAATCATTAGCGAGGCGGATTCCTCACCCCAACATTTTAAAATTCTTGGTGAATTTTACACGTTTCCTATAAAATCAACAGACGAAGCTGAAGATTCGCCTAGAAGCGCCCTGCATTGCCAATCTCGCAGTAAGTACAAATGGAATTAGAAGGCCAACAAAAAATGCCAAACTGTCCCAAGTGTCTTAATCCCCCTGACCAAAATATGATAAGTTGCACAAAATGCCAAAAAACCTATCATGTTTCATGCACAAATGCCACATCAGACCAAACATCAGCCCTAACTTTCAAATGTTTTGCTTGTAAGAGCCCTCCGGCAGAATCAGTTAAAAGCACCTTAAGTCGCTCTTCCAATAAATCAGCCAGAAGAGTACAATTAGAACTCCAACGACAATGGAATATATTTCCAAAAAGTATCAAATAATAAACCAACATGAACAGGAGGTCAACAGTGATGCCTCATCCCATCATTCATTTTCTGTTCGCAGCTGGTTAAATGAACTTCCAAACCATTTTGATTCTGCAGAACAAGTCCAGTCTGATTTACCGGCAGCTCCTGAAAATATAAATAAAAACAAAACAACCAAACAAGCAGCTCAGCTGCCTGAAGACACTGTTTATTTAAGCATGCCACCTTATATAAATAATGCATCTAACAATAATAATTCAGGTGGAATTAATATGCCGCAAAAACGTTCATATATTCTGCCGGACATAAGTAACGCTGCTACGATGTCGTCATCTGCACCCGCTGTATCAAGTTTTACTTCGGGACCCGCCACCACTAGTGGCTTTCAATCACGACAGCAGCCTCACTATCAATCGGTCCCATTTGAACCTCAAGTTTCAACAACTCACACAACGGCTTGCCACATTCCACCAATAATTTCTAATGTGCATCATTTTAATCCTTGCCAAAACATGACGGCCCCCATTGGCCATTCAACACAACACACGTTCAATTCCAATGCACCGAACGCAACCACATCAAACAACACTTTAAGTGTACCACCGAATTTATTTACAGATTATAACCAAAACTTGAGTCAAGGTCAGCTTCAAGCACGTCAATCTTTGCCGAAAGAACTCCCTGCCTTCTCCGGCCAACCAGAAGAATGGCCCTTGTTTTCGTCCACATTTGAATGGTCCACTAATATCTGTGGATTCACGGAAGCCGAAAACCTCATAAGGTTACAAAAATCACTTACCGGAGAAGCATTAAAAAAAGTTCAACACGTACTAGTACACCCATCCAATGTCAATTGGGTCATGTCAATTTTGAAGCTTTTGTACGGCCAACCAGAAAATATAGTAAACTCTATAAAAAATCGAATTAAATTAACACCCCCAGTAGATGAAAATAACTTACCTTCATTTACCACATTTGCAATTAACGTAAAGAGTTTAATTGCAACAATTGAAGCTTCCAATTTAAATAATGAAATCAATAATACTTCACTTCTCCAAGAATTAGTACAAAAATTACCACCATCTTTTCAATTACAATGGGGTACACAAAAATTACAGCTGTTAAATCAAAATAAAAATCCTAACATGTATGAATTCTCCAATTGGATTTTTAACATTGGAATTTCTGCTACATGTATAACAGTTGAAAGCTCTTCCCATGTTAACAGACAAAAGTCCCACACTGTTAGTAACAGCAATAAAAAAGCTTTCGTACATACTCATAATGAAGATCACCGAAAATGTTTTGTATGTAGCAACAACAATTGCAAATCAATTGCTACTTGTCAAAAATACTTATCTCTTAATCGTGGAGATAAATGGAATATAATAAGAGAACACAAACTGTGTAGAATTTGTTTGTGTAAACATTTTGGAGAATGCAAGAAAAGAGTACAATGTGGAGTGGAAGGGTGTCAATATTATCATCATTCTTCTTTACACCGATATTCTAATGAAGGGACAACAAATAACAACAATCAAGAGCCAAAGATAAACAATCAAAATAGTTTAACCAGAAGTGAAAATATTAATACACATAATTCTAAAGTGAAAGAAATTTTATTTAAAATAATACCAGTGACAGTTCATGGAAAAAATAAAGATATAAAAACCTTCGCATTTATTGACGAAGGTTCCTCCATTAGTTTAATGGATAAAAAATTAATGGACGAATTAGAAATTTCTGGGACGACTAGCCCCCTATGGCTCAAGTGGACTGGAGGTATAGAAAGATGTGAAAACAGTTCCAAAAAATTAACAATACGTATTTCAGGCTACAACAAAAACAAAAAGGTGACGATTAATGTATGTACTGTAAGTAAATTAGATTTACCCACACAGTCTCTGGATTATAAAAAATTGGCAAACAAATTTCATCATTTAAGAAATTTGCCAATAAAAAGCTATAGTGATGCTGTGCCTAAGATACTTATTGGCCTCAACCATTTCAATTTGGGAATTTCTACAAATATGAGGCAAGGTGGTCCTCATGAACCTGTAGCAGTAAATACAAAGATTGGATGGATGATTTATGGAGCTATTTCTTCAAACGCAAAACCAAGTAAGCAATTTAATTACCATATTTGTGAGTGCAGTGAAAGTGATGAAGGGTTAGATGAACTAGTGAAGAGTTTTTATTCCCTGGATAGCTTAGGGATTTGTTGTAAAGATCCACTAGTTAGTAAAGGTGATGAGCGTGCCCTTAGTCTTTTAAAAAATTACACAAGACAAAGAGAAGACGGACATTTTGAGGTTCCTCTACTGTGGAAATGTGATATTTTGAGTTTACCCAATAGCTATGATATGGCTCTAAGGCGTCTGCTATGCTTAGAGCGAAAATTATTGCATGATTCTGAACTTCTTAATATTTTTAAAAATACAATTGAAAAATACACCTCCAAGGGTTATATACGAAAATTAAACCGTAAAGAATTATCGCACAGTGGTGGTAAAGAGTGGTATCTGCCCATTTTTGCAGTTTTTAACAAAAATAAGCCCGGTAAATCTCGTGTCGTTTGGGATGCTGCGGCTAAATCGAATGGAGTCTCCTTGAACTCGTTTCTACTAAAGGGACCTGACCTGCTGTCATCTTTGCCAGCCATTTTATTTTCATTTCGGTTGAAAGCAGTTGCTGTCTGTGGTGACATAGAAGAAATGTTTCATCAGATTTTTATTAGGCCTGAAGACAGAGATGTTCAAAGATTTTTATGGCGTGATTGTGACCAATCTAAGCAGCCTGATGTATATGTAATGGACGTAATGATTTTCGGAGCTTCGTGTGCTCCTAGCATTTCTCAATATATTAAAAATTTTAATGCCACTCAATATGAAAATAAATACCCTGTGGCTTCAAGGTCAATAAAAGAAAATCATTATGTTGATGACTTTTTAGAATCGGTTGACACTCCACAAGAGGCTACAGATTTAGTTTCGGAGGTAAAATTTATTCACCAACAATGTGGATTTAATATTCGAAATTGGATTTCAAACAATGAGGAGGTGATGAACACAGTGTCCAACATATCTTCTACTAGTGAAAAATGTTTGAACTTTAATGAAGAAAACAAAGTAGACAAAGTTCTTGGGGTGTTTTGGGAACACAAAGAAGACGTTATTACGTTTAAAATTGCACCGCGGTTTATAAGCAGTGAGATATTTTGCTGTAGAAAAATACCAACTAAGCGCGAAATGCTTCGTTTAGTAATGTCCATCTACGACCCCCTTGGTCTTATTGGGAATATTATCATGTATGTTAAAATCCTTCTTCAAGAAGTATGGCGGTGTAAAACAGATTGGGACGAAGAAATTTCTGATGAGCTTATGGCAAAATGGATACAGTGGGTCTCAATTTTACCAGACATTCAACAAATTAAAATTCACCGCTGCTATTTAAAATGTTTACTAAATTACGATGGCATCGATGTGCAGCTACATACTTTTGTGGATGCTAGTAAGGACGGATATGCCGCTGTGTGCTACTTTCGTCTGGTTAAAAATGAAACAGTATTTTGTTCATTAATAGGTTCTAAAACAAGAGTCGCCCCAATGAAAATAACTTCGGTTCCACGACTTGAACTTATGGCCGCACTAATAGGTGCTAGGTTTGGAAAATTTATTTGCGATAATCACAAAATCACGATCAAAAATAAATTTTTCTGGTCAGATTCTAAAACAGTTTTGAGTTGGCTCAATTCTGATCATAGAAAATATAGTCAATTTGTAGCCTTTCGTGTGACTGAAATTTTAGAACTGAGTTCCATTAATGATTGGCGATGGACTCCAACAAAAGAAAATGTCGCAGATGAAGCCACTAAGTGGGCTCGAATCCCCCGGGTTTCTATAACTAGCAGATGGTTCCAGGGACCAGAATTTTTATATCATCCCCAAGATGAATGGCCAGGTGCAAAAAATTTCGACGATGCTACACCTGAGGAAATGGTACACAAATCGTTTATAATATCTGCTAAGGAAAACGTTATAAATGAAAAGAGATTTTCAAGGTGGAATAGGATGCTTCGAGCCACCGCTTATTTTTTCCGCTTCATTGAAAATTGTAGATCGGAGGCAAAACTAAAAGGCGAGTTAACTCTTGAAGAGCTACGAAAGGCAGAAAACTTTTTAGTCCGGCAAGCTCAGACTGAAAAGTATTCTACAGAAATTGCTACTTTAAAATCGAAAACAAATATTCCGAAAAATAGTGAGATTTATACGAAATCACCCTTCATGGACGAATATGGAGTTTTAAGAGTAGATGGCAGAATTGATAATGCAAATGTTGCTGAAGAACGAAAACATCCCATCATATTGCCCAAATCAAGCTACATTACAACTTTAATTATACTTTACTACCATTCAAAATATTATCATATTAACCACGAAACGGTGATCAACGAGATTCGTCAAAAATATTTGATTTCTAAACTACGTGCTGTTTTTAAATCTATAACTCGAAATTGTCAGTGGTGTAAAATTAACAAGGTGGTGCCACAAGTTCCAGAAATGGCTAAGTTACCTCGTGCTCGCCTAGCATCTTTTAAGGCGCCGTTTACATATACAGGCTTGGACTTCTTTGGACCCATGATGGTTAACGTAAATCGACATAAGGAGAAGAGATACGGTTGTTTATTTACATGTTTGACGACCAGAGCAATTCACATAGAAATTGCTTATTCATTAACAACAAGTTCGTGCATCTTGGCCATTCGAAATTTTATGGCCCGAAGAGGAATTCCACTTAAATTTTTTAGTGACAACGGCACTAACTTTATTGGCGCGGAACGAGAACTTCGAGAAGCTCTTGAAGACGTCAACCAAGATGAATTTGTTAAAACTTTTACCACTACAACAACAAAATGGAACTTCAATCCACCAGCTTCTCCACATATGGGAGGTGCTTGGGAGAGACTTGTGCGCTCTGTCAAAACAGTTTTTTATAAAATAAACACAATAAGGGCCCCGGGTGATGAGCTCCTTTTGAGCATGATGATAGAGGTTGAAAACATTATAAATTCTAGGCCTCTTGCCTATGTTCCCATCGATAATGAAAATGATGAGGCATTGACTCCTAACCATTTTCTATTGGGTAGTTCCAGTGGTCTAAAGCCGATGTCAACTTGTGATGACAGCGCCATAGTTTTAAAACAAAATTGGCGTATTTCGCAACAGTACGCGAACTTATTTTGGAAAAGGTGGTTGGCTGAATATTTGCCCTCATTAACTTGTAGATCCAAATGGTTCGAAAAGCAAAAAACTTTATGTCAGGGGGACTTGGTAATTATTGTTGATCCTTCTCTCCCTAGAAATGTTTGGCTACGAGGAAAAGTACTTGAAACGAGATTGGCAAAAGATGGACAAGTAAGAAGTGCGAAGATTCAAACTAAGAACGGTGTCATGGAAAGGCCTGTAGCGAAGCTTGCAGTTTTAGACGTGGCTTTCCGTGAAGAGTATGCCATCGAAGATCCTTCTTGTCACACTGCGGGGGGGAATGTTGCCGCCACTGGCAAAACCGCTTAAATAATAAGCTTTTTTACTTAGCCTTATTTAAAATTTATCTAATCATTTTTGGAAATGTCAAAATTATCCGTTCGGAGTAAAGGCTTCGCGCGCTAGACATAGATCCTCCATTTTATTTTATTATTTTAAAACTTTGTACTTAGCTGGCTAGCGTGGTGATAAGTCTTCACTCCTTAAGATTTTCTTAATATTTTCTAGTGGTTTCCATACCAAAAAGTGAGTGTAATTTACTTGTTAAAATAATTCCTTTACTTATTGTTATATGTTTGTGTATTTGTCTAGGAATTTTAATCTAAGAGAATTAGGTCAATAAATCTATGTTTGGAAATTGATCTGGTGTTCCTTTTATTCAAAATCTAGTGGAAATCATTAGCGAGGCGGATTCCTCACCCCAACACACCCTTTTTTACCCCCTATCGAACATAGTTTCAAAAAAGTACCAAACACCTGTCCGCTTATTTTCAAAGCTGTTTAAAACGTAATTTTAATTTTGTTTCTATACCTATTACTTTAGGAGACATAGCGTTTTCGATTTTTTCCCCGTTTTTACCAAAAGTTCCAAAAGTCCCTTCTTCTTCTACCTATACATCAAAAAAGATACCCACTGTCCAAATTTTATCAAAATCGTTAGAGCCGTTTTCGAGATAGCCATTCTATATATATATATATATATATATATATATATATATATATATATATATATATATATATATATATATATATATATACAATTATTGCTCGTTTAAGAATATAAGATAATAAGTGAAAAAGCCTATTGTTACTCGGCTCCTGAGTGCTTAGAGTGAAGGGCCTGGATCTAATGTATAAATTTGAATTGTTAAAGAACACGGACGAAGTATGTTCTTACATGTTTTTTTATAAAATTTTTAAAAGAGAATTTTTTTTTTTAATTTTTAACTTTTCGCCTTAAAATCTGAACTGATGTCGTCATGCCTCCTTCTATCTGATTACTTGACCTATATAATTTTTCTTGTTTTTTTGTTTGTTTTAATTTTCACAATAATTAATAGATCTTCTTGTGCATATAATTTTTAATATATAAATTTCTTTTTACAATATTCTCGTGTATAATATAAAAATAAAATAATTTTCTTCTTTTTTTTATAAAAATTTGAGTGGTGGGCGTTAAAAATTCAATTCACCTTTTAAATGTTTTAAATGTTTGTAAACAAAAACTCAAGTGTTGCCAAAAGAAACATGAAAATGTTCTTGTTAAAATTTAAGACAAAAAATTACAAAAATTATTAAATTAATAAGAAAATTTTAGAGAAAAAAGTACAAAATTATTAAATTAATAAGAAAATTTCCAATAAAATTTTGAAAATTTTCTTTAATATTTTCCAAGTTTTATTAAATTTGTTTAAACATTTAACATTGCTCACCAAAACTAATGGAAACTATCAATTATTTATTGAAAAGCAACAAATTCAATTAATGTAAAAGTAAAATTTTGAATTAAGAATTTTCAGAACCAATTATTTAAATTTGAGTATATTTTAGCTAATAATTTGGGTTTTATTAAAAATTTGATAATGTATTTTTTAAATATTATTTTTTATATTCCCACGGGTAAAATATTTGTTTATTATTTAAAGAAATTGAGAAAAATACAAAGAATATTTAAATACAATTTCTTCAGATATTTTATATACCCTACATTGCCATAGGTGAGAAGGGTATGTTGAGTTTGTGCTGATGTTTGTAAGACACATAAATATTCGCCTGAGGCCCTTCTAAAAGAAAATCTTTAGATAAAATATACAACCCAGTTATGAATAAAAATTTAGGGTGAATTTTAACACATAAATGCTCAAATGGAAATTGTTCACTATTTCCTTCTCTGATATTATAAAAAAATCATCAAAAATGGGAAACACGTAAAATTGTTAATTGGAATTCACTTTGGGCCTATTTACATATTACGTAACACCGTAACAAAAGTCATACCCTAAGAGCGTTACGTAATATGCAAACAGCCCCTTTCACATAAAATTTTCTCTCCGTTAGTTTATAATAGGGAAATTAATTTATCGTGAAAAATAAGCTCACGGGGAACTTAACTCACCGGGAATGTTTATAATTGGGCTGATAGTCTCAAAATTCAATCCTGCGCCAATTTAAGTTTGTTCGCAATACCGCGAGAACGAGTGGCTACCCTGCACCTCTAAGATCAAAGCGCACCATCAAGAGAAAACTATAAGTATTATTTTCTGAATCTACGTAATAGACTCGTTTTAATACCTTATGAAAAAAATGTATTATTTTACAAAAACAACGTCCTTTAAATAAGAATCTTATGTAGCGTTGCTGATAAACTGATGTTAAAATGCAAATCATAGCCGAAGTAAAAGTTGTTCTCGAAGTTAAAGTCATTTTCTTAATCATTGTGATATAACTCTAGCTTAATGAACGTACAATACTCTACCTCTGAGAAAAGTGCATTTTATAAAACAACGTCATATAACTAAGAATATTATGTAACGTTACAGATGAACTTTTGTCAAAGCGCAAGTCATAGTCGAAGTGAAAGTTATTTTCGAAGCTAAAGTCATTTTTTAAATTAACGTGATATAACTCTACTCTAATGAAAGCGCAATACCAACTAAAGAAAACGTATTTTTCAAAACAACGACGTATAAATAGTAATCATATGTAGCGTTGCTGATGAATTGTTATCAATATGCAAGTCATAGTCGAAGTGAAAGTTGTTCTCGAAGCTTAAGTCGTTTTCTAAATCATCGTGATATAGCTCTACCTTAATGAATGCACAATGTGGTCTGAAGAAAACGTATTTTTCAAAACAACGTCATATAAGTAATTATCTTATGTAGCGTTGCAAATAAACTTTTATCAAAGTGCAAGTCATAGTCGAAGTGAAAGTTATTTTCGAAGCTAAAGTAATTTTTTAAATAAACGTGATATAACTCTACCTTAATGAAAGCGCAATACCGGCTGAAGAAAATGTATTATTATACAAAAACAACGTCGTATAAATAAGAATCTTATGTAGCGTTGGTAATGAACTGTTGTCAAAATGCATGCATGCCATAGTCGAAGTAAAAGTTGTTCTCGGAGTTAAAGTAATTTTTCAAATTATCGTAATATAACTCTACCTCAATAAAAGCGTAATACGGGATGATGCAAATGTAATATTTTACGAAAACAACGTCGTACAAATAAGAAGCTTATGTAGCGTTGAAGACGGAATGTAGTTCAATTGCGTAGTTATACTTGAAGTGAAAGCCATTTTCTAAATCAACGTAATATTACTCTACCTCTATAAGAGCGCAATACGATTTGGAAAAAATATATTATTTTACAAAAACAACGTCGTAGAAATAGGAATATTATGTAGCGTTGCAAATGGACTGCAGATCATTTGCGTAGATATAAAACTTGTTTTCAAGCAACTAGATCGTATTTTTTTGGATATTCCTCTATTATATTTTAGGTTACCCTAGGATAAGTTATATACAAGTTTTGTTGAAAACAATCGGACCACAGTTGACTCTCAGACCCATATTAGACCAAATGCCAGAAATATACAAAATTCTATAGAAAATCTTCGTTACATGACAGTTTTGTGCAACTATTCTTCACCTTTTAATCTTTGGAGACTATCGGTCCACATATGATCATCGGTTCCATATTAGACCAACTACGGAAATGACATAAATATTCAAAAATCTAAAGAAAATGTTCGTTGACCGCAAATTTAAATATAGAAACTTCTCTAAGCCTTAAAAAAAACTACTGTTCGCAATGGGTTAACATTAAGCTTCAGTGGCGTAGGGTATCAAAGAGTCTCCACTTCCTCACTTGTTTTTTTTTATCAAAAAATTGCAAAAAGAAAACTCTGCAAAAATATTAAGAAAAATTATATTAAAGCAATTTAACCTCGCCGTGAAAAATTGTTTTGAATATAACACAAAAAAAAAAAAATTGTATTCAAAAATTATATTCAAAACAATATTTTTACAATTTTAGCAAATGACTTAATTTCTAAAATGACGAAGAACAAAAAGACAAGAATAAGTAAGTATTTGTTACAAAATAAAACGCTTTATCTTATTTACGTAGATACAATGACAAACAAAATTCTGAAATGACAATGTCAAAAAGAAATTTGAAATTTGGTTTTGGAATTTTTTAAGAAATTTATGAAAAGTTTTGTTATTGAAATGATTATTTAAATGTTCTTAGGAATACATTCTTTTAAGCCCCGTTTATGTAGACTAGGTACTAGGCTACATATGTTTTGCCAAGTCTCATGAAAGTATCTTTGAAATTATGGCCTTAAGTTAATATTTTTCAAAATAATAGGATTTATATGACAAACATTTGGGTATTGTCATTTTTTTCTTTTTATAGATTTTCATAAAAGATTGGGAATATTCATAGTTTTGCGGTAGCCTAGAAACAATGATAAGTTTTTGCGATTTTAAATTTTTTTCAAAAATTTATTTTTAAATTTTTTTTTTTCAAAAAAATTTGTTTTTTTTTTATTGTAACGTAAATAACTCCAGAACCGTTGATCGCACAAAAAACTTGTGTTAGCATGACTTAAGGTCAATTGTATTCTTTATCCAATAATGCGTTTTTTAACAAAATTGGATAAGTCGTTTTTAAAATATGGTAATATAACTAGAACAACCTCATCAAAAATACAAAATTTTTGAATTTGTTTTAAATCGATAAAACTAAATTAGGAGTGTCTTTAGAGGATCGTTGCAAATACAAACAAAAAGAATTTAACTTTAATTAAATTTTGGCTGTTGACCCGTGTTATTACATTTTTATCTTTATCCTTTTGGCTAAGGCCTTAAGTATGGGCTTACATATGTATGTACGACTGTCTAATAAAGTTTAAAATTCTCTTGCTCGTTTCTCTATTAAAATGAAAATCTATATCTTTATAAAAATATATTAAAATAATAAAACTAAAACGTAAATCAAGTATTTAAGCCAAATCTTTATACTTTATATTGTAAGAAGAAAATATTAAATTACTCCAGTCATAAATCTTGTCAGGGAGCGAGTAAAAAAGTAAATACAATTAATGCGACTACGATTACAATAACTACAAACTTACGAATACATATATAAAATATTCACTTAAGTATTAAAATATTACCTGTAAATTTAGCAGGTAACCCACATCTAGGCCTTAGACTCATAAAATTTTAAGACAATTTGTAAAGTAGAAAAGTATTTATTACTTAACATTTGCTTGGTTAAATCCTAAATATCTTTTTTAATTCCTATTAATATTTGATATCCAAAAGTCAGTGATATCAACTTTTGTTTAATGAACTTTTAGCTTTTTCATTAAATTTATCTCTTAAAGAAAAGTATCTAGTAATTTTTTAAATATGACGAGGGTTGAGACTGACTGAAACTTGCAATTTCAAATAGATCTCAAACTGAATATCTTTCATTTACAGTCACTTTTAATAAAAACTGTCCAAGTTTTACTTTTTATATTTGTAATCATACCCTTGATGATGTTGGGTGCCTGAGAGCCTTTATTGCCGGATGTTATTTGATTCTTACTTGTGTTTTTTTTTTTAACTTATTTGTATTTCTCTTTACAAGGTATCATTTTAATTTTTTAATTAATTGATTCTTTTTTTCTGGTCTTTTCTGTATTAATGTTCTTTATTCACTGAAAAGGGTTTCAATTACAAACGCAACAAAAGTTTGAATTATAGATTCTTTATTCCTGAAGGGGGCTTACAAATTTTAGTACCAAAAATTAACAAAAAAAAAAGTTTCGATATCAGTTTGTCAGACTTTCAAATAAATTTTCAATAGAAAAAAATTTTATAGAAATTTTTTCTATAGAAAAATTTTTCGAAAAAAAAAATTTTTTAAGACAATGTTTCTATAGAAAAAAATTTGTTAAGTAAATATTTCTATAGAAACATTTTTTTAAAGAAAAATTTTCTGTAGAAAAAATTTTGTAAAGAATTTTTTTTTAAGAACATTTTTCTATACAAAAAATTTTGTTAAGAAAATTTTTTTATAATAAAAAATTTTTATAAAAAAAATTTTTTATAATAAAAAAATTTTATAAAAAATTATAAAAAACATTTTAAAGAAAATTTTTTTATAGAAAAAATTCGTAAAGAAAATTTTTCTATAGAAAAAATTTTTTAAAGAAAATTTTTTAAATAAAATTTTTCTATAGAAAAAATTTTGTAAAGAAAATTTTTCTATAGAAAAAATTTTGTAAAGAAAATTTTTCTATAGAAAAAAATTTGTAAAGAAAACCTTTTTACAGAAAAAATTTTGTAAAGAAAATTTTTCTATAGAAAAAATTTTGTAAAGAAAATTTTTCTATAGAAAAAAATTTGTAAAGAAAACCTTTCTACAGAAAAAATTTTGTAAAGAAAATTTTTCTATAGAAAAAATTTTGTAAAGAAAATTTTTCTATAGAAAAAAATTTGTAAAGAAAACCTTTCTACAGAAAAAATTTTGTAAAGAAAATTTTTCTATAGAAAAATTTTTGTAAAGAAAGTTTTTCTATAGAAAAAAATTTATAAAGAAAATTTTTAAATTGAAAAAATTTTATAAAGAAAAGTTTTCTATAGGAAAAATTTTGTAATGAAAAATTTTCTATGGAAAAAAATTTCTAAAAAAAATTTGGTCTATTAAAAAAATTTTGTAAAGAAAATTTTTCTATAGAAAAATTTTTTAACGAAAATGTTTCTATAGAAAAAATTTTGTAAAGAAAATTTTTCTATAGAAAAAATTTTGTAAAGAAAATTTTCTATAGAAAAAATTTTGTAAAGAAAATTTTTCTATAGAAAAAATTTTGTAAAGAAAATTTTTCTATAGAAAAAATTTTGTAAAGAAAATTTTTCTATAGAAAAAAATTTGTAAAGAAAATTTTTCTATAGAAAAGATTTGTAAAGAAAATTTTTCTATAGAAAAAATTTTGTAAAGAAAATTTTTCTATAGAAAAAATTTTGTAAAGAAAATTTTTCTATAGAAAAAATTTTGTAAAGAAAATTTTTCTATAGAAAAAATTTTGTAAAGAAAATTTTTCTATAGAAAAAATTTTGTAAAGAAAATTTTTCTATAGAAAAAATTTTGTAAAGAAAATTTTTCTATAGAAAAAATTTTGTAAAGAAAATTTTTCTATAGAAAAAATTTTGTAAAGAAAAATTTTCTATGGAAAAAAATTTGGTCTATTAAGAAAATTTTGTAAAGAAAATTTTTCTATAGAAAAATTTTTTTAACGAAAATGTTTCTATAGAAAAAATTTTTTAAAGAAAATTTATCTATTGTAAAAATTTTTAAAGAAAATTTTTCTATAGAAAGTTTTTTTTTTATAGAAATTTTGTAAAAGAAAATGTTTCTATAGAAAAAATTTTATAAAGAAAATTTTTCTATAGAAAAAATTTTTGTAAAGAATTTTTTTTTTATAGAAAAAATTTTGTAAAGAAAATTTTTCTGCAGAAAAAATTTTTTAAAGACAATTTTTGTATAGAAAAAAATTTTAAAGAAATTTTTTCTATACAAACAATTTTTTAAAGACAATTTTTTCTATAGTTTAAATTTTTGATAGAAAATTTTTCCATAGAAAAAATTTTTTAAAGAAAATGTTTTCATAGAAAAAATTTTTTAAAGAAAATTTTTCTATAAAAAAAAAATTTTTAAAACATTTTTTTAAGAAAATTTTTCTATAGCAAAAATTTTTAAAGAAAATTTGTCAAAGATATAGACCAAGACTTAGATATAGACTAAATGAGTCATTATTGGGTGACTTTATTTAAATTTTTTTTTGGAAATTTTCTCAATGATATTTTCTTGCCTTAACAATTAAAATTGTCTTCAGTTTTTTAGCAAATACATACGATATTAACTCCCCGCCTTGATGTATTGATATGACCAACATTTGGTTATGTGTAAAAAGATTCTTTAAATGATATTTGATATTTTTTTCGAAAACAAAATAACAATTTCATGTTTACTTGGCTACAACATCAGCAACAGAAAACGAACACAAAAAAGCGAAAAAACGAGTGTTCGACAGCGGCTAAATAATACAGTGGGGAGGAAAAATAAAGCAGTTTTTGAGCATACATGTCACTTATGACACTTATATAAACTTTTTCAAATAATTTGTTTAATCCACCATAAGAAGTTATGATTTTTGTGATGTTTTTTGTAGAAATAGCCTTAGAGTAAAAATTTGTTAAAATTTCATGCGCAAAAGTGCGCCAAGTGAAATAAGCCTTAGAGTAACGGTTTGAAATTTGAAGATTTTAGCGATTGAATTCTAGCTACTTATGTATATGTAAAGTAATTGACTTTGTTAAGATAAGAAGATATCATCTTTTAATTATAAAATAGACTAGGTTTTTAAGAGATTTAACTAAATTGGATAAAAACTAGGTGTGAACACGCTGTTTCAGTAAGTCTGCTATAATTCTTAACTCTACTGTTTGGAAATCTACATTCGAGTCGTAATGAAGAAGCTTTGTGCTATGTTTGTATTAAAGAAGAATTGAGCTACTCAATGTAGCCGCATGCAAGTGTATGACTGAATGACTGACTGACGGACAAAGTGACTGTAGTCAAGCTTTAAATGTTTTTTAAGAAGCGTATAATGAATGGTGTGAATTCACACCAGTCTCTTGTTTTTTTTTTTGTATTATTTTCTACATTTGGCATCTGCAAATTGTATTTAAAAGAAGGTATCAAATTTTTGTCATATAAAGATTATAAACAGAAAATTTAATATCGAATTATATGTATGAGAATTTGTAAATGGTTAATGTTGGCCTAAGTATTCAGTTGAAACGCTTGATTAAAGAGTTAACACGATACAAACGGTTTATTAATGAAAACTGACCGAAACAGAAAGACAGAGGATAAGGCGGACGGACCAATAAATAGCCAAACTGACCATCAACTGCAATGCAAGCCAAAGAAATTGATACCTTAGCAAAAACTGGTACCAAAGATTACCACAAACTATCTATTCGATATAATAAACATTAAAAAAAAGTCTTGAAATTTAATAAAAAACAGATGTTTTTTTAAATAACTCATGATTTATGGCAAATATAACAATTCTCTTCTTTCTGTTTCTGTTTTTATTTTTCTTTATCTGCAGGAATTTGCTGAAAGTACAATGAATGAATTACTCGGTTGGTATGGTTTCGATAGTGTCGATCGCTTAGATCTTTCAGCGAAAACTTCAAAATTATTACAAACGGCGGGTATTCTAAACGGACAGCAACAGGCGTCGCATCATCAACATCATCATCCGTCTCATCATCCCAGTCATAATTTGGAAAAGCGCAGAAGTAGAAGCAGTCGAACTGCGTCTATGTTACACCTACAGCAGCATCAGCATCAGAATGAGCATTTGCGTTCCTTAAATAGCAACAACAACAGCAACAGCATTAATCACAACAACAATAGCCACAATAACAGCAACAACAATTGCAACAATAGCAACAACAACAGCAGCAGTAGTTCGAACAATCGTAAATCTTTATTAAATTGTTCAAACAACAACAAGAACAATAATAACAACAGCAGCAATAATTATCGGTGCAATGATAGCACCACCTCGGACCATGACACTCGAAGCTCAAGAGATGATGATTCCAAAAGTCCCAATTCAGCGGGAAAAGCAACACATTCGACTACAATGAATCTAAATGATGATAAAATAGGTGGGTCAAAAATAATATTAGCATGGGCTACTTACTCCTATTTCAAAGTCTTAGTGCTAGTCTATTACTAAGTCATAGTCCTTGTCCTAGCCTATGTCTTTGTAGATATCGAAGTATATGTCTTAGTCTATGTCTTAGTCTATGTCTTAGTCTATGTCTTAGTTTATGTCTTAGTCTATGTCTTAGTCTATGTCTTAGTCTATGTCTTAGTCTATGTCTTAGTCTATGTCTTAGTCTATGTCTTAGTCTATGTCTTAGTCTATGTCTTAGTCTATGTCTTAGTCTATGTCTTAGTCTATGTCTTAGTCTATGTCTTAGTCTATGTCTTAGTCTATGTCTTAGTCTATGTCTTAGTCTATGTCTTAGTCTATGTCTTTGTCTATGTCTTAGTCTATGTCTTAGTCTATGTCTTAGTCTATGTCTTAGTCTATGTCTTAGTCTATATCTTAGTCTATGTCTTAGTCTATGTCTTAGTCTATGTCTTTGTCTATGTCTTAGTCTATGTCTTAGTCTATGTCTAGTCTATGTCTTAGTCTATGTCTTAGTCTATGTCTTAGTCTATGTCTTAGTCTATGTCTTAGTCTATGTCTTAGTCTATGTCTTAGTCTATGTCTTAGTCTATGTCTTTGTCTATGTCTTAGTCTATGTCTTAGTCTATGTCTAGTCTATGTCTTAGTCTATGTCTTAGTCTATGCCTTAGTCAATATCTTAGTCTATGTCTTAGTCTATGTCTTAGTCTATGTCTTAGTCTATGTCTTTGTCTATGTCTTAGTCTATGTCTTAGTCTATGTCTAGTCTATGTCTTAGTCTATGTCTTAGTCTATGTCTTAGTCTATGTCTTAGTATATGTCTTAGTCTATGTCTTAGTCTATGTTTTAGTCTATGTCTTAGTCTATGTCTTAATCTATGTTTTAGTCTATTTTTTATAGAAAAATTTTCGTTAAAAAATTTTTTCTATAGAAAAATTTTTGTTAAAAATTTTTTTCTATAGAAAAATCTTTGTTAAAAAATTTTTTCTATAGAAAAATTTTTGTTAAAAAATTTTTTCTATAGAAAAATTTTTGTTAAAAAATTTTTTCTATAGAAAAATTTTCGTTTAAAAATTTTTTCTATAGAAAAATTTTCGTTAAAAATGTTTGTATAGAAAAATTTTCACTAAAAAATTTTTTTTATTGAATTTTTTTTATAAAATTTTTTTTTGTATACAATTTTTTTGAATAAAAAATTTTCTTATTTAAAATCTATGGCTTAATTTAAGTCTTAGTATATTTCTGTTCTATGTCTATATCCATTATAAATAATTTTTTTATAAATCCTTTATTTTCTCCTTCAATTTTTAATTATTGTAACGAAATCCTTGCCAGAAATTTCTTCTCAAAATATAAAGGTTATAAAATTACCTTTAAATAAAAAAAAAAAAACACAAGGATTCCAAGTATATTCTAGAAACCATATTAAATACCGGATAAAATAATTATAGAAAATTAAAAAAATTTTACTCATATGGAAATTTTATATTTACAAAATCCCTACAATAACAACAACAAGAAAACAAAATTTTCCTGGGCACTTCATCCTCATGAAATGGAAAATGTAAAATTAAAACGAATATACATATTTTTCTTTCAACAAAATAATAAGTAAATTTGTTGTAGTAGAAAATGCAGACATATCTGTATCTGTATCTTTCGATGATATGAATCTGATGGTTACCTGCTCACAAAGGAGCTGAGATTTCTGTATTGGTTTCAATATCAAGAGGATTTAAAGGGATAAATGGATGAGTATATGCTTCTGTCCGAGCTGTCGATAAGTTTGTAATGTTACACAAATGAAAATATAATATTCATAATGATAGTTGTATGTTAATACTTATGTTATGTTCAACAAATGGTAAAAATATACACTTAAAGAAAAACTGATGTACATAGCATAGGCTACCAAACTAAGGCAGAGTAAAAGAGGCATACTTTAAAGCAAAAATGGTTCATTTCCGGAAGTTTCTTAGACTTAAGATCAGGGGCCAAATTACCGCATTCGATATCGATCGAAAACTCAGACTTTTAAGCGAATATTGTGAAGTATACTTTAGGGATGTTGAAAGTTACTTCGATGCAAAAAGTTTGAAATTTTATTATCCATTTTGATTCGTTTTTTTTTTATTTATTCTTCCATTATATAACTAAGCACAGAAAGCCTTATATAGTTATTAAATGCTACTTGATATAAATAAATACTACTAAACATTTAAAAACATATAGTTCAGTTAAAACTCTTACTATTGTTTATCTTTTGGCAAATAACTTCAAAAAAATATAGTAAACTGTGCATCTTTTAAATAATTTTGATTATCCGTAAAGTATGCTATACAAATGTTTTGAAAATTTCTAAAATTTCGATCGATATCGAATACCGTAATTTGGCCCCAGCTTTCCAGAGTCTATCATAAATATTTTTATCTTTATAATTTTTCTAAGTGTACTTAAGCTTCGCTACTGGTACAGTTTATTAGCAAATTTGGTTCCACTCTTAAACCCAAACTATTTTCTTATAAATTTCAATATACACATCAAAAATGAGGTTATGTTTTAGTTTATGCCGTAGTCTATATTTTAGCCTATATCTTATTATATGTCTTAGTTTATGCCTTAGTCTATATTTTAGTCCAAGTCTTAGCCTATATCTTATTTGGTATCTTAGTCTATGTCTTAGTCTTCTTTTCTTAATCGAAGATTGCTAAATTTTTCTCCTTCCTTTTCCTTTCAGTTGACTATCAAAACTGCTGTTGGTGTCGCCGTCCCGTACCCGAAAATGCTCCCGAATTCTTAACCACCTCCGATGGTCCTCGGTACTGTTCTGAATCCTGTTTTACCCAGAGTCGACGAGCCTCCTTTAAGAAAGCCAAAACCTGTGACTGGTGCAAACATGTAAGACATGCCGTTAGCTATGTGGATTTTCAGGATGGTGCCTCTCAGCTGCAGTTTTGCTCGGACAAATGTTTGAATCAATACAAAATGCAAATATTCTGCAAAGAAACCCAGGCCCATTTGGATATGAATCCCCACCTAAAAGAACAGGGTCTAGAGGCGGCTAATAATGGAGCGAATTTAATAACACCCGATTTATGGCTCAGGAATTGCCGCAGTCGTTCGGCCTCACCAGCCTCGACGGTGTCCATCTCTCCAGGTCCACCCCGGGAAATGTCGGTAACCACAACAGAAGACAGAGGCAGAGCCCTTAGTCCTCCTTTAAATCCCAGAATAGCCATGAATAATAATTTAACGCCTAACAGCAATGCGAGTCACAAACCCTTGATATCAGTAGCTCCTGTCTCGAAACTAATGTCCAAGTCTCCCAGTATTTTGGCGAATCGACAGTCACCCAAACATAATCGCAAAAAAAGGCCAGTTAGATCTTGTGTAAGTGCTGAAATGACAGGAAATAGATCAGGGGAAGTAAAAACAAATTCAACGGCCAATTTAAATCCGTCACACATCAAGCCCAAACCTTTAATGGCGGCTCTTAGTGAAAATTCAAGAAATAATTTGAATCAGAGCAATAGTTTGACTCAATTCGCCGCCTCTTGTGTCCAGGATTTACATATGAATGTACCACCTTTATCTCCCATGCTAGAGGGACAAACATCACAACCTACCACGCCTCATAGTCTGCCGCCCACACCTCACAGAGGTTCTACTGCAATACCACCAGCATTTTTTGCCACACCGCCCAATACACAAACAGCTCAACCCCAACAGCCAGGTTTTCACCCTAGACCTCCCCCGTCTTTTATGCCCAATCCTAATGCTGGCTTTTTACCTAGATTTTTGGGTAACTTTGCTCCAAATCTGCCACCACATGCGGGACCTGTACCAGGTTTAATGCAGCCCGATTTATCTGCCTTTAATGCTTTGATAGGTACTCCCCCGCCAGTTACTGTTATGGTACCCTATCCTGTTATAATACCCCTGCCCATACCCATACCAGTACCCCTGCCAATTGTAGATTTCTATAAGGCCCATTTAACGCCCGAAGAACGCAAGAAATTTGAGGAGGAGCAAAAAATGAAGAAGGAAAGGGAAACCTCCAACACTAAAGAAGAAGTAGCAAAGGAAGTGACTGAAGAACCTTTAGATTTTACCAAATCCAAGGATTTAGATCCAGAGGAGGAGTGTAATACTAGTAAGGAAAGTCTTAGAGAAAAAGATTTAACAAAAGAAACAAATAAAATTCAGGAAGAAGTCAAGAACTCTTCAAAGGAAAAGGAGGAAGCCATAATTGAGAACACCACAATCAACTCAGAAGACTCTTCTAGTCCTAGTAAAAATTTGCACTGCGTTGTTACTAGCGAGGAAATAGACACGAACACCGATAGAATACCCAGCTCAAGTGGCAAGTTAAAAAGTGATTTTGTGGCCTCTACCCCAGAACCAAATGAAGACTCTAATGACTTAGTGAACAGCAATGGTGAAAGAGAAGTGAATCAGAAATTGCCGAAATTAAAGATAACCCGTTTACAAACCAAACGTACTCTCATACAAACCAAAGAATCCGAATGCTCAAGGCCTTTGCGCAAACGTAAAAGAATCATTGATTGCGATTTTCAAAAATTAAACGCAACGTCCGCCAAGGAATCGAACGATTTAGACGAAGACATAAACAACGCCACAGCAACAACGACTGAAAACGAATCATCCATCAACAAAGGCCAAAATACTAATAATAATTCGAGTAATTCTAGTAATAAGAAATAATTTAAATTTTTATTTTTTTAATAATAATAAATAATTAAGTAAATTAAATACAAATATTAAGCACTTAAAGTGCTTGCAAAAACAGGCAGATAAAATAATGGAAAACAAACAAATTTGAAATTTTAATAGTATTAAATTTAAGTTTTTATTAATTTTAAGTTTTGTTAATTTTATGGCTATAAAAAAATCTATAAATTCTGAAAAACATATAAATGGGGTCAATTTACTGGATCAGGAACGATTCGAAATGGGAGAGATTTGTAAAAAATAGCATAACAAATACATTATTACACCTCCTAAAAGTATGCTACGAAATATTTCTTTTAAATCTCTCCAATTTTGTTTAAATTCCAATTTTCTTACTAGATCCCTTCATTTTTCTTTGAAACTTTATTTTAATTTTGTACTTAATTTTGTTTTTTTATTTTTGTCTTTTAAATTTTTATTCAAGAGTGCAATTTGTTTTAAGTATTTTAAGTACTGAATATTTTTTAGAAATAATTTAAAAAAACTTTTATATTTTTTTTAACAATCTTTTAGATATTTATTTTTTATATGTTTTACCCATCGTTCCCCACCCTTTTTGATACTAACCTTAGATTTTATGTAGATTTATTTATTTGAAAATCTAAAATTAGAACTTCTATTTTTAAATTTTGTTAATTGGTTGATTACAAGAAATTTGAAAAAAATATAATAAACGATTTTAAAAAAATAAAGAAAAATATTGGAAAAATTCCTTGAGATTTTTATTTGAGGTTAGAAATATTTTGACAGTTACGACCAAATCTTAAATAAATAAGCCTAAAGAAATAAACAATTTATATTATTATAAAAATAGAAAAATTTTTTAACGAAAATTTTTTAACCAAAATGTTTGTATAGAAAAAAATTTTTTAACGTAAATTTTTCTATAGAAAACATTTTTTAACGAAAATTTTTCTATAGAAAAAAAATTTGAAACGAAAATTTTTCCGTAGAAATTTTTTTTTACGAAAATTTTTCTATAGAAAAAATTCTTTTTACGAAAATTTTTCTATAGAAAAAATTTTTTAACGAAAATTTTTCTATAGAAAAAATTTTTTAACGAAAATTTTTCTATAGAAAAAATTTTTTAACGAAAATTTTTCTATAGAAAAAATTTTTTAACGAAAATTTTTCTATAGAAAAAATTTTTTAACGAAAATTTTTCTATAGAAAAAATTTTTTAACGAAAATTTTTCTATAGAAAAAATTTTTTAACGAAAATTTTTCTATAGAAAAAATTTTTTAACGAAAATTTTTCTATAGAAAAAATTTTTTAACGAAAATTTTTCTATAGAAAAAATTTTTTAACGAAAATTTTTCTATAGAAAAAATTTTTTAACGAAAATTTTTCTATAGAAAAAATTTTTTAACGAAAATTTTTCTATAAAAAAATTTTTTAACGAAAATTTTTCTATAGAAAAAATTTTTTTTTCGAAAATTTTTCTATAGAAAAAATTTTTTAATGAAAAGTTTTTTATAGAAAAAATTTTTTAACGAAAATTTGTCTATAGAAAATATATTTTAACGAAAATTTTTCTATAGAAAAAAATTTTTTATGAAAATTTTTCTATAGAAAAAAATTTTTAACGAAAATTTTTCTATAGAAAAAAATTTTTTAACGAAAATTTTTCTATAGAAAAAATTTTGTAACGAAAATTTTTCTAAAGAAAAATTTTTTTAGGAAAATTTTTCTATAGAAAAAATTTTTTTAGGAAAATTTTTCTATAAAATTTTTTAACGAAAATTTTTCTTTAGAAAAAATTTTTTAACGAAAATTTTTTCTATAGAAAATTTTTGGGAATATCTATTTTGTATTTCTAAAAATCGAAAGTACTAATAGTAAAAGCCTTTATTATTTTTTGACATCTGGCTATTCTGTTCATGGATGCAGGTTTTGAACTCTACTGAAATGCAGTAGCACAGACAAGTACCTCATATTAAGAGAAACATAAGCTAACAGTAGTTTAGACAACAACCTTAACTAGGACAGAAAATGTCTAATTAAAGATGGGAAATTTCATTGGTTAATAAAGGATTAATGGTCCTAAAAATTGTCCCCTTTAGTACTATATTATTATAAATGAAATGGGTTAAGAACTAAGCTATAATACTATAATATTTATAATTACTATAATTTTATAGTTAAAATACTAACTTTTATGGTATAGTAAAATATAGTAAAATATTATAAATAATTCTATATTTTGGTGATTAAACTAATGTTATAGCATTTGCTGTTATAAAATTTATAGAACTCTTAGTACAAAATGGTTTCAAAATCAACTTAAGGCATATTCTTTTATAAGTGTCACATTAAAAAGATTCGTACTATTCCCAGTATTTGGAAAGAAATTTTGTAATTTTTCTAATTCACAGTGTCTCGAAATCTCTTATTTACAGTTTTTTAAGCATTAAAACGAGGAAAAAGTAAATTTTGAGGCCAAATCGTCCGTCACATTCGATATCGATCTTAAACTTGGACTGTTAAGCAAATATTGTGTAACATACCTTAGGGATTTTCAAAATAATTTATTTTGCAAAACGATTAATAAAATATCTAGACAAACAAAAGTTAGTAAAAGTAAAAGAAAGTAAAGTCTAAACACCAAAGTATTGCACTAGACTCCCAGTTTATTGCATATATATGCACGGTATGAGAACTATAATTTCTTGATGCATTTTCATGGTTCTCAAGGCTCCACCTATTCAACTTTTTAGATAAATCAAAATTACTCTCATTTATGTAAAAACAAAATAATACTTTATTTAAAAATCAGTTTTATAAATAACAAATCAAGCCTTAAGCCTTCCAGTTACTCCATTTCTTAATCTCATTCCATAAATTGGTACCAGGGCACTCAGTCGAGCCAACTTGACGATGACCGTACAAAGTATAACCCGACTTAATTTGACCACGAGCAACAGCGTCGGCCAACAAAGCCTTGGCCACCGAGATTTGAGCAGCAGTGGGTTTATCATTATTATAGTTGCCCATGAAGGAAATGCCAATCGACTTTGAGTTCCAGTTGGTGGCATGAGCACCCATTACATTCCAGCCACGACCCTCATAAACATTACCATCACCACCGATCAAGAAGTTATAGCCAATATCAGCCCAGCCCAAAGTCTTTTGATGATAAGATTGAATATTTTTCATTTGTTGGATGCAGGCAGCCTTGGTGGAGCAGTAGGCACCAGCGGTGTGATGTATAACAGCATAAGCCAAGCCATTGGGCAAAGAAGTTTTACTGGTAGCAGCAGCACCACCCCATTCTGCCTTGGAGATGACCTTGACAGCTGAAGCAACTTGAGCGCACACTAAAATGGCCACAAGTGCGTAAATAATTTTGGATTGCATGTTGAAAGTTCGAAGAAAACTAATATTTTGCTAGAGCTTCACTGGAAATTTATAGCGTATTTTTGCAAAATGCGAAAAATCTTGATAGTGAAATTTTCTTATCTCTAATTGGGTGATTTTGTGGGCCGGCTGAATGAATGTTGTTGGTCAAAAAAGAAAATAAATACAATAAATAATTAAAAATCGTTATAATACACATGTTTGAGTATATTTTCAATTGTTATAAATCAGATTATAGATAGAAAGAGGTTCAATAAATTTTGTAGGGCCATGAGTGAAGTACCTTATACTAAAATACAAAAATACGAGTAGATAATAAATTGAGTGACAAAAACAGGTTTTTTTTAGTTGTAGTCAAAAAGAAACGGGGATTTACATTTTAATACAAAAAAACTTTTGCTTTTCATATTTAAAAATAAAACAAATCTTTATAACTAAATATCAAAATTGTAAGCTTTGACCTATTAAGGCTAATGTTTTTACATTAAATGCTTTCATACTTAAATTTTAATAGTAAAATCTATTTTGTATTAAAACCTTTATCGTAAAAGCTTTTAATCTAATATTTTTCATTCATAAAAGTTTTAATACTGAAAACATTTTCTTCTCGAAGTTTTTAAACTGAAAGCTTTTACTTATTAAGGCTTTTAAAATAAAATATTGTATTCCTGTTAGTGAACGAATTAGAAAGCTTTTATACTTAATTTTTTTAATAAAGCTTTTATACTAACAAAATAGCTTTTAAGAAAAACAGCTTTTCAGAAGAAACTTATTAAGTGAAAAAGTCATAACATGAAATCATATTGTACATAAATATTCATCATTAGTACAAAAGCTCTGAAGTAAAACAACTTTTCAGAAGAAACTTATTATGTCAAAAAAGTTTAACATGAAATCATAAGGTACATAAATATTCATCCTAGAAGCTCATTAAAGATTTTATGCATTAGAAGTTTTTATATATAAAAGCTTTTGAGCAAAAGTTAGTGAAATTAAAACTTTGGTACTAAAAGTTTCAATTCATAGAATTTCTGGTGTCACTTATATAGCTACAAACTTATATCAAAAGCTTTAATATATAAAAAGTGTAAATGTAAAAGCTTCTTAAAATAAAATCTTGTAGAAAGCTCTTAAGTGGAAGTAATGCTTTAAACTTTAGAATTATTAGGTTGCGAAAATTTTATATGAAATCGTATAATATATAAATGTACATACTAAAAGCTCTTATAAGAGCTTTCGTACTAAAAGTTTTTATATATGAGAGCTTTTGTGTAAAAGTTTTTAGAAATCATTTATATAATAACTTTTGTTATAAGCTTTTATATACGAAGATTTATATAAAAACGAGTACAGATAAAAGCTTTTTGTTAAAGTGAAGTTTTAAATCAGAAAATTATTAGGTTCAGCCAATTGAATATGAAATCTTATTGCACAAAAATGTTTGTACTAAAAGCTTATATAAGAATTTCAGTTTTAACAAATTTTATATATTAGAGCTTTAAAGCAAAAGTCTGTGAAATTAAAACTTTATTACTATAAGATTTAACACATAGAATTGCTGATGATTAAAAATGCTTATATCATAAGCTTTTACACACGAAAGTCTTAACATATAAAAACGAGTACATATTAAAGCTCTTTAAAATAAAATCCTATACAAAAGCTCTTAAAAGAAAGTGATGCTTTAAATATGATAATTATTAAAAAAAAAAAATATAAAATCTTACATATAGAAACTAATATCATACATATGGCAATGTCTATGTATATATAAAATATTAAAGCGTGCATATATAAAGGCTTTAACTACCACACATAAAAGCTTCTTAAAACAAAAGCTTTTACAAAAGCTCCTAAGTGAAAATGATGATTTAAAGAAACTTATTAGATTGAGACAATTTAGCAGGAAATCATGTAGTACACAAATATTTAACTAAAGCTTAAAGCTCAATTAATGGTTTCTGCACAACAATTTTTGAAGAGCTTTTTTAAAACTTTGAAAATAAAACGTTGATATCAAAAGATTTATCACCTTAAATTGCTGGTGCTTTATAAACAAAGTTAAAGCTCATATGAGAGTTTCTGCATTTTTAATATATAAGAACTTTTGTGTAAAAGTTTTATATAATCTTTTATAGCAATACTTATAAGCTTTTATATATTAAAGCGTGTATATAAAAGCTAATATACAATTTTTTCCATATAAAAACTTATACGAAAAAGAGTTTTAAACACAAAAGTTTTTACCTTCAAACTATTTTACAACAAAAAGACGTATGTTCTTAAAGATTTTATACCTAAACTAGTTTATACTGAAAGATTTAGTTTTGTTTAAAATATTTAATAACAACAGCTTTTATACTAAAAGCTTTAAGACTTAACCTTTTAAAAATACAGGCTTGATATTTATAAAATACTTTCATAGCAGCAACTTTTTAAACCTGAACATATAAATGATAATATAAAAAATGTTTACATATAAAAGCTTATATGCAAAAGACTTTTACATGCAGAAGCTTTCACCTTCAAACTATTTTATAACATCAAAGACTTATGTTCTTAAACCTTTTATACTTAAACTAGTTTAAACTGAAAGTTTTAGTTTTGATTAAAATCTTTTATAAAAACAGCTTTTATACTAAAAGCTTTAAGACTAAACCTTTTAACCTTTAAAAAAAACTTGCTTGATATTTATAAATTGCTACTCTCATAGTAGCAATTTTTTAAACCTGCAATCTCATATCAATTTTTGTTTAAGTAGGTAGTACTAGATTATAGCTTGATATTTTAAATCTACGTCATTTAGTGAATCACAAGATTTTGATACCCCTTTCGCAGGGGTACTTTTTCAGATGAGATGAGTCTGCTTTAAAATCTTTGCAAAACCCCCCCAAAAAAGCTAAAGATTTTTAATAAATTCCTAGGAATAACTAATTGATGTTATCAGTGATCAATTAGTAAACAATAACAAATTTGTATAAATTTTTAAAATTACCGAATTTCAAATTTAAATAATTCATTTGTAGTTTTGTGTAACTTGACTAAATTTAAATTTTTAATTTATTTATTTTATATTTAAATGAGCATTCACCAGCTGCCGTCACAAAAAAAAATTTCATTAGATTTATAATTTAAATCAGTTTATAGATATTCTTGTACTTAAGTATTTTGTATGATAATTTTTTGTTTATATAAATATCCATCAGAATTTAGCAGTTTTATTATTATTGATTTTGAAAATATCTTCAAATTCTTATCAAATCGAGTACTTTCACTTAATTGAAACGACTTTTGGAGTGTCTAAAAGAACATATTCTTGTCTTTTGACAAAAATCAGGGTTTTTATAAATAAAAAATGTTTAAAATGATAAGTTTACTAGCAGAGCCCGCCTTCGTTGCTGGAAATCATCATTAATACTCGGAAATGATCATTATGAATAATTTTTAAGAGAAAGAATAGTAAGAAAAACACAAACACAATTAAATTAGTGTGAGTGTGGGCAACACTGATCTGTTGTTAACCGAGTTTTAAGCAACTGTAGATCAGTTTTTATCTGTTGTTGATCATTTTTCGATCAGCTGTTGATCATTTTTTGATCAGCTGTTGATCATCTACTCCTACTAAGAAATTTTTATTAAATTTTTGATAGAAAAAAAACTTTTAACTTATAAGTGTGTTTCGTTGGCATATTTTATTTTGTAAAAACCATTAAAAATCTCTGATAACTTGCCAAACCATTACCAATAAAATATTACTCAGTTTCCTCTAAAATCATATAAAAAAAATCCATAATATTGAAATAAATATAAAGCAAGTGAAGAACTAAATAAACTATAAAAGATGATTTCAAAAAACAAGATATGAGGTGAATCATTGGGTGTGAGTGATAAAAAGTGATTTCTGTTTATGGGTTATTTTGCTCCTAATGCTGCTGTGCTGCAATTGCAGAAAATATGGACAAACTTTTCTCATTGATTGAGTTTAATGGCTTCCTCATAAAAATCAAAGTTTTTTGGAGATAAATTGAAAAAAGATGAAAAATATTAAGGGGTAATATTTTGAGGTTTTTTTCAATTTATATTGAATAATGAAGGAAATTTGAAAGTTTTCTTTAAAGCCAACAAGGGTTAGTTAGATTTTTGGTTTAACCTTAAAATTTTTGTTAGAAACTTTTAAAAATTTAATTTCTTTTCTATCAATTTTTAAACCACACCAAATTCTTTAAACATAAATCTTTTATTTTCTTCATTTCTAAGATAATAAAATTAAAATATTGTTACTTTTTGTTTTTGAAAAAAAAAATCCAGCCTCATTTGCATGCCACTCGCAGGACATTTGCAAATTTCCGTTTCTTTTCAAACTTATTCCTTTAACAGCCTTAATTTGTTCTTTCAACAAATTCAATAGTTTTTTTCTATAAATGTTTTGCAAAACAAAATCTCCAAGACTATCAATTGGTATACTACCCCCCCCCCCCCTCACTTCTTTCAGCCTCATATGCAAAATTGTTTTAAATTTTTTTTCATCGAATTTTTATCTTTAAAAAAAAGAAACCAAATCAAAGGAGAGTTGGAGCAAGAAAAAATTAAGTAAAAAAATATTTAATTTCCGATCACGTAACCAACTCACGTTTCCCTTCACTTCACTTTAATGTGATGATGAGACAGACAGACAGACATACTGGTAATACTGCTACTTTTGGTGTTACTGCTCTAGTTATAGCCGATGTTGATGCTGATGATGTTGAAGCTGATGTTTCCAAAGCCACCATTACCACGACTATGTAACAGCGGCAGAGTGTCAATGAAAGAGTCAGTGCCATTGACACCAACTAACCAAACGACCATCCAACAAACAAACAAACAAACACTATTACAAGCATCCACCGTCAAGAGTTTCCCTTCTTTTTAACAGTTTCTTCTTTTGCTGCTTTAGCTGCTTCCTTTGCTGCTGTATTTGTTTTTATTGCTTTTGGCCGATTCCATTGATGTTCAATGTGGAAAACGTCAGTCAAACCCCGTCATTGAGTCTTGTCTTGTTACATGGTGTGATATTTAATGGTTGTTGAGTTTTCCCAACTGTCCCTTTGTTGAAGTTGGGTAAAGGCAGTGGTACAAGATCTCGTTCTCCCTAGGAAAGCAAAATGGCTTATGTGTTGTTAAAGCCTAAGAGATAGATTAAGATATAAACTAAGACATAGACTTAGACATAGATTAAGACATAGACTAAGACATAGACTAAGACATAGACATAGACTAAGACATAGACTAAGACATAGACTAAGACATAGACTAAGACATAGACTAAGACATAGACTAAGACATAGACTAAGACATAGACTAAGACATAGACTAAGACATAGACTAAGACATAGATTAAGACATAGACTAAGACATAGACTAAGACATAGATTAAGACATAGACTAAGACATAGACTAAGACATAGACTAAGACATAGACTAAGACATAGACTAGGACATAGACTAAGACATAGACTAAGACATAGACTAAGACATAGACTAAGACATAGACTAAGACATAGACTAAGACATAGACTAAGACATAGACTAAGACATAGACTAAGACATAGACTAAGACATAGACTAAGACATAGACTAAGACATAGACTAAGACATAGACTAAGACATAGACTAAGACATAGACTAAGACATAGACTAAGACATAGACTAAGACATAGACTAAGACATAGACTAAGACATAGACTAAGACATAGACTAAGACATAGACTAAGACATAGACTAAGACATAGACTAAGACATAGACTAAGACATAGACTAAGACATAGACTAAGACATAGACTAAGACATAGACTAAGACATAGACTAAGACATAGACTAAGACATAGACTAAGACATAGACTAAGACATAGACTAAGACATAGATTAAGACATAGACTAAGACATAGACTAAGGCATAGACTAAGACATAGATTAAGACATAGACTAAGACATAGACTAAGACATAGACTAAGTTATAGACTAAGACATAGACTAAGACATAGATTAAGACATAAACTAAGACATAGACTAAGACATAGATTAAGATATAGACTAAGACATAGATTAAGACATAGACTAAGACATAGATTAAGACATAGACTAAGACATAGACTAAGATAAAGACTAAGACATGGACTAAGACATAGACTAAGACAGAGACTAAGGCATAGGCTAAGACTAAGACATAGACTAAGACATAGACTAAGACTAAGACATAGACTAAGACTAAGACATAGACTAAGACATAGACTAAGACATAGACTAAGACATAGACTAAGACATAGACTAAGACATAGACTAAGACATAGACTAAGACATAGACTAAGACATAGACTAAGACATAGACTAAGACATAGACTAAGACATAGACTAAGACATAGACTAAGACATAGACTAAGACATAGACTAAGACATAGACTAAGACATAGACTAAGACATAGACTAAGACATAGACTAAGACATAGACTAAGACAATGACTAAGACATAGACTAAGATATAGACTAAGACATAGACTAAGACATAGACTAAGACATAGACTAAGACATAGACTAAGACATAGACTAAGACATAGACTAAGACATAGACTAAGACATAGACTAAGACATAGACTAAGACATAGACTAAGACATAGACTAAGACATAGACTAAGACATAGACTAAGACATAGACTAAGACATAGACTAAGACATAGACTAAGACATAGACTAAGACATAGACTAAGACATAGACTAAGACATAGACTAAGACATAGACTAAGACATAGACTAAGACATAGACTAAGACATAGACTAAGACATAGACTAAGACATAGACTAAGACATAGACTAAGACATAGACTAAGACAATGACTAAGATATAGACTAAGACATAGACTAAGACATAGACTAAGACATAGACTAAGACATAGACTAAGACATAGACTAAGACATAGACTAAGACATAGACTAAGACATAGACTAAGACAATGACTAAGACATAGACTAAGACATAGACTAAGACATAGACTAAGACATAGACTAAGACAATGACTAAGATATAGACTAAGACATAGACTAAGACATAGACTAAGACATAGACTAAGACATAGACTAAGACATAGACTAAGACATAGACTAAGACATAGACTAAGACATAGACTAAGACATAGACTAAGACATAGACTAAGACATAGACTAAGACATAGACTAAGACATAGACTAAGACATAGACTAAGACATAGACTAAGACATAGACTAAGACATAGACTAAGACATAGACTGAGGCGTAGAACAGCTGTAAATAAACTTTTGAAAAATCCAGATAGTACAAATTGCTGACAACGCTGTTGCTTCACGACAACTTTTAAAGTATTTGAAAAATCCACCGAAAACTTTCAATATTGCAAAACAGCAGTTAAGAGAAATAAACTGACTGCGATAACAAAATAAGAAAAAGAAAATCTGATGACAAACCAAAAACAGCAAAAAACGAAGAGGAAAATCTGACACAAAGCTTTGCCAGTAACCGTGTAAAATACTTACACGTATAATGACAGAATTGATGTTAATTTAACATCATTTAAAGATTTTTTCTTGAGGTTTTTAATTTGACATGAAATTTTATTAATTCTAACGAAATTGAAGTAGAAAAGGTTAAGTTACGAAAATATTACACACAGAGAATTCAGAGAGATAAAACGATCTGCACACTATTACAATTGCTACATATACATAAGGAACGGAATATAAGGATCAGCTAATAATCTGAGGATCAGCTATAGATCTCCCAAAATCAATTGGTGATCATTTGTTGTCTAGTTTTTAATCAGAAATGGGTCGTTTTTTAAATAAACATCAGTTCTTCTTTAAATGTTAAATATCTATTGCCTAACTCTTAGGGGTTTTATTTTTATCTCTGATCAGTTGATCAAGCAGGTGTTTTGTATATTTTTTATCAATGAATTTTTAAATTTGTTCATCTATGATAATAAAATTTTGTTTAATTTATTCCTTTTTTTACAATTTATTTATTTATATTCTTAGCAAAAAAATAAATAACATTTTTATCTGCTAACAAAAGTATCACAATAACAAAAATATCTCAAAACACAATCAAAAATCTCTACCAATATTTGTCTTTATAAAAAAATCTATAAAAAAATGTATTTGTTTATATTGCGATTAAAATTTTTTGTGGAAAAATTCTAAATACAACAAAAAAATATTTATAGTTTTTATCATGATTTATGGGGTCACCAATTCATAGTAAAACCAAAGGAAAAAAATAAATTTCAATAAAATAATGAATGACGTATTGAATGAATTTTTAGATACGGGTAGTTTTAAATTTTTATGACCTACTAAAACTTCAATCATGAAATAAAAAATTAAAAACTAAATAAATCAGAAAATATATTTAGTATTTAGTAAAAGTCCATAAATAAAATTAATGATAAACATTATTTGTTATGACGATCGACAAAGTGATAACAGCCTAAATATGGCTATATTCAAAAGGGACTAAGTGTAATTTTTACACAAAATTTAAATCTTAACAATTTTGGAATTTGTATAAACCATTAGTTCTATTCTAGTTTATTTGTAGTTCTGTTCTAGTTAAGCTCTAGTTCAATTTTTTTTCTATAGAAAAAAATTCATCAAAAATGTTTTAGAAAAAATTTCATAATTTTTTTTTCTATAAAAATTTCATCAAAATTTTTGTTCTATAAAAAAATTTCATTAAAATTTTTTTCTATAGAAAAAATTTCATTAAAATTTTTTTCTATAGAAAAAATTTCATTAAATTTTTTTTCTATAGAAACAATTTCATTAAAATTTTTTTCTATAGAAAAAATTTCATTAAAATTTTTTTCTATAGAAAAAATTTCATTAAAATTTTTTTCTATAGAAAAAATTTCATTAAAATTTTTTCTATAGAAAAAATTTCATTAAAATTTTTTTCTATAGAAAAAATTTCATTAAAATTTTTTTCTATAGAAAAAATTTCATTAAAATTTTTTTCTATAGAAAAAATTTCATTAAAATTTTTTTCTATAGAAAAAATTTCATTAAAATTTTTTTCTATAGAAAAAATTTCATTAAAATTTTTTGCTATAGAAAAAATTTCATTAAAAATTTTTTCTATTTTAAAAATTTTCTGTTCTGTTCTAATTCTGTTCTAGTTCTGTTCTAGTTCTGTTCTAGTTCTGTTCTAGTTCTGTTCTAGTTCTGTTCTAGTTCTGTTCTAGTTCTGTTCTAGTTCTGTTCTAGTTCTGTTCTAGTTCTGTTCTAGTTCTGTTCTAGTTCTGTTCTAGTTCTGTTCTAGTTCTGTTCTAGTTCTGTTCTAGTTCTGTTCTAGTTCTGTTCTAGTTCTGTTCTAGTTCTGTTCCAGTTCTGTTCTAGTTCTGTTCTAGTTCTGTTCTAGTTCTGTTCTAGTTCTGTTCTAGTTCTGTTCTAGTTCTGTTCTAGTTCTGTTCTAGTTCTGTTCTAGTTCTGTTCTAGTTCTGTTCTAGTTCTGTTCTAGTTCTGTTCTAGTTCTGTTCTAGTTCTGTTCTAGTTCTGTTCTAGTTCTGTTCTAGTTCTGTTCTAGTTCTGTTCTAGTTCTGTTCTAGTTCTGTTCTAGTTCTGTTCTAGTTCTGTTCTAGTTCTGTTCTAGTTCTGTTCTAGTTCTGTTCTAGTTCTGTTCTAGTTCTGTTCTAGTTCTGTTCTAGTTCTGTTCTAGTTCTGTTCTAGTTCTGTTCTAGTTCTGTTCTAGTTCTGTTCTAGTTCTGTTCTAGTTCTGTTCTAGTTCTGTTCTAGTTCTGTTCTAGTTCTGTTCTAGTTCTGTTCTAGTTCTGTTCTAGTTCTGTTCTAGTTCTGTTCTAGTTCTGTTCTAGTTCTGTTCTAGTTCTGTTCTAGTTCTGTTCTAGTTCTGTTCTAGTTCTGTTCTAGTTCTGTTCTAGTTCTGTTCTAGTTCTGTTCTAGTTCTGTTCTAGTTCTGTTCTAGTTCTGTTCTAGTTCTGTTCTAGTTCTGTTCTAGTTCTGTTCTAGTTCTGTTCTAGTTCTGTTCTAGTTCTGTTCTAGTTCTGTTCTAGTTCTGTTCTAGTTCTGTTCTAGTTCTACTCTTGTTATATGTAATTGTTTGCTAATTTTCTTTTCAAGCAAAAGAAAGGAAACGGAAATCGTTGGTGTTTATACTTTATATAAAATATGAATGTATGTGTTTGTGTATGTATGATTTTATGTGTGTATAAATATGACATTTATTGTATTTTTGATAAAACGTGCAGTTTTAATATTTGTTTAAGATGAAGTGATGAATTTCGATTTTTCCATGCTTTTCCTTTAGCAACTATTTTTTGAGATTTCTAAAGAAGATTTCCTATATAAAAAACTGTTTTTTTTTGAAAAATAAATTTTTATTTATACATTTTTTTAAGAAAGAATAATATTTTCCATTGAAATTTTCTTTCTCTAGTTATAAATATAACAATACTAAAAAATTCCAGATTTATCATGTCTTAATACAATTTTTGTATCTTTATCCTTCTCGTATGTGAATACTCGTATCTGTGAATTTTGTTTGAGGAAAAATTGTTGATGCTGCTTTACTTTGATGATGTTTGAATAAATTTTCAGCTCATTTAACCAAAGTATGAGGATTTTTCCAAAATCAGAGCTGATAACATCAAAATAAATTTACACGAAAAAGGGAACGTGAGACATGAGTCAAGAGTCAGGAAGAGTTGGGTGAGTGCTTTCAAACATTCGTTAACACTTAGAGCTGAAAGATGGAAAATAGTTTTCAGATTTAAACATCATGTTTTTTTAATCAAATTTTGAGAAAAAAGAAGGAAATAAAAAAAATATTTTCCACTAGTGAAGCCATCATGCAACTGTAACTATATTTGTGTTGCTATAGCAGCAATTGATACAACTACAACTACTACTACAAGTACAAGTTGATGCTGCAACAACAATATTTTTCCGTTTAAATGTTATAAATGTTAATGATGTTGTCAGTTTAATGAGCTCATCTTATGTTTGTAGCTCTGCCTTCGCAGCCTCCACTTCACAACTGCACAACCATTAAGCAGGCATCGCTGAAAGAAAAAACTGCTGGCTCTAGTTTGTAGCTGCTCTTAATGTTGCCGTTGATGTTTTGTTGCATGTTCTATCTACAAAATCGTGTGATTGTTGTAGATTTTTTCTATTTTTTTCTCTAGTTTGTTATTGTTGTACTAATAGTTTTTTGTATTTTTCTTTTTTTTTTGTAAAATGTTGATGTTGCTGTGATTTCCGACATAAGTGAACTTTTAAATGTAGATAAATTGATGATTTTTTGCTCATAATTTTTCTTGTTTGTTGCTAAAATGTTTCTTAGATCATGAATTTTAAATCTAGTCGCTAAGATAAAAATCTGATTTAAAATCATTGTTGAAGAAATATTAAAGTAAAGTATCTATATGAAATAAAAAATTTATTTAGAAAAATTTGAATTTTAACAGAACTTGAATAGAATAGAACAGATTCAAAAATAACAAAAAAATTTAATCTCAATTAAATTTTTATAATTTTTAATAAACATCAACAGAAGTTCAACATTCAATTATTTAATAATGAAATAATTAAAAATTTCAGGATTCATGTACAAAAATTATTCAGAAATATTTAAAAATAATAAAAATTTATATAAAAAAAATATTTGAATTTATGAAATTCATTAAATACAATAACAACTAAAATGACCATAATATTGTCTTTATTATTCAAATTAAATAATTACTTCTCATTTATCAGAGGCAACAAATTTAATAACATTTCACAGAACAAATAACAAATAATGCGAGTACGACTACGAACATGAACTAAAAACTTCACATTTAATTAAAAAATTTTGAGGATAAAAATTATATCAAACAAATTTTGTATTGCAATGACAATAAATTAATAAATATTTACTACTCGCGACTCTGGACTCATGGACATGAGACAATAATCGAATTAATTTGAAAATAAAGTTTTTAATTTATTAACATTTTATTTTGTGATTTATTTCATGATTTACTCGGGAAAGCAATTAAAACTTAAATAAGTTAAAAATAAAAATAACAGATATTTCACATTTGCAAAATTAATTAATCACAAATATTATTTTTGCTCTCAACGGCTTGATATTGTAATGACGTTTGGAAGTTCATGATTTAAATTTTAACTCATGTTCTTTTTATCTCCTTGTGGTTTCTCAAATAAACAAAATGGATTACGAGTATTTTTTTAATGCAATTGATTGAAAATTACTTTTCTATAATATATAGGTTAGTTTCAGTTCAATTTCAGTTCATTTCCAGTTCAGTTTTAGTTTACTTCTAGTTGAGTTGCAGTACAGTTTCAGTTCACTTCTGGTTGATTTCCAGTTCAGTTCAGTTCCGTTCCGTTCCGCTCCAGTTCAGTTCCAGTTCAGTTCCAGTTCAGTTCCAGTTCAGTTCAGTTCCAGTTCAGTTCCAGTTCAGTTCAGTTCCAGTTCAGTTCCAGTTCAGTTCCAGTTCAGTTCCAGTTCAGTTCCAGTTCAGTTCCAGTTCAGTTCCAGTTCAGTTCCAGTTCAGTTCCAGTTCAGTTCCAGTTCAGTTCCAGTTCAGTTCCAGTTCAGTTCCAGTTCAGTTCCAGTTCAGTTCCAGTTCAGTTCCAGTTCAGTTCCAGTTCAGTTCCAGTTCAGTTCCAGTTCAGTTCCAGTTCAGTTCCAGTTCAGTTCCAGTTCAGTTCCAGTTCAGTTCCAGTTCAGTTCCAGTTCAGTTCCAGTTCAGTTGAAGTTCAGTTGAAGTTCAGTTCCAGTTCAGTTCCAGTTCAGTTCCAGTTCAGTTCCAGTTCAGTTCCAGTTCAGTTCAGTTCCAGTTCAGTTCCAGTTCAGTTCCAGTTCAGTTCCAGTTCAGTTCCAGTTCAGTTCCAGTTCAGTTCCAGTTCAGTTCCAGTTCAGTTCCAGTTCAGTTCCAGTTCAGTTCCAGTTCAGTTCCAGTTCAGTTCCAGTTCAGTTCCAGTTCAGTTCCAGTTCAGTTCCAGTTCAGTTCCAGTTCAGTTCCAGTTCAGTTCCAGTTCAGTTCCAGTTCAGTTCCAGTTCAGTTCCAGTTCAGTTCCAGTTCAGTTCCAGTTCAGTTCCAGTTCAGTTCCAGTTCAGTTCCAGTTCAGTTCCAGTTCAGTTCCAGTTCAGTTGAAGTTCAGTTGAAGTTCAGTTCCAGTTCAGTTCCAGTTCAGTTCCAGTTCAGTTCCAGTTCAGTTCCAGTTCAGTTCAGTTCAGTTCCAGTTCAGTTCCAGTTCAGTTCCAGTTCAGTTCCAGTTCAGTTCCAGTTCAGTTCCAGTTCAGTTCCAGTTCAGTTCCAGTTCAGTTCCAGTTCAGTTCCAGTTCAGTTCCAGTTCAGTTCCAGTTCAGTTCCAGTTCAGTTCCAGTTCAGTTCCAGTTCAGTTCCAGTTCAGTTCCAGTTCAGTTCCAGTTCAGTTCCAGTTCAGTTCCAGTTCAGTTCCAGTTCAGTTCCAGTTCAGTTCCAGTTCAGTTCCAGTTCAGTTCCAGTTCAGTTCCAGTTCAGTTCCAGTTCAGTTCCAGTTCAGTTCCAGTTCAGTTCCAGTTCAGTTCCAGTTCAGTTCCAGTTCAGTTCCAGTTCAGTTCCAGTTCAGTTCCAGTTCAGTTCCAGTTCAGTTCCAGTTCAGTTCCAGTTCAGTTCCAGTTCAGTTCAGTTCCAGTTCCAGTTCAGTTCAGTTCCAGTTCAGTTCCAGTTCAGTTCCAGTTCAGTTCCAGTTCAGTTCCAGTTCAGTTCCAGTTCAGTTCCAGTTCAGTTCCAGTTCAGTTCCAGTTCAGTTCCAGTTCAGTTCCAGTTCAGTTCCAGTTCAGTTCCAGTTCAGTTCCAGTTCAGTTCCAGTTCAGTTCCAGTTCAGTTCCAGTTCAGTTCCAGTTCAGTTCCAGTTCAGTTCCAGTTCAGTTCCAGTTCAGTTCAGTTCAGTTCCAGTTCAGTTCCAGTTCAGTTCCAGTTCAGTTCCAGTTCAGTTCCAGTTCAGTTCAGTTCAGTTCCAGTTCAGTTCAGTTCCAGTTCAGTTCCAGTTCAGTTCCAGTTCAGTTCCAGTTCAGTTCCAGTTCAGTTCCAGTTCAGTTCCAGTTCAGTTCCAGTTCAGTTCCAGTTCAGTTCCAGTTCAGTTCCAGTTCAGTTCCAGTTCAGTTCCAGTTCAGTTCCAGTTCAGTTCCAGTTCAGTTCCAGTTCAGTTCCAGTTCAGTTCCAGTTCAGTTCCAGTTCAGTTCCAGTTCAGTTCCAGTTCAGTTCCAGTTCAGTTCCAGTTCAGTTCCAGTTCAGTTCCAGTTCAGTTCCAGTTCAGTTCCAGTTCAGTTCCAGTTCAGTTCCAGTTCACTTCCAGTTCAGTTCCAGTTCAGTTCCAGTTTAGTTCCAGTTCAGTTCCAGTTCAGTTCCAGTTCAGTTCCAGTTCAGTTCCAGTTCAGTTCCAGTTCAGTTCCAGTTCAGTTCCAGTTCAGTTCCAGTTCAGTTCCAGTTCAGTTCCAGTTCAGTTCCAGTTCAGTTCCAGTTCAATTCCAGTTCAGTTCCAGTTTAGTTCCAGTTCAGTTCCAGTTCAGTTCCAGTTCAGTTCCAGTTCAGTTCCAGTTCATTTCCAGTTCAGTTCCAGTTCAGTTCCAGTTCAGTTCCAGTTCAGTTCTAGTTCAGTTCCAGTTCAGTTCCAGTTCAGTTCCAGTTTAGTTCCAGTTCAGTTCCAGTTTAGTTTCAGTTCAGTTCCAGTTCATTCAAGTTCAAATGTTTTTCTACAGCAAAATTTTCTACACAAAAAGTTTTCTATACAAAAATTTTCATCAAAAATGTTTTTTTATAGAAAAAATTTCGTGAAAAGTTTTTTTCTGCAAAAAATTTCATCAAATTTTTTTTCTATAGAAAAGTTTTTTTTTCTAGAAAAAATTTTAGCTTAAATTTTTTTCTATAGAAACAATTTCATCAAAAAAGTTTTCTTAAGAAAAATTTTCATCAAAAAATTTTTTCTAAAAAATTTCATCAAATATTTGTTTCAAAAATTATTTTCTATAGAAAAAATTTCATCAACAATTTATTTCTATAGAAAGAATTTCATAAAAAAATTTTTCCTATGAAAAGAATTTTATCAAAAATATTTTCTATAAAAAAATTTTTTTTTTTATAACAAAAAAATTTATTAAAATTTTTTTTATTGAAAAATTTCATCAATAGTTTTTTCTATAGAAAAAATTCTTCTTTTTCGATAAAAAAAAATTTCATTGAAAATTTTTTCTATTGCAAAATTTTAAAATGTTTTATACACAAACTTATTCATTAAAAATGTTTCTTAAAAAAAAAAATTCATTAAAAATTTCAGAAAAAAAATTTTAACAAAATTTTTTGTTTAATTTTCTTTTTCTATAGAAAAAATTAAGTAAAAATTTTTTTTCTATAGAAAAAATATCGTTAAAAATTTTTTTCTATAGAAAAAATTTCGTTAAAAATTGTTTTCTAAAGAAAAAATTTCGTTAAAAATTTTTGTCTAAAGAAAAAATTTCGTTTAAATTTTATTCTATAGAAAAAATTTCGTTAAATTTTTTTTCTATAGAAAATTTCATTGGAAAATTTTTTCTATACTAACTTTTATTAACTTTTCTATAAAAAAGTTAGTAAAAATTTTTTTCTACAGAAAGAAAAAAAAAATCGTAAAAAAATTAAGGAAAAATTTCATTGAAAAATTTTTGTATAGAAAAAATTTCATTAGAAAATTTTTTCTATAGAAAAAATTTCATTCCTATAGAAAAAATTTCATTAGAAAATTTTTGCTATAAAAAAAAATTTATTTAAAAAAATTTCATTGAAAAATTTTTTTCATAAAAAAATTTCGTTAAAAACAAATTTATCAAAAATTTTTTCTAAAGAAAATTTTTCATCAAAGTTTTTCTGTAGAATATTTTTAAAAAAATTTTTCTGTAAAAAAAAAAAATTTCATTATTTATTTGTTTCTATTGAAAAATAAAAAAAACCTTTTTTCTATTGAAAAATTTTCTATAAAAAAAATTTATTTAAAAAAATTTTATTGAAAATTTTTTTTTCATAGAAAAATTCCGTTAAAAATTTGTTTCTATAAAAAAAATTCTTCAAAAATTTTTTCTATAGAAAATTTGTCATCAAAGTTTTTCTATGGAATATCTTTGAAAAAAATTTTCTAAAAAATTTTTTCCATAGAAAATTTTTATAGAAAAAATTGCATTGAAATTTTTTTTCAATAGAAAAATTTCATTAAAAAGTTTTTAAAGAAAAAATTCATTAAAAAATTTTCTATTGAAAAAATGTAATTAAAAATTTTTTTGAATATTTTTTCTATAGAAAAAATTTCTACAAAATTTTTTTCTATAGAAAAAATTTTATAAGAAATATGTTTCTATACAAAAAAAAATATCAAAAATTTTTTTCTTAAAAAATTTAAAAATGTGTAGGTAGGTTTCGTATACGTATTATTTAATTGTCTAGAACTAATATCAGTCATACGCTAAGATATTTTATATTGGATAGATATTGGATATATTTTATATTAATGCAATTTTCGTTGATATTTCTATTTGATTTAAAAGAGTTCTTTTTTTATAAAGTATCCGATTTTCTAAAAAAGTACTACAAATTTATCTCAAAAAGTTATTTAATTCTTGTCTTAACAATATTTTGAAACAATGAGGACTTTGGGACAAAGAAAGTTGTTAAGAGATTGAGGGAAAAAATAAAAAAAAAATATATAATTACTATCTGTTAACAACTAAAGAAAGTGGTAAATGTTTAAATAACCAACATTTCAAGAACTAGAGAAAAGGGACAATAACTTAAGAAAAAACCCAAAGCAGCAGCAAAATGAAAATCTAGAAACAAGAAACTCATAAAAAAGTGAAACTTCTTAAAGCAAGAAAAACTAAGAAAAAATCTTCAAATAATGAAAAGTAAAGAAATGAATCTCCTCTTTCTTGTCCCCCTTTCTTTCGTGGCCAAAGTATTTACTCAGTCATTTTAATTGGTTAATTACAGAAGACAAAGAAAAAAATTAACAGTAAAATGAGGAACAAAAGAACAAAAAAAGAAAACTTCTCAAGAAAATTACAAAAAAAAAAAAAATCAACTTAAACTGTAACCAGGCAAAACTTTAAGACTAAAACTACAAGAGGAAGAGGAAAAAAAAAACAAAGTTTGTTTTCTTCTCAAGGACATCGAGGATAATGATGGTAATTGTTAGAAAAGAGGGTAGAGAATTTCAAGCAAACATTAGAAACATTAGAAATAAAAAACACAACAACTACAACAACTCAAGCTCTTGTGAGCAACAACTAATTTTGCAAAAACAAAAAAAAACAACCCAAGTACGACTTGGCTTGGAAAATAGCAGAACAGCTGCTTAAAATGAAACTAATTGTTGAAATAATAAAAAAAAAATTAGAAAAGAAAATTGTAGAACAAACATATGAATTGAATGAACGAGGCAACGAGTAAGTGAATTGGGTTAGAATTAAATACTTAAATCAAACTAAACTAAAATAAAATAAAGGGGGACTTTTTTGCCTGAGTTTTTTAAAGAGCAAAATTTTTTTCTTTCAACATTTTCTCGAGTTTTGTCTTGCAACACAATTGTGGCACCAACAATAAACCTAATAAAACTACAAGTACATCCATATGTTGGGACTCCACTTGATAATGGCTCTGGTTATTTATAATAGAAAACAGCTGTTGTTATTACCACTAACATAAAGACTCACTCGGTAGTTGTTGTACATTAATAAAAACAAAATGTTTAGGTTTAAAAAAGACAAAAAAAATATATAGAAAAAATTTTTTGATGAAATTTTTTCTATAGAAAAAATTCTTTGATGAAATTTTTTCTATAGAAAAAATTTTTTGATGAAATTTTTTCTATAGAAAAAATTTTTTGATGAAATTTTGTCTATAGAAAAAATTTTCTGATGAAATTTTTTCTATAGAAAAAATTTTTTGATGAAATTTTTTCTATAGAAAAAATTTTTTGATGAAATTTTTTCTATAGAAAAAATTTGTTGATGAAATTTTTTCTATAGAAAAAAATTTTTCATGAAATTTTTTCTATAAAAAAAATTTGTTGATGAATTTTTTTCTATAGAAAAAATTTGTTGATGAATTTTTTTCTATAGAAAAAAATTTTTGATGAAATTTTTTCTATAGAAAAAAATTTTTGATGAAATTTTTTCTATAGAAAAAATTTTTTGATGAAATTTTTTCTGTAGAAAAAATTTTCTGATGAAATTTTTTCTATAGAAAAAATTTTCTGATGAAATTTTTTCTATAGAAAAAATTTTCTGATGAAATTTTTTCTATAGAAAAAGTTTTTTGATTAAATTTTTTCCATAGAAAAAATTTTTTGATGAAATTTTTTCTATAGAAAAAATTTTTTGATGAAATTTTTTCTATAGAAAAAATTTTTTGATGAAATTTTTTCTATAGAAAAAAATTTTTGATGAAATTTTTTCTATAGAAAAAATTTTTTGATGAAATTTTTTCTATAGAAAAAATTTTTTGATGAAATTTTTTCTATAGAAAAAATTTTTTGATGAAATTTTTTCTATAGAAAAAATTTTTTGATGAAATTTTTTCTATAGAAAAAATTTTTTGATGAATTTTTTTCCATAGAAAAAATTTTTTGATTAAATTTTTTCATAGAAAAAATTTTTGGATTAAATTTTTTCTATAGAAAAAATTTTTTGATTAAATTTTTTCTATAGAAAAAATTTTCTGATGAAATTTTTTCCATAGAAACAAAATTTATTATATTTAAATATTTTCTAGAAAATAACTGTTATACATACAATTTTGTATAGATTTTATTTTTTGCGAATGTCTTTAAACTGTTGAAATCTTTTCGTAACCTATTTATTTTTTGTATTTCAAAAAGTTGTATGTATTTATTTCGATATTGTTTAACTGTAAAAGTATTGACAGAGTCGAGCTATTTAAAGTTTACGGTAGGTTAAATTTTATTTGCTAAACTCTTTTATTTCGCCACTTATCAACAAAAAAACAGAAAAGTTTAAAAAAAAGCAGCTGTGCATTTATAAAAACGTTAAAGAAGAGCTAGTTTTTAGAGTTCATCGCATCGTTAGTTGTATAAAATAAAATAAAGTAAAGTATAGTTTAAGGCGTAAACCACATACAACCATCGATTGATGAACACACACACATACATATTCACAGATGGAATAAATGTATAAACAAACAGGTGGAAATCTAGAGGAGTTTCCAACATGAGTGAATCTCAGAAAAACTGAATGAAAGAATTTTCTTTTGTGATTTCACTAAAAATATTAGCGACAAAACATTCAATTGAGTTGTTACAGACAATTTAGCAAAAGACTCTTTCAGTAGACACAGATACAGACAGATACATTCCCAAATACTTGTACATATAATAGGATCAGGCTGATGTATGTGTGTGTGTGAGTAAATTCCTTGTGTTAGCCAATAGAGCAGAAGATTTCCTAACATGGCTCTTTAGTGGGTAACAAGCGTAATACATTGGAAATCTTTTAAAGAAAAAAAAACTTAAATTTATAAAATATTTATAATGGGAGTAGATTTACAAGAAAAAGGTTTTAAGTGTTTTTTAATAAAAAATTATTTAAAAATTTCATATAAAAGTAAGAAATTTTTAAAAAATTTCCTATAGAAATTTTTAAAAATTTCCTATAAAAAAAGGAAATTTTTTAAAAATTTCCTATAAAAATAGAAAATTGTTGAAAAATTTTCTTTAAAAATTTTCCAAAAAGTAGGAAAATTTTGAAAATTTTCCTATAAAAATAGAAAATTTTTGAAAAAATTCCTATAAAGATAAGAAATTTTTGAAAAATTTATATAAAAATTATAAATTTCTATAAAACTTTATTTTTAGTTTATTTATTTTAAGTTAAACTTTTATTCTCCTAAAAAACTAAAGCAATTTTTTGTTATTCCAACCTTTTAGTTCCCTAAACACACCAAAGACAAAACCAAAAACCCGAAAACTCAGACAAATACAAAAATAGTATTAAGATATAATTACCACAGATAACATTTGGAGACGCAGAAAAAATCCTTCCAAAAGGATAATTTATATTTTAGTTTTTGCGATAATTGTCCCAACTGCCAGAGGCTGTTTGGTAAAGGATAATGGGGGTAATGGTTAGTTTTTAAACTAAACCAAAGTGTGAGACGTGACTGGTTTAATAAAGTTTTGAGGTTTTTAAGAGAAAAAAAACCTATAATTTTATTTATAATTGGGTTTGACAATATAAATAATAATAAAAAAAGCTCAAAGACAAACTAATAAAAAGTTCAAGTTTTTTCAATGATAATAAAATGTTAGTTTTTTTAGATATAATTGTTTTGCTTAAAGTTTAGAAAATTAAAAATTTTCAAAATTATTTTCAAAGTTTTTAAAGTTTTTTGCTTATTAACATCTCTATAAAAAAGCTTTGCTTCATTAGAGTTTAGCTTAATTTGAAATTATTTTTTTGCTGTTATTTTTGTATATTCCAAAAACTTTTATATAATGAAAACCAAAAGCTTTTTGTTGTTAGCTTGTATATATAAACATTTTGCGCAAAAGCTTCAATTTGTAAGAGCTTTTATTTATGTTAAAATTACTTTCATTAGCATTAGTCTTCAAATTAGTCTTCATATATTTTTATTTCTTAGAATATTTTAAAAATTTTTTCATCAAAAACTTTTTCTATAGAAAAAATTTCATAAAACTTTTTTTGCTATAGAAAAAAATTCATCGAACATTTTTTTCTTTAGAAAAAATTTCATCGAAAATTTTTTTCTATAGAAAAAATTTCATCGAAAATTTTTTTTCTATAGAAAAAATTCATCAAATATTCTTTTATACAGAAAAAAGTTCATCAAATATATTTTTTTATAGAATTTATTTTTGTCTATAGAAAAAATTTTATAATTTTTTTTTCTTAAGAAAACATTTCATAAAAAATTTTTTTCTATAGAAAAAATTTCATTGAATTTTTTTTTTACAGGAAAAATGTCAACGAAATTTTTTTCTATAGAAAAAATTTCATCAAAATTTTTTTTTGAAAAAAAAAAAATCATCAAAAAAATTTTTTTTTTTTTATAGAAAAAATTTTATCAATATTTTTTATGGAGAAAATTTCATTAAATTTTATTTTCTATAAAAAAATTTCATCAAATTTTTTTTCTATAGAAAAAATTTCATTAACATTTTTTTCTATAGAAAAAATTTCATTAACATTTTTTTCTATAGAAAAAATTTTATCAATTTTTTTTTTCCATAGAAAAAATTTCATCCAAAATTTTTTTCTATAGAAAAAATTTCATCAAAAAATTTTTTCTATAGAAAAAATTTCATCAAAAAATTTTTTCTACAGAAAAAATTTCATCAAAAAATTTTTTTTACAGAAAAAATTTCATCAAAAAATGTTTTCTACAGAAAAAATTTCATCAAAAAATGTTTTCTATAGAAAAAATTTCATCAAAAAATTTTTTCTACAGAAAAAAATTGCATCAAAAAATTTTTTCTATAGAAAAAATTTCATCAAAAAATTTTTTCTGTAGAAAAAATTTCATCAAAAAATTTTTTCAGTAGAAAAAATTTCATCAAAAAATTTTTTCTATAGAAAAAATTTCATCAAAAAATTTTTTCTATAGAAAAAATTTCATCAAAAAATTTTTTCTATAGAAAAAATTTCATCAAAAAATTTTTTCTATAGAAAAAATTTCATCAAAAAATTTTTTCTACAGAAAAAATTTCATCAAAAAATTTTTTCTACAGAAAAAATTTAATCAAAAAATTTTTTCTACAGAAAAAATTTCATCAAAAAATTTTTTCTATAGAAAAAATTTCATCAGAAAATTTTTTCTATAGAAAAAATTTCATCAGAAAATTTTTTCTATAGAAAAAATTTCATCAGAAATTTTTTTCTATAAAAAAAATTGCATCAAAATATTTTTTCTATAGAAAAAATTTTATCAAAAAATTTTTTCTACAGAAAAGATTTCGTCAAAAAATTTCATCAAAAAATTTTTTCTATAGAAAAAATTTCATCAAAAAATTTTTTCTATAGAAAAAATTTCATCAAAAAATGTTTTCTATAGAAAAAATTTCATCAAAAAATTTTTTCTCTAGAAAAAATTTCATCAAAAAATTTTTTCTATAGAAAAAATTTCATCAAAAAATTTTTTCTATAGAAAAAATTTCATCGGAAAATTTTTTTCTATAGAAAAAATTTCATCGGAAAATTTTTTCTATAGAAAAAATTTCATCGGAAAATTTTTTCTATAGAAAAAATTTCATCGGAAAATTTTTTCTATAGAAAAAATTTCATCGGAAAATTTTTTCTATAGAAAAAATTTCATCAAAAAATTTTTTCTATAGAAAAAATTTCATCAAAAAATTTTTTCTCTAGAAAAAATTTCATCAAAAAATTTTTTCTATAGAAAAAATTTCATCAGAAATTTTTTTCTATAGAAAAAATTTCATCAAAAAATTTTTTCTATAGAAAAAATTTCATCAGAAAATTTTTTCTATAGAAAAAATTTCGTCAAAAAATTTTTTCTATAGAAAAAATTTCAACAAAAAATTTTTTCTACAGAAAAAATTTCATCAAAAAATGTTTTCTATAGAAAAAATTTCATCAAAAAATTTTTTCTATAGAAAAAATTTCATCAAAAAATTTTTTCTACAGAAAAGATTTCATCAAAAAATTTCATCAAAAAATTTTTTTCTACACAAAAAATTTCATCAAAAAATTTTTTGTACAGAAAAGATTTCATCAAAAAAATTTTTCTACAGAAAAGATTTCATCAAAAAATTATTTCTATAGAAAAAATTTCATCAAGAAATTTTTTCTATAGAAAAAATTTCATCAAAAAATTTTTTCTATAGAAAAAAGTTCATCAAAAAATTTTTTCTATAGAAAAAATTTCATCAAAAAATTTTTTCTATAGAAAAAATTTCATCAAAAAATTTTTTCTATAGAAAAAATTTCATCAAAAAATTTTTTCTATGGAAAAGATTTCATCAAAATTTTTTCCTATAGAAAAAATTTCATCAACATTTTTTTTCTATAGAAAAAAATTCTACAAAATATTTTTTCTATAGAAAAATTAATAGGCAAAATTTTATTAGTTAATTAATTTGTATCTGCCAAAAATGTTTGTATAAAGAAAATTAAAAGCTTTAATTTGTAATAGCTTTTATGTTAAAATTACTTTCATTGGTTTTGGTTCTTTATATAAGTCTTCATATTAGTTTATTTCTTAGCTTGATATTTTTATTTCTGAAGCTTTAAAGCTTTGTTTTAGGAGCTTTTATTTATATTGAAATAACTTTCTATGGTTTGGTGAGGAATTAGTGTTTATATTAGTCTTCAAATTATTCTTTATCTTGTTTAAACCTCAGCCCACGTCTAAGCTTTTACCTTTTTATATCTGAAACTTTTAAGCTTTTTTCTTCGAACTCCACTTGAATATTCTATTCTTTTAGAAAAATGCATTTCTTTTTAAATTGATTTTTGTTTTTAAATTTGAACTATTATTTTAACTTAAGTTTATGTAAAAAGCTTTTTGATGTAGTTTCTTCTACTAATTTTTTTTTTCATTTTAGTGCAGTTTTTCTCTTAAAACAAACATATTCACACTTCACCAGACACTTAACTTTACAATGAAAATTCTTTCTATGTGTTTCTATTACTCCATTAGGATAAATTTAGAAAAAAATGTTGCTTGCAGCAAAAGGTTGCATGCAGATTGTTTAAACATTTATTGAGATCTCGTAGCATAAAAGCTGTTACTGCTTTAGTTTTTGAAGTAACTTAAGTACATAGTTAGTATTCTTGATATCGATAATGCCTGGGAATGAAATGTACCAGAATTTTTTAGAATTCTTTTATAAAATAAAGGCAATCAAGTATTGAAAATCTATATACATATTTCCTATCGCTTTTATCTATAAAAGCACTCAAATGAGCAAAAAAAAAGTTAAAGCTTTTAAATGCTTCAATTCTAATGTTGACTAACAAAGTATCAGTTGCAAAATGAAATTTTGTTTAAATAATTTAAGTAATTTGTTCTTTTACAAAAAGACTTTTGGAATTTTATCAAGTTAAAATCTTCCTAATTTAAGTTTAAAGTAATACATTTTTTTGAGATTCATTTTATTTCTTTCTCTTAACTTAATGCAATTTATTAAGCTGATAAAGTTAAATGTTTCACAAAAGGAAAAGGAAACAACTTTACTAAGAAATGAGTTAAATATACACTTAATTATTCATTACCTTAATAACTTAAGAACAAAGTAGAGAAAATACTGAAATAAAATAGAATTTACGCTAAAGCAATAATGACTATAAAAAACTTCTTATATAGATAAAGTAAAACTATTACAAAAAAGATTTTAGATAGCTTAAAATTTTTATAAACTTATTTTTATAAAAATCAAAATTAAGTAAAACCAAATTTTAAATTCTAGTTGCAACTTTTTATTATCACGACTTTATTGACATTTATTTGCCTCTGATCTCAATTCTGCTGGTTCTGCTGTCGCTGCTTCAGTTGCATTTGTCTAAAACTTATATAAAAATATTTCATAGTTTGCATCATAAATTTTGTGTTAGTAAATAAAAATAAAATTTCACTATCATGATTCTCAATTTATTGCTATGGCTTTTGAAAAATGAAAATTTTCAAAATAAAATATGTTGCGTCCTGTGTCAGGGATTATAAAATTCATAAAACACTGGAGATGAGTCGAAAATCATAAAGTATTTTAAACAGGTCAACAAAAGCTTTTAGATAATATTTGCTCAATTTTTTTTTTATAGAAAATTTTTTTAATTTTTTGGTTTAATGTAAAATTTCCAATTTTTGTTTTATAGCTAAAATTTCGAAATTTTCCTGGTTATATCAATTTTCAAAATTTTTCGGTTAATAAGAAACTTTTACAAAATTTTGATGTTTATAAGAAAATTTCTAAAATTTTGCATTTTATATGAAAATTTTATTTATAGGAAAATTTTTAAAATTTTTATATTTATAGGAAAATTTTCAAAATTTTGTTGTTTATAGGAAAATTTTCAAAATTTTGCTGTTTATAGGAAAATTTTGAAAATTTTACTGTTTATAGAAAAATTTTCAAAATTTTACTGTTTATAGGAAAATTTTTAAAATTCTGATGTTTATAGGAAAATTTTCAAAATTTTGCTGCTTATAGGAAAATTTTTAAAATTTTGCTGTTTATCTAAAAATTTTCAAAATTTTGCTGTTAATGGGAAAATTTTTAAAATTTTGCTGTTTATCTAAAAATTTTCAAAATTTTGCTGTTAATGGGAAAATTTTCAAAATTTTGCTGTTTATAGGAAAATTTTCAAAATTTTGCTGTTTATAGGAAAATTTTCAAAATTTTGCTGTTTATAGGAAAATTTTCAAAATTTTGCTGTTAATATGAAAATTTTCAAAATTTTGCTGTTTATAGGAAAATTTTCAAAATTTTGATGTTAATAGGAAAATTTTCAAAATTTTGATGTTAATAGGAAAATTTTCAAAATTTTGCTGTTTATAACTTTTCTGTTTATAAAAAAATATTCAATATTTTGTAGTTAAAGGAAAATATTCAAAATTTTGCTGTTTATAGGAAAATTTTCAAAATTTTACTGTTTATAGGAAAATTTTTAAAATTCTGATGTTTATAGGAAAATTTTCAAAATTTTGCTGCTTATAGGAAAATTTTTAAAATTTTGCTGTTAATGGGAAAATTTTCAAAATTTTGCTGTTTATCTAAAAATTTTCAAAATTTTGCTGTTAATGGGAAAGTTTTCAAAATTTTGCTGTTTATAGGAAAATTTTCAAAATTTTGCTGTTAATATGAAAATTTTCAAAATTTTGCTGTTTATAATTTTTCTGTTTATAAAAAAATATTCAATATTTTGTAGTTAAAGGAAAATATTCAAAATTTTGCTGTTTATAGGAAAATTTTCAAAAATTTGCTGATTGTAGGAAAATTTTCAAAATTTTGCTATTTATAGGAAAATTTTCAAAATTTTGCTATTTATAGGAAAATTTTCAAAATTTTGTTGTTAATAGGAAAATTATCAAAATTTTGCTGTTTATAGGAAAATTTTCAAAATTTTGCTGTGTATAGAAAATTTTACAAAATTTGATATTTATAGAAAATTTTAAAGATTTTTCTGTTTATTGAAAAATTTTTAAAATTTTGCTGTTTCTAAAAAATTTTGCTGTTTGTAGGAAAATTTTTATTTAAGGCTATTGATAAAGTCATTGCAAGACTTCGCAGGTTTTAAGTTTCAAAGCATTTTCTTATTTGAATTGGTTTTAATTCTCTTAACTATTAAAGCCTATTCACTTTTTGTCTTTCTATTCTCTGGAACTCAACAGGTTTCACTTTAACGTATGATTTATTTGATTTTAAATTAATATCAATCATTCGCCTTTTGTTTTTGTTGTATTGAAGAAACAATTTGTATTTAATTAAAATAGTTTTTGGACTTGCAAAAAACCACACATTATCAAATAATTACTAGACTATTTATACGAAAGCCCCAAGAGTATATAAATAAAAAAAGAGGGCTACTAAAGGAAGTGTAAATTTAAAGGATTAAATAATAAAATTTTAAAAAATCTACAAGAATGCCAAAGAAAACTTGCAATTTATCAAATTATTTCCAAAATTCCAAATCTTTATAATATTAAAGCAAAAATTTGATTTTAAAACACTTTTTTCTATTGAACCCTTTCTTTATGCTATAGTTTTGTTATCCTTATGTTTAATTTTGTATAATTTGCCTATTGATCAACACATACATAAACAAGTATCTTCATACATATAGAGACAGAGATATTTGATATTTGGCATTGTTTTAGTCATTAACATTTCGACCACGAATACAAAAACCGCCAACTTGTTGTATGTTCTCGCTTAAAATACAACAACAAACAAACATTTTTAAGTGAAAACCACAAACATTTTTTCTAATAATGCAAATTCTTCACTGTCTGTCTCTCTCCCTCTTCCTGTCTCTCTCTTTCTTTTTATATCTCTCTTCTAACAGTACCAAAAATATTTCCAACAAAACAACCAACAGACTCGCCTTTTAATATGCCAACAAATCGAAAATAAATTACTTTTAAATCGTGGTTTAGGATGCACAACAAAACCTATGGAAGACCTAAACCGATGGTCAAGGGGAAGAGTGATGAAGCATCACAGAACCAGAGATGATTTGTAGCCAAATGTAATTAACTAATGTTGTGGTTTTTAATAAACATTCGACTACAAACAATTTGAAATGTGAAGACCGGAGGAGTTGAATGGCATGTAATTAATATGGTCTAGTTTTGGGGACGGAAAAACATGAATTTTTGAATGTATGCAAAACTAAGGTGAGGGTAATTGAGCATAATACAAGTCAAGTCAAAATTTTGAAAACTTTCCTTAAAACAGCAAAATTTTAAAAACTTTCCTTAAAATAGCAAAATTTTAAAAACTTTTTATAAACAGAAAAATTTTGAATATTTTCCAATAAAAAGTTAAAAATAGCAAAATTTTAAAAATATTTCTAAAAACAGAAATTTAAAAAATTTTCTTATAAACAGCAAAATTTTGAAAATTTTCTTATAAACAGAAAACTTTTTTAAATTTTCCTATAGACATCAAAATTTTGAAAATTATCCTAAAAATAGCAAAATTTTTTAAATTTCCTACAAACAGCAAAATTTTTAAAATTTTCTTATAAGCGCTAAAATTTTGAAAATTTTCTAGTAAAAATCAAAATTTGAAAATTTGCTATAAAAAAAAATGAACATTTTTATATATCTGGAAATATTTCTATCGACAACAAAACTTTGAAGATTTTCCTATTAACACAAAAATTTGGACATTTTCCTATCAACAGCAAAATTTTGAAAATTTTCCTATAAATAGCAAAATTTTGAAAATTTTCCCATAAACAGCAAAATTTAAATAATTTTTCTATAAACAGCAACATTTTAAAAATTTTCTATAAAAATCAAAATTTTGAAATTTTTTTTATTAACAGCGAAATTTTGAAAATGTTTCCTATAAACATCAACATTTTTAAAATTTTCCTAAAAACACCAAAATTTTAAAAATTTTCCTATAAACGGCAAAATTTTGAAAATTTTCTATAAACATCAAAATTTTGAAATTTTTTTTATTAACAGCGAAATTTTAAAAATTTTTAAAATGTTTCCTATAAACATCAAAATTTTTAAAATTTTCCTAAAAACAGCAAAATTTTGAAAATTTTTCTAAAAACAGCAAAATTTTAAAAATTTTCCTATTAACATCAAAATTTAAAAAAATTTCTTTAAGCAGCTAAAATTTGAAAAATTTCTTTTAAAATAAAAAAAAAATAAATATGTTCCTTTAAATAACAAAATGTTTTAAATTTTCTTAAAAACTTCCAAATATTAGAAATTTTTGAATATACAGCAAAATTTTTAAAATCTTTTGTAAATGAAAACAAGTAAGAAAGCGCTGTAGTCGGTCAAGCCGACCATACGATACCCTTCACCACTAAGGTCAAAGGTGTTATTTTTCCTGTATAAAGACAAATATTTGCTAAATTTTGCCATCATACAAACATTTTCTCAAAACTTATAGATTTAAGCTGATTCCGTCATTTGGACTTATATGAGAGCTGGGGTCAAATGTGGACCGATTATCTCGAAATTTGGCAAATTGATTACAGTTGTTACAATAATTATGTATGCAAAAAATAAACTCAAAATTTTCATTACCTTTAGATTTACGAGCGTTTTAGTGATTTTTTGTCTCATTTAGTGCGTTTTTGAAGAAGAGTTTGTATGGGAGCTATGGTCAAATGTGGACCGATTTCAACGAAATTTGGTACAGTGATTTAAGTTTACATAAGCAGTATCTGTTTTAAATTTCATTTAAAAATATTGATATTTGTGGCCAATATAGCAATTCCGGGAAGTGGGACCTATGGGAGGTACCATAAATAATGGACCGATTTTGACCGATTTCAATAGACATGGTCCCATTATCAAAAAAATTATCTGTGCAAAATTTCATCAAATTATCTTAAGAATTGCGACCTGTAGTTTGATTACAAGGTTTACATGGGGGTCCAGCCAGCCAGACGGACGGACGGACGGACATCGCTACATCGACTCAGAAAGTGATTCTAAGCCTATTGGTATACTAAAAGGTGGATCTAAGACAAATATTTCTATGCGTTACAAACATCAGCACAAACTTATAATACCCTTTCCACCTATGGTGGTGAAGGGTATAAACATTATTAAAGTTTTCTTATAAATAGAAAATTCAAAAAAATTTTGAAAAATTTTTTTAACAATGTCAAAGATTTAACATTTTTTCTGTAAAAGAAATATTTTGAAAATTTTCCAGAAAAAACACATAAAATTCATATTTTCCTTTTAACTTTAAAATTTGTTACTTCTTGTTCCCTTTTTTTCCTTGAACTCCCCAGACACCGTCTTTAACCCTAAGAAGCTTGTTTCAATTAAGTGGAATTTAAGATAGAAATCAAAAAAAGCTATTGAGTAGAAAACATGATTTATGCAGCTGCATTATAACAAAAGACCAGCCAAGCATTTGGCACTGGCAGCTTCTGGAGTTAAACAGTCATTCAGCCAATAAAATACAACAAGTGCTTCCCTCGGCTTCATCTTAGCAAAGCCCTAGAAAAGAAAAGTAGCCGCCAGACGTACAACAACAAAAAGAAGAAAACAATCAAAAACTATTGAGAAATTTATTTTTCATCTTCGAGTTTTATTGAGTATTTATTTATTTCACTTTCGAAGTTTCATTTTAACAAGAATTTACAAGAATTTTGTTAAACTTTGGTTTTTACTCTGGGAGCCATGAAAATGTTTTAAAGACTTCAGACGAACAACAATTTCAACTCAAATATATTTGTATTGTAAATATTTTGTTTATTTTTTTATTTTATTTGTTGATGCTTAAGACGAAATAAAATACTTTAAGAGGTTTCCCGGTCTACTTGTGTAAATTGGTAAAATCGTCCGTCCCTCCTTCCATCCGTCTGTCTGTCAGTTGTATGTTTGTCTTTCTAAGACTTTGGTAATAGTTTAACTTGTTTAAACTTTGGTATTCTATTACATTTTCTACTTATTATGATCATGATGATGATGATAGGGGGATAGATGTCAGTGGTTTTAATGGCTTGAGTTAGGTCTGATTGTGTTGTTGCCTGGGCTTAAGATAAATGAAATTTTAAACTTTTTATCTTAAAAGATTTTGCACGAAGTTAAAAGAAAACAAATTATTTTAAACAAAAAACTTCTTAAAAGAAAGTTTTTACCATGTTTTAATCAAAAAAATTTCCTAGAATCAAAAAAGATTTTTCGAAATTTTTTATATCAAAAAAAAATTAATTTTTTACTATAAAAATCAAATTTTTAAAAAATGTTCCTATAAATAGAAAAGTTTTAAAAATTTTCTTTAGACGAAAATTTTCAAAATTTCGAAAATTTTTTTATTAACATTTAAATTTTGAAAATTTTCCTATAAACAAAATGTTGAACAGCAAAATTTTGAAAATTCTTTTATTAACATCAAATTTTGAAATCTTTTCTATATCAGCAAAATTTTAAAAAAATTTCCTATAAACAGCAAAATTTTGAAATTTCTTTATAAAAATAAAAATTTTGAAAATTTTCCTTAAACAGCAAAGTTCAGAAAATTTTCCTATAAACAGAAAAATTTAAAAAATTTTCCTATAAACAAAACAATTTAGAAAATTTTCCTATAAACAAAAAATTTAAAAAATTTTTGTGTAAGCAATTTTGAAAATTTTTCTTTTTCTATAAACGGAAAATTTTCCTTTAACCATCAACATTTTAAAATTTTTTCCATAAACGATTAAATTTTAAAAATTTTCCTATATATATAAAATTTTTGAACATTTCCCTATAAACAGCAAAACTTTAAAAATTTTTATATAAAAAGCAAAATTTTGAAAATTTTCTGAACAATAGCAAAATTTTTAAAATTTTTCTATAAACAGCAAAATTTTGAAAATTTTTTTAATAACAAAATTTTGAAATTTTTTCTATAAATATCAAAATTTTGAAAATTTTCCTATTAACAGCAAAATTTTGAAAATTTTCCTATAAACAGCAAAATTTTGAAAAATTTCCGAAAAATAGTAAAATTTTGAAAATTTTTCTATAAATATCAAAATTTTGATAGTTTTTCTAATAATATAAAAATTTTGAAAATTTTTCTGAAAATATCAAAATTTTGAAAATTTTCCGAAAAATGGAAAAATTTTGAAAATTTTTCTATAAAAATATAAATTTTATAGATTTTCCGAAAAATATCAAAATTTTGAAAATTTTTCTATAAATATCAAAATTTGGAAAATTTTACTATAAATTTAAAAATTTGGAAAATTTTTCTAAAAATATAATAATTTTGAAAATGTTACGAAAAATAGCAAAGTTTTTCGATTAATAGCAAAATTTTGAAATTTTCGCTATAAATATCAAAATATTGAAAATTTTTCTAAAAATGTCAAAATTTTCGAAAATTTTCCTAATAATATCAAAATTTTGAAAATATTTCTATAAACAGCGAAATTTTGAAGATTTTTCTATAAACAGCAAAATTTTTTTAATTTTACAATTAATTGCAAAATTTTGAAATTTTGCTATAAATATCAAAATTTCGAAAATTTTCCTATAAACAGCAATTTTTGAAAATTTTCATATTAAGAGCAAAATTTTGAAAATTCTTCAATAAGTAGCAAAATTTTTCTATAGTTCGCAAAATTTCCATAAAAATTTAAAAATTTTGGAAATTTTCCTATAAACAGGAAAATTTGAAGAAAAATTTCCTATAAACAGCAAAATTTTGAAAATTTTTCTCTAAGCATCAAAATTTTAAAAACTTTCCTATGAACAAATAAAGTTTCCTAAGTACCCCGAAATTTTTTAAATTTTCTGAAAAGTTTTAAAAATTTTTGTAAATTTTCTTATAAATAGAAAAATTTCAAATTTCTATAGAATGAATTCAAATGTTAAATAAACAAATTTCCAAATTTTCCTAAGGTAATCCTGTCTCACAACTGTCAGCTTCCTACTTATACCTACACCTACAACATTCAACATTTTAATACTTTCATTTAACAACAAAAATTTTTAAATTTTTCCAACTAAATGGAAAACAATGAAAAATGTCAGAGAGAAAACGAAACAATTCTTATCATTATCTTAACATTTATAGAATATAAATGTCTCAAGGTATTCAACTCAAATTTACTTTTACTTGTTTCGATATCAAATTCTAACAGAAAAAAGTTCAAAAAGTTTAAATAAATACCAGAATAAGAAGATTTTGTACTTAAGTTTTTATTTTAAAGCTCAACAAGTGGAAGAGGATAACAAGTTTTAAGGATTAACGGGCAGACAAACAGAGACAGACGGATGGTTGGTAGGAAAAGTGAAAATTAAAATTGATATAAAAGAGGAAAAGACAGTTGAAGAAATTAAAATTGAAATTTGTATTTTGAAAAATTTTGCTTTTTATGGGGATATTATCAAAATTTTGCTGTTTATAAGAAAAGTTTCAAAATTTTGATGTTTAAGGAAAATTTTAAAGGTTTTAATGTTTTTAGAAAAATTTTCAAAATATTATAAATAGAATGACAGACTAAGAATAGAGTACTATGACCATAGAATACTAGAAACTTAGGTAAAAACTTAGTAGTTTTTATATAAAAGTATTTACTTGTAAAAATTAGTTATAAAAGATAATTTCATTAGTCCTTATTTGAATCAATTATTTTCTTTACTTAATAAGTTTTCACAATTGATTTTTAATGCGTTTCTTTTACATATAATAACAAAATTATGTTAACATAATTTTTATGGTATAATTAATGTAAACTTAATCTCAGCATTACGTTGACTTAAAGAATGTCTTACATTTTGAACTGTTAAGTAGTCTAATGAAAAGTACATATAAGCAGATATTACATATAAACACTGACAGATTGACACGCATACACACACACACACATAAACTTAATCAAACAATTAAGTCAGTCAAAAACAAACATTAAAACATCGTTTTAATGTCACCACTTGTCTTAAGTACTTATGCATGTTTTGTCATGTGAACACACAAATATTATAAATGTTTGTTAGTTTTGCTTAAATCCTGCAACGAATACATTCATAACCACACACATATATGCTTATACTTATATATGTACATCTACATGTTTTGGTAGCCATGTGCCTGTAATTGTTACCAAGTGTTTGTAATTGCATGTATATGAATGTATGTATATGTGTGTGTGTCTATGTGTTTAAACATGAGTGTAATTATAATTATTATGATGTCTCTTCTACAATTTCAAATGCTATTTCTTTTTTCTTCTTATTATTCTTTTAAGTTTTTCTTTATTTTATTACAATTCCCCTTTACTGTCCTGTCTGAGGACATGGCAAGTATTTCCTTGACTGTTTCGGTATTCTTGTTTAGTTGTTTTAATGTGACCGACATGTTACATTTCTAGTTGTAGTTATAGTCAACTTTAGCCTGAATGGTTTCTTTTTTCTCTTTACAGTTGTAGTAGTTAAATATACATATAATATTAATGTTTGCCAACATTATTATATACTCTGATATGTATTTAAGAGGATATGAGGGTTTGTTGGTATATGTGAAGCTATTCATTTACACAAGTTATAATGTATGTATGTCTATGATAACATGATAGAATGAAATGTTTCTATTTTTTTATAATTTCATGTTGGCAACAGTACTTCAGTGTCAACAATAAGTTATTTTACACATAACTTAACAGGAACTGGAAATAACCCAGCAAACATAAATATAAGAATTATGGACAAAGCTCAGTTTATTGCTTGTCTGAAATAAGAAAAATTTTGAAAAATATTGCACAAAAAAATAAGAAAATTTTGAAAAATTTTCTATAAAAATTAGAAATTTTTGAAAATTTTCCTGTAAAAAAAAGAAATTTTTAAAAAATTTCTATAAAAATAAGAAATTTTTGAAAAATTTTCTATAAAAATTAGAAATTTTTGAAAAATTTTCTATAAAAATAAAAAATTTAAAAAAAAATTTTATTAAAATAAGAAATTTTTGAAGCATTTCCTTTAAAAATAAGAAAATTTTGAAAAATTTCCTATAAAAATAGGAAATTTTTGAAAAATTTCCAAATAAATAAGAAAATTTTTGAAAAATTTCCTAATAAATTAGACATTTTTGAAAAATTTCCTATAAAGATAAGAAGTTTTTGAAAATTTTCCTATAAAAAAAAGAATTTTATGAAAATTTTCCTATTAAAATAAAAAAATTTTGAAAAATTTTCGACAAAAATAAGAAATTTTTGAAAAATTTCCTATAAAAACAAGAAATTTTTGAAAAATTTTCTATAAAAAAAAATTTATGAAAAACTTCCTATAAAAATAGAAATTTTTGAAAAATTAAAAAAAAATTCCTACAAAAATAAGAAATTTTTTAAAATTTTCCTGTAAACATAAGAAAATTTTGAAAAATTTGCAATCAGAATAAGAAATTTTTGAAAACTTTCCTATAAAAATAAGAAATGTTAGAAAAATTTCTTATTTTTATAGAAAACTTTTCAAAAATTTCTTATTTTTATAGGAAATTTTTCAAAAATTTCTTATTTTTATACGAAATTTTTCAAAAATTTCTTATTTTTATAGGAAATTTTTTAAGAATTCCTTATTTTTATAGAAAATTTTTTAAAAATTTCTTATTTTTATAGAAAATTTTTAAAAATTTCTTATTTTTATAGGAAATTTTTCAAAAATGTCTTATTTTTATACGAAATTTTTCAAAAATTTCTTATTTTTATACGAAATTTTTCAAAAATTTCTTATTTTTATAGAAAATTTTTCAAAAATTTCTTATTTTTATAGGAAATTCTTAAAAACTTCTTATTTTTATAGAAAATTTTTCAAAAATTTCTTATCTTCATAGGAAATTTTTCAAAAATTTCTTATTTTTATAGGAAGTTTTTCAAAAATTTCTTATTTTTATAGGAAATGTTTTAAGAATTCCTTATTTTTATAAAAAATTTTTCAAAAATTTCTTATTTTTATAGAAAATTTTTCAAAAATTTCTTATTTTTGTAGGAAATTTTTTAAAAATTTTTTATTTTTATAGGAAATTTTTCAAAAATTTCTTATTTTTATAGGAAATTTTTCAAAAATTTCTTATTTTTATAGGAAATTTTTCAAAAATTTCTTATTTTTATAGGAAATTTTTCAAAAATTTCTTATTTTTATAGGAAATTTTTCAAAAATGTCTTATTTTTTTAGGAAATTTTTCAAAAATTTCTTATTTTTATAGGAAATTTTTCAAAAATTTCTTATTTTTATAGGAAATTTTTCAAAAATTTCTTATTTTTATAGGAAATGTTTAAAAAATTTCTTATTTTTATAGGAAATGTTTCAAAAATTTCTTATTTTTATAAGAAATTTTTTAAAAATTTCTTATTTTTATAAGAAATTTTTTAAAAATTTTTTATTTTTATAAGAAATTTTTTAAAAATTTTTTATTTTTATAAGAAATTTGTCAAAAATTTCTTATTTTTATAGAAAATTTTTTAAAAATTTCTTATTTTTATAGGAAAGTTTCAAAAATTTCTTACTTTGCCAAGAGATTTTTTAAAATGTCTTATTTTTTAAGGAAATTTCCTTGTTTTATTTGCTGGGTTATTTCCTTAAGTTCAAATATTTCTACTTGTGTTTATGTTTGAGTTTAACTGCTACAACTTGCACTTGTCTGAACATTAATGTACAAAAATAATAAGTTGTATGTTGTATGGGTAGTATGAGTTGTAAAGTATACAGTTGTATGTTTGTATTTTGAGGAAATGACAAACACATCATTATAGTCAGTTTGTTTAAATCATTAACGCTCTTACTATTCTTTCTTTTATTTCTGTCATTAAATTATTTTTTGCTTACTTTTCCCTTGTCCCTTAAGCGACAAATAAAAAATGAGAAGTGAGACAAAATGTGAAGAAAATCCACTCGTGCTTCGTAGAAAATTATATAACACATCATTAAAAACTTAAAAATTCTAAAATTATATAAGTGGAAGTAGTTTAAGGCAAATTGTAAAAAATTGTGCTAAAAATTTAAGATAAGCGGAAAAAAGCTAAAATAGAAGGGATTTTTTTTTTAATTTTTTATCTTGTTTTGCTTTAAGTTTTTAATGAAGCTTTATTTTTTTCTCTAAAGCTAGGGCTAGTTTTCTGTTTATGTATTGAGTTATTATCGTTAACGATTGTTTAATCTTTTGGTGAATTTTATGTTTCCATTTTTTAAGCTGAGTTTGTTTCTTCTTAATTGTTTTCCATTCATAGTCCCCCTAATCTCTTCGTTATCCCTTTGTTTGTTTTTTAGTCCTGTTCATAATTTAATTAAGAAACTGTAATAGGATGTAGATTTTTTTAAGCTGAATTTTTTCCCACTTAGATTTTTTTCCAAGGCTTCCTTTTTTGTTTTTTATATAATTTAATAAGATTAACTACTTAAAGAAAGTAGTTAGGGGTATTTGTTTTATAATAAATGCAATTTTAATCATTTACTTAGTAGCAGAAATTTGAATTTCTGAAAAATATATTTTTTTTTATTTGATATAAAAATAAAAGTTTTTGAAAATTTCTTATAAAAATAAGGAAAATTTTGAAAAATTTCCTTTTTTATATAAATTTATCTTCAACACTTTATAAAAAATCTATGTTTTCTCTGTTTATCTGATCCTTGCAATTTTGCTTTTTATTTTATTGTTTTAAAAAGAAATAAAATTTATTGTTATTATCCAATTAACTGCTTTTATTTGCCCTATTTCCAGCCATAAACATTTCTGTCCACTATTTGTGCTGCTTATTCCCTTTCTAGGAATCCTTAAGGCCAAAGTAACGATAAGAAAGTTAATACGACTACAATAATAAGGAGCAATGGAAACCCACAGCAAAAAGGACAACAGCAAATAACTATTATACTCAGGTGTCTTCCATGGGGATATTAAATACCAACGTTTTCTTTACGATATTAAACCACTTAAGGTGAAGTTATAACACACAATTTTATTTTTTCTTTCTTTTCGTGTAAATTTATTTTAAAAGATTTAGGTATTTCTTTTAATGATTCCTTTAAATGTCGGTATTGCATTTTATTGTAATGATCGTTTAAAGAAATTAAATGATTTCAATAAATTTAAAAATTTTAGCTGGCTTTTAAGAATTTTTTTACTTTAATAGGAAATTTTTAAAAAATTTCATATTTTTATAGAAATTTTTTTTTAAATTTCCTATTTTTATAGGAATTTTTTTAAAAGTTTCTTATTTTTAAAGCAAATTTTTCAAAAATTTCCTATTTTTATAGAAAATTTTGCAAAAATTTACTATTTTTCTAGGAAACTTTTAAAAAATTTCCTATTTTTATAGGAAATTTTTTAAAAATTTCCTATTTTTTTAGGTAATTTTTCAAAAATTTCCTATTTTTAAAGGAAATTTTTCAAAAATTTCCTATTTTTATAGGAAATTTTTCAAAAATTTCCTATTTTTATAGGAAATTTTTCAAAAATTTCCTATTTTTATAGGAAATTTTTCAAAAATTTCCTATTTTTATAGGAAATTTTTCAAAAATTTCCTATTTTTATAGGAAATTTTTCAAAAATTTCCTATTTTTATAGGAAATTTTTCAAAAATTTCCTATTTTTATAGGAAATTTTTCAAAAATTTCCTATTTTTATAGGAAATTTTTCAAAAATTTCCTATTTTTATAGCAAATTTTTCAAAAATTTCCTATTTTTATAGGAAATTTTTCAAAAATTTCCTATTTTTATAGCAAATTTTTCAAAAATTTCCTATTTTTATAGGAAATTTTTCAAAAATTTCCTATTTTTATAGGAAATTTTTCAAAAATTTCCTATTTTTATAGGAAATTTTTCAAAAATTTCCTATTTTTATAGGAAATTTTTCAAAAATTTCCTATTTTTATAGGAAATTTTTCAAAAATTTCCTACTTTTATAGGAAATTTTCAAAAATTTCCTACTTTTATAGGAAATTTTCAAAAATTTCCTATTTTGATAGGAAATTTTTTAAAAATTTCCTATTTTAAGGAAATTGTTTCAAAATTTTCCTATTTTAAGGAAATTGTTTCAAAATTTTCCTATTTTATAAGAAATTTTTCAAAAATTCCCTTTTTTATAGGAAATTTTTCAAAAATTTCCTATTTTATAGGAAAATTTTCAAAAATTTCCTATTTTATAGGAAATTTTTCAAAAATTTCCTATTTTATGAGAAATTTTTCAAAAATTTCCTATTTTATGAGAAATTTTTCAAAAATTTCCTATTTTATAGGAAATTTTTCAAAAATTTCCTATTATGTAGGAAATTTTTCAAAAATTTCCTACTTTATAGAAAATTTTTCAAAAATTTCTTGTTTGTATAGAAATTTTTAAAAATTTTCTTTTTTTAGGAAATTTTTCAAAAATTTCTTTTTTTGGTAGGAAATTTTTCAAAAGTTTCTTATTTTTATAGGAAATTTTTCGAAAATTTCTTATTTTTATAGGAAATTTTTCAAAAATTTATTTTTTAGGAAATTTTAAAAATATTCTTAGTTTCAAAGGAAATTTTTAAAAAATATTTTATTTTATACGAAATTTAAAAAAAAATTCTTATTTTTATGGCAAATTTTTGAAAATTTTTTTATATGTACAGAAAATTTTCTTATTTTTATAGGAAGTTTTAATTTTTTTTATAGGAAATTTTTCAAAAAATTTTAATTTATATAGGAATTTTATCAAAAATTTCATATTTTTTTAGGAAATTTTTTAAAAATTACTTATTTTTATAGGAAATTTTTCAAACATTTCTTATTTTATTAGAAATTTTTCCAAAATTTTTTATTTTTATAAGAAATTTTTTTTGAAAAATTTCTTATTTTTATAGCAAATTTTTCAAAAATTTCTTATCTTTATAAAAAAATTTTCAAAAATTTATTATTTTTTTAGGAAATTTTTTACAAATTTCTTATTTTTATGGGAAATTTTTTAGAATTTCTTATTTTTTTTTAGGAAATTTTTTAGAAGTTTCTTGTTTTTATACTGAAGTTTTGTTAGAATTTGTTTGACCCTCCACTGATAAATGTTTGTTTAGTAAATCAATCTAGCTTTTTTTAAATCTTTTGTTAAAAGGTAAATGATGGAAATTGACACTCATACATGTCTGGCTTTTTGTCTCCTTTAGTCTCTACACCTCTACAGCTACTACCAATTCTACAATTATACATTTTTTTACATTTTATTTATGATATCATTATAATATTTTCTATGATTTCATTTCACTTCTGCTATAATGTAATAATTTTCCTATAAATATTAACTATGATTTATTAAACTCATTTTTAAATAATGATAAATGACATTTCAATAAAGTTCTCTACGATTCCGTTCAATTGTTTTGTTGCAACTCGTTAACGGCAAAAAAAAGAGACAAACGTTCGAACAGAATAACTCGGAATATGTTTGCATCGAATATTTATATTTTTTGCTGTTTGAACATATAACGAGGACATGCATCCTGCATATATTTTGTTCAAGGAAATAAGCGCCACCAAATGCCATTAAATAAATTTATATAAATAAAATGAACAAATAAATAAAAAGTAGAAATAAATATTAAACATACATTTAACATTGCAAAGTTTTTTGCAGTTTTTATGTGTGTGTATGTGTGTGTTTAAGCGAAATGGTATCCTTAAATATTTACTTATACAAACATAAATATAAGTGGCTGCCATATATTGCAAATATTAAATATATACAATCAAAGTATGGGCAAAAAACTTGCAGATGTAAAGAGGGTATTAGACTTGTAACTGTCTAGAGAAAAATTGTACTTTATGAAGTCCTAGCTTTTTACAATTATTATAAGGATTGAACTTAATAAAGAATTACTATTAATTTTAAAAAAGGACCTTATCTTACCTCTGTTGAACGCAAATGGATCTCAATACGGAGATAAATTATAAACTTTTATCAAACTTTTTGCTGATCTCCCTAATATTTTCTTTACTAAATAATATAAACCATCGCTTACTGACTTCGCTATAGAACGTACAACACCAACATACAACTTATTGTGGACAGACAGATAGACAAACTCGCAGCATGATTTCCCTCATTCGCATACAGATTTGAAAGTTTTCATGATTGATGTGACTGACTACAGAAAAAAAAAAACTGAAAAATATTTGTATTTATTTTATTGCGATTTTTATTATTTTTAGCAACCAATAATATTATTTATTACAAAGTGATTTGGTTTTTTTTTTGAATGAACCAGTTTATAGTACCAGTATCAACTATTTGGCTATATAAGAAAAATTGATGGCTAAAAAGTTAACCAGTGAATTGTTGGAAAAATTATTTAAAGCAAAATATTTCTATGAAAACAGAAAACTGTGAAAAATTTTCTTATATTTATAGGAAATTTTTCAAAATTTTTTTTACTTTTATAGAAATTTTTTTTAAATTTTCTTATTTTTATAGAAAATTATAGGAAATTTTTTTTAAAATTTCTTATTTTTATAGGAAATTTTTTTAAAATTTCTTATGTTTATAGGAAATTTTTAAAAAATTTCTTATTTTTATAGGAAATTTTCCAAAAATTTCTTATTTTTATAAGAAATTTTCCAAAAATTTCTTATGTTTATAGGAAATTTTCCAAAAATTTCTTAATTTTATAGGAAATTTTTCAAAAATTTCTTAATTTTATAAGAAATTTTTCAAAAATTTCTTAGTTTTATGTGAAATTTTTCAAAAATTTGTTATTTTTATAGGAAATTTTTCAAAAATTTCTTATTTTTATCAGAAAATTATTCAAAAATTTTTTATTTTTATAGGAAATTTAAAAAAAAAAAATTATTTTTTGTAGGAACATTTCTAATTTTGTAAATTTTTAAAAAATTTCTTAATTACATATATAAAAAATTTTTAAATGATTGGAAAATTTTCAAAAATTTCTTATTTTCCTATCAATTATTCAAAAATCTTGCTTTTAAGGAAAATTTTCCAAAATTAAAAAAAAATCTTATCTTTTTTTTTCTAAAATTTCTTATTTTTATATCAATTTTTTTTTAAATTTCTTATTTTTACAGGTAATTTTTCAATTTTTTTTTATTTTGATAGCAAGTTTAATATTTTTTTTTATTTTTATACGATATTATTTAAAATTTTTTATTTTAATAAAAAAAAATTAAAAATTTCTTATTTTTATAGGAAATTTTTCAAAAACTTTGAATTTTATAGGAAATTTTTCAAAAATTTATTATTTTTATAGGAAATTTTTCAAAAATTTCTTATTTTTATAGGAAAGTTTTTTTTTTTAAATTTCTTACTTTTATAGGAAATGTTTAACATTTTTTTCTTATTTTTATTGAAAGTTTTTCAAAATTTTTTATTTTTAAGGGATATTTTTCAAAAGTTTTTTTATGAAAAAAAATTCAAAAATTTTCTTATTTTTATAGGAAATTTTTCAATAATATAGGAAATTTTTTAAAAATTTATTTTTTTAATGGAAATTTTTTAAAATTTTGTTATTTTTATAGAAAATTTGTTCAAAATTTCTTATTTTAATGGGAAATTTTTCCAAGATTTCTTATTTGTATATAAAGTTTTTAAATTTTTTTTTATTTTTATTTAAAATTTTTAAGAAATTTCTTATTTTTATAGGATATTTTTTAAAAAAATTTTATTTTTATTTTAAATTTTTCGAAATTTTATTTTTATATGAAATTTTAACAAATTAAGGATTTTTTAATAACTTATTGTTTTATTTTAGAAAATTTCTTTTTTATAGGAAATTTTTGCTAAATTTCTTATTTTTATAGGAAATCTTTAAAAAAAAAATTTTTGTAGGAAATTTTAAAAGAATTTTTAAATTTATAGTAAATTTAAAAAAAATTCTTATTTTAGAAGGAAATTTTTCAAAATTTTTTTATTTTAATAGGAAAATTTTTAAAAATTTATTTTTTCATAGGAGATTTTTCAAATTTTTTCTTTTTGGAAAATTTCTTATTTTTAAAGGAAATTTTAAAAAATTTCTTTTTTTTAAGGGATTTTACAATTTTTTTTTATTCTTATAGGAAATTTTAAAAATGTATTCTTTTTATAGAACATTTTTTAAAAATTTCTGTTTTTTATAGGAAATTTTTTAAAATTTCTTTTTTTTTAGGAAATTTTTGAAAATTTCTTATTTTTATAAGAAAATTTTCAAAAATTTTTTATTTTTATGGAAAATTTTTAAAAAATTTCTTACTTTTATAAAAACTTTTTTAAAAAATTTTTTTTACACGTTTCCAAATTTTTTTTTTTAGGAAATTTTTCAAAAATTTCTTATTTTTATAGGAATTTTTTCCAAAAATTCATATTTTTACATAAAATTTTTCAAAAATTTCTTTATTTTGTAGAAAATTTTTAAAAAATTTCTTATTTTTATAGAAAATTTGTAAAAAGTTCCTCTTTTAATTTCGCTGGTTCATCTTTTGTTTGAGTATTTTTCGGAGCAAATATTAACATTGTTTGGTCCACATTTGCTGAATTGTATTTTTAGCAATAAATGAAAATTAAATAACGTTTAACTGACAATTAAATAAACATTTAAACTGACTGACATAGTGGCATCAAACTGGCATTTTTATTTATTTAGGCATATAACAAATTTCGCTCCTCACGATTAGACAGCAAAATGTCATAAACGAGAAAATTGTAAAATAAGTTGTAGACCTATATATGAATGTATGTGTATACACATCTAAATCTTGGTTTGGAAATTTTTTGGTGTTATAACTCTAAAGGCAAATAAAACTGATAATCAAAATTTTTAAAAAGACAATATGTCATTTTACTGTTTCCTATAACATTTTTTTTGTTTTATTATAAAAAATCAAAGCCATTGCAAAAATATTGTAATAGTGAGAAAAATGCGATTAATCATTTATAAAAAATGGTGGCAAACGACAATTGGCATAAAGGAAATCATTGTTAAACAATTGGGCACAAAAAAACTTTAAATGTGAAAATAATTTAAATAGTGAAATAATCTGTTAAAAAAAATTTAAAAGGTTAAATAATTTATTTCGTTTTAAAGAAAATAAAGATAAAAAACTTTCGGAAAATTTCCAATTTTTTTTAAATTCTTAAAAAATTTTCTTAAGTCCTTTTAATAAATGATCAACATATTTTTTGCATTAAGTTTATTTTTTCGATATTGTCTCTCTCAATTTAAAACCTTTTTGTAGATAAAAAGAAAAAAACTAAAATTTTAGTTGGAATAGCCCATCATCATCATCGTCATCATTATCATCATGTCTTTAGTAGCCAAACTACAACTGAGTAGTCATTACTTATGATCGTCATAAAAACGCTTGGTACTTAAAAACAATGGCTAAAGTACTTTAAGCTAATGTTTCTGTACTCGTATTTTGGCTTTATAAATTGTATAAAAAATTTTATTTTGTATATAAAATCAACAGAGAAAGCGACGTTTTTAATGCATTTGAGAGTGCATTTAAAAAAATGAAGGGAAAATGTTAATGTTTAAAGAAAAAAAGGAAAGACAGAAAGAAAATTGAATACAACATTAGCTGAAAATGTCGGTTTTTTATAGCCCATTTAACCCTTAAGTAGAGCATGAATATTTAAAAGGGGTACTTGGGTTGTGTAAGAAGATATTGTGTATTGAAAAATTAAGGTAATGAACCTAGAAGTTTTTATTTAATATTAATTATATTATAATTAGGTGATTTTAATGTAATTTTTGTACTAATGATCATTTTTATTTTGGCCAGCCTTACCAAATTTGTTCATTTATTGTATTTCCAATTCTCGTTAAATTGACAAATTCACATAGATTTTTGTTTTTTTTTTGTTGCTTATTATAACAGGCTTAATAATTTGTTTAAATTACTTTAAATTTAACTCCCTCAAAATACTACCACCTCATAAGGGACCTTAAGCAAATAAGAAAAACAGCCACAGCATAATAAACCTTATAACACTGTGCGACATTTTCTCTCAATAATACATTTTTTTAAGAAAGAAAGAAATTTTTTATAAAAATAAACAAATTTTTGAAACATTTTCTGTAAAAATAAGACATTTTCAAAAAAAAAAAAAAAATATAAAAAATAAGAAATTTTGAAAAATTTCCAAAAAAAACATGAGAAATTATTGGAAAAATTTTGAACATTTTTTATAAAAATGAGAAACTTTTGAAAAATTTCCTATAAAAATAAGAAATTTTTGAAAAATTTCCTATAAAAATAAGAAATTTTTGAAAAATTTCCTATAAAAATAAGAAACTTTTGAAAAATTTCCTATAAAAATCAGAAATTTTTGAAAAATTTCCTATAAAAAAAAAGAAATTTTTGAAAAATTTCCTATAAAAATAAGAAATTTTTTAAAAATTTCCTATAAAAATAAGAAATTTTTTTAAAAATTTCCTATAAAAATCAGAAATTTTTGAAAAATTTCCTATAAAAGCAAGAAATTTTTGAAAAATTTCCTATAAAATACAAGAAATTTTTGAAAAATTTTCTATAAAAATAAAAAATTTTTGAAAAATTTCCTATAAAAAAAAGAAATTTTTGAAAAATTTCCTATAAAAATAAGAAATTTTTGAAAAATTTCCTATAAAAATAAGAAATTTTTGAAAAATTTCCTATAAAAATAAGAAATTTTTGAAAAATTTCCTATAAAAATAAGAAATTTTTGAAAAAATTCCTATAAAAATAAGAAATTTTTGAAAAATTTCCTATAAAAATAAGAAATTTTTGAAAAATTTCCTATAAAAATAAGAAATTTTTGAAAAATTTCCTATAAAAATAAGAAATTTTTTAAAAATTTCCTATAAAAATAAGAAATTTTTTTAAAAATTTCCTATAAAAATCAGAAATTTTTGAAAAATTTCCTTTAAAAGCAAGAAATTTTTGAAAAATTTCCTATAAAATACAAGAAATTTTTGAAAAATTTTCTATAAAAATAAAAAATTTTTGAAAAATTTCCTATAAAAAAAAGAAATTTTTGAAAAATTTCCTATAAAAATAAGAAATTTTTGAAAAATTTCCTATAAAAATAAGAAATTTTTGAAAAATTTCCTATAAAAATAAGAAATTTTTGAAAAATTTCCTATAAAAATAAGAAATTTTTGAAAAATTTCCTATAAAAGTTTTTCAAAAACTTCCTTTAAAATAAATCATTTTTGTAAAATTTCCTATAAAAGTAAGAAATTTTTGAAAAATTTCCTATAAAAATAAGAAATTTTTGAAAAATTTCCTATAAAAATAAGAAATTTTTGAAAAATTTCCTATAAAAATAATAAAATTTTGAAAAATTTCCTAAACAAACAGAAATTTTTGAAAAATTTCCTATAAAAATAAGAAATTTTTGAAAAATTTCCTATAAAAATAAGAAATTTTGGAAAAATTTCCTATAAAAATAAAAAAATTTTGAAAAATTTCCTAAACAAACAGAAATTTTTGAAAAATTTCCTATAAAAATAAGAAATTTTTGAAAAATTTCCTATAAAAATAAGAAATTTTTGAAAAATTTCCTATACAAGTTTTTCAAAAACTTCCTTTAAAATAAATCATTTTTGTAAAATTTCCTATAAAAATAAGAAATTTTTGAAAAATTTCCTATAAAAATAAGAAATTTTTGAAAAATTTCCTATAAAAATAAGAAATTTTTAAAAAATTTCTTATAAAAATAAGAAATTTTTAAAAAATTTCTTATAAAAATAAGAAATTTTTAAAAAATTTCTTATAAAACTAAGAAATTTTTAAAAAATTTCTTATAAAAATAAGAAATTTTTAAAAAATTTCTTATAAAAATAAAAAATTTTTTAAAATTTTTTTATAAAAATAAGAAATTTTTAAAAAAGTTCTTATAAAAATAAGAAATTTTTAAAAAAGTTCTTATAAAAATAAGAAATTTTTGAAAAATTTCCTATAAAAATAAGAAATTTTTGATAAATTTCTTATAAAATAAGAAATTTCCCAAAAAGAAATTTTCCAGCAAATAATAAATTTTATAAAAGTTTTATATTTTATTAAGAAAAGCTTTCTATAGAATCAAGAATTTGTTTCTGTATCACTGTGTTATTGTAAGCAAATGATAATAAAATCAAATAAAACAAAGATGATCAAACAAAAAGCAAAGAAGTTTTTAAAATAAATGATTATTAAAGTCTAAACAACATTTAAATGGCAGCTCATTAAAGAAAACTGTCGCCAACAGCAAAATAAAGGAAAAACGAAGAAAATACTAAAGCAGGAGAAATCAAACTACAACCAAAACTTCTACCCAAACTCAGACATTAGGAGCAAACAATACTAGGTATAGCCAAGAAACCCATGAAAAGGAATCAAACATTGAAAGTATTTAAACTTAATTTTTAAGAAACATTTGGAATGAATACAAAAATCTAAACAATATTTATAGAAGTCCTTTACTTTGAAGCTATATCCCTGTCACTCTCTTCCTATCCTTCATCAAGCGTTTAAAAGTTTACAAAAAAACATCCTTCAAACCACAAAACCTTTTTTTCTAAAATTATTCTCCAGATCTCTTTTTTCACTGTTACAGGTAATGTAATCGATTCTAAGGAAAATGTTGCAAAAAAACCTGGGAAATACAGATGAAATATAAAAAAATGGTCTTGTATTGGTAATTTAATATAAAAACCTCTACGAAAGCTTAAGGCAAAACAAAAAGTGCTACCGAACCAGTAAAGCCATTAAAAATGGATAAATGAAGGAAAAACTCTAGACAATAAATGAAAATGTGCGGTCGGGTGTTTTATTATTTAATACCTTTTTGTAATATTAGACAATTATAATTGCTAGAAGGAAAAAGTAAAAAAGAAATAAAGAGGAAAAAAATTGAGCTAACGAATATGAAATACCCTATATCATGGCAATATTTTCTATAAGAAGTTTTATATAAAAAATAAGTAATTTTTTTTAAATTTCCTAAGAAAAATAAATTTTTGAAAAATTTCCTTTAAAAATAAGAAATTTTGGAACAATTTCCTATAAAAATAAGAAATTTCTGAAAACTTTCCTATAAAAATAAGAAATTTTTGAAAAATTTTCCATAAAAATAGGAAATATTTGAAATATATGTATAAAAGTAAAAAATTTTTCGAAACTTTGCTACAAAAATAAGACATTTTTGGAAAATTTCCTATAAAAATCAGAAATTTTTGAAAAATTTCCTCTAAAAATCAGAAATTTTTGAAAAATTTCCTATAAAAATCAGAAATTTTTTGAAAAATTTCCTATAAAAATATGAAATTTTTGAAAAATTTTTCTATAAAAATAAGAAATTTTTGAAAAATTTCTCATAAAAATAAGAAATTTTTGAAAAATTTCTTATAAAAATAAGAAATTTTTGAAAAATTTCCTATAAAAATAAGAAATTTTTGAAAAATTTCCCATAAAAATAAGAAATTTTTTAAAAATTTCCTATAAAAATAAAAAGCTTTTGAAAAATTTCCTATAAAAATAAGAAATTTTTGAAAAATTTCCTATAAAAATATGAAATTTTTGAAAAATTTCCTATAAAAATAAGAAATTTTTGAAAAATTTCCTATAAAAATAAGAAATTTTTGAAAAATTTCTTTTAAAAATAAGAAATTTTTGAAAAATTTCTTTTAAAAATAAGAAATTTTTGAAAATTTTCCTTTAAAAATAAGAAATTTTTAAAAAATTAAAATATTTTTTTTTTATTTCCTAAAAAAATACAAAATTTTAAAAACATTCTAATAGAATTACTTAAGAGGTTACATATGGATAAAAAAAAAAACAATGCCTTTTTTTAAATACCTCAAAGAATATAATAATAGGATATAAGAGATGAAAAATCAGAATTTAAAAATAGAAAAAGGATTGATTTCATGGTAAATGATATCTATTCAAGCTTAAAAAAATGTGGCACTCTTTTGTTTAGAATTAAAGGATATGTTAAATATTTTTTAAATGCAATTCTTCTAAATACTCTCAAATTAGTGTCTTTTTGCCTTAAAATCAAATTTATTTGGCTCCATTTTCCCTTTAAAAAAATATGAACTTTTATATCCATTTTAACAGTTTTATTGTAATTTTCTAAATTGTTGCAGCCAAGGGCAAGAAAATAAAACATTTTCAAACATTTATGCCATCAGCAATTTTTGTTCTTTTTTCACTTACTTCGAGTATTTTGGATAAAGAGTCAAAATGCATTAAAATTTACTTGTTATAATGTGTAAATGTATATGTTAAGTGTTGTATGGTCCTTTGTTGCTATTGTTATATCAGCTTGTTGTTGTTGTTATTGTTATGCACTAATGCACTTGTTTGTTGTTATATTTGTTGATGTTGTTGTGGTATTTTTTAAGTCATTTTCACTTTATTCTTTTTTTCTATTTTGGAAAATGCAACTTTACCAAATTGTACTGAAAATATTGTAAATGAACATAACAACTACTAGGTTACACTTATTGCATTTTATCACACACAGACATATTCACAAATACACACATAGACAATCACGCACATCTCTAACTACAAATTATATGGAGAAAGCGAAGGAAAAGCTTTTGTGCTATTGCTACTGAATCAGTTGTTGTTTTTGTGCTTGCTCTATTACTAGAACATAAAATAGATTTTCAAAAAAAAAAAAAAAAAAAAAATGCTCAAAATAAACACGAACATTAGGAGGAGACATAAAAATAATCGATAGATTTTTGATACAAAATTTTATAAAAAATTTCTTATTTTTATAGGAAATTTTTCAAAAATTTCTTATTTTTATAGGAAATTTTTCAAAAATTTCTTATTTTTATAGGAAATTTTTCAAAAATTTCTTATTTTTATAGGAAATTTTTCCAAAATTTCTTATTTTTATAGGAAATTTTTCAAAAATTTCTTATTTTTATAGGAAATTTTTCAAAAATTTCTTATTTCTATAGGAAATTTTTCAAAAATTTCTTATTTTTATAGGAAATTTTTCAAAAATTCTTTATTTTTATAGAAAATTTTTCAAAAATTTCTTGTATTTTATAGGAAATTTTTCAAAAATTTCTTGCTTTTATAGGAATTTTTCAAAAATTTCTTATTTTTATAGGAAATTTTTCAAAAATTTCTTATTTTTATAGGAAATTTTTCAAAAATTTCTTTTTTTTATAGGAAATTTTTCAAAAATTTTTTATTTTTATAGAAAATTTTTCAAAAATTTCTTGTATTTTATAGGAAATTTTTCAAAAATTTCTTGCTTTTATAGGAAATTTTTCAAAAATTTCTTATTTTTATAGGAAATTTTTAAAAAATTTATTATTTTTATAGGAAATTTTTTCAAAAATTTCTTATTTTTATTGGAAATTTTTCAAAAATGTGTTATTTTTTAAGGAAATTTAAAAAAAATCTTATTTTAATAGGAAGTTTTTCAAAAATTTCTTATTTTTATAGGATATTTTTTAAAAATTTCTTATTTTTATAGCAAGTTTTTCAAAAATTTCTTATTTTTATAGGAAATTTTTCAAAAATTTCTTATTTTTATAGGAAATTTTTAAAAAATTTCTTATTTTTATAGGAAATTTTTAAAAAATTTCTTATTTTTATAGGAAATTTTTCAAAAATTTCTTGTTTTTATAGGAAATTTTTCAAAAGTTTCTTTTTTTTATAGGAAATTTTTCAAAAGTTTCTTTTTTTTATAGGAAATTTTTCAAAAATTTTTTATTTTTATAGAAAATTTTTCAAAAATTTCTTGTATTTTATAGGAAATTTTTCAAAAATTTCTTGCTTTTATAGGAAAATTTTCAAAAATTTCTTATTTTTATAGGAAATTTTTAAAAAATTTATTAGTTTTATAGGAAATTTTTTCAAAAATTTTTTATTTTTATTGAAAATTTTTCAAAAATGTGTTATTTTTTAAGGAAATTTTTAAAAAATTCTTATTTTAATAGGAAGTTTTTCAAAAATTTCTTATTTTTATAGGATATTTTTCAAAAATTTCTTATTTTTATAGCAAGTTTTTCAAAAATTTCTTATTTTTATAGGAAATTTTTCAAAAATTTCTTATTTTTATAGGAAATTTTTCAAAAATTTCTTATTTTTATAGGAAATTTTTCAAAATTTTTTTTTTTTATAGGAAATTTTTCAAAAATTTCTTATTTTTATAGGAAATTTTTCAAAAATTTCTTATTTTTATAGGAAATTTTTCAAAAATTTCTTATTTTTATAGGAAATTTTTCAAAAATTTCTTTTTTTTATAGGAAATTTTTCAAAAATTTTTTATTTTTATAGAAAAATTTTCAAAAATTTCTTGTATTTTATAGGAAATTTTTCAAAAATTTCTTGCTTTTATAGGAAATTTTTCAAAAATTTCTTATTTTTATAGGAAATTTTTAAAAAATTTATTAGTTTTATAGGAAATTTTTTCAAAAATTTCTTATTTTTATTGGAAATTTTTCAAAAATGTGTTATTTTTTAAGGAAATTTTTAAAAAATTCTTATTTTAATAGGAAGTTTTTCAAAAATTTCTTATTTTTATAGGATATTTTTCAAAAATTTCTTATTTTTATAGCAAGTTTTTCAAAAATTTCTTATTTTTATAGGAAATTTTTCAAAAATTTCTTATTTTTATAGGAAATTTTTCAAAAATTTCTTATTTTTATAGGAAATTTTTCAAAAGTTTCTTTTTTTTATAGGAAATTTTTCAAAAATTTTTTATTTTTATAGAAAATTTTTCAAAAATTTCTTGTATTTTATAGGAAATTTTTCAAAAATTTCTTGCTTTTATAGGAAATTTTTCAAAAATTTCTTATTTTTATAGGAAATTTTTAAAAAATTTATTAGTTTTATAGGAAATTTTTTCAAAAATTTCTTATTTTTATTGGAAATTTTTCAAAAATGTGTTATTTTTTAAGGAAATTTTTAAAAAATTCTTATTTTAATAGGAAGTTTTTCAAAAATTTCTTATTTTTATAGGATATTTTTCAAAAATTTCTTATTTTTATAGCAAGTTTTTCAAAAATTTCTTATTTTTATAGGAAATTTTTCAAAAATTTCTTATTTTTATAGGAAATTTTTCAAAAATTTCTTATTTTTATAGGAAATTTTTCAAAAATTTCTTATTTTTATAGGAAATTTTTCAAAAATTTCTTATTTTTATAGGAAATTTTTCAAAAATTTCTTATTTTTATAGGAAATTTTTCAAAAATTTCTTATTTTTATAGGAAATTTTTCAAAAATTTCTTTTTTTTATAGGAAATTTTTCAAAAATTTTTTATTTTTATAGAAAATTTTTCAAAAATTTCTTGTATTTTATAGGAAATTTTTCAAAAATTTCTTGCTTTTATAGGAAATTTTTCAAAAATTTCTTATTTTTATAGGAAATTTTTAAAAAATTTATTATTTTTATAGGAAATTTTTTCAAAAATTTCTTATTTTTATTGGAAATTTTTCAAAAATGTGTTATTTTTTAAGGAAATTTTTAAAAAATTCTTATTTTAATAGGATTTTTTTATTTTATGGGAAGTTTTTCAAAAGATTTTTTTATGAAATTTTTAAAAATTTCTTATTATTGAGCCCACCTAATACCAAGGTATAGTGTACATTGAGAGTTTCTGTATAACGGCCTTATGTCGTTAAAAATTGCTGCATCTAACATAAATAAATGAATTGTTATGCTGACATTTTAGTTATAACAACTAAAATTCAATAAATCACAAAAAATATTAAAATATTTCAACAAATATTTGGCTAAGCTTTCAGACAAAACCCAGTAAAATTCTTTGTTAAATCAAAAAATTCAAATTGAATTTCTGTTTTATATTGTTTTAAATATTTTGTCCTATTGTTAGGATATTTCGTTTCCTTTCATAGAAATACTTTATGATTTTTTTTTCAGTATTTTTGAGCTGCTCTTCATATTAATGCATTTTCAAGTAGATATTAAGTTTTGAATTTTTATATTTCGAAAAAATTTCGATTGTTGCTGTTGTTTAACATTTCAAGTACATTTCTGTGGCTGATGACTTTAGGTTCGTTTTTCCTCCCATACCAATCCAGTCCCCCCCATCAAATCAACCAAATCTTCATAAAGGCAATGGCAACAATTCAAATTTTATTTTCCAATGGTTTGGAAAATAATGCACTCTTTACGCTCCACACTTATATACATAATACACAAATACACTGAAATATTTACTGATACACTCACACAATAATAGTTAACATTGTAGTAGTAAACGAGTAAATGCTTTTGGATTTTGAAAATGTGCTTAAATTCAGTTAAGCCTTATGCAAATTTTAGCAATATTTTTCTGTTTTCCATTTGGTTTTTTTCTATCTAAATGACTTTTTATGCAGAATTCGAGCATATGAAGAGGTTGGTAAACTTGAATTTAAAAGAAAAATTGAGCAGGGCATGAAAATGTTTCAGAAAATTTAGCTTAAAGTTAAATTTGAAAAACAAAGTTTAGAGAACTTTAAAAGCTTTAAAGAACTTTGTCAACAACTCTACTTTTCTGAAAATTTTCTATAAAAACAAGAAGTTTTTGAAAAATTTCTTGTAATATTAAGAAATTTTTAAATATTTTCCTATAAAATTGAGAAATCTTTGAAAAGTTTCCTATAAAAATAAGAAATTTTTGAAATGTTTTCTATACAAATTTTTTAAAATTTTCTTTGAAAATTGAAAAAATATTAAAAATTTTGTATAAAAATAAGAAAATTTTCAAAAGTTTACAGCAAACTTTTTTTAAAATTTCTTAATTTTAAAGGAAATTTTTCAAAAATTTCTCAATTTTATAGGAAATTTTTCAAAAAATTCAAAATTTTATTAGAAATTTAAAAAAAAATTCTTATTTTTATAGGAAACTTTTGAAAATTTTCTTATTTTACACAAAATTTTTATTTTTTTTTTTTCAAAAATTTCTTATTTTAATAGAAAAATTTTCAAAAATTTCTTATTTTTATAAGAAATTTTTTAAAAATTTCTAATAAAAATTTGAATTTTTTTTAAAAATTTCCTATACAATTGAGAAATTTTTGAAAAATTTCCTATTTAAAAAAAATTCCTATTGAACATTTTTCTATTAAAATAAGAAATTTTTGAAAAATAAAAAAAAAAAATAAAAATTTTGTGTAAAATAAAAAAATTTTCAAAAGTTTCCTATAAAAATAAGAATTTTTTTTAAATTTCTAATAAAATTTTGAATTTTTTTTATAAATTTTTTTTTTATAAAATTAAGAAATTTTTGAAAAATTTCCTTTAAAATTAAGAAATTTTGAAAAAATCCTATAAAGATAATAATTTTTTAAAAGTTTTCTACAAAAATAAGAAATTTTTGAAAAATTATAATTTTTTTAAAAAGTTTTTATAAAAATAGAAATTTTTGAAAAGTTTTTGATAAAGATAAGAATTATTTGAAAAATTCCGTATAAATTATTAATTTTTTTAAAAATTTCCTAAAAAAAAACAAGAAAATTTTTGAAAAATTTACTATTAAAATAAGAAATTTTTAAAATTTTTTTTATAAAAATAAGAAATTTTTTAATAATTTTCTATAAAAATAAGAGATTTTTAAAAATTTCCTATAAAAATAGGAATTTAAAAAAAAAAATCTTATAAAAATAAGAAATTTTTTAAAAATTTCCTAAAAAAAAGAAATTAAAAAAAAAAAATTTCCTAAAAAAATAAGAAATTAAAAAAAATTCCTATCAAAATAAGAAATTTTTGAAAAATTTCCTAAAAAAATAAGAAATTTTTGAGTAAAAATTTTTCTATTAATATAAGCAAATTTTGAAAAACTTCCTATCAATATAAGAAATTTTGGAAAATTTTCTATAAAAATAAGAAATTAAAAAAAAAAAATCCTAGGAAAATAGGAAATTCAGAAAAACTTCGTATAAAAGAATGATATTTTCGAAAAAATGTTCTAAAAAAATTTGAAATTTTTGAAAATTTTTCTAAAAAAAAATAATAAATTTTTGAAAAATGTCTGATAAAAAGTAGATGTTGCAAAAAAAAAAAAGCGATTTTAAAGTCGAAGAAATAATTAAATTTACTTGTCTATAAATACACATTCATATCTTAGCATGAATTTATATATTTATGTATATACGAGTATATGTGTTTTCTATAAGATTCGTTTAAATTTTATGAAAATGTCACTAAGTGTCACATTTAATGTCATTTCCAGTAAGTGACAATCAAACTGTCACAAAGTGTAAATTGTTAAGGACAAATATGTAGTTGCAACAACAACTATAAAAACAACAACAATGACTTTAGTATGGACAACAATGAAAAAGTCCTCTACAAAAGCTTGTTTGATATTAAAATATTTGTAAGAGGGGAAAAAAATACAAAACAAAGTTTTAATTTGATTTTTAAACAAAAATAAAACAGATTTTTTGTACATTTTAAAATAAATTTTGCATAAAATGATCAACAAAAAAGGGAATTTTTAGGAAAAGTTTGAATGGCAGACCAAGGGAGTGGTTCAGACTAAGGGTATGGTTTAGTTTAAATATTTTATTATTTGCAAATAAATGTTTAAACATTCTTTCGAATTATTTAATTAGAATACACTTTTATTTAAAACACTTGCATTTACACTAATACCCTCTTTCAATCATTTAATACTTTTTTGCCAATTACTAATACTTCGATAAGTCTCAGCGCTAATGTGTTAATTCCTTCAATTTCTCAATTATTCGCCTTTCATTTTGGGGAAATTGCTTAATCATTTGTAATAGTTTTAACATGTCAATTTTATTTCGATACCACAGCAAAAGATTCAATATAAAGCGAAAGCATTTGAATCCACATGAGTTTGAAGTTAATAGAACCCCTCCTTAACTTATGCTACAAATTTTCGATTTTATTTCATCTTTATTGCTAACTGTGTTCTTTTTTTTTCGTTTTACTCTTAAATTTCTTTTCCTTTTTTCTATTACATTCAATGGTAAACTCGATAAATGTTTGGCAATAACTTAAATAAAACATCATGATGTTGAATGATGGAATACAAAAGAAATGCTTCTGAATGAGGAGGGGGAAAGGGAGTGAAAGTAGAAAACATTAGCCAAACATTTTGCTGGTATGTGTTTTCTATAAATCACATTATGTGTCTGTCTGTGTGTCTTTCCAATATAGTTGTTCCTTTTTCCTTCATCTCTTCAACATTTTTTATGTTACGTCTGATTTTTTGAGTCTGTCTGTTCGTCCGTCTGTCTGATGGTGGTAATTTGAAATATAATTGAGTTTGATTTGATATCTTTTCAAATGTTATGTGAGAGTGTTAAATAAATCATTTGACAGTTTTTTCTTCTACTTTCAGCTTTTTTGTGCGTTTTTTTTTTGTATATTTTGAAAGAAGATTTAAAGATTTGAATTGATAGATGTGATTTACGAGTTTACAAAAAAATGAAAATGAAACTGAAAATGAAAATGTTTGCAGTTTTTTTTCTTTTTGTAGAGAAAAAATACTTTCAAGTTTTATTTGACGTTAAGTAGTTTGATTTCTTTATGAGTTAGTCATAAAGTGGAAGAAAAGCTTTTAAATGACAGGATTAGGATTTTACAACAAAACCATAAAGAAATTTAAATTGGTTGAAAAGTTTGATGTTTAAGCTTACAATGGAGAAGAAACGTGAATTTGTGAGCATTTCGACAACTTTTTTTATAGAAAAGTCAAGTTATCGATAACTTTTCTATAGAAAAGTCATGATATCGATAACTTTTCTATAGAAAAGTCATGATATCGATAACTTTTCTATAGAAAAGTCATGATATCAATGATTTTTTTATAGAAAAGTCATGATATCGATAATTTTTCTATAAAAAAGTCATGATATCGATAACTTTTCTATAGAAAATTCATGATATCGATAACTTTTTTATAGAAAAGTCATGATATCGATAACTTTTCTATAGAAAAGTCATGATATCGATAACTTTTCTATAGAAAAGTCATGATATCGATAACTTTTCTATAGGAAAGTCAATATATCGATAACTGTTCTATAAAAAAGTCATAACTGTTCTAGAAAAAAGTCATGATATCGATAAATTTTCAATAGAAAAGTCATCATATCAATAGCTTTTCTATAGAAAAGTCATGATATCGATAATTTTTCTTTACAAGTAAAGTTATCGCTAATTTATCTATAGAAAAGCCAAGATATCGATAACTTTTATATAAAAATGTCAAGAAATAGGCTCCTGGTTGTATATCTAAAGCTATGCCTTTGCGACATTCCTTTCTATCATGATAATAAGTGATATTTGCTTGTGTGTGTATCTGAGTTGAGTGTTTGTGTTTCTTTGTGTATTTATGTGTGTGTTTTTGGTTTATAATTTATGCATTTTATTTTAAGTGATTTTCATTTTCCATTTAGATTAGACAACAAAACACATTAGAAGTCAACAACAATAATAGAAACAATAACGTTTATTAATTCTAATGTTTTTGTTAGTTTGTTTCGTTTAATGTTTGTGTGTGTGTTTTAGATATTTGATAGTTTAGCTGTCACAATTAAGGATCTAAGTCAAATTATGTGGTATATTGAAATAATTAAATGCCTTTAGGTTTGAGTATTGTAATTATTCGAATAGTTATAACATTGGTATTTACCCAATAAGCAGAGATTAGGCTTATTTGAATAGTTTAATATAAGATGAGTTTATCATTTGATATCAAATGTTTCTTAAGCTTGTCATTTAACTACATTTGTATTTTCTTGGTTTGAGAAAGTCATTGTCTACCGATTGAGTCAAAGATTTGAGACATTGAAGTAATTGTAATAAATATCAAGCATTTGATAATGACTTGATACTAAAGCCATTCTCCAGCAAAAAGGATAATATTCTCAAATGCTGGCCATTTGAGAAATGAGTTTAATAACATTTTCTCAAAGATCTTCCTAAATCTTTATCAAGTTAACTTAGCTCTATTTAAGTTTATTCAAGAAATAAGCCTAATCTCTATTTATTGGGTATGTATTGTATATATTATATACATTTAAAATAACATGTAATTTAATAGCTACATATATGTATATACTACATATGCACGTGCATATGTATTTAATTTTATTTATGCCTTATTGTGTTTAAGATGACTTTGTAAGCAATTTTATTTAATTGTCTTCAATTTCATTTAAATGTTTAGTGTATCCTTTTTTCTGTTAGTCTGTCTGTCTTTTGTCTTCTGACACAGGTAAACACCATAAAAAGACACAGGTGTGACATGAGATTATTTGAGTGATATTAATTAATATTTTGAAATTCGCACTTTGCTTTCTATAATTTGTATTTTATTAACTGTAACAAGTTTAAGTTTCGGTTTAATGAGCAGAGAAAAACAAATATTTTGTTTAATTATAGTAATATCAGTTAAGGTATACATATATTCATCGCAAAGCCAGCAAAATGGCATATATGAATTTTAAGAAAAAAGTTTAATTTCCTAATTTTTGTCATATTAAACTTTTTTATTAAAAAATCTAATAGTTTTGTTTAAAAGTTTATACTAGATGTATTGCAGTACATTACCAGCATTTGATAGCACTTAAAAGTTTAATGAAACTCTAAAAATAAGCTGTTAATCTTTAATATAATCTGTGATTAATGTAACTAATAGCATTTCATAATCTTTAAATAAAATAAAATTCTTGGAAAATACTAATAAAATAATATAGAATTATCAGGTTTTTAAAGCCATACCTTAATACATCATTAAGGCATCTTAAAAGCCTTAAGTTATGCTAAGAAAATTAATTAAACAAAATGAAAACTTATTATATCCTCACATTAAAGCATTATAATAAGATTACTTAGCAAAGATTTTAATATTTAATATAATTTAATGAACAATAGAAAAAGAAGAATGAACAAATGAAAAATTTTAAAATCAAATCACTTATTAAATTTAACACCTTAACTTATGCTTTAAAAAAATTAAGGTATTTTATTAAATTGAATTGAATTAAGAACATCATTTCTGCAATAACTTAAACTGTCACTTACATTTTGAAATTTATTTTTTTAAAAAATCCTTGTTAGCAACAAATTATATAAATTGACAGCTTACGAGCAGAATGTCTAACTTTCTAAATAAGTCTGCTAGGAGAACAAGTTTTTTTAACTTTTTCTTTTAGTTTTTTTTTTTGTTATGACAGTTTTTAGAGTACAATAGAATTTTTAGTGTCAAAAAGTATTTTTTTTCAGATTTTTGTGAAATTGTTGGGTAAAATGTTGGGTAAAATGTTATAGCAAAAAGCACAAAGGGGACATGATGTATATGTATATGATTTTCCAATATTTTTTTGACATGATGGGAAAACATCGAATTTTATCTATTTTATACAGAAAATATCCCACATTTCCTATATAGAAAATACATCAACAAATGTTTTTTTTTTTTTATTTTTTTTAAATGCTCAGAAAACATCGAATTCTATCTATTTACAAAATATTTCTTCATAGAAAATATCGTATTTCTATACAAAAACATCGTATATTTTCTATAAAGAACAAATCTCGTGTAGATTCTGTAAAGAAAATATTGCCTATAATCTATATTTAAAACATCGCAAAGTTTCTATATAGAAAACATAGCATATTTCCTATATGGAAAACATCGCATATTTTCTATGTAGAAAACATCGCATATTTTCTTTATAGAAAACATTGCATATATTCTACATAAAGAACATCGCATATTTTCTAAATAGAAAATATCGCATACTTTCTATACAGAAAACATCGAATATTATCTATATGGAAAACATCGAAGATTTTCTATATAGAAAACGTGGACTATTTAGACAGCATCACATATTTTCTATATAGAGAACATCGCATATTTTCTAAATAGAAAACATCGCATAATTTATATTTAGAAACATCAAATATTATCTATATAGAAAACATCGAGTATTTTCTATATAGATAACATCGAATATTTTTACATAGAAAACATCGAATAAATTCAATATACAAAAACATCGAATATTTTCTATATATAAAACATGAACTATTTATTATATAAAAAACATAGCTTATTTTCTTTATAGAGAACATAGCATTTTTTTTTTGTAGAAAACATCGCATATTTTCTATATAGAAAACATCGAATAATTTCTATATAGAAAACATCGAATATTTTCTATAAATAAAACATGGAATATTTACTATATAAAAAACATCGCATATTTTCTTTATAGAAAACATCGCATATTTTCTATATAAAAACTTCGCATATTTTCTATATAGAAAACATCGCATATTATATATATATAAAAAAATTGCATATTTTCTTTATAGAAAACATAGAATATTTTCTATATAGATAACATCTCAAATTTCATATTCTTTATTTGGAAAATATTTAATATTTCCTATATAGAAAATAACAAATTTTCAACTTGTAAATTTGTTGATTATTGGTCTATATTTGATCTAATTTGTGATTTCTATCTATAATAGTTTCATTTTTTTTACTTTTATTCCTTAAGAAACTTCTCTCAAACATCTTCTTTATTTATGTCACCACTTAAAAATAATTGCATTCTAAAACTATTTTCCTCTCCGAAAAAAAGCAAACACTTGAACTGTTTTTCACTTCCCAAAAAAATTTGGATGTGAACAAAAAATACTCGCACATAAATTACTCAAAAATATTTCACAAATATTGTTAGGAAAAAAACTTGAATTAAATAACAATTTGATTCGGGTGAAAAAATAACATAGTACCTACATATATTGAATATAAATTTTAAAAATATTTCAATACACCTCCACATAAATACTCGTGGCTGACTTTAAGCGTTTAAGTAAAGAGATTTTAAGAGAGCGCCAACTGGACGCGCCAATGACACCAAAACGATTTTCAAACTGAAAAAGCTCGATGACATATTTGCAACCACATTCACACGCAAACAAACAAACACACAGTCACTAATACATATGCACATAAATAAATACAAAAGTAAACTGGCATTAACATTGCACAGTGTAACGAACCTACTGCAACTTGGATAGACGAACAAATAAATAAATGATGCAAAGGATTTGGGGAATAAAAAAATATAGAAATAGAGAAAAAAGAACTAATACATTCTATAAAGTTGTTTTAAGAGGAAAACACTGAGAGATAAATTAAGAGGGTTATACATTTAGGGGGCAGACTTTATTCGAAATAAATTTATCAAGGTTTTAAATTCAGTTAAATTTGTAGAATACTTTTAGTAAACTACAAATTAGGTTAGTAAAATGTTAAATTATATTTTAACTAGTTATTTTTAGGTATTCAAGTATATCGGACCCTAAAAGTATGCTATATACTTTTAGAGAAAATATGAGAAATTAATCAATAAGAAGGCTATATCTTTTGAAGTTATATAATTTCTTTAAATCTTCCCCGTGTACTCAATCACTTTACCATTTGATATATGTTTGTGAAATCATTTTCAAAAGTCAACTCTTACAGTTGCCCAAGTATTTTGCTAAAACTTTTGTATTATTTTTTTTTGCTGTCGTTGTTATGTTGGCGCTAGTATTTATTCATGCATGCTTGAATGTTTATGATATTGAGGAATGAAATGAATGAATAAAGTTTCATGTTGCATAACTACATACTCGTACGAGTAGTTTGTAAAGTAGGACTGTCAATTTTCTATTCCAACAAATCCTTTGTGGAAAAAGGCACAATGTCATTTCATTCCATGGCCCAAGCAATTTATCATCATCTACATGTTGCCACATAGACAGACAGACAGACAGACATTAAGCATTTAACAGAATCCACGAAAATACAAAAATCATCCACCCCCTTTTCAATATCGAGCAGATTTTAGTTAAGTTAAAAGTAACTGAGAATGTTGATAGTAAACGAATTATGAAGAAATATTCTATATTGCATACTTTTTGGAATATTTTCTTCAAGAGAATTGTCTTTACGTCATATAATTTTCTATATAGAAAACATTGAATACATTCTATATAGAAAATCTCAAATATTTCATACAAAGAAAATATAAAATTGTTTCTATATAAAAAACATCGAATATTTTCTATATAGAAAACATCGAATATTTTTTATAAAGAAGACATCGAACATTTTCTATATACATCGAAAATTTTCTATATAGAAAACATCGAATATTTTTTTATATAGAAAACATCGAATCTTTTCTACATAGAAAACATCGAATACATTCTATATAGAAAACATCGAATATTTTTTTTTTATATAAGACATCGAATATTTTCTATATAGAAAACATCGAATATTTTCTATATAGAAAACACCAACAATTTTCTATATATAGAAAACATCGCATATTTTCTATATAGAAAATATCGAATATTTTCCATCGAATATTTTCTATATAGAAAACATCGAACATTTTCCATATAGAAAACATCGAATATTTTCTTTATAGAAAACATCGAATATTATCATATAGAAAACAATTAAAATTTTCAATATAGAAAATATAAAATTTTTTCTATATAGAAAACATCGAATATATTCTTAAGACAAAACATCGAATACTTTCTATATAGAAAACATCGAATATTTTTTATATAATAAATGCAGAATATTTTCGATATAGAAAGCATCAAATATTTTCTATGTAGAAACCATCGAATATTTTCTGTATAAAAAATATAGATATTTTTTATATAGAAAACAATGAATATTTTCTATATAGAAAACATCAACTTTCTACTGTATATTATTAAATATTTTCTATATAAAAAACATCTAATTTTTTTATAAAGGAAACATCGAATACTTGTAATAAAGAAAACATCGAATTTTTTCTTTACAGAAAAAATCGAATTTTTGCAATAAAGAAGACATTGAATTTTTTCTTTATAGAGAACATCTAATATTTGCTTTAAAAAAAACATGAAATATTTTCTTTAAAGAAAACAAAAAATATTTTTTTATTGAAAACGTTGAATACTTTCTATATAGAAAACATCGAATATTTTTTATATAAAAAAAATCAACTATTTTATATTAAGAAAATATTGAATATTTTCTATATAGAAAACATCGAATAATTTCTATATAGAAAACATAGAATATCTTTATAGGAACATTGACAATTTTCTATATAAAAAGTGAATTTATCGAATTTTTTCTATATAGAAAACGTTGAATATTTTCTAGATGGAAACTCGACTATTGTTTTTACAATATTTCGAATATTTTCTATACAGAAAAATTCAAATGTTTTCGAATAATTTCTACATAGAAAACATCGAATATTTTCTGTATAGAAAACATCGAATATTTTTTTTGTATAGAAATCATAAATATACCATGTTTTCTATATAGAAAATATTTGGTTTATGTTACAAACGATTCGATTGTTTGAATATTTTTTTGAATTCAATATAGCAGCTTAGGAAACTGAATCGACGGAAATTATGCCTACAAAAATATTGAACTTGTTTTTTTTTCATTGTAGTTAGTTTACAATGTTGCATATTTAATATTTTTGCAACAAAAAGCTGTTGCAAAGCAAAAAAACAAAAATCATTGCATATAAAAGTGAAAAATTGATAATTGCTAAAAATTTCAATCAGCAAAAACATGTCGATGGCAGGGGGAAAAATCTTGTTTGAATATTAACCTTTAAAAAAACGAGAACCAAAAATAAATTCAATTCAAACTTGTTGTAAGGGAAATATGAAAAAAAAACTTTCATTGAAAAACTATTGCTAGTTTTTAAAATGACTCTTAAGGTAGCAAGAAAGTTTTCATATGTGTAAAGTTCTTAATGAAATTCTCATAACTTTTTCCTTTAATGACTAAAAATATGCTTTAATTTGATTTTAGTTTAAGCCAACAAGTATGCAAAACTTTACTAATTTAATATAACCTTAAAAGTATGCAATATTTTAATTATTTAAGTTTTTCGCTTAGAAAAATGCTGTTAAAAATAAGTTCACTAAACATTTCAGAGATATTTTGTATTAGCATTAATAATTTTATATAAATATGTGTGTCAAAACAGAAATGTATTAGTATAACATATACACTTTAACATATGTAAGTGTATGTTGGAGGTTGCGCATATACATATATGCATGTGCAACAACTGTTTTGAAAATATGCTTCTATAGCTTTAGCTTCTTTTACAAAATTGCATTTAGTAATTAACCCTTTTTTGTGGTTGATTATGAGGTTATGAGATTATATAAGTTTGTAAGTAAATAACTGAATGCATTTATTTTATCATCATCTTGTTATATTTTCATGTTAATCATCATTTACTTCATCATAATGAAATTGTGTGGAAAATACAAAAATGATATTATGCTAATAGCTCAATTAATTTTGTGGCGAAAAAAAAATATTTGCTGTTTTTACAAAAAAAAAGACATTTTTACTTACACAACATTTTAATTTTATGATTTATAACTTTTTTTTATATATTACAGGCTATTGCCCTGATATCCGCCTGGCAAAGCAAACATACAAAAAATATAAAAATCATATTATAAAGCATACTATTAGGGATTATGATGTCGCCGTCAAATGTTATTGTATTTATGTAATATCTTTTTGCTTTTAGCATAAATGTACTTATTTTATTGTAAATATGTAAATAATATTTATGAATAAATAAAACATGTCAATAATTAAATACAAATTATAGAGATTTTTTCCCCCTCATTTGCATTTGTCAGTTTTACGAAAAAGTTATTATTTAAACGGACGGAATTCATAGTTTGTCATTGTTATAAATTAATTTTGTTAATTGGTTGTAAGCTCTTTAATGTAATAGAGATTTTAAAAATAAATCATTTTAATGAAAACAACAAAAAATTTTGTACATTTATGAAAATTGTTAAAAATTTAAAGGCAGAAGGCGATAGATAATATTACATGTTTTCTATATAGAATAAATGCGCTGTCTGGTACTTGCGATGAACTAAACCTTAAACTGAACTAGAACTGAACTAGAACTGAACTAGAACTGAACTAGAACTGAACTAGAACTGAACTAGAACTGAACTAGAACTGAACTAGAACTGAACTAGAACTGAACTAGAACTGAACTAGAACTGAACTAGAACTGAACTAGAACTGAACTAGAACTGAACTAGAACTGAACTAGAACTGAACTAGAACTGAACTAGAACTGAACTAGAACTGAACTAGAACTGAACTAGAACTGAACTAGAACTGAACTAGAACTGAACTAGAACTGAACTAGAACTGAACTAGAACTGAACTAGAACTGAACTAGAACTGAACTAGAACTGAACTAGAACTGAACTAGAACTGAACTAGAACTGAACTAGAACTGAACTAGAACTGAACTAGAACTGAACTAGAACTGAACTAGAACTGAACTAGAACTGAACTAGAACTGAACTAGAACTGAACTAGAACTGAACTAGAACTGAACTAGAACTGAACTAGAACTGAACTAGAACTGAACTAGAACTGAACTAGAACTGAACTAGAACTGAACTAGAACTGAACTAGAACTGAACTAGAACTGAACTAGAACTGAACTAGAACTGAACTAGAACTGAACTAGAACTGAACTAGAACTGAACTAGAACTGAACTAGAACTGAACTAGAACTGAACTAGAACTGAACTAGAACTGAACTAGAACTGAACTAGAACTGAACTAGAACTGAACTAGAACTGAACTAGAACTGAACTAGAACTGAACTAGAACTGAACTAGAACTGAACTAGAACTGAACTAGAACTGAACTAGAACTGAACTAGAACTGAACTAGAACTGAACTAGAACTGAACTAGAACTGAACTAGAACTGAACTAGAACTGAACTAGAACTGAACTAGAACTGAACTAGAACTGAACTAGAACTGAACTAGAACTGAACTAGAACTGAACTAGAACTGAACTAGAACTGAACTAGAACTGAACTAAAACTGAACTAGAACTGAACTAGAACTGAACTAGAACTGAACTAGAACTGAACTAGAACTGAACTAGAACTGAACTAGAACTGAACTAGAACTGAACCAGAACTGAACTAGAACTGAACTAGAACTGAACTAGAACTGAACTAGAACTGAACTAGAACTGAACTAGAACTGAACTAGAACTGAACTAGAACTGAACTAGAACTGAACTAGAACTGAACTAGAACTGAACTAGAACTGAACTAGAACTGAACTAGAACTGAACTAGAACTGAACTAGAACTGAACTAGAACTAAACTGAACTGTTTTCAATTTTTAAGTTCAGTTACATAATTTCAATATTTTTCTTTTTCCATTCCCTTTTTCATCTGGATTTAAATACCCTGAGCAATCATGACCTACCTTTCGCTTCCAATTTTAGTTATTTGTTTTTTCTATGAATTTTCCAATTTCATGCTTTTCTTAATTCAATTATAAAGTTCACATTTTCCTATTCGCCTGTTGACCACTTATCAATTTCCTTTGCTATTGTTAAAAGATTTTCCGCTTTCTCTCTAGTTTTTTTTTTCTGAAACAACTCACAAATGTTTAATATTTCTTGATTGCATTTTTCTATTCAGAGAAACAAAACAAAAAAGTAAGGAAAATATTTGAAAAACTTATCAGCTGGCGCCCTGATAATAATTCAATTTCCGTGCATTCAAAAATCATGAACAATAAGAGAACAGCCAGGAAAAAATAAGTTTATTAAAAATCTAAAAAAAATCCGTTTAGACCAAAAATATAAAATGACAAAAACTATGACCAGGAAGGAAACCATAAGGAACTTTTTAAAAAGACACGACCTTTTTGACTATGACAGATAGGGAAAGAAAAACCACAAAAACAACAACAACATAAAACAAACATATTCATTCATTCCACTCCCTCTTTTCAGTTGGACTCACAAAACGAAATGTCAAAATGGGAGGACAAAGAACAATACCATCATGACAAAAGCGACGTTGCAGAAAATTCAATTTTGATTTGTTTTATTTAAGAGGATGAAAGCAAGAAAATGAAATCAAATGCGAGGAAAGGGACAGTGGGTGAGCTAGAACTGAACAAGAACTAAACTAGAACTAAACAAGAAGTAAGCAAGAACTGAAGAAGAACTGAACTAGAACTGAACTAGAACTAAACAAGAACTGAACTAGAACTAAATTAGAACTGAAAATATACCGAGATCTAGAAATTAACCTGAAATTTCCATACATTTTCCTTGTTTTGCCCACTGTGTCTTAGTATTCTTCTTTAAGAAGATTTTCACTTATGACTCTTGAATACTTCAATTCATATTTTTCTTTTTTTATGTTTTTCTAAATTTATGTATTTATTTAGAAAGTAAATATAGATATCAAAGTGATATCAAAAATAAAATAGAAAATAATGATGATGATTTAGATATTTTTAAAATAAATCTACAAAAGTAAATAGAACGATTGGTTTTCATTTAAATAAAGAAAAATGTATAGAGATTTTAATAAAAATCAAATATTTATTTTCCATTTAATATCAATCATACGTCCAGGGTATATGATATTTGATATCAATTCAAAATTACTCATACGCTTGGGAGGAAGAAGGCAAATTCTTGGGAATTAGAATCAAATTCAACTCATACTTATTCTAAAAATCTATTCGGAAAACATTTAATTTTATTATATACAATAATATTGGATTTTATGTAAATTTTCCAACATGTCAAATGTCTAATTTCATATTATTTAAATATAAAATTACAGCTTAAAGCTCATTACAATTTATTTTATTAATATTTAATATTCATTAGAATTTATGGCTAATATAATATTTAAATTAATGGATTTTTGTGAAACTAAAACATACACAAGAACAACAAATAATAATACAAATTAAAATTCCATTGCATCGAAACAATTAAAATGAAAACATAAAATTTTAATTTGTTTTAAAATAAAATTTAATCTAAATTATTTAAAGAGTTAAATAGTTTCCTTTAATTATTATTTTTCCTATTAAATCCTAGTAATTTATTACTTCAAACCTTATTCTTTCCTACACACTTAAACAAGCTTAAACAGGATATGCGGTATCATACCTTCCATAAATCATTGCCTACTTTAAGGCTCTAATATAATTACGTCTTTTAATTACCATTATTCCTTTATTTTTCTAGTAAATCCAAACCAATCTCTTCTAACAAAAAACAAAAAAAAAAAACAAAACGTAATTGAAAATAAAATGTAGCAAATGAAAGTAAATTTTTCATTGTTAGCAATTTATATATTTAATTACCTGCTATAAATCACTGCCTTATCAAAACCACATTACCAATCCAAGGACTACAAGCAAAAGGCTTCTTTCTCCTCTAATAATGACCTATAGAAAATCATGTTATTTCCGTTCAAATATTATTACGAAAATTTATTTAATGTTACAAGTAAAGTGTTCTTTTTTTAAACCTTGCTGTCTTCACACATACTCTTTTCTCTTTATATCTAAAAGCTCACTCACTTTCTATTGCATACCCTTTAGGGGTATTGTTTCGGTTTTTCAAATACTCTCAGATATCCTTTCCAAACTGTGGCTTTAACGTAAAATTTATAGCCCAACAAATGGCAAAAGTTTTATTTACATGTAATTGAATAAAATTTTATGGATGTTGAAGCTGTTGATGATGGTTTTTTTTTCGGGGCCAAAGGAAAGAGCTAAGCTGTAAGGGAAGAGTTTATAGATTTTGTAAAAAGTAACAAAAATGTTATTTGAAAATGTAACAATAACAAACAAATAATAGAAATTACAAAAAAATAAATAATATGAAAATTTATGTCCTTTCGAATACAAAACAATTTTGGAGATCTATTATAAATATTTGTGTTAAAGTGAATGGGGGAAACATACACTCAGCGACAAAAAACAGATAAACTCCAGTTCAGTTCTAGTTCAGTTCTAGTTCAGTTCTAGTTCAGTTCTAGTTCAGTTCTAGTTCAGTTCTAGTTCAGTTCTAGTTCAGTTCTAGTTCAGTTCTAGTTCAGTTCTAGTTCAGTTCTAGTTCAGTTCTAGTTCAGTTCTAGTTCAGTTCTAGTTCAGTTCTAGTTCAGTTCTAGTTCAGTTCTAGTTCAGTTCTAGTTCAGTTCTAGTTCAGTTCTAGTTCAGTTCTAGTTCAGTTCTAGTTCAGTTCTAGTTCAGTTCTAGTTCAGTTCTAGTTCAGTTCTAGTTCAGTTCTAGTTCAGTTCTAGTTCAGTTCTAGTTCAGTTCTAGTTCAGTTCTAGTTCAGTTCTAGTTCAGTTCTAGTTCAGTTCTAGTTCAGTTCTAGTTCAGTTCTAGTTCAGTTCTAGTTCAGTTCTAGTTCAGTTCTAGTTCAGTTCTAGTTCAGTTCTAGTTCAGTTCTAGTTCAGTTCTAGTTCAGTTCTAGTTCAGTTCTAGTTCAGTTCTAGTTCAGTTCTAGTTCAGTTCTAGTTCAGTTCTAGTTCAGTTCTAGTTCAGTTCTAGTTCAGTTCTAGTTCAGTTCTAGTTCAGTTCTAGTTCAGTTCTAGTTCAGTTCTAGTTCAGTTCTAGTTCAGTTCTAGTTCAGTTCTAGTTCAGTTCTAGTTCAGTTCTAGTTCAGTTCTAGTTCAGTTCTAGTTCAGTTCTAGTTCAGTTCTAGTTCAGTTCTAGTTCAGTTCTAGTTCAGTTCTAGTTCAGTTCTAGTTCAGTTCTAGTTCAGTTCTAGTTCAGTTCTAGTTCAGTTCTAGTTCAGTTCTAGTTCAGTTCTAGTTCAGTTCTAGTTCAGTTCTAGTTCAGTTCTAGTTCAGTTCTAGTTCAGTTCTAGTTCAGTTCTAGTTCAGTTCAAGTTCAGTTCAAGTTCAGTTCTAGTTCAGTTCTAGTTCAGTTCTAGTTCAGTTCTAGTTCAGTTCTAGTTCAGTTCTAGTTCAGTTCTAGTTCAGTTCTAGTTCAGTTCTAGTTCAGTTCTAGTTTAGTTCTAGTTCAGTTCTAGTTCAGTTCTAGTTCAGTTCTAGTTCAGTTCTAGTTCAGTTCTAGTTCAGTTCTAGTTCAGTTCTAGTTCAGTTCTAGTTCAGTTCTAGTTCAGTTCTAGTTCAGTTCTAGTTCAGTTCTAGTTCAGTTCTAGTTCAGTTCTAGTTCAGTTCTAGTTCAGTTCTAGTTCAGTTCTAGTTCAGTTCTAGTTCAGTTCTAGTTCAGTTCTAGTTCAGTTCTAGTTCAGTTCTAGTTCAGTTCTAGTTCAGTTCTAGTTCAGTTCTAGTTCAGTTCTAGTTCAGTTCTAGTTCAGTTCTAGTTCAGTTCTAGTTCAGTTCTAGTTCAGTTCTAGTTCAGTTCTAGTTCAGTTCTAGTTCAGTTCTAGTTCAGTACTAGTTCAGTTCTAGTTCAGTTCTAGTTCAGTTCTAGTTCAGTTCTAGTTCAGTTCTAGTTCAGTTCTAGTTCAGTTCTAGTTCAGTTCTAGTTCAGTTCTAGTTCAGTTCTAGTTCAGTTCTAGTTCAGTTCTAGTTCAGTTCTAGTTCAGTTCTAGTTCAGTTCTAGTTCAGTTCTAGTTCAGTTCTAGTTCAGTTCTAGTTCAGTTCTAGTTCAGTTCTAGTTCAGTTCTAGTTCAGTTCTAGTTCAGTTCTAGTTCAGTTCTAGTTCAGTTCTAGTTCAGTTCTAGTTCAGTTCTAGTTCAGTTCTAGTTCAGTTCTAGTTCAGTTCTAGTTCAGTTCTAGTTCAGTTCTAGTTCAGTTCTAGTTCAGTTCAAGTTCAGTTCAAGTTCAGTTCTAGTTCAGTTCTAGTTCAGTTCTAGTTCAGTTCTAGTTCAGTTCTAGTTCAGTTCTAGTTCAGTTCTAGTTCAGTTCTAGTTTAGTTCTAGTTCAGTTCTAGTTCAGTTCTAGTTCAGTTCTAGTTCAGTTCTAGTTCAGTTCTAGTTCAGTTCTAGTTCAGTTCTAGTTCAGTTCTAGTTCAGTTCTAGTTCAGTTCTAGTTCAGTTCTAGTTCAGTTCTAGTTCAGTTCTAGTTCAGTTCTAGTTCAGTTCTAGTTCAGTTCTAGTTCAGTTCTAGTTCAGTTCTAGTTCAGTTCTAGTTCAGTTCTAGTTCAGTTCAAGTTCAGTTCAAGTTCAGTTCTAGTTCAGTTCTAGTTCAGTTCTAGTTCAGTTCTAGTTCAGTTCTAGTTCAGTTCTAGTTCAGTTCTAGTTTAGTTCTAGTTCAGTTCTAGTTCAGTTCTAGTTCAGTTCTAGTTCAGTTCTAGTTCAGTTCTAGTTCAGTTCTAGTTCAGTTCTAGTTCAGTTCTAGTTCAGTTCTAGTTCAGTTCTAGTTCAGTTCTAGTTCAGTTCTAGTTCAGTTCTAGTTCAGTTCTAGTTCAGTTCTAGTTCAGTTCTAGTTCAGTTCTAGTTCAGTTCTAGTTCAGTTCTAGTTCAGTTCTAGTTCAGTTCTAGTTCAGTTCTAGTTCAGTTCTAGTTCAGTTCTAGTTCAGTTCTAGTTCAGTTCTAGTTCAGTTCTAGTTCAGTTCTAGTTCAGTTCTAGTTCAGTTCTAGTTCAGTTCTAGTTCAGTTCTAGTTCAGTTCTAGTTCAGTTCTAGTTCAGTTCTAGTTCAGTTCTAGTTCAGTTCTAGTTCAGTTCTAGTTCAGTTCTAGTTCAGTTCTAGTTCAGTTCTAGTTCAGTTCTAGTTCAGTTCTAGTTCAGTTCTAGTTCAGTTCTAGTTCAGTTCTAGTTCAGTTCTAGTTCAGTTCTAGTTCAGTTCTAGTTCAGTTCTAGTTCATTTTCTGTTGATACCTATTTTTTGTCGTCAACTGTCTTAACTAAAATTTGAACAAGTATTTATTTGAGCTCAAAATATAAATTCTTTAGTAAAAATGATTTATGCAATTTTCCCTCTTTGAAATTTGTGTAAAATTTATTAAAGAAAAACAATAGAGTTTTGCACTTAAATGAGAAATAAAGAAATTTTGTAAGAAAATATTTGCTATGCTAAACATAAATCAATATGTGGCTAACACCTAAAAATATGCTCTAATACTTTTAAAATAAACTCAATAAATTTATACTAATATACAATAACTAAAGAAATGAAATATAACACAAATTTGTGGCTTAATAATGGGCTTTTCTACATAAAAAGAGAAAATTGAAATTTAAAGTATACTTTTAGGGATTTGGAATATTTTATGAGATAGATGAATCTATTGAATTAGTTTGGTGATTTATGGGTTTAAGTAGGAATTTGAAGAATATTTTTATTACGTTTAAGAAATAGATGATATATTTAAAAACAAGTGGTAAATAAAATAAGAATAAAAACAATATATGGAAATATGCTAGAGCCTGAAAATATGCTAACTTTATGAATATATCAATTATATAGAAAATTTTTTATTTTTTTAATTCTTTTAAATTGCTATTTATTTATGGAAATTTTTGTAATGTAGTTCAATAAAATTTGTAAAAACTTCATTATTTCCCTTTTATAAGGCAATCCATATTTGATATCTTCTTTAGAAAAACTCATTAATATTCAAAATTTGTTTCTTTTAACTTTATTTATTTATTTCTTATTTTCATATTTGTTTTTTTTTTTATTTATTTCCTTTAAGAGTTTCCAACAGCTCGTTAGGAAAAAGTTTGTTTCTTTAATATTTTTCTCCAACTAAGTGCAAAATCACGTTTTTTTAAAGTTTGGTATATTTTATTTGTTTTTTATCTTTATTTTCAAAGAAAAAATAAAAATTTTGATTGAAGTTTTTGGTTGTCTTCCAAATGGGTAAAGCGTGAAAACGAGCTATAGGTCATTAAAGTTTGGTGTGACATTTAACGTTCATTTTCTTTGTCGGAAACTTTTTTATACCAAGTTTTTTATTCTTATATTTTATTTGTTTCCCTCAAGACGAAATAATAATGATAATGGAAATTGATAAGAACGAGTGATTGTGTGAATTATTAAAAAGTTTGTACAAAGAAAATGTGAGAGAAAAGTCTTCTGTTTAAAGTTTAATGAAAAAGTAATGAAATAATGCTTCCTAAAAGTATGCTAGATATATTGAAAATAAGATATCTGATAATTTTGTCTATTATTAAGTTATATAAATAACTTATAGTTTATAATGAACTGTTTAACAGATTTATATAAGGAAGATACTTCTTAAAAAGTATTGCATAGTTTGATTTCTTAAGATTTTATGATTTGTTTTAGTTACTTTGTGTTTAACAATTTAAAACATTATCTAAAACTAAATTTGATTCTATTATCAACTGCTTTTGTTTCAAACTTAACATGATAATTCCTTCAAAACAAAGATTTTAAAATTAAAGGTCAATGTTTGTTTATTCTAATTTTTTCCTTTTCAAACATTTCAATTACATTCTTGCAAGTCTTATTTAAAACAACTTTCAAAGATTACTTGCAATAAAAACAAACATTAGATTTTAGAAACAAAAAAAAATAAAGATCACCCAACAGTTCTATGTGATGAAATGGTTAACGATTATATAAGAAGTGCTGCTTATAAGTAATATTTTGCTTCTAACTAGGGCTCAAAAATTTATAATTTTAAAAATGTGTAGCATACCTCTAGGATGTTCAAAATAATGCATACAACCAGGCTCCTTATGGCAACATTTCATATATTTTATTAGAGTGTCTTGTTGCTTCAACTAGTATAACTTTAAAAAATTGCATAGCATATTTCTAGGAGGTACGAAATAATGATTAAAAACAATCTTCTTGCAGCATCTCTATTGTTTATTAGCGAATTTTAATGCATAATTCTAAGAGGTTAAAAAATCAGTAGTTTTTAAAAGGCTTTCCATGTTGGCGCGTTTATGTGTTAAAAAAATTCATCTAAAAAGAAGTGATCATAAGCAACCTTTTGCCTACAACTAGGATCCAAAATTAAGTATTTAGCCTGATTGCAAAATTGTATTGCATACTTCTAGGGGATACAAAAAATGCCTACAGCCTACTTGCAACATTCCATATGGTTTATAAGAGAGTATTGTTGCATACTTTTAGGTGGTTAAAAAAATCAGTAGTTGTTTACAGGTTTATGTATTAAAAAGAACTTTATCTTAGAAGAAGTGATCATAAGCAACATTTTGCCTACCTCTAGGACCAAACCTAGATATTTAGTTTGATTTTTAAAAAGAAGTTTATCAACTTAAGCTTTTATTGATCGTGGAAAAAAAATTAAGTTGATCCTAAAGATAGGCAGCACTATTTGTTTTAATTTTCTTTCAATTTCGACTCGAGTTTAATGCGGAAAAATCGAATTCAGGGGCCAAATCGCCGCATTCGGTATCGATCGAAATGAGAGATATTTTATAAACATATATATAGCATACTTTTAGGGTAATCCTAATAATGTATAACATATAGAATTCACTATATTGTAACTTATTTGTGAAAAGTTCCCTGATAGTATTGGCCCAAGGTCGAGGTTATTAGCTAATAGGTAACTGTAGCTAATGAATTGCCCTTTTTGATGCTGCTTCTTCTCTATAGAACTGCTGGGTATACTTATACACTCACATAAATAAGTACTACTTGAACAAATAGTAGAAATAAAGAAATATTCATTGTTGTGATAAAACAAGATATTGAAAGGTACTTTTCAGAAGAACAAGTACTTCGTTTTTATTATTTTCAAAAATAGAAAAAAAAGATGTCAGTATTGAACAAATATTAATTTTAACTCTCATACCTACATAGATATGCACTCATCGTAGCAGAAACACACACACACACACACAAAAAGCGTTTCAATTTGTTATCAGTGTATGTAAGAGAACACATACACTCTTTGATTTGTAATTTAAATGATGTAAGGATATATAGTTAGTCAAATACGACTTTGCAATTACAGTAATATAAAGGGATTATAGAGATGATATCATATATTTATCAAATAGTAAAGGAAATTGTGTAACATTTATTTATGAACTTACAACCTGTAGCCAAAACGATACAATTCGAAATTTTGTTTCATACTTTAAGGATGTTGGTATACTAATATTTATGTGACAGTCAGACTTATGGCCGAGGTTGGATAGAAGTATCTCGTTAATAATGCGTGCTACAAAATTATCAATACATATTGCAGTACTTTTTTTTCGTATATCCTAAAAGTATGCCACAGATTTTTTAAGTCCCTTTTTTCTTATTGAATGAAGTAGTTCGTCTATTTAATAATATTTTGTTCTGTTACAAAGATAAGCACAAACTCAGTATGTCGTGTCCATAGTACAGTAAAGTACAGGACAAGTGTAGTTATAGTTAAAGTACACTTAAAATTGTCATACTAGAATTTTTTTGTTAGTTTTCAAGACCTTGTAAAAGAATTGTACCAGACTAAAACAAATGCTTAAAAAAAGCTTGAACTCATACATATCTCTACAACATAACATATCTAAAGGTATAATGAAAAATGCTTTAACAAATAGTCATTCATATAAAGAGAAAAGCATTGACATAAAAGCCAGGAGGAGTAACTGCAGCAGCTAGAAAAGAAATTCTGAAAAGAAAAAAATTGATTTGTTGATTTGCTGTAAGTGCCATTGTTTGTCCTAGAAGTTTATTTTACTCTGGGTGTAATAACAAATGTCAACATTGAAGAATACGACTCCCAACAATTGTTTGTATTATGAGGATGAAAATCTATGAAATGAATATGGAAAAAAATGTTATATGAAAAATACAAAAAAAAAAACGACAAAAGAAGTGATTATTTTTTAAACAAAACACAGAAGCATTAAATGAATGCCAGGGTAAGAGCATATAAATGATATTGAACTTGTTCAGAAATTATTAAGTGAAGGGGAACTTAAGATGAAGGATTTTTATAAAACAGATGATGGAAAAATAATTCAAATAATTGGAAAAAATTGAGATATAAACACTAAGGACATTTTTTAATTGAAAGCTATCAAAAGAAATGTTATATATTAATAAATAATTTGAAATAATAGAAAATATTTGAATAATCTCTCAGAAACTCATACGAAACCTCATTTGAAGCCTAAAAGATAGGCAACACTTTTTCAAATAAGTATAAAAAAGTGGGAGTTTTTATTTGTGGATAAATTATGTTTTATTTTACATAATACCGCATATAATTTTCACATTTGTTAAGGCTTTTCAATCAGGTAAATATTTTAGCGTATCCCTAAAGTAGGCAACATTTTCCCGTGAGTAGTTTTACAGCTTTTTGTTTAGGTTAAAATAGTAATAGGTTGTATAAATATTTAATAAAAATTTATACAATTTAAAGCATTTAATTTTGTTTAAGTATTGCGAAAAAAATATTGCCTAATTTTAGGAGTAGTTCAATTTATATGAAATATACATAAATGCAATTTGAACGAGTTTTTTTTTTTGAAATATCTAAGACAAGAGTACTAACTCTAACTTTTTTGTGCTACATACTTATATACATAATTCCCATGGCATTCCAATTGGAATAAGGGGTACTTCTCAGACAATAAGCTACATCTAATTCTATTTTTAGACTCATTGAAAGGGACCTACCTTTTATCCACGGCTCCGCACGGCAAATGTATTAGTTAGAGAAGTTTAACATAGTCTAATACTCTGTAAACAGTGGCTAGCTGAGTTATGAGATGAACCACTTTTTTTGGAAAATATATTTTTTCAAGTGGGTCTGGTCGGGGATCGAACTTGGGACCTCTCGTGTGCTAGGCAGATGACTAACCTGCTATACCACGATGGTTCACAAACAAACTGGGTTTAATTATACACAAATTTTCATAATTACTTAAGATTTTTCAAAAAGTTAAATATTCTACCTTATCCCTAAAGTAGGCAACGTTTTCCCATGAAGGTTTTACAGCTTTTTGTATAGGTCAAATAAAAATGTGTTACATAGAAATTTAATCTACATTTATATAAAGAAATCTTAGGCATTTTATTTTGTTAAATATTTACGAAACAAAATATTGCCTAATTTTAGGAGTCTTACAATTTATATTATGATAAATGCAATATAAGTTCTTTTTTGAAATATCTGGGACCAAATTACCGCATTCGATATCGATCGAAAACTCTTAAACTGTGAAACAAATAAACTTTAAAACAAATATTGTGAAGTATAATTTAGGGATCTTTAAAGTTACTTCGATACAAAAAGTTTATTAAAATTTGGTTCCATTTTGATTCGTTTTTAAAAACATATAGATCAATTGAAACTGTTTTACTATTGTTCATCTTTTGGTAAATAACTTCAATAAAAATATAGTAAACTGTGCATCATTTAAATAATTTTGATTATCCTTAAAGTATGCTATACAAATATTTTGAAAATATCTAAGATTTCGATCGATATCGAAGCGGTAATTTGGTCCGTGAAATAAAAGTCTAATACTTTTTTGTGTTACTCAGACGTAAGTCTTTTTTACATTTAACTGATGTAGGATACTTTTGAGTTGAGCCTGACCGACAGACTTACTTAATGGATGAGCTCATTTTTTCTTCTTTATAAATTTTAAAGCACTTCAACTTAAAGTTAATTTAAAACTCATACTTTCTACTTTAATAACAGCCAAGAAGTATGCAATGTATTTTTTCACAAGAATATTTAACTCCAGCTGTCTCAAACAGATGAGTGTGTGTATGAAATGAGTATGTGTGAGTGGTTTGCATTTTATTTATTCTACAATTGCATACAATTTTTGTTCCTTTTCTAGTTTCGTAATTCATGCCTATCAGTTTTTTTTAGCTGTTTGGTTTTGTTGCTATAGTTTTTGCCATTATTGTTGCTACTGTCATTTCAAGTATGTACTTGACTTGTTCTCACAGATACGCACAAGAGCAGCAAACAAACATGATTTTGTACACATTCCAGTACTCAAATGATTGACATACATCATATTTTTTTACTTATATACATGCGAGTAGTTAGTTTCAGCTTGACGTCGTAAGCAGGAAAGGCAAGTGGCAAGAGTTGCATATATTTAAGGATATGGTAACAACAATTATAAGCAACTGGCGGATAAGGCGGAATTTAAAACGTAAAAAAACATAGAAATCATAAACTAAAATTTCACACTTTTAAACATATTCACATATACACATATCCATGAATATCAAAACATTTTCACCTTTTGCATATTCTTGCTCATTATGTTTTTATTTTGTATATAGAATAGCATACTTTCAGGCTTGTTTTTATACATATACTAGGTACATATATATCTCAGTCTAAGTATCTGTAATTTAAAGGTGTCATTGGCATGATATGTATGCATTCGTTCGTTAACTCCAGTCATGCTGTGAACTATTTGCGACATTATGCGTTGCAACCATACAAAGTGTTTGTGTAAATACATACAAGTATTTTGAAGTGTTTTTGGATATACCTGCGAGTATAATGTACGTTACAATACTCGTGCTCTTCAAACATATTTTAACACTTTAGTCATATAATTTAAGCTGAAACTACAATAGAAATGCAAGGTAAGAAACAGTGGGCTAACATGCTATAATATATTTGCTTTAATGGCGTAATTTGGGCAATTTTGCAAATATAATTATTAGATACTATTAATAACTTTAAGATAATATCGACTGAGATAATTTGGGTATTTGAAATGAATCGAAATATGAAAAAGTTTCCAAACTCATGTTGCCTGCTTTTAGGAGTATCGAAATTGCTATTTCCTTTAAGTTTAAACTATTTTAATTTAAAAAACTCAATAACTTAAAATTGTGTAAGAAAAACTAGTCTTTAAAATAATAATAATATGCATGATACAATTAACTTTATTACTATAATCCTATAAAATTTTCCAAAAAAATATAAATGTCGAATATTTGTATAATTTAAAAGAAATTTATTTCTAAAACCCAAATAAAACTCCAAAATTTTCTTAAAACTTTCTGAATCAACATAATTTTTCAATTGAGCCCTATTTTTCAATGTCAAATAAAACTTTTTTCAATTAGTTTCATCTTCATCCCACTGTGCATTATAAAACACCGGAAATGTATAGTCGTGAAACTGAAATAATGTAAATGTTTAATCTACGAAAACATTAAAGTCTAATAGGCGTTTTGCTTTAAAGATAAAGCGCTATTTAGGGCTTAACATAGATTTTGAATTAAAGCATAATTTTAGGCGGATCTTAAATTTGTGGACTAAGGCAAAACTAATGTCATCAAAAATATTCTAAAGAAATGATGTCGTGAATCAAGTTTGAAATGTCAATCTAAATGATAGTCCGTCAATCAATTTAAAACTTATGAATAAAGTGCAGACAAAGAATGGTGTAGTATACTTTTAGGAGATAGAAGAAAATATATATTTGCCAGGGATCGAACTTGGGTCCTCTGATATGCTAGGCAGATGAATAACCTTCTGTATCACGGCTGTTCACAAATGATAGTCTAACTGATTTTGAAAATTTTGTTTCCAAAGTATCAGGGAATTATATGGCATACTTTTAGGAGCTACCAGAAAATGTTTATTCTTATGAATAATTTTAGAAGCTACCAGAAACTGTTTATTGCTATGAAATTCTATATAAAAGTTAAATTTAGTTTAAAATTTTCGTTATTAATGATATATTTTTGAATTTAATTCTCTTCAGTTGCAAATTTCTACAAAAATAAACTATTTACAATTTATTCTGTAAAACCTCCTAAAAATATACTATAATACATTTTTTACAAATTTTTTTTTTAATGCCATTTGACTGTGAAAATGTGATCCTAGACTCGACTTTGGTCATTCTATTGTAATTTAAAAGACTTTACTACGTTGCCTACTTTTAGGAGGTACCAGAATCATTTATTTATTTATCATTTATTCAAATACAGTTATTTTTCTTATACCTTAAATGCTAAAGCAAACTATTAATTTAACTTTAAACTTTTCAACGGAACAATTTCTCAAATATACTTTAAACTCCCAAAATTATGCAATAGAATTTTCATGAAAAAAATTGTTATTGATATCATTTTATTGGCATTTATTCTACCACTGGTGGCAATCGGTTCGGATATAAAATAATAAAATATCGTATGAACCTTTTTTGTATACTTTTAAGAGTTTCTAGATAATTTTAATTAATTTCCCTTATTAACATAGCAGTAGCCTTTTTTTTGTAAAAAAAAATAACTTCAAAAAATTAATCTCTTACATAGATATATTTGAAAATAAAAACCTTAATAAAACTGTAAGATTTGTTTTGAAGCTCCTAAAAGTGTTCTCTACAATTGTCTATGTAATCTAATTAGTTTCAAATCGAATGAATGTTTTATATAGAATGTGATTTGGCAAACAAGACTCGAATAGTTTTAATAAATCAACTAACCCACGAATACGTTTTTATTAAAACAGAAGCATACTTTAGGGCTGACTTTTAAATCAAGGCATATCTAAAGGCTAAGTTTAATATAGCTTAAAATTATAAACCCTTAAATAATAAATTTCTTTTTAATTTATATACATAATTATTCCATTTAACTGCAATTTAAAGCATTTATTAATACCTTCATTCATTAAATAACAGATTTTCAAAGCAATCATTAAACATCTTCAATAACACTGCACAACAGCGAAAAAAGTGCAAGGTCGTGACTATATAGGTCCGATTCTACTATCAAAATGTAGTAAAACCCTATACTCAGTTTGGCCAAGTTAGTGACCGTTTTATTTTTATGGGCCTCCAAAGTTTCCCAATATTATGATGATGCCTAAAAAAGGTGTCATCAGTTTTTACCAAATAGCTAATCAACACTTAAAAATATCGCTTAGCTATATTTGACAAAAATGTAGCGAAGAGTATGGCGAATATTTTTTGCTAAAATTTTAATATAAAAATGTATTTTATTGCAGACATTTTTTAAAAAAGTTAAAGAAAAATTTTTTTGTTTTTAATTTTTTGATCATAACTTTTTGGAAATCCTGATTTTTCCTACACTATATTTGGGAAAATTGTAGCCACAGCAAGGCTAAATAACTTTTGTGAACACACCATTATAATCTGAACGTGTCTAGATACCAAAAATAGGTAATATAGACTCCCTTGTGAAAACAAAATTAAATTTTTTACTCAAATTTAAGCACATAAAAAATGTTGAAAATTGCTTTTTGATAGAATCGTTTGACGGTTAAAATGTTCCAAGTGGTACAAGAGATGATTTTTTTAATCACATGTTAACTCCAGTTGCTTTAAATGAAATTAGTATATTGAAATTTAAATGAAATCCTATAAAAAAAAGTGTCAGATTCGGTGTACTATTGACTACTTTTGCCTCTAGATTCCTTATTTTTTGTCGAAATTTCATCACAGACATCTCTTTTGAAACTTTTTGACAGTATCTATTATTGCGTTTCTAAAAATGTTGCAACAAATTGCCGCAAGGTGGTGGTATTGCCATGTTTCTTACAATTGTATCAAATACATTTTATTTGGATGTTTTTCGATGTTGGTACATTCAGAAAAAAACTAGACCAAATACTCCTGAACAAAGTTGCGGAACATAGTTAAACCATATTTTTTAGTTTTTGTTATTAAAAATACGATTTCAGTATGTAACCTCAAAATAGCGCCATCTTTTTACAGAAATCAGAAACAAAAAAGTCGTAGAACAAAAATTGTTTTTATAACCTCAGAGATTTATTTTCCACAACAAAAAAGTTCTTTTTCGCAAAAATACGTTTTTGAGATATTGCTAATAATAAAATTTTAGTTAAAAATATAATTTTTTTGGCACAAGGAAGTCTTTATGACCTATTTTTGGTATCCAAATACGTTCAAATTATATTGGTGTGTTCACAAAAGTTGTTAAGCTTTACTGTGGCTACAATTTTCCCAAATATAGTGTAGGAATAATCTGGATTTTAAAGAAGTTATGATAAAAAAATCAAGAAAAAACAAATTTTTCTTTAACTGTTTTAAAAAAAACTTTAAGATAAAATACATTTTTATTATAAAATTTTAGCAAGAAATATTTGTCATACTCTTGGCTACATTTTTGCCGAACATAGTTAAGCGATATTTTTAAGAGATTATTGGCTATTTGGTAAAAACTGATGACACCTTTTTTAGGCATCATGCTAATATTGGGAAATTTTGGAGGCCCATAAAAATAAAACGGTCACTAACTTTTACAAACTGAGTATAGGGTTTTACTACATTTTGATCGTAGAATAGGACCCATATAGTCACGACCTTGCACTTTTCAAAAGATGTTCATTTGTTGTGTAGTGTAATTCATAATATTTGTTTAATAACATAATTTTTAATTATTAAATAATTATAAATAACGAAAAGATTTAATTGAATATTATTTATTTGAAAATTTCATTCTTTCATTCAACCGTAATAATTGTTATTCTAATGTAATTAAGGAAAGTCCAAAAAAAAACAGTAACTTAAAACTTTTAATATACAAATTTAAGGCAAATTCCAAGAATTTTGAATCAAAATTACAAATTAATAAAGGTTAGATAATCTTTAAATTCTATAACAAATATACAAATAACAAGACAAACAAATATTTGTACAAATGCCTCAAAGTATGCAATACAAAATACAATAATATTAAGAGAATATGAGCATGAATATAATTATGTTATATCTGATAACTGATGTAAAGAGAAGGGAGTGGTATGAGTGTATTTTAACATGAGAATGTATTAAAGTGTGAAATCAAATTTTGTTTGGCAAAATTTCTATTCAAATTTGAAAATGATGTTATACGAGTAGTACTATCTAACATTTAGTATAATTTCATTTAAATATGAGTAGGTATTTCGCATTTAGTCTGTTTGCTTTTAACAACAATAATAATAATAATAATAAAGCTGCTTATAAATGTTTGCTAATTGGTTTGAATTTTAGTTTAAAAGATATCTAAACTATTGTTTATATTTACTAATATTATGTGTGTGTATTTGTGTATAGAATACAAACACTCTCTCATATCTATTTGTCTGATTTTGTTTGTATTTGACCAAGTGTATCTAAGTATTGATAATGATACTGGGATATAAAATTGCATTTGTATTAATTTTAGTGTGTATTTGTGTATGTGTGCAAGCATTGGCTTTGTGTTTGTATTTATGGTTATTAGTATAAGTAGCAAATCTGTTATGATTTATAGGCAATTGCTAACAAATATTTGTCTTTGTAGGTATCTTAGTTTGGTCTTTTTAGTATACCCTACATCGGGGCCATATGCTTCACTGGGAGTCAAGGATAACAGAAGTACACCCTACATTGAGGCCCTATGCTCCTCTGGGAGCCAAGGATAACAGAAGTATACCCTACATGATCATACTCGTACTTTGTTTTGTATTTTGTTCATGTATTTGTCTTTGGCTTAAATATTTGTGTTTGGCTTAAATATTTTTCTTTGGCTTAAATATTTGTCTTTGTCTAAATTTTGTTCTGTATTTTTGTTATGTTTTAGTCTTAACAAGTAACAGGTTATATTCGGCTTTGCTGAATCTTTAATATCCACGATTAACTTTTGTTAAATTTATGAATATTTCTACAATAAGAAAATTCATTGCTATATATTTCAATGATCATATATGAACCAATTTCATCCAGTTTCAATACATATAATATTCTTGAAATTTGGACTATTTATGCAAAATTGTATATTCTAGCTTTTTTCGTTAAAACGCTTTCAAATGACTAACTGAAAGACAGATAGACAGACGAAACATCAGGCAGACAAATAGACAGAAAGACAAACAGACAGATAGACAGACAGACAAAAAGAAAGACAGACAAACAGAAAGACAGACAGACACACACACAGACAGACAGCCAGACAGACAGACAGACAGACAGACAGACAGACAGACAGACAGACAGACAGACAGACAGACAGACAGACAGATAGACAGACAGACAGACAGACAGACAGACAGACAGACAGACAGACAGACAGACAGACTGACTGACTGACTGACTGACTGACTGACTGACTGACTGACTGACTGACTGACTGACTGACTGACAGACAGACAGAAAGACAAACAGACAGATAGACAGACAGACAAAAAGAAAGACAGACAAACAGAAAGACAGACAGACACACACACAGACAGACAGACAGACAAAAAGAAAGACAGACAAAAAGAAAGACAGACAGACACACACACAGACAGACAGACAGCCAGACAGACAGACAGACTGACTGACTGACTGACTGACTGACTGACTGACTGACTGACTGACTGACTGACTGACAGACAGACAGACAGACAGACAGTAAATATATAAATTTTAAAAAAACCGTTACCTTAAAAAACTTCAATAAATTATCCTCCCTGTAGAAATGGTTATTTTCGTTTTTTTTCCTCCTCCACAAAAAAAGACTTTTTTTAATTCAACTGCTAGAAAAGTCATTGTTTTGAAGAGCTGCTGCAACTGTCGCTGTTTTGTTTAACCATTTTTAACCACTGACCAATCGTTAGCCACTTAGCTGCCCCAGAGATTATAAATGGCCATGGTATGGCAAAACAACAAAAAAAAAACTAAACCACAAAAAAACTAACCTCAAACAAAAAAAATCCAAAAAGAAAAAATTAAAACCAGAACACGGTTACACATTTCCAATTGCCGGCAGCTTCACTTTACTTCCATGGACCTGCATAAAAGTTTTTCAATTTATCCCCAAAACAAAGGAAAACCAAGTCACATTTCACAACAACAGATCGCTCATACGAACAACAACAAAAAAAAACAGAAGGAAAGTGGTAAATGACTAGTGAGAAGAAGTAGCAAAAAACCAGCAGCAAAACAAAAATATGGAAAAATGAAAATGTCATTGGCGACCACTTGACGCCATTCATACGTTTCCTATTTTCACAAACACATACAAATTTTTAGAGATACTCAGAAACACTTAAGAGTGACTCACTTACACCCAAAACTCTTTTGGGTATTTTCACGATTTATTAGATTTTGTTTTGTCTGTGCATTGCCCCGTGCATTTTCTTCTCTTATATGTGAAAATTCTTTTTTTTAATGAAATCTCTTTTTTATTTAGGTTGACCATATTTTTTGTGCATTTCACAAAACCATTAAAAACAAGTAGAAAGAGTTATGAATGTTGTGCATAAAAATAGGGGAAAAAACTAAACTGTGGCATTGTCAGTTTTTTAATTTTCCAAGAAGTTTTTTCTAGTAATAAATAACAGATTTTAAATAATCAAACAAATTTTTTATTAAATAACAAATAAATTTTAAATTAAATTTGTACACTTGAGTGGTCATTAGACGTTTGTATAGTTTAGAGATCAACGCTTAAAACATCGAAAAGTTGATGATGGAATTACTCTAAACTCTTAACTTCACTGCAAAGTGTTGAGGTAATATTAAAAGTAACACGAAGATACAACCTGCTTAATCCTAAGCGAGTCTAACTTCAATGCCATTTTCAATATCAAACATTGATTTGTTTTCTCTATTATTTGAAACGTTAAAGTCAATTTCAATTTCTTTCAATGTTGTTTTCAAAATAATTTCTCTTCTGTTACTTTTTATATGGCATTCATGTAAAATTACTACCAAATGTTTTCCATGCAAAAGTTTTTCTTTATTAATTAGTACCATTTTCAGCACTCTACTGTTTTTATCTGCATTTAATATACTTATCTCATGCTCATTGTCTGCTTTTGTTTATAACATAATTAATTTTTTTTCCTTGTTTTATGAAAAACAGAAACTTAAACTTTTGTCCTAAGTATTTTCATATATTAAAACTGACAACTGCCACTTGTTTTATAAAATGAGTGATATCACAATTTCCGCATAAAAACTTCTCGTATTTAAAATCATTTAACAGCAGAAGCAGCAGCAACAGAATCAGCTACAAGGGCAAATTCAAAAGCATTAGTAGCAAAAAAAAAGAAAAGTTTCATATCATTAACACATTCTATTTATACAATATATATTTTTTTCATTCCATAAAAAGTAAATGCAGGTGTATTCTCTATGAAAAGATGAGTCTTTTTTTCTATTTTTGGATGGGAGTTTATATATATATTTTTAACTTTATGTTATTAAAAAAAAAATTATTAATATTTATGAGCTGTTTTTAATTAAGCTAATGTGTGTTGAATACAAACAAAAAATAAAAAAAAGGTTTTAAAAAAATCTCTATTATAATGAACGTAATTAAAAAGTTTTAGTGAGCAGGTAATTTTAATAGTTTAAGTAATAAAAGCTACTATAAATAATATAATACTAACGAATAATGCGGCGAATTAAGAACAATGGCGACGTAATTACAAGGCGTATGTGGTATATTTTTTTCTTTGAATTTTAATTAAATAATATTCATCATACGCAGTGGAAGTTAGGCAACTGCAAGTGTGGAGAAATATTTGAATAAATAAAAAATTGTATTAAAATATTAAAAGTTTTAAATTTAATTGAAAAAACGAGATTTACCTAAATTTAAACTATATCATATTTTGTTCTGAATTTGTATAGTTTTTGTGCTCTGTTGCCTGATTTAACTTCAAATGTGCATATGTATTTACAACAAGCGACAATATATACTAAGACATTGGTTACAATATAGACTAAGAGCTAAACTATGAGATCGATTGAGGAATAGACATAGGCTAAGACTTAGACCAAGGCATAGACTAATATATAGACTTAGATATAGACTAAGATATATACTAAGACATAGACTAAGATATAGACTAGGACATAGACTAAGACATAGACTAAGACATAGCCTAAGACATAGACTAAGACATAGACTAAGACATAGACTAAGACATAGACTAAGACATAGACTAAGACATAGACTAAGACATAGACTAAGACATAGACTAAGACATAGACTAAGACATAGACTAAGACATAGACTAAGACATAGACTAAGACATAGACTAAGACATAGACTAAGACATAGACTAAGACATAGACTAAGACATAGACTAAGACATAGACTAAGACATAGACTAAGACATAGACTAAGACATAGACTAAGACATAGACTAAGACATAGACTAAGACATAGACTAAGACATAGACTAAGACATAGACTAAGACATAGACTAAGACATAGACTAAGACATAGACTAAGACATAGACTAAGACATAGACTAAGACATAGACTAAGACATAGACTAAGACATAGACTAAGACATAGACTAAGACATAGACTAAGACATAGACTAAGACATAGACTAAGACATAGACTAAGACATAGACTAAGACATAGACTAAGACATAGACTAAGACATAGACTAAGACATAGACTAAGACATAGACTAAGACATAGACTAAGACATAGACTAAGACATAGACTAAGACATAGACTAAGACATAGACTAAGACATAGACTAAGACATAGACTAAGACATAGACTAAGACATAGACTAAGACATAGACTAAGACATAGACTAAGACATAGACTAAGACATAGACAAAGACATAGACTAAGACATAGACTAAGACATAGACTAAGACATAGACTAAGACATAGACTAAGACATAGACTAAGACATAGACTAAGACATAGACTAAGACATAGACTAAGACATAAGCTAAGACATAAGCTAAGACAAAGACTAAGACGTAGGCTAAGACATAGACTAAGACATAGACTAAGACATAGACTAAGACATAGACAAAGACATAGACTAAGACATAGACTAAGACATAGACTAAGAAACAGACTAAGACATAGACTAAGACATAAGCTAAGACATAAGCTAAGACATAAGCTAAGACATAAGCTAAGACATAAGCTAAGACAAAGACTAAGACGTAGACTAAGACATAGACTAAGACATAGACTAAGACATAGACTAAGACAAAGACTAAGACATAGACTAAGACATAGATTAAAACATAGATTTATACATAGGCTAAGACTAAGCCAGGAAAAACGCGATATATATCGAACGCAGCGATTCGGCCCCTGATGGGATCAAAGTTGCTCCATACTTCTTCTTCTGTCGATCAAGATTTAATTTTGATACGAAGCATCTTCAACGAAAGTTGAGAATAGAAACTGAACTAGAACTGTTGGATCCTTGCAAACAATTTTTAAGTATAAGGTGTTTTAATTAGTTAATGTAATTAGTATCAATCGTACTATTAAATTTATTAACATATTTTTTTTGCATTAAAAATTATTCTAAAAATGTAACCTTTTACATATAATCTTAATTTTTGTATAATGTTGTATTTCAAAAACGTCCACATGGATTATGATAAAGAGCTTATTTAAAAATTTAAACATTATTAAGCAAAATTTCACATATAATTTATTTAGAATTATGTTTTACAACAACTTGCAACTGCTGTTGCAACTGCGAGTGCCGATGATGTTGCAGTATTAAATTGTTGAACAACTCATGTGCAACGAACGAAATGCAAAAAAAAACTGTTGAAAAAATATGTTGCCAAGCATTTTCTGCGACTTTGAACACTGCATTTATTTTGAATGTTAGGCGAGTTATATTTTTAGTATGATTTACATACAAAATTTAAATTTTATTATTATATATTATTAATATATACAGTAGTAATCAAGAAGCTAGGAAAAAAGTTTTGTTAACATTCAATGTACAAAAAAGTGGACCAGACCCTTTACTTTTCTATACCCCCAATAGTTTTCTATATTTCTCACATTTCGTGTTCATAAAGACAAAACAACATTTTTGTGTTTAGTGAATTGTAGATAATTTAATAAAGGCATAAAATATTTAAACATGAAAATCTGGAAAAAACTAAATATATAACATTTTTGCATTTTTGAATACTTTTAACAAGGTTAAGCCAAAGTTAGGCGGAAAAAATTTTAAATTTTTTATAACAATTTTTAAATTTTATATAAAAATATTAAAATCAATACAAGAGTATTAAAGTTTATTAATAAAAATTTAAAACATTTTCATTTCAGCAATTCATTTCACTTCTTTAATAACAGGATTTGAGTGCAAAAAACTCCCTCAACAATCTCAGGTGTTTTTACTAAATGACATTTTATCTATTTTTTCACCAGGTATTTACATCACTCTACAAAAGGCTTAAAGGGATTTGGTATAAAAGCTTCAACATTGCCATGAATTGATTTAAAAAGCAAACAAATTGTGAAAAAAACAGGGAAATTTATTATTTAATTAAAAGAACTTTAGTTTAAAGAAGCTTAACTATTAAAATGGTTTACCAGTATTTATATAATTTTTTATCACAGTAAATACTCCCTCAAATTTATTTTACTTTATATTTTTTTTATTTGTTTGTGGTTTATGCAAAAATCCACTTTCAACCACAATAGCCGCATTCATTAACACTCAACTTAAAATTCAAAGAAATTGCAACAAAGTTTGTTTGAGGTTAGTTAAGGGAAAGATCGGGAAAATGAGTAATACAAAGTAAATAAATGAGCTTAATTGGTCATAATTTGAAACGAGTTTGCCACCCTGTTATTTAACTCAACATATATTTGAGTCAACTATAAATTTCAGCATGTGATATCCATCATACACAAAGTGTATAAAAATAGGAAGCCTTAGTGTATGCAATGGTTTTGCATGCATTGAAATGTTAACTTATTTACCTTAAACGTTAACTTCTAAAATTTTAAATTTATTCATTCTGAGTGAAAATTTAAGGTTTTTAAATATTTAATAAATCCATCATCTTTTAAAATCTTTGTTATATCTTACCACTATCTCTCATATACATATTTATTTTCTTTATATTCCAACACCTTTAGTTTTCTACATGCACTCATGCTTTATCATTTCTCATTGTTTTATTGTGAAAAATCTACACAATATTATTATTTCTTTATATATATATGTATTTTTTATTATTTATTTTAGTTATTTTTTTACTTTAACACGTAGTCTATTACCCACATCACGCGTGTGTGCTTAAACATATTGAAAAGTTAACATACCATAAAGCTTTTCATCAAATAATCCTAACACATTCACATAGTTAAACATACACACAGAAATACATGCACACCTACGTTGATGCAAGGGATAGAGGAAAGTTAATTTATTATATAAAAAGGCCTGACTTTCTATAGCAGAGTCTTTCTATTGTCTACTTTTTATTACAAAGTCTTCCTATCGTTAACTTTTCTATAGAAAATTGTTCCTATCGTCAACTTTTTTATAGAAAATTATTCCTATCGTCAACTTTTCTATAGAAAATGATTCCTATCGTCAACTTTTCTATAGAAAATGATTCCTATCGTCAACTTTTCTATAGAAAATGATTCCTATCGTCAACTTTTCTATAGAAAATGATTCCTATCGTCAACTTTTCTATAGAAAATGATTCCTATCGTCAACTTTTCTATAGAAAATGATTCCTATCGTCAACTTTTCTATAGAAAATTATTCCTATCGTCAACTTTTCTATAGAAAATTATTCCTATCGTCAACTTTTCTATAGAAAATTATTCCTATCGTCAACTTTTCTACAAAAAATTATTCCTATCGTCAACTTTTCTATAGAAAATTATTCCTATCATCAACTTTTCTATAGAAAATTATTCCTATCGTCAACTTTTCTATAGAAAATTATTCCTATCGTCAACTTTTCTATAGAAAATTATTCCTATCGTCAACTTTTCTACAGAAAATTATTCCTATCGTCAACTTTTCTATAGAAAATTATTCCTATCGTCAACTTTTCTACAGAAAATTATTCCTATCGTCAACTTTTCTATAGAAAATTATTCCTATCGTCAACTTTTCTATAGAAAATTATTCCTATCGTCAACTTTTCTATAGAAAATTATTCCTATCGTCAACTTTTCTATAGAAAATAATTCCTATCGTCAACTTTTCTACAGAAAATTATTCCTATCGTCAACTTTTCTATAGAAAATTATTCCTATCGTCAACTTTTCTATAGAAAATTATTCCTATCGTCAACTTTTCTATAGAAAATTATTCCTATCGTCAACTTTTCTATAGAAAATTATTCCTATCGTCAACTTTTCTATAGAAAATTATTCCTATCGTCAACTTTTCTACAGAAAATTATTCCTATCGTCAACTTTTCTACAGAAAATTATTCCTATCGTCAACTTTTCTATAGAAAATTATTCCTATCGTCAACTTTTCTACAGAAAATTATTCCTATCGTCAACTTTTCTATAGAAAATTATTCCTATCGTCAACTTTTCTATAGAAAATTATTCCTATCGTCAACTTTTCTATAGAAAATTATTCCTATCGTCAATTTTTCTATAGAAAATTATTCTTTTAGTCAACTTTTCTATAGCAAATTATTTCTATCGTCAACTTTTCTATAGAAAATTATACCTATCGTCAACTTTTCTGTAGAAAAGTTTTCCAATCGTCAACTTTTCAATAGAAAATTATTCCTATCGTCAACTTTTCTTTAGAAAATTATTCCTATCGTCAACTTTTCTATAGAAAATTATACCTATCGTCAACTTTTCTGTAGAAAAGTTTTCCAATCGTCAACTTTTCTATAGAAAACTATTCGTATCGTCTACTTTTTTATATCAAAAACTTCTTATTGTCAAATTTTCAACTTTTGTAAGTATAAGTGATAGTTTGGTATATGTATTAGGGCCTCTTAAAAGGTTCATTTAAGACCCCTTTTTGATTGGCTAAATACACCGATTTTTCAAAATATACCCCCCCTATGTATAGCAGAGTGTTCTTATATAAATGAACACATATGAGTTCGTTTTTAAAGTTTTTAACTAAATACTGTCTGTGTGTGTCTCACACATACAAAGGACTTAATGTGGAGGTGTAAACTTTTCCTGTGTCTCTGATAAATGTATGTTTGTATGTATTTGTATTTTACAATATTTTAAAGGTATGTTGTTATTGCATGAAGGATGTTGCTGACTTTAAAGGTGATGATGAATACCAGATGATGACATTAATAGAGAAAATTCTAGTTGTTAGTTGCAGCAGCAGGAACAGCAACAGTTTTGTAACAACTTCCTTTTTAATTTTATTTTATATGTTCTTTTATTCCTATTTTTTTGTAACATTCATTCGTTTAACTATTTGTTCCTTTTACTTTGGCATAAACTCTGTCATGTGTAGAGTGGAAACTTTATTAAATAAATTTGTCATATGCAAATTGAATAGTAAAATAAAAAGTGCACAACAACTTTTATACAGAAACTAAAACTGCAAATAGAAAAATGTATATGAAATAGTAACAACAAGAACTTTTCTATTAAATCTAATTTAAATAAAAAGGAAAAATATCATAAAAAGTCAGTTTTATGTATATGTAGACCTGTTTGAGGAGTAAAAAAGGTAAAATACGAAAGAAGTTTTTATTATATTAATCCAAATATTGCTTTTAATATTTTTCTAAGGATATTTTTCGTATTCATAAAATATTATTTTATACCTTTTAAAAGTTTTTGTTTGGTTAAGAAAAAAATTGTTGTTTCTGAAACATTTCTGTTGCAATATTATGAAAATATTTTTTAGAAAAATGTCACGTTTGGAATTTTGTTGAAATTAAAGTTTCCAGACACAAATACATACGTGTTTGTTGCAACTTTAAATAGTTTGTTAACATAATTTAATGCCTTTTGAATATAGAGTCAATGATTTATGAAATTATTAAAAGAAAAATATTGTAATCCTTTTAGATAAATGTTTGCAAATTTTCATGACGATAAGAAGACTTTTTCATAGAAAACTTGACGTAAGGAAGACCTTTCTATAGAAAAGTTGAAGTGAGGAAGACATTTCTATAGAAAAGTTGACATGAGGAAGGCTTTTCTATAGAAAAGTTGACGTGAGGAAGACATTTCTATAGAAAAATTGACATGAGGAAGACATTTCTATAGAAAAGTTGAAGTGAGAAAGACTTTTCTATGGAAAAGTTGACGTGAGGAAGACATTTCTATAAAAAAGTTGACGTGAGGAAGACATTTCTATAGAAAAGTTGACGTGAAGAAGACATTTTTACAGAAAAGTTGATGTGAAGAAAGCATTTCTATAGAAATGTTGACATGAGGAAGACATTTCTTAAGAAAAGTTGAGGTGAAGAAGACATTTCTAAAGAAAAGTTGAAGTGAAAAAGATATTTATATGGAAAAGTTGAAGTGAAAAAGATATTTGTATAGAAAAGTTGAAGTGAGGAAGACATTTCTATAGAAAAGTTGGCGTGAGGAAGACATTTCTATAGAAAAGTTGACATGAGGAACACATTTCTATAGAAAAGTTGACGTGAGGAAGACATTACTATAGAAAAGTTGACGTGAGGAAGACATTTCTATAGAAAAGTTGACGTGAGGAAGACATTTCTATAGAAAAGTTGACGTGAGGAAGACATTTCTATAGAAAAGTTGACGTGAGTAAGGCATTTCTATAGAAAAGTTAACGTGAGGAAGACATTTCTATAGAAAAGTTGACTCGAGGAAGACATTTTTATAGAAAAGTTGACGTAAGGAAGACATTTCTATAGAAAAGTTGACATGAAGAAGACTTTGCTATAGAAAAGTCGACGTGAGGAAGACTTTGCTAAAGACAGGTTGACGTGAGGAAGACTTAGCTATAGAAAAGTTCACTTGACGAAGTCATTTTTATAGAAAACTTGACTATATTAATACTTTTCTGTAGAAAAGTTGACGAGAGGAAGACACTATTATCAAACAGTTGAAGTGAGGAAGAATTTTGTCTCATGAGTAAAAATTTTTTTTATTGGCTTACATATATTTAATATTAATTATTTAAAGATCAAAATTAATTCAATTTAAAAACTTAAAAATTAAATTATATTATTTTATTATAACTGATCACAATAATTCTATGACGAGTAATTTTGAATTAAAAGACAATTTTACATTTTTAATTAAACATCCTTAACATATAACAACATTTCTAGCATTTCCTTTTACATTCATTCCTTTATACTTTTCTATTATTTAAAATACTTTTATAGTCAAACGTATCGTTTCTTCATACATTCATTTATTCTTGAGAAATGACACAGTCTTAGTAGCAGTTTTATAAATAATCCTCAAGTTAAGTAGTAAATATCAAGAAGTTACTAAAAGACTTTACAAGAGTATCTAACAAACTACCTTTAAACTATACAAAGACATCTAAAGAAAAACTAATACACTCTTACATACTCAAGACACACACCTTCTTAACTAGACAATATTTTAATATTTTTTTTTATCAAGAATATACATACATTTTTCTTGATGTAAGCAATTCTATGTATGTGCAAGTATGGGAATTACTCACATAACTTTATACATCAAAGTATAAATAAATAAACTGATAACCTCTCTACTACTACTATTACAACTGCTATCATAACTCTAATACTAGCATGACAAACTTAAATACATACAAAACCCTTATCCACTTATCACACACCAACACACACACATATATAAATAGATAGATCTACTACCTTAAGTTATAAGTACAGACACCTGCACGTCATGTCTTATCTGTCTTATGAAAACCAGTGACATAATGATGAATTGTTGTTATAATTGAGAGAAGACATCTCATACGTTATGTCTTCCAAGAAAAATATTGCAAGTAGTTTGAGTGTTGGATTGTTTGTAATTTTAAAAGTAGTGGCAAATAAAAAGAAGTAGAACATAATTATAATGTGTCACACTTAAAAGGGCCTTAAAAATAAGAAGAAGGCAAATAGTTAAACTCATGCCGACACATAAATCCACATAACTAAAGGGAGAGACAAGCGCTTTTTGATATTTAAATAGGAAAAGATTAGGTTGGACCAAAAAAAGTCAAAGACAAAATGTAGAGCTAGACTAAGAAAAGACTGTTATAACTGAGACTTAAACAAAGGCAAAGGCTCAGACATAGACTAAGACATAGACTAAGACATAGACTAAGACATAAACTAAGACATAGACTAAGACATAGACTAAGACATAGACTAAGACATAGACTAAGATATAGACTAAGACATAGACTAAGACATAGACTAAGACATAGACTAAGACATAGACTAAGGCATTGACTAAGACATAGACTAAGCCATAGACTAAGACATAGACTAAGACATAGACTAAGACATAGACTAAGACATAGACTAAGACATAGACTAAGACATAGACTAAGACATAGACTAAGACATAGACTAAGGCATAGACTAAGACATAGACTAAGACATAGACTAAGACATAGACTAAGACATAGACTAAGGCATAGACTAAGACATAGACTAAGACATAGACTAAGACATAGGCTAAGACATAGACTAAGACATAGACTAAGCCATAGACTAAGACATAAACTAAGACATAGACTAAGACATAGATCAAGACATAGACTAAGACATAGACTAAGACATAGACTATTACATAGACTAAGACATGGACTAAGACATAGACTAAGACATAGACTAAGCCATAGACTAAGACATAGACTAAGACATAGACTATGACATAGACTAAGACATAGACTAAGACATAGACTAAGAAATAGACTAAGACATAGACTAAGAAATAGACTAAGACATAGACTAAGACATAGACTAAGACATAGACCAAGACATAGACTATGACACAGACTAAGACCTAGACATAAATTAAGACACAGACATAGACATAGACATAGAGTAACATATAGACTAACTTATAGACTAACATATAGGCTAACGCATAGAATAAGGCGTAGACTAAAGACTGAATCAAGATGTAGACTAAATATATAACAAATCTGAGACATTTAAAAGCGGCTATCCTAATTTCTAAGTTATTTTCATTTTTAACAGACGGTATTTTTCCATTTATTACAACTCATATTTACTGTAATATTGTCATAAACCTAGAAATTTCCGGGTTTTGCACAAAATTTAAATATTTCTAAAACATATTTAATATTTATTGAATGGGATTTATCTGGTCAATATTAGCACTATAAAGATTTTAGTACCCAGTTTTAAAACTGACAGTTTTGGATTATGGCGTTATTGCTGCAAATGGGCCACGTGTGTTTATATTCTTAAGTTTAATGAGAAATAAATATATTTAGTTATTTATTCTTATATCGAAAAATTTATAGTTTAGATAAATATTTCTATGTATGTATGTATGTATATATTTTTACACGCATATAAATTTTGTATGTATATTAAGATGCCTTGGTATAAGTATAATCGTCAAATAATAAGAGGTTTTGATCTTTAAAAAGCTTTTTTACTAATTTGTTATAAAAAAGTTTAGTTTCTACTCTTGTCATATTAAGTTAGTTATTGTCATATATATTTACTTGAAACAAAGGTAAAAAGTTTAAAGTAGCAAAAGATCGAAATTATAAAGAATATTAAGAAAAAAAAAATTGCAAAGAAAATATTATTAAATTTACAAGATTTTGTGAAGATAATTGTCTTAAGAATTTAGGAAGAGTAAGAAAAGCTTTTAGTTAGTAAAAGGAAAGATAATAAATAAAATTTGAATAAAAAAAAAAATTTAATTATTTCTTTTAAGACATATTTTCTTAAAATAGCTTCACTTTAATTAAATAATTTCCAAAAATAATAACAGAATGTAAAACAGAAGTTTTTTTTCTCTATGAATCAAAAGAATTCCTTGAAACTAATATTACTCATACGTTCGTATGTGGAATGAAGAAAATTCAATATTAATCATACGCTTAGCAAAGCATGAATATAAACTAATTAGTTTCAATTTGATAAGAAACTATTATCGCTTTCTTCAAATCTTCTCAAATAAACATAAAGAAATCTGATTTAAAAATATATCACAGGCCGTATCCTTGTATACCCTTTAACTCTCTCGACTGTTTTTTCAAACGAATTAATATTAATGATGTTTTATAGTTAATAATAAAAACCGGCAAATAATAAATAGCTTGTCCAAGCGAAAAGAACAGACAAAATTTTGTCTTAATATTCTTAAACAACTTATACAATTGATATTAATCATACATCACTTGAAAGTAAAATTTATTATTAATCATCGCTACTTGTAAACAGAAATTATGTTAATGTCATTATTTGATCCACTAAGAAAATTTGAAAAATCTTAAGCACATCTGCTACTCAAAATTCAAAATGACATTTTCATTTTCTACTTTGTGCAACAAATCTATGATGAATTTTCCTCATTTATCATATTCTGGAAGCAGAGCAAATCTGAAATCAAAATTTTACATATTTTTGTGCAATTTCCTTATGTAAACAATGTGGTCAAAATTTTGTAAGCTTTTCTAAAAGGAAATGAAGAGACATTTAAGGAATATTAAAATATATTTTATTCTTAGGAAAACAAGTCTTTACAACGTAAAAGGAAATAAATTATAAACCACAAAATAGCTTAAATATAAATGTTTTTTAAATTCATTTAAAACTTAACACTTCCTTGTAATTAAATATTTTTACACGAATACAAAATTCTTCTTAATTTAAAGCTCATGCCAAGAGAAATGTAATTATAGCCTTGAGTCACTTAAAATCATGCATGAAATGAAAACCACACCAAAATAAAAATTACACACTAAAATTTGCCTTCCAAGAAAAAGCCTCCGGAATTGGGTTAACAAATACAAGAATTTCCAGTATATGTTTAACATTTTGTAAAACAGGGAAGTTGTTTTTAATAATAAAAATTATTTACCCTAAATATTGTTTTAAAAAATTAATTAAATATTTTTCAACACATGCATATCGTCCTGATTTTTATATTGTTTTACAAAATGTCAGTTTCTTTTTGTCTGTCATTCCAAGAAATTTAATCATATACATACATATTTATTTCCGTAGAAAAGACAATAACATTAAAATTATATTTACATAAATATTTTTACTTGAAACCTTAAAGTGTTTAAAAAGAAAAAATAAAATATTACAAATTTGTAAAAAATTTGACGAGAGGAAGACTTTTCTATAGAAAAGTTGACGAGAGGAAGACTTTTCTAAAGAAAAATTGACGAGAGGAAGACTTTTCTATAGAAAAGTTGACGAGAGGAAGACTTTTCTATAGAAAAGTTGACGAGAGGAAGACTTTTCTATAGAAAAGTTGACGAGAGGAAGACTTTTCTATAGAAAAGTTGACGAGAGGAAGACTTTTCTATAGAAAAGTTGACGAGAGGAAGACTTTTCTATAGAAAAGTTGACGAGAGGAAGACTTTTCTATAGAAAAGTTGACGAGAGGAAGACTTTTCTATAGAAAAGTTGACGAGAGGAAGACTTTTCTATAGAAAAGTTGACGAGAGGAAGACTTTTCTATAGAAAAGTTGACGAGAGGAAGACTTTTCTATAGAAAAGTTGACGAGAGGAAGACTTTTCTATAGAAAAGTTGACGAGAGGAAGACTTTTCTATAGAAAAGTTGACGAGAGGAAGACTTTTCTATAGAAAAGTTGACGAGAGGAAGACTTTTCTATAGAAAAGTTGACGAGAGGAAGACTTTTCTATAGAAAAGTTGACGAGAGGAAGACTTTTCTATAGAAAAGATGACGAAAGGAAGACTTTTCTATAGAAAAGTTGACGAGAGGAAGACTTTTCTAAAGAAAAATTGACGATAGGAAGACATTTCTATAGAAAAGTTGACGATAGGAAGACATTTCAATAGAAAAGTTGAAGATAGGAAGACATTTCTATAGAAAAGTTGACGAGAGGAAGACTTTTCTATAGAAAAGTTGACGAGAGGAAGACTTTTCTATAGAAAAGTTGACGTGAGGAAGACTTTTCTATAGAAAAGTTGATGAGAGGAAGACTTTTCTATAGAAAAGTTGACGAGAGGAAGACTTTTCTATAGAAAAGTTGACGAGAGGAAGACTTTTCTATAGAAAAGTTGACGAGAGGAAGACTTTTCTATAGAAAAGTTGACGAGAGGAAGACTTTTCTATAGAAAAGTTGACGAGAGGAAAACTCATCTATAGAAAAGTTGACGAGAGGAAAACTTTTCTATAGAAAAGTTGACGAGAGGAAGACTTTTCTATAGAAAAGTTGACGAGAGGAAGACTTTTCTATAGAAAAGTTGACAAGAGGAAGACTTTTCTATAGAAAAGTTGACAAGAGGAAGACTTTTCTATAGAAAAGTTGACGAGAGGAAGACTTTTCTATAGAAAAGTTGACGAGAGGAAGACTTTTCTATAGAAAAGTTGACGAGAGGAAGACTTTTCTATAGAAAAGTTGACGAGAGGAAGACTTTTCTATAGAAAAGTTGACGAGAGGAAGACTTTTCTATAGAAAAGTTGACGAGAGGAAGACTTTTCTATAGAAAAGTTGACGAGAGGAAGACTTTTCTATAGAAAAGTTGACGAGAGGAAGACTTTTCTATAGAAAAGTTGACGAGAAAAATATAGACCATAGGAACTAATTTTTATAGAAAAGTTGACGATGGAAAGACATTGATTAAGAAAAGTTGACAATAGGAAGACTTTGCTATAGAAAAGTTCACGTGAGTAAGGCTTTTCTATAGAAAAGCTGACGTGAGTAAGACTCTTCTACGGAAAAGTTGACGTGAGTTAGACTTTGCTATAGAAATGTTGACGTGAGTAAGACTTTTCTGTAAAAAAGTTGATGTAACGAAGACTTTTGATAGGAAAATTGACAATAGAAGGAAATTTCTATAGAAAAATTGACGACATGAAGACATTTGTTACAAATGTATTTAGTGGTAGCTAGGCTAAACCTTAAAAAGTAGACTTAGACACAACCAAATAATTCCATGATTTTTACTTTCTGATAATGAATAGTAATTTCTACTCTTTAACATATTTGTCAGCCTAAGTAACTTAACACATTTATATGCATGTTATGCAGTCATTTTCATGTCATATTTGCTCAGCCGACTAAGTCCATTATTCGTAAATAACAAAAACAAGATTTATTTCACAAAAATCTATTTAAAAATAACTTTAATTGTTGAATTTTATAATAATAATCTAGCACGCGCTTAATATTTAATATCTTAATAATAGAAGATAATCGTTTTACCATTTAACACTAACAATTCATTACTTTTGTCTCCATAAATAAATTCATGAGTTTCAATTCATACACTACTTTCTAATATCCGTGTTTGTTCAAGTGTATGTATGTGTATTTATTGCAAGTGTATGTATGTGTCTTTGTTATTCTCAGTAAATTTACTGTGTAATAACAAATGTGTATGAGTATTAGTTAGATATGGAAAGTGTGTATCTATAACAGTAACTACCCAGTAAGAAAAAAGGTTTATTCTCAAATTGAGGATAATTTGAAAATAAATCTTTTTTCGAAGGTCAAACGTTTGATACTGATTTGATACTGATTTAAGAATAATAGCGTTCTCAACAAAAAGGGGACTTTATTCTCAAATTGAGAAATGCCTTTATTCTCAAATCATTATCAAACCTCATTCTCAAAGGTTTTTCAAATGCTTATGTTCCACATGTAGATGGGAACATAAATAAAATGGCGTTGTATTTTTGATCTTTTTGAGTTTGTTTATTTTGCTTTTGAAAACGGTGCATCATATTTGTTTTGCTTAAAATATATCTGTTTTTATTGTTAAGTAAAAAAAAATTTTAAGAAACAAAGAAAATTTACTTATGCATATGAATATTATTGAATTTTTAATCTTGATATTTTTTAAGCAAGGTTTTATGGTCAAATATGGATCAATTGTAAAAAATCCGAAAGAAATAACGAATTTCTTTGAAATGCACTGCCATTCCATTAAAATATCTTAAACATAAATTTTTTTAACATAAATTATTTTTTTTTAATGTTTGAAAAAAGTTTGAAATAAGGTTTGATATCAAATTTATATAACACCATTTTTCAAATTATTCTCAAATCATCTTAGGGTTTGATAATGATTTGAGAATAACATTTATTCTCAATTTGCGAAACTATCATTTTTCAAACGTTTATTCTCAAATGAACCCTCATTTGAAAATGAATGTGAATCTCAAACATCTGTTCAGGTTTGAAAAAAGTTTGAAAAAACGTTTGATATCAAATATAAAAGTCATCATATTTCAAACGTTTGACACTGTTCTTACTGGGTATGCTTGTGTCTGTTTGCCTGTGTGTAAGTTTAATATTGTTGTCTCATGCTAATTTCTTTCGTTCAACCAAAATATTTATGACTGTACGAATGAATGTGAAATGAAACGAAATGCAGCAAAAGGAGCAAAAGGAGCAATAGAAGCATTAGGAGCATATTGCTTCATTGAATCAATTTGTCAGTAAATTGTTCTTTTTTTTTGTTATATTTTACTTCTTTTTCCTTGAATTGAATATTTAAAAGTTCATGGTTGTACATGATTTCCTAAGCATTTTCAAATGCCTGTGATTGTAACAGACAATTGTAGTTTGAATTAAGATTGAATGAATGAATAAAAGTAGTTAAAATGCATAAAGTTTTTATTCTCATTTTCCTATTACAAAGTTTTTTTTTGTGTGTTTTAGTTTTTATTAGAAAAATATTAAGCTTTTTTTATTGCCTAAAGGAAACATTTAATTTTATTATTTTAGTTTTGTCTGTAAAGTTTCAAGAACAAATATTAGCTAGCAATTTATATGAGATGGAGGGGCAAATTTGAATAGAAAATGCAGTGGCAGGTTAAAAATGTAAATCTTAATTATCGTACAAGTTTTGAGTTTGAAATTGACAAAAACATAAACATTTACATAATTTTTTCAAATAAACTTTTAAAAATATTAGTCTCTGTTTTTATAAATTTTTGTATTTTTTTGATAAATTTTATATTTCAAAATTGAAAGTGTTAATTTTAAAACGACTTAATTAAAACAGCAGCCAAAACCTCCATTACCTTTTATCTTATCCTTTTTAAAACAAAAGGTAATTAAAATTTCATTAAATTTAAAAGCTTTTGCCCTTCCCTTTTCCTCAACCAAAATTTTATTTATAAATGATGAAAATTAAAAAAATATTTATATTTTTAATTCTGGAAAACAAACGCGTTTTATTCTAATTTAAGTGGGTTTTTGTCGTTAGCTTCAATTCTAAGAATAACAAAAGAATAATATTTTTTTTAAAAAAAGAGGTCGTTTTTATTGTTTATGTTTTTACTTAAGCATAAATAATTGTTTAACTGAAAGTCAGCAGAGCATATTTGTTAAACAAATTTTGTTAAGACAAAACGAGAAAAAAAGCAAACAAATTATAATTTTTTTTCCAAAAATTTTACAAAACCTACAAAAGTGAATAATAATGCTTTTATTAGCATTACAAATTTTTAAATTTATCAAAAAAATTTCTTTTAATTTGTATTTTATTAGTAGTTTAATCCTAAGAATTAAATGATTTTACATTCTCTGAACAACTGAACGTATGAGTAACAAATTCGACTTGATAACATTCATACGCCATGAGAATCTTTTTGTAAATTCTCAAATACAAAGAATTCTTCATTAAATTACTTCAGTTGTAAACGTTTTTCCTTTACACAAGAAAAATTACATCTAATCCCTTAATTTGTAATTAGTTAATATGAAATAACGTTTTATCTAAAAAGAATTTAATATAGAAATCATTTTGATGTGGGAAACTATGGAAATTGCAAAAGTAATAGAAAATTCTTTCTTTGCTATAATTTGATGAACGTGAATAGATTCATAGGTAAATGCTTTTGTTATTCTATTTATTTAATTAAATTCTTATTTCACTTTTCTAAAATCAAAAAAAAGGAGTAAAAACAAGGAAAATTACAGCAAAAAGGGATGATTTTGAAACCCTACTCCAAAATAAGAGAAAATAAAGTACCGTAGTCAACACAAACTAAAAAACTAAAGACTAAAGACTAAACCATAGACTAAGACATAGACTAAGACATAGGCTAAAACATAGACTAAGACAGAGACTAAGATATAGACTAAAACTTAAACTAAGACATAGACTAAGACATAGACTAAGATATAGACTAACACAAGGACTAAGACATAGACTAAGACATAGACTAAGACATAGACTAAGATATAGACTAAAACATAGACTAAGACATAGACTAAGACATAGACTAAGATATAGACTAAGACATAGACTAAGACATAGACTAAGACATAGACTAAGACATAGACTAAGACATAGACTAAGACATAAACTAAGACATAGACTAAGACATAGACTAAGACATAGACTAAGACATAGACTAAGACATAGACTAAGACATAGACTAAGACATAGACTAAGACGTAGACTAAGACATAGACTAAGACATAGACTAAGACATAGACTAAGACATAGACTAAGACATAGACTAAGACATAGACTAAGACATAGACTAAGACATAGACTAAGACATAGACTAAGATATAGACTAAGACATAGACTAAGACATAGACTAAGACATAGACTAAGATATAGACTAAGACATAGACTAAGACATAGACTAAGACATAGACTAAGACATAGACTAAGACATAGACTAAGACATAGACTAAGACATAGACTAGGACATAGACTAAGACATAGACTAAGACATAGACTAAGACTAAGACATAGACTAAGACATAGACTAAGACATAGACTAAGACTAAGACATAGACTAAGACATAGACTAAGACATAGACTAAGACATAGACTAAGACATAGACTAAGACATAGGCTAAGACATAGACTAAGACATAGACTAAGACATAGACTAAGACATAGACTAAGACATAGACTAAGACATAGACTAAGACATAGACTAAGACATAGACTAAGACATAGACTAAGACATAGACTAAGACATAGACTAAGACATAGACTAAGACATAGACTAAGACATAGACTAAGACATAGACTAAGACATAGACTAAGACATAGACTAAGACATAGACTAAGACATAGACTAAGACATAGACTAAGACATAGGCTAAGACATAGGCTAAGACATAGACTAAGACATAGACTAAGACATAGACTAAGACATAGACTAAGACATAGACTAAGACATAGACTAAGACATAGACTAAAACATAGACTAAGACATAGACTAAGACATAGACTAAGACATAGACTAAGACATAGACTAAGACATAGACTAAGACATAGACTAAGACATAGACTAAGACATAGACTAAGACATAGACTAAGACATAGACTAAGACATAGACTAAGAAATAGACTGAGACATGTACTAAGAGACAGAAACAATTTTATTGAAATTATTTTCTATGGAAAACTTTTTATTAAAAAAAAATTTTATTTAAAAGTTTTTCTATGTAAAAAAACTTGACAAATAAGTTTTTTTTTTTTAAATCAATTGAAAAAATTTCATCAAAAAAGTTTTTAATCGAAAAAAGTTTTAATAGAAAAAATTCATTTAAAAGTTTTCTATAGAAAAAATTTCATCAAAAATTTTATTATAAAAAAAGTTTCATTAAAAAAATTTTTTTTTTCCAAAAATTTCTTCAAAAATATTTTATCAAATTTTTTTTTTTATTAAAATCCAAAATGTTTTCATAGAAAAAATCGCTTTTATATAGAAATAAGAAAATTCTATTTGAAAAAAAGAAAAAAAAAATGTGTTTAAAAAATAAATTGTGATAAAGTGTAAGTGAAGAGTGTTTGATATTCGTTCTAGTCAAGCCTAACCTCTTCTCTTTCCTGTTTTGCCTGAAAATGTACATAAAAATGGAATGTCAGTTTGTGTTTTTTTATTTATTTCGTTTTCTATTACCTAAACACATACATAAACAAAACGAAAATGTAATGTACGTGTGTTTCTGTATATGAGCAAATGATTAAGGATAAAAAGTATGCATGAGTATATTTTAATATGTATAACACTAGTCAACAAATTAGGACTGTTTATGGTAAATTTTATGTTAAATAAAAATTTTTAGGAAGAGGCGAAAGTTTCATTTTGTTGGCTAGTGTAATATATGAATGGATTCCATGTATTGTATGTAGTAGTAGATACTTGTGTGGTTAAGAATTAGTCAAACGTAAAAATCACTTTAAATTAAATTGAATTTTCTGTTTGTAGATTTTCTGTTGTTGTTTTTCTGCTATTTTTTCATTTTAATGGCTGTTGAAAGAGATTTTTTGCTATTTTTCCACTTTTTTTCTTTTGCTGTCGTTTTACATTTTATTCTATTTAACATAAAAATGGATTTTTAGAATTAGTGAAACACAAAGTAAATGTGAGTATATTTCATAGATTAAAAAATACTCGAACTGACAGGTTAGATAAATAACTGTTTTACATAAAGGATTTCAGGCGAATTACAAGTATAAAGATGCCAAATATTAAATTAATCAATTTAAAAAATGAAAATATTTATTGCATAGAATATATAACTTTTTAATATTTATTGAAATTTTTAAAATTCTTTAAAATTTTCTTAAAAAATGATACTTCAAAAACTTTTAATTAAATTTGTTTCCCCTTTTCTATTTAGTTTAGCTAAAATTGATTTGGTACTTTATTTAATCCCTGTTATGTATACCCCAGTAAGAGCTAAGTTTGTTTTCTTATTGACTTGCTCCTAACTTTATGCAACATTTTATCAAAAACTTTATTTATCCCTTTATTATATGCTACTGCACGCTAGAGAGTTTATGCAAAGTTAATATGAAGAAAAGATTCGATTATGTGAAGATTTATTGGAAATGGCAGAGGAAAGTTTAGGAATTCCAAAATTGAATAACCAAAAATAGAAATTCTTAATAGTTAAGAAACAATTTAAAGTTTATGAAATTAAAATTCTAAGACTCAATACTAACTCGATAACACTGTGCAATAGTTTTTTTGTAATGATTTAATCTAGAATTAAAAAAGAAAATATTAAAAAAAAATGTATATAGAAAAAATTTCATCAAAATGTTTATGCAGAAAAAAGTTCTTAAAAATTTGTATGTAGAAAAAATTATTTGTAAAAAATTTCATAAAAAAAATTTTCTAGAGAAAATTTTTTTTTTTAATTTTACAAAAAAAAAAAATAAGAAGAAAATTCTTTCTCTGAAGAATAAATTTCGTCAAAATGCTTTTTTTTAACAAAAATATCATTAAATTTTTTCCGAAAAGAAATTAAAATTTTTCTTCAAAAAAAAAAAATTGTTTTGTTAAAAAAAATTTCCTTAAAAATGTTTCTATAAAAAAATTAATTCCTGAAAAATTTTTCTATAAAAAAATCCATTAAATATTATTTTACAAAAAACTTTAAAATGTTTCTATGAAAAAATTTGCTCAAAAATGTTTCTATAAAAAATTTAATCAAAAATTCCTCTATAAAAAAATTTCCTCAAAATTTTTCTATAAAAAAATTTAATCAAAAATTTCTCTATAGAAACAAATTTATCAAAAATTTTATTATAAACAAAATTTGATCAAAAATGTTTCTATAAAAAATTTTATCAAAGATTTTTCTATAAAAAAGTTGTATCAAAAATTTTTCTTTAAAAAAATTTCCTATAAAATTTTTCTATAAAAAATTTCCTAAAAAATTTTTCTATAAAAAAAATTTCATTAAATATTTTTTTACAAAAAACTTTAAAATGTTTCTATGAAAAAATTTGCTCAATAATGTTTCTATAAAAAATTTAATCAAAAATTCAACTATAAAAAAATTTCCTCAAAATTTTTCTATAAAAAAATTTAATCAAAAATTTCTCTATAAAAATAAATTCATCAAAAATTTTACTATAAACAAAATTTGATCAAAAATTTTTCTATAAAAAAATTTTATCAAAGATTTTTCTATAAAAAAATTTTATCAAAATTTTTGTTTAAAAAAATTTTTTAAGTAATTTTTTATAAAAAAATTTCCTGAAAAATTTTTCTATAAAAAAAATTCATTAACTATTTTTTTACAAAAAACTTTAAAATATTTCTAATAAAAATTTCCTTAAAAATTTGTCTATAAAAAAAATTAATCAAAAATTTCTGTATAAAAAGAAGTTCATCAAAAATTTTACTATTAACAATATCTGATCAAAAACTTTTCTATAAAAAAATTTTATCAAAGACTTTTCTGTAAAAAAAATGTTATCAAAAATTTTTCTTTAAGAAAATTTTTTGAGTAATTTTTTATAAAAAAAATTTCTTGAAAAAATTTTCTATAACAAATTTCCTGAAAAATTTTTATACAAATTTCATTAAATATTTTTTTACAAAAAACTTTAAAATGTTTCTATGAAAAAATTTTCTTAAAAATATTTCTATTAAAAGATTTTCCTAAAAATGTTCTATAAAGGATTTCATCGAAAATTTGTCTATACAAAAATTTCATCAAAAATTTTTGTATAAAAAATTTCACCAAGAATTTTTCAATCAAAAATTTTTCTTCAAAAAATGTCATCAAAAATTTTTCCAAAAAAAAATTTCATCAAAAATTTTTCTACAAAAAATTTCAGCAAAAAGTTTTCTTTAAAAAAATTTTATCAACACTTTTTCTATAAAAAAAATGTAATGAGTGATTTTTTTTTGTAAAAAAATTTCATCCAAAATTTTCTATAAAAAATTTCATCAAAAATGTTTCTAAAAAGAATTTCCTTTAAAATGTTTTTATTATTAAATTTTTCTATTAAAAAATTTTCTATAAAAAACTTTCGTCAACAATTTTTCTATAAAATATGCTTCTGAAAAAAAATGTCCCCAAAATTTTTCGGTAAAAAATTTTCTTAAAATTTTTCTATAAAAAATTTCATCAAAAATTATTCTTTAAAAAATTGGATGCAAAATTTTTCTATAAAAAAAATCCTTAAAAATGTTTTTATAAAAAATTCGTTAAAAATCTTATCGAAAATGTCTCTATAAAAAATTTCATCAAAAATTTCTCTATCAAAAAAAGTTTATCAAAAACTTTTCTATATAAAAATTTCTTCTTTAAATAATTTTCCCAAAAATTTTTAATAAAAAGATTTCCTCCAAAAAATTTTCTAAAACTTTTTTAACTTATTATTCTTGAATAATTTATTATTCTTAAACTCCTCAATCTATGCAATACATTTATTTACCCTAGAAACTACCTTAAGTCTTAAAAATGTTTTCGATTATTCTTCTTGCTTCTTACAAATCCTGCCACATTTTTATTAAATATTTAATTATAACATTAATCAGTAGCCATTACTCTCAAACGCCTTCAAAACATAATAACCTCATTGTTCATTTTTATTTATAAATATTACTCCCTTAGCTCACATTTCCCAGCGTCAGTTTAGAATTTAATTTTAACACAAAAACTTAGGGCTTTACCTCGAACCTTACCCGCGAAACATTCATTCCTTCTAAGAAACTCTTATTTTGTAAAATATTTAGTAAAAACAACACGAGTTTTGTATGTAAGTCATAAGCAAAGCATAGTTTCAGGCGCGGTTGCAAAAGGATCTTTAAGGTTTAGTTGTTTATGGAGCTGGAGCTGGAGCTGTTGCTCGACAAGCATCCTGCAAGAATTTTCATATTTCAACGCATTCCAGGGAATTTATGGCAACACAATGAAGCAGCAAAAGTTTATAATTTCAAAGCAGCAAAAAACAACACACACACATTCGCAACACAACAACACAAACATACTCGCATTAAGAGTGAAAATATGCAGCAGTAGCGAGGAAAATTGTGCTATATATTTATGTTTGTTGCATCCAAATCCTTTTACATATAAATTTATATAATTTTATGAAAAACAAATAAAAACATGAAAGAAATTCCTCTATACCAACAAAAGAAATAGCTAAAATGCAACCAACCAATACAAATATCATGTAAATTGGAAGCACAGCCATCATTTACTAACACTTCTACACTAAAAGTTTATATTTATGTAAAATTGCAACCATTTATTACTATTATTATTTCCACAAATATAAACTAATGCAAATGCACCAATACTTAAGCAAACATGAAATATTACAACGCATACTCACACTCACACATACACAATTTATTTATTTACAAAATACATTCCAAAGAAATGGCTGGATATTAAAATTAACTATAATTTATTGCTTTTCATATTTTTCAATATCACAAGCAAAATAGCAGAGAGAAAACAATGAAATAAAACTTAAATATTTCAGAGAAACGATATTAAATAGGACTACAGGACTTCTCTTATATTTATGGCAATAAAGGGAAGCGTAAAACAGTACGAAAAAGCCATGAATATGTGTAAAACATTAATAAACCTTTTAAATGCAATGATCTTTTAAATGAAAATAAATGTATATGTGAGCATGTGTGTGTTTCGCACACATACACGCATTAAAATGCACCCAAAACTACTGACCTATGGATGTATGTGTAAAAAAACAAAATTCTCAATACACAGTCATGCAAGATATGCGAGGGCTATCCAGAAATTTCCTGCAAAAAATCTTCAGAATATAAAAAACATTTATAAGACTTCTACATAAAAGTTATCGATAACTTTTCTATAGAACACTTTTGACATCGATAATTTTTTAATAGAAAAGTCATGATATCGATAACTTTTCAATAGAAAAGTCATGATATCGATAACTTTTCTATAGAAAAGTCATGATATCGATAACTTTTCTATAGAAAAGTCATGATATCGATAACCTTTATTTAGAAAAGTCATGATATCGATAACTTTTAATAGAAAAGTCATGATATTGATAACTTTTAATAGAAAAGTCATGATATCGATAACTTTTCTATAGAAAAGTCATGATATCGATAACTTTTCTATAGAAAAGTCATGAAATCGATAACTCTTCTATAGAAAAAACATGATATCGATAACTTTTCTACAAAAAAGTCATGATATCGATAACTTTTCTTTATAAAAGTCGTAATATCGTTAACTCTTCTATAGAAAAGTCATGATACCGATCATTTTTCTATAGAAAAGTCATAATACCGACAGATTTTCTATAGAAGTCATGATATCGATAACTTTTCTTAAGAAAACTTATTATATCGATTACTTTTCTATAGAATAGTCATGATATCGATGTTTTTTCTATAGAAAATCATGATATCGATAAAGTTTCCTTAGAAAAGTCATGATATTGATAACTTTTCTTAAAAAAAATCAAGTTATCGAAAACATTTGCATAAAAAAATTGTATGTATAAAAATAATTCTAAAAAATTTTATTTAAAAATTATAGAAAAATTTTCTAAAAAAATTTTGTATAGAAAATTTTTAACTGAAAAATTTTCTGTAGTAAAAATTTCATAAAAAAAATTTCATCAAAAATTTTTCTTTTGAAAAAATTTTAGGATACGAACAATTTTTCTATAGGAAAAATTCCATAAAAATTTTTTTAAAGCCAAAGTTTTTGATAGAAAACTATTTCACAATTTCAAATATTTTTCTTTAGAAAAATATTATCAAAAGTTTTTTTTATAACAAGTATTTAATCAAATTTTTTTCTATCAATAAAATTTCTTCAAAAATTTTTCTATAGAAAAATTTTTTTTTAGTTTACTTTTTAAGAGAAAGAATTTAACAGATTTCAACAATGAAAAATTTCAACAAAAATTTTTGGATGAGAAAAATTTTCTACTAAAAACAATTACATTTAAATTTTTTTTCTGTCAAAAATTTTTATTTTTCTATAAAAAATTTTCTATAGAAAAAAATGTTTCTATTGAAAAAATTTCAAATCAAAATTATTTTTATCGGAAAAATTTAATCAAAAATTTTTTAACAGAAATATTTTATTAAAAATTTTCTTTTTGAACAAATTTAATTGAAAATAAAAATTTTCGCTAGAAAAATATCATCAAAAATTTTGCAATCAAAAAATATTTCTATCAAAAAAATTTTCTATCAATATAATTTCGTCAAAAATTGTAGGATATGAACAATTTCTCTATTGGAAAAATTACATTAAATTTTTTTTTTAGTAAAAACATATTAGTTTTCTATAGAAAAAACTTCAATAAAAATTTTCTATAGAAAAAAATTTTCTACTGAAAAAATTTCAAATCAAAAACATTTTTGTTGAAAAAATTTTATCAAAAATTTCATTGAAAATAAAGCTTCAATAAAAATTTTGTCGTTGTTTTTAAAATGTTAAAACTTCCTCTTATACCCTTGTTTTTACTAGTTTTAAATATATTCTCATGGCCTTATTTTTGCCTTTTTAATGCTCCCGCGTATTTTTCACTCACAAATCCCCAGCGCATACAAAGAATAAATGCAGTTCCTGTTTTATTTTTCCATTTTCATTGGAAAAAAAACACACAGTCATTTCACTTTCTCTCTTTACTCCTCATAAGCATATGTGGTGGTATTTAAAAAGGACCTCATTAGTAAGGAGCCAATAAGGAGTAAAACTCTACCATTATAAAAAATTTCTTAGAACTCCTTTTAATAATATAAGGTAATCATCTTTGATTGTTAAGCTAAAAGATTTGGCTGCATTTATTTTTATTTTATGTTTGAGGGTCCCTCTTAATCCTTTCAAGGCAATTATACAAAAATTAAACTGAATTTTATATGGCTTATATAAATAGGTATGTGTGTTTGTATGTGTGTATTTAAATAATATTTTCTGCATGTGTGTTTGCCACTTGCTGGTCAGTTTTAAAACATCCTTGAATATTAAAATAAAAAGAGTATCCTGCTACCCGATTCACTGTATACCAAAAACTACGAAGTGGATGATAATAATGATGTTGTTAGTGTTGAAACAGCTGAGAAATGTATTCATTAAGCCAAAATGTTATTACCTTTTTAAAAATTTTAAATATTAATAAGAAACACGAATGGACAGGAGCTGAAATCCTCATCATCATAAAATTTTGTTGGCCCATTTAAAACAAAAGTCGAGCAACAGTAGAAGATATCAATGGACGAATATGGTTGAATGCTGAAGGAGGTGGTCGTTTTTTGTTTTAAATGCATTAAAATTACTTTTTTGTTTGTTATATCCTTTACATTCATTTGTAATTCAAATTTTGTGTAATTCTTACTGCTTTTTATTATCAGTTACAGGGGCCAAAAACGATTTCAAAAAACACATCAAAAAAAGGAAATGAAAGAGAAATCAACACACATACACCCACTTCCTGGGCCAGTACAATCACTTATGTACATATACATATATTTTTTGGAATATCTGTTAAGCAAAAACCTATCACTACATTATTTTGGCTTATTTGCATTTTGGGTAATACTTATACCATTCTCAGAATCTGTTACAGTAAATGTGACATCAAAATGTGTTAGTATGAGTATGACTGACACTGTTTGCTTTAACTAAGAGGTCATTTGCAAAAGAAAAAGGAGAAAATGATGCAAAGAGAATAAAATCATTTCATTTAAATAAATGAATAATAAATTTCACAGGACTTCAACAAAAAAACCCCAGCTGAGTTTTTCTTTCTTTTTTGTAACCCTAGAGGAGTATGTTGCATATAATTGTTTGATTGAAATGGGGACAGAAGTAAAAAAGAAAAAAAAAATCCAAAAACTATGATTTTAATTTTAGGATAAAATAATTTCTTTAAATTTTAATACAAAAATTATCAACCGTTTCCCTGCACTTTACTAAAACTCTTCCATCAAAATCCTCTGCATACTTTAGGGGTTGTTTACTTAAAATGTAATTAAATTTTCTTGTTAAAGTTTTTGTTCATTTTCTATGTACAAATCAATTATTTTCTTTTAATTTTTCATTTCTTATCAATTTCACCACAAATTCAAACATCAAAGTCATATATCTTTTCCCCCTATTATTTAAGCTCTTGTTTTTCCCCAGTTCTTGACTTACTGTCATCTGCACTTAATTAAGTTACAAGACAAAAGCAGCTTATGAAAACTTATGAAAACAGTTTGTTATTTCGTTATTTTTTGCTTAAAACAACACATACGCTTACTGGCAAATCGCTCTTTTACTGGAAGAAAGGTGTAAGTCAATAAAAAAAACTCAATAAGAAATTCAATTCAATTGAATCCCCATAACATTATAAAGCATTAATTTGTGCAAATATTCATAGCTTTTTAAGAAAAACATGTTGCATACCTTAAGGAAGTTTCTAAAATTTATTAAGTGTATGCCAAAATATTTGGAAAATAAATTAAAAATTTCCTACACATTTTTTAAATATTTAAAGTATTTTTTATTTTATTATTCATTTTCTAGGATCTCCCAAAAGTATGCAATTTATATGTATAATCTCTCAAATTACGTTTCGTATCGACTTTCCTTATTCTGTCTCTTAATTTAATATCAGCAAAATATGTTCTTTTATATCTGGTTGACATGTTGCAACATTTGAGTTATGACATTGTTAATGTCTTAGATCGATATGTGTGTTTGAATGTAACTAATACATGTTACGACAACTCGTAGCAAAATATTTAGTGATGCTGGCATATGTTTTCCTTCAAGTTTCTGCAGAAATTGAACAGTTTTTTTGAAAATGAAATAACAATATCATCACATTTTTATACAAAACTTGATGGGATCCAAGAAGAAGAGATACTGATGCAACAGTTTTTGTTGCAGTCTAATTGAAAGGAGTCAAATACAAGGGAAATTAAACACTAAAAGAAATATTGTAATAGAAAAGTTAAGTTATCGATAACTTTTGTAAATAAAATTCAAGTTATCGATAACTTTTGTACAGAAAAGTCATGATATCGATAACTTTTCTATAGAAAAGTCATAATATCGATAACTTTTTTTAAAGAAAAGTCAAGTCATCGGTAACTTTTCGATAACTTTTCTAAAGAAAATTCATGATATCGATAACTTTTCCAAAGAAAAGTCAAGTTATTGATAACTTTTCTATAAAAAAGTCATGATATCGAAAACTTTTCTATAGAAAAGTCATGATATGGATCAATTTTCTATAGAAAAATCATGATATCGATAACATTTCTAACGAAAAGTCAAGTTATCGATAACTTTTCTATAGAAAAGTCAAGTTATCGATAACTTATTTATAGAAAAGTTATGATATCGATAACTTTTCTAAAGAAAAGTCATGACATCGATAACTTTTCTATAAAAATGTCATGACATCGATAACTTTTCTATAAAAATGTCATGATATCGGTAACTTTTCTATAGAAAAGTCATGATATCGTTAAATTAAAAAAAAAATTACCATAACGATAACCTTTTTATTTAAGAAAAGTTATCGTTATCTATATTTTCTTAAGAATTAGAAGGTTAACGATAACTTTTTGAAAAAAAATCTATTTTTTGTTATTTTCTCGGTGTCTTATTTGGGTAAATACTTGATGTTTTTCTGTCTCAGACTAATTAGTCTTCAGTGTTTTTCTTCTGCTGCCTGTTATTACAAAAAATATCTGGAAAGAAAAAAACCAAAATAACGAATTACTTTGTTTGAATGCAATTTTAGTTCTGTTGCATCATTTCATCGTTTTTTGCTTTTTGTCCTCAAAAAATCGAGAGACAATAGAAAACAAGAACAAAAAACCCACAAAACCATTAAAATCACAAAAACCTCAAAAAAAAAACAAGAAAGACAAAATTTGTTATAAAGAGCTTAAGAAAAAAAAAACAAGTAAAATTTAGTATAAGCAAAAAATAATAATAATGATATAGGATATTGTTGTTCAACATACAAATTATGCAAGAGAAATTTAAAGGAATAAATTATATGATCAGCAATCTCAAAAAAATATTTTATTAAGATAAGCCTAAAAGTATACTATAGAAATGTTTCTTAAATATATTTCGATTTCGATAGATATTAAATGCGGAGATTCGGACACGGTTTTTAGATAAAAATTGTTAAGGAAAATACGACTGACTTTTTAGTTAAGTTTTCACTCCTTCTTAGCTCTGTCTCATTACTTCCCAAGTAGAGCATTTTACTTTTTACAAAAACAAGATAAATTTGCTATACAAAATCTATTTTTCCTTGATTCTCTTCAATTTATTTTCTTTTGTTAAAACATTTGGGTAAAGAGATGTTATTAATTAAAAGGAAAATTAATGTTTATGGAAAATAGAAGAAAATCTACAGAATCGGTATCACAAGGAACATAATATTTCTATTACTACCAAGAAACAAAGTTTTTGTAAACGAGTAAAATTCACAAATGAAAATATCATAAAAATTGCCATAATTTAGTTGAATGTCAAAAAAATATATCATAAGATATTTTAGGTAAACTACGTGTTTCTTTTTGCATTTGCTTTTTTCCTTTCGGTAATTTTTACTAATAATTTTTCATCTTAATGGCCAAACATTAAAGTGAATTATGTTCAAATTCAGTTTTTACTTTCTTGTCTGTTTAGCGGCATTTTTTTCCTTCCAGGAGGAAAAAATTGTTTTATGGCAATAATTTTTTGTTATATCAGGTTTAACATGTGTTAGTGTGTATGTGGGTATCTGAAAACGGAAAAGGAACCAAACCTAAATAGTAGCTAGGTCATAATTGTGACAAGGAAATATTAAGGGAGAAGATAATGTAAATATATTGAATTTAAAATAGATTTAAAAGTCGATAACTTAACTTTTCTATAGTAATCATACAATCATACAAAAATCATACAAAAATTTTATATATATTCTATAGAAAAATTCCAATAGAAAAAATGTATACAAAATTTTTTGTCTTCTCTCTTAAAAATTTACTGCATTTATATTTTATCTATTTTAATCTTCCAAATGAAACTTAAAAAAACAATAATCCTCACGTTTTTGTAGTTTGACAAAAATGAAGAAAAAAAATTTTTTCTGGAGAAATGACACAAAACTACAATCATAAAATCATGAAATCATAAATTGCTGCCAAAAGTACAATTCTTAAAATTTTCTAGAGTTATAAAATGAAAATGTCACGATTTATCTACAAATGAAATTGTCTTTTGTTATGTTTTTTTTAGGAAAATAAAATTTTTAAATTTTTTTAGTCAAGGAAATCTTAAATTAAATTTCTTTAATTAAAAATTTTCTTGTAGGACAAAATTGTTTTACTAGAAATAATCTAAATTATTTTTCATTTAACCTTAAAATTTATATTTTTTGTTAGAAATACCCAGCAAAACGGTGGCAATGGAATAAATTGGGGTATTAGGTATATTACCTAATAAAAGTCTATAACTTACCATGAGAATTACTGAAAAGTTCTAAAGGAAAGTATTTATTTGTAATACTATTGATTTTTTGAATATAATTACCCGGGTTCATATCCTAACATTACCAGTGTCCAAATTTCCGTATTCGATATCGATCGAAAACTCAGACTTTTAAGCAAATATTGTGTAACATATCTTAGGGATTATCAAAATAATTTATTTTGCAAGAAGTCATTGCAAAATTTTGAAAGTAAAATTTTTCATATTTAATTCATTTAATTTCATTTAAAAATTCATATAAAAAATTTTTCATATAAAAATTTCTATAAAAAATTTTTCTATATAAAAATTTTTATAGAAAAATTTTCAGAAAATATTTCTAAAGACAAATTTTTACTTAAAAATTTCTAAAGAAAAATTTTTTAATAAAAATTTTTCTTTCAAAATATTTTAATAGAAAATTTTTCATTCAAAATATTTTTATAGAAAAATTTTTATAAATTTCTATAAAAAAAATTTGCTTAAAAACTTTTTATATAAAAATTTTCAAAAAAAAATTTTTTTAGAAAATTTTCAATAAAAAAAATTTTGTAGAAAATTTTTCATTAAAAAAAAATTTTAAAGAAAATTTTTTATATAAAAATCTTTATATATAAATTTATATATAAAAATTTTCATAGAAAAATTCCCATATAAAAATTTTTTTTAAAAAATTTTCATATAAAATTTTTATAGAAACTTTTTTTATAAATATTTCTATAGAAAATTTTTCATAAAAAAATTTTCTATCAAAAAGTTTCATATCAGAATTTCTATAGAAAAAATTTCTTGCAAAAATTTCAATAGAAAAATGTTCATATAAAAATTTCTATTAAAAAAAAACTTTATAAAAAAAGTTTATATAAAATTTTTCATAAAAAAATGCTTATAGAAAATTTTTAAGAAAAAAAATTTATATAAGAATTTCTTTAGAAAAATTTGTATGCAAAAATTTTTATAGAAAAATTTGGATATAAAAATTTTTATAGAAAAATTTGGATATAAAAATTTTTATAGAAAAATTTGGATATAAAAATTTTTATAGAAAAATTTTCATAACGAATTTTTTATAGAAAAATTTCTATAGAAAACTTTTTATATAAAAACTTCCATATAAAAATTTATATAGAAAAATTTTCATATAAGAATTTCTATAGAAAAATTTTCTCATAAAAATTTCTATAGAAAAATTTTCATATAAAAATTTCTACAAAAAAAATGTTCACATAATAAAATTTTTCAGAAAAAAATTTTTATATAAAAATTTCTTTAGAAAAATTTTTATATAAAAATTTATTTAGAAAAATTTGTATGCAAAAATTTCATATAAAAATTTCTATAGAAAAATTTGGATATGAAAACGTTTATAGAAAAATTTTCATAAAAAAATTTTTTATATAAAAATTTCCATATACAAGTTTGTATAGAAAAATTTTCATATAAGAATTTCTATAGAAAAATTTTCGTATAAGAATTTCTATAGAAAAATTTTCATATAAAAACTTTTATGGAAAAATTTTCTATAAAAATTTAAACAAAAAATTTTTCATATAAAAATTTCTATAGAAAAGTTTTCTTATACAATATTTTTCAAAAAGAATTTTTTCATATAAAAATTTCTATGGAAATATTTTTATATAAAAATTTCATAAAAAAATTCTCATATAAAAATTTTTATAGAAAAATGTTCATACAAAAATTTCTAAAGAAAATTTTTCATAGAAAAATTTTCACATAAAAATTTCTATAGAAAAATTTTCATAAATAAAAATTGTTTTATATAATAATTGCTATAAAAAAATTTCATGTAAAAATTTCTATTAAAAATTTTTTATATATAATTTTTTATAAAAAAATTTTTATTGAAAATTTTTCATTAAAAAAAAATTTTATAGAAAATTTTTCATAAAAAAAATTTTATAGAAAAATTTTTATCAATTTCTATACAAAATTTTTTATAAAAAATTTTTAAATTTTTATGAAAATAAAAATTTCTATAGAAAAATTTTCTTTTAAAAAATTTTTATAAAAAAAATGTTCATACAAAAATTTTTATAGAAAAATAGAAAAATTTTTATAGAAAATTTTCATATAAAAATTTTTGTAGAAAATTTTCATATAAAAATTTTTATAGAAAAATTTTCATAGAAAAAATTTTATAGAAAAATTTTCATAGAAAAAATTTTATAGAAAAATTTTCATAGAAAATTTTTTATCGAAAAATCTATCTATTTTCATATGAAAATTTCTATAGAAAAATTTTCATAAAAAAATGTTCATACAAAAATTTTTATAGAAAAATTTCTTTTGAAAAATTTTTATAGAAAAATTTTTATAGAAAAATTTTCGTATACAAATTTTTTTTACAAAAATTTTAGATAAAGACTTTTAAAGAAAAATTTTAATATAAAAACATTTTTAAGCAAACATTTTTAAGTACTTAATATTCAATATTTTAGCTGTTTATCTCATTTTTTCGCAATGAAAAGTTTTGCTGGGTAGTTTTATGTTAAGATCAACATGTGTATTTTAAGTGCTTTATTAGGGTGCAGCAGAGTCGTTTTATTTTGAATTTAAAAGAGTAGGTAATATTTAAAAATACTTATTCTTTTTAGTTTAAATCTTAATTTTAAACTTTGTCTCTTCTTGTTACAGAAATCTTTTATATTTGAATATAACTTTTCTTGGTACTACCCTAACGATTTTAAATATATGCAAGTGGCCTGTATTGAACTGTATCTTTAAGAAGCATATGCCTTCAAAAGCTTAAGAGCCGTGAACTTTGCATTCTGCCTAAAACTAAGAACTTGTTGTCTCATGCATATAAATTCATTTATTTACACCTATAACTCTTTTAACATTACAACAAATTCCCTTAAATTATAATATAAATTGAAAAGACTAGACATTACTTCGAACATATGCCATAGCAACAACAATTAGTTGCAACATTTTTAAAAAGTAAAAATTTTATAAGTTTTGAAAAATTAAAAATTTTATAAATTTTTTAAAATTAAAAATTTTATAAAGTTCAAAAGTTCTTATTAAAATGTGCGTTGAAAACATTTCTGAGCTCCCCTATATTATAAGTATTTAAAAAATTCCGTGTTAAACTGTTGTTTCAACTCCCTATATCCGGTTCCTTTTCACTTCCCCATTCCATTATTTCTGCCGTTCTCTGTTGTGTGTGTGTGCATGGCTGTGTAATATATAAATAGATGTACATAAGTTGGTGTGTATTTATGACTATTACTCAAGTATGTCTTGTGTCATTTTATGATTAATGAGCAGAAAATTATATTGTTTTCCTCTAGAGATTTTTGCTGCTTTTGGCTTTTTCTTTGGTATTTCAGTTGGAGAAACAATGAAATATATGTATTTATTAAGCAACATTTGACTTTTATTATAAAAGACTTTTGCTCGATAGAAACTATTCTCGAAGGAAGATATGAATGTGTTTTGGTTTAACAAAGTATTTATGGCAACTTTTGGTTGTCGAATTAAATGAATACCAACAAGAATTTATTATTTTCGTTAATGGAAATATCAAATAAACAAATATTAGTTAAATGGTTTTAGAAAACAAGATAATATTTATAAAATAACAAATATAGAACTTATATTTAAATAATTTTTACGTTTTATCAACAAATAAACTATTAATTCAAATAAATAAATATTTAAAGAAAATTAAAGCATACTTTTGGGATTGAGAATAAATGTGAGGGTTTGTTAGTTCATAGTAAAATTGTATAATTTAAAGCAACTTTGCTTTATATAAAAATATTAAAGTTTGATAAATAAATAATAAATACAACTAAAAGTTAACAAGTAGAGGAAAAATCGGGCATATGCATAAAAAATATATTAAACAAAATCATGAAAAAATTATGAAAAAAGTTCATAAAACTCTTTGTCCTAATTTATATCATGGCCAGCAAAAGGGACTAAAAGTTTTTGAAAAACAATAATTTTTACAAAATGTTAACAGAATAAATAAATCTCTAAAATACCCCTTTAAAAGTCTAAATCTTCACATACGCCATTTTGCATTCCATATGTTGATAAATATTTGTATTAAAATAAAGTCTGTTTACTATTATATTTTTTCCTAAATTGGCACAAAGTGATACAAAACAAAAACCAGATAGAAAATTAAAAACAGAGACAAAACTGGAACAATGGAAATAAAAACCGACCATAACACAAAAGAGCTTTGGTAATTTTACACACTTCATTTTCTGTTTTTGTGCATCTTTGGTAGTGTATGTCCCTTTTTAAATACTATACAAATACATGATAAAAAAAATGTCAACCCACAAATAAATTTATTAAATTAAAATTAAAATTTTATTAATTATTTAAAATTCTAGGAATTAACCAGTAAACAGAGTCCTTCACTTATACATAGACGAAGATATAGCTTAGACAAAGACAAACTAACCAGATACTATGATTTAAACTATGACATAAAATAAGACACGGATTAAGACATAGGCTAAGGCAGAGACTAAGACATAGACTAAAACATAGACTAAAACATAGACTAAGACATATACTAAGATTTAAACTAAGATATATAATAAGACATAGATTAAGATATAGCCTAAGACATAGATTAAAACATAGACTAAGAAAAAGACTAAGGCATAAGACATAGACTAAAACGTAGACTAATACATAGACTAAGGCATAGATTAAGACATAGACTAAGACATAGACGAAGACATAGACTAAAACATAGACTAAGACATAGACTAAGACATAAACTAAGACATAGACTGAGACATAAACTAAGACATAGACTAAGACATAGACTAAGACATAGACTAAGACATACACTAAGACATAAACTTAGACATAAACTTAGACAAAGACTTAGACATAGACTAAGACATAGACTAAGACATAGACTAAGATATAGACTAAGACATAGACTAAGACATAGACTAAGACATAGACTAAGACATAGACTAAGACATAGACTAAGACATAGACTAAGACATAGACTAAAACATAGACTAAGACATAGACTAAGACATAGACTAAGATATAGACTAAGACATAGACTAAGACATAGACTAAGACATAGACTAAGACATAGACTAAGACATAGACTAAGACATAGACTAAGACAAAGACTAAGACATAGACTAAGACATAGACTAAGACATAGACTAAGACATAGACTAAGACATACACTAAGACACAGACCAAGACAAAGACTTAGATATAGACTAAGACATAGACTAAGACATAGACTAAGACATAGACTAAGACATAGACTAAGACATAGACTAAGACATAGACTAAGACATAGACTAAGACATAGACTAAGACATAGACTAAGACATAGACTAAGACATAGACTATGATATAGACTAAGACATAGACTAAGACATAGACTAAGACATAGACTAAGACATAGACTAAGACATAGACTAAGACATAGACTAAGACATAGACTAAGACATAGACTAAGACATAGACTAAGACATAGACTAAGACAATAGACTAAGATATAGACTAAGATATAGACTAAGACGTAGACTAAGACATAGACTAAGACATAGACTAAGATATAGACAAAGACAGAGACTAAGACAGAGACTAAGACACAGACTAAGACATAGACTAAGATATAGACAAAGACAAAGACTAAGACATAGACTAAGACATAGACTAAGACATAGACTAAGACATAGACTAAGACATAGACTAAGGCATAGACTAAGACATAGACTAAGACGTAGACTAAGACATAGACTAAGACATAGACTTAGATATAGACAAAGACAGAGACTAAGACAGAGACTAAGACACAGACTAAGACATAGACTAAGATATAGACAAAGACAGAGACTAAGACAGAGACTAAGACACAGACTAAGACATAGACTAAGATATAGACAAAGACAAAGACTAAGACACAGACTAAGACATAGACTAAGATATAGACAAAGACATAGACTAAGACACAGACTAAGACATAGACTAAGATATAGACAAAGACAGAGACTAAGATATAGACTAAGGCTAGACATAGACTAAACTTCGGCATAGACTAAGAAAAATAGACTATCACAAAGGCAATGAATGAAGACATAGACCAAGGTATACTCTAAAACATTAACTAAAACATTATACATCGACTAAGAACGATTCAAGCTGAGATAAGTTCTAAAACATATTCAAGAATATTTTAAGAAAAAGTAAACCTTAAAAAATATCAAAACAAATAAATTTTAACACTTTATCTATCTTATCCCTTCCACCTTCCGGGCTTTATTTGCTCTTTTAAAAACGTTAGCCCCTCAAGAAGAAATTTTTGGAAAAGAAAAAAAATGACATTATAAATTAAAGATTTAAATGGTCGTTTATCTAATTTAATGTTCTTAGTTTTGTACTAAATGCCAGTAATTAAAACCATAAAATGTTTTTCTTCCTCTTAAAAGGATATTGTTATCCTAAAAAGGAAATCGTATACACACATACTCTGCTAAGAAGCATATCTCACACACACACAAACAGAAATACACTTATATAATAATTTATCTGGCAAAAAAAGGACATTAAGATTCGAACAGTTAAAATACAAATACAAGTGTAATAAATGTTAAATAAATTAATTAAAATAAATGTTTAAATGAGCCAAGAGACTTTAGAAAAGAAAACATTCAAGTGCAAAAGGAAATTCCCAAGCAGCCGCAACAAAAACGTTTGAAATAGAAGAATTTGAGGGATACTAACACAAGCTAGAAATATTTACAAGAAAGGGGATATTTTATATAATACTAAAACTTAAGTTTTATACTAAATTGCGTACATTTTAAACATTTTGTGAGAATGTTTTAAATTTTATTAAATTTTAAAATTTATTACGAAAATGAATGTTAAATGTGATTAATAACGACTGATAAAGTTCACGGTTAAAACATATTTATCATTTTATTCACACTCAATTACGTTGTCAGTAATTATGATAAAATTATTATTATTATTTTAATAACAATAAAAAATTTATGAAATTCATGTTTTTTTTAATGTATCGTACTCTTGCAATTTAAATATGATTAAAATTAAAAAATAAACTTAGCATTGAAAATAAGTAAAAGTCATTTTATAAATAGAAATTTTTAAATTTTATTTCGATCAAAAGGAAAAAAGGCAAGATTGGTTTTAGACTAAGTCATAGGCTAAGACATAGACTAAGACATAGACTAAGATATAGACTAAGACATAGACTAAGACATAGACTAAGACATAGACTAAGACATAGACTAAGACATAGACTAAGACATAGGCTAAGACATAGACCAAGACATAGAATAAGACATAGACTAAGACATAGACTAAGACATAGACTAAGACATAGACTAAGACATAGGCTAAGACATAGACCAAGACATAGAATAAGACATAGAATAAGACATAGACTAAGACATAGATTAAGACATAGACTAAGACATAGAGTAAGACATAGACTAAGACATAGACTAACACATAGACTAAGACATAGACTAAGACATAGACTAAGACATAGACTAAGACATAGACTAAGACATAGACTAAGACATAGACTAAGACATAGACTAAGACATAGACTAAGACATAGACTAAGACATAGACTAAGACATAGACTAAGACATAGACTAAGACATAGACTAAGACATAGACTAAGACATAGACTAAGACATAGAGTAAGACATAGACTAAGACATAGACTAACACATAGGCTAAGACATAGACCAAGACATAGAATAAGACATAGAATAAGACATAGACTAAGACATAGATTAAGACATAGACTAAGACATAGACTAAGACATAGACTAAGACATAGACTAAGACATAGACTAAGACATAGACTAAGACATAGAGTAAGACATAGACTAAGACATAGGCTAACACATAGGCTAAGACATAGACCAAGACATAGACTAAGACATAGACTAAGACATAGACTAAGACATAGACTAAGACATAGACTAAGACATAGACTAAGACATAGACTAAGACATAGACTAAGACATAGACTAAGACATAGACTAAGACATAGACTAAGACATAGACTAAGACATAGACTAAGACATAGACTAAGATATAGACTAAAGCATAGACTAAGACATAGACGTAGACTAAAACCAAAATATACACTAATGTAGGGTTTATATAACTCAAGCGGCTGACGATTGAGTGAAATTTACATGTATTTTATTTTTGTTACAATAACAAAATACATGTAAATTTCACTCAATCGTCAGCCGCTTGAGTTATATAAACCCACATATGACATTGACGCAGTCAAATTTTAATGATTTCATTGTGAGACAGAATAAAAGGACTTTATAATCGTTCTTTCATTGTAAATATTTTTAGAAATGAAAATAAAAAATCATCAAAGCATTTTGTTAATTTCTTTTACAAATATCAAGTGGCAAAACATTTAAATGCGTCAAAATGCTTTTGTTGTTCTTAACATCTCCAAGGTTTTATTACAGGACTCTAATCCTCCTTAGCATCCAAACAACGTCAGACTGCCAGTGTTGTCAAGGTAAACCATTTTTAATATATTTTTATATTTATAATATTTATGGTAATACAACAAAAACACAAAGAAAATGAAACTAAAGTTTTTGTTTTAGAAAAACATTTAACTTAAATTCATCAGAGCGTATTTGTAATTTTTGTTTGAAACAAATTTTATATTTTTAGATGAATAATTTTGAAACGACTACAAAAACAATTCTTTTGACTCATATTTCTCTGGTTGTATTTTATAGGTCTCTAGAGTTTGACATTAAGAAAAAAAATATAAAGAATGATAAGTACTTTCCTTGAGTAAATAAAAAAAAATCAAAATTTGTATTTTACAGCAAAGTATTTAAATTTTCATTTATGTTTGAGAAGAAATTCTGAGTTAAGACTGGCTGAGTCCTTACAAATGCCTTAGCCTTGAGGTAGGTCTGTCTTTTCTCTAAGGCCAGCTTTTCTTAGTAGAAGAAAATTTTAGAGTTTTATTGTTTGAAGACAGAAGATGCAGGTGTTTAGCTGTGAGTCTGTCCATTCGTCTGTATATCCTTTGGTTGTATTTATGTTTTAGTCTGTAATTGTTGTTATTTATGTTCATGTTAAGTCAAATGAAAATTTGCATTTTAGAATTTAAACGCCCTCAAAGAAAATATTCTTGTACAAATTATGCCAATTCATTACCTTGACTCTCTTGACTCTAAGCACTTGGGGCTGCAAGGATATGTTAAGTATTAAAGATTTTTAACTCAAGGTTTGAATTTGAAAATTTTGTAAATTTTATTATATTTAAAACAAGCAGTAACAGCTGTTAAAACAAATTTATTTGCTTTTTTGGCAAGAAAAATTAAACAAATAAATTAGCCAATTCTTGGGTAGACTGAGAATTGGCATAAAAAGAACTGATGGATTTTTATAGTAATACATCTTCTTTCCTCTGTTCTTCTATTAGAATATCTAAATACTATTATTGACAAAGTTTTAAACCTAATGACTAATTTATATTACCCTTATCATCTTTGTTATAGAGTCTTAAGATTATATTAGCAGCCAATAAAAATTTATCTAAATAAAATCTTTTAAGCCTTAACAAATTTTAAAACAAATCTCTTGACATCCTTTATTGGCATTAAAATGATATTATGTCATTTTTCAAATAAATCCTCAAACATTTTCCATTGACAAACAATATCTAGATACAAAGACAAACTTCATTTGCCTTCACAAAACCCCTAAATCCTTTAAATATTTAATAGCTAATAACATAGACTTGGCTAAACAATGGCCTTAGAAGACATATGATAATTTAAAATAACATAAGTATTTTATCATAAATACAAACAATACGAAAATTAATACAAATATCACACAAAAATCAAATATTAAAGATATTCGCATTAGGGGTATTCCTTAGGCGGAGTTGCTTGCTTAGAATATAAGTAAAGTGGCTAAAGTGTTTAGTAGAAATGTCAATTATCCCAGATTTAAACCATTAAATAGAAGATTTTAGCGAAACCCATAACATTTTGCTTTTTATTTAATAAAAAGTTTGAAATTTGATTATCTGACGCTTTTGTTGTTTGTTATCGAATAAATCAAAAATATGCAAATATATGCACATATTTTATATATTGTTTTAAAGCGTAGACTTAAATCTTTTATATGAGATAAGTTTCTAAAATATATTTTAAACACTACTATATTAATAATGTAACGTTGCGAAAAAATATATTTTCTATTTTTGTAAAATAAATATTAAGCGACAAGCTTATTATAAGTTTTATGCAAAATATGCAAAAATAAGCACAAAATTTATATACTGTCTTAAAGCGTAGACTTAAACCTTTGATTTGCTATGAAGTTTTTAGAAATACACTGAACAATTTTGCCATAGGAAATATTTGAAATCTGATAATTAAGTTTTCTTACACTCTTTTGCAATTATTTGTATATTTAGTTCATTTGTGACATTAGATCTTTTATAAAAGTCAGGATCAAATCAAAACCAATTTTCTCGAAATTTAATAATACCTATTATGCAAAACTTCATCATAAATCATGAATACCCCTACTATATTTATGCATGCAGATACAAATATTTACTTAATGCTTCGAATACTAAATTTATTACTTCTACATTTTCTATGATAAAGGCATCATTTACATTTCTATATGCTTAAATTAAAGCTATTGTTATTTAATATAACCCAACAGTTTCAAGTGAAAAGATATCTCAAAAATTACTACAAAAAAAAACTAGAAATTTCGGCAAATAGTTTTTGGCCAAGATGTGTGTTTTAAATAACCATAACCCTGAGCCCTTGAGTCCTCATTTGATTGTCTATCTCCATTTTTCTTAACACTTATTAGTTTCGGAGACTTGATTTCAGTGGCTTGATTTTTTGAACAGCTGGGCATATGCTACTCGTCCTTTTCGCATGATGCAAAACTAATAAGACAAATCAATTTATTAATATTATACAGATTTCATACTACATTTCCATAAATAGATCGTGTTTTGTATATCTAAGATGGGCATGTGTGTATGTGTGTGTTCGATGTGGGGACTGAAAAAGAAATTTCATATACATAAAATAAATGTATTAATGTATGCGAATTCAAGGATGTGTTTAAGCATGTGTATTGGAACGTGTTGTATTATACATGCCATACAATTTAAACACACACACACTTTCAATCATATAAAACCCAACAAATTGATTAGGTTTGCAAAACTAGATTCCCTGCGAACAATTTGACCAAATACTATTTTCTTCTATAAGAAGGTAACAAAGAATTTGCTGAAATTCCTGGTTAATAATAATATCTTAGTACATAACATATTTTGTGTAATTAAAGCCAAATTGTTGAGTGGTTTATATTTTTCTTTAGCTTTTCGTCAGATGATTTCAAATTATTGAAGCTTTACTTAATATGCTCGAAGTATTGCATGTTCATTCCTGCATGTGCGTGATTTTATTAAAGAAACTACTAATGTTCCGTAATATGTGCGAGATTAAAGGTTTGTATTAGGGTGATTCAAAATTTGTAAAAAAAATATTTTCTTAAAAATATATGATTTGAAAACTTTCCTATTTTCCAAGAAAAGTTTTAATTTATTTCTAAGATCTAATGAATTTCTAGATAAAATGAAAAAATGTAAAAAAATATTTTTTGGATTTCAATAGAATAGGCTGGTGTCTATTGTATTGTGTTGTGCTTCTTATATATACATACATATGTACATATTTATATTTTATTTCCTTACAAGAAAAAATATTTACTTTTCATACAAAAACGGAAACTTTTAGCAGAAATATATAGATTTATTCAAATTTTTTACGTGTTTGCTGAAATGCAAAGTTTTGAAATAATGTTTTAAATTTACACAAAAAGTTGTTTTATTTAAATGGGCTATCGTCCATATATTCATCTAAGCCTTAAGCTTAGCATATGTCTTAGTCTTATCATGCCATTTTATTATTGGTATGAGTACAGGTACTAGTTTTAGAATCAGTATTAGCATCAGTTCTAGTACCAGTTGTAATTAATATCGATATTAATGTCACAATTAGTATCAGATTTAGTATTTGGTTTAGTATCAGTATTACTATTAGTACAAGTATCAGCATTAGTATTAGTATCAGTATAAGTATTAGTATCATTATTAAAATCAGTATTAGTATCAGTATTAGTATCAGTATCAGCATTAGTGTCAGTATTAAAATCAATATTAGTATTAGTAACAGTATTAAAATCAGTATTAGTATCAGTATAATTATCAGTATTAGTTTCTGTGTTGGTATCGGTATTTGTATTAAAATCTGTATTAGTATCAGCATAAGTATTGGTATCAGTATTAAAATCAGTATTTGTATCAGTATCAGTATTTGTACAAGTAATAATTATCAGTATTAGTATCAGCATTAGTATCAATATTAAAATCAGTTTTAGTATCAGTACTGATATCAGTATTGGTATCAGTATTACTATCAGTATTAGTATCATCAAAAGTATCAGTATTGGTGTTAGTATCAGTATTATTATCAGTATTAAAATCAATGTTAGTATCAGTATCAGAGAATTCATTCATTTTAGAGTATAAGTGATTCTCTGATCAGTATTGGTATCTGTATTAGCATCAGTATTAGTATCAGTATTAGTATCAATATTAGTATCCGCATTAGTATCAGTATTAAAATCAGTATTAGTATCAGCACTGGTATCAGTATGAGTATAAGTATTAGTATCAGAATTAAAATCAGTATAAGTATCAGTATTGGTGTCAGTATTATTATGAGTATTAAAATCAGTATTAGTATCATTGTTTGTATCAGTATTAGTATTAGCATCAGCATTAATATCAGTACCAAAATCAGTATTAGTGTCAGTACTGGTATCAGTATTAATATCAGCATTAGTATCAGTAATCAAATCAGTATTAGTATCAATGCTGGTATCAGAATTAGTATCAGTATTAGTACCAGTATTAGTATCAGTATTAGTATCAGTATTAGTATCAGTATTATTATGAGTATTAAAATCAGTATTAGTATCAGTATTGGTATTAGTGTCAGTATTAGTATCAGTATGAAAATCTGTATTAGTATCAGTATTAGTATCAGTATTAAAATTTGTATTAGTATCAGTATTGGTATCAGTATCAGTATTAGTATCGGCATTAGTATCAGTATTAGTATCAGTATCAAAATCAGCATTAGTATCAGTACTGGTATCAGTATTAGTATCAGTACTGGTATCAGTATTAGTATCAGTATTAGTATCAGTATTAGTATCAGTATTAGTATCAGTATTAAAATCAGTATAAGTATCAGTATTGGTATCAGTAATAGTATCAGTATTATAATCATCATTATCAGTATTGGTATTAGTATCATTATTATTATCAGCATTAAAATCAGTATTAGTATCAGTATTGGAATCAGAATTAGTATCAGTATTAGCATTAGTATTAAAATCAGTATTAATATCAGTATTAATACTGATTCTATCAGTATAAATATCAGTATTAAAACCCGTATTAGTATCAGTATTAATACTGATACTATCAGTATAAATATCAGTATTAAAAACAGGATTAGTGTCTGTTTTAGTATTAGTACTAAAATCAATATTAGTATCATTATTAGCATCAGTATTGCTATCAGTATTAATATCAGTATTAGGTCTCGAATCAGTATTTATCTAAGAATCTGTCTTAGTTTTTGTATTAGTCTCAACTTATCAATTAGTATTAATTAGTTCAATATGATACTAAGTTTTTTTTAAATTGTTTTTCCTATATTTCTCTTAATGTATGAAAATGGTTGTTTTTCCAAATGTTGCTCTTATTGGCGTTACTTGAATCCTCCAACCCCCTTTCCAAATCCTTTTAGCATTTTGGTTTTAATGAAATGAGCACCAAACATACAAATGGGGACGTAAAACTACTTTACTGGTATTACATTTAGGAATTGTTCATAACGCATGATTTAATGATAATCCAATTTGTACTAATGCGGTCAATGGTTACTAATTGTAAAGCAACAGACATCCATTCTCACACACAGACTCTGTGCCACGAACACACACAATTTGCCCTGAAACTGTCAATATGTAAAAAAAAATTAAATGCAACTTAAAAACAATATCTTTTAACCCAAAAATGTTATTTTTAGTTCAATTTTTTGCATGAAGTTGTTGGAGCCTTTCTATTAGATATTCTCTTTCGTTGAGCTTCAAATTATAACAAAACCATAAACCGGTTCTAAATTCAGCCTAAAAACTCAATTGTTAAATTGCAATAAAATACATGGAAATGATATGGCAACAAAAACATTAAAACAAACGCCTAAAATCATGCATCAATATACTCAAACATGTCTATTTATGCAGATTCATCTCTATATTCTATTTAGGCTCAAGCCATAACAGCTGCTATATTTGTGTGCGTGTGAGTGAGAGTATAGAACTAAAGTAAATTTCCGCTTTTTGGTATTTTTGTGTTTTTTTGTTTCACATTGAAAGTTGTGCAAATTGTGTAGAACAAAAATAAAACCACAATGATGCGATTTGTAATTAACCAAACGTAAAAGCGGTAAAACTGTTTACAAATGAGTGGAATGTTTAAATGCCTCATCATCATTATTGTAGTCCTGTATTCACATAAATTTTTTTTACAAAACATATTCTAAACAAACATATTTTCCCTCTTATTTCAGTTTTAAGGCCAACTTATGTCTAGGGTTAATTACTTTTATAGGTTACACTTAATAAGTATTTAAAAAAAAAAAGCCCAAAATACTGCAATTACAAAAATTCGGCAACCCCTATTTTCCAACCTTTTATAACTGAAAACTTTAACTATTTAACACTTTACTTTTCAAACATTATTGTTTGCACTTTATTTAAGGTTTCGCCTCGTTTACCTTCTATTTTATCTCGAATTTCTCTCGTTTTTTTCTAATTTGGCCTCCAATTAATTTTCTTTTTTGGTAACTTTATGCTGCGAATGTCCTTGCTGAAGTCTTAAATATATGGCGGTGGCTGGCTAACTTCGTTACCAAAACACAAATTTAGAATTGCATAGCCAAAATTTAAAGCATTTAAAATTCGCATACTCACACTTAAACATTCCACAAATACATAAAAGCTTATACCGGTGCAATTTACACCTGCTGTTGCCGCTACAAGAACAAATGATTACATACATTAATGTATACATAACTACATATAAACACACATATACACACACAATTCTATACAGTTACTAGCAATTTACAATGAAGAAGAATTTTTTTTACTAAGAACTTACATAGCAACGCACAGTGGGGAAAAGTAATATTAGTATTGGTATTAGTATTAGTTCAAATTTATACGATGGTATTTATTAAAATAAGTTACTTTTTATTATGTTTTAAAATCTTGCTTAGCCCCACTGTGCACAGTAATAGTGTTATAACCTTGTTTCATGAATTATGTTGCAAGTTTAAGCTTCATTATACCCTTCACCACCATAAGTGGAAAGGGTATTATAAGTTTGTGCTGATGTATGTAACGCATAAAAATATTTGTCTTAGACCCATCTTTTAGTATACCAATAGGCTTAGAATCACTTTCTGAGTCGATTTAGCGATGTCCGTCCATCTGTCCGTCCGTCTGGCTGGCTGGCTGGATCCCCATGTAAACCTTGTAATCAAACTACAGGTCGCAATTCTAAAGATAATTTGATGAAATTTGGCACAGATCATTTTTTTGATAATGGGACCATGGCTATTGAAATTCGTCAAAATCGGTCCATTATTTATGGTACCTCCCCTAGGTCCCACTTCCCGGAATTGATATATTGGCCACAAAAATCAATATTTTTCATGAAATTTTAAACAAATTTAAAACCTAAATTACTGTACCAAATTTCGTTGAAATCGGTCCACATTTGACCATAGCTCCCATACAAACTCTTTTCTCAAAACGCACTAAATGAGACAAAATTCACTAAAACGCTCCTAAATCCGAAGACAATGAGAATTTTAAGTTTATTTTTTGCATACATAATTTTTGTATAACTGTAATCAATTTACCAAATTTCGGGATAATCGGTCCACATTTGACCCTAGCTCTCATATAAGTCCAAATGACGGAAACAGCTTAAATGTATAAGTTTTGAGAAAATGTTTGTATGATGGCAAAATTTAGCAAATATTTGTCTTTATACAGGAAAAATAACACCTTTGACATTAGTGGTGAAGGGTATCGTATGGTCGGGCTTGACCGACTATAGAACTTTCTTACTTGTTTTTTTTTTTTTAAGTCTACATGCCGCTCATTAATTTACGCTCATTTTTCTTGTAATTATGGACAAAAGTAGTTGTTGTTTCTGTAAAGGCAGTTGTGTAATGTATATAAATGTAGTATATTTATATGAATGTAATGTATTTGTAAGTAATGTATATGTATGTTATGTATTTGTGTGTAAACAATTATTAATAGAGGTAAAATTCATAAGGTCAGCAAATTAAATGTTAATTATTATGTATGAGATTTATTTAAAAGGAAAGGTTTAGAGGTAAATGGCAACAATTATACAAGATCAAAATAATTAAAATTATTTTTCATTTAAAAGCTTTAAAATATATATACAAAATTTGAATTTCAATTTCCGTTTTCTTTCTTATTTTATTTATATTTAATAATTTCCTTAAATACTTTAGTTTCCTTAAACAAAACAATTTTGTATGAGGAAAAAAAGTTGTTGATAAAAATGTCTTAAAACTTTTATTCTTTATATATTTTGATTGTATTATTTACATATTTTTCTTAACACCATCATAATAATTCAGAAAATTTTCCTGAAACGTCTAAGACTCTCGTACAAAACTATGTTTTACACAAGAAGTAGTTATTCTTGATTCATTTCTTTTTTTATAATCAACAATTGCCGGATTTCTTGAGAATCAACTTCTGCATCATCCTCATCATCATCAGCATAAGGAGACGTAGAAGGAGCATCCAAATGATGATGATGATGAACAACTTCAAGAGCATTTGCAGTTGGAAGAAGAAAAAAACAGGAAAAACTATATCAAAATAACTAAGAAAACAACTCAACAACTTGGCCGGGGGTTATTTGGGGATTTCAAGCATTTACTCGTCTTTATGGGATTAAAACACACAAAAATAACAAAAATGAACAAAAAAAGATCCAAATAACTAAAAAAAAATAAATAGTTAAAGCAATAAAATGAAAACTTCAATGTTGGAATGAATGAGTGAAGAAGGAAAAACTATTGCTACTGAAACTATTTTCCTTTTCTACTGAAAAATTCATAAAATCCTTGGATTTTGTAGCAAATAATGTTAAGTAAAGAGTTTGAGTTTGTGCGACTGTTTGTTGTCTTCTTCCTCTAGACAAAATATTATAATTTAAATTATGAAAAATAACATCGAGGCCAAAAGCTTGTACATATTTATTTATTCTTATTCTACTAAGATTGTAAAAGTAGTCACTTACTTTGTAGTTAAGTCTCAAATCTAATTCTAACAGTCATAGAAAAATCATTTGGCATTAAAATAAACTTGTTAGGGAAAAAATAAGCAAAACTAAAACAAAAAAAGACAAGTAACTAAGAAAATGTTAATAGAATTATATAAAATTATTTATATAAAAATATTTTTTAATAATGACTCTGTTAAAGCATAAAATAAAATAACTCACAAACATTTTCCAAATCCTAAAACTTATGCTTTAAAAATGTTCATTTTAAATTTCTTTATTTTTTTCATTTTTTTACAGAGAATATTACATTTTTCTACAAAAATCCTTTTATTTTTCTTATCTAATTTCGCAAAATCCCTTTTAACTTAAACATTTGTTAACTACTTAAGCTAGAAAGCCTAAATGTATACAATGAGTATGATAACTACTAACACCTAAATGTATGCATTATAATATTAAATTATATCTGCAAGTGTACTTATCTTTGTGGCAGAAACACACACATCCACTTACCTGATTTATTAGTGGATATAAGTGCAATTGCATCTTGAGGGGGGGAAATACGTGGAGTAAGATCAAGATGAGTATAGCTTTAATTATATCAACTGAGTTCTAGTGAAGTTTACAAAAGTATAATTAGATTTTAGAAAATTTATATGATGTAAACTTTGGTTTAGTAAAGTTTGCAGTCTAAGCACAACCCATAATCTATAGTTTAGGAAGTCTTTAGTCTAGACACAGTCTGTGTAAAACAAAGAAATGTCTTGTTCTAAACAAGGATTATATTCTATAGTCAAGGCTTATACCATAGCCTAAACACATTCCATTAGATAATTTACTCTATACACATCAATAGTCTATCAGAGTCTATAGCCTGGACACATAATGTAGTGCAGATACAAACCAACCTAAAACTGAATACAAGTCTAGACATAAATCACAATCACTACAAAACCAGACATTACCCTAGATACATAATAAGATACATAATAAGAATAAGACTATAATCAAGACATAAATTATAGTTAAGACACAAATTATAGACTCAGAATATAGTCTAGACACAGACTATAGACTAGACCCAGACTAAAGTCTTGAAACAGGCTTTGGTCTGTCAAGACACAAAATAAAGTCGAGACACATATTATGGTCTAGATACATACAATAGTCTAGACACTGACTGTAATCAAGACACAAACAATAGTCTAGCAACATATTTAAGTCTAGACACAGACTAAAGTGGAGACATATATTATACTCCACACACAGACTATAGTCAACATACAGATCCTAGTTTCTATAAAGACTATCGTATAAATATATATACTATATCCGAGATAGCCTACTCACACTTCATAGGTGTTTAATACAGGCTAAAATCAGACTTTAGATATTAGCCTATGTCTGCTCTATTCTTTGCAGACTTATGTCTAGGCAAATTTTATAGCCTGGATATACATAGATCATAGTTCAGACAGATAATATAGTGCAGATACAAACTATAGGGATAACTTAATGAATAGTAGTATAGACACAAACCAGACTTTAGCCTAGACACAACCGCCAGCAAATGCAGAATAAAGACACGATAGTCTAGACAAAGATTGTAGTCCAGAATGTATTAAAGATACAAATCATAGTGACTACCAATCTAAAATGAGTAATAGTCTAGATACAAAACGCAGTAACTGCGAATCCGGAATTTGGCCTTTACATAGAATTAAACCTTGAAATATTCTATCGCAATAGTACAGCAAAATAATAATAATACATACCATTATGACTACCAATCCAAAACTGAGTAATAGTTTAGACACAAAACTTTGTCACTACTAATCCAGACTTTAGCCTAGACACATAAGTATATGTATAGACTTATGTCTAAGCAAATTTTATTTTTATTTATTAGACACATAATATTGTGCAAATACAAACTATAGTGACTACTAAATGAATAATAGTATAGACATAAATCACAGCCACCACGAATGCAGACTTAAGCCTGGACACAAAATAAAACCTAGACACAATCTAACGCAAATGTTAATATACATAATAAGACTAGACAAACTCTATAGTCTAGACATATATTGTAGTCCAGATGCATAATGTAGCTATAACACAAACCACTGTCAAAGCTAATTAACAAAGAAACAATAGTCTAGACACATTTTAAATAACTAGTATATTCTAATTATTTAAGTTTCCATTTAAAACCTTAATACGTAAACTAAACATCAACCAAAATAATATTTCACAAACAACATTATTATATTTTTATAATTTAAATAATAAATATTGTTTTACTTTTCCATATCACATTTCCATTTTCCTCTAAAACTAAAAACTCTGATTCACTTACGAAACGGATGTTCAGAGACAATTCGAAAAAATAAGACAAAACAAACAAAAAAAAACAATATCTTCCTGTGGAAAATAATAAAAATATTTATTCTCTAGATTCATAAGTATATAAAGTTGTTTTTGAGAACCTAAGGATTCATATATTTTTTAATCTAAATAGTTTTTGCTTCTTTACTACAACTTCCTGTAGGAAATATATGAGTTAAAAGCATATTTACTTAAAGAGTAATATAAGACAAAAAATCACATTTTAAGTTTTGCTAAAGAAATTTAGATAACTCAAGTGATTTAAATTATTATATGATAAATACAAATTTTTTGTAGTTCTATTATTTTTGATCTTAAATTTTGAGTTATCCTCATATTCATGTTGGTGAGGTAGATTTAATTTATAAAACCATGAGCTCAAGTAGCAGTAATAATAAGTATAAACAGTAATAGCCTAAAAAACACAACGCTAAAGAAATTTCCACTTTCAACTAAAACAAACTAAGCTTGTGATTTTTTCCCCTCCCGTAAGTTCTCAACTCTAGTTATACGAGTAACTCTGAAAACCAAACAACCTCAATGGGGCTTTAGCTTCACTTAATCTATATGCAAATTAGTAGAAATTACATATGGGAACTGCACTTCCGTTATATATACTTTGTTGCGGCGGATGTGGTTAACCAGCATGAACACTCACTCATACCCTCACACACACATAAACACACTTACTTACTAGCGCGCACACCAAACAAAAACTTCAAGCATAGACAAACTCATGTTTGATCCTGCCGTCTCTCATACTCATACACTGGCTCTTACTAACAGCTCAATATTTAACCAAACAACAGACGACAAGACAACGAGACATTACTTGGATTTTTGTAACAATAACAAAAAATCTTAACAAGGTTCTTTCAAATTAAAACCTAAAACCGGAGGAAAATAAATATAAAAAACTAAGAGCTAAAATTATTCATCTTGGTTAATAATGACGCTTTAGGACAATCAGGAAATTTGTCAAAAGAAGAGACAGAGAAAAATATTTATGTTAGATAAATTTAAAAATTCCTAGGGGTGACCTACAGTAGTTTTATACTGAAAATATAGTCTAGACACAAGCTATAGTTTAGCCACAGGCTTAAGTCAAGGCAAAGGCCATGACCTATATACTACTTATCTATAAAAATAGTTAAGACACCTAGTTTCTAAGATTATGGTATGGACAAAGCCTATTTTCTAGACACAAATTTAAGTCTAGACACAAAATATAGTATGGACTCTGGCTATAATTTCAACATAATCTTACATCAGACGTAGACATCAATCTAGCTTGTGAATGTACTATGGCTAAGAAATAGACTATAGTCAAGACACATATTATATTAAAGACACAAACTACAGTCTTACAGTCTAGACATAGATTTAGTCTAGACAACAATTATAGTTAAGTCGCAGACTATATTCAAGACACATATTATAGTCTAGACAACGACTATGGTCTAGATACATTATATAGTCTAGAAACAGACTATAGTCTAGACACATACTACAGTCTAGACACATACTATAGTCTAGTTCCACAGTTAAGACACGGACTATAGTCAAGACATAGACTATATTCAAGACACATATTATTGTCTAGAAATAGACTATAGTCTATTATATATATTATAGTCTAGACACAAACTAAAGTCTAGACACAGACAATATTCAAGACAGACATTTTAGTCTAGATAGACTATAGTCTAGATACAAACTACAGTCTATAGTCAAGAAACAAATTATAGTCAAGACACAGATTATAGTCAACACACAAACTAAAGTCCATATGTAGACTAAAGTCAACACACATATTATAACCTAGAAACGGACTATAGTCTGGACACATATTATAATCACATAATATAGTCTAGACACAAACTAAGGTCTGGACACAGACTATATTCAAGACACATATTTAAGTCTAGACACATACCATAGTCTAGATACAAACAATTGTCAAGACACAGATTTTAGTCTAGACACAAATTTTAGTCCAGATGCAGACTGTACTCAAGACACAGGCTATAGTCAAGACACAGAATATATTCAAGACACATATTATGTTCTAGACACAGACTATACTAGATACATATAGTCAAGACACAGATTATAGTCAAATTGACACAAATTGTAGTCTAGAAACAGACTATAGTCTAGCACATACTATAATCTAGATAACAACTGTAGTTAAGACACAGAATAAAGTCAACCACAGACTATATTCAAGTCTAGACACATATAGTCACATATTATAGTCTAGACATATATTCAAACTATTGCTAGGACACAGATTATAGTCAAGACATAGATTATAATCTATACATAGAGTTTAGTCAAAATACAGAATAAAGTCTAGACACAGACTTTTGGGTGGATACTGAAAACAGTCTAGACTCAGACTATGTCCAAGTCACTACTTTTATCCAGACAAAGTCTTTAGTTTAGATAAAGACGTTGATCTATATTATAGTCTAGACACAGACCCTAGTGCCAGTAAAAACTATTGTATAGTCACAACCTACCCACACTTTACGGGTACTTAATATAGACTAAACTCAGAGTTTAGTCTTTACAGTTGCCCAGTAGATACTACTGCTATTTTTTGGACACAGTTTATAGCTTAGACATAGCTATCGGCCTTGAACCAGTCTGTAGCCTTAATACTTTCTGTACTTCTCTCTCTTATTATAGTTTAAATTGAACTTAGATCCAGGTTATAGTTTTGACCAAATAAAAGTCTAGCCACATGTAATAGTAAATCTAAGGCCTTTAATATCTGTAACTTTCTCCTCCCTACACCATAACTTTGGCTACAAATAAAATGAGAAATTCATACTTAAACTTAATACTACAATTTTTTTCCCCAGTTTCCTTTTGTTTTGTTAAAAAGTACTTCATTTGTTACACAACAACAACAAGAACCTCAATGACAACAAAATTATAAGTTGCTCCTATTCTTTATGCTTCATTTTGATGCAAACTACAACAGCCTGTGAGTTATGCTTTACTTTATTTAACTTATTTACAGTTTGTTGTTTCGTGCTACATTTACAGCTCAAGTTGCTATTTTCGTTTGTACTTCTCGTTTGTTTTTCCTCATTCTGTTTTGTCACAAATTTAACATTATTTTTAGTTACTTACAGTAGCAACAACTACAACAACAAAACGAACTCTAGGCTGACAAAAGTCTCGACGCATAATAGTGTAAATGTAATCGCCGGGGAACCATAAACTACAACAACGTCAACGTTGTCGTCATTTTGCATTAGCAGAGAAAAAGTTTTCTTTTCTTCTTTATTTATTTATTCCTTTTTTTAGTTTTTTTGTTACTCCTACAAACTCTTGATATATGTTGTCGTCATTTAATGCCATCATACACTCTCTCAACTTAGTTAAACTTATTTGGAAGACAGCAGCAGTCCTCGCTCCAGCTACAACATCACAGCAAAGTAACTGAACGAGGACTTCCTTGTCTTTTTTTTTTTTTTTGAATACGCATGCAAATAGGAAAAGCTGGAAGGAGTGTTAGGGTGTGACTTGTGTCGAGTTCAAGATTGTTGATGTGTTTGTTAAAAAGTAAGAGAATTTTTGTAGTAAACAAATGTAGTTGACAGCTGATGGTTAAATTTAATTTTCATCCTCAGTGACATTTGCTGTTATTTTTTAAAAAATTTAAATATTTTTGTAAAAAAAAATTCAAGATAACAAAATTGTTTTAGTTTTTCGAAGGGAAGAAAAAAAGTTTACTTAAATTCTAAGAAATTGTTAGTCTAGACACAAATTATAGTCAAGACACAAATAGTGATGTAGTAAACAATTATACATAAGACTATAGTCTAGTTTAAGACTTTAGTCTAAATGTAGTCATTAGTCTAGATATAGAGTATGGTTTAGAAATAGACTATCGTTTAGGTATTAGTCTAAATATTGAAATTAGTGTAGATTTAGAGTATGGTTTAAAAATAAACTATCGCTTACACATAAACTTTTTAATGTCTAGCCAAAGACTGTATTCATAATAAAACCATATTATCAAGAAACATCTTATAGTCGGGACACGTATTATAGCCTAGATTTAGGCTGCATGCAGTGTAGCCACTAACTATAATCTATATATATATATATATATCTGAACTATAGTAGCAATATAGTCAAGACAAGTTTTAAAGTCAAATCACACATTTTAGTCGAGGCACGTACTTTAGTCTAGCAGCGGACTATAAGGTCTTGAAACGTTTAACGGGCTAGGTACATACTATATTTTCGAATATCGTCTACTTGTAGACTTAAGCATATACACAAACTATATTTTAAGCAGCGGCAATAGTCTAAGCGCTTACTTAGTATATCCCATACTAACTAATAGGAAGCCAAAAATACGAGACATCATCTTGGCCTATTAATATTATAAAATTTATTTGGAGAATACAGTCTTTGTATAGAGTTCAGTTCTTATACAAACTTTACTATAGATACAAAATTTAGTGTAGACATAAGCTATAGTCCAGGCACTGACTTTAATATAGACTAGACTTAAGTCTGAAAAAAAATCAGGCAAAAGTCTAGATGTAGATATTTTTCTAGGCACAAACTTTAGTCTTAATAAAGACTTTAGTCGACATACACCCTTTAGTTAAGTTAAACCCTAAAGTATAAACACATAATTAAGACTAGATATAGGCTTTAGTTTCGAATCAATCTCTAATTTAGTGACAGACATTAATGTACACATAGACTTTAGTTTGGATACAGATTTTAATCTAGACACAGAATTAAATTTACTTACTATTTTAGCTACAGATTTTAATCTGTGTATAAAGAATTTAGTTAAAATATAAACTTTAGTCTAGACTTTAATCTAGACACATAGACAATAGTCTAGACACAGACTTTAATGCAGACATCAACTTTAACTTAGACAGAGACTTTAGTACAGTACAAAGACTTCTAGAGTGTATCTAGAGTTTAGTCTAGATACAGGAATTTATCTAGACCAGACTTTAGTCTAGGCATAGACTTTAGTTAAGACACAGAAATTAGTCCAGATATAGACTTTAATCTAGATAAAGTCTTAACACATACTTTAGTCGAGCCACAGACTACAGTCTAGATACAAACTATAGTCAAGACACAGACTATAGTCTAGACACAGACTATAGTCAAGACACATATTATAGTCCAGATACAGAGCTCAGTCTAGATACAGAATATAGTCTTGACGTAGACTATATTCCAGAAACAGACTATAGTCAAGACACAGACTATAGGCCAGATACAGAGCTCAGTCTAGATACAGAATATAGTCTAGATACAGACTATAGTGTAGACACAGACTTTACTCTAGACACAGACTATAGTATAGACACAGAATGTATTCTAGACACACACTTTAGTCTAGACACGGACAATAGTGTAGACTCAGACTATAGTTAAGACATTGACTTTCGTCCAGACAAAGACTTTAGTCTAGGTACCGACGATAATCTAGACACATATTATATATATAATGTATACTATAATCTAGATATAGGCCTTAATCTGGGCACAAACATTAGTCTAGTGACAAACTAGACTATAGACTAGGTTCAGTTAAAATTCAGTCTTTAAGTCAATTGTTTATAAAAAAAATATATATATATATATAAATTCCCTCATAAATTATTTGCTTTATCTGGAAAATTATTAAAACATGTTTGAGGTTTTTATTATTGTAGACACAAGTAATTTTCAATAAAATTTCAAATATTAAAACCCACACACACATAAACAAAATTATCTGCCAATAAAAAAGTGTGAGAGTGTGTGTGTGCAAATAGAAATGTGATAATGTTGTGGTAGTAAAAGTTATTAGTGATCATAACCATTTACTACAAACAATTGTCATTTATACCGGCAGTATCATCTGATATCAACATAAATGGTTGTCATGGTTCTCATTATGCTGAAGCCACTCGTTCGTATGCCACTAAATGTTGAAATCCCTGTATAGAAATTATATGAAGGTAAACTATATTCTATATTATCTATTTATATTTTATTTTAAGGTTTTTGTTAAACAAAAAAAATGATGTTATTAAAAGCATAAATTTGATTTTATGAACATTCGTGTGTTACCTCTACTTTAATATGGGATTATTACTTTTACTGGCAAGTCCTGCATACAAGTCCTGTATGTTTTGTGTTAATGTATATGTATGAAAATGTTCCTGTGTGTGTGTATGTGCTGAAATTTGTATGTTTTTTAATATGTTTTGTGGGAATGTTAACGATTTGCAGACTATTTAAATTATTGGCTACATGTTTCTCATAAAGGGAACAACAAGTGGTAGAAAATAGCCACATGGTTACATATATCCACAATTCTTTGGTGACAGCGTTAAATGAAAGGTTGAATGATAGTTATTTTTATTGGTTAAGCAAAATTTGCATAATTTTTAATCAAAGTTTACAAATGTCATGTTTTTATACATATTTTTGCTATCTAAAAGAACAACTATAGTTAACACACAGATAACTATAGCATAACCTGTACCTAAACTAGAATCTGTGTCTGTACTATAGACAGTATCATAAATGTAATTCAGTCTGTCACATAATTGTGCGTGTGCGTATGCGTGTCTATACTATGGTTTCTGTAAGTGATTCTATAAGTCAGCTATAGTTTTTGCCTGTATATGTATCTAGGTCTTTATTTATATATGATCTTTACTTAATTGAGTATAGTCTAAAAATTAATAGAAATGCCTGATCCATGGTATGTATTTTATCAGAATCAAGACTAAATGAAGACTATAATGTATATCTTAGCTGATCTATTGAATGTGTCTGGCCTTTAGTCTATAATAATTTTTAAAAACTTTCCTCAGCAAATTCATTCTACAGGGTTGCCCAGAAAGACCGAAGTGGTGTGAATTGCTTATAACTTTTTATTTAAGAGATATTTTTTTAATTTTTTTTTTTTTTAAATACATTAAAATTGATATCCCGCAAGTGGTGGCCATATTCTGCTTCGCACAAATGTGCTCTTTCCAACACATTTTCCATTACCTTTCGCAAAACTTCCGGTGGTATGTTGTTAATTTCTTCTCGAATATTGGTTTTTAACTCCTCAATAGTCCTAGGCTTATTAACATAAACTTTTCCTTTTAAATAGCCCCAAAGAAAACAGTCTGGAGCGGTTAAATCAGGGGACCGCGGAGGCCAATTAAAATTGCTGTTATGAGAAATTATTCTTTCACCAAAGATGTCGCGTAAAAGAGTCATTGTGGCCCTCGCAGTGTGCGCTGTGGCTCCATCCTGTTGGAACCATATTTGCGGATGGTTTTCCACGGCTGGCCTTACAAAATTTTGCAACATGGCCCGATATCGATCACCATTGACGGAAATGGCGACACCTTGTTCATTTTCAAAAAAAAATGGGCCAATGATCCTTTCTGAAGAAACACCGCACCAAACGGTACACTTAACTGGGTTCAATTGTCGTTGATGAAGTACTCTCGGGTTTTCCGTAGCCCATATCCTACAGTTTTGCTTGTTAACGAACCCATTTAATTGAATTATTAAGTTATGAATAAAATTTGGATTCTCTTGTGCTTTTTGCTGGAAATAAATTGCATAGTCAAGTCGTTGCTGGTAATCTGTTGGTTTCAATTCTTGGACAAGTTGAATTTTTTATGGAAACAATCCTATGGTGTGCAAAATTCGCTGCAGCGACGTTCTTGAGAGGCCCAGTTGTGACGAACGTCTCCTGGTTGATGTTTCTGGATCCTCCCGAATACTCTCCTGTACCACTTGAATATTGTCAGCCGTGTGGACAGTTCGGTGTCTGCCGGGACCAGGAAGGTTCCTTACTGCTCCTTGTTCTCGAAAATTTGCAACCAGACGGTTTATTGTTGACTGAGAGGGTGCAACCCGTACATTAAATTGACGACGGTATGCACGCTGAGTCAACACAATGGACCGTTGATTTGAAAAGTAAATTTCAACAATTTGGGCACGTTGTTCAATTGTGTATTGCTCCATTATAAATTATCCAAGTCTTCTTTACAAAATACTGAAAAGAAAAGAAAAAAATTATAATAAAAAAGTTATAAGGAATTCACACCACTTCGGTCTTTCTGGGCCACCCTGTATGAAACACATTTGAAGAAGCACATTCATTGTTGAGAGAGTCAAAATGCAAGTCATAGTCAAATTGCAAATCATACTCAAGATGAAAGTTATTATCAAATTGCAAGTCATTGTCAAAGTGCAAGTCATTTTACATATATAAGACTTTACCCAAATGTGCAAGTCATTGTTCTCTTCTCTCATTGTTTATGTTTTTTTTTCTCTCATTATTTAGAATTCTCTCTCTCTCTCGTTGTTAAGAGAGTTAAAATGCAAGTCACTCTCATGGTGCAAGTCATTGTCAAAGTGCAAGTCATTTTCAAATGTAAATTATTTTCAAAATGCAAGTCATTGTTTTCTTCTCTCATTATTTTTAATTTTTTTCTCTAATTATTTAGATTTTTTTTTTGTGGTAAGAGAAAAAGAGAGTCAAAACGAGAGGTCAACAGAGTTGCCTTTTTTATAATTTCAAATAATATAGGTATTTTTTTTAAATGTTTAGTTCTGAAGTTTTAAAAAGAAAAAGTTTTCTACTCCATTTTTTTAATATTTTTATCAAAAATTTTTCGATAGAAAATTTTTTTTGTGAAAAATTTTTTATACAAATTTTTTTTATAGAAATTTTTTCTTTAGAAATAAATTTTTATTAAATTTTTCTATAAAAAAAATTTTCTAAAAAATTATTTTTATCAAAAATTTTTCTATAAAAAATTTTGTTTATCATAAATTTTTCTACAGAAAATTTTTTTATCAGAAATTTGTCTATAAAAATTTTTTTTATCAAAAATTATTCAATAATTTTTTTTTTTTATTTTTCTATAGAAAAATATATCTAACCAAAATTTTTCTATAGAAAAAAATTTTTTATCGTAAATGTTTCTTTTTCTATATTTTCTATAAAAAATAATTTTTATCAAAAATTTTTCTATAGTAAATTTTTGTATCAAAATTTTTTCTCTAGAAATTTTTTTTTTACCAGAAATATTTCTAAGGAAAATTTTTAAAACAGAAATTTTCTATAGAAAATTCTTTTATCCAAAATTTTTCTATAGGAATTTTTTTTTTAATTTTTTATAGAAAATTTTTCATCAAAAATTTTTCCATAGAAATTTTTTTTTCAAAATTTTTCTATAGTAAATTTTTTATCAAAGGAAAATTTTTAAAACAAAAATTTTCTATAGGAAATTCTTTTATCCAAAATTTTTCTATAAAAAATAATTTTTCTATAGGAAATTTTTTTTTTTTAATTTTTTATAGAGAATTTTTCATCAACAATTTTTTCATAGAAAAATTTTTTTTTTTTAATTCTTCTATAGTAAATTTTTTATCAAAAATTTTTCTACAGAAAATTTTTTATCAAAAATTTTTGTATAGAAATTTTTTTATAAAATTTTTTATACCAACAATTTTTTGATATAAAAATATTTCTATTGAAATTTTTTTTTAGAAAAAAATTTTTATTAAAAATTTTTTTATTGAATATTTTTTTATAATAAATTATTTAGAAAATTTTTCTGTAGAAAAATATTTCTATAGAAAATGTTTCTGTAGAAAATTTTTTATAAAAAATTTTTCTATAGAAATTTTTTTTATCAACAAATTTTGTATAGAACAATTTTTTATCAAAAATTTTTCTATAGAAATGTTTTTGATTCAAAATTTTTCTACAGAAAGTTTTTAAAATGAAAACTTTTCTATAAAACATTTTTTTATTAAAAATTTTTCAAAATTTTTTTGTCAAAAATTTTTCTATAGAAAATTTTTTTAATAAAAAAATTTTGTATAGAAATTTTTTCTATACAAAATTTTTGTAAAGAAAATTTTTTATTAAAAATTTTTCTATAGAAAATTTTTTATTAAAAATTTTTATATAGAAAATTTTTTATTAAAAATTTTTCTATAGAAAATTTTTTATTAAAAATTTTTCTATAGAAAATTTTTTATTAAAAATTTTTCTATAGAAAATTTTTATAATAAAAACTTTTCTATAGAACATTTTTTTACTCATAATTTTTCTAAAGAAAATTTTATCTCAAAATTTTTTTTTTTTATCAAAAATTGTTCAAAAAATAATTTTACTATAGAAAATGTTTTTTATCAAAAATATTTCTATAGAAAATTTTTTAGTCAAAAATTTTTTTATTTTTTAGACTATAGCCTTGACTAATGTTTAAGTACAGATTTTATACTGTGTCAAGACTATAGTCTGTGTCTAAACTATATTCTTTGTCTTAAATATGGTTTGTAACATAACTATTATCTCTGTCTAGACTTAAATGTGTGTCTGAGCTAGAAATGGAGTCTAGACTATAGCCTTGACTTATGTGTTAATATTTACTATCTACTGTGTCAAGACTATGGTTTTGTCTAGGATAAAACTCAACCAAAAACTTCATAGTATCAGTAAATAGCTATTGATTAAGAAATAATGCACATGCTATGAGTATAGTTTGCATTTGTGATTATGATGCTTTTTTCTAACAAACATTATGATAAAAAAAAGTATAAACTGCTGATGATGATTATGGTGGAATCTTTTTGATCTTAAGTGGAAAATGCTGGCAAAAGCAATAATATATGAACCAGATAGAAGCTAGTGAATGTTTTCTCCTTCCACTTATAACTTCCTTAAAAACTGTAAAAAGATTCAGGGTACTCAAGTACCAACCCACTACAGATTTTCTATCGGTTTTACATTTTCAATTTTGTTCATTTTAAATAAAAGGGAGGAGATGAAATTACTGCGGTATTAAAACCACTGCAACCATATATAAAATGATTTTTTTTTTATGTTGTTCTTCTTGAATGCAATCAGAAACAATATATGTACTAGATACTTATTTATATTATATATAAAAAAATCATAGGGGAAATAATATAAAAATAAAATACAAAACAATAAGTAGTAGAAAATATAACAAATATTTACATAAAGAGAAAATAATAGAGACACAACTAAACTAAAACTATAAAAGCAAAAAAAATACGAAATTTTAAATTTTAGGTCAGGGTCAAAAAATGTATTTTTTCACTTACTTTAAATTTTCTATAGCTTTAAGCTATTTACATACATTTGTTGGTGTATATGTGTTTTTGTCTATATGTGTGCGTAAATCTGGGTATTTTTCTATTGTTTTTTTTTCGCAGCTTAAATTTGTTACCAGATTTCGTTTTATAAGCAAAAAAAAAATTGGAAAAAAAACTACAAACACAGCGAAAAACAAATTTTCAACAATCAATGAACTTCAATTTATTTCATACAATGTGATTTGGCAAAAACGAGAAAAAAAAGCAGAAAAGTTGGTTTTGCTTTAGAGCAAATAAATACACGTGTAACTAAATGAATTCCTGACACATTGAATTTGTTATTGTGCGGTATTTTCAATTTTGTTTTTTTTTTCTCCCATTTTCTTTTGCAATTTCATTTTTATTGTTGTCTATGAAAAGTTTTTGCTTGTCACTTTTTAACCTTTCAAAAGCTTTCTTAACCGTTTCGCTCTTTTATTTTAAAATAAAAGCTAAGAGCGTAAATACTAAAAAAGCTCTCCCAAAGCTTTTGTGTAAACAGCTCAACAAAAAATCTTTATAAAACACAAGAATGTCCCAATAATACCGTTTCAAAACCTCCCCTTAGTTAACGGTTTCTAACCTTTGACATGTAAACAATTTCCCCTTTTTTTAAGGGGTGATTTGGTTCAACAAGTCTTAGTACTTTTTTTTTTAATTTCAACATCAAAAGGGTCTTTATGTCCTTATCTAAACATTTTTAGTTAATTTTATTTCCTATCCATCCATCAATATGACAAATGATTTTTTATTTTTACATATCATTTCCAAATGACCCTAAACTATTTATACGCACAATTTCATTTTATTTATATTTAAAGACAAAATTTAAATAGATTTAAAATCCATAAACAAATCTCTCTGTTATCTTTTTATACACAACAAAAGCTCTTATGACAGGGGATTTACTTTTATACTTTCATTCATAAAATACAAAAAATGGTTGATAATTTAGACTAATTGATAAGATGATTCATTTGGAAGTAGATGCTATGAAAAATGAAGGGGAATCCTAAGCATAAGTAAGCCTTGGCTAGCCTTTTGTCTTATGTGAACTGAATATAACCGAGTGTAAACTACCTTATGTTAAGTGTAAACTTACTATAGTCTAGGGTAAACTAACCAAAATCCAGTGTTAACAGACTAAAGATTAATGTAAACTAGTGTTAACAGACATGAGTCTAGTATAAACTGCCAGTAGTCTAATGTTAATAGTCTATTGACTAGTGAAAACTGGCTTAAGTTTAGTGTAAACCTCTGCCATTCTACATCCTCAAGTTATACATTACATTTGGGTCCCTTGAAAACGATGATTCAATCCAATAGGCGATTTATCAAAAAATATTTGAAGATTAGGGTAACCAACCTAAAAACATTAGAAAATCGGTCAAGCCCGACCATACGATACCCTTTACAACTAAGGTCAAAGGTGATTTTTTCCTGTATAAAGAAAAATAATTGCTAAATTTTGCCATCATACAAACGTTTTCTCAAAACTCAATTTAAGCTGTTTCCGTCTTTTAGACTTATGTGTATAAAATATTTAAATGTGGACCAATTATCTCGAAATTTGGCAAATTGATTACAGTTGTTTAATCTCATTTAATGCATTTTGGCAGAAGAGTTTGTACGGTAGCTATGGTCAAATGTGGACCGATTTCAATGAAATTTGGTGAATTTGTTTTAAATTTCATGAAAAAAATATTGATATTTGTCGCCAATATATCAATTCCGGGAAGTGGGACCTATGGGAGGTATCATATTATTTCTTCAAATTAGAATTGCGACCTGTACTTTGATTACATGAGGGTTCAGCCAGCCAGCAGTCCAGACGGACGGACTGACATCGCTAAATCGACTCAGAAAGTGATTCTAAGCCTATTGGTGGGTCTAAGACAAATATTTCTATGCGTTACATACATCATTGAACCGCCGTGGTATAGCAGGTTAGTCATCCGCCTAGCATACCAGAGGCCCAAGTTCGATCCCTGGCCAGACTCACTTGAAAAAATAAATTTTCAAAAAGCGGCGGTTCACCTCATAACTCAGCTAGCCACTGGTTATTGAGTATTAAGCTATGTAAAACTTCTCTAACTAATGCATTTGCCGTTCGGAGCCGGCGTTAAAACGTAGGTCCCTTTCAATGAGTCTAAAAATAGAATCGGATGCAGCTCATTGTCTGAGAGAAGTACCCCTTGTTCCAATTGGAATGTTGTCGGGGAATTATATATACATACATCAGCACAAACTTATAATACCTTTCCACCTATGGTGGTGAAGGGTATAATAATTTTTCTTGAGGTTTTTAGATATGCAAGTGTTACTTTCTAAAACAGCCCTACCCCAATGAATGCATAAAACCGATTGAAGAATTTTTCGATAATTTTAGAAAAACAACGTCGTATGTATAAAAATATTATGCAGCGTTGCCATTGTCTTCTTCTGTTATCCTTGACTCCCTGTGGAGCATAGGGCCTCAACCATCCTTTTATATCGAAGTCTATTGCGAGATGTAAGGCATATGTCATTTCATGAATAGTTTGCAACTCCGCATCAATTGACCTTCTCCACGTTCTAGCAGGTGCACCAATACGACGACCGCTTCCCTTTGGATTTCAACGAAGCGCTTGTCGTGCAATGTTGATATTTGGTCTTTGAAGCATGTGGCCTATCCACTGCCATTTCCGTTGACATACCTCTACAGAAGTTGGGATTATCGATGGCATTTGTGCGTTTTCAAGCTTCGCAAACGTAATACAAGATGGACTTGACATTAGAGTTGTATATTCGTAACTTAATTGTTGTTGATATTTGTCGAGATTTCCAAATAGCTCGAAGAATCCCGAATGTCAATATCATCGTTGTCACCACCTTTTATAGATACCAAACTACCAAGATAACTAAAGGTACCTACACATCCAATAACCTCGTTAACCACATTGATGTGTGTGACAGGTTTGCGCCATAGCCTCCAGGCATAATCTTTATTTTGCACATACTGATTTCCAGCCCAGCTGCCAGAGATTCAATAATGATAGCGTTAGAGTTTTCTTGACTTAAAAACGTAGTATTTTGCTCGGAATTGGAAGAAGTGTTATATCCCTGTAGTTATTGCTGTCTTTGGAATCACGATTTTTTGATATTTTGACTAGTATACCTTCATTACAGGAGGTTGGCAGAGCTTTTTCTTACCATGTTTTACGCACAAATGGGTGCCACAGTCTCGGCGATCTTTCAACATCACATAAAAGCATCTCCTCTGAGATATTGTCATTGCCCTTACTTCATGTATTGTTTGTGGATTGTCTGAAATTCCTTTTAAGATACTTTCACGGCAGGTTTTATGATGCACTTCCGTCAGTGGTTCCAATCCAATAGGATTGTTAATTGTTAACTTGAAATGTTCCATCCAAAGTAGCCATTGTACTGTTAATCGATTAGCCATAGTCGAAGTGCAAGTCACTCTCAAAGTGCCAGTCACTGTTTTCCTCTCTAATTGTTAAGAGTTTCCTCCCTCATTGTTGAGAGAGTAGAAATGCAAGTCATAGTCTAGGTGCAAATCACTCTCAAGGTGAAAGCCATTATCAAAATGCAAGTCATAGTTTAAGTGCAAGTCATTTAAATAATCTAAGTTCTTGTCAAAATGCAAGTCATTGTTTTCCTCTCTCATCGTTAAGAATTTTCTTCTCTCATTGTTGTGAGAGTCAAAATGCAAGTCATTGTTAAAGTGCAAGTCATTTTCCATATGTAACTCATTTTCAAAATGCAAGTCATTGTTTTTCTTTCTCATTGTTTATAGTTTTTGTCTCTCATTGTTTAAAATTCTCTCTCTTTCTCTTTCTCTCTCTCTCTCCCTCTAATTGTTGAGAGAGTCAAAATGCAAGTCACTCTCGAGGTGCAAGTCATTGTCAAAGTGCAAGTCATTTTTAAAACGCAAATCATATTCAAAGTGCAAGTCATTGTCAAAATGCAAGTCATTGTTTTTTTTCTTCTTTAATTTATATTTTTCTCTCTTATTGTTGAGAATTTCTTTACATTTGGTATCGGATCCTGAGTACTTGATCCTACAATAGGAATATCATTGTGATCTATTAGGGCTGCCTGAAATATGCCTCGACATATGAACTTTTTCTTCAGAGGTAGAGGGTTGTTCGTTATTTCAACTGGCCCTTTTTGTGGTTCACTTTTTGGAAGCATTAAAAAGAGTTTTAGAAGGAGTGAATCTGCAGCAGGGGCCTTCAGGTTCTGGCTGGCTTCTTCACGGAATCCTTGATGCTGATGTATCCAACTTTACTTTGTTATATAAAACTTAAGAAAATTTCCACCCTCTGCCTGAGCTTCTTGACTAATTTTCTTTCTTAAGTATTAGGTAGCTTAGAATGTCTATTGGCTTACTTACTTGTCTTATATTTACAACCTGTCAAGGTCAAAGGCCGAGCATATTTTAGAATTCCATGCTGTTCGATCTTGGGCTCATATTCTCCAATTTCGTAGCTTTGAAAGATATACATCTACTTGGTCTTTTCATCTCAAGTTCCTTCGGCATCATTATCGAGCACTTTTCTTGCTGGAGGCTTACCTCTGTTAAAATAGATGTTGCTGTGACCGGGGATCGAACCCAGGCTGAATATGATATGTTATGCTTAGTAGTTGACTTGCTAACCAATAAAGCCACAGCACTCACAAATTCTTCCAATTCCTACAGTAACTTTCTTTTCTGCTAGAGTATATTCATGTTAGGGTTATCTTAGCTCAGTTCATTTTGGGTCAGTATCTTCTGTCACTACATCACCATTACTGGCAGAGATCTTGGAGACAATTTCGCTAGATCTTGACTAGAAACCGAAATCATAGTGACTTCGAGTAACGGTAAGAGCCTAGCATACTTTCTGGCATGGTCTCAGTTGTCCTGTGGTATTCTGTGATTCAGATAAACCTTCAGCTGAGTCCCCCAATTTCGTCAGAGACAGTCTTTAATTCTGAAATAGATCCAGGACATCTAAAGTCAGTTTATTTAGTTTACAATCTTGCAATTTTGTGCTATATCAATCCTTAAAACTGACCCTTGTTTTACGAAAGCAAAGGGAATACGGACTAAGGTATAAAGGTATGAGCAATGCTTTGATAGATTTCGATAACATCTGATTGCAAACTATGAGGCTTCTAAGTAAGGCTCTCTTGGTATTAGGAGCTTAATGTAGGTTAGTATAAAGAACGCCCAATACTAAATAGAATTTTCTCCTACCATCCGTACATGAAAAGTGATTACTCTACCCAAGCCTTAGAAGCTTTCCTCTATACACGCCCTCTTCTGCTTACGGTTTTCCCCATAAGCTAACCATAAACATTTTTATATTTCCTATAGAAAAGTGTTCCTTGTAAAAGGGGATTTCTTTTTTAAATAAATTTAATTAATGCATGCTTCTGAAAAATAAAATCCCCTTAGCCCAGTCTTTTATTTTATGACGCGGGAATTCACATCTTTTATGTTAAAACTGATAAGAAATTTTAAAATTTAAGAATAATATAAAAGCAACAAAATTTCTAGACAAAAGCATCAGTTACAAAAACGCAATCAATCTCAATACAAATAATTCTTTCACATTTGAATACATTCAAAGATTTATATTTAACAATGAAGTCCATTATATTATCAGCTGCCTGTTTGGTTATTATTGCCCTGATTTCTCAGGCCCAATCATATCCTCAAAGAGCTTATCCACAACATTTGGTCTACCATCCTCCACCAACACAGAGACCACCACAACCCATGAGAGCAAGACGTGAAGTTAAGTTGGATAATACAGTGGCCACAAATGCCAATGGCGGGCAAGATGTTTCTGTAAAAGCCACCAAAATTGTGGGAAATCAAAATGTGGCTGGACATGCTACAGCCTTTGCTGCGGGCAATACTAAAGGTGGTGATACCATCAGAGGAGTTGGTGTAGGCATAGCAGGGTAATTTTGATTTAATTTAAACAACTCTAAGAAAATATTAAAACTTACAATCTTCTCTTTTATATTCCAGCAACAACATGGGAGCCTCTGTCACCAAAGTCCAAACCTCTATATCCGATTCCTTCATCAAACAAGCCGAGGCCAATCTCAAAGTGGATAATCTTAATACTGTCTCTGCTAAGGTATCCCAAATCGATACGAAAATCAAGGGTCTCGATTTTAAGCCCCAACAAACTAGCGGTAGTGTCTCCTGGAAAAATGACTTAGGCATAGGAGCCTCCATTAGCCGTGACATCAACAGAGGAGTCAGTGATACCTTAACCAAATCCGTCTCAGCTAATATTTTCAACAATGGCAAACATAGTGTGGATGGCAGCTTCTTTAAATCGAATGTAGCTATGAATAATGGTTTTAAATTTGATAAGACCGGTGGTCTCTTGGGCTATTCTCATGCCAATGGTCATGGTTTGAATGCGGGTCTTACACGTTTCTCAGGCATTGGTCAACAGGCTTCCGTTGATGGTTATGCAAATCTCTTCAGATCAAACGATGGACGTACTACTTTGAATGCTAATGCTGGTGGTTCGCAGTGGTTGAATGGCCCATTTAGTGGTCAAAGAGATTATGGCTTTGGCTTGGGCTTGAGTCATCGTGGCTGGGGACGTTAAGTGTTGGTGTTTTTAGACAAAATCGCTTGTATTATTTTATTTATTTTGGTTGTTAAATAAGGAATGTATTTGTAAAGGAAATAAAATTCGAAAAACTTGAAGAAATTTTTTGTTTAATGAAATTTGGTTAACACTAGGTAGTTCACACTAGAACATAGTCGCTTGGAAACGGCTTTAGTCGTTTGACTTTATACTGGGGTTTTTTCAAGACTTCGACGCTCAAGCAAAAAGAGTCTAGTGTGAGTGAATACACTGGGCTTTTCCTTCAAACGGGTACCTTCTTCTATCTTCAAAGATAAGAAATCTAGAATTTAAATAAATAAATAAATAAGTATGATGATCGGCAAAATAAGCTCAGAATCATTGTAAGATTTGTCAAAGATATTTGGAAAACAACGACCAAGCAGAGAGAGTCTTTTAAATGTTAGAGAGGTCTTCTTGAAATACAGAGGAAGTCTCTGAAATGGGCGAGAGATATTTTTTAAAAACAGAATGTCTTGGCTGCTTTTAAAGAAACAAATAAATCAACCGGTATCCAAAAGGTCCAAAACTCTTTGCATAGGTTGTTAAATGGAGGTCAGCCTGGTAATGGTGGTCATCAACATGATCAAGTTTAGTATTATTGATAACGCAATGTCTTCAGTGTAATCCGAAGTCACTCGTCTTATCTGTCGCAAAGGAGGCCCATCCTGTTTGGGACAAACTTTATGTTGAGTGCTCACGTCTAGGTCTCGAAAAAGGTATTGCCAGAAGCGATTTAGATGTTGTCATGTCATGAAGCGATTCTGAAAGAAATCCCGAGCAGACTCAGTGTGCACTTGTAAATTTCGTCAAGTCCGCCAGGCTCAAGTCTTTCCTAATTATAACTAGTCAGTTATTGGATAGAATAAGGCAGTCGGAGATCGAAGGCTGGCTATAGTTTTATTGAATACCAAGTCCCTATCGAGTCCCATCAAATTTAAGGTATGTAAAAGTGACAGGAGCAGCTAATCAACAGATAACACAAAATGTTGTTATATCTGAAGACGAGAGTGAGTATCTTGACGCAAGTGCCTGCAGAGTGGGTAGAAGTGATACTTTTCTGATCCATTTGTGATCGTAGGGAATCTATTATTTTATATCGGCGGCGTGTTAATGATGTGGAGCTTGTCGCCGATGGAGGATGTTGTGGTATTTAATAATTTTAACATAAATTAATAATAACAGATATTGATGTTTGCCGTGGCTGGAACTCAAGCCCAGGCAGAATAAAATATGTCATGATTAGTAGTCGACAGGACCCTCAAAGGGGAAGAGCTTCTACAAAAAAGAATGAAGTGACAATGGTGGTCCTTCGCTTTCTTCAGATAAATCTTCAACACCCTAATTCAGAAATATATCATTAACACTACTCTGGACGCAGAAGAATCTGATATATTCCGTATCCAGAAACCTAGGTCTTTTGATTAAAGACTCCTGAGGAGCTGATATATTTCTAATTCAGGAACCTTGGTTTTTTGATTAATGACCCCTGTATTGAAGCTGTTTATACGGGATGAACTAGCCTTAGTCTATTATGAAATGACAATAATCTATTGTAAATCGAATTTAGTCTGGTTCGTACCGACTTATATCTGGGGCCAAAGCATCTCATTCGATGTCTATCGAAATGTAAGATATTTCAGAAAAATGTGTGTAGCATATGTTTAGGATAATCAAAAAAATTTATGACATATAAGGTTCAATATGAATCGCCGTGTTATAGCATCCCCGGCCAGAATCACTTGAAAAAATTAATTTTCAAGAAAAAAGCGGTTCACCTCATAACTCAGCTAGACACTGGTTATTGAGTATTAGGCTATGAAAAACTTCTGTAACTAATGCATTTTCCGTTCGGAGCAGGAGTTAAAATATAGGTCCCTTTGAATGAGTCCAAAAATAGAATCGGATGCAGCTTATTGTCTGAGAGAAGTACCCCTTGTTCTAATTGGAATGTCGTGGGAACTATGTATGTAGTGTGGAACCACAGATTTTGCACTTCTATACATTTATTTGTCGTATGGTCCATTTGAAAAGTCCCATAAAAAAAAGTATACAGCTTTTACTCTAATTCGGAAACAACTAATGGAGACGATTATCCAAGGAGAGAAAGCTAAGGCACACACACGTGATCATAAAATGTATGTTTGTTTTGCGCGTTTTTAATTGTTCTTTATCCACTTTAATTTCACATTCAACTGAAAAAAATGTATGGAGTGCAATACCTTTATATAATAGAGTTTTTGATGGAACTGATAACAGTATAGCAGACTATAGTATAATGAGAAATTGTTCTAATAAAAGCAGTTAGGGGCTATTGTGAGGATAATAAAATGTAAAGTAAACACACTATAATAACAGACTGTAATGAACAAGTTATAATCTGGGGCCAAATTATCGCATTCGATATCGATCGAAAACTCAGACTTTTAAGCAAATATTGTGAAGTATACTTTAGGGATGTTGAAAGTTACTTCGATGCAAAAAGTTTATTGAAATTTGGTATCCATTATTATTCGTTTTTAAAAACATATAGTCCAATTAAAGCTCTTTTACTATTTTTCATCTTTTGGCAAACAACTTCAAAAAAATATAGTAAATTGTGCATCTTTTAAATAATTTGGATTATCCTTAAAGTATGCTATGCAAATGTTTTGAAAATATCTAAGATTTCGATAGATATCGAATGCGGTAATTTGGCCCCTGGAGTGAATATTAAATATTAGTAATAAACTAATATAATAAAAATCTAGTTACAATGAAAACGAATCAATCATTTTAGTGAATTGAAAATACTTTCTATACCTACAATATGAAAACTTTCTTTTACCTTATAAATATTTCCAAAAGTTTTCAAAAACTTATTTTTAAAATTTTTATATTATTTTGTAAATTTTTTTTGATATTCTTTATATACAACATATACTCCTCTCAAAGCTAAAATCTATATGCGTTCTTTAACAATTCCTTCAAAAAAAGTTAAAATACGTTCTGGAAAATAAAAACCATTTACCCAAGGAAATTGAGTGCAAGGACACAAATGTCTTCTGTCATATATTTTTAATATTTATTTCAGCTATTCTTGATACTACTTCTTTCCAACTTTTTTCAAACATAATCAATGGCCTGTAAAGAAAAGTACATTATTGAAAAGGGAGCTCTTAAGACATATTCAAATATTTTAGTTTATAGTCGTAATGATTTGAAAGCATATTAAAAATTTCACAAAAGAAAACAAGTTATAAAATAGAAAATATTAGTAGTTTTATTGAGAAATTTATTTTAATGCAAACAAAATAAAATACTTATACATATGTACTTAAATATACATACATACATATGTTATGTTTGCCATAGAATTATATTCTAATAACAAATATCAAGATTTCAATATTTCTTATTATCTAAATATTTGCCAGGATTAGATTTTTAGAATGAAGAGATTTTGCAGGCAAAAGGATTTGTTTAAAGGTTTGAGAACGTTATAAATCATTACCCCAAAGTCAATAAACATTTCTTGGGAAAAATGTTTTGAAAATGTATTGATATTTAAATGGAAAATGTTACAAATATTTGTATTATAAAATATAGATAGAAGTACATATTTAAATATGTATGTGGTTACACATACTTTTACATGAGATTATTTATTTTCCGTTTATTGTAGTCAAAACATGCAAATATGTTATTTTTCCAGACATGCATATGCCAATTTTCTAATGGCAGAAAAAAGGGCCATATTTATAGAAGTGCCGACAGTCTTAGGTATTGTCCTTGAACTGTGTGACCTTTGCCATCAAAATAGGTAACAATAGGTTTCAGAAAAAACTTTCAAATTGCTTTATAACTGGTAACCAAATGCCACTTTATTAATTACATTGAGGGGGCTTGCTACTCAATTCATATTATGTCGAATACAAAGCGTCATATAGGTATTTGGGCATCCAAATGTATATTGCCCAAATCGACTTTATTAACTTGTACACTCTATAACAGAAACTCTTTAGACCCCAAATAGTCACATAAGTAATCAATCTTGTTACCTCATCGTTATTTAGACCCCAAATAGTCACATAAGTAGTCGATCTTGTTACATCATCTTTATAAATACTAAGCTCCTCTTCGACTTTAATTGCTTTCAATGAGACTGTAGAGCTTTAAAATTTTTTTAGAATTTCAATTGAAAACTGATTGTTATTGTTTTGTATCCATTTTTTCTCAATTCTGAAGGACACTTCTAACTAGTCCAATGACAATTCTACTGCTATGTTCTAGAAATATTTGAAAAAAATCAAATCATCCAAGAATTTTTACAAAAATATTTACTGTTATCTAGAAAAAAGACATAAAAACAAGTAAGAAAGTGCTATAGTCGGCCAAGCCCGACCATACGATACCCTTCACCACTATGGTAAAAGGTGTTCTTTTTCTTGTGTAAAGACAAATATTTGCTATATTTTGCCATCATACAAAAATTTTCTCAAAACTTATATATTTAAGCTGTTTTTGTCATTTTGACTTATATGGGGGCTAGGGTCAAATGTGGACCAATTATCTTGAAATTTAGCAAATTTATTACAGTTTATACAAAAATTACGTATGCGAAAAATAAACTCAAAATTCTTACTATCTTCAGATTTTTTTTATTGGTTTTCGTCTCATTTAGTGCGTTTTGACAGAAGAGTTTGTATGGGAGCTATGGCCAAATATGGACCGATTTCAACAAAATTTGGTACAGTGATTTATATCTATATATATAAGGAGTATTTGTTTTAAATTTCGTGTAAAAATATTTATATTTGTGGCCAATATATCAATTCCGGGAAGTGGGACCTATGGGAGGTACCATAAGTAATGGACCGATTTTGACGAATTTTAATCAACAAAATGATCTGTGGCAAATTTCATCAAATTATCTTTAGAATTGCGACCTGTAGTTTGATTACAAGGTTTACATGGGGGTCCAGCCAGACGGACGGACATCGCTAAATCGACTCAGAAAGTGATTCTAAGCCTATTGGTATACTAAAAGGTGGGTCTAAGATAAATATTTCTATGCGTTACATACATCAGCACAAACTTATAATACCCTTTCCACCTATGGTGGTGAAGGGTATAATAAGTAAAGTCTCGTGTAGATAGCAAAATAACCTAAGTGGTTTTAAACAAAATTTCAGAATTCTTTAACGCTATAAAAATTATTTGTAAATTCCTTTTGTGTTATAGCATTTAATACAAATATAAAAACCATTTAGGACAATTTGCTGGCCATCTGATGATAAGTAGATACTATAGACTTAAAAGCATTTCACAATAAACTCCAGCAAATATTTACATATATTTATTTTATAAAAAAAAACTTTAGTACAATAAACATTGTAATATAAAATATTATTAAAAGCATCACAATAAAATATAGGATTTTTGTTTTAATATCCCAAACAATTTTAATATCCTAAAAATCTTTCTATAGAAAAATTTTAATATAGTAAACTTTTCTATGGAAAAATTTTAGTATCATAAATTTAAAAAAAATTCAATGTCTATGAAAAATTTTAATATTGTAAATTTTTTGTAAAAAAAATTTCAATATCGTAAGTTTTTCTATAGAAAAAAATTTCAATATCGTAAATTTTTCAATAGAAAAAAATTTCATAATGAAAATTTTTCTATAGAAAAAATTTCATAATGAAAATTTTTCTATAGAAAAAAATTTCATAATGAAAATTTTCTATAGAAAAAATTTCATAATGAAAATTTTTCTAAAGAAAAAAATTTAATAATGAAAATTTTTCTATAGAAAAAATTTCATAATGAAAATTTTTCTATAGAAAAAAATTTCATAATGAAAATTTTCTATAGAAAAAATTTCATAATGAAAATTTTTCTATAGAAAAAATTTCATAATGAAAATTTTCCTATAGAAAAAATTTCATAATGAAAATTTTTCTATAGAAAAAATTTCATAATGAAAATTTTTCTATAGAAAAAATTTCATAATGAAAATTTTTCTATAGAAAAAATTTCATAATGAAAATTTTTCTATAGAAAAAATTTCATAATGAAAATTTTTCTATAGAAAAAATTTCATAATGAAAATTTTTCTATAGAAAAAATTTCATAATGAAAATTTTTCTATAGAAAAAATTTCATAATGAAAATTTTTCTATAGAAAAAATTTCATAATGAAAATTTTTCTATAGAAAAAAATTTCATAATGAAAATTTTTCTATAGAAAAAAATTTCATAATGAAAATTTTTCTATAGAAAAAAATTTCATAATGAAAATTTTTCTATAGAAAAAATTTCATAATGAAAATTTTTCTATAGAAAAAATTTCATAATGAAAATTTTTCTATAGAAAAAATTTCATAATGAAAATTTCATAATGAAAATTTTTCTATAAAAAAAATTTCATAATGAAAATTTTTCTATAGAAAAAATTTCATAATGAAAATATTTCTATAGAAAAAATTTCATAATGAAAATTTTTCTATAGAAAAAATTTCATATTGAAAATTTTTCTATAGAAAAAAAAATCATAATGAAAATTTTTCTATAGAAAAAATTTCATAATGAAAATTTTTCTATAGAAAAAATTTCATAATGAAAATTTTTCTATAGAACAAATTTCATAATGAAAATTTTTCTATAGAAAAATTTTCATTATGAAAAAAAAATTCATAATAAAAATTTTTCTATAGAAAAAATTTCATAATGAAAATTTTTCTAGAGAAAAATTGTATTCATAATTTTTCTATAGAAAAAATTTCATATTGAAAATTTTTCTATAGAAAAAATTTTATATCGAAAATTTTTCTATAGAAAAAATTTCATAATGAAAATTTTTCGGTAGAAAAAATTTCAAAATGAAAATTTTTCGGTAGAAAAAATTTCATATTGAAAATTTTTCTATAGAAAAAATTTAATAATGAAAATTTTTCTATAGAAAAAATTTTATATCGAAAATTTTTCTATAGAAAAAATTTTGCATTGAAAAATTTTTTAAACATTTTTTTAATGAAAACATTTAATATCGAAAATTCTTGTATAGAAAAAATTTCACATTGAAAATTTTTCTATAAAAAACTTAATTTTGAAAATTTTTCTATAGAAAAAATTTCATTTTGAAAATCCTTCTATAGAAAAATTTTCAGGTTGAAAATTTTTCTTTAGAAAAGTTTCATATTAAAAATTTTTCTTTAGAAAAAATTTCATATTGAAAATTTTTCTTTAAAATAAGTTTCATATTGAAAATTTTTCTTAAGAAAAAAATTTATATAGAAAAATTTTATACAGAAAAAAATTATATAGAAAAATTTTCTATAGAAAAAATGTTATTAAGAAAATTTTTATGTAGAAAAATTTCATATAGAAAATGTTTATGTAGAAAAAATTTTGTATAAACTTTTGTAAAACTTTTTCTATAAAAATTATTATTATTATTATCATTATTTTTCAAATTAAAAATTAAACATTCCTTTATTTTTTTTAAGTTAATTTAACAAATAAATTTTCTTTTTTATTTACAAAATTATCCACTTCACTTACTTTAGTTTAACTTTTTATTTCGTAAATAAAGAAAAGTTTATTTTATTAAGAAAATACGGAAATAAAAGATTTTGCAGGCCACCTGCTTTAACACAAAAGCTTATTAAGTTTTTATCTGATTTACAGGTGAAAGAAAATATAAAAATAAAAAAAACTGGTAATATAGAACAATAATTTTTATAAAGAACTACTTACAATATACTCGACCTTTTTTCATTTAAGATGAAGAGGGAAACAAAAAAATATAAAAACTTTTACTCAAACATCTTTAGTCCAGACATAAACTAGCATTTAAAAGTTTTTTCCTTAAATTTGTTTTGTAATATTTTTTAAAAGACAGTTTTTTTTGTTTTAAGCAAATAAAAGGCTACTTTTAGGGGCTTGGTATATTAAGAAGCAGGTAAACAATAGATAGATGAAATCTGAGATATAAACGTTTAATGTAATGGTTAAATTATCATTAAGTTTTAAATCTTTTAATTAAAACTGTTCTAGATTATTTTTACTTTAAAAAGAAGAAACAAATTTCTTAAAAGCCTAAAAGTAGGCAACATATTAATTAAATTAGGGCCCCCTAAACTCTGCTGCTTAAAAGACATGTTTGTAGTTGTTTTCTTTGGTCTTTCTTTACCGTTTGTATGAGTATTTTTTACTCATTAATAATTTACACCATAACTGCTTAACTATCATTGTAATGTAAAAAACGTCTACCAAAAGGGTAAAAACATTTTTTTACAACCATTTAAACTTAAATCCTTTAAACATGTTTTAGCTTCCCCTTACTTTCTATCTCTTTCTTTCTTTTCTTTGCAAAATTATTTAGGTCTTACTACAGAAGAAAATAAAAACTAGTAACTCACACAAATCGAAATAAATATTGTAAAAGTACTTTAGTAATTTGAGTGTTAGTAGTAACGAGCATTTTCGCACGCCATCTGATAGTAAAACTTTAACGTTCGCTTTCTCTCTCTAGCGCAATTTCTAAGACCGCCAAAGATTTATTTGCTTTAAGCTAATTCACCGGGAACATTTGAGCTGCTAAATGTTTTCAGTTTTTTTTCTACTTAAAATGAAGAAAAACACAAGGAGACGTCTTGCAACATTATCCTTTATAGTCCTTCTTCGTTTTATTAAGAAACAGTGTTGCATTTGTACACATACAGACATATACTCATACATATGCAGCCAAATACATGATAAGACAAGTTTAAACTTATTTAAACTTTTAAAGCTGTTTTTGCTGTTTCGTAAGGTTTTTTTTTATGTTTTTGTTGCTGGCATGTTTAAAGCCTTTTAAAAGTTTTGCGTCGGAATCGTGTATTGTTTACGAAATCTTTAAATAAATAATAACATTTTTGAACAAAAAATAAATAATTTTGGTAACGTTGAAAGCTTATATTATTTACGAGTATTACAACTAATTTACAGAGACTATATTAAACAAATATTACGATATTTGATTTATTCTTTTGAAAAATTTTAATATTAAATTACTTCTATAAAAAATTTACGATATTAAATTTTTTCTTAAAAAAAATTTAAAATATATAATTTTACTATACAAAAATTTACGATATTAAAATTTTTCTTTAGAAAAATTTAAAATATTTAAATTTTACTAAACAAAAATTTATGATATAAATTTTTTTTATAGGAAAAAATACGATATTAAAATATTTCTTTAAAAATATTTGCAATTTTAAAATTGTTCTATAGAAAAATTTCCGATATTAAATTTTTTTTATGGAAAAATTTACGATATTAAAATTTTACTCTAAAAAAATTTGCAATATCAAAATTTTTCTATAGAAAAATTTACGATATTAAAATTTTTCTGTAGAAAAATTTTCGATATTAAATTCTTTCTATAGAAAAACTTTTTAAATATTAAATTTTTTCTATAGAAAAATTTTCGATATAAAATTTTTTCTATAGAAAAATTTTCAATATGAAATTTTTTCTATAGAAAAATTATGAATACAATTTTTCTCTAGAAAAATTTTCATTATGAAATTTTTCTATAGAAAAATTTTCATTATGAAATTTTTCTATAGAAAAATTTTCATTATGAAATTTTTTCTATAGAAAAATTTTCATTATGAAATTTTTTCTATAGAAAAATTTTCATTGTGAAATTTTTTCTATAGAAAAATTTTCATTGTGAAATTTTTTCTATAGAAAAATTTTCATTGTGAAATTTTTTCTATAAAAAATTTTCATTGTGAAATTTTTTCTATAGAAAAAATTTCATTATGAAATTTTTTGTATAGAAAAATTTTCATTATGATTTTTTTTGTATAGAAAAATTTTCATTATGAAATTTTTTCTACAGAAAAATTTTCATTATGAAATTTTTTTCTATAGAAAAATTTTCGTTATGATCTTTTTTCTATAGAAAAATTTTCATTGTGAAATTTTTTCTATAGAAAAATTTTCATTGTGAAATTTTTTCTATAGAAAAATTTTCATTGTGAAATTTTTTCTATAGAAAAATTTTCATTGTGAAATTTTTTCTATAGAAAAATTTTCATTGTGAAATTTTTTCTATAGAAAAATTTTCATTATGAAATTTTTTCTATAGAAAAATTTTCATTATGAAATTTTTTCTATAGAAAAATTTTCATAATGAAAATATAAATAGAAAATAGAAAAATTTTCATTATGAATTTGTTTCTATAGAAAAATTTTCATTTTGAAATTTTTTCTATAGAATAATTTTCTTATTTAATCTTTCTTTCTTATTTAATATTATTTCCAATTTCTGTTTAGTTTTCAATTTGTTTTAATTTGTTTCTATTTCCTTTCCTTCTGACATTTGATGGATTGATGTCCTACATAGAAATTATATAAATATTTACTTGTCCTTAAATAAATGTAACTTTGTTGGTATACTCTTATATATATTATAAAGTTTTTAACAAAAAGTCATGTAAGTATTAAAAATATTCTATATTAAAGTTATTACTTACATCAGCAGAAACTTGCATACAATCACAAAATTGATGCATGCAATTTTAGCAATGAAGGACAAAATAAGGACATGCTAAAGATTAAAAATATAAAAATTCTTTTTTGATTTTTTGGAAGAACTTTAAACGAATTTTTAATTTAAGACTTTTGAACAAAAATAGAAGTTAGAAAATCTTATTCTTTTTTATTTTTTATCATCGTTTTTTTTTTAATTTTCTACCCCACTGTGCCCTTAAAACAGGGTTGGACACTGCATGATTGAACTGTAAGCAGCAGAGAAAATTTAAGAAACGACGTTTTATGCTTTTTACTAATTTTTGTTTGTGGTGAAAATGTATCGCAAAATGTGTTTTTCTATAACGAGTGATACAAAAGGAATTGTTTGCCCATGACTGCTTTATGTAATAGAATCCTTGTGTGTGTCAATGTCTCTTACTTATTGGCATTGATACGGAAATTAACTGACAATTTCTTAATAAATAATTTAGATTCTCAGCAATAGCAGTAGTACAATTCACAAGACTGTCTTAAGAGTTGTAAGTTACAACTTGACGTGTAAGTTATTTAAATAGAGGCTTTTTGGTACATTAAAAAGTGTAAATATTATATAACATTTTTCAGTTTTTGTTGTATCTAACGCACACACTCTTACAACCACTTATGAATTGAATAAATATATACTTTGATATAAGTTGAAGACATTAGTATAAGGAGTAAACATTTAACTTTGCAAATTTTCTACCATTTCTCCAGAACGTTTAGTATAACTATAGCAAAACACTTTCAATGTCCTTCAAAGGAAATTGAAAGTAAAATTGCCAAGTCATGTGATCAAAAGGAATTTAATATTTTAAAAATACAAACTAGAAGATTTCGTACCGCGTTGCTGGACCAAATTACAATTACCCAGTTTATGCTTTTGGTATATCTAAAAAGGGCGATTTTTGAAAAAAGTATCATCAAGTTTATAAAAATTACTAGACACGCGTTCCAAATCACCGCATTCGATATCGATCGAAATGTAAGATATTTCAGAAAAATTGTGTAGCATACTTTTAGGATAATTTAAATAATATATAACATATAATGTTTACTAGATTGTGACTTATTTAACAAAAGATCCCTAATAGTAAAAGAATTTAATTTTAACTTAATGTTTTGACAAACAAACGGATATATTTACATATTAGATTTTATTAAACTTTACTCAAAATAAATTATTTTGAAAATCCCTAAGGTATGTTACATTACGACATCGATGGCAACAAAGTCGCTAGACAAGACTCGAGCCAAGACTTGAATCAAAGAGTGATGGATATAGCTCCCCATATCTGCCATTTCTATATGGGTATCAAGTTTTAAATCAGCCAGAAAATTACAGGGACATGGGAAAACATGGTTACCTGCAGAACATCTAGGGCTTTATGACCTAACCCGGACATAAGTGGAACCAAAACTCTATTGGGTCTGAATAGGCTAAGTTTAAGAAGATGTATAGCCACTTTGACGGGACACTGTGCCATAAATTCTAAGCTTAATAGGTGGGATTTTAGCATTACGGACTTCTGCAGAATATGTCTATATGAGAATTCGTCCAAATCGGTAGAACACATTCTCTGTCACTGTCCAATGCTCCAAAGTCAGAGGCTCAGACATCTAGGCAGTAGATTCCATGATGAACTTCAGGATCTGCAGCAGTGCAATCTGTACGATATTATAGGAATACTCTCGCTTTTCTTCTTCTGAAGGTGTCGTTTGTTACACAATATCCGAGTTTTCGATCGATATCGAATACGGCGATTTGGCCCCTGTATTTTTATAATGTGTATTGAATAAGTTTACTGACTCTGACAATGACTTGACTATGACTTACACTTTGACAATGACTTTTTTTTATAAGTAACACTCAGACAAATACTGCCTATACAATTGTGTAAATATTGTATAAAAGAATTGGGGTACCTTCTTTGGAAAGGGAGTGAAAAATGTTAAAGAATAGAAATAAAGCTCTATATTATTCAACTCTGGGGCCGAATTACCGCATTCGATATCGATCGAAAACTCAGACTTTTAAGCAAATATTGTCAAGTATACTTTAGGGATGTTGAAAGTTACTTCGATGCAAAAAGTTTATTGAAATTTGGTATCCATTTTGATTCGTTTTTAAAAACATAAAGTTCAATTTAAAACACTTTTACTATTGTTCATCTTTTGGTAGATATCTTCAAAAAAATATAGTAAACTGTGCATCTTTTGAATTATTTTGATTATCCTTAAAGTATGCTATATAAATGTTTTGAAAATATCTAAGATTTCGATCGATATCGAAAGCCGTAATTTGGCCTCTGGGTAATGTAGGGGATGTTGGATACCAAGCAACGGTTTAATCGGTCTTAATTTGGTAAGCCCAGACTTATCTTAGTCTAACCCTCATCTCAACTGTGGACACTGACCTCCTCGTGGTATCACCTGGTAAGCTAACTTAACACCCGTTAAAGTACATAGTGAGCTAACAAGTGCCGCGAGTTCTCCTATGAAAACTATAAAAATATGGGTTAGGACGTCGGGCTATTAACCCACTCCTCAAAAAACATTTATTATGAAAAAACTAAGATTAGAATAAAAACGGACACCTTAATGTCAGAAAACGACGTCCGAAACTTCGATGGAAAGACCAAGTAGAAGAAAATCTTTCAAAGAATGGCCTACGAAATTGGAGAATAGCGCAGAAGATCGAAGAGCCATTTTAGTAAGTAAGTATTATTCAACTCTGTAATTGCAAGCCATGTCTATTTTTTGAGAACACTGACGTTGCGCCACCTGCTGTTAGGTAGACTCATTATGTAAGCTTTTTGCTTTACAGTCAATTGTTTTCTTTTAGATTGTCGGCGTGTTAATGCTGCAGGTCTTACCGCCGTTGGATGATGCTATGGAATTTATACTTAAAAAAATTGGTATTTGCCGAAACCGGGGCTCGACTTAAGCCTCAATATGATATGTTATGCTTACTAGTCAAAGTGATAACCAACTAAGCCATAGCAACCTCAGTTTGAAATGCAATGAAACAATTTTCTTGACTTCACAACATTTTTTTTTTTTTAAGTCATTTAATGTCTCAAGTTGTCTAAAAATTCTATATAAAACTAGACATTGCAAAAACGTATAAGTACACATAAGTGTTTGTCTTCAGCCACTTTTATACGTCTGTGTCCATGATATCTTTTTCAAAGTATGTATCTGCATCTCTTTCTTTATTAAAGCAACAACATTTTATGGATTTTGTGTCCTCAAACTATCGCCTAGATTTGAGCTAACAAATACACACAAACATCAATTGATCAATATTGACATTAACAGAACAGAACAAACAATTTTATGGTTTATTAACAAAGTTACAGCAACGTTACAACCAGCATTATGACCAGATTTATTGACCAGAAAACACTCACAACAAACACACGCAAATTAATATGTGATTCTTTTATTGATACGAGGATTTAAAGCATACTTTGAGGCTGACCAATAATAAAGTGAAATTAAGACTAAAAAGAGATTATTAAAGTAACATATGAAATTTGTGGAAGAAAATACAAACAAAATTGAATTGAAGTAAATAATAAAATTTCTATAATAAATTATTTTTTCTCAAATTAGTTTAATAATATGTTTGTTCCCGTACTCTAAAGAAACTACCTAAAACAGACCGAAGTTGTCAGAAATTACTCAAAAAAACAACAATAATATGTCTCCTAATATTTTTAAATTTTTAAAAGTTTTCCTTTTTTGCTTAGCCTATATTTAAGGCTATAATTAGTTTACTTTAAAAGTGTTGCCTGCTTTTAGGCGAACCTTTAATATTTCTTACATCTATTATATTATTTATATGCTTTTAAATCTTACGTTATTTTCCACATTATTTACACTTCATATAAGATTTTCATTCCATTAAATATTTATAATTTTAAAATTTTCTAACTAAACTCATCATTTACTTTTGTTTTTATTGGATGTTAAAGTATCTGTAGTAAAGTAAATAATCAACTTGTTCTTTTATCGTTCCAATAACAAATCAAAACTATTTCTTTTATTGGTTACCAGCTTTTTTACATCGAATACCAGGAATACGAGAATTCTATGTTATAATAAAACTAATAGACTGTGACAGACTGATATACAGCGATAATAAATAAGTACAAGTTGTTTTATAAAATAAAATAAATCTCTCAAGTAGCAATAAAGTCACAGACTAGGGAATGAACAGTGGGGTAGGATGGTGGAAAATCAAAGCAAATATCGAGTTTTCGTAAAACTGAATCTCTCAACGATAATAGACAAAATGAACTGGGGCCAAATTACGGCATTCGATATCGATCGAAATCTTAGATATTTTCAAAACATTTGTAAAGCATACTTTAAGGATAATCAAAAATATTTAAAAGAAGCACAGTCTACTATATTTTTTTTAAGTTATTTGCCAAAAGATGAACAATAGTAAAAGAGTTTTAATTGAACTATATGTTTTTAAAAACGAATTAAAATGGATACCAAATTTCAATAAACTTTTTGCATCGAAGTAACTTTGAACATCCCTAAAGTATACTTTACAATATTAGCTTAGAACTCTGGGTTTTCGATCGATATTGAATGCGGTAATTTGGCCCCTGGTCTATAAGTTATATAGGTTAGATTTGTGTTTTTAAAAGATTCACTTAGACTATACCTAAAGTCTGTTGTTTTACTAAGGAAGCCATCTAAGGAAGCTAACTTCCCCAATTACACCATTCGCTTTAATCGCGAATCGCTTTAAAAAGCCTTTAAGTTAAACAATATTTACGTCAGCCACGGGCCAAATCTCCGCATTGGATATCGATCGAAATGTAAAATTTTACAGAAACATTTGTGTAGCATACTTTTAGGATAATCTAAATAATATAAACATAATATATATTATATAATATATACTATATCCCTGACTTCCCCAATTAAACCATCCAGATTGCTTTAAAAAGCTCTTGAGTCATCCATTCGATATTGAGTGAAACGTAAGATATTACAGAAACATTTGTGTAGCATGTAGCATATGCCTAACTTACCAGGCATTCATTAAAATCTGGACTAAACTCTGGAAGTACGATTGTTTGGCTACTCGTAACTCCTGGTAAACTCTCTCTACATTGAAGTCTCTCAATAATTGTATGGAGGCTAATGGATTACGAAGTGCTTTTCAGACCGAAATTCTGCACATTAAGAAATAGACATATATACAAGTTGAGATGAAAAGTTCTCGTAACAGTTGGAAGAATCGGGATTCTATCTCAGCAATTCGAAGCCACTCAGCAGTTCAAGATGACTCAGCAGTTTAAGATGACTCAGCAGTTCAAGATGACTCAGCACTTCAAGATAACTCAGCAGCTCAAGATGACTCAGCAGCTCAAGATGACTTAGCAGTTCAAGATGACTAGGCAGTTTGAGATGACACAGCAGTACGAGATGACTCAGCAGTTCAAGATAACTCAGCAGTTCAAGATGACTCAGCAGTTCAAGATGACTTAGCAGTTCAAGATGACTCAGCAGTTTGAGATAACACAGCAGTACGAGATGACTCAGTAGTTCAAGATGACTCAGCAATTTGAGATGACTCAGCAGTTCAAGATGACTCAGCAATTCAACATGACTTATCAGTTTAAGATGACTCTGCAGTTTGAGATGACTTAGTAGTTCAAGATGACTCAGCAGTTCAAGATGACTCAGCAGTTCAAGATGACTCAGCAGTTCAAGATGACTCAGCAGTTCAAGATGACTCAGCAGTTCAAGATGACTCAGCAGTTCAAGATGACTCAGCAGTTAGAGATGACTCAGAAATGGGGCACAGAAGTGAGGCCCTATGCTCCACTGGGAGTCAAGGATAACAGAAGAAGCAGTTCAAGATAACTCAGTAGTTCAAGATGACTCAGCAGTTCAAGATGACTCAGCAGCTCGAGATTACTCAGTAACTGGGCGACATCATTCTGCAATAAATAGATCCACATACAGACGGAAGGCGTCTGTCATTTTCTGAATTCCATGCACTTTCCCATAGTAGGAGATTTGGATTAGCTCTAGCACTTTTTGGGCGACCCTGTCCTGTAAGATAATAGTGTTACCAAAATACTAATGGCCCATGGTTTGCCTGGTCATGTTCTTTATTCTATATTTTTATGACTTACGATAACTTTTTCAAATATACTTTAGAATAATTCATATTTAATCCTCTTTGTCAATGGTCTAAGTATGAAATTTTATTGGCAAATAAAAACCAATTGCAAGAGTTAAAAAACACATTTTTCAATATTAAATTTAGAGTTATTGGAAAAAGCAAAAAAACTAATAAAAGTAATGATAAAAAGCATCGTTATGACAAAATATGTTGTAACAAATTAAATTTCCTCTAGAAATATTTTTAAACAAAAATTTTTTAAACTAGATTTTTTTAACAAGGCCCCTTGAAGTATGCAAATATTTCTTGGGCAAATTAAAAATTAATATATCATTTCCTATTGTAAAATATCTTGATATTGAAAGAAATGTAAAGCCTACTTTTACATGTTCATTTGGTAATAAAAAACATTGCCTATTTTAAGGCTTATAAATAAAAATTGTAAATCTCAAATAAATGATATTCAAACAAAAGAAAAACATTTAATAAACGATTTATTCAGTTTTTCGAAGGAATTTATTTTATAACCTTTTTTACAATAATTTTGAAACAAAGACACCAAAAAAAATTGTTTTTAAATATGAAAAATATGTCATAAAAATACCTTTTGAATAAGGCAGAGTCACACGCTTACACATGGAGGAATATGTAAATATATTTTATATTACCAAAAAAAAAAGAACTGGTTCATAAAACATAAATTATAAACTTCATAAAAATGTGTGTCCTTGTTAGCAACCTCGCTGTCATTGTATTAAAGTAAAAATGGTAAAGTCAGGAAGTACACTGAAAGAATTTAAGATATAATTTATAATATTAAAGAAAACATACTTTATAACTACATATAAAACAGGGGCTAAGTCGCCGTATTCGATATCGATCGAAAGCTCAGCTTAGGGATTTTCAAAATACTTTGTTTTACAAAAAGTTTAATAAAATTTAAACATATCCGTTTGTTTGTCAAAACATTTAGTTTAAATGAAATTATTTTACTATTAGGGAACTTTTGACAAATAAGTTATAATGTAGTAAAACTTTAATGTTATATATAATATTTAGATTGTCCTAAAAGTATGCAACACAATTTCTGAAATATCTTACATTTCGATCGATATCGAATGCGGGGATTTTTTTTTAGTCATTAAGAATGTCAAAGAATCTTCTAATCTGATGCAAAATCGTCGAAAATTATGTTTATTTCAAAACATTTCGCTCAGTGTTTCTTCTTGTTCACATTAAAGAGTCCTTTCTACTGCATTGGACAGTTCTAGAATTTGAAGTGTGTCCTAAAAAAAAAACAAATAACATACAAACTCATCCTTTAGCTGCTCCATATTGTGTTACCATAAAAATGACGCTATAACAGCAAATATACAACAATTTACGGTAAAAAAGTATAATTCATATAATACTTACACATGCTGGCGATGTAGTCTCTGTGAATTTCCGCGTAAAACTTATTTTGTTTGCTCTTAACAAAAAAAATGCAGGGATCTGCAGCAAATGAATTGGTTATTGAGTAGCTTGTAAAATTTTTAGGGAACTGATACCCAATATTACTCGGAAGTATTTCCGAATCTGTGAAGTCGATAAGTGAATTTTTCTATACAAAACTAGGACTGCAATACCTCCGGCGAAATGACCAGACGACACTCAACTTTTCTATAGACAACTAAGGCGATCGCCAACTTTTCTATAGAAAACTAAGGCGATCGCCAACTTTTCTATAGAAAACTAAGGCGATCGCCAACTTTTCTATAGAAAACTAAGGCGATCGCCAACTTTTCTAAAGAAAACTAAGGCGATCGCCAACTTTTCTATAGAAAACTAAGGCGATCGTCAACTTTTCTTTAGAAAACCAAGGCGATCGTCAACTTTTCTAAAAAAAAAAAAAAAACTGAAAAATAAATTGAAAGTTGAAACAAAGTAAAAGCCTTATAAAGAAATTTTCAAACATTTATAAAGGAGATTTCAGAACTACGAATCTTCTTAAATAAAAACATTGCATTTTTTTAAATATTTTTTTATAATTTATTCATTTATTTTTTTGTTTTTCTTGGTTTTTATTAAAAATTACTGGCTTTTTCTTAAGTCTTCGCTAAACAGAAAAAATAATAATCTTTAAACACTTCAAAATGTTCAAAACATTTTCGTTTATGTTTAAAATTAAATCTTAAATTTAGCTTTTTTTACTATTTAAAAAAAATCAAAAATAAAGGACTTAATACACTCTTAAATCAATAACAATTTGCAATTAGTACTAAAAGCTAATTTCAAATAAAATAATTAATTATTATAATAGTTTTAATGTAGTTATATAAAATTTGTAATAATTCTTGAACAAAAAAAAATTTACAATAATATTCTTAAAAAAAAAAAACATAATCAAAAGGTTTTAGAAAATTAAAAATTGCATTTCAAAAAGTACCTTTTTAAATAAAGTACTTTTTTAGTTTTTTACAAAAAATAAAGAAAAAAATCAAAATAATTCATTTAACAACAAATAAGAATTCAATTTCAAAATTTAAACAAAAAATCGTTTCAGAACTTTTATTTTTTTTTATTTAATTATAATTAATAATAAATGTTTTTTGTTAAAGATCAATATTTTACAAAGTTAATTTTTTTTGTTTTGTTTGTGTTTTTTATTCTAATCAAACATAATTTAATTATTTTATAATTTCTATTTAAATTTAAAGTTTTATATACTTTTTAGTTTTTTTGTTTTGTTTGTAATTTTTTTTTATTTTATTATAATCTAAACTTATCTGGGGTTTCTTTTTCATCATTTCATTTAATTGTTTATTCAATTAAATTTAAATATTTTTTGTGTTTTTTTTTTTAGTTTCATTTTTCTTTAATTTAATTTTATTTTATTTAATTTTAAATAAATAAGTTATTTACTTTGTTTTTGTATTAAGGATGCATTTCTTTTTAAGATTAAAAATATTGCTGGGTTGTTTTTTTGTTTTAGTTAAGAAAAATTAAATTTAAATAAAGAAAAGGTCAAGGGTCAAGGATTTAGGTTTTGGTTTAGGGCTAGGGACTTGTTTTGTGGTGTTTGGTTATTCATGAGAGAGAGTGTAAGGATGTGCTAAAGTTTTGGTTTAATTCTTATTTTAAAAATTAAAATGAAAATGTTTGTTATCCCTAAGGATCAAAATGTATGTTCTTCCATTCCATTCTTTCCTTTTTAGTTATTAATCCATTCTAATCTGTCCGATTCTGTTTTATGTTTTGTGGTGAGTGTTTTGGGGTGATAGATGTACTTTTCTTGTGTTTAGTAAAACTAAAACTAATGATTTAGTCACTTTCATGAGGCATACATGCGATTAATATCGTGCTGATATTTATCTTGAATATCTTTGCGTTTCAGCTTGAAGGCAGCGGTAACTAAACCCATATCAGGTGACCAAACTTCTTTGCACAAAGTAATGGCGGCGGGGACTTCGTATTTTTGTAATTTACCTTTAAAAAACAAAAAAATATAAGTCAAATGTTTAATTTTAAATTCATTAAAAACCTACATTTTCTAGCATGTTCGGCAATCTCCTTGATAACAGCCTTTTCCATCACTGGAATAGAGCAAAGGTCCTCGAATGATTTGCCCTCCAAGCCATGACGTTGTGCCAACTCTTCCAAATGTTTTTGATTGGGCACCACCAAAGCCACGGTGAATTGTTTTGTGGGATCGCCATACACGCAAATATTTTCAATCAAGGGACAGGTCTTCAATTCTGATTCTACTTTACCCAATGAAACATATTCACCGGCTTGCAATTTAACCAAATCCTTTTTGCGATCTAAAGAAAATATAGAATATTTAGATAAAAATAATTTCATAAGCTAAAATTTTAAATTCCTACCAATAATTTTAAGTACGCCATCAGGATGCATTTCACCAATATCGCCAGTTTTGAACCAGCGTTTGCCATCCTCTTCAAAGAATTCTTCAGCGGTCTTTGAGGGTAATTTGTAATAACCCATCGAAACGCATTCACCACCAACCAAAACTTCACCCTAAAGAAAATATAAAAAGAAATAATTAAACGATTTTTCTACAGCGATCGCATTAATTTTGTACAAAAAAGTTGGCGATCGCCTTAGTTTTGTATAGAAAAGTAGGCGATCGCCATAGTTTTCTGTAGAAAAGTTGGCGATCGCCCAAATTTTCTAAAGAAAAGTAGACGATCGCCCAAATTTTCTAAAGAAAAGTTGGCGATCGCCCAAATTTTCTATAGAAAAGTTGGCAATCGCCCAAATTTTGTATAGAAAAGTTGGCGATCGCCCAAATTTTCTATAGATAAGTTAGCGATCGCCCAAATTTTCTATAGAAAAGTTGGCGATCGCCCAAATTTTCTATAGAAAAGTTGGCGATCGCCCAAATTTTCTATAGAAAAGTTGGCGATCGCCCAAATTTTCAATAGAAAAGTTGGCGATCGCCCAAATTTTCTATAGAAAAGTTGGCGATCGCCCAAATTTTCTATAGAAAAGTTGGCGATCGCCCAAATTTTCTATAGAAAAGTTGGCGATCGCCCAAATTTTCTATAGAAAAGTTGGCGATCGCCCAAATTTTCTATAGAAAAGTTGGCGATCGCCCAAATTTTCTATAGAAAAGTTGGCGATCGCCCAAATTTTCTATAGAAAAGTTGGCGATCGCCCAAATTTTCTATAGAAAAGTTGGCGATCGCCCAAATTTTCTATAGAAAAGTTGGCGATCGCCCAAATTTTCTATAGAAAAGTTGGCGATCGCCCAAATTTTCTATAGAAAAGTTGGCGATCGCCCAAATTTTCTATAGAAAAGTTGGCGATCGCCCAAATTTTCTATAGAAAAGTTGGCGATCGCCCAAATTTTCTATAGAAAAGTTGGCGATCGCCCAAATTTTCTATAGAAAAGTTGGCGATCGCCCAAATTTTCTATAGAAAAGTTGGCGATCGCCCCAATTTTCTATAGAAAAGTTGGCGATCGCCCCAATTTTCTATAGAAAAGTTGGCGATCGCCCCAATTTTCTATAGAAAAGTTGGCGATCGCCCCAATTTTCTATAGAAAAGTTGGCGATCGCCCCAATTTTCTATAGAAAAGTTGGCGATCGCCCCAATTTTCTATAGAAAAGTTGGCGATCAACTTAGTTTTCGATCGCTTAAGATTTCTTAACAAAATTTAAAAATATTTTATCTTACCTGAGGATAAGGTTTATTGGTTATTCTATAGCCGCCTTCTTCCCAATTGACTAAACGAATTTCCGAGACTGTTAGGGGACCACCAACGCGGCCATATTGGGTATCACGATCTAAATTTCAAGATAAATCAAATTTAATATAAAACTTAAGAAGTTATATCACCAACAAAAGGAAACTTACAATCCATAACCGTGGCACCGGAAGTAGTTTCTGTGAGGCCATAACCTTGGATTAAGTCTACACATAAACAGGTTTTGATTTGTTCGTGGGTATCGGGCGAGAGAGGAGCACCACCAGACATCATAATGCGTACGCGACCACCCATAAGCTTGGCCACCTTTTTAAATACCAATCTGGAAATAATTAAGACAAAAAAAAATTAATAGAAAACATAGTTAAAGGCGGAAAAGCTTTTGCATTTAGGGACTTACTTATCAATCAATGGAGTTTCATAACCTCTTTGGAACCACTTAACTTTGTATTGATATAAAAATTGGAATAAAGCCTTTTTGAAAGCCGATCCCGAGTTAACTTTATCATTAATACCCTTAGAGATGCGGTCCAAAATAAGCTGTGTAAAATAGTAAAAAATAAAGTCATAAATATTTTTTTTTCTTTAAATAACCCTTTAAAATACTAACCGGTACTGTGGTCATGCAAGTGGGTTTCAAGACAGTAGCATCACCTTTGGAGCCTCTCATGATTTTACTACTAGTATCAATAAGAGTCAAAGGAGTTGAGTAGCCAATGGGTACACCGGTCATTAAGCAAACGCTTTCGGCCACCAATTCAAAGACATGAGCCAAGGGAAGAAAGCTTTAGGAATTAGAAAAAATTAACAAGGATTCTTAATAAATTATGAATATAAATCATACCCTATTAAAACGTCATCGGGATAAATTGGCACCATATCAACGAAGCCTTTCATGGTGGCAATGCAATTTTTGTGGGATAAACAGACACCCTTGGGAGTGCCAGTAGAGCCTGAAGTGTACATAATAATAGCAATATCATCAGCCTTGGGAGGAACATTTTCTGTAAATGATGAAAGTTATGTATATAAAAATCAAAAATTTGCCAATATTTAAAATAAAAGTTTTTACATACCAAATTTGCTATCCTGACCGCTGCGCACCACCTCGGAGAAAGGCAAAATCTTAACACCTTCTTTAAATCCTGTTGTTTCAGTTTTATGTAATTGATCTTCCATAAAGATAATCGTATCCACTAGAGGGCAATTATCCAGCAACAACTTGAACTTGGGCAACAAATCGTGTGAAGTAATGACCGTGGTTACCTCAGTTTCACTTATGCAATGGGCTACACCCTCATCACCCAATGTAGCATAGACGGTAACAATAGACATTGACTGTTTGAAACAACCATGAGCAGCAATCATCCATTCAGCACGAGTTTCAGCAAAGATAACAATATTCTTGCGTGGAGCTTGACCAACTTCACGCAAACCACGACCAAAAGCAGCAGCCATACGTTCAGCCTCTATAAAGTTTTTCCATTTGTATTCGCCCATATTGTATTTCTTGAAAACACGACCGTTGGGCTGTAGCTCATCCTCTTCGCTGAGTATTTGACGTGTACCCAGACAACGTTTGGAGGAATGAGTTTTGGCCACATAATTAAAGACCTTCTCGAGAGTATCAACGTTGTCCTGCAACATTTTGATGTGGACCTCTCTTGGGGGTTCGGTTGTGCGATAAGTTAAAGCCGATTCATCATTGCTTACAATTTTGGCCTGGTTTTTTGGAAAAAAAATAAAGTAAAAAAAATTAAATTGATTTTTTTTTAAAGAATATTTTACGCGATCGCTTTTGTTTTCTAGAGAAAATTTGGCGAACGTCTTGGATGTCAAGAGTAAAATTGACGATCACTTTTATTTTGTATACAAAAACTTGGCTTTCCATAGAAAAGATGGCGATCACTTTGGTTTTCTGTAGAATATTTCGCAATTGCTTTAGTTTTCTATGAAGCGATTGAAAATTTCTATAGAAAACTAAAGGTTTTTAAATAGAAATTTAGGCGTTCGCTTTAGAATGCTATATCAAAATTGGCAATCGATTAGTTTTTACTAAATTTGTGGGGAAATACCTCATTGGATAATATTCTCCATTGGTTGTATTTAAATTGACCATATGGCTAATCAATGTATGGACGTGCAATATCTATATATTATAGTCTTTGTTTTAGTTTTCTAAAAAATGGTTCATGATCAATTAAGTTATTATAGAAGTTGACAATCTTTTGCTTTCTTTTAAAATGTTGACAATCGTTTTAGCTTTTTATAAAAAAAATCGAAATTATAATTTCCTTTGATCACTCTGAATTTATATAAAAATTCTAGCAATCGCTTTTATTTATGAAATTTCCAAAGAAGAGTAAGAAAATACTCAGTTTTGAGTATAAATGTTTGCGATCGCATCACTTTTATATAATAGAATTGGCGATCACTTTATATTTCTTTAGAAAGGTAGCGATCGATTCAGTTTTCTATAAAAAAATTGGTGATCGTGTTAGTTTTCTATAGTAGAATTGTTTAAAACAAATGTTGACGATCACTTAATATTTGTTTAAAAAATAAATGATAGCTTTCGTTTTCTATAGAAATGAAGACGATCACTTAAATTAATATATAATTACCAGTTTTGATTTTAAATTTTTGCGATCGCATCACTTTTATATAATAAAGTTGACGATCACTTTATTTTTCTTGAGATCGATTTAGTTTTCTATATAAAAATTGGTGATCGTGTTAGTTTTCTATAGTAAAGCGGACAAATAGTTTTAGTTTATATATAAAAAGCTGCAGATAGATAAAAAAAAGCTGCAGATAACGATCACTTATATTTGTATAAAAAATTGGTTATTGCTTTCGTTTTCTATAGAAATTAATTTTCTATAGAAAACTAGACGGACCGCTAACTTTTCTATAAAAAGTCGAGTTTTGTATAAAAAAAGTTTGTGACCGCCAACTTTTCTATTGAAACTATTGCGATCGTCAACTTTTCTATATGAAATAAGGGCGATCGCCTACTTTTCTAAAAAACTAAGATGATCGCCAAAAAAAAACTAGAGCTATCGCCAACTTTTCTATAGAAAACTAAAGAGATCGTCAACTTTTCTATAGAAAATTAAAGAGATCGTCAACTTTTCTATAGAAAACTAAAGCGATCGCAAACTTTTCTATACAAAACAAAAGCGATTGCCAACTTTTCTATAGAAAACTAAAGCGATCGAAAACTTTTCTATAGAAAACTATGGCGATCCCCAACATTTCTATAGAAAACTAAGGCGATCGCACTCTTTTCTATATAAAATTAAAGCGATCGCCTACTTTTCTATAAAACTTAAATGATCACTAACTTTTCTATAGAAAACTATAGCGATCGCCAACTTTTCTACACAGAACTATAGCAATCGCCAACTTTTCTATAGAAAACTATAGCGGTTGCCAACTTTTCTATAAAAAACTAGAGCGATCGCTAACTTTTCTATACAAAACAAAAGCGATCACCAACTTTTCTATAGAAAACTATAGCGGTTGCCAACTTTTCTATAGATAAGTAGAGCGATCAAACTTTTCTATAGAAAACTAGGGCGATCGCACACTTTTCTATATAAAATTAAAGCGATCGCCTACTTTTCTATAAAACTAAAATGATCACCAACTTTTCTATACAGAACTATAGCAATCGCTAACTTTAAATTTCTATAGAAAGATGGTGAACTCTTTAAATTTAACAGTTGGTGATCACTTTAATTTTCTATAGAAATGTTCTCGATCGCTTAGGTTTTCTAAAGACAAATAAAGTATCTCTTTAGTTTCCACAGAAACGTTTGCTTTCGCTCAATATTTCTAAAGAAAAATTGACGAACGCCTTAATTTTCTAAGAAAACTTGACGATCTTTTTATATTTCTAAAAACGATCGCCTAATTATATAAATTTTAAAAACATATTATTAATAATTGTATAACTTATTTGTTAAATTAACAATAAAAAAACAAGTGTTATTATTATAAATTTTTGTTTTGGTTTTTTTGGAAAACTATTAAAGGTGTCTTTTTAGTTGGGGGTTTTTAGAATAAGTACAGGGATCTTTCACCGTTTTTGGGACTTTGTGTTTAAAATTTACTCCCCCGTTTATAAATTGAAAAAAGTGCTTTTGTACAAAGATTTTGAGTTTTTTGAAAATAACCAACACCTTGTAAGTTTCCGCCGTTAAAGGAAAAAACAAGTATATATTAATTATATAATTAAAATTGAACAGAAGTTGAAAAAGAAAACAAAGGAAATTACAACAATTTGACTTAATGTAAGAAGAAATTTAACAAAACCTCTATATCATCCGGGGTATATATTGATCTTTCCTCATTAGTGGCCTTAATGGGCAAAGCCTGTTTTAAATATATTAATAATATAAAAATATATTTAGAATTAGATTTAAGGACAATTAAAATTTATTATAGTAACAAAAAACATTTATTTACAAAAATCTGTAAAAAGTATAGATTAAATTATTTATTATTAAGCCATTGAAAGTTTCAAAAGAGGACCTCCTAAGGGTTATTGTTTTTAATTTTGGTTCTAAACTTATATTAGCATTTTATTTCAAGCTGTTTATTTTCATTTCTCATGTCCCCTTCATAAAACTAGCCTTCAATATTTATCAAATTTTTATACGAAATTTTATTGACTAAAATAATTTGAAATTTATCAATAAGTTAAGTACACAAATACATACACGCAAGTACAAAACTTGTAAAATATTTATAGGTTTTTATGTTGATTTGTTTAATTATATTAAGTACTTAACATATGTATTCTACACTAATAATTACTAGTCAATGGTTAACAAATTTTAAATAAATTTTGATAAATTCTAAAAACTAAAAAACCAAATGCAAAATTTTTTTATTTGAAAGATTAAATTAAAACTAACAAAATTAATTACAGAAACTATCAAAAGTGTTAAAAAAAATTGTTATCTTAATTGATGATGACAGACCTAATAAACCTATTTCAAAAAATTACAAATGTTGTAAAAACAACCAAAGATTATTCTAAGGCGTTCGATAGTCTGCCATTGGGCACTCCAATGAAAACTTATGGCTTTTGCTTCCGGTAATTACTTCTCTTGATTTATTTTAAGTTTTTTCAGGGATCGGAAAAAAGTGGTTTGTTATTAAAAAATTTGGAATTTTTTGGAAAAAATTGTTTTTTTTTTAAATCGGATTTTTTTGAAAAAATTTTAGTGATTTCAAATTGAAACCCGTTTTTCATTTAAAGCCATTTATTTAGCGAACATTTTTATAGAAAAGTATGCAATCGCTTAAGTTTTTAAAAGTCGAAAAAATATAAACGTTATTTGAAAATTTTTTAAAAATTTCAATTAAATAAAAAAATTATCGAACATCAAAATTCATCTAATAAATAAACATCAAAATATATATCCTAAGGCCAAATCGCCGCATTCGTTATAAAACGACAACTCAGAATTTTAAAAAAATATTGTGTAACATACCTTAGGGATTTTCAAAATAATTTATTTTGCAAACATTTTAATAAAATTTGATTTCTAAACATTTCGATTTGTTTGTCAAAACATTTAGTTCAAAAAAAAATATTTTGCTACCAGGGACAACATTCCTGGAGATAGCGAGGTGACAATCTACGTTGACAGCCTGGCTGCTCTTAAAGCTCTGGAAGCATGTATTAACTCAAAACTAGTCAAGTCGTGTAGATTAGCTATCATCAGTTTGTCAACTAAATATAGGGTAAGACTTTGCTGCGTTCCTGGTCATTGCGATATCGAAGGCAATGAAACTGCTGACGAAGTCGCAAGACATGGCTCGAGCCAGCAACTGATGTTCGCGGTAAAAGAGATAGCACCACCTATATGTCAGCTTTTTATGGGCATCAAGTCTTGGATTGGTAAGGAAACAGCTAAAAACTGGCATAATTTGGCAGCTTGCTCAATATCTAGGACCTTATGGTCCGACTTAAATACATAGGTTTTCTAACTGGCCATTGCGCCCTGAATTCTAGGCTAAATAGATGGGATGGAGCAATTCAGGACATTTGCAGACTATGATCGGACGCGGATTCGTCCGATACGGTCGAGCACATCCTCTGCCATTGTCACATGCTCCAAAAGCAGATACTTAAATTTCTAGGTAATAGATTCCATGAGGAACTGGGCGACATTTAGCAGTGCGAACTGACTGACGTTGTAGGTTTTATATTAGGACTCAGATGGCTCAGGTAGAAAGGTCTCTCTCTCCCTAGGGTAGCGTTTTAGATGACACTTCTCTTCTCTGCGACTCCCTTACTTTATCTCTAACACTATCTATATACTTTACCCTTCACTCTTCTCTTTCTATCGTTCTATACTTTCAGAAAGTATTACAATGGACCCAAAGGTCTCCGAATAAAGATGTCATTCCCCTGGCATCATCTTTTCAACCTTATCTACTACTATCAGGAAACATTTGACAAATAAGTAACAATCTAGTGAACCTTACATGTTATATATTATTTAGATGATCCTAAAAGTATGCTACATAAATGTTTATAAAATAACTTACATCGATCGATATCGAATGCGGCGATTTGGCCCTAATACACAATTTATCAAAAACTTTTTAAAACAAAATTGAGTTCACAAAAAAGTTAATAAATAATTTAAAAAAAAATTACCCACCTTAACACGTTTAGCCTCTTGTCTTCGTTTCCAGGGCCTTTGTAAGACCAAATATACCGGTAATGTGATTATATCACAGACAAATGCAATAGCCTTAATGGCTCCAATAGCGCTCTGTATCCAGAAGCTCTCCATTCTAAAAGAGAAAAATCAAAAAATTAATATTAAAAAATTTTAAATTTATTTGGTTTATTTAAAAAATTAGAATAAATAAAAAATTCTCAAATAAATAAAATAAATTTACTTTGAATAATAAAAAAAAATAGTTAAAAGACCTTGACTAAAATAAGTAAAACCAGTTATAAATTAAACCCTTTTCAACTTTTAGTTAAACATTAAACATTAAAATTTCTATATACTTGCACATTAAAATTAATTAGAAAAGCTATAAAAATTTAGGAATTTCCCCCTTAGGAAGTCGTTTGGTCACCTGTTTCTTAAACCCTTAACAAAACACAACTAAAATAATAACTGTTTTAAATTTATAGAATTTGTTAATTTTTCTTTTTTTTTTATTAAAATAAAAAATAATCTAAATTACTCATAATTTAAAAAATGAGAGCAAAGAAAAAACGCAACACTTTTAAAGATAGTGTGAAGTTACGAGACGAGTAGAGCAGTCATAAGTATTAGAGAGCCAAGATAAGATTTGAAAAATCGTCGTCGGTAAGGCCTGAAATATTCTTATCAGTCTTATCAAAATTGTGAAAAATGAGGTGAAAATTTTTGATTATCAATCAAAAATTTTTTATAATTTAGCTAGAAAAATTTTAAAACTGATAAATTTTTGTTTAGAGGTTTTTTAACAACCTTTTCGTGATTTTAAATATTTTATTTTTTAATTTAGTTTCAGTTCAAAAGCTGACATTTAATTTAAATTATTGTGTTATTACAAAACTATCTATTGATAAAGGGCTTTTATTTAAGCACGATCTTAAATATCTGAACTTTGCACACAAATGAGATGTTTCTGAACATGTGTTTAATTTAATGAACTTTAGAACTATAGAACTATTTATATAAACTATTTCTATAAAATAGAAATTAACAGATTGATTGTTTTTTTTATTATTAACAAACTTTGAAAATTAGGAAATTCCCTTTTACATAAAACTTTTCTTCCGTTTGTGGAAAAAAAGATCACAGGAAATTGAACTCACCGGGAATGTTTACAATTGGGCTGAATATTTTCTAAAATCTGGAATATATGGCGATTCATATATTGTATCGGGTGTTTTTTATTGAGGTATAGAACTTTAAGTTGGCATCACTTTTTTAACTGGCAGCCATTTTGTCAGCTGTCAAGTGATTAATATTTAGTTTGATTTGCCATTTCATCATGAACAGGTTGACAAAAGAACAACGCTTGCAAATCGTGCAAATTTATTTCGAAAATAATGGTTCAGTTCGCGAAGTTTACCGCAAGCTCCGTCCATTTTATGGTCGACATAATCGTCCATCAGAGCAATTAATTCGGTTAACCATGGATCGTTTTCGCACTACGTTTACTCTATGTGATAATACGCATCCGCAGCGACGTCGAACAGTGCGCACCGAAGAAACAATTGCCGCTGTAGAGCAAAGTGTTGAAGAGGACCCGAATGAATCGATTCGCCACCGTGCACAGCAATTGGAGCTTTGTCCATCAACTTTATGGAAGATTTTGCGCAAAGATCTTGGCTTGCAACCTTACAAGATCCAGCTTGTGCAAGAATTAAAGCCGCGAGACCATGCAATGCGTCGTGATTTTGGTGTATGGGCCGAAAATGAGATTGATCTCGATGCTGATTTTCATCGCAAAATTTTTTTCAGTGTGAGGCTCATTTTTGGTTAAATGGCTACGTCAACAAGCAAAATTGTCGCATTTGGAGTGAAGAGAATCCACATGAGACCCTTGAGACGCCATTACATCCACAAAAACTGGGGGGTTACTGCGTATCTCGATTCGAAAATAAAACTGTTCGAATTTGTATGCTTAAAGCATTGTGTTTCGAAAATAATTTCTTTCGAATCGAGTTACGCGGTAACCCCCCTGACTGTTTGGTGTGCTCTATGGGCTGGTGGAGTCATTGGGCCATACTTCTTCCGAAATAATGCTGGAGAGTCAGTTACCATAAATGGAGACCGGTATAGAGCCATGATAACCGACTATTTTGTTCCCCAATTGGATGGCATGAATGTGGATAAGTTGTGGTTCCAACAAGACGGCGCTACATGCCACACAGCGCACGTCACAATTGATTTATTGAAGGAAACATTCGATGAGCGCATAATTTCGCGGAATGGACCTGTCAATTGGCCACCAAGATCGTGCGATTTGACACCACTGGATTATTTTCTTTGGGGATATGTGAAGTCGCTCGTCTACGCCAACAAACCAGAAACGTTAGGGGACTTGGAAGCCAACATTCGTGGCGTTATTGCCAACATACGGCCCCATATGCTCGAAAAAGTAGTTGAAAATTGGACCTGCAGAATTGGCTTTATTCGAGCCAGCAGCGGCGGCCACATGCCCGAAATCATATTTAAACATTAATGGCATAAAATTATCCTTCCAATAAAGCCAAATTGATGGACATTACAACGATTTTCTTGTGTTTTATTTCAATTCGAAGTTCTATACCTCTAAAAAAAACACCCATTACTTTATCAGCCATGTCACAGAACTTAATTCTGTTCGGAAGTGGAATGAATTCCGTATTTTCCTTCTATAGAAACAGTAAAACAGTAAATTTTTTTTCGAAATGAAACCACTAATGTTGAAATTTGTTGGACACGATAATAATTCGTATTTATTCTGTCCCTCAAATAATATATAATGTATTGTTTTCGCTCTGTCTAGAATTCGAGATAATCCTCCTGATGAGATGGCCTAAAATGTTTCCCCACCAACATTGATAGGTTTTATCAAAAAACTATTTGTTACAATAATAAATAATTGTAATAAATTGGGATCTTAGTGCAATACACTACAGTAAAACTTTTTAACCACTTTTTGTTTTCAAAGTGGAATTGAATTTGTATGCTTTTCTTCGTTTATTCAATAATTGAAAATTTTTTACAATTAATCAGAGTTATTTGTTGAAACAAAGATAATGTTACAGATTTCAATTAAAAAAATCGTGTCTTGCAATGTTTTTAAAGATTTACAATTTTTCGGAATCTATAGAACCTAAAACCATTTCGATCGGAATTCAACTACGAAATGTTTTGAATTCCGTATGAAATTTGTGACATGCCTGTATATTTCTAAAGAAAAGTTGGCGATCGCCGTTGTTCGATCGCTTTTGAATTTCCCGCCTGATGATTTAAATGACAATACTGTCCCTATCAATATATCTGTGGCTTTAAATGACTATATCATAGCCTTCACTACTAAGTTCAAATATGGACCAACAATTAAACAAGTTTTCCTTAAGTCTTAGAGACATACATATACTATATATTATTTTTTCAAAATTTCGAAATTTATGTCATTTCCTGCTAAGGGCCTGATATGGGAGCAAGGGTCAATTGTGGACCGATTGTTACCATGTTTTGGTTATTGGTTTATATTTACAAAATATTTATCTGTGCAAAGTTTTAGTAATAAAATGCATTTATCTTTAGAGGTATAAACGTTTTTGTGTTTTGTGTGTATATAAATGTCTTTTGAGAAGGTGTCTTGTATGGGAGGTATGGTCAAATATGGGACGATTCCTACAAAATTAGGTACACAGATTAAGGTTATCGTAAGCAATATGTGTGCCGAATATTATTGAAATAGTACTAAATTTGTGGCTGTGAAGGAAAAAAAACTCTATTCCGGGAAGACATTACTTGGACAAAAATATTTGCCTGTGCCAAATTTCATCAAATTATCTTTAAAGTTACGACCTGTACAATCATAACAAGCTTACATGGATAATCGTCCAGCCAGCCAGACGGACATCGTTAAAGCAACTCAGGGAGTGATTCTAAATCGATTGGTATACTAAAAGGTGTGCCAATATTTGTATGCGTTTCAAACATCAGCACAAACCCAATATACCCTTTCCACCTATGGTGGTGAAGGGAATTTTGTATGGAAAATTTGAAATGTCAATCCTGTTAGGATTGATATTAGAATACGTAGTCTATGGCTCGGTAGGATGACCTAGACTGCGGAACGCTTACTGTCCCGGTCGTTTCTGTGGACTTACTGACCAGGTTGTTTTTGTGGACCAGTTGGTCTGAGCGGACATTACATTGATTTACCGTATGGTCGTTTTGAAAAGTCCCATACAAAAGAGAGTATACCGCTTTTACTCTAATTTGGAAACAACTACCAGAGACAATTATCCAGTGAGGGAAAGCTAAGGCACACACCCGTGCCCAAGATATGTTTATTTGTGCGTTTATATGCCTTTACTTGCTCTTTATCCACTTTAATTTCACTTTTGGCAGAAAAAAGAACGTATGGAGTGCAATATCTTTTAATTATAGAGTCTTTGTTGAAATGTTTAATGAAAATCTACAAAATAACATATAAACAATTTCGAACATTGAAATTTCATACAAAAATTGTTCGAACTTTAAAAATTCTGCACAAAATTCTTAAGAGCATAAAAAAAATGTCTACAAAAATCTTTCTGGTATCAAAATTTCCATACAAAATTCTGTCCAACATCAACATTTCTTAAACAAAATCTTTTCTATTTTAGTATTTAGTAGAAATTAAAAAAAAAAATCGAATAAAAAAAAAATAGTAAAAACATCTTTCAAAGATTTTAATTTTTAGATAAAACAAAAGAAGATTTCTAAATAACATATTCGAACATTAAAATTGTCAGTTAGAAAACTTTCAAAAAAAGGTTTTGATTATCTAAATTTTTCTATATAAATGTTTGTATTAAAACAAAAAATTGTTATACAAAATTTTCGAATATTAAAGATTTTATATGAAGAAGAAGATAAAGAATATAAAAATCTACCAATAAAATTAAAAAAAATTCACCATAGAAACAAATTTCAGATTAAAGAAATTTAAAGCTTCCCCCTTAAAATTCGAATTATCTTGAGTAGAAATTAAAAATATATGCAATGCAAAAAAATTAAAATTTATTTTTAAAATTCATTGTTATCAACCAAAAAACTTTGCCCCTCTGGGAGTTTTGATTTTATTTTATATGCGAGGGTTGTCTTTTATGTTTCAAGATTTGAAATTCGAAAATTTTTAGAAAATTTACTATAAATGCTCAGAACGTTTGGACGTAGCAAAAAAAATGGTATTAAATCGTGAAAAATTATACAACGTTCGAAGTTGATTGAATTAACAACAGTACAACGATGAACTCAATTTTTGGAGATGAAGTACCATTAACGACCAAGCAAATACAATATAATAAAAAGGTATTGCACTCTAGACATTTTTTCTGTCAATTGTGAAGTGAAAGTGGATTAAGAACAATAAAGAAGACATAAAAGCACAAACAAACATACATTTCATGAGCACGTGTGTGTGCCTTAGCTTTCCCTCATTGGATAATCGTCTCCATTATAAATTAGAGTAACGGCGTTATACTCTGTTTTTATGGAGTTTTCAAAACGACCACAGGGCAATTCAATATAAGGAAAAGCAATATTTTTATATTATAGAGTTTATCGATAGTTTAAAGCATTAAAAACTCTCAAAGTCTAACCTAAGTCATTCGACATCAGATTATGAGGTTCTAAATGTATGTTTTGGAGTTACCATAATTAGAATTATAAAAGTACTTCAAAAACTGGTAAGCACTTATGGTAAAGTGAACCTCTTGTGGAGAATATTTTGAAAAGCTATACCCATATTCGATACATATTCTTTGTCTCCAGTCTAGAAACTTAAAAGACAGCCCTCGCTTATAGAACAAAAAAAGTTATTACTGATAAGAAAACCATGATTTTTTTGCCAAAGTATTTAAGAAATGAGATTTGTCATTTTCATGAAAGGTTGTCATGTTGAAAAAAAGCGCAGCCAGTATTTATAAATTTATTGTTTATTGCTAAACACATTTCAACAAGTGTTTTATTTAAAATAATAATAATATAAAAATTATTTACTTTTTGCGTTTTTTTTTCTAATTCGTTGTTTTCTATTTCCCCATAAAATTAACATGCGATCATGATCATTAAGTCAGTTCATGAGGTTTGTTTGACGAACTTGTTATTGATTACTTTTAGAGCTTCAGATCTTGGGGAATATTTTTTTCTTAAATTTTGACTAATTTGAAATTCTTTTGAAATCTATTAAAAATGATATCAATGTCCAACAAGAAATTTAGTCATTTTATGTTTAAACATAAATATGTATGAGGGCAGTGAGTATTAAATAAATAGTTATTTATCATAACTATTATTGGACAAAAATAAAATAAATGTGTCTCATGAACTTTGGACTTGAATCGTTTTGGTCTAATGTGAGCACAATATCAGAAATTAAGTGTCTAGAAGAAAAGTAAACAAAATTCGTGATTACTTTTAATTAAAACGAGAAAAGTGGTTATTATTGACGTGTTGTTGTTGTTGTTTACTATGACAAGATCGTAGTAAAATAAATAATAGCTTAAATCAGACTTAAGAGCTCTAAAACAATTATAGTTATTACAGAAATTAGAAGGAGTGTTTTGAATAAAATATGCCTTGACTTCTGCTCTCGTTTTTATAACTCCTTTACAGTTGGCCAAAAAGTGTGGTTAGGAAAGGAAATATGTAACTGAAAAAGTGTTTAATTCCGTTTAGAAAACAATCTTGGCTTTATTTTGATATTTTTCAAAACAAAACATAATTCGTATTTATTGTGTTTTGGAAATTTGTTATAATGCCCAGTTTCAGATCTGTCTAGAATTAGGAATTGATGAAGTCATCAAAGATGGTCTAACCAAACGATTAACTTTTTTCAAAGAGCGAGTGAATCTTTTATCATAAAAGCAGCTCATACGGTTAAATGCTTTAAAAGTTGTATACATATAAACAAAGCTTATGCTAGACAGAGGCAAAGACTTTATAATATAACGATACTGCACTCAAAATATACACTTCGAAAAAAAGTTAAATCAGTCATTCACTAGGATTAAAGATAATGTAAGTGATTCTAATTTTTTATTTGTACCAGGCCTACAAATACCGCCATTTTTGTATTTTGTTAACTGTGTTTACCACGCCTACAAATACCTACCTTTTAGTATTTTCATCACTGTGTCGCCATCTTTAGTCCGATCATAACACTTTATATATCGGTGTTCACGGCTTTGCAAGGGCCACAATTCTCTCTTGATCGTCTTTTATTACCACGTCAATTTCTAGTCATATTTTTTTAAAATTTGATTCGTACCCACCCTAATCGAATCGGGAACAAATCTAGTTTTTAAAAGTTATGACTATAAATTGAAAACTATCAAAGAGAGAAATGTAGCCCTTACAGAGCCGCGAACCCCAATAAAATGTTATGATCGGACTTAAAATGGCGACACAGTGAAAAAAATACTAAAAGGACGTGGTAAAAAAATAAAAAAAAATTATAATTCTTTTAACATTATCGTTGATTCTAGGGGGTGACTGGCACAACTCTACTGCACTCCATACATTTGTTTTTTGTCATAAGTAAAATTAAAGTGGATAAAGAACAATGAAAAACACACAAACAAATACACATTTCATGAGCCCGTTTGTGTGCCCTAGCTTTCTCTAATTGGATAATCGTCTATATTAATTGTTTCCGAAATATAATAAAAGCGGTATACTCAATTTTTTTTGGGAATTATCGAAAAGACCATACTGCAAATCAATGTGTGGAAGTGCAACATCTTTACATTATCGATTCTTGGCTAGAAATCATATCAAATTCAGAAAGTTTTAGTTCGCAATTCTATTTTATAAAAAAGCTGAAAATTTTTAGTAAAATTTTATATCAAAAAAATACATTTGTTGTATGATGGATAATGAAACTTTCAGACCTTTTACAACTTTCGGGCCAAGACTTTTGTATTGCTGCTAAACAAGGTAATGTTCCAGCAGACTATCGAACAAAAAACAGAAACAAATCTTTAGAAATTACTTTTTGTGGTCAACAATTTGCAGTTGTGGTAAAAGCAGACACGATAAACACAGAAATTTAAATAACGAAGTGTCTGCAAGAACGGCTGTTACCGTTTCTGAGAATGCACAGAGTGCCTACACATTTTTGACCCGATTTGTCATCATGTCACTATGGGAAAAAATTCACTTGAGTGAAATTTTTGTGCCACTACTGGCAAATCCATTCAACTGTCCAGATTTTCGACCTGTGAAATGTAATTGAGCTCATGAAATAAAAAGACTGAAATTTATATAACGGAGTGGCTATAAAAACGACTTTTACAGTTTCGGAGACTGCAAGATTGGCATTATGCCAACTGTACAGAACTTCGACCTGTGGAAAGGAATTAGGCTCTTGTAAAAAAACCATAAAGAGCACTGGAAAGGTGCCACAAAAGCATTTAGGGCATCGTTTCTGATATAAACACAGAAGTTTATATAACGGAGTGTCTACAAAAACTACTTTTGCTGCCCAGAACTTCGGACTGTGAAAAGGTATTGGGCTCTTGTACAAAATATAATAAAGAACACAGGAATGGTGTTCCAGAAGCATTAGTTACAATTAAAACAACTGGTATGTCAAAATAAATATGCCGACTAGTGTAGATACTAAATAATAAGACAACATATTAATGTGGGATGAATTTATAGAATATTTCAAGAAATTTCCGTATTTTAAAATTAAACGTTTTCTAAAAACTTGTATACAATATCCCCCTAATTCATAAACGAATAATAAAATTATCCGAGGCTTATTGTAGGAATTTTGTATGAAAAATTGTTATTATAAGCTTTTTCTCTTTTTCCCATTTATTTATTATGATTTTAAATGATAAACAAAATTTAATGAAATTAAAACTAAACAGAAAAAAATGTTTAAGCACATTTTTGCACAAGGGGGTAAAATGAATGAGATTTGCAAAAAAAAAGAAAAAAACAAAGCAAAAAAATATTTTTAACAAATATTAATAAAAACAGAATTAGATAAAATAAACAGAAAAAACAGAACAAAAATTGTAATAATAAGAAATTGCAATTGAAATACTTACTGTGCATCATCCTCGATAAACATTTTGTGTGTGAGTTTTTATTGCAACTTGTAGTTAAGTTTGTTTTTAGCTGGGTTTAGTTTAAACTGGGTTCAAATTGAAAGCGTTAGCAGAGTCTGGCAGCTCTAGACCAAAAAGCACTACTTAAGAGAGCAATAAACGATCCGTTAAGCTTTTTATTCGAATTTCCGTTATTAGAAGAAGAATTAATCCTTTAAATTTAAAAAGTTGAGAGTGTAAACCTAGCAGCTTCTACTGGTTCGGTTGCCTTAACTACTTTTGCTTAGTTGATAATAATGATGTCCTCGGATGTTCTACAAGTTCCAAAACCTTTTTTTTCCTTTTTGTGATCAACAATGATGATAAATGAGCTTTCTTTTTTTGTATTTTTAAATAGTGCGAGAGGTCTATTACTCTGGTAGCAAAAAGTATTTTCTTTTTTTTTTATTTATTTATAATCTAAAAATGCACAAAAAAGACAAACAAAATAACAC